>CANXME010002068.1:2425000-3637500 GCA_948144175.1 Closterium sp. NIES-65
AGAGCAGTGGCCTCAATGCCCGGGTCAGGCGCTACACACAGGTGACAATCACCCTTAACAATAATAGTCATAGAATACATGGCAGCAAGGATAGCATCATAGTCAAGATCAAAGATGGCAACCCCCACCCTAGACAGATCTCCCCAGCGAGGGATCTCTGACGCCTCAGGGAACCGGCGACGCCACGCGTCCGTCAGGCGACGGAAGCAGCGCTGGGTGGAGTGCGGGTCCCTGCATTGCTCACCAGCTTGGTCGCCGGTACGGAGGACGTAAATGGAGGGAGCAGTACCCCCACCGCGTTGATGCGCAGCGTACCACTCACGAAGCTGCTGAGGGGACAGGGTCACACCACTCCGCTGCTGCTGGCGCGGACCACCACCTGACCCACTCCTCTGCGTAGAGTCGCGACCCGCTCCACCACCGCCGCCGCCTCCGCCGCCTCCTCCACCTCCGCCTCCTCCGCCACCTCCGCCGCCTCCGCTCCCTCCGCCACCACCGCCGCCTCCTCCGCCTCCACTGCTGCCGCCGCCGCCGCCACCCCCGCCACCACTCCCACCACCACCCCCACCCCCTCCACTGCCTCCACCACCACCTCCACCACCCTCGCCAGCCCCTCCAGCGCCCTTGTCCCCCTTGCCCTTGCCGGTGCGGCGTCTCCCGCTAGGGCCAGACGCAGCGCCGACTTACTGGAAACCAACGAGGTCGGCCACATCAGCAAAAGCAACAGAGGGCAAGAGGGGGGAGGGGGGACACCCCTCAAAGACGGGGGTGCGAGGGTCACCACGAGAGGCTCCTACAGCGACTATGCTCTTTTCTGCTGCTAGGAGGCCCATCTCGAGGAGGTCAATGGTGAGAATGGTGGGGCAAACTGAGAGGAAGTGGTCCCTGACTACGCGGAGAGAGTCAGGGAGCCGGGTGACTATGTAGTAGAGGGTGATGTACATGGGGGGGGGTTCTTGGCGCAGAACTCAGCAGGAAGCGCAACGTGGTAGCGAGTGTCACTAGTGTGGAGGTGCGTAATGAGGTCAGCGACTGTGGGAAAGGCAACAAGGTCAGGGAAGAGGTACGGTAGCATGAGGCGGCTCAGTGCAGCAGTGGCAGGGGAAGAGTAGCGTGCAACTATAGCGTCGTACAAGGTGTGAGCACTCTTGTACTAGCTAAAGTGTGCACGCTCAGTGGTCGATAAGTGGTGACGCACAGCAAGACGGGCAGCAGCATCGCGTGTCGCCCATTGTGAGCGAACAGTGCTGTCAGCAGTAGCAGGCGGGGCAGGGGAGGCACCAGAGGTGAGGTCGAACAGAGAGAGGCCGTCTGCCCTATCGCACTGGAGGAACAGCTGGAGGTCATCGACCCAGACCTCAAAGTCAACGGCACGGCCCTCAGCATCAAAAGTAAGGACATTGGGGGTAGCCATGACTGCAGTGGCCTAGTAGGGAGTGAGCTCACCAGTAGGAACAGCAGGGGATCGAAGTAGTGCGGCTCGGCGGCTGGGCGGCTCGGCTGCTGGGCGGCTCGGCGGCTCGGCTGCTCGGCGGCTCGGCTGCTCGGCGGCTGGGCTGGTTGGCGGCTCAGCTGCTCGGCAGGTGGGCGGCTCGGCTGCTGGGCGGCTCGGCTGTTCGGCAGGTGGGCGGCTCGGGCGCTAGGCGGCGCGGCTGCTGGGCGGCTCGGCTGCTGGGCTGCTCGGCGGCTCGGTCGCTGGGCGGCTGAGCGGTGACAGGGCCGGTAGAGGCGGCGACGTGGCCGCTAGGGGAGGGCGACGGGGCCGCAGGTGACGGCAACGGGGCCGCAGGTGGCGGCGAGGCCGTAGGTGACGGCGACGGGGCTGCAGGTGATGGCGACGGGGCCGCAGGTGGCGGCAACGGGGCCGCAGAGGGGCCGCAAGGGGCCGCAACGGGGCCGTAGAGGGGCTGCAAGGGGCCTGGACGGGGCCGTAGAGGGGCCGCACGGGGCCTAGACGGGGCCGCAGAGGGGCCGCAAGGGGCCTGGACGGGGCCGCAGAGGGGCCGCAAGGGGCCTAGACGGGGCCGTAGAGGGGCCGCAAGGGGCCCAGACGGGGCGACGATGGGGCCGTAAGGGGCCTAGACGGGGCGGCGACGGGGCCGTAAGGGGCCTAGACGGGGCGGCGACAAGGCCGTAAGGGCGCCGCGAGGGGAGGCGACGGGCGTCGCGGGGGGGCCGTAAGGGGCCGTAAGGGCGGCGCGAGGGGCCGTAGAGGGCGGCGCGAGGGGCCGTAAAGGGCAGCGCGAGGGGCCGTAAGGGCGGCGTAAGGGGCCGTGAAAGGGGCCGCTAAAGGCGACGCGACGGTAGGGAGGGCACACAGAGCGCGACTCGGGTAGGAGCGAAGCGCGCTCCGGGCAGGAAAAAAATATCGTGGTGGGCCCTAGGAATCGTTCCCACTAGGGAACCTGCTCGATACCATGATAAGAAACGAGGAATGAATGCATTGAGCAGAATGAGGAGTACAAGTAGTAAACCCTAAAGTGTTGTACCCCATATGAATTGCCCCACTACAGCCTACACAGACTATAGCATATATGCCTGATAGCGGAGTCGCGAGATGGTTGGGTGCAGGTTTGGGGTTGGGAAACCCGAAGGCGACGGGAGGGACGTTCGGGAGGCGAGGTCAGCGGACCGAGCCTGAACTCCGAAAAGTTGGAATTGTACGCGTACGGAGTGCCTCTTATTGTACAAGTGATAATAGATGTGGTCTGGTGAATTCATGGTGAAGCTGACAACCATGCCGCCGCGCCCTCTCGCTGCCCTGCGCCATCACCACCGCCGACTTCTGCCTCTCGCGCTCTCGTCGCTCCAAAGTCACGTTCAAGCTACAGCCGCCGCTCCGCATCTCTCGCTGAGAGCTCTTATTCCGCTGCATCCCGTCCCGGCCTTACCGAGCGGCGTCGCGCACATGCTTGAAACTGGAGTCGCGGCCACGTTGCTCGAACCGCATATCGTGTCGCCATTCCACGCCGTACAATCGCGCCTCGCTCTGTCTCCCTCGCCGCAACTCCTCGCTCAGCCGCAGCCGTGGCGCCGTGACGAGCCACCGCGCTGCCCGCCGCGTCACCCCTTGCCTCCTCTTGCGGCCTCGCCCCTCGTAGGCAGTGCGAGTGGACGGCTGCGATCGGTGGCTGCGGGCGAGAGCCGTGTGATCGCGCGTAGTCGCACGAGGAGCTTCGCCCGCAGCAGTGCCGGCGGCACTGACCAACGGAGTGGCGGACAGAACAGCGAGGCGCGATTGGAAGGCGAAAGCTGGGGTGGTAACCACACGGAGCGAGGTGGCAAGGCGAAGGCGCATGCGATGGAGGAGTACCTGCGGCGGTTTGTGGACTACGAGCAGCAAGGCGTGCCCAACGGTGCTGCTGCCGCTGCTGACGCCGCGGCCAAGGCGGGTGCAGGCCTGGCGGAGGGCGGTGCGCGTGCGGGCGAGCAGAGGAGGGCAGGCGAGGAGCGGTTCGACCTGCAGCGCATGCAGCGGCTGATGGGCGCCCTAGGGTCGCCCGTGTCGCAGTACAAGGTGATGGTGATGGGCGCGCAGGGGGGGAGGGAGCACGGGCGATGCAGGGGAGGGAGGGTAAATTGGTGTGGAATAGAAGGCAAATGATGAGGCGGGATGGTGGGAAGTGGGGGAGTGGTGATGGTTTGTTTGAGGGATAATGTGCATGTGCGTGGAAGGTGATCTGCGCAATGCTGTGCATGGTGCGAGTCCTCACATCACACACCGCGCATCTCAACTGCACAAGCTTGCGCAGCACAGCACGGAGCGCCTTGGTGCGATTGTGCTGCTCTTGCAACGTTGTGCTCATGTGCGGTGCGTGTGTGCGTGTGTGTGTGTGCGCGCGCGTGTGCGTGTGTGCGTGCGTGTGGAGGCGTGCGCGTGGAGGCGTGTACGTGTGCGCATGCGCGCGCGCGCGTGTGTGTGTGTGTGTGTGTGTGTGTGTGTGTGTGTGTGTGCGTGTGTGTGTGTGTGTGTGTGTGTGTGTGTGCGTGCGTGCGTGCGTGTGTGTGTGTGCGCGCGCGTGCGTGTGCGTGTGCATGTGTGTGCATTGGCCATGTGCATGTGTGAGCGTGCATGTGCGTGTGAGCATGGCAGGTGGTGCATGTGGCGGGCACCAAGGGCAAGGGCTCCACCGTGCATTTCATTGCCAGCATTCTGCGTGCGGCAGGCCTGGCTGTGGGCACGTACACCAGGTGCTGCACTGCCATGCCTCAACCACAACCGCCCATCCACCTGCTCATCATGAGATTAACCTGGGCTTAATAATCGAAGCTGGTATGAAGGCCCTAAGAGCACCAAGTATTTTGCTGTTCTGTGCTGCCTCTGTCGCGGCGCGGCTGCGCTTCTCTGGGGCAGTGTGTGTGCCGTGCCAGTGCCACGCCACCTTCAATGCTACCACACACCGCCGCTGCTTTCCTTTCACCCCAACCACAACTGCCCCTCTTTCCCCATTCTTCCCGCCCACCTTCCCCTCCCGCCTGCCCGGTGCACGTGCACGCCCCCCTCCATGCGGCGCTCATGTGCTCTCACCACTGCGTGCCTGCCCTGCTCGTGCGCCTGCGCTGCGGTGGGAGGGGGCGGGCAGTCCGCACGTGGTGAGGCTGAACGAGCGCATCGTGGGCCCCACGGGGCAGCCGGCCAGCGATGCACAGCTGGCGGCACTGGTGGCACGCCATGGCAGCACAGTGGACGCCGTGTGGCACGACGAGAAGCGCCGGGGGGGGGTGCTCTCACACTTTGAGGTGCCACTCATGTCAAGTGGTGTGGTGTGGGGTGGGGAGTGGAGTGGGGTGCTCTCTCAACCCTGTGTGCCCATCTGCCACCACTGCTCCCACAGTTCCTCACCCATGACTGTCCCTCTCCACTCCACCCTCCTTTGCCACTCACTCCTCAAATCGCGCACGCCTGTAACTCGCTGCGCGTCCCCCCTGTGCGTGTGCGGTGGCAGGTGCTGACGGCGCTGGCGTTCACGTTCTTCGCGCAGCAGAGGGTGCAAGTGGCCGTCGTGGAGGTACCCTCGGGTGGGCTTGCGTGCACACATGACCTCGCGGGGTGCGAGTGTGATTGGAAGCGGGGGGTTGGTACTGTGGTGCCATGAGGGACGAGTTGCCGCACATGACGCCTCCCATGCAAACGCACCACCCTTCTCCTCTCTTGCCGTCTGCTCATTCCCAACTGAAATCCGTGACCTACAAGTGTCTAGTATGAGTGTGTGCATCATGGCTGCCTTGCCACCTCCTGTGCCCCTCCGTTGTGTTCCCACGGCACGTGTGAGGGCAGGTGGGGCTGGGCGGGGTGTGTGACGCCACGAACGTGATCCCAGCGGGCAGCCTGGCAGCGGCCGTGATCACGGGCATTGGCATGGACCACGTGGGCGCACTGGGGGGGTCGCTGCACAGCATCGTGCGCGCCAAGGCCGGCATCATGCACGCCTCCACCCCGGTATGCTCACATGGGCTGGTGGGGCTTGTTGGGGGGGGTGGGGGGGGGGGGGAGGGGGGAGAGGGGGAAGAGCAGGCAGGGCAGGGTGTGATTTGTCAGAGCGCACATAAGCCACTCTCTACTCCTCAAACAGGGTACACTTATCTTGCTAGTATCTCAATATATCTTTGCAGGGCCCTTCCCTATAAGTCGCACTAATAATCTCCGCGGTTCTCAGGCTCCACAAGCCTTCATGTTGCCAGAGTGCCATGTGTTGACAGTGCGTGCAACCCCCTCGCCTCTGCCTCGCAGGTGGTGATCGCCCCCCAGCCGCACCCCACGGTCCTCCCACAGCTGCTCTCACTCGCCCAACGCCTGCACTGCCCCACCGTGCTTGTTGCTGCGCCTCACAGCAGCGCCAGCAGTGCCAGCAGCAGGCAGGGCAGCACCGTGCTGCGTGGTGCCGCCAGTAGCAGCACGTCGGCTGAGCTGCCCCCTCCTTGTGCTGGCCAGGGCAGGGCGGGCGAATGCAGTGAGAGCAGGCAGGGGGCGCACGGGGCAATTGGCCCTGCACACGCGGAGGGGATGACGGCAGAGGGGGGACAGTGGGGGGACGGCAGTGGGGCATGGGCGGCACAGGGAGGGGTGCAGGCAGGCGTGGAGTGGTGGGAGAAAGGTGTGGTCATGGTTGCCCACAGCACAGAGGGCGAGCAGGAGGGGCGTGAGAGCGAGAGTGGTGGGCGGCGCATTGTATCGGTGGTTGACTTTGCCGTGGACATGGCAGCACTCTCTTGCCAGCCCCACGCCTGCAAGGTGCGTGCCTTGCTGCACGTGTGCCAGGAAAATCAGGCACCATTGTGGCTGTGGAATTTCCTATGACACGAGAGAATCTCAATGTTGAAGTATTAGAGCATCACACCAGTGTTGCCATCATTGTATCGGCCCTGCCCCCACGTGCCGCCCGTCGTCCCGTGCACGAGAGCAGGAGCAGCTGAGGGGCGTGCATGTGGGCATGGTGGGTGCGCACCAGGCGGCCAACGCCGCCACAGCGGTGGGTGTGGCGCTGCTGCTGCGCCACACACTGGGCGCCATGGGCAGCGCCATCACACCCACCGCTGTGCGCCACGGGCTGCTGTGCGCCCCGCTGCCAGGCCGCTTCCAGGTGCTGCGACCGGCGCAGGTGCGCTCACTCAGACGCACTGTGCTGGGGGGCACAGGAGGTGGATGGGTGGATGGCGGAGAGGGGAAGCAGGGAGAGGAAGGGCGGGGAGGGGAGGGAGAGTGTGGCGGAGGGCGAGGGAGCGAGGAGAGGGAAGCGGAGGTGGTTGTGGTTCTCGATGGAGGTGTGCCCTGCCCTGCCTCTCCTCTCCTTGCTGCCTCCTCTATCACTCACATGCCTCCCTTCTCCTCACTCACCTCTTGCTGTACCTGCTCCACTGCACCTCCTTCTTTCCAGCCCTCCCCTTGCACTCCCTGCCCTTGCACTCCCTGCCCTTGCACTCCCTCCCCTTGCACTCCCTCCCCTTGCACGCGCTGATGACTCCGCATCTACATCCTTCCGGCCTTGTCCCAATGCAATGCGCTGCTACTCCCCCACGGGCCCCATGCATGGGTGCAGCGCACACGGGTGACTCTGCGGCAGCACTGGCCAGCACGCTGCTGCAAGTCTTTGGCGCGCCTGCCACCGACCCCGAGCTCTCTGCTGCTGGGCAAGCCAGCGCCAGAGAGTGTGGGGATGCAGGAGTTGGCCAGGGCGAGGCCGGGGTGAATGGTGGTGCCACGGGAAGGAGCAGTGCGGATGTGGGTGTGCAGTATGTGTTTGTGGTTGCCATGGCAGCTGACAAGCAACACCACGACTTCTGCTCTGCGCTCTTCTCAGGTGGGCCCTTGTTCTTCTCCATTGCACCCACTCCTTCCTTGTCTCTTGTGCAAGTCGTCCACGCCTGCTGTGTTGCATGGCAACTGTGGGAGCAGCAGCGCGCATGGATGTGGCCTGCGTGGTCTCCTGCTCACCTTGTCTCACCTTCCTTTCCACATTGCATCCCTCCCATTTTTTCATATCCAGGTCTCCCAGCAGCAAGCGTGCACATGCATGCATGCCCCATGCCTTGTCCCGTACCAACACGTCTTGCGTGCCACCCGTTCCCAATCCATCCCTCACGCCACCTTGCCTCCCCCCTCCCTTGTGCTTCCCCCTTGGCAGCCATCCCGCCAGCAGCAGTGGTGTGCACGGCAGTGCCCATCGCAGCGGCATCGCAGCGGGCCATGGCCCCCGCCGCACTGCGCTCCATTGCACAGGCCCACCTGCCATCCACGCCTTCTCCCCCCGGGGACCGCGCACTGCCACGCGTCTCTGCGCTGCCTGACCTGCGCTCTGCGCTCGCAGCCACCCTTGCCTGGTCCTCCACAGGGCTGCCTGTCCGCCTCGGCAGCTCGCCTGAGAGGGAGTGGCTGTGCCCAGGGGAACAAGATCGAGAATGCAACACACAGGGGGCTTGGGGAGTTAGTGAGCTAAAAGGAAAGCGCTCTGCGGGTAGACGGAGGAGGGAAAGAGTGGTGGTATGCGTTACAGGGTCGTTGCATGCAGTGGGTGCTACTTTGGGCCTACTACACACTTGACGTGATAGAAGAAATGCCGCCATTGCTGGGATAGAAGAGATACTGTCGTACCGCAGACCAGATATGCCACAGTAAGCGTAAAGGGGGGAGAGGGAGAGGAGGTTGAGGGTGGGGGGTAGGGGGGTGAGGGAGAGGGGTGCGAATGGTAACATCTATAAGCGCATGGGACAAATGAATGGCTGGCACATATCGCTCCCCCCTAGATATACCGGTAGGCGCAGGCGCGCTTATAATAAAGCATGTATGTCATACTAGAAAGGCGAAGCCGAACGGAAACGTTTTGTAGAACATACCATGTCACCCCGGATATAGGCGCAGGTAGGCTTATAATGAAACGGTGTTTTTTAGGGGGGTGCACTTTTAATTGAGTCGAATTGATAAGCGCATGCGCCTGCAAAATGGTAAAAACGAAATTCAATTTTGAACATACCAAACTGAAGCTCGCAACAAGGCGAACACAGGAGTGTGAATTTGCCCGCAATTACCGGGAATCTCAGATTCCTGCGGTGCCAGCACTCCATTCGGCAGTTTCGCTGCAGCATAAGCGTTGGCTAATCAGAATGTGGCAACCATGTGGTGCTGGAGGGCTGCGAGGGTTCCTGCACCGTTGACTGTGCTGGCGAGCTCTGATGGTCCCGTTCCCTCCAATCTAATCTCTCTTGTTTCTTTTCCTCCTGTTTCTCTCTCCCTCCCTCTCAGCCAGATTCCTCTCGTGCTTTCTCGTCTGCACTATTACATGGCGCCACCAGCACCAGAAACGGCGGGCTGTCTGGAATCGAACCCATCGCGAGCGCCGCCGAACCTCCTCTAGTCTCGCCGAACACATCGCTCCCGTTCGACGCGATCCGCAGCGCATGCGTCGTCGAATCGTAGCGGGCCTGCGAGATGCCCGTCGGCGTCGCAGGCCCGCTACGACTCGACGACGCGTGGTTTTTCGTGCTAATGGCGACGACCGAAGGCTGCCTCGTCGCCAGCACGAACCGCGGTTGAAAGGCCATCTGCGTCGCGGGCGGCGCGCATAGCGTCGTGCTGCGCGACGGCATGACCCGCGCATGACCCGCGCGCCCACCGTCCATTCCCCCGCTCCCTTTACCCCGCACTCCGTCCACTCCCTGTCTCCCCCGGTCGTTCCCCCCCCAACCATGCCAGTCTTCCCTCCTCTCTCCCTCCTGTTCTCTCTTTCCCTGCCTCACCCTACCTGTCAATCAGGTTCCTCCCCCAAACCCTGCCCCTGCAGCTTCAACGTGTATGTGTCGCAAGCAGAAGTGAAGACGGGGTGTGTGCTGCAGCAGAGCACTGTCACGTACTGGTGTCCCAAGCTGAGGATGAGAGAGAAAAACCAAAGGCTAAGGGCAGTGATGATAGCACGGCTGGTGATGATGTCAGAATATTATCTTATTGTTCTAGCCTGTAGTGGGGTGCTCTATAGCGAGTACAACCCTTCTAGGGTTTGCTATTTGTATCCTCATTCTTGCTAGTTCAATCCTCTTTTCTTCTTCTAATTTTGACAGATGATTCATGAGGCATGTTAGCTTAGCAATGTTTCGGAAGGCCGCTACTGACCTATTAATTAAAATAGAGATTTCTAGTAATAACAGCCTTTTATATTATTGAACACTGATGCATCAGCCTTTTTTCAAAGGCAACACTGATATTTCAGGCTTTTTTTTTTAGGAACACTGTCAATCAGGGTTTCTACATAGGGGTACCCTGATGGGTCGACGACCCTAAAAGTGAATCTGAGGCCCTGAACACAGCGGAACAACGTTCACATGGGATCCCACAGCACATCTGAGTCTAGGCCTAATTTTTTCAATATAAATCACCCTGATACCCTGATAATCAGGGTGGTTTTTGGTAGTCACACTGATGCCTAAGGGTATTCTTTTCTGGAGCTTAGATTTTCCTGATATGCCGGGGTTTGTGTTTAAGGCACACTGTGGCACCAGGGTTACCGTTCTCCTTAGAGAGTTTTAACCTGAAGCGCGTACCACCCCCCCCCCCCCCCCCCCCTTGTTGGGCTGAGTGCCCCATAGGATCTTTGGTAGGGTTAAAGTCTGAGTAAAGTGATGTAGTAGCGGAAGCGTTTAAGTGAAGTTCTTGAACCACCTTGCGCTGGTATGTGAGGGCAAAGTAAGTTGTTTAAAGCAAAGAGATACAAGATTATATACGAATACAGAGAATATGAAGAGACATAGCTATAACTACTTTACTGTTGCTGTTGCGGTTCGATACAGTGCGACTCGGGCAACTGCTCAATGTCGAGTCAGTTGTGTGACCTTGCTGTCGCGCTGCATTTGTCAGGTCAAAGGTCGTTGACCTTTGACTTTCGCGTAACCTCCAGCGGTTACATCAACCTCCGAGGGTTGACTCGTTGGTGCCTCGATATGCTCTGCTTCGCTTGAGCCTTGGTGTTTCGACACGACAGAGGCGCTTAAGATTGTTTGTTCCCAACACTCCCCTTCGCTTCTGGAGTGTCGCTGATGGTGACGTGGCTTTGTCCAGTCAGCAGCATGCAGTACTCGAACTTCCGTTTTCCGAGCTTCTTGGTCAAGTAGTCAGCTGCCATCTCGGACGTGGGACAGTAGGATAGTTCAAGTTTCCCCTTCTCGATCTCGTCTTTCACGAAGAAATATCGCAGAGCGATATGCTTCGTTCTGTTCGCGATGCGAATTGCAGATTGGTTGTCGCAGAACAGAGTGAAGTTGGGTAACTCGGCTAACTTCGCTTCTTCCAGCAGCTCGCGAAGATAGAGTTCTTCCTTGGTGGCTGAGCAGAGTGCAATATATTCTGCTTCAGCTGATGAGAGAGCAATTAATTCCTGCTTACTCGATTTCCAGGAGATCGGTCCGATAGGTTCGAGGTGGTAGATGTAGCCAGTGCGGGAGCGCCTATTGTCTGAGTCGCCAGCGTGATCAGCATCGACGTAGCCGATTAATTTAGTCGGTGTAGTTGTGTTCTTGTAGTAGGTTAGGCCGATCGTTGAGGTACTGACGAAGTAGTGGAGAGCGCGGTCGAGCTCCGCCAGGTGTTCTGCTTCAAGCCTTTTGAGGTAGGTGACGAGCTGGCTTGCGGAGTAGGATAGATCTGGGCGGGAGGTGACGGCTGCGAAGAGAAGGCAGCCCAACTTTCTCTGGTAGTCGCGTATCCCGACGGATTTGAGTAGAGAGGGTCCTTCCTTGTGGTTTCCTGTCGTGTAGCGGTAGGGCGTAGAGATGGTGGTAGGTGTGAGCGCGAAGCGTTTGGCGATGGTGTCGGCGTACTTAGCGGCGTTGAGGTAGATCGCGCCTTCTTCTTCCCGAATGTTTAAGCCAAGGTACTGTGTGACGGTAGAGGAGACTGTGAGTGTGAGGTCCTTCTGTAGCTCCCCTTCGAACCAGGTGGTGATGTCGTCAGTAGAGCCGATGTAGAGTAGGTCGTCTACGTAGACGATCAGCAGAATGTAGTCGGTGTCTTTAGTGAGTCGGTACATTCCTTGGTCGTGAGGTAGTTGGCGGAATCCGATGCGAGTGAGGCGAGCGTGTAGGTACTGTTGCCATAGCCGCGGAGCTTGCTTGATCCCGTAAAGTGATTTCAGCAGTTGACAGACTTGGTTAGGTTCCCCGTTGGTACCATGTGGGAGCTCGACGAAGATTTCCGCGTCGACAGGTACGTAGAGGAACGCGTTGGCGACATCGATTTGCCGTAGCTTTCTTTTCTTCATGGCGGTGATCGCCAGGAGGATTCGAAGTGAGGTATGTCGGCTAACCGGGGCGAATGTCTCGGTGAAGTCCCGTCCGTGCTCCTGATCGAATCCACACACAACCCAGCGTGCTTTGAACTTCTCAATTGTGCCGTCTGCTTTTGTTTTAACGCGGAAGACCCATTTCCCGGTGAGAATGGTCTTGTTCTTTGCCACGCTGATGGGGACAACTTTCCAGGTGTTCCGTTCCTCCAGCGTCTTTAACTCTCTGTCCATGGCTTCACGCCATTTTTTCCCGTGTTCCCCCCCAAGAGCCTGCTGAACCGTTGCACGCTCCTTAGGGAGAGTGTTGCCGTGGACTGCGGTGACGAGTCTGAGAATCTGCAGTCCAGTTTGTGAGTAGCGGGGAAGAGTTACGTCCTCGGGATAAGCTGCTTCATCTCCCGCTTCTGGATCGGATATGAAATTTGGTCCTATTCGTTCTGCTTCATTGGTGTTGACTGTCGCATGTGTTATGTAACCGTTGTCGGCGAAGTGGTAGAAGGTTTCGGCGTTGGCGCTTTCGCGAGGGTTGTCTTCGTCCATGGGAACGTTGACGGAGCAAAACGGGAGAGGTCCGGCTTCTTCTGATGCGTTGTCCACATTTTGCGCATCCCAGTCTGCTTCGTCCGCTGATGAGGCGAAGGCTCGGTCACCACGAAGACCACCTGTGGGATCTTCATTTTCTTGCAAGTTGGTAAGGTACATCTGGAGCGTGAGCCGTTCGTAGAAAATTACGTCACGTGCTGCTACTGTTTCCTTGGAGTGGACGTCGAAGATTTTCCACGCGTGGTAGTTCTTTTCGATGCCCAGGTGTAGTCCCCACTGTGCTCGTTGAGAAAATCGGCCCGCTCGCGCTTCTGGGGGTCGGTACTGTACCATGCACCCGAAAACCCGTAACATTTTTGTGCTGCCCTGTTTCCCTGTCCATAGCAGATGCGGTGACGCGTTGTTCGGAAGTGAAGACGACGACAGCAAATTGTGCAGCATGACAGCGTGGTCCATTGCTGCAGGCCACTGGTGGTTGGGTAGCCGCATGCCACGTAACAGTTTGCGCATGCTGTTCTGCAAGGTCCTGTTCATTCTTTCGACTACTCCTTGCTGCTGATGGGCGTAGGGAAGGGAGATGAGCTGCTTGATTCCCCTTTCCGCCAGGTACTGCTTGAATCGCTGAGAAGTGTATTCTGCCCCTCCGTCTGACTGGAAGCTTTTCAGTTGTACGCCCGACTCTCTCTCTGCTACTGGTAGCCAGGCAACGAAGGCTGCGAGTGCCATGTCGCGGCTAGGTAGGTTTAGGTGCCAGACGTAACGGGTGGCGGCGTGGATGAAGGTGATTGTGTAGTTGTATGTGACTTGTCCTGGTTCCCGATTGAACAGGATATCGCTGTACACCTTCTCGAATGGTGCGTACGCGGGAGCGCTTGGGTTGTGATGTGACGCGAATGGTTGATGCGGTAAGTCGCCTTCAGGGCAGGTGAAGCACGTTCCTTGTGCTCGTTGGAGTTCTCGTCCGTCGAGTAGTAGTAATGAGTCCTTGTCAAGGACTCCTGCTCTTATTGTGTTGTTTAACACAGTGTTGCTTTGGTGTCCAATGCGTGCGTGCCAGATGTCTTCGGAGGCGCGGTGTCCGGGTGAGCGTCGATACGCGTCGGCGTTGGAGTAGAAGCTGGCGGTAAAGTTTGTGCTTCTATGGACTTCCCGTTGAGTCGGATTCAGCTGCTGTGCGGGTGTTGGTGGTGCTTCGTCAACGAGGACTGGTGTCGTTGTTCCTGCTACTGCCGAAGTTGTTGCTGCTGCTGCCGATGATGTCTCTGCTGCTGCCGATGATGTCTCTACTGCTGCCGATGATGTCTCTGCTGCTGCCGAATGTTGTATTGTTACTAACGCACGTGTTCGTTCTGCTTCAGGAATGGTATGTGAATACCAGAAGCCTTCCGGACTGAAGTCGGGGTCGAGATCCGGCGGGTGCGTCCAAGATGTGAAGGTGACGATCCCGTCACTGTCTGCGGTGCCCAGGTCTGGGACGAAATCGAGAACGAAGACATTGTTCTTCAGGACCACCTTTCCGATGTAGAGGCCGCCCTTCCCGTGGTACAGCTTGAACTCTTGGGTGGTACTATCGGCTTCCAGATGTATGCGTTTCGCCATCAACTGACTGACGCTCAGTAAGTTGTAGCCGAGTCCTTCTGCTATTAGGACTTTGGACATTTGCAGTATGACATTCGTCTCTCGTGACTGAAGTTGCACTACTCCTTGTCGTCGTGTGCGCAGGTTCTGATTATTGGCGACAGTGATGACGACTTCTCGTTGAAGTTGGTGCTCGCGTTGAACGAAACGTCCTGAGGAGCACATATGTTGTCCGCAGCAACTGTCCAAGAACCATGTATCCTTCCCGGACGGCTCGCTTTGGGCGATGGCGGCGTACGTCGGGTTTGGTTGAAGTGACTCGCGGCGAGGCGTGCTGTTGTCGAGTTGTTCTTCTGGTGAGTAATATGGTGGTGACTCTATTACGCAGGAGTCACTCAGCCTTGCCATGCAGCTGACGATGTTTCTTGTTCCTTTCGCAGGTTGTCCCGTTGATGTTGTTGAGACGTGTACTGAAGTTGTCGGATTTGCTTGCGTTTAGGCGACTTGACTGCTTAAAGGGCGAAGTTGGCGTTGTCGATTTGGGCAGTGCATACGAGGATGCCCTGAAGTCTTGCAGAGGTGGCAGAACTGAGATATGATTTTCGGTCGATTGTTGTTGTTGTTGTGGCGCCGTTGAGTGTGAAACGCAAATTCGGGTACTGACACCTTTCTCTTGTGTCGTTCTTCTTGCAGGTCCATGTCTTGCTGTTCGGCGTGGATTTCGGCGCAAAGTGCTGCTTCAGAGATTTTCCCGTGGGCTCGTAGTATGGCGCGAGTGGAGCGCCAGTGAGGACCAAGATCGCCGATGACAACCGTGACGAAGGCGTCCTCTGAAATCGATCCTCCACATCGAAGAAGCTTGTCGCGCAGCTCGCGGCAGCGACTGATATACGCCATTCCCTTCTCGCCTGGTTTCATTTCGATTGTAGTTAGCTACGCCATTAACCGACTTTGGTTTACGCTGTCTGTTGCTTGATACAGGCTCTTCAAGTGATTGTACGCGAGCTCCGCGGAGTTGCCGTAGCCTCAGTAAGACCGTATGTTTTGTTGTTGAGTTGGAGTGATGTTCCTCAGTAGTATCGTGTACGCCATCATTGATTGATAGGTGTACTGCTGCTTCTCATACTGTGTGCCGTTTGTTGGGTATAGCAGTGACCCGTTGAAGAAGCCAAGGATTTGCGCTCCTTCCATCATCAGCTCGAATTCGAATGACCAGGTAAAGAAATCCTTCCCGTCGAAGGGTTTTGTTGTTTGCAGCTTTAGAGCGTGCGCGAACTGCGACTTAACTTGTAGTGCGTCCAACGTTCCCTCTTGTCCCGGTGCAGGTTGTGGTTGTGGCATGAAGCTGACGGAGCCGCGCTGAGGCTCGTACGGAGCGAAGGTAGGTTGCTGTTGTTGATTCCCGCGTGCGTAGGATGAGCCATCGAGACTCATGGGCGTCATGTTGTTGTTGTTGTTGCTGTTGTTTGATTGCACAGGTGCTCCTTGCTGATGCTGCTCGTAGAAGGACATGAAGGAGAAGAGCTTCTCCATCATGCTTGGATCGAAGCCCGCGCCTTGGTTTGCGGGTGTTCAAAAGTAGAACGAGTATGAATGACTAAGGAATGGAAGTGATACAAATATGCAACCCTAGAAATGTGTACCCCATATAGGCTACCCCACTACAGCCTACACAATATTATAATTTGACACACCCCCATAGGCGAAGTGGGGGAGAACAAGGGGTCACAAGACCAGTCAAGCAAAGCAAACAAAGCTCAGGGTGGATCACAACGTCACCACACAGTCCGTGCACAAGGTCAAGGCCACAAGGCCAGTTCACATGCAGGAGTACACATATATATATAAGGCTAAAAAAGCAAAAGCAGGTATATATATATGTAAGAGTACAAGCAAGGTCAAGGGGTGAGCAAGTGAGGCAAGACAGGCACAAGACCCAGCTGAGTGCAGAAGCGCTGATGATCACAAGGCGCAAGTGCCTTGGTGAAAACATCAGCAGTGTTGGCCTCAGAGGCCACGTACGCAAGTCGCAACTGACCACGCTGCTGCAACTCACGAGCAAGAAAGTAGCGGAGAGCAATGTGCTTCGTTCTGTGCTCCAGGCGCTGCTCCCGACACAAGGCCAGCATGGCCTTGTTGTCTACGTACAGCACTGGAGGAGAAAGAGGCTGCTCTCCGAGGTCAATCAGCAGGTAGGTGAGCCAGCGAAGCTCCTGTGCAGCCATGGCCCCGGCGTAGATCTCAGCCTCACAACTGGAGCCGAGAACAGAAGACGAGCGAGTAGCCCGCCACGAAACAGAGCCGGAACCAAGACTGAAGGTGTAACCCTGTGACGACCGCTGCGTAGCCTGGTCGTCAGCCCAAGAAGCGTCCGCGTGCCAAGTGAGGACCACTGGACTCCGCCCTCCAAGCACTAGCCCCATGCCCAACGTACTGCACAAGTAGCGCAACACCCTCTTCACTACAGCCATGTGCTCTGGTCTGTGTCTCCCAGGAGCAACATAGCGTGCAAGAATGCTAAGAGGGTATGCAAGGTCAGGTCGTGTGCAGGTCATCAGGTACATGAGGCAGCCAACAAGCTCTGGGTACGGGCCACTCGACTCTACGGACTCATCCGAAGGCAGAGCTGAGAGCAAGTGGCGAGTAGACAGAGGAGTGGCCTGAGGCGAGGAGTACGTGAAGCCGAAGCGCTGAAGGACCTGCTGCACCATGTGTGACTGAGTCAAGGTAATGGTGCGGCGTGCTCTGTCCCGGGTGATCTGCAAGCCAAGGTAACTGCGCAGTTCACCCAGGTCTGTGCACGTGTGTCTCTTCTGCAGCTCGGACTTCACGTGGGCGAGTCCAGCAGTGTCAGCTGTGGCAAAGACCAAGTCGTCGACGTACACGAGGATGTAGAACGGCGGCAGAGAGGTGTCGGTGCGCAGAAACAACGACGGGTCAGCAGTAGAGGGAGCAAACCCAAGAGCCGCAAGCGTAGTCCTCAGTGTGTCGTGCCACTCGCGCGGTGCCTGGCGGAGACCGTAGACTGGCCGTCGGAGGCTCCACTGGGTGCCAGGAGGGAAAGTCCCAGTGAAGCCAGGTGGACGGCGCAGCCAGATCTCCTCGTGCAGGCTACCCTGCAGGAAAGCAGTGCTGAAGTCAAGGGAGTGAAGCTCGTAGTCACGGTGAGCGGCTATGTGTAGCAGCACCTGAAGAGTGGTCATCTTTGGGGTGGGAGAGAAGGTCTGAAAGTAGTCAACTCCCTGCCGCTGACTGAAGCCACGAGCCACGTACCGCGCCTTGAAGACAGGTGGAGAGCTCGGCGGCCGCTTCACCTTGAAGATCCACATGCCACTGACGATGTTCGCCCAAGGAGGAGGAACCGCGTCAACGTAGGTGCCTGTGGACTTCCAGGAAGCCATCTTTGCATCCATAGCTGCCTGCCACTGAGAGGAGTAGGGACCCTCTACGGCCTCCGCGTAAGAGCGCGGAGTCGGGATGTCTAGTGAATCCGGGTCTCCCTCACGGGTAAGCAGTACGGACGCGAGATGAGGTGAAGCAGCAGCCAGACATTGGAACTCCTCCTGCCTGTCCTCAAGGACGTCCGTGCGAAGAGCACACTCACCCCCGACGGACGGAGGACAGACAAACGCAGACTCAGCAACAAGACTAGCAGCGTAGTCTAGACGACAGCGAGCAGCAAAGTCGACGAGCTCAGCAACAAGAGCAGACGCAGCAGTGGACTCAAAAGAGGGGTCAGTGACGACAGTAGCAAGGAGACGCGTGACGGTAGGACTGGCAGCACGAAGGGAGTCCGACTCCGGGTCGGCAAAAGCAGGAAGAGAGGACTCAGGAGGAGAAGGCAAAGGGACACGCAGAGGAGCAGTGGACGGACGCAGAGACATCTGGTGCGTGCCAGGGACAGGAGGAGGACGCTGACGCGAACCGCGACCACTAGCGCGAGCAGCACAAACAGGCGACGCGGGAAGAGATGCAGGCTCACGACGCTCAGCAAGACCTCCACTAGGACCAGTGTAAGGAGAGGGAGAAGGCAGTGGGGAGGCGGGCGGTAACTGTGACTGTGAATGGACAAACGGTGGACACTCTACAGGCCCCGGAGGAAGGGGAGGGCCCCGGAGGAAGGGGAGGGAGGGACCGGGGAAGACCAGAGACAAGGACACGGGAAGCCATGCCTCGGAGACGAGGCCGGGAGGGGTGACCAAGAGGGTGGTGCCACACGAGAGTCTCGTGAGACAGGAGGCGACACGAGCAGGGGGCAGACTCAGGACCAGACCTGGACGCTGCAGCAAACACCTGACCCGACGCAGCTACCTGGCCAGAAGCAGGGACATGAGGGGACCCAGTGGTCAGGGTGTAGAGGCTCGACCCCGGCCAACGCGAAAACGTGGCCAGGTGTCGGCCTGTGCGTGCGTCCGAGCAGTGGGTCACCTGCTGACTCGCAGGAGTAAACTGGTGAACCCCCGCATCCTGAAGGTCAGCACCACTCACCAAGTTCGTCGAGAACAAGGGGAGGTAAAGTCCAGACAAGGTGCCACAGGGGGCAGCCGGACACGGGAGGACAGTAGAGAAGTGAGAGAGGACAGGACCCCCAAAGGGGTCTGCCAGGGAGACTGCAACTGGCCGACCAAGCGGCGTGAGTGTGGTGCGGTCTCGAAAGAAGGACCGAGAAGCCCCCGAGTCAAGTGTGAAGGTGAGGGAGGCCGAAGCCGACTCGGTACCTGAGAGCGCAGCCTCACCAGTACCTGAGGGCGCAGACGCGCTGGCACCTAGAGCAGCAGCCTCACTAGCACCGAGCGCAGCAGTACCAATGCCCGGGTCGGGCGGGAAACACCGGTAACAGTCACCCTCCTCACTAATAGTCACAGCATACATGGCAGCAAGGATAGCATCAAAGTCAAGATCATAGAAAGCGACACCTGCCCTAGACAGCTCTACCCAGCGGGGGATCTCACTAGCCTCCGGGAACTGCTGACGCCAAGCGTCCGTCAGGCGGCCAAAGCAGCGCTGGGTGGGGTGGGCAGCCCCACACTGCTCACCCGCGCAGTCGCCGGAGCGAAGGACGTAGGTGCAGGGGCCAAAACCCCCACCACGCTGACGCTGCGTGTACCACTCACGGAGCTGCTGAGGAGGGAGGATGTCACGAGAACGCTGCTGGTGCTGCTGCTGCTGCTGGCGCTGACCACCACTGGAGCCGCTCCGCTGCGAAGCACCACCCCGACCAGCTCCACCTCCTCCACCACCGCCGCCTCCACCTCCACCACCACCGCCGCCTCCGCTCCCACCGCTACCGCCTCCGCCGCCTGCGCCTCCGCTGCTGCCACCGACACCTCCACCCCCGCCACCACTCCCACCGCCACCCCCACTCCCTCCGCCGCCTCCACCGCCACCTCCACCACCCCCGCTAGCTTCACCCGCGCCCTTGCCCCCCTTGCCCTTGCAAGAGCGGCGTCTCCCGCTAGGGGCAGACGCCGCACCGCCCGACTCACGACCAACGAGGTCGGCCGCAGCAGCAGAGGCGACAAAGGGCAACAGGGGGGAAGGGGAACACCCCTCAAAGATGGGGGTGCGAAGGTCACCACGAGAGGCTCCTACAGCGACTATACTCTTCTCCGCTGCTAGGAGGGCCTTCTCTAGGAGGTCAACAGTGAGGGTGGTGGGACAGACTGAGAGGAAGTGGTCCCTGAGTACGCGAAGGGAGTCAGGGAGGCGGGTGACTATATAATAGAGAGTGATGTACATGGGGGGGGGGGGTTCTTGGCACAGAACTCAGTAGGAAGCGCGGCGCGGTAGCGAGTGTCACTAGTGCGGAGGTGCGTAATGAGGTCAGCGACTGTGGGAAAGGCAGCAAGGCCAGGAAAGAGGTACGGTTGCATGAGGCGGCTCAGTGCAGCAGTGGCAGGGGAAGAGTAGCGCGCAACTACAGCGTCGTACAAGGTCTGAGCACTCTTGTACTGACTAAAGTGCGCGCGCTCAGTGGTAGGCAGGTGGCGACGCACAGCAAGACGTGCAGCAGCATCCCGCGTGGCCCACTGGGAGCGAACAGTGGCATCAGCGTCAGCAGCAGGGGCAGGAGAGGCGCCAGAGGTGAGGTCAAAGAGGGAGAGACCGTCTGCCCTATCGCACTGTAGGAAAAGCTGCAGGTCATCTACCCAAACCTCAAAGTCAATGGCTTGACCCTTAGCGTCAAAAGCGAGAACACTGGGGGTAGCCATGACAGCAGTAGACTAGCAGTACCAACTGTAGGACACGGGCAGTGCAGTGGCAGAAGCGCTGCTCTCACCAGACAGGGCGGGTCGGGCAGCTCAGCAGTACAGCAACACGGCAACTGCAGCTCCGTGGCACCAGCGGCTCGGCTCCTCGGGCGGCTCGGGCGGCTCGGGCGGCTCGGGTGGTTAGGGCGGCTCGGGTGGTTCGGGCGGCTCGGGCTGGTCGGGCGGCTCGGGCGGCTCGGGCGAGTCGGGCGGCTCGGGCGGCTTGGGCGGCTTGGGCAGGTCGGGCGGGTTGGGCGGCTCGGGCGGTTCGGGCGGCTCGGGCGGCGCGGGCGGTGTAGGGCGGCAGGGCCGCTGGTGAAAGGGGCGGCAGGGCCGCTGGTGAAGGGCGGCGGGGCCGTTGAGAGGGGCGGCGGGGCCGCTGAGAAGGGCGGCGGGGCTGCAGTAAAAGGGCGGCGGGGCCGGTGAGTAGGGCGGCGGGGCCGCAGCGAGAGAGGCGGCGGGGCCGCAGCGAAGGGCAGCGGGGCCGCTGAGACGGGCGGCGGGGCCGCTGAGATGGGCGGCGGGGCTGCTGAGTCGGGCGGCGAGGCCGCAGCGAAGGGCGGCGGGGCCGCAACGTGAGGCGGCGGGGCCGCAGCGAAGGGCGGCGAGGCCGCGAAGAAGGGCGGCGGGGCCGCTGAGACGGGCGGCGGGGCCGCAGCGAAGGGCGGCGAGGCCGCAATGTGAGGCGGCGGGGCCGCAGCGAAGGGCGGCAGGGCCGCGAAGAAGGGCGGCGGGGCCGCAATGTGGGGCGGTGGGGCCGCAGCGAAGGGCAGCGGGACCGCTGAGAGGGGTGGCAAGGCCGCAGCGAGAAAGGCGGCGGGGCCGCAGCTAAGGGCGGCGGGGCCGCTGAGACGGGCGGCGGGGTCGCAGCAAAGGGCGGCGGGGCCGAATCGACGGGCGGCGGGGCCGCTAGAGCGGCTCGACGAGGTGAGAGCCCGGAGCGCGACTCGGGCTGAGCGCGCTTCGGGCAGGAAAAAAAAAAAAAAAAACTCGATGTGGTGGGCCCTAGGCACAGTTCCCACGGGGGAACCTGCTCGATACCATGAGGAAAGTAGAACGAGTATGAATGACTAAGGAATGGAAGTGATACAAATATGCAACCCTAGAAATGTGTACCCCATATAGGCTACCCCACTACAGCCTACACAATGTTATAATTTGACATGTTTCAGTAGACCCAGCTGCCGGTCTTGTTGTTGTGCCTTCCTCTGTCTGTAGGCCAGAGGCAGGAGGTGGAGTGGGAGTAGTACCAAGAGAGCCATTGGAGGAGCTCCTCTCCTTTCTGGTAGACATGTCTCTTGGTGTATTAGGTGTTGAGGAGAAATAATTTTAACCCTAACCTGCTCTCATACCATGTTGGGCTGAGTGCCCCTTAGGATCTTTGGTAGGGTTAAAGTCTGAGTAAAGTGATGTAGTAGCGGAAGCGTTTAAGTGAAGTCCTTGAACCACCTTGCGCTGGTATGTGAGGGCAAAATAAGTTGTTTAAAGCAAAGAGATACAAGATTATATATGAATACAGAGAATATGAAGAGACAGTTACAACTACTTTACTGTTGCTGTTGCGGTTCGATACAGTGCGACTCGGGCAACTGCTCAATGTCGAGTCAGTTGTGTGACCTTGCTGTCGCGCTGCATTTTTCAGGTCAAAGGTCGTTGACCTTTGACTTTCGCGTAACCTCCAGCGGTTACATCAACCTCCGAGGGTTGACTCGTTGGTGCCTCGATATGCTCTGCTTCGCTTGTGCCTTGGTGTTTCGACACGACATAGGCGCTTAAGATTGTTTGTTCCCAACACCCCCCAACCCCCCCCCCCCCCCCCCCCCCCCCCCCAACTAAAGCCCTAAAGCCTTCGGAACGGAGGGGGAAAGAGAAGGTGCCAAAGCGAGTAGTAGACAGTAACCAGGAGCAACACCCTTGTGCCTTGTCTGATGATAACTAAGAAAATTATTCTGTGCTTTCAATGTAACAATGAAAACTGAGCAAGGTTTTTTAAAATATTACACTGATGCCTCAGTGTAAAATTTTCAGAAATAGCCTTAACCCTGATGCTTTTTTTTGTTTTTCCTAAGGGACCACACTGATAATCAGGTTTTGGTACAGGTGCAACACTGATCTTAAGGGTTGCTCAAAACGAAAAAAATAGCCCTGGTCTAGAAGCTTCGTACCCCACGATGTGGCTGCTGACGACGAGCACCGCGACGATGGAGAAACGAGCGCTGAGGGTGAAACGGGCGCCGAAGCTAGCACCGAGGCTGATGTGTTCCCCGAGGGTGGCACGCCGACACGGGCACCGAGGACGAATATGACACCGAGTATTGGTTGCGCGATGGCCTACCTGAGAATATGCCAATTCCGCCTTATCCGCCAACTAGTAGAAAGCGTCTCCACCCTTCTTCTAAGAACCGTGATGCACGGCCCCCCTCTCCCAAGAACAAGTCCACGTAGCATTAGAGTCACGCGTATACCGCCCTGAGAAAAGTAGAACGAGAATGAATGACTAAGGAATGGAAGTGATACAAATATGCAACCCAGGAAATGTGTACCCCATATGGGCTACCCCACTATAGCCTACACAATATTATAATTTGACACACCCCCATAGGCAAAATGGGGGAGAACAAGGGGTCACAAGACCAGTCAAGCAAAGCAGACAAAGCTCAGGGTGGATCACAACGTCACCACACAGTCCGAGCTCAAGGTCAAGGCCACAAGGCCAGTTTACATGCAGGAGTACACATATATATATAAGGCTAAACAAGCAAGAGCAGGTATATATATATGTAAGAGTACAAGCAAGGTCAAGGGGTGAGCAAGTGAGGCAAGACAGGTACAAGACCCAGCTGAGTGCAGAAGCGCTGATGATCACAAGGCGGAAGTGCCTTAGTGAAAACATCAGCAGTGTTGGCCTCAGAGGCCACGTACGCAAGTCGCAACTGACCACGCTGCTGCAACTCACGAGCAAGAAAGTAGCGGAGAGCAATGTGCTTCGTTCTGTGCTCCAGGCGCTGCTCCCGCCACAAGGCTAGCATGGCCTTGTTGTCTACGTACAGCACCGGAGGAGAACGAGGCGGCTCTCCGAGGTCAGTCAGCAGGTAGGTAAGCCAGCGAAGCTCCTGTGCAGCCATGGCCCCGGCGTAGATCTCAGCCTCACAACTGGAGCCGAGAACAGAAGACGAGCGAGTAGCCCACCACGAAACAAAGCCGGAACCAAGGCTGAAGGTGTAACCCTGTGACGACCGCTGCGTAGCCTGGTCGTCTGCCCAAGAAGCGTCCGCGTGCCCAGTGAGGACCACTGGACTCCGCCCTCCAACCACTAGCCCCATGCCCGACGTACTGCACAAGTAGCGCAACACCCTCTTTGTTGCAGCCATGTGCTCTGGTCTGTGTCTCCCAGGAGCAACATAGCGTGCAAGAATGCTAAGAGGGTATGCAAGGTCAGGTCGTGTGCAGGTCATCAGGTACATGAGGCAGCCAACAAGCTCTGGGTACGGGCCACTCGACTCTACGGACTCATCCAAAGGCAGAGCTGAGAGCGAGTGGCGAGTAGACAGAGGAGTGGCATGAGGCAAGGAGTACGTGAAGCCGAAGCGCTGAAGAACCTGCGGCACCATGTGTGACTGAGTCAGGGTAATGGTGCGGCGTGCTCTGTCCCGGGTGATCTGCAAGCCAAGGTAGCTGCGCAGTTCACCAAGGTCTGTGCACGTGTGTCTCTTCTGCAGCTCGGACTTCACGTGGGCGAGTCCACCAGTGTTAGCTGTGGCAAAGACCAAGTCGTCGACGTACACGAGGATGTAGAACGGCGGCAGAGAGGTGTCGATGCGTAGAAACAGTGACGGGTCAGCAGTAGAGGGAGCAAACCCAAGAGCCGCAAGTGTAGTCCTCAGTGTGTCGTGCCACTCGCGCGGTGCCTGGCGGAGACCGTAGACTGGCCGTCGGAGGCTCCACTGAGTGCCAGGAGGGAAAGTCCCAGTGAAGCCAGGTGGACAGCGCAACCAAATCTCCTCGTGCAGGCTACCCTGCAAGAAAGCAGTGCTGAAGGCAAGGGAGTGAAGCTCGTAGTCACGCTGTGCGGCTACGTGTAGCAGCACCCGAAGAGTGGTCATCTTCGGGGTGGGAGAGAAGGTTTGAAAGTAGTCAACTCCCTGCCGCTGACTGAAGCGACGAGCCACGTACCGCGCCTTGAAGACAGGTGGAGAGCCCGGCGGCCGCTTCACCCTGAAGATCCACATGCCACTGACGATGTTCGCCCCAGGAGGGGGAACCGCGTCAACGTAGGTGCCCGTGGACTTCCAGGAAGCCATCTCTGCATCCATAGCTGCCTGCCAGTGTGAGGAGTAGGGACCCTCTATGGCCTCCGCGTAAGAGCGCGGAGTCGGGATGTCTAGTGCATCCGGGTCTCCCTCAGGGGTAAGCAGTACGGACGCGAGATGAGGTGAAGCAGCAGCCAGACACTGGAACTCCTCCTGCCTGTCCTCAAGGACGTCCGTGCCAAGAGCACACTCACCCCCGACGGACGGAGGACAGACAAACGCAGACTCAGCAACAAGACTAGTAGCGTAGTCTAGACGACAGCGAGCAGCAAAGTCGACGAGCTCAGCAACAAGAGCAGACGCAGCAGTGGACTCAAAGGAGGGGTCAGTGACAACAGTAGCAAGGAGACGCGTGACAGT
Source organism: Closterium sp. NIES-65 (assembly GCA_948144175.1). NCBI lineage: Eukaryota > Viridiplantae > Streptophyta > Zygnematophyceae > Desmidiales > Closteriaceae > Closterium > Closterium sp. NIES-65. The sequence continues at coordinate 2,449,808 of CANXME010002068.1, forward strand.
AGGACTGACAGTCACCAGCAACCTTGACCGGCTCGACTGCATCTACCTGGGACACACCTGAAGGGGCAGGACCTTGAGGGGGGAGGGGGTCTACCAGGGGGGGGACCTGGCACAAGGAAGTGCGGTGGCGGGGGGAGCGAAGGAGTGCGGTAGGGGAAGAGGCGGTAGTAGGGTACTGACTCGTCGAACGTGACGTCCTAGGAGGACAGAACACGACGAGAGGTGGGGTGGTAGAACTGCCACCCAGGGGCGTCAGGGGGGAAGCCAAGGAAGACACAGGGAGCAGCACGAGGGGACAGCTTGTCCGCAGACAAGTCGCGGACAAACGCCCGAGATCCCCAGACACGGAACGCAGACGCATTGCCGACCTTCCCCGTCCACAGCAAGGCTGGGGAGGTCTCCGGTCTCGAGACCCTGGGGTGAAGGTTGATCTGATGCGCCGCGTATCGAACCGCAAACGGCCACAGAAAATGGGGGGCAGCCGCATGCATCATGGACGTACGAGTGACGTCCATGACCATGCCAATGCGGCGCTCAGCAATCCCATTTTGCTGTGGAGAGTCTGGAAGCGTAAAGGTCTGGCGGATGCCTCGCGCACGACAGTAGGCTCGCAGAAGGCCAGAGGAGAACTCTCCGCCTCGGTCAGAGTGCAGACGAAGAACAGGAAAGTCCGAGCCGAAGCTCCTCCTGAGCTGGAGACGAGCTGCGCGGATCCACTTGATCAACACCTCAGCGACATCACCCTTGCTGCGCAAGGGGAAGACTGTGGTGTAACGCGAGTAGTCGTCAACCACCAGCAGGAAGTAGCGCTCGTGACCCTGTCCTCGGACGCGGGCCGGGCCCCACACGTCCATGTGAAGCGTCTGTTGTGGGGCCTCTGTCGGGGGAAACTGAGAGGAGTGAGGGGCAGCTCGGAGCCGCCCCTCGACACAGGGAACACAGGAAGGACCAGGCCCCGGAGGAAGGGGAGGGAGGGACCGGGGAAGACCAGAGACAAGGACACGGGAAGCCATGCCTTGGAGACGAGGCAGGGAGGTGTGACCAAGACGGTGGTGCCACACGAGAGTCTCGTGAGACAGGAGGCGACACGCGCAGGGGGCAGACTCAGGACCAGACCTGGACGCTGCAGCAAACACCTGACCCGACGCAGCTACCTGACCAGACGCAGTGACTGGAGGAGACGCAGTGGTCAGTGTGTACAGGCTCGACCCCGGCCGACGTGTAAACGTCGCTAGGTGTCGGCCTGTCCGAGCGTCCATGCAGTGGGTCACCCGCTGACTCGCAGGAGTGAACTGGTGAACCCCCGTATACTGCAGGTCAGCACCACTCACCAAGTTCGTAGAGAACGAGGGGAGGTAAAGACCAGACAAGGTGCCAGAGGGGGCAGCCGGACACGGGAGGACAGTGGAGAAGTGAGAGAGGACAGGACCCCCAGAGGGGTCTGCCAGGGAGACTGCAACTGGCCGACCAAGTGGCGTGAGTGTGGTGCGGTCTCGAAAGAAGGAGCGAGAAGCCCTTGAGTGTTGAGTGATGCTACCATTCGCATTCACGTCTGTCTGCCTCCCATCATATGTTCGTGCGTTGCATGCGTGTTGTGAGTGTGTGCAAGAATTTGTGTTTTGTGCGGTTTGGATTTTCTGAGTGTGTGTGAATGTTATTTGGCTTGAGCAGATATCTGAAGTGACTCCACTGCTCAAGAGCTTTCCGAGGAACCAAGTATCGCTTCAATCGGAGCACGAACAAGAAAGTTACGAACGTTGGAGTTCGTATGCTTTTGATATTTGGTTGTGGTGACTATGGGAAGTTGTGGGGTTGACTCAATATGGGGTACAGACTTTTGGGGGTTGGGAAACTCGTCACTACTACTGTAGTTGCTGCCAAATGGTTGGGAGAAACCAAACCAGGCTGGCAAGTGTGGCCAAGTTGGGTTGAGGTGGATTGTGGAGGTTGGGATAGTGACAAAGGTCAAAGTTGGGTTGCCTATGGGGAAGGGAATTGTATGGCATGGGGTTTCCTTGGTTGGGGACTCTCTTGGGACCTTCCCTCTCGTCCTCCTCTTTCCTCCTACCTGGTTTAGTGCTACTCTAACTCTCTTGTCTGCAACTCTTGTGAACTTGTGAAACTATTGTGAGTGAATTTAATTTCTATGTGGCAGCATACCCCCTGGTGCGCCGAGAAACACAACTCGAGATTTACTCCACCTTTCGATACGATTCGAATTGGGAATGATAGCCACAAACAAGGGCTATAACATACTCGAGTTTGAGACGATTCTACTGATGCAATTTCCGTCGACAACGTTTCTTGTGAAGTCGACGTTTCTGTCCAGAATTCTAAGCCAACGATTTTGAGAATTTTTGGCACCTAATCTTCGTAGACTCCGTCCTTAGTCTCTAACACTGAGTCAAGTGTGAAGGTGAGGGAGGCCGAAGCCGACGTGGTACCTGAGAGCGCAGACTCACCAGCACCTGAGGGCGCGGACGCACTGGCACCTAGAGCAGCAGCCTCACCAGTACCTAGAGCAGCAGTACCAATGCCCGGATCGGGCGGGAAACACCGTTAACAGTCACCCTCATCACTAATAGTCACAGCATACATGGCAGAAAGGATAGCATCAAAGTCAAGATCAAAGATAGCTACGCCTGCCCTAGACAGCTCTCCCCAGCGGGGGATCTCACTAGCCTCCGGGAACTGCTGACGCCAAGCGTCCGTCAGGCGGCCAAAGCAGCGCTGGGTGGGGTGAGCACCCCCACACTGCTCACCCGCGCGGTCGCCGGAGCGAAGGACGTAGGTGCACGGGCCCAAACCCCCACCACGCTGACGCTGCGTGTACCACTCATGGAGCTGCTGAGGAGGGGGGATGTCCCGAGAACGCTGCTGCTGCTGCTGGCGCTGACCTCTCCCGGAGCCGCTCCGCTGAGAAGCACCACCCTGACCAGCTCCACCTCCTCCACCACCGCCGCCTCCACCTCCGCCGCCACCGCCGCCTCTGCTCCCACCGCTACCGCCACCGCCGCCTCCGCCTCCGCCGCTGCCACCGCCACCTCCACCCCCGCCACCACTCCCACCGCCACTCCCACTCCCCCCGCCGCCCCCACCGCCACCTCCACCACCCCCGCTAGCCCCACCCGCGCCCTTGCCCCCCTTGCCCTTGCCAGAGCGGCGTCTCCCGCTAGGGGCAGATGCCGCACCGACCGACTCAAGACCAACGAGGTCGGCCGCAGCAGCAGAGGCGACAGAGGGCAAAAGTGGGGAAGGGGAACACCCCTCAAAGATGGGGGTGCGAGGGTCACCACGAGAGGCTCCTACAGCGACTATGCTCTTCTCCGCCGCTAGGAGGGCCTTCTCTAGGAGGTCAACAGTGAGAGTGGTGGGACAAACTGAGAAGAAGTGGTCCCTGACTACACAAAGGGAGTCAGGGAGGCGGGTGACTATATAATAGAGAGTGATGTACATGGGGGGGGGGTTCTTGGCGCAGAACTCAGCAGGAAGCGCGGCGCGGTAGCGAGTGTCACTAGTGCGGAGGTGCGTAATGAGGTCAGCGACTATGGGAAAGGCAGTAAGGTCAGGAAAGAGGTACGGTAGCATGAGGCGGCTTAGTGCAGCAGTGGCAGGGGAGGAGTAGCGTGCAACGACAGCGTCGTACAAGGTCTGAGCACTCTTGTACTGGCTAAAGTGCGCGCGCTCAGTGGTAGGCAGGTGGCGACGCACAGCAAGACGTGGAGCAGCATCGCGAGTGGCCCACTGGGAGCGAATAGTGGCGTCGGCATCGGCAGCAGGGGCAGGGGAAGCACCAGAGGTGAGGTCAAAGAGGGAAAGACCGTTTGCCCTATCGCAGTGTAGGAAAAGCTGCAGGTCATCCACCCAAACCTCAAAGTCAATGGCTCGACCCTCAGCGTCAAAAGCGAGAACACTGGGGACTAGCAGTACCAACTGTAGGACAGGGGCAGTGCAGTGACAGAAGCGCTGCTCTCACCAGGCAGGGCGGGTCGGGCAGCTCAGCGGTACAGCAGCACGGCAACACGGCTGCTCGGACGGCACTGCAGCAACTGCGGCTCCGCGGCACCAGCGGCTCGGCTCCTCAGGCGGCTCGGGCGGCTCAGGCGGCTCGGGTGGCTCGGGCGGCCCGAGCGGCTCGGGCGGCTCGGGCTGGTCGGGCGGCTCGGGCGGCTGTCGGAAACTTGGTCTTTTGTCTCTCTTCTTGCTTTGTCCTTCCCAGCTCAGTACCTTCTTCCTTCTGCCCCTGTCTTTAGTCTAGTGCCAGCCCCTCCCACCTTGTCCCTCCTTTCTCTGTATCCCCTCTCCCTCTGTCTCACCCCATCAAGTTCCTCAACTCTCTCTTCATGCGTTGGGTGGCTACCCCTGCCTTTCCCTCTTGTAAGCTCCTGGCTCGTGGGCTTCCCTCAGAGTCTCCCTAGCTCGGCTGACTGCCTGAGAACACTGAGTGGGAACCAGCACAAAAGGGCTTGCTGGGATTGGCTCCTCCCTGGTGGGCTAACGCGAGTAGCGAGTAACTCTTAGCTGATAGAGGAAACATACAAGCAAGCAAATGAAACCGCCCCGTGTTGCTTGCCTAAGTATGTGCACATGGTTACCGTTGCCTGCAACGGTTGGTTTTGTTCGTCAGTTCTCTGATTTGGCGCTATTCGCCTCTGCCTACTTCGCTTGAAAACTACTCACTACTGTATCCTGTCATGCATTTATATTGCTAGGTCCTGCTCTTCATTCTTCCAATTAAATGTATGACAGCTGTCGGAAACTTGGTCTTTTGTCTCTCTTCTTGCTTTGTCCTTCCCAGCTCAGTACCTTCTTCCTTCTGCCCCTGTCTTTAGTCTAGTGCCAGCCCCTCCCACCTTGTCCCTCCCTTCTCTGTATCCCCTCTCCCTCTGTCTCACCCCATCAAGTTCCTCAACTCTCTCTTCATGCGTTGGGTGGCTACCCCTGCCTTTCCCTCTTGCCCCCTCCTTGGCGCTAACTCTCGCTCTGGTAGGTATCGCCGATGGACCCCTTTTTTGAAAGGCTCTTCTCTTGTCTGCTCCTTCTGCTTGAGAGGGCCTGGGGGTACTCGCGGGGGCCTTGCCTTAGCTACATTCGTCTGATGATCCCTCTTCTCTTGCCCCTTGTCCCCCACTAGTACTACCACTCCCGACTCCTTGACCTCTTTCACTTTCCACCTCTCAGTGCTGAGCCCTATATCCAGCATGTCTTGCCTGGCCTGTTTGACATATACTTCTTCCCCCACCCCCAACGGTGCCCCCTTTGCCTCTGCCTGCTCTTCTCTCCTTCTTTTGTAGCGCTGTGCGTCTCTGAGCTGGGCCACATGCAGGTTCTCTAACGCTGCTGGCAGCATCTCCCGTAGGTACCTTGCCCTAACCTCGGCCAGCCCCACCCAGGCGTCTTCCGAGCTCACTGAGACCACATCTGTCAGTACCCGTGGCGCGTCTATGGGCAAGATAGGTTCCCTTCCCAGCAGCAGGTAGTACGGCAAGAAGTCCTTTAGCGCTGCCTGCTTACTGAAGCGGTATCCTGCGACTACCCACGGGAGTCTCAGGTCCCAGTCCTTCTTGAATTGTTCCCCGTAGGCTCTCAGCCCTCTCTTCACCGTCTGCACAAACCGCTCTGTGAGCCCGTCAACCTGTGGGTGATACCTGGAGGTCCGCCGATGGGTAATACTGCTAGCTTTCAGTAGCTTTTCGAAATCGCCCAAGAATTCTGTGCCCTGATCTGTTAATACCTCCCCACATGCTCCGAACGGAGTCAACACCTGTTCCTCAAATGCTTCTGCTATCCGGGCCGAGCTCTTGCTTGGCAGCGCCTTCACCTCCACCCACTTACTGCCGTGTTCGATCATGATGAGTATGAATCGCTTCCCCCTTCGGCTGAGCGGCATTTCTCCGGCCATATCTAACGACCACCGAAACCCCAGGCCTCGGATGGGCAGCGAGTGCAGCTCTTCCCTCCCTCTCTCCATCTCTGCTTTGTTCCTGCTGCATAGTTCGCAAGCGCCCACCCACTCTTTAATGTCTCCCCTCATTCCTGCCCACCACCAGCCCGTCTCTATTAGCTGGCTCGTCCTTAGGCTGCCATAGTGCCCCAACTGCCGGTGTACCCTCGCTATGATCTCTTCCCGTTCCTCTCGCCTCGGGACCAGCTTCCATCCTTCCTTAGTGTTTTTCTGGAGCTGGTCCCGGAACCACCGGTAATGCAGGCCCCTGGCTCTGGCTCTCTCGCTTGCAGGTTCTGCTTCTGAGTTCTTTCCTTGGATCCAACCCAGCGTCTCTTCATCCTCCCAGACGTCTTCAGCTCCCTTTTGAGCTTTCCGTTTAGCTCCTTCCCCGTCGATTTCTCTCGCCAAAGCCACGAGGCACGCCTCTGGGCTCGCAGGTGGCGGGTTGCGTGATAGCCCGTCCACGTGTTGCAATGTCTTCCCCGCTCGGTGTCGAATGGTGAACTCATATTCCTGCAGGCGCATGGCCCATCGAGCGTTCCGGCCTGTCAAGGCCTGATTGGTCATCAGCCACGTCAGCGGCTGATGATCCGTGACTAACACGAATGGCCTCCCCTGTAGATATACCCGGAAGTGGGTGATAGCCCAGACCGCCGCGAGCCCTTCCCCTTCGTATGAACTATAATTGGCTTCTGCAGGGTTACAGCTTCGGCTCGCAAAGGCCACCACCATCTCCTGTCCGTCCCTCTCCTGGCATAGGATTCCCCCCATGCCTAAACTGCTCCAGTCGGTGTAGAGTACGAACGGGTCTTCCTTACTGGGCAGTGTAAGGACGGTCCCCGTCTTCACCGCCTTAAGGAGGGCTTTGAATGCCCCCTGCTCTTCCTCTCCCCATTGCCACACCTGGTCCTCTCGCAGCAACCTGTTCAGTACTGCGGCAGTACGGCTGAAGTTGGGTACGAACTTCCTGTAATAGTTAAGGAAGCCCAGTACTGCCCTCAGCGTACTGCGGTCCTTAGGGGCGGGGACTCGGTCCAGCACCTCCACTTTCGCTTGCTGGATGCTCAGCTGCCCCCCTTGTACTTCGAAGCCCAAATACTTCACTGTGCTGTTCCCGAAACTGCATTTCTTAGGGTGGCAAGTCAGCCCTGCTGCTTGAATGGCGTCCAGTGTATCGCCCACGTCCTTCACGTGCTGCTCTGCGGATGCACTGAACACGACTACATCGTCGATGTAGCAGGCTGCCGCCGGCACGTGCCTCAGCACTGAGTCCATCACCCGCTGGAATAATGCTGGCGCGTTCTTCATGCCAAAGGGCATGAACTTCCACTCATACAGCCCCTCGGGTCCGTGGAAGGCCGTTTTCCTCCGGTCCTCTTCCTTGATCGGTATTTGATTAAATCCCTGTCGGAGATCCAGCGTGCTGAACACTACTGCTCCCTGCAGCTGATCGAATATCTCTTCCGCCGATTGCATGGGGTACCTGTCCGCCACTGTCACTTTATTAAGTCCTCGGTAGTCCCCACACATTCTCCTGGCTGATACCTCTCCCGTGAGATCCTTCCGTGCTGCTACAACCGTCGCTGCTGCGTAGTCACTGTCAGAGAACTGGATAAGACCCGCTGCTAACAGCTCCGCGCACTTCTCCCGGCAGGTGTCCAAGTCGCCTGGACTCATCCTCCGTTTTCGTACGTATATGGGCATCTCGGTATTCAGCTTCACCTGCATTTGATGCGATTGACATTGCCCCAGTTCGGATAAGGTGTATGCAAACGTCTTGCGGTGCCGCTTCAGTACCTCCTGTAATGCCTGCGCTGGCTCTGCCCCCATTCCGGAGCCTATGGGCCAGGCATCCTTGGGTCCCCTCTCCTGGCTTGTCTTTTCCGTCTCCGTCTCCCCGTCGGGTGGCAGTACTCCTTGGTCTTTAGCCGTAGTCCCGGCTTCCACAGCCATGCAGGCCCATCCTTCCAAGATACGCGCTTCCTGTTGCTCTTCTATGGCTCTCAGCTGGCGTTTCCGCTCCTCTGTCTCCTCTTCCTCTCGGTACAGCTCACTGACTTCAATACCCCGTTGGAGCTCTTTCCTCTTTAGGTGCATGCGAATAGTTTCCACCAGCCACGCCATGACATTCAGGTCCATAGCTCTGCCCAGCGCTGCCCTCCGTTGTGGCTCAGTCACTCGAGGGTGGGCAGTAGCTCCCACCAGATGCCCCATGGCTAACTCCCGCTCTTCGGCCGTCGGTTGCTCCCACTGTTTCCCGATGACATCATAGATCATTCCGGGCCCGGGCAAGTCTCCCTCCATCGCGAATCCGTAGGCGTCCACGTAGGACACGAGTGTCGGCAGCGCCTGTCTCGGCTTCCCATGCACATTATACTGGTACTGGGACGGGTGGTCCGGCACCGTGACTGGCGCAGGCAGTCGGTTGGGGCCCAGGATGTCACTAACCAATCTCGGTTCCGGCCGCTGCATCTGAGCCAGAGAGTGGCGCAAAAGGGCCTCTGAGATCCCATTCTGCCAGTATCTCCTGGGCCGGTGCGCTCTGGACCCAAGCTGCGCCGCGTCTACCGCTTGCCCCCTACCGACAGCGGCTTCTACTTCGGCGAATGCCCTGTGTACGGGCTCTCTGCGATCGTCAGCAAAGTCCACGTTCTCCAGGATGTAGAGCACCTCCCCTTGCTTCTCCTGAACCATCTCCAACACCCGCTTTAGGTCCCTGAAGGAGCCCCCCCGTATGTCAGCCATTCCCATTCCTGGTCCGGCCCTAGAATAACCCTGACATTCCCATCCCGCCACAATAATGTCAATCTGCCCCCACTGCTCCAGTGTCTCCTCCGAGATATCCCGGACATCGTCCACCACCTCCTCATATTCCACGGGTAGGGCGGACTCGGCCAGCTGATCGGGATATTCGGCTAGCAGCTGCCGGGCGTGATGCTGCGCCATCCGGCGCACCACCGGATCTCTTTCGACGTGAATCCACTTCCTCACCCTACAGCCAGCACGCAACACCGCCGCCAGTCCTGTGCCGATGCCCCCGTACAGCTCCATGATGCACACTGCTCCTTCTAATGTCCAGAGCCTGGTCACTCTTTCTTTCAGCGAGGTCGGTTCCCGCCCCCGCCTCCTCCTCTCTATTCTCCGTTCGTACTCCTCCGCGTATCTCTCCCAGCTCCAGTCGTCCAGTACCGGTCCCAGGTCAGCAGCCCGTGCCCCGTATGCCTCCCGGGGCTCTTGCTTCACGAATATCACAGGCAAAGTACCCACAGAACTGGCAGCGTCCCAGTAGTGCACGCGGTACAGCACTTTCTCTTGCCAGGTACAGATGGTGGCACCAACTCGGTAAAGCAGGTCCATGCCCACCAACGCATCATAATCCTCCGACTCAGACACGCCACAAGTCACGCGGATACAGCATTCCTTGTCAGTGCCGAGACGCAGTACTATCTCGATCGGCCTTACCGTCCGCGGCATCCATTTCGGCTCTCCTCCCTCGGCGGTCATGAGCAGGATGCCCCTCGGCACGAGCCTCCCGGGCAAGTCGAGCTTCAGTTGTCTAGCTAATCCTTTCCCGATCAGCACGTGGTGAGCCCCGGTGTCGATGATCGCTTGCCCCACTGGCAACCCACCCACCGTCAAGCTCCCCTTTTCGGCTATCAGGACAGATGCCTGGCACACCAGTCTCTCGTTAGGGTGGCGCCTTAGTTCGGAGACAAGTTCAAAGGCCAAAAGGCCAGTTCACATGCAAGAGCACACACATATATATATATATATATATGTATATATATACGAGGCTAAGCAAGCAAGAGCAGGAGTATATATATGTGACAGTACAAGCAAGGTCAAGAAGTGAGCAAGTGAGGCAAGACAGGCACAAGACCCAGCTGAGTGCAGAAGTGCTGATGATCACAAGGCGCAAGTGCCTTGGTGAAAACATCAGCAGTGTTGGCCTCAGAGGCCACGTACGCAAGCCGCAACTGTCCACGCTGCTGTAGCTCACGAGCAAGAAAGTAACGGAGAGCAATGTGCTTTGTCCTGTGCTCCAGTCGCTGCTCTCGACACAAGGCCAGCATGGCCTTGTTGTCTACGTACAGGACTGGAGGAGAACGAGGCGGCTCTCCAAGGTCGGTCAGCAGGTAGGTGAGCCAGCGAAGCTCCTGGGCAGCCATAGCCCCGGCGTAGATCTCAGACTCACAACTGGAGCCGAGAACAGAAGACGAGAGGGTAGCCCGCCACGAAACAGAGCCGGAACCAAGACTGAAGGTGTAACCCTGTGACGACCGCTGCGTAGCCTGGTTGTCAGCCCAAGAAGCGTCCGCGTGCCCAGTGAGGACCACTGGACTCCGCCCTCCAAGCACTAGCCCCATGCCCGACGTACTGCACAAGTAGCGCAACACCCTCTTTGCTGCAGCCATGTGCTCTGGTCGGTGTCTCCTAGGAGCAACATAGCGTGCAAGAATGCTAAGAGGGTATGCAAGGTCAGGTCGTGTGCAGGTCATCAGGTACATGAGGCAGCCAACAAGCTCTGGATACGGGCCACTCGACTCTACGGACTCATCCGAAGGCAGAGCTGAGAGTGAGTGGCGAGTAGACAGAGGAGTGGCATGAGGCGAGGAGTACGTGAAGCCGAAGCGCTGAAGGACCTGCTGCACCATGTGTGTCTGAGTCAGGGTAATGGTGCGGCGTGCTCTGTCCCGGGTGATCTGCAAGCCAAGGTAGCTGCGCAGTTCACCCAGGTCTGTGCACGTGTGTCGCTTCTGCAGCTCGGACTTCACGTAGGCGAGTCCAGCAGTGTCAGCTGTGGCAAAGACCAAGTCGTCGACGTACACGAGGATGTAGAACGGCGGCAGAGAGGTGTCGGTGCGCAGAAACAGCGACGGGTCGGCAGTAGAAGGAGCAAACCCAAGAGCCACAAGCGTAGTCCTCAGTGTGTCGTGCCACTCACGTGGCGCCTGGCGGAGACCGTAGACTGGACGCCGCAGACTCCACTGGGTACCAGGAGGGAAAGACCCAGTGAAGCCAGGTGGGAGGCGCAGCTTTATCTCCTCGTTTAGGCTGCCCTGCAAGAAAGCTGTGCTGAAGTCGAGAGAGTGGAGCTCGTAGTCACGGTGAGCAGCAATGTGCAGCAGTACCCGAAGAGTGGTCATCTTCGGGGTGGGGGAGAAGGTCTGAAAGTAGTCAACTCCCTGCCGCTGACTGAAGCCACGAGCCACGTAACGCGCCTTGAAGACAGGCGGAGAACCCGGCGGCCGCTTCACCCTGAAGATCCACATGCCACTGACGATGTTCGCCGCAGGAGGGGGGACATCGTCAACGTAGGTGCCTATGGACTTCCAGAAAGCCATCTCTGCATCCATAGCTGCCTGCCACTGAGAGGAGTAGGGACCCTCTATCGCCTCCGCGTAAGTGCATCCAGGTCTCCCTCAGGGGTAAGCAGTACGGACACGAGATGAGGTGAAGCAGCTGCCAGACACTGGAACTCCTCATGCCTGTCCTCAAGGACGTCCGTGCCAAGGGCACACTCACCCCCGACGGACGGAGGACAGACAGACTCAAACTCAGCGACAAGACTAGCAGCGTAGTCTAAGCGACAGCGAGCAGCAAAGTCGACGAGCTCAGTAACGAGAGCAGACGCAGCAGTAGACTCGAAAGAAGGGTCAGTGACAACAGTAGCAAGGAGACGCGTGACAGTAGGACTGGCAGCACGAAGAGAGTCCGACTCAGGGTCGGCAAGTGCAGGAAGAGAGGACTCAGGAGGGGAAGGCAAAGGGGCACACAGAGGAGCAGTAGACGGACGCAGAGACATCCGGTGCGTGCCAGGGACAGGAGGAGGACGCTGGCGCGAACCGCGACCACTAGCGCGAGCAGCTCTAACAGGCGACGCAGGACGAGACGCAGGCTCACGACGCTCAGTAAGACCTCCAGTAGGACCAGTGTAGGGAGATGGAGCAGGCAGAGGGGAGGCAGGCTGTAGCTGTGACTATGACGGGACAGGCTGTGGACACTCTAAGGGAGGAGGAGGACCAGTAGAAGGAGGAAGACGAAGAACCTGCTGCAGGAGTGGAACAAAGTACGGTCGAGGCCGCGTGACGACGCCAGAAGCAGCAGGGACAGCACCGGTACCCTCAGCAGGAGCACCCGCTCCAGCAGCACCTCCACCAGCACCAGGAGCACCCCTTGTAGGACCACCAGCGGTAGTCTCAGCGCCAACTCCCTCAGCAGCACCAGCTCCAGTCGAACCCGTAGGCCCAACAGCTCCAGTACTCCCAGTACGAGCACCCTCCGGGACCCGCGACCGCAGCACCTTCAGCAGCCGAAGTACCTCCAGCACCAGCAGTACGGCGCCAGCGCCGGGCAAAACACTCGCGCAGCTCCTGTGGAGAGAGTGGCTCCCGGCGAGAAGAAGCACCCGGAGAACCTCCAGGCGGAGCACCTCCACTCTCAGCATCCCCAGGCGTAGCACCTCCAGGCTCAGCACCCCCAGGCGTAGCACCTCCAGGCTCAGCACCCCCAGGCGTAGCACCCCCAAGCTCAGCACCTCAAGGCTCAGCACCCCCAGGCTCAGTACCCCCAGGCTCAGCACCCCCAGACGCAGTACCCCCAGGCTCAACACCCCCAGACTCCGCACCCCAAGGTCCAGCACCCCCAGGCTCAGCACCCCCAGCAGCACCAGAGTCACCAGTGACCTCGACAGGCTCGATTGTGTCTACCTGGGACACACGTGAAGGGGCAGGACCCTGAGGGGGGAGGGAGTCTACCTGGGGGGGACCTGGTACAAGGAAGAGCGGGGGTGGGGGGAGGGACGGAGTGCGGTAGGGGAAGAGGCGGTAGTAGGGGACCGACTCGTCAAACGTGACGTCCTGGGAGGACAGAACACGTCGAGAGGTGGGGTGGTAGAACTGCCACCCAGGCGCGTCAGGGGGGAACCCCAGGAAGACGCAAGGAGCAGCACGAGGGGATAGCTTGTCTGCAGACAAGTCGCGGACAAACGCCCGAGATCCCCAGACCCGGAACGCCGACGCATCGCCAACCTTCCCCGTCCACAGTAAGGCTGGGGAGGTCTCCGGTCTGGAGACCCTGGGGTGGAGGTTGATCTGATGCGCCGCGTACCTGACCGCAAACGGCCACAGAAAATGGGGGGCAGCCGCATGCATCATAGACGTACGAGCGACGTCCATGACCATGCCAATGCGGCGCTCAGCAATCCCATTTTGCTGCGGTGAGTCCGGAAGCGTGAAGGTCTGACGGATGCCTTGTGCGCGACACTAGGCTTGTAGTAGGCCAGAGGAAAACTCTCCGCCTTTGTCCGAGTGCAGACGCAGAACAGGGAAGTCCGAGCCAAAGCTCCGCCTGAGCTGGAGACGAGCTGCGCGGATCCAGTCGATCAACACCTCAGTGACATCACCCTTCCTGCGCAAGGGGAAGACCGTGGTGTAACGCGAGTAGTCGTCAACAACGAGCAGGAAGTAGCGCTCGTGACCCTGTCCACGGACACGGGCCGGGCCCCACACGTCCATGTGAAGCGTCTGCAACGGGGCCTCTGTCGGAGGAAACTGGGAGGAGTGAGGGGCAGCCCGCTGGCGCCCCTCGACACAGGGGACACAGGCAGGGCCAGGGCCCTGAGGAAGGGGAGGGAGGGACCGGGGGAGACCAGACACAAGAAGACGGGAGGCCATGCCTCTGAGCCGAAGCAGAGAGGGGTGACCAAGACGGTGGTGCCAGAGGAGAGTCTCATGAGACAAGAGACGACACGAACAGGGGGCAGACTCAGGACCAGACCTAGACGCTGCAGCAAACACCTGACCGGACGAAGCGACTCTACCAGACTCAGTAACGGGAGGAGACGCAGTGGTCAGTGTGTACAGGCTCGACCCCGGCTTACGGGTAAACGTAGCCAGGTGCCGGCCTGTGCTAGCCTCTGTACAGTGCGTCACCCGCTGACGCGCAGGAGTGAACTGGTGTACTCCCCCATCCTGTAGGTCAGCACCACTCACCAGGTTCGTCGAGAACGAGGGGAGGTAGAGACCAGACAGGGTGCCAGAGGGAGCCGCCGGATACGGGAGGACTGTGGAGAAGCGAGACAGTACAGGACCCCCAGAGGGGTCAGCGAGAGACACCGCAACCGGCCGACTAAGCGGCGTGAGTGTGGTGCGGTCCCGAAAGAAGGAGCGAGACGCCCCAGAGTCAAGAGTGAAGGTGAGGGAGGCCGAAGCCGACGTAGTACTTGAGAGCGCAGATTCACCAGTACCTGAGGACGCAGACACACTAGCACCTAGAGCAGCAGCGTCGCAAGCACCTAGGGCAGCAGCCTCAATGCCCGGATCGGGCGGGAAACACCTGTAGCAGTCACCCTCATCACTATGAGACACAGCATACATGGCAGAGAGAATAGCATCAAAGTCAAGATCAAAGATGGCAACACCCGCCCTAGACAGCTCGCCCTAGCGAGGAATCTCTGAGGCCTCCGGGAACTGGTGACGCCACGCGTCCGTCAGGCGGCCAAAGCAGCGCTGGGTGGGGTGCGCACCCCCACACTGCTCACCCGCACGGTCGCCGGTGCGCAGGACGTAGGTGCACGGACCAAAACCCCCACCCCGCTGGCGTGCAGTGTACTGTGAAATGAGTAAGCAGGAAATGAGGTGAACTATGAGTGAAAGCAGTACAAATGTGAAACCCTAACTGGGTTGTACCCCCTATGGGATACCCCACTACAGCCTACACAGCAGTATAAGCTATAGACATGTTCTGACACACCCCCATAGGCAAAGTGGGGGAGAACAAGGGGTCACAAGACCAGTCAAGCAAGACAAAGCAAAGCTCAGGGTGGATCACAAAGTCACCACACAATCCGAGCACAAGAGCAAGGCCAAAGGCCAGTTCACAAGCAAGAGTACAGACATATATATATAAAACTAGACAAGCAAGAGCAGGTATATATATATGTCACATTACAAGTAAAGTCAAGAGGAGAGCAAGTGAGGCAAGACAGGCACAAGACCCAGCTGGGTGCAGAAGCGCTGATGGTCACAAGGCGCAAGTGCCTTGGTGAACACATCAGCAGTGTTGGCCTCAGAGGCCACGTACGCAAGTCGCAACTGACCACGCTGCTGCAACTCACGAGCAAGGAAGTAGCGGAGAGCAATGTGCTTCGTTCTGTGCTCCAAGCGCTGCTCTCGACACAAGGCCAGCATAGCCTTGTTGTCTACGTACAGCACTGGAGGAGAACGAGGCGGCTCTCCAAGGTCAGTCAGCAGGTAGGTGAGCCAGCGAAGCTCCTGTGCAGCCATGGCCCCGGCGTAGATCTCAGCCTCACAACTGGAGCCGAGAACCGAAGACGAGCGAGTAGACCGCCACGAGACAGAGCCGGAACCAAGGCTGAAGGTGTAACCCTGTGACGACCGCTGCGTAGCCTGGTCGTCAGCCCAAGAAGCGTCCGCGTGGCCGGTAAGGACCACTGGACTCCGCCCTCCAAGCACTAGCCCTATGCCTGACGTACTGCACAGGTAGCGCAATACCCTCTTCGCTGCAGCCATGTGCTCCGGTCTGTGTCTCCCAGGAGCAACATAGCGTGCAAGAATGCTCAGAGGGTATGCAAGGTCAGGTCGTGTGCAGGTCATCAGGTACATGAGGCAGCCAACAAGCTCTGCATACAGACCACTCGACTCTACGGACTCATCCGAAGGCAGAGCTGAGAGTGAGTGGCGAGTAGGCAGAGGAGTGGCCTGAGGCGAGGAGTACGTGAAGCCGAAGCGCTGAAGGACCTGCTGCACCATGTGTGACTGAGTCAAGGTAATGGTGCGGCGTGCTCTGTCCCGAGTGATCTGCAAGCCAAGGTAGCTGCGCAGTTCACCCAGGTCTGTGCACGTGTGTCTCTTCAGCAGCTCGGACTTCACGTAGGCGAGTCCAGCAGTGTCCGCTGTGGCAAAGACCAAGTCGTCGACGTACACGAGGATGTAGAACGGCGGCAGGGAAGTGTCGGTGCGAAGAAACAGCGACGGGTCAGCAGTAGAAGGAGCAAACCCAAGAGCCGCAAGCGTAGTCCTCAGTGTGTCGTGCCACTCACGCGGTGCCTGGCGGAGACCGTAGACTGGCCGTCTGAGGCTCCACTCGGTGCCAGGAGGGAAAGTCCCAGTGAAGCCAGGTGGACGGCGAAGCCAGATCTCCTCGTGCAGGCTACCCTGCAAGAACGCAGTGCTGAAGTCGAGAGAGTGAAGCTCGTAGTCGCGCTGAGCGGCTATGTGCAGCAGCACCCGAAGAGTAGTCATCTTCGGGGTGGGAGAGAAGGTCTGAAAGTAGTCAACTCCCTGCCGCTGACTGAAGCCACGAGCAACGTACCGTGCCTTGAAGACAGGTGGAGAGCCCGGCGGCCGCTTCACCCTGAAGATCCACATGCCACTGACGATGTTCGCCCCAGGAGGGGGAACAGCGTCAACGTAGGTGCCTGTGGACTTCCAGGAAGCCATCTCTGCATCCATGGCTGCCTGCCACTGAGAGGAGTAGGGGCCCTCTACGGCCTCCGCGTAAGAACGCGGAGTCGGGATGTCTAGTGCATCCGGGTCTCCCTCAGGGGCAAGCAGTACAGACGCGAGATGAGGTGAAGCAGCCCCTAGACACTGTAACTCCTCCTGCCTGTCCTCTAGGACGTCCGTGCCAAGAGCACACTCACCCCCGACGGACGGAGGACAGACAGACGCAGACTCAGCAACAAGACTAGCAGCGTAGTCGAGACGAGAGCGAGCAGCAAAGTCGACGAGCTCAGCGAATAGAGCAGACGCAGCAGTGGACTCAAAAGAGAGGTCAGTGACGACAGTAGCAAGCAGACGCGTGACAGTAGGACTCGCAGCGCGAAGAGAGTCCGACTCAGGGTCGGCAAGCGCAGGAAGAGAGGACTCAGGAGGAGAAGGCAAAGGGGCACGCAGAGGAGCAGTGGACGGACGCAGAGACATCCGGTGCGTGCCAGGGACAGGAGGAGGACGCTGACGCGAACCGCGACCACTAGCGCGAGCAGCACGAACAGGCGACGCGGGGCGAGACGCAGGCTCACGACGCTCAGCAAGACCTCCAGTAGGACCAGTGTAAGGAGAGGGAGCAGGCAGTGGAGAGGAAGGCTCCAGTAGGGACTGCGACTGGACAGGCGGTGGACCCTCTACTGGAGGAGAAAGACCAAGAACCTGCTGAAGGAGCGGAACGAAGTACGGCCGAGGCCGCGCGGCAGCTCCAGTCTCAGCAGGGACAGCACCAGCACCCTCAGCGACAGCACCAGCGCCACCCACACCTCCAGCGGCAGGACCAACAGCAGCAGGCCCAGCACGAACGCCCTCAGCAGCTCCAGCTCCAGGAGGACCCGCAGGTCCAGCAGCTCCGGGACCGGCAGCACCCGCACCCTCGACGATCGAAGAAGCTCCAGCTCCAGCTCCAGCAGCACCTCCAGACTCAGCAGCACGCCTCCAGCGGCGAGCGAACCACTCGCGCAGCTCCTGTGGAGAGAGGGGCTCCCGGCGAGACGCAGCAGCAGGAGAAACCCCAGGCTCAGCAGCTCCAGACGCAGCACCCCCAGGCTCAGCAGCTCCCAGCTCAGCACCCCCAGGCTCAGCAGCTCCAGGCACAGCACCCCCCGGCTCAGCACCCCCAGGCTCCGCACCCACCGCAGTAGCACCCTCAGGCCCAGCACCCCCAGCAGTAGCACCCCCAGGCACAGCACCCCCGCGCACAGTACCCCCAGAGTCAGCACCCCCAGGCTCAGCACCCGCAGCAGGACCAGAGTCACCAGTAACCTCGACCGGGTCAACGGCGTCTACCTGGGACACACCTGAGGGGGCAGGAACCTGAGGGGGGAGGGGGTCTACCGGGGGGGGAACCGGCATAAGGAAGTCCGGGGGAGGGGGGAGGGAAGTAGTGCGGTAGGGGAAGAGACGGTAGAAGGGGACTGACTCGTCGAACGTGACGTCCTGGGAGGACAGAACACGACGAGAGGAGGGGTGGTAAAACTGCCACCCTGGGGCGTCAGTGGGGAAGCCAAGAAAGACACAGGGAGCAGCACGAGGGGACAGCTTGTCCGCAGACAAGTCGCGGACAAACGCCCGAGATCCCCAGACACGGAACACAGACGCATCGCCAACCTTCCCTGTCCACAGCAAGACTGGGGACATCGCAGGCCGAGAGACCCGGGGGTGAAGGTTGAGCTGATGCGCCGCGTACCTCACCGCAAACGGCCACAGAAAATGGGGGGCAGCCGCATGCATCATGGACGTACGAGCGACATCCATGACCATGCCAATGCGGCGCTCAGCAATCCCATTTTGCTGTGGTGAGTCCGGAAGCGTGAAGGTCTGGCGGATCCCCCGTGCACGACAGTAGTCTCGCAGAAGGCGAGAAGAGAACTCTCCGCCTCTGTCACAGTGCAGACGCAGAACAGGAAAGTCCGAGCCGAAGCTCTTCCTGAGCTGGAGACGAGCCTCGCGGATCCAGTCGATCAGCACCTCAGTGACCGCACCCTTGCTGCGCAAGGGGAGGACTGTGGTGTAACGCGAGTAGTCGTCAACCACCAACAGGAAGTATCGCTCGTAACCCTGCCCACGGACGGGGGCTGGGCTCCACACATCCATGTGAAGCGTCTGCAAGGGAGCCTCTGTCGGGGGGAAGTGGGAGGAGTGAGGAGTAGCCCGGAGGCGACCCTCGACACAGGGGACACAGGAAGGTCCTGGCCCGGAGGGGAGAGGAGAGAGAGACTGGGGAAGACCAGAGACAAGGACACGGGAAGCCATGCTCCGAAGACGGGGCAAGGAGGGGTGGCCAAGACGGTGGTGCCACAGGAGAGTCTCGTGAGACAGGAGGCGACAAGAACAGGGGGCAGACTCAGGACCTGACCGGGACGCAGCAGCAAGTACCTGACCCGACGCAGCCACCTGACCAGACGCAGGGACAGGAGGAGACTCAACGGTCAGGGTGTAGAGACTCGACCCCGGCCGACGCGAGAACGTGGCCAGGTGTCGGCCTGTGCGAGCCTCCGTGCAGTGGGTCACCCGCTGACGCGCAGGAGTGAACTGGTGAACACCCCCATCCTGCAGGTCCGCTCCACTCACCAAGTTCGTAGAGAACGAGGGAAGGTACAGACCCGACAGGGTGCCCGAAGGGGCAGCCGGACACGGGAGGACAGTGGAGAAGTGAGACAGGACAGGACCCCCAGAGGGGTCAGCAAGGGAGACCGCAACCGGCCTGGCGAGCGGCGAAAGGGTAGTGCGATCTCGAAAGAAAGAGCGAGAAGCTCCGGAGTCAAGTGTGAAAGTGAGGGAGGACGAGGACGACTCAGTACCTGAGAACGCAGTCTCACCAGTACCTGAGAGCGCAGACGCACTGGCACCTAGAGCAGCAGCCTCACAAGTACCTAGCGCAGCAGTACCAATGCCCGGGTCGGGCTGGAAACACCGGTAACCCTCATGCTCCTCACTATAATCCACAACATACATAGCAGTAAGGATAGCATCAAAATCAAGATCAAAGATCGCTACACCAGCCCTGAGAAGCTCATCCCAGCGAGGGATCTCACTAGCCCCAGGGAACTGCTGACGCCAAGCGTCCGTCAGGCGGCCAAAGCAGCGCTGGGTGGCGTGGGCACCCCCACACTGCTCACCCGCGCGGTCGCCGGAACGAAGAACGTAGGTGCAGGGACCAGTACCCCCACCCCTCTGACGCCCAGCGTACCACTCACGAAGCAGCTGAGGCGAAGGGATGTCCCGTGAGCGCTGCTGCTGCTGCCGGTGCGAGCGCTGGCCACCACCACCGCCGCTACGCTGCTGGGGACCACCCCGACCAGCTCCACCTCCTCCACCACTACTGCCTCCGCCGCTGCCGCCTCCACTGCCTCCACCTCCGCCGCCTCCACCTCCGCCGCTGCCTCCACCACCACCGCTGGCACCACCACCACCGTCTCCGCCACTGCTGCCACCACCACCACCACCACCCCCGCCACTAGTCCCGCCGCCACCCCCACTCCCTCCGCCGCCACCGCCGCCACCGCCACCGCCCCCCCCTTGCTCCACCCGCGCCCTTGCCTCCCTTGCCCTTGCTGGAGCGACGTCTCCCACTAGGGGCAGATGCCGTGCCGACCGACTCAAGACCAAGCAGGTCGGCAGCAGCAGCAGAGGCAACAGAGGGCAGCAAGGGGGAAGGAGAGCACCCCTCAAAGATGGGGGTGCGAGGGTCACCACGAGAAGCACCTACAGCGACTATGCTCTTCTCCGCTGCAAGGAGGGCCTTCTCGAGGAGGTCGACGGTGAGAGTGGTGGGACAGACTGCGAGAAAGTGGTCCCTGACGACGCGAAGGGAGTCAGGGAGGCGCGCGACTACGTAGTAGAGAGCGATGTACATGGGAGGGGGGTTCCTAGCGCAGAACTCAGCAGGAAGGGCGGCGCGGTAGCGAGTGTCACTAGTGCGGAGGTGCGTAATGAGGTCAGCGACAGTGGGAAAGGCAGAGAGGTCAGGAAAGAGGTAGGGAAGCATGAGACGGCTCAGTGCAGCAGTGGCAGGGGAGGAGTAGCGCGCAACTACCGCGTTGTACAAGGTCTGAGCACTCTTGTACTGACTAAAGTGCGCACGCTCAGAGGTAGGGAGGTGGCGACGCACAGCAAGACGTGCAGCAGCATCGCGGGTGGCCCACTTAGAGCGGACAGCGGGATCAGCATCAGCAGTAGGAGCAGGATAGGCGCCAGAGGTGAGGTCAAAGAGAGAAAGGTCATCAGCCCTGTCGCACTGTAAGAACAGCTGCAGGTCGTCTAGCCAGACCTCAAAATCAATGGCGCGACCCTCAGCGTCAAAAGCTAGGACACTAGGGGTAGCCATGACGACGACTGTGAAGCAATGCAAGCAGTAGGGGGGAGAGCACGCAGTGACAGTGGGACTGTGCTCACCAGGCAGGGCAGGTTGCGCAGCTCGACAGAAAAGCAGAACGGCGACCGGGCGGCTCGGGTGTACAGCGGATCGGCTCCCGGGCGGCTCGACGGCAGGGCGGCTCGGGTGCAGGGCGGCTCGGCTCCCGGGCGGCTCGGCTGCAGGGCGGTTCGGGTCCCGGGCTGCTCGGCGACAGGCGGCTCGGGTCGCGTAGAAGTGAGACGGGGCGGGGCCGCGTCAGGGCCGGCGGTAGGGCCGCGTAGGAGCCGGGGCAGGGCCGCGAAGGAGCCGGGGCAGGGCCGAGTAGGAGGCCGGCGGTGGGGCCGCTTAAGGGGCCGGCTGCGGGGCCGAGTAGGAGCCAGCTGCGGGGCCGCGTGAGAGCCGGCGCGGGGCCGCGTAGGAGCCGGCGGCGTGGCCGCGTCAGGGCCGTGTAAGGGGGGGGCCGGCGCGGGGCCGCGTAAGAGCCGCGTAGGAGCCGGCGCGGAGCCGCGTAGGGGCCGGGGACGGGCCGCGTAAGGAGCCGGCGCGGGGCCGCGTAGGAGCTGGCGGCGTGGCCGCGTAAGGGCCGCGTAAGGGCCGCGTAAGGGGCCGGCGCGGGGCCGCGTAAGGAGCCGGCGGCGTGGCCACGTAAGGGCCGCGTAAGGGCCGCGTAAGGGGCCGGCGCGGGGCCGCGTAAGGGCCGCGTAGGAGGCGACGCGGGGCCGCGTAAGGGCCGGGGCGGGGCCGCGTAAGGAGCAGGCGGCGGGGCCGCATAAGGAGCAGGGCGGGGCCGCGACAGAATGGGCGGCGAGGCCGCAGGGGAGAGGGCGACTCGAGGGGTCGCTAAAAAAAATTGCGCCTCGGGGGCGCGCTTCGGTGGGCCCAAAAAAAATTTCGGTCCTGGAGGGACCTAGCTCTATACCATGTGAAATGAGTAAGCAGGAAATGAGGTGAACTATGAGTGAAAGCAGTACAAATGTGAAACCCTAACTGGGTTGTACCCCCTATGGGATACCCCACTACAGCCTACACAGTAGTATAAGCTATAGACATGTTCTGACATGTACCACTCACGGAGCTGCTGAGGGGACAGGGTCTCACGACCGCGCTGCTGCTGCTGGCGCGCGCCACTACTGGAGCCACTCCTCTGCGAAGGCCCGCGACCAGCTCCACCGCCACCCCCACCGCCTCCGCCGCCTCCGCTACTGCCGCCGCCTCCACCGCCGCCTCCACCGCCGCCTCCACCGCCGCCTCCTCCGCCACCTCCGCTCCCACCGCCACCGCCGCCGCCGCCTCCGCCTCCACCGCCGCCACCGACCCCCCCACCCGCACCTCCACTTCCACCGCCACCCCCACTACCCCCACCGCCTCCACCTCCACCTCCACCGCCCGCTCCTCCAGCTCCCTTGCCCCCCTTGCCCTTGCCAGGGTGGCGTCTCCCGCTAGGGGCAGACGCCGCACCGACCGACTCAAGACCAAGGAGGTCGGCCGTAGCAGCAGAGGCAACAGAGGGCAGCAGGGGGGAGGGGGAACACCCCTCAAAGATGGGGGTGCGCGGGTCACCTCGAGAGGCTCCTACAGCGACTATACTCTTCTCCGCTGCTAAGAGGGCCTTCTCGAGGAGATCGACAGTGAGTGTGGTGGGACAGACTGAGAGAAAGTGGTCCCTGACTACTCGAAGGGAGTCACGAAGGCGAGTGACTAGGAAGTACAGAGTGATGTACATGGGGGGGGGTTCTTGGCGCAGAAGTCAGCAGGGAGTGCAGCGCAGTAGCGAGTGTCACTAGTGCGGAGGTGCGTAATGAGGTCAGCCACGGTGGGAAAGGCAGCAAGGTCAGGGAAGAGGTACGGTAGCATGAGACGGCTCAGTGCAGCAGTGGCAGGGGAGGAGTCGCGCGCGACTACAGCGTCGTACAAGGTCTGAGCACTCTTGTACTGACTAAAGTGCGCACGCCCTGCTGAGACGGGCGGCGGGGCCGCAGGGAGAGGCGGCGGGGCCGCTGCTAGAGAGGCGGCGGGGCCGCGGAGACGGGCGGCGGGGCCGCAGAGACGGGCGGCGGGGCCGAAGTGAGAGGCGGCGGGGCCGCGAAGACGGGCGGCGGGGCCGCTGAAACGGGCGGCGGGGCCGCAGTGAGAGGCGGCGGGGCCGCAGCGAGAGAGGCGGCGGGGCCGCGAAGACGGGCGGCGGGGCCGCTGAGACGGGTGGCGGGGCCGCCGTGAAGGGCGGCGGGGCCGCAACGAGAGAGGCGGCGGGGCCGCAGAAAGGGGGGGCGAGGCCGCTGAGACAGGCGGCGGGGCCGCAGTGAAGGGCCGCTAGGGCGGCTAGGCGAAGTGAGGGCCCGGAGCGCGACTCGGGCTGAGCGCGCTTCGGGCAGGAAAAAAAAAAACTCGATGTGGTGGGCCCTAAGCACAGTTCCCAAGGGGGAACCTGCTCGATACCATAAGAAGATTAGAACGAGAATGGGCTGAACTATGAATGAAGCGAGTACAAATATGAAACCCTAGTTGGGTTGTACCCCCTATGGGATACCCCACTATAGCCTACACAATAGCATAAGCTATAATGTTCTGACAAAACGGGCCCGATGGCGAGAAGTAAATAGCAGCCATGGCTGCATAAGTCACTGCACTCCAAAGGCGCGGCGCCTGGAAGCTGGTGCCACGACGAGACGCAAAGGGGGGGAAAATTCTCACAAGAAAATGGGTGTTTTGCATCAAGACACTCGTGGACGGATCAATTGAGAAACACAAAGCACGTTGGGTGGTGCGCGGCTTCGAACAGGCACACAACATCGACTACAACCAAACCTTCGCGCCTGTAGGTCGACACACATCTGTGCGCATCCTAATCTGCATCGCCGCCGTGAAGCAGCGCCCGTTACGCAAGATCGATGTATCCAACGAGTTCCTCTTGTGAAGAAACGAGAATGAAGAAGAATAGAGGCTTTCACTGGCAGCAATGAGGATACATATAGCAAACCCTAGATGGGTTGTACTCGCTATAGAGCACCCCACTACAAGCTAGAGAATAACATTCTGACACACCCCCATAGCCAAAGTGGGGTGTAATCAACACAATGAGCAAGCAGGCATAGAGCAGGAGTTCACAATAGCGAGCAAAGCTAGAGTCATTCACAAAGGGCAAGTGAGGAGGAGGAGGCGAGACTGTAAGAGGAGAGGAGATAGGAGGCGATGGGTGGAGATAGGAGGCAGAGACTGTAAGAAGAGAGGAGATAGGAGGCAACGCTCCAGACTGTAAGAGGAGAGGAGATAGGAGGCGACGGGTGGAGATAGGAGGCGAGACTGTAAGAGGAGAGGAGATAGGAGGCAACGCTCCAGACTACTGGAGTAACTAGCTCCGCGGCTAAGACTAGCGGAGAGGAGATAGGAGGCGACGGGTGGAGATAGGAGGCAGAGACTGTAAGAGGAGAGGAGATAGGAGGCAACGCTCCAGACTGTAAGAGGAGAGGAGATAGGAGGCGACGGGTGGAGATAGGAGGCGAGACTGTAAGAGGAGAGGAGATAGGAGGCAACGCTAGAGTCATTCACAAAGGGCAAGTGAGGAGGAGGAGGCGAGACTGTAAGAGGAGAGGAGATAGGAGGCGACGGGTGGAGATAGGAGGCGAGACTGTAAGAGGAGAGGAGATAGGAGGCAACGCTCTAGACTACTGGAGTGTAATCAGCACAATGAGCAAGCAGGCATAGAGCACGAGTTCACAATAGCGAGCAAAGCTAGAGTCATTCACAAAGGGCAAGTGAGGAGGAGGAGGCGAGACTGTAAGAGGAGAGGAGATAGGAGGCGACGCTCCAGACTACTGGAGTGTAATCAGCACAATGAGCAAGCAGGCATAGAGCAGGAGTTCACAATAGCGAGCAAAGCTAGAGTCATTCACAAAGGGCAAGTGAGGAGGAGGAGGCGAGACTATAAGAGGAGAGGAGATAGAACGCTCCTGACTACTGGAGTAACTGGCTCCGCGGCTAAGACTAGCGGCAGACGAGCAACGGACCCACGGGCGACTGGCACAGCTGGCTACGACTGGGCTACCGGAGCAACGCCCCGGACTACTGGTGCTGCTGACGACACGACGACAACCTCCGTTCAACCAACCTCCTCTAGCTGCCCCACACCTCTCGACACACACCCCCTGCTCAAACCCTAGCTCCACTCCCATAGCACCCCCTTTACACCCCAAACCGCAGGCTCACACACATTCACCTCCCTCAAACCCTAGCTCCACTCCCACAGCACCCCCCTTAAACCCTAAACCCTAGGCTCCCACACATCCACCCCCCTCAGCGACAACTGCAGCAGTGGGAGACGAAGGAGGAGGAGGAGCAGGGGAGACCACACACCCGTCACCCCCTACTCGCCACCCCCAGACCTTAACACAGGGCAGGGCGGGACGGCGGGTAGGGAGGTTAAGGGGGGGGGGGGGGGGGCGACGCGCGGTCTCTCAGGGCGCCAAAACAGGCGGCAGAAGGGGCGACGCTCGCCCCCCCCCCCCCCAAGTCGCCCCTCCCGCACGCGGCCCCCTCAGGTCGCCTCGACAGGCGACGGGAAAAGGGGGGGGGGGGGGGGGGGGGGGGGGGGGGGGGGGGTGCACGTGCCCCCAGTGCGCCGCGGCTGGCGACGGGGCATGGCCGGGGCGGGGCCGGGGCCGCAAGTGGCGGCGACGACGGGGCCGCTGGCGGCAGCGACGGGGCCGATAGGAGCGGCGACGGGGCCGCTAGGGTCGGCGACGGGGCCGCTGGCGACGGCGACGGGGCCGCTGGCGGCGGCGACGGGGCCGCTAGGGTCGGCGACGGGGCCGCTGGCGGCGTCGACGCGGCCGATAGGGGCGGCGACGGGGCCACAAAGGGGCCGCGAGGGGCCTGGAAGGGCGGCGACGGGCCGCAAAAGGGGCGGCCACGGGGCCGTAAAGGGGCCGCGAGGGGCCTGGAAGGGCGGCAACGGGGCCGCGAAGGGGCCGCGAGGGGCCTGGAAGGGCGGCAACGGGGCCGCTAAGAGTAGGGCAAGGGGCACGCCACGGGGCGTGCCGAACACAGAGTAGCAGCGGAAGCAGTTAGGTGGGCCCATAGGCCAGGACCGTAGATGCTCTGATAGCATGTGAAGAAGTGAGAATGAAGAAGAAGAGAGGCTTTCACTAGCAGCAATGAGGATACATATAGCAAACCCTAGATGGGTTGTACTCGCTATAGAGCACCCCACTACAGGCTAGAGAATAACATTCTGACACCTGTATGCAGCCGCATGCCTTCGAGGAGGGAAGCGACGCCATGTGCCTCCTCTAGAAATCTCTTCACGGCATCAAACAGGCACCGCGACTGTGGCAGCAGTATCTTCACACCATTCTCATCGAGCTCAAAATTTAGCAGCTGCCACACGACCAAGGGATGTATCGGCTCGAGTCCTCCGGGAGCTTCATTCTGCTCATTGCCTATGTGGACGACCTCCTTTACACCGGTAACATCACAAAGCTCTTTGACCACTTTGAAGGATAATTCGAGGAGAATCTCGAGGTTACCATCGCCTCTATCAGCAGCAGCGCGAGTGTCTACTTTTCACCGCCGTCACATGCCGCCCGGACCTGCACCGACCTGAAGGGGGGAATATGGCGGACCTACGACGTGCCCTACAGTATTTCGTTTCTACACCTGACGTCGGCCTCACCTACAAAGTGGACTTAACGGCAAATCTACAGCTTACCGGCTACGTGGACGCTGATCACGCTGGGGATGCAGATAACAGGAGGTCCCGCACAGCTTCATTTTCAAACTTAAGCCTGCAGAAACCATCTCTTGAAACTCACAGACGCAGGAGCTCATCACCCTTTTGTCAGCAGAAGCAGAATATATCGAAGCAAGTGCACCAGTTCGCGAAGGACTCTACCTCACATAGCTCATACAGGAACAAAAACGGTGATGAACGGGTCTTTCAAGTTCTTGTATGACAACCAGAGCGCGATCAAGATCGCGGGCAAATCCAGCTTCGTCAATCGCACGAAACACATCGCCCTGCATTACTTCTTCATCAAGGATGAAATTGACAAAGGGAAGGTCCAGCTCACCTATTGCCCAACTGGCGAAATAGCAGCTGACTTTCTGACAAAGCTGCCACGTCAGAAGTTCCAGTACTGCGCGGACTTGTGCGGGGTTGTGCGAAAGCGCCACGTGGAGCACCTCCAGGAATGAAGCGGAGTTTTGGAGTAAGAAGGGAATTGACTTAAAGCCCGCAACCCAAATTGCGAACCGCGCGGGTCAAGTTTTTAAAACTTGACGAACTGGGCTGTGCAAGCTTTGAAAAAAAGCGCAGCTGCAATTTGGGACTTTCGAGGTCTGACACACCCATCAGTGTACAAAAGAGGGCCTGGCTGGGTTTGACGAAAAGAACGAATTTCACGAAATCGGAAACGCTCGCCAACACCCAAACCAGCCAAAACCCCTCTCGTCAACTTTTTAAAAACTTGTGCAATTTGGGCCAACAGCTTTAAGCATTTGGGTAGGTGCAGCCGTATCACACCCGCCACTATTGAAGCAGCACTAGTAGCAGTATCAGATCAGCCCGTACAAGGGCAGGAAGGTCAACAATCGCAAGGTCAACTGTTACGATTGTTGACCACCTGGACTGAACGACTCACCAGCAAAGAATGGCAACAGGCGTAACTGTCCATACAGTTACACGCAACGACTTGATAACAGAAAGAAGTGCAAAAGTCGGAGTCACTGTACAGATACATGTAAAACAGTGATGATAAGGGAATGCACCCTTTAGAGTACATGGCTAGTTAGATCTATTTATTGTGTGTAACTTTATCTTTTAATCAATCTTGTCATTTACATTCACTGTGCACAAGGTTCCTACCACAAGACTTCCGCTACCAAATTTCTCTGAGGCAGATCTATTCTATCCAAGCTCCTCACTCTAATAGTTACTAGCTGCCATGGAGCCACAACCTACCCATTTTGACGAGCACAATGATCTCAGGGTGCACATATGCTGCGTTCACATGCACTGCCAGTCACGAACTTACGGAGACCCGAGCGGTGGTAGCCACCTCGGCAACGGAGCTCACATGCATAGGCCCACTTAGTAGCTCTCAGGAAAGTGAACCGTACCTGATCATTACTAAATTCAAATACGAAGCCCTAAGCTACGTTGTTGACCTGGCACGCACGGGAGATTGAATGTTCTGCATTGACCTCAAATCCGGACATACACCACTCCTAATGTAAATTCCTTGGCATTGATTTTGAGGGGCGCACATACTCCTTCCATTCATTGCCCTTCGGCCTCGCGTCAGCACCATTTGTCTTCGCACAACTCATCAAACAACTAGCCAGGCGCTGGCGTGAACAAGGCGTTCGAGTGATACTGTTCGTGGACGACATCTTGTTTTTATGCACGTTCAAGGCCCATGCACAAGCAACATGCCAGCATATTATTTCTGAGCTGAAGATGGCTGGCATGGTGATTACCGCAAAACATTCGCACCTGTTCCCATCACAACATCTGCGATTCTTGGGGCGTCGAGCTGGATACCAAATCTGTACAATTCTCCATTGGCACCAATCGACAGGCATCACTTCATGCACACATTCGGAACCTACTAGTTGGAAGCAAAGCGTGCTGACAAGTTCAGTCCGCCACCCGGCCAGAGTCATCGGCACACTCGCATCAATGGCCGTCGCGCTAGGTGCCACGACTCGT
Source organism: Closterium sp. NIES-65 (assembly GCA_948144175.1). NCBI lineage: Eukaryota > Viridiplantae > Streptophyta > Zygnematophyceae > Desmidiales > Closteriaceae > Closterium > Closterium sp. NIES-65. The sequence goes on from CANXME010002068.1 coordinate 2,478,328, forward strand.
GCATTTAGTCACCCCATACTGCAAGCAATTAATGACGTGCCGTCCTGGGAAAGCAGCATGGACATTTCCACACCTGTTACGGGGGAGCTGCAGTTCTGGCTTGAAGAGTATGACAGATTCAATGGCGCACCATTATGTCAGAACGTATAGCTTATACATCTGTGTAGGCTGTAGTGGGGTAGCCCATAAGAGGTACAACCCAATTAGGGTTAGTAATTGTACCCAACTCTTTCATAGTTCAACCATTCTCTTGTTTCATTCTTCACATGGTATAGAGCAGGTTCCCTCGTGGGAACTGTTCCTAGGGCCCACCAATTTTTTTTCCTGCCCGGAGCACGCTTGGCCCCTGCCCGAGTCGCGCCCCGAGTCGTCTCCCCTCTAGCGGCCACTAGCGGCCCCTAACGGCCCCGTCGCGCCGCCCTTTTGGCCCCGTCGTGCAGCCCTTGCGGCCCCATCACGCCACCCTTACGCGGCCCCGACACGCCGCCCTTGAGGCCCCGTCGCGCCGCCCCTTACGCAGCCTCGTCGCCGCCCTTCCCTTCAGCCCCGTCGCCGCCCTTTCGCGGCCTCGCCGCCCGCCCTTACAGCGGCCCCGTCGCTGCCCTCCAGCGGCCCCGTCGCCGCCCTTCAGAGGCGTCGCCGCCTGCCCTTTCGGCGTGCCCCGTCGCCGCCCTTTCAACGGCCCCACCGCCGCCATTTCAGCGGCCCCGTCACCGCCCGCCCTTTCAGCGGGCCCCGTCGCCGCCCTTTCAGCGGCCCTTCGCCGCCCTTCCCTTTCAGGGGCTCGTCGCCACCCTTTCAGCGGCCTATCGCCGCCCTTCCACGGCCCTGTCGCCGCTCAGCCGCCCAGCGCCCGAACCGCCGAGCAGCCGAACCGCCGAGCAGCCGAGCCGCCCGAACGCCGAGCCGCCCAACCGCCGAGCAGCCCAGCAGCCAAGCAGCCGAGCAGCCAAGCCGCCGAGCAGCTGAGCCGCACCGCAGCCGAGCCGCCTGACCGCCGAGCCGCCGAGCCACCGAGCAGCCGAGCCGCCCGACCGCCGAGCCGCCTTACCGCCCCACTTGCCTGGTAAGAGCATAGTCTCTACCACTGCACAGCCCTGCCCTACTGTACTCACTACCTGTCTACTGCTGTTATGGCCTCCCCTAGCATTCTCACCTTTGACGCTAAGGGTCGGGCAGTGCACTTTGAGGTCTCGGTAGATGATCTGCAGCTTTTCCTGCAGTTTGATAGGGCAGACGGCCTCTCCCTGTTTGACCTCACTTCTGGTGCCTCTCCTGCCTCTGCTGCTGATGCTGATCCCACTGTTCGCTTACAGTGGGCCACGCGCAATGCTGCTGCTCGCCTTGCTGTGCGCCGCCACTTACCGACCACTGAGCGTGCACACTTTAGCCAGTACAAGAGTGCACAGACCTTGTACGACGCTGTAGTTGCACGCTACTCTTCCCCTGCCCCTGCTGCACTGAGCCGCCTCATGCTACTGTGTCAACGGGAGTTGGGTATTGGCCCCGTCCTCGCTTGGGCGGAGCCGACTTCGTGGTCGGGTGTGAGGGGAGCAGCCGACCTGTAGCAGTGGGTGAGCTGGTCGACGAGGAGGTCGACCTGCACGGGGGACCACTACACGGGCGCCGACTTCAGGGTGGCGCCGACTTCAGGGAGGTCGTCTTGGGAGTCGACCTGCGGAGGACGTCAACTTGGCGAAGCCGACTTCGGCGGTCGGCTAACGGACTGCTAGTCGACCTGTTAGTGGTTGACTGGACCTGGTGGTCGACGAAGGAGGGGCCGGCGTCGACCTTGACTCAGGGCGCCAAGCAGGAAGACGCCGAGAAGGAGGACGCCGCCCTTGAGGCCTGGTTGGCGTTCCGTACGTCTGCACGGCGTCCGGGGTCCGGACGTCGATCTGGGCGTCGGGTCCCGACACCGACTTGGGTGTCTAGTCGGCGTCCTGGGAGGAGGGACGCCGCTCTGGAGGTGTGGTCGGCGTCCCGGGCGTCTGGACGCCGACCAGGGGGTTCAGAAGGCGTCCTGGGCGCCTGGACGCCAGACTGGGGACGCCGGGCATGCGTGACCGGCTACGGACTGCGTGAGCCGACCAGGCGTGGTTGCCTGGTCGATCGGGATACCCGGGCGACGTGCGCGAGTGTCGCCAGGGTGGAGACTGCGAGGCCGACCTCGGGGGTGGTATCCCGAGGTCGACGTGGCTGGTGGGCACAGTCGCTGGCGTGGAGTCTGCCAGGCGTCTGCGTTACGCACATGACAGGGAAGTGCGCACCAACCAGCTGCGCGCACCTGCGAAGCAGGTGCACCGTTGTCCTGCGGGTGCAACGCTGGGCAGCCGGCTTGGTGCAGCGCTGGCACACCGTGGACTTGCAACGTTGGCGAACCGCTACCCTGCTACGCTGGAGCGGTGCGAGCGCTGCTGCGCTGGAGTGCGGTCGACTGTGCTGCGCTGGAGGTCGACCAGCAGCCTAGCTAGCTCTGATGTAGTCAATGTTGCCAATGTTGTTGCTACCATTGTTCTGAACTTTTCCTAGTGAAACTCTTGCCAATTTTCCCCGTGAACTAGCAAGTAGTGTGTGCACAAGGAAAACGACTAAGGACTAACGAACGCAGAGATCACACGAGCACACGTGCCTAGCCCGTAGCCTAGCTCCCGTTGCTGCAGTTATCTCCGCATGGTGCGGTGAGCGTGGATCGAACACGCGACGTAGTTCAGTCTAGCCGACTTAGCACATACCGATCGTGTTCATAGACCGGCAGCCGTGAAGTCACTAGCGTGCGCGTAGGCGACGCCGAGGTGATGGACACCCTGGAGGGACGGCTGGAGGATGCGAGGAGACGCCATGAGGCCCAGGAGTATGGGGCGATACCCTGGGCAGTCGTCGAGGCCGGACTCCGCTCCGTGTGGGCGGCGGAGCATCCCCCTTCTCGACCTGCCTCTCCTCGACCGGTGAACAACGACGGCGGCGTCGATGTGGGCGTCAACGCCGGTGGAGGTCAGGTCGGCAGCAGTGTGGGAGGCACGTCGAGGCAACGAGGTGTGATACACGCCGGTGAAGCCGGCGGCGTTCAGGCGAGAGGGATGCAGTCGTCGGCGGCTGCAGGCTCTGTCAGAACATTATAGCTTACTTATTTGTGTAGGCTATAGTGGGGTATCCCATAGGGGGTACAACCCAATTAGGGTTTCATATTTGTACTCACTTCATTCATAGTTCATTCATTCTCGTTCAGTTGTTTCACATGGTATAGAGCAGGTTCCCCTGTGGGAACTGTGCCTAGGGCCCACCACTCGAAATCTTTTTTTTTTCCTGCCCGAAGCGCACTCATCCCGAGTCGCGCCTCGGGCTACTCCTTCCCCGAGCCGCCCTAGCGGCCGGCCTTACCCTCGCGGCCCCGCCACCCAGTGAACGCGGCCCCGCCGCCTCTTCTCTCGCGGCCCCGCCGCCCAAGCGCTCGCGGCCCCCCGCTGTCCCTGATCTCGCGGCCCCGCCACCCGAGCGCTCCCGGCCCCGCCGCCCCTAATACGCGGCCCCGCCGCCCGAGCACTCGCGGCCCCCGCCGTCCCTGATCTCGCGGCCCCGCCGCCCCAATGCTCCTGGCTCCGCCGCCCCTGATACGCGGCCCCGCCGCCCCAGCGCCCGCAGCCCCGCCGTCCCTGATCTCACGGCCCCGCCGCCCCAGCGCTCTCGGCCCCGCCGCCCCTGATCTCGCGGCCCCGCCGCCCCAGCGCTCCCGGCCCCGCCGCCCCTGATACGCGGCCCTGCCGCCCCAGCGCTCCTGGCCTCGCCGCCCCTGATACGCGGCCCCGCCGCCCCAGCGCCCGCGGCCCCACCGTCCCTGATCTCGTGGCCCCGCCGCCTCAGCGCTCACGGCCCCGCCGCCCCTGATCTCGCGGCCCCGCCGCCCCAAGCGCTCCCCGCCCCAGCCGCCCCTACTACGCGGCCCCGCCGCCCCTGGTCTCGCGGCCCCGCCGCCCCAGCACTAACGGCCCCGCCGCCACTTGCTCTCGCGCCGCCCGACTGCAGCAGCCGAGCCGCCCGGAGCAGCCGAGCCGCCTAGGAGCCGCCGAGCCGCCTAGCAGCAGCCGAGCCGCCCAGCAGCAGCCGAGCCGCCCGGAGCCGCCGAGCCGCCCAGCAGCAGCCGAGCCGCCCGGAGCCGCCGAGCCGCCCAGCAGCCGCCGAGCCGCCAAGCAGCAGCCGAGCCGCCCGGGAGCCGAGCCGCCCAGCAGCCTAGCGGCCGTGTCGCCAGGCGACCTTCCTCCCGAGCCGCCCGACCTGCCCTGCCCGGTGAGCACTGCACTGCTGTCACTGCGTACCCTTCCCCTACTGCTTGCACTGCTCCACTGTCGTCGTCATGGCTACACCCAGTGTCCTCGCTTTTGACGCTGAGGGTCGAGCCATTGACTTTGAGGTCTGGCTCGACGACCTACAGCTGTTTTTTACAGTGCGACAGGGCCGACGGTCTGTCTCTCTTTGACCTCACCTCTGGCGCCGTCCCTGCCCCTGCTGCTGATGCTGACGCCACTGTTCGCTCTCAGTGGGCCACGCGCGATGCTGCTGCACGTCTTGCTGTGCGTCGCCACCTGCCTACCGCTGAGCGCGCGCACTTTAGCCAGTACAAGAGTGCTCAGACCTTGTACGACGCTGTAGTTGCGCGCTACTCCTCCCCTGCCACTGCTGCACTGAGCCGCCTCATGCTCCCCTTCCTCTTCCCTGACCTTGCCGCCTTTCCCACTGTCGCTGATCTCATCACGCACCTCCGCACTAGTGACACTCGCTACCGCGCTGCGCTTCCTGCTGACTTCTGCGCCAAGAACCCCCCCCCCCCATGTACATCACTCTCTACTTCTTAGTCACTCGCCTCCCTGACTCCCTTCGTGTAGTCCGGGACCACTTCCTCGCGGTCTGTCCCACCACCCTCACATTGGACAGCCTCGAGAAGGCCCTCCTTGCAGCAGAGAAGAGCATAGTTGCTGTAGGAGCCTCTCGAGGTGACCCCCGCGCCCCCATTTTTGAGGGGTGTTCTCCTTCCCCTCTCCTGCCCTCTATCGCCTCTGCCGCTGCGGCCGACCTCGTTGGTCTTGAGTCGGTCGGTGCGGCGTCTGCCCCTAGCGGGAGACGCCGCTCTGGCAAGGGCAAGGGGGGCAAGGGAGCGGGTGGGGCCAGTGGGGGCGGTGGCGGTGGAGGTGGAGGCGGCGGAGGGAGTGGGGGTGGCGGTGGAGGTGGTAGCGGGGGTGGAGGTGCTAGTGGCAGCAGTGGAGGCGGGAGTGGCGGCGGCGGTGGCGGTGGTAGCGGAGGTGGCGGAGGTGGCGGCGGTGGAGGTGGAGGCGGGGGCGGTGGAGGCGGAGGCGGGGGTGGCGGAGGTGGAGGTGGTCGGAGTGGAGCTTCGCAGCGGAGCGGCACTGGTGGCGGTCAGCGCCAGCAGCAGCAACAGCAGCGTTCTCGCGACGTCCCCACCCCTCAGCAGCTCCGTGAGTGGTACACGCAGCGTCAGCGCGGTGGGGGTTTTGGTCCCTGCACCTACGTTCTCCGCACTGGCGACCGCACTGGAGAGCAGTGTGGGGGTGCCTACTCCGCCCAGCGCTGCTTTGGCCGCCTGACGGACGCCTGGCGTCAGCAGTTCCCGGAGGCCGCGGAGATCCCCCGCTGGGGAGAGCTGTCTAGGGCTGGTGTAGCTATCTTTGATCTTGATTTTGATGCTATCCTTGCTGCCATGTATGCTGTGACCATTAGTGAGGAGGGTGACTGTTACCGGTGTTTCCCGCCCGACCCGGGCATTGGTACTGCTGCTCCAGGTGCCAGTGAGGCTTCTGCTCTAGGTGCCACTGCGTCTGTGCTCTCAGGTGCTCGTGAGACTGCTCTCTCAGGTACTAGTGCGTCTGCGCTCTCAGGTACTGCGTCGGCTTCGGCCTCCTACACCTTCACTCTTGACTCTGGAGCGTCTCGCTCTTTCTTTCGGGACCGCACCACACTTACGCCGCTTAGTCGGCCGGTTGCGGTTTCCCTGGCTGACCCCTCTGGGGGTCCTGTCCTGGCTCGCTTCTCCACGGTCCTCCCGTGTCCGGCGGCTCCCTCTGGCACCCTGTCTGGTCTCTACCTCCCCTCATTCTCTACGAACTTGGTGAGTGGTGCTGACCTACAGGATGTGGGGGTCCACCAGTTCACCCCTGCTAGTCAGCGAGTGACGCACTGCACGGAGGCCAGCACGGGTCGTCACCTGGCTACGTTTACACATCAGCCAGGGTCGAGCCTGTACACACTGACCACTGCTTCTCCTCCAGGTGCTGAGTCTGGTAGAGTCCCATCGTCTGGTCAGGTGTTTGCTGCAGCGTCCAGGTCTGGTCCTAAGTCTGCCCCCTGTTCGTGTCGCCGTCTGTCTCACGAGACCCTCCACTGGCACCACCGTCTTGGCCACCCCTCTCTGCTTCGGCTCAGAGGCATGGCCTCCCGTCTTCTTGTGTCTGGTCTCCCCCGGTCCCTACCTCCCCTTCCTCAGGGCCCTGGCCCTGCCTGTGTCCCCTGTGTCGAGGGGCGCCAGCGTGCTGCCCCTCACTCCTCCCAGTTTCCTCCGACAGAGGCTCCGTTGCAGACGCTTCACATGGACGTGTGGGGCCCTGCCCGCGTCCGTGGACTCGGTCACGAGCGCTACTTCCTGCTGGTGGTTGACGACTACTCGCGTTACACCACAGTCTTTCCCTTGCGCAGCAAGGGTGATGTCACTGAGGTGCTGATCGACTGGATCCGCGCAGCTCGTCTCCAGCTCAGGCAGAGCTTTGGCTCGGACTTTCCTGTGTTGAGTCTGCACTCGAACAGAGGCGGAGAGTTCTCCTCTGGCCTTCTGCGTGCCTACTGTCGTGCGCGAGGCATCCGCTAGACCTTCACGCTTCTGGACTCCCCGCAGCAAAATGGGATTGCAGAGCGCCGCATTGGCATGGTCATGGACGTCGCTCGTACGTCCATGATGCATGCGGCTGCCCCCCATTTTCTGTGGCCGTTTGCGGTCAGGTACGCAGCGCATCAGATCAACCTCCACCCCAGGGTCTCCAGGCCGGAGACCTCCCCAGTGCTGCTGTGGACGGGGAAGGTTGGCGATGCGTCGGCGTTCCGGGTCTGGGGATCTCGGGCGTTTTTCTGCGACTTGTCTGCGGACAAGCTGTCCCCTCGCGCTGCTCCCTGCGTCTTCCTGGGGTTCCCCCCCGACGCCCCTGGGTGGCAGTTCTACCACCCCACCTCTCGACGTGTTCTGTCCTCCCAGGACGTCACGTTGGACGAGTCGGTACCCTACTATCGCCTCTTCCCCTACCGCACTCCGTCCCTCCCCCCGCCCCCGCTCTTCTTGGTACCAGGTCCCCCCCCGGTAGACCCCCTCCCCCCTCAGGGTCCTGCCCCTTCAGGTGTGTCCCAGGTAGACGCGGTCGAGCCTGTCGAGGTCACTGGTGACTCTGGTGCTGCTGCGGGAGCTGAGCCTGGGGGTGCTGAGACTGGAGGTGCTACGCGTGTGGGTGCTGAGCCTGGGGGTGCGGGGTCTGGAGGTGCTGAGCCTGGGGGTGCTGAGCCTGGGGGTGCTGAGCCTGGGGGTGCTGAGCGTGGAGGTGCTGAGCCTGGGGGTGCTGTGCCTGGGGGTACTGAGCCTGGGGGTGCTGAGCCTGGGGGTACTGAGCCTGGGGGTGCTGAGCCTGGGGGTGCTGAGACTGGGGGTGCTCCGCCTGGAGGTGCTTCGTCTCGCCGAGAGCCACTCTCCCCTCAGGAGCTTCGTGAGTGGTTTGCCAGGCGCTGGAGGCGTGCTGCTGGTGCTGGAGGTTCTTCGGCTGCAGAGGGTACTGCTGCCGAGCGTCCCGGCGGTGCTCGTACTGTGGGTGCTGGAGCTGCTGGGTCTGAGGGTTCTCCTAGAGCTGGTGCTACTGAGGGTGTTGCCGCTGAGACTGCCGCTGGAGGTCCGACTAGTGGTGCTCCTGGTGGTGCTGCTGGAGGTTCTGGAGCTACTAGAGGTGCTGCTGGAGCGGGTACTCCTGCTGGGGGTACTGGTGCTGTCCCTGCTGTTTCTGGCGTCGCCGCGCGGCCCCGGCCGTACTTCGTTCCGCTCCTGCAGCAGGTTCTTGGTCTTACACCTTCTCCTGGTCCTCCTCCTCCTTCCTTAGAGGGTCCACAGCCTGTCTCGTCACAGTCACAGCTACAGCCTGCCTCACCTTTGCCTGCTCCTTCTACCTACGCTGGTCCGACTGGAGGTCTTACTGAGCGTCGTGAGCCTGCGTCTCGTCCTGCGTCGCGTGTTCGTACTGCGCGCACTAGTGGTCGTGGTTCGCGTCAGCTTCCTCCTCCTGTCCCTGGCACGCACCGGATGTCTCTGCGTCCGTCTACTGCTCCTCTGCATGCCCCTTTGCCTTCTCCTCTTGCTTCCTCTCTTCCTGCTCTTGCCGACCCGGAGTCGGACTCTCTTCGTGCTGCCAGTCCTACTGTCACGCGTCTTCTTGCTACTGCTGTGACTGACCCTTCTTTCGAGATTTCTGCTGCGTCTGCCCTTGTCACTGAGCTCTTCGACTTTGCTGCGTGCTGTCGTCTAGACTACGCTGCTAGTCTTGTCGCTGAGTCTAAGTCTGCCTGTCCTCCGTCCGTCGGGGGTGAGTGTGCCCTTGGCACGGACGTCCTTGAGGACAGGCAGGAGGAGTTCCAGTGTCTGGCCGCCGCTTCACCTCATCTCGCGTCTGTACTGCTAGCCCCTGAGGGAGACCCGGATGCACTAGACATCCCGACTCCGCGCTCTTACGCGGAGGCGATAGAGGGTCCCTACTCCTCTCAGTGGCAGGCAGCTATGGATGCAGAGATGGCTTCCTGGAAGTCCACAGGCACCTACGTCGACGCTGTTCCCCCTCCTGGGGCGAACATCGTCAGTGGCATGTGGATTTTCAGGGTGAAGCGTCCGCCGGGTTCTCCGCCTGTCTTCAAGGCGCGTTACGTGGCTCGTGGCTTCAGTCAGCGGCAGGGGGTTGACTACTTTCAGACCTTCTCCCCCACCCCGAAGATGACCACTCTTCGGGTACTGCTGCACGTTGCTGCTCACCGTGACTACGAGCTGCACTCTCTCGACTTCAGCACTGCTTTCTTGCAGGGCAGCCTGCACGAGGAGATCTGGCTGCGTCGCCCACCTGGCTTCACTGGGTCTTTCCCTCCTGGTACCTAGTGGAGTCTCCGGCGTCCAGTCTACGGTCTCCGCCAGGCGCCACGTGAGTGGCACGAAACACTGAGGACTACGCTTGCGGCACTTGGGTTTGCTCCTTCTACTGCCGACCCGTCGCTGTTTCTCCGCACCGACACCTCTCTGCCGCCGTTCTACATCCTCGTGTACGTCGACGACTTGGTCTTTGCCACAGCGGACACTGCTGGACTCGCTTACGTGAAGTCCGAGCTGCAGAAGAGACACACGTGCACTGACCTGGGTGAACTGCGCAGCTACCTTGGCTTGCAGATCACCCGGGACAGAGCACGCCGCACCATTACCCTGACTCAGTCACACATGGTGCAGCAGGTCCTTCAGCGCTTCGGCTTCACGTACTCCTCGCCTCAGGCCACTCCTCTGCCTACTCGCCACTCGCTCTCAGCTCTGCCTTCGGATGAGTCCGTAGAGTCGAGTGGCCCGTATGCAGAGCTTGTTGGCTGCCTCATGTACCTGATGACCTGCACACGACCTGACCTTGCATACCCTCTCAGCATTCTCGCACGCTATGTTGCTCCTGGGAGACACCGACCAGAGCACATGGCTGCAGCGAAGAGGGTGTTGCGCTACTTGTGCAGTACGTCGGGCATGGGGCTAGTGCTTGGAGGGCGCAGTCCAGTGGTCCTCACTGGGCACGCGGACGCTTCTTGGGCTGACGACCAGGCTACGCAGCGGTCGTCACAGGGTTACACCTTCGGCCTTGGTTCCGGCTCTGTCTCGTGGCGGGCTACTCGCTCGTTTTCTGTTCTCGGCTCCAGTTGTGAGGCTGAGATCTACGCCGGGGCTATGGCTGCTCAGGAGCTTCGCTGGCTCACCTACCTGCTGACCGACCTTGGAGAGCCGCCTCGCTCTCCTCCAGTCCTGTACGTAGACAACAAGGCCATGCTGGCCTGGAGCAGCAGCGACTGGAGCACAGGACAAAGCACATTGCTCTCCGCTACTTTCTTGGTCGTGAGCTGCAGCAGCGTGGACAGTTGCGACTTGCGTACGTGGCCTCTGAGGCCAACACTGCTGATGTCTTCACCAAGGCACTTGCGCCTTGTGATCATAAGCGTTGCTGCATGCAGCTGGGTCTTGTGCCTGTCTTGCCTCACTTGCTCACTTTTTGACCTTGCTTGTACCTTGACCTAGATATACTCTTGCTCTTGCTTGCTTGCCTCTTGTATATCTCTATATATGATCTTGCATGCGAACTGGCCTTGTGGGCCTTGACCTTGCGCTCGGAATGTGTGGTGACTTTGTGATCCACCCTAAGCTTTGCTTTGCTTTGCTTGACTGGTCTTGTGACCCCTTGTTCTCCCCCACTTTGCCTATGGGGGTGTGTCAGAACATTATAGCTTACTTATTTGTGTAGGCTATAGTGGGGTATCCCATAGGGGGTACAACCCAATTAGGGTTTCATATTTGTACTCACTTCATTCATAGTTCATTCATTCTCGTTCAGCTGTTTCACAGGCTCCTCACATGGTGACGGCGGTGGGCTGTCGCCGATGACGGCGTCCTAGGTGACAGCAGGTGGGATTGCACCGAGCTACGGCTACTTCAAGTTTACGCCGGACAGGATCTCGGTCACCCCTCCGCTGGTCGGTCGACCCGACATTCTCACCTGGAAGGAAGCCATCGAGCCCCAGCTGGAGATGGCCGGGCTGATCGGCTTCGCCCGAGGGACCGTGGCGACGCCGAGTGAGCACCACCCCGACTTGCGTGCGGAGTTTCGCGCCGTGCAGCTGTTGACCTTCACGGTCATCTCGCGGTGCTGCTCGCCGGGCGTGCAGATCGCCTTGAAGTGGTGCCGGGAGTACCTCTACGCCGGCCACCGGGCGTGGCACTTCATTGAGTCGACGTACCAGGTCACCGACGACCTGTTCATCGCCCAGCTGGAGGGACAGCTGACACACTTGCGTATGGGCGACGAGGAGAGTGCGACCGACTACTGCAACCGAGCCAGGCGAATTCTCGCCACCATCAGGATGGCCGGCGCGCAGTACTCCACGGCGTCGTACATCACCCATGTCATGCAGGGTCTCTCTAGCAGCTACAACCTGCTGAAGCGGCTGTCTATGGCGCCGAGCACAAGGGCGATGCTCAACGAGGACAACCTGACCTCGTACATCCTGCAGGACGAGGCGATGCAGGAGGCTGAGCGATCGCAGGAGCTCTTGGCGCAGGCCAACTTCGTCGCCCCTGCGAAGCAAGGAGGCCGACCAAGACAGCGCGGACAGTCTGGTGGCGGAGGGAGCGGTAGCTGGAAGTCGACCAAGGAGGTCGAGAAGAAGTCGACCAAGGACGGCGGTCGAGGAGGAGGAGGTCGAAGTCGGGAGTGCTGGATCTGCCACAGCCCCGATCACCTCTCCTTCGATTGTCCCGACCGCAGTGACTCCGACGACGACGACAAGGGCGGCCGCGGGAGGTCTGGCAGCCGTCGTCCTCGTCGTGGAGGAAATCATCCGCGCAAGGAGAAACAGTCGACCAAGGCATCGACTTCGGCGAAGGACGCCGACTCCGTTGCAGGCGGCAAGGGGCGAGACGACAAGATGGCGTCGTGCTCGCTGGTCGGCGTCGTGGAGCCGACCATCTCTCTGGCGCCGGAGGCCGGAGAGGACTTCCAGGCGGTGGCGGCGGCTGTGCAGGCGAACCCGGCGGTGGTCCTACTCGACAGCGATTGCTCCCACCACCTGATGGGAACGAAGGAAGCCTTCGTTGACCTGCAGCCGAGTGGCTCCATCAAGCACGTGCGCGGCTTCAATGGGGCGCTGCAGGACGTTCACGGCAGTGGCACCGTCGCTCTGCGAGGAGAGGCCGGGAAGGAGGTGCTCATCCCCGACGTGTTGTACGTCCCAGGTGTGCGAGCCAACCTGCTTTCGGCCGGCCAGCTGAAGGAGCACGGAGTGAAGCTGCAGGAGGACGGAGACGGCATGCTGCTCGTCTCGGCAGCAGAGGAGGTGCTCGGGCGGGCGACGTACTCTGGGCGAGTCCTCTGCACCGACCAGCGTCCCTGCGCGACGAGGTCGACGCCGCCCACGTCGGAGGTGGTGGCTCTGCGGGCGATCGTCTCGAAGATGAAGTCGACGCCGGACCGGATGCATGCGAGGCTTGCACATGTCGGCATGGACACCATACGGAGCTCAGCGAAGAACGAGGTCGCCACTGGGCTGGACCTCAAGTCGGCGACGGACGCCGACTCCCCGTGTGTCTCGTGCGTTGGCGGGAAGCTGGCGCGACACACCTTCCCCGACCACGGCTCCGACGCCGACAACGTGCTGGCCGTCGTGCACATCGACCTGTGCGGGCCGTTTTGCGTGGCTGCCAAGGATGGCAGCCTGTACTTCTTGCTGCTGAAGGACCGCAAGACCCGTTACGTGTGGGTGAAGCCGGTCGCCAAGAAGTCAGATGCCTTGCAAGCGTTCGTGCAGTGGCTGGCGGTGGCTGAGCGGCAGACGAAGAAGTCGGTGTTGATGCTGCGCTCAGACCGGGGAGGGGAGTTCCTCGGGAAGCAGTTCACCGACTTCGTGAACGGCAAGGGGATCGTCCATGACCTGACCTGCCCATACACCCCGCAGCAGAACGGCATGGCGGAACGGGAGATGAGGACGGTGGTGGAGTCGGTGCGGACAATGCTGCTGCACATGGGTGTGCAGCACCACTGGTGGCACCTCGCTCTGCGGCAGGCCGTCTGGGTCCGCAACAGCCTTGAGAGGTCGACGCTGCCGCCGGGGACGACGCCGTACCAGCTGCTGACCGGGAAGAAGCCCGACTTGTCGCTGGCGCGGGTGTGGGGCTGCATGGCGCAGTTCCTTGTCCCTGAGCAGCAGCGTAGTGGGAAGCTGAAGCCGAAGGCCAGGTGGGGCCTGCACCTTGGCGTGTCGGCGGCGAGCAAGGGCTGGGAGCTCCTTGACGTCGCCACTGACCGTGTGGTCACCACGTCGGACGTGGTGTTTTACGAGGAGATGTCACTGGCCGAGTGGAAAACGGAGCATGGGCCGGTGTCCGGCCGGTCGCCGTCCACCCCGCCCTCTGACACCTTGTCGGCGACGCTGCCACTGCTCGCCGAGGTCGGTGAGCTTGCTACTGAGGACGTTGAGAACGTCCACACCCCTACCCTTCACCCTCTGACCCCTGCCCCTCCCCTCGTGGCCGACCTGCGTGGGCTGACGCCGCCTTCGGCGCCGGCTAGGTGCATCGCCGGTGGCCGACGTGACGAGCGGCGAATCGACGTGGGATTGCAGTCGACAGGGGAGGAGCAGGTGGAGGAGCAGCAGCCGACAAGAGAGCCGGCTGCCGTGAAGCCGACCACGGAGCAGTCGGCGACTGGGCCGTCGGCAGGGGAGCCGACCACAGGGGAGAAGTCGGCTGGGAAGCCGGCCGCAGTAGAACAGCCGGCTGGGACGCCGACTGAGGAACAGCAGGACGCCGAGGGCAGCGACGACAGCGACGATGGAAGGGACGTCGAGGAGGTCCAGCAGGGACCACGTCGTTCAGGCCGACTTCGGAGGCCGCCTGACTTCTTCGTCCCCGCTGCCTTCACCACGGTGTATGACGTGCACAATAATGACGACCTGCTGTACGACGACGCCGAGGAGGATGAGGAGTTTCCGGAGCTCGACCCCGACATGCTAGCCGACCCCGAGCACCGTTGGGACATCTCGACGATGACGGTGAAGGAGGCGTTGGCGAGCTGGAAGGGCCGGCGGTGAAGGCCGCCATGGAGGAGGAGATTCGCAGCCTCATCAACATGGGCACTTGGGAGCTGGTCGAACGCCCGCCGGGGGTGAACGTCATGAAGAACCGGTGGGTGTTGACGACAAAGTACCACATCGACGACACCGTCGAGCGAGAGAAGGCGAGGCTGGTCGTGAAGGGCTTCACACAGGTGTATGGCGCCGACTACGACGAGACGTTCGCGCCGGTGAGCAGCTACGTCACGTTGAGGATCTTCCTCAGCATCGTCGCTGTCCTCAACCTCAACCTGATGCAGCTCGACATGAAGAACGCCTTCTTGCAGAGCAAGCTCGACCGGGTGCTGTACATGTCTCAGCCGGACTACTTCAACGATGGAACCGGCCGGGTATGTAAGCTGCTGAAGAGCCTGTACGGGCTGAAGCAGTCGCCGCTGTTGTGGTACTTGGCGCTCAACGATGTGCTGGTCGGCGCCGCGTGGAAGAAGAGCCAGGTCGACGAGGCTCTCTACTTCAAAGTAAGCGAGGATGGAGTGGCCTGCTGGGTGCTGGTCTACGTCGACGACCTGCTTGCCGCCAGCAGCAGCACCACGATGCTGAAGGAGCTGAAGGAGCTGCTGGAAGCTGCCTTCGAGCTGCGCGAGATCTCGCCGGTGCAGAAGTATCTCGGGCTGGAGATCGTGCGCGACAGGTCGGCGGGGAAGCTGTGGCTGCACCAGCAGGGCTACGCCGACAAGCTGCGTAGGCGCTTCCTCGACGAGGAGGAGACCGGGCGCACCCCAAAGACGCCGGTCTCGGTCGGTGCCTACGCCGAGCTCACCTTTGATGATGAGGAGGCGCAGGAACGGCAGGAGGAGGAGTACCGGCAGAAGGTCGGCTCGTTGCAGTTCGCGGCGACGACGACGAGGCCGGACATCGCCTTCGCCTGCAGCAAGCTGGGGAGCGGCCTCACGGTGAGGAGCGACCAGCACTGGCGCGAGGTCGACCGCTGCCTCGCCTACCTCGCCAACACACGTGACACTGCCCTGGAGTTCGGCGGTGGACCTAAGTCACTGGAGCTGGTCGGCTACGTGGACGCCGACGACGCTGGTGATAAACAGAACAAGACGAGCACAGGTGGCTACGTGTTCGTCTATGGAGGGGCTGCAGTCTCCTGGTCGAGCCAGCGCATCAAGTGCGCGACGTTGTCGTCGACCGAGTCGGAGTACGTGGCGGCCACTGAAGCTGGCAAGGAGGGACGCCGCCTTCGCTTCCTCCTCGCAGAATTCCGGCAACTGGACGCCGGGAAGCCAGAATTCAGGCGAGAGAAATGCAGTCGTCGGCGGCTGCAGGCTCCTCACATGGTGACGGCGGTGGGCTGTCGCCGATGACGGCGTCCCAGGTGACGGCAGGTGGGATTGCATCGAGCTACGGCTACTTCAAGTTTACGAGCGCCCGAACCGCCGAGCGCCCGAACCGCCGAGCAGCCGAACCGCCGAGCAGCCGAGCCGCCCGAACGCCGAGCCGCCCAACCGCCGAGCTGCCCAGCAGCCAAGCAGCCGAGCAGCCAAGACGCCGAGCAGCTAAGCCGCACCGCAGCCGAGCCGCCTGACCGCCGAGCCGCCGAGCCACCGAGCAGCCGAGCCGCCCGACCGCCGAGCCGCCTGACCGCCCCACTTGCCTGGTAAGAGCATAGTCTCTACCACTGCACAGCCCTGCCCTACTGTACTCACTACCTGTCTACTGCTGTTATGGCCTCCCCTAGCATTCTCACCTTTGACGCTAAGGGTCGGGCAGTGCACTTTGAGGTCTCGGTAGATGATCTGCAACTTTTCCTGCAGTTTGATAGGGCAGACGGCCTCTCCCTGTTTGACCTCACTTCTGGTGCCTCTCCTGCCTCTGCTGCTGATGCTGATCCCACTGTTCGCTTACAGTGGGCCACGCGCAATGCTGCTGCTCGCCTTGCTGTGCGCCGCCACTTACCGACCACTGAGCGTGCACACTTTAGCCAGTACAAGAGTGCACAGACCTTGTACGACGCTGTAGTTGCACGCTACTCTTCCCCTGCCCCTGCTGCACTGAGCCGCCTCATGCTACTGTGTCAACGGGAGTTGGGTATTGGCCCCGTCCTCGCTTGGGCGGAGCCGACTTCGTGGTCGGGTGTGAGGGGAGCAGCCGACCTGTAGCAGTGGGTGAGCTGGTCGACGAGGAGGTCGACCTGCACGGGGGACCACTACACGGGCGCCGACTTCAGGGTGGCGCCGACTTCAGGGAGGTCGTCTTGGAGTTGGGTATTGGCCCCGTCCTCGCTTGGGCGGAGCCGACTTCGTGGTCGGGTGTGAGGGGAGCAGCCGACCTGTAGCAGTGGGTGAGCTGGTCGACGAGGAGGTCGACCTGCACGGGGGACCACTGCACGGGCGCCGACTTCAGGGTGGCGCCGACTTCAGGGAGGTCGTCTTGGGAGTCGACCTGCGGAGGACGTCAACTTGGCGAAGCCGACTTCGGCGGTCGGCTAACGGACTGCTAGTCGACCTGTTAGTGGTCGACTGGACTTGGTGGTCGACGAAGGAGGGGCCGACGTCGACCTTGACTCAGGGCGCCAAGCAGGAAGACGCCGAGCAGGAGGACACCGCCCTGGAGGCCTGGTTGGCGTCCCGTACGTCTGCACGGCGTCCGGGGTCCGGACGCCGATCTGGGCGTCGGGTCCCGACACCGACCTGGGTGTCTAGTCGGCGTCCTGGGAGGAGGGACGCCGCTCTGGAGGTGTGGTCGGCGTCCCGGGCGTCTGGACGCCGACCAGGGGGTTCAGAAGGCGTCATGGGCGCCTGGACGCCAGACTGGGGACGCCGGGCATGCGTGACCGGCTACGGACTGCGTGAGCCGACCAGGCGTGGTTGCCCGGTCGATCGGGATACCCGGGCGACGTGCGCGAGTGTCGCCAGGGTGGAGACTGCGAGGCCGACCTCGGGGGTGGTATCCCGAGGTCGACGTGGCTGGTGGGCACAGTCGCTGGCGTGGAGTCTGCCAGGCGTCTGCGTTGCGCACATGACAGGGAAGTGCGCACCAACCAGCTGCGCGCACCTGCGAAGCAGGTGCACCGTTGTCCTGCGGGTGCAACGCTGGGCAGCCGACTTGGTGCAGCGCTGGCACACCGTGGACTTGCAACGTTGGCGAACCGCTACCCTGCTACGCTGGAGCGGTGCGAGCGCTGCTGCGCTGGAGTGCGGTCGACTGTGCTGCGCTGGAGGTCGACCAGCAGCCTAGCTAGCTCTGATGTAGTCAATGTTGCCAATGTTGTTGCTACCATTGTTCTGAACTTTTCCTAGTGAAACTCTTGCCAATTTTCCCCGTGAACTAGCAAGTAGTGTGTGCACAAGGAAAACGACTAAGGACTAACAAACGCAGAGATCACACGAGCACACGTGCCTAGCCCGTAGCCTAGCTCCCGTTGCTGCAGTTATCTCCGCATGGTGCGGTGAGCGTGGATCGAACACGCGACGTAGTTCAGTCTAGCCGACTTAGCACATACCGATCGTGTTCATAGACCGGCAGCCGTGAAGTCACTAGCGTGCGCGTAGGCGACGCCGAGGTGATGGACACCCTGGAGGGACGGCTGGAGGATGCGAGGAGACGCCATGAGGCCCAGGAGTATGGGGCGATACCCTGGGCAGTCGTCGAGGCCGGACTCCGCTCCGTGTGGGCGGCGGAGCATCCCCCTTCTCGACCTGCCTCTCCTCGACCGGTGAACAACGACGGCGGCGTCGATGTGGGCGTCAACGCCGGTGGAGGTCAGGTCGGCAGCAGTGTGGGAGGCACGTCGAGGCAACGAGGTGTGATACACGCCGGTGAAGCCGGCGACGTTCAGGCGAGAGGGATGCAGTCGTCGGCGGCTGCAGGCTCCTCACATGGTGACGGCGGTGGGCTGTCGCCGATGACGGCGTCCCAGGTGACGGCAGGTGGGATTGCATCGAGCTACGGCTACTTCAAGTTTACGCCGGACAGGATCTCGGTCACCCCTCCGCTGGTCGGTCGACCCAACATTCTCACCTGGAAGGAAGCCATCGAGCCCCAGCTGGAGATGGCCGGGCTGATCGGCGTCGCCCGAGGGACCGTGGCGACGCCGAGTGAGCACCACCCCGACCTGCGTGCGGAGTTTCGCGCCGTGCAGCTGTTGACCTTCACGGTCATCTCGCGGTGCTGCTCGCCGGGCGTGCAGATCGCCTTGAAGTGGTGCCGGGAGTACCTCGACGCCGGCCACTGGGCGTGGCACTTCATTGAGTCGACGTACCAGGTCACTGACGACCTGTTCATCGCCCAGCTGGAGGGACAGCTGACACACTTGCGTATGGGCGACGAGGAGAGTGCGACCGACTACTGCAACCGAGCCAGGCGAATTCTCGCCACCATCAGGATGGCCTCATTACGCACCTCCGCACTAGTGACACTCGCTACCGCGATGCGCTTCCTGCTAAGTTCTGCGCCAAGAACCCCCCCCCCCCCCCCCCCCCATTTACATCACCCTCTACTACATAGTCACCCGGCTCCCTGACTCTCTCCGCATAGTCAGGGACCACTTCCTCTCAGTTTGCCCCACCACTCTCACCGTTGACCTCCTCGAGAAAGCCCTCCTAGCGATAAAGAAGAGCATAGTCGCTGTAGGAGCCTCTCGTCGTGACCCTCGTACCCCCGTCTTTGAGGGGTGTTCTCCCTCCCCCCTCTTGCCCTCTGTTGCCTCTTCTGCTGCGGCCGACCTCGTTGGTTTCAAGTCGGTCGGCGCTGCGTCTGCCCCGAGCGGGAAGCGCCGCACCGGCAGGGGCAAGGGGGGCAAGGGCACTGGAGGGGCTGGAGGGGGCGGTGGAGGTGGTGGTGGAGGCAGTGGAGGGAGTGGGGGTAATGGTGGGAGTGGTGCCACGGGTGGCGGCGGTGGCGGCAGCAAAGGAGGAGGCGGAGGCTGTGAAGGTGGCGGAGGGAGCGTAGGTGGCGGAGGTGGCGGAGAAGGCGGAGGTGGAGGAGGCGGCGGAGGCGGCGGTGGCGGTGGTGGCGCGGGTCGCGACTCTGCGCAGAGGAGTGGCGCCAGTGGTGGTCAGCGCCAGCAGCAGCGGAGTGGTGTGACCCTGTCCCCTTAGCAGCTTCGTGAGTGGTACACTGCGCGTCAGCGCGGAGGGGGTTTTGGTCCCTGCGCTTACGTCCTTCGTACCGGCGACTGAGCTGGTGAGCAGTGCGGAGGGCCGCACTCCACCCAGCGTTGCTTTGGTCGCCTGACGGACGCGTGGCGTTGCCAGTTCCCTGAGGCGTCAGAGATCCCTCGCTGGGGAGATCTGTCTAAGGCCGGGGTTGCTATCTTTGATGCTATCCTTGCTGCCATGTATGCTGTTGATACTAGTGTTGAGGGTGCCTATTACCTGTGTGTACCGCCTGACCCGGGCATTGAGGCCGCTGCTCTAGGTACTGGTGAGGCTGCTGCTCTAGGTGCTAGTGCGTCTGCTGCCCCAGGTGCCAGTGCGTCTGCTGCCCCAGGTGCCAGTGCGTCTGCCGCCCCAGGTGCTGGTGAGTCTGCTCTCTCAGGTACTACGTTGGCTCAGGTCTTCCACACCTTCACCCTGGACTCGGGTGCGTCCCGCTCCTTCTTTCGAGACTGCACCACTCTTACGCCGCTCAGTTGGCCGGTTGCAGTCTCCCCGGTAGACCCCTCTGGGGGTCCTGTCTTTGCTAGCTTCTCCACTGTCCTACCGTGCCCAGCAGCCCCCTCTGGCACCCTGTCTGGTCTCTACCTCCCCTTGTTCTCTATGAACTTGGTGAGTGGAGCGGACCTACAGAATAGGGGGGTTGACCAGTTCACTCTTGCGAGTCAGCAAGTGACCCACTGCACGTGTGCTCGGACAGGCCGACACTTGGCCACATTCACCCGTCGGCCAGGGTCGAGCCTGAACACCCTTTCTACCAAGTCTCCTCCTGCTGCTGAGTCTGCCCAGGTAGCTGCGTCGAGTCAGGTGTTTGCTGCGGCGTCCAGGTCTGGTCATGAGTCTGCCCCATGCTCGTGTTGTCTGCTGTCCCACCAGACTCTCCTTTGGCACCACCGCCTTGGTCACCTCTCCTTGCCTCGTCTCCGAGGCATGGCCTCCCGTGTCCTTGCCCTGTCAGGTGTGTCCCAGGTTGACGCAGTCGAGCCTGTCGAGGTAGCTTTTGACTCTGGTGCTGCTAGAGGTGCTGAGCCTGCGGGTGCCGGGTCTGGGGGTGCTGAGTCTGGGGGTGCTGAGACAGGGGGTGCTGAGCCTGGGGGTGCTGAGTCTGGGGGTGGTGAGCCTGGGGGTGGTGAGCTTAGGGGTGCTGAGCCTGGGGGTGCGGAGCCTGGGGGCGCTGGGTTTGCTCGTGTGGCCGCCAGCGGTGCTACGTTGAGGCGGGAGCCGCTCTCTCCACAGGAGCTGCGCGAGTGGTTTGCCCGCCGCTGGAGACGTGCTGCTGCGACTGGGGGTGCTACTGGGGCTCCTAAAGTTGGTCCTGCTGGAGCTACTGGCGGTGCTGGTGTTGCTCGAGCTGGAGCTGCTGGGGGTGTTGATGCTGGTGTTTCTACTGGCGCTGGTGCTTCTGGGGGTGCTGCTGAGGCTGCTGGAGCTGACGGTCCTACTGGAGTCGGTGCTGCTGGAGCTGGAGCTGCTGGGGGTGTTGGCGCTGGCGATGCTACTAGCGCTGATGCTTCTGAAGGTACTAGAGTTGGCGCTGTTGGAGATGGAGGTTCTGCTGGCACGAGTGCTGCCGCTGGTGGTACTGGTGCCATCCTTGCTGGTTGTGGAGGCACTGAGCGGCCGAGGCCGTACTTCGTTCCGCTCCTAGAGCAAGTTCTTGGTCTCCCGCCCTCTCCTGTACCTGCTCCTCCCTTAGCGTGTCCACAGCCTGTCCAGTCGCAGTCACAGCTACAGCCCGCCTCCCCTCTTCCTGCTCCTTCTCCCTGGAGCTAGAGGTACTACTAGAGGTCTTGCTGAGCGTTGTGAGCCTTCGTCTCGTCCTGCGTCGCCGGTTCGTGCTGCGCTTTCGCGTCCTCCTGCGGTCCCTGGCACTGCGTCCTTCCACTGCTCCTCTGCGTGTCCCGTTGCCGTCTCCTCCAGAGTCCTGTCTTCCTTCTCTTGCTGATACGGAATCTGACTCCCTTCGTGCTGCTAGTCCTTCGGTCACGCGCCTTCTTGCTACTTTTATCACTGACCCTTCCTTTGAGTCCACTGCTGCGTCTGCTCTAGTTGCTGAGCTTGTCGACTTCGCTGCTCGCTGTCGTCTAGACTACGCTGCCAGTCTCGTTGCTGAGTCTGAGTCTTTCTGTCCTCCGTCCGTCGGGGGTGAGTGTGCTCTTAGCAAGGACGTCCTTGAGGACAGGCAGGAGGAGTTCGAGTGCTTTGATGCTGCTTTGCCCCATCTCGAGTCCACGACGATTGCCCCTGAGGGAGACCCGGATGCACCAAACATCCCGACTCCTCGATCGTACGCTGAGGCGATCGAGGGTCCTTACTCGTCTCAGTGGCAATCAGCCATGGACGCAGAGATGGCTTCCTGGAAGTTTACAGGCACCTACGTTGACGAGGTTCCCCCACCTGGGGCGAACATCGTCAGTGGCATGTGGATTTTCAGGGTGAAGCGGGTGTTGCACTACGTGTGCAGTACGTCAGGCATGGGGCTAGTGCTAGGAGGGCGACGTCGAGTAGTCCTCACAGGTCACGCTGACGCTTCTTGGGCTGACGACTAGGCTACGTAGCGGTCGTCACAGGGTTACACCTTCAGCCTTGGAATCTCCTCGTGCAGGCTGCCCTGCAGGAAAGCTGTGCTGAAGTCAAGAGAGTGAAGCTCGTAGTCGCGCTGAGCGGCTATGTGCAGCAGCACCCGAAGAGTGGTCATCTTTGGGGTGGGAGAGAAGCTATGAAAGTAGTCAACTCCCTGCCGCTGACTGAAGCCTCGAGCCACGTAACGCGCCTTGAAGACCGGGAGAGAAGCCGGCGGCTGCTTCACCCTGAAAATGCACATGCCACTGACGATGTTTGCCCCAGATGGGGGAACCTCGTCAACGTAGGTGCCTGTGGACTTCCAGGAAGCCATCTCTGCGTCCATGGCTGACTGCCACTGAGAGGAGTAGGGACCCTCGATCGCCTCAGCGTACGATCAAGGAGTCGGGATGTCTGGTGCATCCGGGTCTCCCTCAGGGGCAATCAGCGTGGACACGAGATGGGGCAAAGCAGCCGCAAAGCACTGGAACTCCTCCTGCCTGTCCTCAAGGACGTCTGTGCTAAGAGCACACTCAGCCCCGACGGACGGAGGAGAGACAGACTCAGACTCAGCAACAAGACTGGCAGCGTATTCTAGACGACAGCGAGCAGCGAAGTCGACAAGCTCAGCAATTAGAGCAGACGCAGCAGTGGACTCAAAGGAAGGGTTAGTGACAAAAGTAGCAAGAAGGCGCGTGACCGAAGGACTAGCAGCACGAAGGGAGTCAGACTCCGGGTCAGCAAGAGAAGGAAGAGAGGACTCAGGAGGAGACGGCAACGGGACACGCAGAGGAGCAGTGGACGGACGCAGTGCCATCTCGTGTGTGCCGGGGACCGCAGGAGGACGCGGACCCGCAGCACGACGACTAGTGCGAGCAGCATAAACAGTCGACGCAGGACGAGACGTAGGCTCACGACGCTCAGCAAGACCTCCAGTAGGACCAGTGTAGGGAGAAGGAGCAAGTAGCGGGGAGGCGGGCTGTAACTGTGACTGCGTCTGGACAGGCTGTGGACACGCTAAGGGAGGAGCACGACCAGAAGAGGGAGGGAGACCAAGAACCTGCTTCAGGAGCGGAACGAAGTACGGCCTCGGCCGCTCAGCATCTCCAGAACTAGCAAGGACGGCATCAGTACCCCCAGCGGCAGCACCAGCGCCAGCAGAACCTCCAGCTCCAACAGCGCCAACTCCAGCACACTAAGCACCAACGCTAGTACCACCGCCAGCGCTAACACCCCCAGCAGCTCCAATACCAGTAGGACCGTCAGCACCAGCAGCCTTAGTAGCACCACCAGACGCACCAGCACCAGTAGAAACACCAGCGCCAACACCCCCAGCAGCTCCACCTCCAGTAGCACCGGCACCGCCAGCAGCTCCAGCAGGACCAACTCCAATAGCTCCACCAGCACACCTTGTCTCAGCAGCACGTCTCCAGCGGCGGGCAAACCACTCGCGCAGCTCTTGTGGAGAGAGCGGCTCCCGCCTCGACGAAGCATTGCCGGCGGCCACACGAGCAGACCCAGCACCCCCACGCTCCGCACCCCCTGGCTCAGCACCCCAAGGCTCAGCACCCCCACACTCAGCACCCCCAGGCTCAGCATCCCGAGTCTCATTACCCCTAGACCCGGCACCCGCAGGCTCAGAACCTTCAGCAGCACCAGAGTTAACAGCTACCTCAACAGGCTCGACTGCGTCTACCTGGGACACACCTGAAGGGGCAGGACCCTGAGGAGGGAGGGGGTCTACCTGGGTAGCACTTGGCGCAAGGAAGAGCGGCGGCGGGGGGAGGGGCGCAGTGCGGTAGGGGAAGAGACGGTAGTAAGGCACCGATTCGCCAAAGGTGACGTCCTGGGAGGACAGAACACGGCGCGTGGTGGGGTGGTAAAACCGCGAGCCAGGTGCGTCGAGGGGGAAGCCAAGGAAGACGCAAGGAACAGCACGGGGGGACAGCTTGTCCGCAGACAAGTCGTGGACAAACGCCCGAGATCCCCAGACCCGAAACGCAGACGCATCGCCAACCTTCCCTGTCCACCGCAAGGCGGGGGAGGTCTCTGGCAAGGAGACCCAGGGCTGAAGGTTGAGCTGATGCGCGGCGTACTGAACCGCAAACGGCCACTGAAAATGGGGAGCAGCCGCATGCATCATGGACGTACGCGCGACGTCCATGACCATGCCAATGTGGCGATCAGCAATCCCATTTTGCTATGGAGAGGCCGGAAGCGTGAAGGTCTGGCGGATGCCCTGTGCCCGACAGAAGGCTCCCAGACAAGCAGAGGAAAACTCCCCGCCTCTGTCCGAGTGCAGACGCAAAACAGGAAAGTCCGAGCCGAAGCTCTGCCTGAGCTGGAGACGAGCTGCGCGGATCCAGTCGATCAATACCTCAAGTACATCACCCTTGCTGCGCAAGGGGAAGGTTGTGGTGTAACGCGAATAGTCGTCAACTACCAGCAGGAAGTAGCGCTCGTGACCTTGTCCTCGGACGCGGGCCGGGCCCCACACGTCCATGTGAAGCGTCTGCAGCGGGGCCTCTGTCGGAGGAAACTGGGAGGAGTGAGGGGCAGCCCGCTGCTGCCCCTCGATACAGGGGACGCAGGTAGGGCCAGGCCCGGGAGGAAGGGGAGGGAGGGACCGGGGAAGACCAGAGACAAGGACACGGGAGGCCATGCCTCGGGGACGAGGCAAGGAGGGGTGACCAAGGCAGTGGTGCCAAAGGAGAGTCTGGTGGGACAGCAGACGACACGATCAGGGGGCAGACTCAAGACTAGACCTGGACGCCGCAGCAAACACCTGACTAGACGCAGCTACCTGGGCAGACTCAGAAGTAGGAGGAGACTCAGCAGTAAGGGTGTACAGGCTCGACCCTTGCCGACGGGTGAACGTGGCCAAGTGTTGGCCTGTCCGAGCACACGTGCAGTGGGTCACTCGCTGACTCGCAGGAGTAAACTTGTCAACCCCTCGATCCTGTAGGTCCACTCCACTCACCAAGTTCGTAGAGAACGAGGGGAGGTAGAGACAAGACAGGGTGCTAGAGGGGGCTGCAGGGCACAGAAGGACAGTGGAGAAGCTAGCAAGGACAGGACCCCCAGAGGGGTCTGCCAGGGAGACTGCAACCGGCCGACGAAGCGGCGTAAGAGTGGTGCGGTCTCAAAAGAAGGAGCGGGACGCACCCGAGTCCAGGGTGAAGGTGTGGCAGGTCTGAGGCGACGTAGTACCTCAAAGAGTAGACTCACCAGCACCTAGGGCGGCAGACGCACTGGCACCTGGGGCAGCAGACGCACTGGCACCTGGGGCAGCAGACGCACTAGCACCTAGAGCAGCAGCCTCACCAACACCTAGCACAGCAGACTCAATGCCCGGGTCACGCGGTACACACAGGTAACAGGCACCCTCAACACTATCAGCAACAGCATACATGGCAGCAAGAATAGCATCAAAGTCAAGATCAAATATAGAAACCCCGGCCTTAGCCAAATCTCCCCAGCAAGGGATCTCTGACGCCTCAGGAAACTGGCGACGCCACGCGTCCGTCAGGCGACCAAAGCAGCGCTGGGTGGAGTGCGGACCTCCGCACTGCTCACCAGTGCGTTCGCCGGTATGGAGAACGTAAGAGCAGGGACCAAAACCCCCACCGCACTGGCGTGCAGTGTACCACTCACGAAGCTGCTGAGGGGATAGGGTCACACCACTCCGCTGCTGCTGGCGCTGACCACCACCGGCGCCACTCCTCGGCGCAGAGTCGCGACTCGCTCCACCACCGCCGCCTCCGCCGTCCACTCCTCCGCCGCCTTCGCCGCCTCCGCCGCCTCCGCCGCCTCCTCCACCTCCGCCTCCTCCACTACCTCCGCCGCCTCTGCTCCCTCTGCCACCTCCACCGCCTCCGCCGCCTCCACTGCTGCCGCCGCCGCCGCCACCCCCGGCACCACTCCCACCACCACCCCCAATCCCTCCACCGCCTCCACCACCACCTCCACCGCCCCCTCCACCCCCTCTAGTGCCCTTGCCCGCCTTGCCCTTACCGGCGCGGCGTCTCCCGCTCGGGACAGACGCAGCGCGGACCGACTCGAAACCAACGAGGTTGGCCGCAGCAGCAGAGGCAACAGAGGGCAAGAGGGGGGAGGGAGAACACCCCTCAAAGACGGGGGTGCGAGGGTCACCACGAGAGGCTCCTACAGCGACTATGCTCTTCTCTTTTGCTATGAGGGCCTTCTCGAGGAGGTCAACGGTGAGAGTGGTGGGGCAAACGGAGAGGAAGTGGTCCCTGACTACCCGAAGAGAGTCAGGGAGCCGGGTGACTATGTAGTACAAGGTGATGTACATGGGGGGGGGGGGGTTCTTGGCGCAGAACTCAGCAGGAAGCGCAGCGCGGTAGCGAGTGTCACTAGTGCGGAGGTGCGTAATGAGGTCAGCGACAGTGGGAAACGCAGCAAGGTCAGGGAAGAGGTACGGTAGCATGAGGGGGCTCAGTGCAGCAGTGGCAGGGGAAGAGTAGCGTGCAACTACAGCGTCGTACAAGGTCTGAGCACTCTTGTACTGGCTAAAGTGTGCACGCTCAGTGGTCGGTAAGTGGCGGCGCACAGCAAGGCGAGCAGCAGCATCACGTGTGGCCCACTGTGAGCGAACAGTGGCGTCACCATCAGCAGCAGGGGCAGGGTAGGCACCAGAAGTAAGGTCAAACAGGGAGAGGCTGTCTGCCCTATCGCAGTGCAGGAAAAGCTGCAGATCATCTACCCAGACCTCAAAGTCCAGTGCCCGACCCTCAGCGTCAAAGGTGAGAACGCTAGGGGAAGCCATAACAGCAGTAGGCAGGTAGTGAGTACAGTGAGGCAGGGCAGTGCAGTGGCAGAGACTGTGCTCTTACCAGGCAGGTGGGGCGATCGGGCTGCTTGGCGGTTGGTTGCAGGGCGGCTCGGCTGCAGGGCGGCTCGGCTGCTGGGCGGCTCGGCTGCACGGTGATGGGCGGCTCGGCTGTCGGGCGGTTCGGCTGCTGGGCGGCTCGGCTGCTGGGCGGCTCGGCTGTTGGGCGGCTCGGCGGTCGGGCGGCTCGGTTGATGGGCGGCTCGGGCGGTCGGGCGGCTCAGCTGGCCGGCGGTTCGGCTGCTCGGCGTTGCGGGCGCTGGGCGGCAGGGTCGCAGGTGGTGGCGAGGTCGCAGGTGGCGGCGGGGCCGATGGTGGCGGCGGGCCGCAAGGGTGGGCGGGGCCGATGGTGGCGACGGGGCCGAAATGGGCGACGTAGCGGGGCCGCGACGGGGCCGTAGCGGGGCCTAAGTGGGGCCGTAGCGGGGCCGACGGGGCCAAAGCGGGGCCTAAGTGGGGCCGTAGCGGGGCTGACGGAGCCGTAGCGGGGCCGTAGCGGGGTTTAAGCGGGGCCGACGAGGCCGTAGCGAGGCCGACAGGGCCGTAGTGGGGCCTAAGCAGGGCCGTAGCGGGGCCGACGGGGCCAAAGCGGGGCCTAAGTGGGGCCGTAGCGGGGCCGACGGGGCCGTAGCGGGGCCGTAGCGGGGCCGTAGTGGGGCCTAAGTGGGGCCGGCGGGGCCGTAGCGGGGCCGACAGGGCCGTAGCGGGGCCGTAGTGGGGCCGTCGCGGGGCCTAAGCGGGGCCGACGGGGCCGTAGCGGGGCCTAAGCAGGGTCGACGGGGCCGAAGCGGGGCCTAAGCGGGGCCGTAGCGGGGCCGACGGGGCCTAAGCGGGGCTGTAGCGGGGCCGACGGGGCCGTAGCGGGGCCTAAGCGGGGCCGACGGGGCCGTAGCGGGGCCTAAGCGGGGCCGACGGGGCCGAAGCGGGGCCTAAGCGGGGCCGTAGCGGGGCCGCGACGGGGCCGTAAGCGGCCTAAGCGAGGCCGTAGAGGGCGGCTCGAGGGGCAGTAAAGGCGGCCAACAGGGGCCACTAAGGCAGCTCGAGGCGCTACTCGGGTTAGGACCTAAGCGCGCTCCGGGCAGGGAAGGAAAAAAAATTTTGTGGTGGGCCCTAGGCAGTATTCCCACTCGGGGAACCTGCTCGATACCATGACGAGAAGTGAGAATGGAATGAATGAACTATGAAACAGTTGGGTACAAGTTCTAACCCTAATTGGGTTGTACCCCATATGGGCTACCCCACTACAGCCTACACAAATGTATAAGCTATAATGTTCTCACACTTGTACCCAACTCTTTCATATTTCAACCATTCTCTTGTTTCATTCTTCACACATTCCACGCTCAGAACCGTTACAATGCGGTAATTCACGTAAACGCCAGCTCCCACAGCTGGGCGCCACCCTGCTCACCTTTCCTGGTGAACTCTAAGAAGCAAGCGCAGCCATGCCAGAACCACTGCAAACAATGTCTAGCACTTGGAGGGAAATCGAAGGCGTCCTTTGGGCCATTCCAACGTACGCAAACAGGGATCGGCAAAAACACGTGCTCGTGAGGGTGGACAACCAAGTCGGTTCTCGCACCCACCGCTTGCAAGGAGCTCGACACTCGACTGGCTGTCGAATGGATCTTACACGAGCTATACTCCCACGCTGATGAGTTATCTAAGATGATCGACCATGACGATTATTCCTTGAAATAACCATGGTTCCGCATCCTCGATCGCCGCTGGTTCAATCGACCTCTTCGCGAGCCCCCACAACTCGCATCTGCCATGATTTTGTTCAAAGATACCACACCCAGAGGCCACTGCAATTGGCGCTTTCTCGATTTCATGGACGACCGAGAATGGCTTCGCGTTCCGACCACCCCTGTTAATTTCAGCACTCATCCGCCACGCACAACGCACCCACGCATCATTTGCGCTCGTGGTTCCACGCTCGACAGGGGCAAACTGGTGGCTGCTCCTACAACCCTTTCCACCTAGCTGGGCCTCGCAAATCCAAGTGCACATTTCTCTGACACACGGCAGCAAATGCTTAGCAGTAGGAACGCACCGCACCACATTCTTAGGCACATGATTGCGTCGTAGTCTAGGTAGATCAAGGAGCCGAAATAACTAAGTTTCTGGACAGGAAAGTTGTCTCCACACGAAACGTCGTCAATGAAAAGCACACTGTTAGAACTCCACCAATTTCAGATATGGTATAGCCATAGATCGTGACTACAATTCCTAAGAGGTGAAGTATTTCTCCAGTTTTTTGGCGCACTGGGGGGTATGCTGGAGCTGAGATTGTTCAAATAAGATCCACATTAGAGAATTAGATTAGCCAGAAACCAGGTAGGAGGGGAGGAGGAGGACAAGAGGGAAGGTCCCCAAGGAGTCCCCAACCAAGCAAACCCCACAAGCACACAATTCCCCTCCCTATAGGAACTGAACTTTGACATTTGTTATTTTCCTAACCCATGCTATCCACCTCACTTCAACTTGGTCACACTTGCCAACCTAGTTTGACTTCTTCCAACCACTTGGCAACAAATTTAGTGAAATCACGATTTTCCCCAACCCCCAACGGTCTATACCCCTTAGGGTGTCACCCCACAAATTCCCATAGTTGTCGCAACACTATCATATCTTCGAACGATCATAACTTTCTCGTTCTTGCCCCGACCGGGATGATACTTCATTCATTGGAAGGCTCTTGAACAGAGAATTCATTCCAGATATCTGCTCAAGCAATATAGGATTCACACACATTCACAGAGTCCAAAACATGCCAAACGCAAAGTCATTCGCACTCGCACATCACGTATGAATGCAAATGATTGCATCACACTACAAGTACAATCGCTGCACTACAAATGGTCTTGAACTAACCCATCTCATATTCATTCGCAAAGATGTATTGCCAGAGCTAGAAGTCCAACTTCTAAAGATGCTCTCACTGTCTCGTGCCGATTCAACAATCCAAAAATATGAGCCATACTGGGTCAAGTTTGGAGCCTTCAATGCAAAGGCGAACCTCCCATTTACGGATATACGGTATAGATATGCAAAGACAAGCATAACAAGAAACAAGAGGTAAGGCTACAGCAACCAAGGGCCTACCTCAATAAGGCCTAGCTGCAAACGAAACCTGTGATGGTCACTAGGCAAAAGGACTTGGTGAAGATGTCTGCAGTGTTGGACGCTGAGTCCACAATGTTCAAGCGTGCCTGGCCGTGTACAGGGCCAAATTTGTCAGTGTAATCTACCCTGATAGATTTATTATAAAGGTAAATTTAGGGGTCACACTGATGTGGTAGATTAGAATGTCCTTGATAATACAGGGCAATGGTTTAGGCCACACTGATGCCCTCGGCTGAATTTCCCTTAGCAAAGATTATCGTGAACAGCGTACAAACACCTGTCAAACATACATGTATGTTTCTGTGTTAAGCTGTGATGAGGAAAGCTATAAAGGGAATAACCCTTTTAGGGTTGCTATTTGTATAACCCTTGTTCCTTAATCATTTTGTTGTTTCACATTCTAACATGGTATTAGAGAGTAGGTTCCTTCCGACTGCGCTGCTGCCTCTGCGCGCGCACTGCCCTACTGCCCTAGTATCGCACTCCTGCCACTGTTGTGCCACTGCTGCTGCGCTGCCCCATACTGCGCACTGCTGCCGTTGCTGAACGTGCTGCCCCGCACGCGCTGCTTTGCACTACCCTGCACGCACTACCTTGTGCTGCCGTGCTGGGCCGCGCTACCCCGCCGCGTTGCCTGCTGCTGTCCTCGCAGCAGCGCTACCGTGTTGCCGCACGCCGGCCATTACCGAGCCGCGCCGCTGCGCTGCCTTGCCTACCGCCACGCCGCGCCGCCGTGCCACCCTGCCCACAGCCGCGCTGCGCCGCGCTCTCGCATTGCCTGCTGTAGCGCCGCCCATGACTGCCGTGCCGCCCATTCCGGCCGCGCCGCCCGTTCTATCATGTCACCCCAAGCCCCCGCCTGTAACTAGATCTGCAGTTGATTCCTAGTGTTGCGGCCTGATCTAGTTTCTGCCATGGCAACAATCACTATCCAAGCGTTTGAAGCAGAGTTCAAGTTATGGGAGGTCCTATACCTTTCTTGCCAAAGTGTCACGAAGGATGGCGACTCCCTATTCGAGCACACGTCGGGTCCCTTAAGGCCCCCAAGACGCTGGGGAGTTGGTGCAACAGGAGTACCGGGCAGGAAAGGTACAGGAGTTGAGCCTACTGCTAACGCTGAGGAGGAGGTGCAACAGGAGTACCGGGCTGGTCGCATTGCCTGCACGTGAGCCTACGCCATGCCGCCCTGCCCACAGCCACGCTGCGCCGCGCTCTCGCACTGCCTGCTGTAGCGCCGCCCATGACTGCCGTGCTGCCCATTCCGGCCGCGCCGCCCGTTCTATCATGTCACCCCAAGCCTCCGCCTGTAACTAGATCTGCAGTTGATTCCTAGTGCTGCGGCCTGATCTAGTTTCTGCCATGGCAACAATCACTATCCAAGCGTTTGAAGTAGAGTTCAAGTTATGGGAGGTCTTGTACCTTTCTTGCCAAAGTGTCATGAACTGAGGAGTTGAGCCCACCCCCAAGGCTCAACTCCCCAGTTGAGCCTACTGCTGACGCTGGGGAGGAGGTGCAATAGGAGTACCGGGCTGTTCGCATTGCCTGCACGTGGTGGACGGCACGCAACGCCACCACCCAGCTTGCAGTCCGCGCTCACCTCTCGCTTAATCAGAAGGCTCAATTTCGTCATGTGACATCGGCCCAGGCTTTCTACGTCGATGTGGTTAGGCGCTACTCCTCCCCTCTTCTGCCACCCTAGGCCATCTTGCGCTGCCGTTTCTCTTCCCCGAGCTGTCTTCATTTCCCACTGCGCTCATTTGACTCCCAATACCGTGCTGCCCTCACGCCAGAGTTTCTGGCTGAAAACCAGCCCCCCATTTACCTCACCCTGTACTGCATGACGACTCGCCACCCTGACACTCTGCTTGCTGTTCGCGACCACGTCTTCTCCCTAGTCCCCGCTAGTCTCGACCTTGCCTCGTTTGAAACCCGTCCCCTTGAGGCCAAGACCAGTGCTCGTACTATTTTTGACTCCCGTAGCACCCCCAGCACCTCCTTTTCGAGGGGTGCGCTCCCTCCCTCCACGCGTCCTTGGTTGCCTCTGATATTGCAGTTGACAATCTTGGTGCTGAGGAGGTCAGCGATGTGTCCACTCCGAATAGGAGACGTAGCGGCAGCGGTGGGCATAGGACGAGTGGGGTGTTGGGGGTGGTCAAGGTGACGGTGGCGGTGGAAGGGGGGGGGGGGGGGAGGGTCGGGCGGAGGTGGTGGAGGTTGCGGGGGTGGCGGAGGTGGCGGAGAGGGTGGGAGTGGTAGCCGTGGTGGAGCTGGCGGTCATGGTGGGGGTGGAGTAGCCGGTGGAGGAGGCAGCTCTGGGGGTGGGCAGCAGCAGGTAGAGGCTGCAAGTGTAGGTGCTTGTGAGACTGCTAGCACAAATGCAGTTCCTACGGAGGCGTTGCTCTCATTCACACAAAAATCCGACGCGACTCGGTGCTTCTTCCGCGACTGCACCACAGCCACACCGCTCCCGGCACCTGTCCCTGTCACTCTAGCCGGCCCCTGCTCTGGACCAGTTGTTGCGCACAGCTCCACCGTTCTCCCGTGTCCGGCAGTCCCTTTGGCTCCCTCACAGGTTTCCCCTCCCTTTGTTCGCTACGAACTTGGTGAGTACCGGTCACCCCCATGATCTGTTGGTCACCACCACGATTCCTATGGGCGAATGCGTGGCGATCTGTACGGAGCTTCACAATACCTTGCCACATTCACACGGAGGCCTGAGTCCGGACTGTACACATTGCACATAGAGTCTGCTCAGGTGGTTGCGTCAGGTCAAGTAGATGTGTCTTGCTCGTGTCGGTTGCTCACGTACCAGTTCCTCCTTTGGCACCACCACCTTGGTCACCCCTCCCTTCAGCGCAGCCGTCGCATGCACTCAGTTCCTACCCACACTCTCGATGCGCACACCTTGCGTCGAGGTGCGCCAACGCGCCGCTCCTCACTCCTCATTTCCTTCAACTAATTATTCTTTGCAGACGCTGCACATGGACGTGTGGGGCCCCACCCCTGTCCTTGGGGCGCTACTTTCAACTAGTCGTCGATGACTTCACGCGCTACACCATAGCGCTTCCCTTAGAGAGTAAGGCGATGCACGTGCTGTCTTGATCCCTTAAATCCGCACTGTTTGTCTTCAACTTAAGGAACGTTTCCAGCAGGACCACCCGGTGCTCCATCTGCACTCTGACCGTGGTGGCAAGTTCGTCTTCGATTTCCTTGAAGACTTTTGTCGTAAGGAGGGCATCACCCAGTTGTTCACGTTTTGGCATCTTCACAGCAAAATGGGATCGCTGAGCCCCACATTGGCTTGATTATGGAGGTTGCTCGAACCTTCATGATCCGTGTGGATGTTCACCGTTTCCTGTGGCCGCTTGCGGTCCGATACAGCGCGCATCAGCTTAACCTCTGGCCCCGTGTCTCATAGCCAAAGAACTCGCCTACCCATTTTTGGACAGGTGAGGTCGGCGATGCGTCTACGTTTTGGGTATGGGGTTTGTTTTCCCTTGCCTATGACCCTACCGCGGACAAGCTCTCTCCACACACTATACACTGCATCTTCCTTGGTTTTCCCACGGACGCCCCTGACTAGTAGTTTTACCACCCGAGCACGCACTGCGTCCTTTTTTTTTCGTGACATCACCTTTGCCAGCTCAGTTTGCTACTACCGTCTCTACACCCACCGTAGTTTACCCGTGCCTCCCCCCCCCTTCATCCCGGTCCAGGACCCCCCAAGGTAGAAGCCCCCTCCTGTCGGAGAACCTTCCTCCTCTCAGCCGCCGCTCTTCTTCATGCACCTACTCTTCACCCTGCACTTGCTCTTCACCCTGCACCTGCTCTTCTTCCTGCACCTGTT
Source organism: Closterium sp. NIES-65 (assembly GCA_948144175.1). NCBI lineage: Eukaryota > Viridiplantae > Streptophyta > Zygnematophyceae > Desmidiales > Closteriaceae > Closterium > Closterium sp. NIES-65. Next base: position 2,511,764 of record CANXME010002068.1, read on the forward strand.
CTTCTCATGCCGACTCTCCTTTTTCCTCCTTCTCCCTGTTGCACAGCCTCACTTACCTCTGAGGGACGGACCTCCTTCACCCTCCACCTCTCTGTGCGCACCCCAACATCCAGCATGTCTTGCTTTGCCCGCTTCAAGTACACTTCCTGCCCCTGACTCACTCCCTTCCTGGGTCTGCCCCCTGCCCCTTGCTGTTGCCTCTGCTCATATCTCCGAGCATCCCGCAGCTGTGCGGTGTGGAGATTCTCCAATGCCGCTGGCATCATCACTCGTAGGTATCTTGCCCTGGTCTCGGACAGCGCCACCCAGTTCTCTATCGTCCCTGCAGTCACAGTGTCTGTGAGGACCCGGGTTGCTCCCACCGGCAGCAGCGGCTCACACCCATATAGGAGACTAAAAGGGAAGTGATCTCTTAGCGCCGCCTGCTTCCCAAATCTGTACCCTGCTGCTATCCAATGCAGCTCCTCGTCCCAGTCCCGCTTCCTCTTTTCCCCGTACGCTCGCAGTCCCTGCTTCAAGGTCTGGACCAGTCGCTCAGTCAGCCCATCGCTCTGTGGGTGGTACCGCGAAGTGCGCCTGTGGGTGATCCCAGTCTCCTCCAGCAGCCCCTTAAACTCCCCTTGGAACTCTGTCCCTTGATCTGTTAGGACCTCTGCACATGCCCCGAACCTGCACAACACTTGTTCCTTGAACGCTGCTGCCACGTGTCTAGAGCTCTTGCTCGGGATCGCTCTTACCTCCAGCCACTTGCTCACATGTTCGACCATGAGCACTATGTACTGCTTCCCCCCACGGCTCAGTGGCAGCTCCCCCGCCAGGTCTAAGGACCATCGGAAGCCGAGGCCTCGGATGGGCAGCGACTGCAACTCCGCCTTGGCTTGGGTGAGGTTTGCCCTGCTCCTTTGGCATGCCTCACAGCCCTCCACCCACCCCTTTACTTGCCTCCGCATCCCCTCCCACCACCACCCTGTCTTCAACAGCTGCACTGTCCTTTCGTGCCCAAAGTGCCCTAGCTTGTTGTGGACCTCCTTAATCACTGCTTCTCTCTCACTTGGAGCCGGCACCAGCTTCCATCCATCCTCTGTCTGCACCTGCAACTGCTGCTGGTACCACCGGTAGTGCTGGCCCCTTGCCCTTACTCGTGCCGGTAGTGCTTCATCCTCTCCCGTCTCTCCCTTTACCCATCGCAGGGTCGGCCCGTCCTCCCATATGTGTGCTGGCCCCTTCCCCTCCTTGGCCCCATTCTGCTCCACTAATCTGGCCAGCAGTGTCGAGGTTACAGTGGGCTCAAGCGATGGGGGGTTCCGTGAGAGGCCATCTACGTGTTGCAGTGTCTTTCCTGGCCTATGCCTGATCTTGAAGTCATACTCCTGTAGCTTCATCGCCCATCTTGCATTCCTGCCCGTCAGTCCCGGGGTTGACATCAGCCACGTCACGGGCTGGTGGTCTGTCACTAAGGTGAATTCCCTCCCCTGCAGGTACACCCTGAAATGCCCTACTGCCCATACGGCTGCCAACCCTTCTCCGATGTAGGAGCTGTATTGCGCCTCTGCCGAGTTGCAGCTCCTGCTCGCATATGCCACTACCTTCTCCTCTCTTTCTACCTCCTGGCAGAGAATCCCCCCCATCCCTTGGCTGCTCCAATCGGTGTAGAGCGTGAACGGCTGATCAGCGGCGGGCAGCTTGAGCACCGTCGCGGTCTTCACTGCTGCCATCAGGTCCTGCAGCGCCCTTTTCTGTGCTTCCCCCCACTCCCACGCCTGGTCCTCCCGCAATAGCACTTTCAACACCGCTGCTCACTTGCTGAAGTCGGGCACTAACCGCCTGTAGTAGCTCAAGAAGCCCAGCACTGCTCTCAGCCCTGACTTGTCCCTCGGCTCCCTCAGTCTGTCCAGGACTTCCACCTTGGCCTGTTGGATCCCTATCTGTCCCCCTTTCACCTCATACCCTAGGTACTGCACCGTCTGTTCCCCCCATCTGCACTTCTTCGGATGGCAGGTGAGTCCCGCCGCTTCAACCGCTGCCAGGGTCCGCTCCACATCCTGCAGGTGCTGCTGCTCTGTGGTGCTGAAGATCACCACATCATCAATGTAGCAGGTTGCGCACTCCACTCCCCGCAGCACGCTGTCCATGACCCTCTGGAATACTGCTGATGCGTTCCTCAATCCAAACGGCATGTACAACCACTCGTACAGCCCGTCTGGCCCATGAAAGGCCGTCTTCCTAACGTCCTCCTCTCTGATTTTGATCTGGTTGAACCTCTGCCGCAGGTCCAGCGTAGTGAAGAACACCCCCTATGCCAATTTGTCAAAGATCTCCTCCGCCATCGGCATCGGGTACATGTCTGCTACGGTGATTTTGTTGAGTGCCCTGTAGTCTCCACACATCCTCCTGCTCAGCACCTCCCCTGTCAAGTCTCTCTTGGCTGCCACCACTATGGGTGTGGCATACTCGGACTCCGATCTCCTAATCAGTCCTGCTTCCAGCAGCTCCTTGATCTTCTCCTTGCAGATCTCCTCATCCCCAGGCGGCATCTTCCTCCTGCGCTGGAACACTGGTTCTGTGCTGCTCAACTTCAGCTCCATCTTCTTCACCTTGCACCTTCCCAGTTCCTGCATGGTGAAGGCAAAACACTTCCTGTGCCTGGCGAGCAGCTCCTGCATGGCCTCCTTTCCCTCCTTGCTCATCGCTTCCCCCACCACTCAGCTCTCCTCCTCCTTCTCCTGGCAGCTCCATGCACCCCGTGGCTCCGCCTCCATCCTTCCTCTCTCTTCCGCCTGCCCCCAGCTCACGACCGTCTCCCGCCACATCCGGTGAATCAGCCACCTCATCACGTGGCCATCCATTGTATTCCCCAGAGCCCTCCTCCTGTCCGCTTCACTTGCCCCGGGCGCTGCTGTTGCATCTTCCCCGTATCCCATAGCCAGCTCCCGCTCCAGTGCCGTGGGCTCCTCCCATCTCCCCTTTTTGTGGTCATACACCATTCCCGGCCCCAGCTTCCGTGCTTCCGACTTGTACCCTGCTGCCCCGACATATGCCACCAGCGTGGGCAGAGCCCTCCTCTCCTGCCCCACTTGGTTGCACTGTTCGTGCCTGCTGTAGCTCTTGCGACACACTAGTGCTGGGGTCCGCCCTAGTTTCAGGATGTCCTTCACCTTCCTTTCTGCTACTCGCCTTACCCCCTCCATCTCCACCTGCAGTTGCTCGGCAGGGACCACATTCTGCCAGTACATTCTGAGCCTGTGCGCGTAGGACCCCATTCTGGCCGCATCACAGCTCACCCCTTCTCCCAGTTGTCCCTTGATCCTGTCCCTCACCAGTCAGATTGGCTCTCTGCTATCCCCCTCCAGGTCCAGGTTCTCCAGCAAGTATGCCACCCTGCCCTGCCTCTCCTGCAGCCACTCCATGATTCGGAACAGATCCTCCAGCAGCCCCGTCCTATGATCTTCTCCTCCCTTGCCCTTGCCTGCCCAAGACACCCCTTGGCATTCCCACCCTGCCACCAGCAGATCCACCTGCCCCCTGCTTGCTACTTCGGCCTCACCTATGTCTTTCACATCGTGAATCGTCCCCCCCATCGCCTTGCTGATCACCTCCTCACTCAGCAAGTCCGGGAATTCCGCTTGTAGCTTCCCGGCATGGTGCTCCGCCATCCTCCTCACCCTGGGTTCCTTCTCCACATATGTCCATCTCTTCACTGCTATCCCATTCCTCACCACTGCTGACAGCCCAGCCCCTATCACCCAAATAACTCCACCAGGTGGATGGGCTGCTGCCAATCACTCAGCTGCTGCGGCTTGTCCATCCCCTTCATTCTAGGCGCTCCTCCCCTCCCTGGGAGCCCTCCCTGCTCCCCTGGCAGCCGCTCCCCCACGGCCTGGTACGCTCTCTTCGGCTCCACCTTCACGAATCGCACTGGCAGTTCTCCTAGCGGCCCCTCCCTTTTCCAGTATCTGGTCCTAAACTCCACCCTCTCCATCCAAGTGCAGATGGTCATTCCTACCGCATACACCAGCTCGGTGCCCACCAGCACATCGAAGTCCTCCGACTCGGAAATCCCACACTTCATGCGGATTTTGGTTTCATGTGTCCCCCCCGGCAGCAGCGTCACTTCTATGGGCGTCCGTGTGCATGGCATCCATTTCGGCTCCCCCCCTTCCGCTGTCATCACCAGCATCCCCTTGGCCACGTGCCTCTCCGGAGCCAGCAGTCCTAGCCTCTCAGCCATCCCTCTGCCCAACATCACGCTCTGCGCCCTCGTATCTATGATGGATGTCGTTACCTTCACTCCCTCCACTTCCATGGCTCCCTTTTCAAGCAGCAGCACCGAGGTCTTGCATGCCAGCCTCTCTTGGGGGTGGCATGCGGGGGCTGGCTCTTGGGCCGGCTCGGATGGCGCTTCTCCCTTCACCTGCTCCTTCCTTCCTTGCTCTCGCCTGCCATCTCTTCCCCCGCTTCTCAGCCCCATCTCCTCTCTCCCCCTCCATGCCATGAGAGCACACTGCACGTCCTGCTCCACCTCCTCTCCCTCCCATCTGCTCATCTCGCGCCGCGGCCGCCTCTCTGGCGATGGTGACCAGGCACCCAAGTTCTCCCTCCAAGTGCGCAGCTGACGCCGCGGTGACCGCTCCCCCGCGTAGTTCTCCCTGCGCGTGTGTTGTCCGTCCGGCGAGCGGGACCAGCTGCTGTCTCTCCGCTCCCTCTGCCTAGTCCGGCCTGGCGAGCGCATGGTGCTGCTGCGTCCCCCTTGCTGCTGACCGTGCCACTTCGGCGACGCTGTTTCCGCCTCTCGCCCCCTCTCACCGCGCGGCTGCTGCCGTCCTGCCGAATGCGAAGCGCCGCCGCTCCACTCTCCCTGCTCTTGGCGCTCGCCGCGCGGGCGGAACTTGCCCACGCGCCCTCCCCTGAGGCGCCGCTCCCTCTCCGCCGAGCGGGACCGCTCCTCCTTCCCCTTGCCGTGCGGATTCGACGCCTGCCACGCTCGATGGCTCATCTCTGGCCCGCCCAGCTCCTGCCGTCCGGAGCTCTCCGTGCGCCGCCCTTCCTCGTGGGGATCGTCTCGACCGCACGATCCCGGCGGCGGGGCCTCTAATTCCGCGACCGCCACCGGGCTCGTCTCCGCTTGCGCTTCCGCCGGCTTGGTTTTCGCATCGCCCGTTCCTCCTGTTCGCGCCTCATTCGCCCCTTCTATCCGTGCCTCCTCATCTGACCGTCCCGATCCTTCTTCCTTGTCCTCCGCGCCCTGCTCCGGCGTCTCTTCTCGAACTGCATTGTGCGGCGAGTTCTCTCCGCGAGCGACGCTACCGCCGCTCCCTCCTTGTCCACGAGACTGCTCACCGAACGCCAACCACCGCCCCCTCTCGTCGCGACGTCGTTCGCGCTCCTCCAGGGAGCGGAACACCCTTCCGCCACGGTGGTTTCCGCCCTCCGCGCCAGGTACGCGTCCGCTCTCTTGGAGCCACGCATTTCGATCCACGCGTTTGGTGTGTCCTTCGTCATTCGTTCGCAAATCAGCGACTCAACCGTCCCTCGCAATAGGGACCCGATCGGCGCGGAAGGCGGGATGGCGCGGCGATCGCTGTGAAGAAACGAGAATGATGCACTAAGGAATGAAAGTGGTACAAATATGCAACCCTAGAAATATGTACCCCATATAGGCTACCCCACTACAGCCTACACAACATTATAATTTGACACACCCCCATAGGCAAAGTGGGGGAGAACAAGGGGTCACAAGACCAGTCAAGCAAAGCAAAACAAAGCTCAGGGTGGATCACGAAGTCACCACACATTCCGAGCACAAGTTTAAGGCCAGTAGGCCAGTTCACATGCAGGAGCACATATATGTATAAAAAGCTAAACAAACAAGAGCAGGAGTATATATGTGTGACAGTACAAGTAAGGTCAAGAAGTGAGCAAGTGAGGCAAGACAGGCACAAGACCAAGCTGAGTACAGAAGCGCTGATGATCACAAGGCGCAAGTGCCTTAGTGAAGATATCAGCAGTGTTGGCCTCAGAGGCCAGAGGAGAACTCTCCGCTGCGGTCAGAGTGCAGACGCAGAACAGGAAAGTCCGAGCCGAAGCTCCTCCTGAGCTGGAGACGAGCTGCGCGGATCCAGTCGATCAACACCTCAGTGACATCGCCCTTGCTGCGCAAGGGGAAGACTGAGGTGTAACGCGAGTAGTCGTCAACCACCAGCAGAAAGTAGCGCTCGTGACCATGCCCACAGACGCGGGCCGGGCCCCACACGTCCATGTGAAGCGTCTGCAGCGGGGCCTCTGTCGGGGGAAACTGAGAGGAGTGAGGGGCAGCCCGTAGCCGCCCCTCGACACAGGGGACGCAGGAAGGACCAGGCCCCGGAGGAAGGGGAGGGAGGGACCGGGGAAGACCAGAGACAAGGACACGGGAAGCCATGCCTCGGAGATGAGGCAGGGAGGTGTGACCAAGACGGTGGTGCCACAGGAGAGTCTCGTGAGGCAGGAGGCGACACGAGCAGGGGGCAGCCTCAGGACCAGACCTGGACGCTGCAACAAACACCTGACCCGACGCAGCTACCTGGCCAGACGCAGTGACAGGAGGAGACTCAGTGGTCGGGGTGTAGAGGCTCGACCCCGGCCGACGCGTAAACGTGGCCAGGTGCCGGCCTGTGCGAGCGTCCGAGCAGTGGGTCACCCGCTGACTCGCAGGAGTAAACTGGTGAACCCCCGCATCCTGTAGGTCAGTACCACTCACCAAGTTCGTAGAGAACGAGGGGAGGTAAAGACCAGATAAGGTGCCAGAGGGGGCAGCCGGACACGGGAGGACAGTGGAGAAGTGAGAGAGGACAGGACCCCCAGAGGGGTCTGCCAGGGAGACTGCAATCGGCCGACCAAGCGGCGTGAGTGTGGTGCGGTCTCGAAAGAAGGAGCGAGAAGCCCCTGAGTCAAGTGTGAAGGTGAGGGAGGCCGAAGCCGACGCGGTACCTGAGAGCGCAGACTCACTAGCACCTGAGGACGCAGACGCACTGACACCTAGAGCAACAACCGCACTGGCACCTAGAGCCGCAGCCTCACCAGCACCTAGAGCAGCAGTCTCAATGCCCGGGTCGGGCGGGAAACACCGGTAACAGTCACCCTCATCACTAATAGTCACAGCATACATGGCAGCAAGAATAGCATCAATGTCAAGATCAAAGAAAGCTACACCTTCCCTAGACAGCTCTCCCCAGCGGGGGATCTCAGTGGCCTCCGGGAACTAGTGACGCCAAGCGTCCGTCAGGCGGCCAAAGCAGCGCTGGGTGGGGTGGGCAACCCCACACTGCTCACCCGCGCGGTCGCCGGTGCGAAGGACGTAGGTGCACGGACCAAAACCCCCACCACGCTGACGTGCAGCGTACCACTCACGGAGCTGTTGAGGGGGGGGGATGTCCCGAGAACGCTGCTGCTGCTGCTGGTGGCGCTGACCACCACCGGAGCCGCTCCGCTGCGAAGCGCCACCTCGACCAGCTCCACCTCCTCCACCACCGCCTCCTCCACCTCCGCCACCACCGCCGCCTCCGCTCCCACCGCTACCACCTCCGCCGCCGCCTCCTCCACAGCTGCCACCGACACCTCCACCCCCGCCACCACTCCCACCGCCACCCCAACTCCCTCCGCCGCCTCTACCGCCACCTCCACCACCTCCGCTAGCTCCTCCCGCGCCCTTGCCCCCCTTGCCCTTGCCAGAGCGGCGTCTCCCGCTAGGGGCAGACGCCGCACCGACCGACTCAAGACCAACGAGGTCGGCCGCAGCAGCAGAGGCGACAGAGGGCAAAAGTGGGGAAGGGGAGCACCCCTCAAATATGGGGGTGCGAGGGTCACCACGAGAGGCTCTCACAGCGACTATGCTCTTCTCCGCTGCTAGGAGGGCCTTCTCTAGGAGGTCAATAGTGAGAGTGGTGGGACAGACTGAGAGGAAGTGGTCTGTGACTACACGAAGGGAGTCAGGGAGGCGGGTGACTATATAATAGAGAGTGATGTACATGGGGGGGGGTTCTTGGTGCAGAACTCAGCAGGAAGCGCAGCGCGGTAGCGAGTGTCACTAGTGCGGAGGTGCGTAATGAGGTCAGCGACTGTGGGAAAGGCAGCAAGGTCAGGAAAGAGGTACGGTAGCATGAGGCGGCTCAGTGCAGCAGTGGCAGGGGAAGAGTAGCGCGCAACTACAGCGTCGTACAAGGTCTGAGCACTCTTGTACTGACTAAAGTGCGCGCGCTCAGTGGTAGGCAGGTGGCGACGCACAGCAAGACGTGCAGCAGCATCGCGAGTGGCCCACTGTGAGCGAATAGTGGCGTCGGCATCAGCAGCAGGGGCAGGGGAGGCACCACAGGTGAGGTCAAAGAGGGAGAGACCGTCTGCCCTATCGCACTGTAGGAAAAGTTGCAGGTCATCTACCCAGACGTCAAAGTCAATGGCCCGACCCTCAGCGTCAAAAGCGAGATTACTGGGGCTAGCCATGAACGTAGTAGACTAGCAGCACTAACTGTAGGGCAGGGGCAGTGCAGTGACAGAGACGCTGCTCTCACCAGACAGGGCGGTTTGGGCAGCTCGGCAGTAGGGCGGCTTGGGCGACTCGGGCGGCTCGGCTCCTCAGCTGCTCAGGCGGCTCGGGCGGCTCGGGCGGCTCGGGCGACTCGGGCGGCTCGGGCGGAACGGGCGGCTCGGGCGGAACGGGCGGCTCGGGCGGCTCGGGCGGAACGGGCGGCTCGGGCTGCTGAGCGGCGCGGGCGGCTCGGCTGTGTAGGGCGGCAGGGCCGCTGGTAGGGCGGCAGGGCCGTTGGTAGGGCGGCGGGGCCGCAGGTAAGGTGGCGGGGCCGCAGCGAAGGGTGGCGGGGCCGCAGGTAAGGTGGCGGGGCCGCAGGCAAGGTGGCGGGGCCGCAGGTAAAGGGCGGCGGGGCCGCAGGTAAGGTGGCGGGGCCGCAGATAAGGTGGCGAGGCCGCAGGTAAAGGGCGGCGGGGCCGCAGGTAAGGTGGCGGGGCTGCACCAGCAGACGACGGGGCCGCAGGTAAGGTGGCGGGGCCGCAGCGAAGGGCGGCGGGGCCGCAGGTAAGGTGGCGGGGTCGCAGGCAAGGTGGCGGGGCCGCAGGTAAAGGGCGGCGGGGCCGGAGGTAAGGTGGCGGGGCTGCAGCAGCAGGCGACGGGGCCGCAGGTAAGGTGGCGGGGCCGCAGCGAAGGGCGGCGGGGCCGCAGGTAAGGGGGCGGGGCCGCAGGTAAGGTGGCGGGGCCGCAGGTAAGGTGGCGGGGCCGCAGCAGCAGGCGACGGGGCCGCAGGTAAGGCGGCGGGGCCGCAGCGAAGGGCGGCGGGGCCGCCGGTAGGGTGGCGCGCCCGCAGGTAGGTGGCAGGGCCGCAGGTGAGGGCGGCGCAAGGGCGGCAACGGGCCGCTGAGGGTGGCGACGGGCCGAGTAAGGGCGGCACAAGGGAGGCCGCTAGGGGCGACGCGACGGGGCCGAAGGAGGCCTAGGACGGGCGCAGCAGTAGAGAGGGCACCCGAGGCGCGACTCGGGCCTAAGCGAAGTGCGCTCCGGGCAGAAAAAAAAAATTCGACTTGGTGGGCCCTAGGAACAGTTCCCACGAGGGAACCTGCTCTATACCAGGAGAAGAAACGAGAATGATGCACTAAGGAATGAAAGTGGTACAAATATGCAACCCTAGAAATGTGTACCCCATATAGGCTACCCCACTACAGCCTACACAACATTATAATTTGACAATCGCTCCATGGATCGCCCACGCTCTCGTGACGGCTCTCGGCGCTCCCGTTCCTCCTCCCATCGGCTATACGCCCTACCCCAGCGCAACTCATATCGATCCATCTCGTTCGCACTAGGAATTTACAGTCCTAGCCCCCGTGCCCCTTTCTCGTTGTTATGAAAGAGCCTGGTCTCTCACCCCGTAGGTTCCTTCTTAGTATCGTGCTTTCGTGTGCTAGAGCCTGAGACAATCAGTTTCACCAGTGTAAGAGAATAACAACAAGAAAGCATCGATGGGTTGGAGGTGAGTGACCTTACCCCACCCCTGGCTGCACCTTCCAAATGTGCGGCTCGGGTTTGGGGTTCATTGGTTTCACATTTTGCCCTTCGGAGTCTTTCCCCCTTTTTATCTCAACCGCTCTTATCCTGTTTCCCCCCTTCTACACCCTCGCTCGTAACAGTAACTTCGCTACATCCTACACCTATTACTTATATTCTTATTCCTATCTCATCTTCCTATGGACTTAGTATGAAGCCCACACTCTACCATCATTCTACTGTTATTGCATATGCATTAAGTGCATAAGCGGTGACACTCCCCCCCTCCCCCTTCACCCTGGTCCAAGTTCCGCCAAGTTAGATGCCACACCCTCCCCCTCCCCCCCCCCCCCCCCCCCTCCTCCTCGTCCTGCTCCGTCGGTGTGTCTCAGGTCACCCCACTCCTCTCGGTTGTGCTTTAGGAAGTCTCCTCTGACCCCTCTGGCCTGGCTGAGGGGGGCGACCCTGCTGCTGACGACACAGTGGCCTCTCGCCGCTCACCGCGGGTGGAGAAACATCCTGGTTTTCCGCCTCGGCCATCTTCACCTACTCTGCAGCCCGTTGCTTTGGACCCCGGTGCAGTTGGGGGTGGTGACTCTGGATGTGCCGGCTCTGGAGGTGCTGGTTCTGGGGGTGGAGACTCTCGAGGTGCAGGCTTTGGGGGTGCCGGCTCTAGGGGTGCTAAGGATCCTCGTGTTGGTGGAGTCGAGGGTACTGCTGTTGAAGGTTCTAAGGGTCCGTTGCTGCTGTTACCGTGGCCGTCCTTGTTCTAGGAGCAGCAGCAGTTGTCGCTGCCACTACCTGGGTCTGCTACTGGAGGTTTTGATGCTGCATCTGCCTTGGTCGCAAAGCTCACTGACTTTGCTGCTACCTGCCGCCTTGACTACCTCGCGAGTCTAGTTTCTGACTCTGCCTGTCCTATGTCCGTCGAGGGTGAGTTTGCCCTTGGCTGTGATGTCCTTGAGGACAGGCGGTTCGAGCTAGAGTACCTCGCGGCTGCTGTATCTCATCTTGCTGCCATGCTACTTGCCCCTGAGGGAGACTCGGATGCACTGGACATCCCGACCCCACACTCTTACCCAGAGGCGATAATAGGTCCTTACTCCTCTCAGTGACAGACAGCTATGGAAGTCCACTGGCCCCTATGTCGATGCAGTTGCCCCTCCTGAGGCGAACACTGTCAAAATCATGTAGATTTTCAGGGTGAAACGACCGCCAGGTTCCCCACCAGTCTTCAAGCCGCGTTATGTTGCACGAGGTTTTAGTCAGCGTGAGGGGGTCGACTTCTTTTAGACCTTCTCCCCACCCCAAAGATGACAACTCTTCAGGTGTTACTGCACGTCGAAGCACGGCGTGACTACGAGCTGCACTCGCTCGACAGCGTTCTTGTAGGGCCGTCTCCACGAGGAGATCTGGTTGCGCCACCCACCTGGCTTCACTAGGTCATTTCCTACCGGTACTTAATGGAGTCTCTGACGGCCAGTTTACGGTCTTTGTCAGGCGCCCCGCGAATGGCACGACACACCGAGGACCTGGTGCACCATGTGTGATTGAGTCAGAGTGATGGTGTGCGCTGCTTTGTCTTGGGTGATGTGGGTTGCCTCATGTACTTGATTGATGACATGCACTTGGCCTGACATCGCGTGCCCTCTCAGCATCTTGGCTCACTATGTTGCGCCCGGGAGACACCGACCAGAGCACTAGCGGGCTGCTAGGAGGGTACTGCGCTACTTGACCAGTAAATCAGGCTTGGGGCTTGTGCTTGGAGGACGGAGTTCAGTTGTGCTCACAGGGACACTCAGACGTATTGTGTGCCAACGACCAGGCGACTTCCAGGTCTTCACAGGGCTACACTTCCAGTCTTGGCACTGGTTTCTCTCTCATGGAGGTCCACCCACTCGTCTTTTGTGCTCAGCTCTAGCCGTGAGGCTGAGATCCACGCTTGGGCTATGGCTGTGCAGGAGTTACACTGTCTAACCTACTTGCTCACTGACTTGGGTGAGCGGCCTCGTTTTGCACCAGTTATGGTCGTTGACAAAAAGGCCATGATTGCCTTGTATCAAGAGCATAGACTCGGGAGCAGACCGAAGCACATTACCCTTCGTTACTTTCTCGTGCGAGAGTTGCAGCAACGTGGTCAGGTTCGCCTTTCTTAAGTGACCTCTGAGGCCAACACTGCTGATATTTTCACCATACAGCAACGATGGTGGACGGTACGAAGCTTCCCATCCACGGCGAGACAACCTTGCAGCTGCAGATAGGAGTGTTAAGGTGGAAGCCGACGTTACCGATCACGAACATCAAGTGATTAGATTTCATCGTGGGGCGTGATATTCTGAAGCGGTTCAACCCCGAGATCGGCTAGGTCAACCGGAAGACGTGCATCTACAACAATGGGAAACGTGTAGAGCTGCGAAGCTGGACGGATACAGGGGATGTTCCTGAAACGACACTGGCACGGTTCAAACGGACGGTGAATGAGAGTAACACGGGTTACTTAGCACTAGTAACGGCAGCAGCGGAGGAGGAGAAATCGAGTTCTGAGCTACCTGCAGCAGTGAAGGAGGTCTTGGAGTACAAGGATATAATGCCTGATGCCCTATCTGCAAGAGTGCCTCCAGCATGCACCCACGAGCATGAGATCGTGGAGGAATCAGATACAAAACCCGTCTCACGTGCACCATACCGCCTGAGTCCGACAGAACTGACAGACATGAAGAAGCAGATAGAGTATCTACTGGACAGACAATTGATCCGCCCATCCACCTCTCCCTACGATGCACCAGACTGAAGTTTACGGATGTGCATCGAATACCGCGTACTGAACAAATAGACAGTTAAAAACAAATACCCCATACCGCGCATAGACGACCTACTGGACCAACTGCGTGGTGCAACGGACTTTTCGAAGCTGGATCTACGGTCGGGTTACTGGCAGATCAAGATGGCAGACAACTCGGTCCACAAGACGGCGTTTCGTACCAGATACGGCTCCTACAAGTACTTAGTGATGCCGTTTGGACACTGCAATGCACCGGAGACGTTCCAGGTGGAGATGAACACATCCTACGACCCCTGCTGGACGAGTGCGTAGTGGTGTACCTGGACGACATTCTCATCTACTCCAAGAACATGAAAGAGCACGTGGAGCATCTGCGGAAAGTCTTCGAGATACCGCGGGAGAACAAGTTCTACGTGAAGCTGTCGAAGAGCGACTCCTCCCTGAAGAAGGTGCAATTTCTTGGGCATATGGTGAGTGCGGAGGGCGTACACGTAGACCCGCGGAAGATCGAAGCTGTCAAGAAGTGGAAAGTTTTGGAGAACGTGAAGGAGCTGCAATAGTTTCTAGGCTTCGCCAACTACTACAATAGGTTTGTGCCATAGTTTGCTAAGATAGCAGCGCCACTGGCCAACGTACTGAAAAACGATACACCCTGCAAATACTCCTCATCAACAAGCCATGGAGCAGCTATAGATGGCACTAACCTTAGCGCCAGTACTCATCCTACCGGACCTAGACAAGGACTACCTGGTGGAAGCAGACACTAGTAACCAAGCAGTCGGAGCAGTACTGATATAGGATCACGGACGCGGTTTGCAGCCCATCACCTACCTCAATAAGAAGCTACACGGAGCAGAACTGAATTACCCCATCCATGACAAGTAAGCCTTAGTGATAGTCATAGCCTTCAAGGTGTAGAGGTGTTACCTAGAGGGAGCCAAGACTACAGTCTATACTAACCACTGCAGTCTCAAATACCTGAAGTCGCAGCCGACGCTCTCACGACAACAGGTGCGGTGGGTGGACTTCCTGGAAACTCACTTCCACTACAACAACGTCTACAAACCCAGGCTACACAATTAGGCAGATGCTTTGAGCCGCCCCAGTCATATAGCAGGCATCTAGCTCGATGGGATGAACCCTCTACTCAAGGGTCTATTCAAACATGGGTACTCCGTGGACGCAGAGATCGCTACAGCAGAGAAACAGAAGCTGTTACAGTGGGAGAACTTAGATGTAAGAAAAGGAACAGGAAAGAATTATGCCCCGTTCCGACAGATCTTACTGGAGGAGTTCCACCACGTAGCACACGCGGGATATTTCGGGAGCAACAAGACGTTCGCAGGGATAGCAAAGTATTACTACTGGCCCAGAATGGCAGCACACGTGCAACATTTCGTCACCTCTTGCAACACGTGCCAGCGGATGAAGAGTAGCAAGCAGAAAAGAACAGGGTTACTTCAGCCTCTACCCATACCAGAGAAGCCATGGCAAGTCGTCAGCCTAGACTTCATTACCGGGCTTCCTTCGACCTCACAAGGCTATGACGCTATACTCGTGGTGATCATTAAGTTATCTAAGATAGGACACTTCATCCCGACCAACGCCACTGCTACAGCTGAAGCAACTGCTCGCCTCTTCTTCGACCGCATCATCACCATCCACGGAATCCCCGCTACACTCATCTCAGACAGAGACCCTAAGTTCACTAGTAAGTTCTGGACGGAACTCATGGGATTGTTGGGGAAGTAGCTTGCGATGTCTTCAGCATACCACCCCCAGACTGATGGACAGACAGAGCGACTCAATCAGGTGGTTGCACAGTTACTGCGCACAGCTTGCAAAGACGACATCAGCCACTGGGATCTACAATTACCGACACTTCAGTTCGCTTACAACAACGTTTCGCATGCGGCCACAGGGAAATCTCCTTTCTTTCTGTGCTACGGACGGGAATCACTTACACCATAGCAACCAACCACCCCAGCACACGTTCAAGCCGCACACGACTTCGTCACCACCATGCAGCAGCTATGGGAGAAGACTCAGCAGCGTCTTTCTACGATGCAACACTTCCAGAAGCAGTATGCTGATCGCCAATGACGTAGCAGTCAAAGATCAGGTGCTTCTTGACACGCACAACTTGAACTTGTCTCACCTACCATCCAAGCTCCGGCCTTGCTTTTGTGGTCCTTTTCACGTTGAGGCACATGTGACACCAGTATGTCTGCATGCGCTTACCTACTACATGGAAGCTTCATAACGCTTTCCATGTTCAGCTGCTGAAGCCCTACAAGGACCCCAACCAGCAGTTCACAGGACGACAGCTACTACCACCACCACCTGTTCTCGTACAAGATGAACAAGAGTACGAGGTGGAACGAGTGCTCGCTCATCGAGGCCAATGCGGCAACACGCTCGAGATCCTGCTACACTGGAATTGATACGAACCGTCGGATGACAGTTGGGTTGCAGAAACTGATATGGGCAACGAACGCTGTGCTCTCAAGGACTATCTTGTCAAGTTGGGTGTTTCTCACGCCACCCAGCTTTGAGGGGGGGATGTGTGAGAGTACGACGGCTTATGCTGGCTTTCTTAGTTTGCCTAGACTTTATTATGCTTTTACTAGCTTGGGTTTTATTTATCATGTATAGATATGCTTGATTTTCTAGGTTAGGTGCATTCCTATATGTTATTTTAGTTATAGCACCAAACCAGGTTACGTGTACCGGACTCAAGCCTTTTCGGTTGCCACCGAATTGCTTTCTTCTGAGTTCGGGAAGGTTCTGTTCGGGGCGTTTTGCGACTCTCAAAATATTCGCGTTACACTTGGGTAACTGGCCTTGTGTCGAGCCTATATATAGCCTCGCCTTGTACCCAGGTGATTGGTTCAATAGATTTATCTTTCTTGAACCAGATCCTCACACTGCCAAGCCGCTACACCCCTGCTGTCGCCGCTACAGCCCTGCTTCTTCTGTTTCAGCCCTGCTGCCGCCATTACAGCCCCTGCTACTGCCGGTACAGCCCCTGCTATCACCACTACAGCCCTGCTACTGCCGTTTCCGCCCTGCTGCCTTCATTGCAGCCCCTGCTACTGCCGATACAGCCCTTGCTATCAGTGCTATAGCCCTGTTACTGCTATTTCAGCTCTTCTACTGCCACTAAAGCCCCTGCTGCTGCCGGTACAGCCCCTGCTAGGGCCGCTACACCCTTCTTCTGCCGCTACAGCCCCTACGTGTGCTCTAACAGTTGCCATGATCACAGCACCTCCCGCTACAACTACTACCGCTACGACTACCACCGCTGCCCTTGCGCCGCTGCTACTGATTGCTCCTGCCCGTCATGGCCACGTGTGTAAGTACCTGAACGTTTGCTCCTGCAGGTCATGCTTTTGGTGGAGGCACAAGCTCTGGGGGTGGATAGCAGCAGCAGAAGCATCAACTGGAGACTCTCTCGCCGCAGCTATTTCGTGAGTGGGTTATTCGGTGAAGCCGCTCTGGTTGGGGTTATCGTGCTGGAGGTACTGGATAGCAGCAGTAGGCTCGTCGACAGGAGACTCTCTTGCCGCAGCAGCTTTGGGAGTGGTTTTTTTGGCGAGGCTGATCTGGTTGGGGTACTCGTACTTGAGGTACTAGAGGTACTGGGCAGCAGCGGCAGTCTTGTCGACATGAAACTCGCTCGCCGCAGCAGCTTCGGGAGTGGGTTTCTCTGCGACGCGTCCCTGGTGGTTTGGAGGCTACTAGTCTAGGTGCTGTTGAGGCTGCTAGCTGTTATAGTCACGGTAGGCTCCAATGTGCCTAAAACGAAAGATAGAGTGCACAGTCGGATTTCTGCACATCGGCTTCAAACGTTCATAGCGATCTGCTCACAACTTTAAATGACTTCATTCAACTTGGATCTGGAGCGTCTCAACGTTGCCTACAATAGGCAATTTAAATCGCACGCTTTTATTAAGAACTGACGACACAGCGTCGGTTTGAACGAATGGCACTATGGCAGCAAAATAGTCTTAGAACACAAGATAGGAAGAGTTAGGAAGAGTTACGAGTTGGGAATGACTCCCAGCTCCTACAAACCCCAAGAGCTGAGGTACAGTGATGTGGAACAGTGCCACACTGTCCCCAACCACGAAGGGTCTCGAAACTACCCTTTACTAGGGCCTACACCAAGTGAAATGTTACACTACACAAAGTAATGTAACTATCTTCAATATCTTGAGGTGCACCCTTTTGGCGAGCTTCGAAATCACTTGAGGCTTGACACCAAGGCTCGGGCTCTTCATCACAAACTCATCCTTGAGTTCTTGATGGGTCTTCTGCACACACCTGCGACACGCCGAGCATTCGACACAGGACAAAATAGAAACCGCGCTCGACAAAATAGAAACCGCGCGCGAGACACAAACGACCGCGTAACACGCGTCTAGCGATAACTCGCTATTGACTCGACACACACACTCGACATCATGACTCAACATTCACACACAATTATAAGCATGAAATATATATTATCCCATGCCCTCATACCATTCCATACACACACACATGCACGCACACGGACAACAAGCCGAGTGCAAACCGTAGGGTTGCACCAACACTAGCACAGGTGCAGACCCTGTGGGGGCTCTGCACACCTTCACGCTTGACTCAGGCACTTCTCGTTGCTTCTTCCGCGACTACACCACAGTCACACCGCTCACTACACCTCTCCCAATCACTCTGGCTGACCCCTCTGGGGGGCCAATAATAGCACGTGCCTCCACCGTTCTCCCGTGTCCGACAACCCCTTCCTGCTCGCTTGCAAGTCTCCACCTCCCCTCGTTCACTACAAACTTGGTGATTAACGCTGTCCTCCAGGACCAGTTTGTCATTGTGACTATTCCTGGGGGTGAGATTGTGGCGTTCTGTATGGACTCACGGACTGGCGCCCATCTCGCCACGTTCACAGGGAGACCCGGGTTTGGCCTGTACACACTGACCACTAAGTCTACACAGGTAGCTGAGTCCGGTCAGTTAGCTGTGTCTTGCTCGTGTCGAGTTCTCACGCACTAGACTCTTCTCGGGCACCACTGTCTTGGTCACCCTTCCCTGCCGCGTCTGCATAGCATGCACTTCCGTCTCCTTGTCCCTGGCCTCCCCAGGTCCCTGCCCCCGCTTCCGTGCTCGCCTGCACTGCCGTGCCTTCCCTGCTTTGAGGGGCGGCAGTGCGCCGATCCTCACTTCTGCATACTCTCTACATGGACGTGTGGGGCCCCGCCCGCGTCAATGGACCGGACCAAGAGCACTATTATCTGCTGGTTCCTGACGACTACACGCGCTATGCCACGATCTTCCCCTTGCAGAGCAAGGCGGATGTTCCAAGTGTCTTGATCCCTGGCACAAGTAACGCAGTACCCTCTACGCAGCTGTCCAGTGCTCCTTTTTGTGTCGCCCGGGCGCGACGAAGCGAGCAAGAATTCTGAGAGGGTACGCGAGGTCCGGTCGTGTGCACGTCATCAGGTACATGAGGCAGCCTGCAAGCTCTGGATACGGGCCACTTGGCTCTACGGACTCGTCCGAAGGTGGAGCAGAGAGTGAGTCGCTGGTAGCCAGCTCCAATACCTCCAGCACCAGCAGCTCCAGTACCTCCAGCACCTCCAGCTCTAGCACCTCCAGCACTAGTAGCTCTAGTACCTCGAGCACCTCTAGCTCTAGCACCTCCAGCACCAGCAGCTCCAACACCTCGAGTACCTCCAGCACTAGCACCTCCAGCACCAGCAGCTCCTGTACCTCCAGTACATCCAGCTCCAGCACCTCCAGCACCAGCACCTCTTGTACCTCTAATACCTCCATCTCTAGCACCTCCAGCACCAGCAGCTCTAGTACCTCCAGTACCTCCAACTCTAGCACCTCCAGCACCAGCAGCTACAGTACCTCCAGCACAAGTAGCTCCAGTACCTCAAGCACCAGCAGCTCCAGCACCTGCAGCTCCAGTACCTCCAGCACCTCCAGCTCTAGCACCTCCAGCAAGAGCACACACAACTCCACCACCACTAGGTCTCGCAGCACCCCCAGAACTGGCACCCCCAGAACAAACACCCCCAGGCTCAGCACCCCTAAAGTCAGCAACATGAGGACCAGCACTTCCAGAGTCCGCACCCCCAGTGTCACGACCCCCAGCAGCACTAGAGCCCACAGCGACCGGCTGCGGAGGCGGCGAAGACAGCCGACGCAGAAAACCAAGAGGGGTCTCCAAGCACGGGGAGCGAAGAGTAGTCGCCGTGTCGTCAGCAGCACGGTCACCCCCCACGGCTGGCCAAAGGTGTCGGAGGAGACCTCCAAAGGCACAACCAAGAGTAGTGGGTCGACTTGAGACACATCTGAGGAAGCAGGACCCTGTGGAAGGAGGGGGTCTTTAGGGGGAGGACCTTGGATCAGGAAGAGGGGCGGCAAGGAGAGTGGGGAAGACACGTGCGGGTGGAGACGGTAGAAGCAGGCGGACTCGTCAAAGGTGACGTCCTGTAAGGACAGGACCCAGGGCGAGGCAGGGTAGTAAAACTGCCAGGGCGGGGCATCGGTGGGGAAGCCAAGGAAGACGCAGCAGAGGGTGCGAGAAGAGAGCTTGCCCGCGGTGGTATTGCGGACAAGGGAGAGCGCGCCCAAGACCCGAAACGCCGACACATGCCAACCTTCCCCGTCCAACGCAGTGTACGCGACACGGGGCTAGAGGTTAAGCTAATGCGCGGCGTATCGAACCGCAAATGGCCACAGAAAATGGGGAGCAGCCGCATGGATCATGAAGGTATGAGCAACCTCCATGACCAAGCCAATGCGACGCTCAGCGATCAAATTCTGCTTTTGAGAGGCCGGAAGCGTGAACGACTGGGCGATGCGATCCGCACGACAAAAGTTCCAAAGGAGGCCAGAGGAAAACTCACAGCTTCTGTTAGAGTGCAGTCGCAGGACCGGGAGGTTCTGCTGAAACCGCGCACTCAGCTGGCAATAAACAGCGATGATCAAGTCGATCAAAACACCGCGGACATCCCCCTTGCTCCGCAACGGGAAGACCGTGGTGTAGCGCGTGTAGTCGTCAACAACCAGCAGAATGTAGTGCTACTGGACGTGTCCACAGACGCGGGCTGGGCCCCTGACGTCCACGTGGAGAGATTGCAGTGGAGCAGTGGTTGGGGGAAACGACAAGGAGTGAGGAGCGGCGCGCTGTCGCCCCTCGACGCAGGGAAGGCACGGCGGTGCAAGCGAGCGAGGGAGCGGGGCAAGGACCTGGGGAGGCCAGAGACAAGGAAACGTGTCGGAACTTTGCTCCTCTCGGCGCATCTCCTGCTCTATTTCCCCCTGTTATTGGCTCGCCTTGCACTTGCTCCTCTTGGACCCTGCTCATGCTCCTATTCTCCTGTTCTTGGACTCTTCCCTGCACTTTTCTGGTTCTTTCTCTCCCTCTCTGTCTCCTCACTTGTCAAATCTAGGCAATGCAGCTCAACTGGTTTGATAGCTCGGCTGACTGCTGCTTGAACTGGCTTCCCTAGCTAGGATGGAGGTGGAATCTTTAGCTAATGGGGGAAAACAAACAAGCAAGCATTCTGCCACTGGCTTTCTGCCATGCTAAGTATTGTGTTGGCTCTTACCGTTACTCTTACTACTCTTGCTACTTTTTTATGGGTCCCGCTTCCCTTTGGCTCTGCTCTAGTTCGTTCCCACCTATCTGCACCCATCCTCGCTACCACCTCTCCTCTACACAATCATGTCACACAATTATATCAAGGTTCTCTATCATCCACTTATCCTAGTTCTGCCTTTTTTAATAGCGTGACAACTGTCGGAATTTTGCTCCTCTTAGCACATCTCGTGCACTGGTTCCCCCTGTTCTTGGCTCTCCTTGCACTTTCTCCTCTTGGACCCTTGTTCTTGGCCTCTTCCCTGCACTTTTCTGGTTCTTTCTCTCCCTCTCTGTCTCCTCACTTGCCCCCTCCTTGGCTCCTCTCTCCTGGGTTAGCCGACGGATCTTTGGTCCTGCCGACAGAGAGGCCAGCCTTCTCTTCTCTTTTAAGTTCTCCTCCCCCTCTCCTGGGTCTCGCCACTGCCACGTTGGTCACGTGATCCTTCCGCTCCTCCCCTTTCGCGCTCACCAGCACTATCACCCCCAATCCCTTCACCTCCTTCACCCTCCACCGCTCCATACTCAGGCCTATGTCCATTAGGTCCTTCTTTGCCTGCTTCAAGTACACCTCCCATCCCGGATGTATGTCTCGCTCCCCTCTGCCTTCCTTCCTTGCTCCCCTCTGTTTGTACCTCTGCACGTCTCGCAGCTGTGCTACATGCAGTTTCTCCAAGGCAGCTGGCAGTAGCTCTTTCAGGTATTTTGCCCGTGCCTCCACCACCGGCACCCACTTCTCCTCCGTCCCCACCAGTACTGTGCCCGTCAACAGCTTGGGTGCATCAATGGGTAGGATCGGCTCTCTTCCTGACAATAGGTAATAGAGCAACAAGTCCTTCAGCACGGCTTCTTTGCTGAACCGGTATCCTGCTGTTACCCATAGCAACCTCAGGTCCCAGCCCCTCTTGTACTGCTCCCCGTATGCCCGTAAACCCTTCTTCAAGGTTTGCACAAACCGCTCGGTGAGCCCATCGCTCTGCGGGTGATACCCTGAGGTCCTCCTGTGTTTGATGCCCGTCTCTCTCAACAATTGATCAAATTGCCCTTGGAACTCGGTTCTTTGATCCGTCAGCACTTTCCCGCAAGCCCCGAACCGAGTCAGTACTTGCTCCTCAAATGCCGCTGCAACACTGGCCGAGTTCTTGCTCGGGAGTGCCTGCACCTCCACCCATTTGCTGCCGTGTTCTATCATGATAAGGATGTACCTTTTTCCTCTCTGACTCTGCAGCATTTCTCCTGCCAAGTCCAATGACCAACGGAACCCCAATCCGCATATCGGCAGCGATTATAACTCCTACCTTCCCCTGTCCAGCTCTGCCTTGTTCATGCTGCAAAGCTCGCAATTTCCCACCCACTCTTTCACTTGCCTACTCATTCCTGCCCACCAGCACGACGTTCCCACCAGTTGGAGTGTCCACACCTCCCCGTAATGCCCTAGCTATCGATGCACATGGGCGATAAGTCCTTCTCTCTGCCCGTGTTCCAGCACTACTTTCCATCCTTCCCTCGTGTTCACTTGCAGCTGATCCTGATACCATCGGTAATGAGCTCCTCTCACTCTCACTCTTTCTAATACGTCTCCTTCTTCTCCCGTCCGTCCTTGCACCCATTGCAGCACTTCTTGGTCCTCCCATACGTCCTCCACCCCTCTCTCCTTGCCCTTCCGCGCTACTTCCTGGTCAATCTTTTGAGCCATCGCTACGAGGAACACGGTCAGTCTCATAGGGCGTTCCTCCCTATGAGCCCCTGATTAGTCATCAGCCATGTCAGCGGCTGGTGGTCGGTTACTAGCGTAAACGGCCTTCCTTGGAGATACACACGGAAGTACGTTATCGCCCACACTGCTGCCAATCCTTCCCCCTCATATGAATTGTAATTTGCCTCCGCTGGATTGCAGTTGCGACTCGCAAAAGCCACCACTTTTTCTTCCTTGTCCTTCTCCTGGCATAGGATCGCCCCCATTCCCGCGCTGCTCTAGTCAGTGTACAGCACGAACGGATCCTCCTTGCTCGGCAAAGCGAGAACCGTGACTGACTTGACTGCCTGTGTCAGTTGCGCCAACGCCTTCTGCTCTTCCTCTCCCCACTGCCACTTCTGCTCCTCCCGCCATAGCTTATTCAGCACAGCCGCCAACCCCAGTACTGCTCTTAGCGAGGATCTGTCGGTGGGGGTTGGGACTCTGTTCAGTACCTCCACCTTCGCCTCCTGTACTCCCAGCTTCCCATCTCCCACTTCAAAACCCAAGTACAGCACCGTTTTCTAGCTGAACTTGCATTTCTTCGTATGGCAAGTCAGTCTTGCTGCTGTGATCGCTGTTAGAGTGGCCTGCACATCCTTCACATGGTCCTCCACCGGGCCGCTACAGACGATCACATCGTCTATGTAGCAGGCGGCCGCGGGCACTCCTCTTAGCACGGTGTCCATGGTGCGTTGGAACACTGCCGGCGCATTCCTCGTGCCGAATGGCATCACTTTCCATACGTACAATACATCCGGGCCATGGAATGTCGTCTTCTTCCTGTCCTCCTCCCTGATAACTATCTGATTGAAGCCTTACCTCATGTCCAGGGTGGAGAATACCGTAGCGCCGTGTAGCTTATCAAATATCTCTTCTACGGACTGCATTGGGTACCTGTCTGGCACCGTCACCTTCTTTAGCCCTCGGTAATCTCCGCACATCCGTTTAGCGGAGACGTCTCCCATGATGTCTGTCCTGGCTGCCATTACGGTCGCTGCCGCGTAATCACTTTGTGATCATTGAATCAGTCCCGCGTCAAGTAGCTCTTTGCACTTTGCCACGCACACCTCCACGTCCCCCGGGCTCATCCTTCTCTTGCGGTGGTACACGGGTGTGTCACTGCTGAAAACTAAGCGCATCTCTTGCACCTTGCACTGGCCGAGCTCCTTCAGTGTGAACGCGAACGTGCCCCGGTGCTCCTGCAGGACTTCCTTCAGTGCTACGGCCGCAGCTGCTCCCAGCCCATCGCCGATCTCCCAGTCCGTCCCTTCGATTCCCTGCGTCTCCTTGGCTCCGGTCTCTGATCCTTCCATCACTTCGTCTCCGCTTTCCTGGCCCGTCTCCATCGCCATAAAGGACCAGCCTTCCATCATCCTCTCGGTGTGATGGGCCTCAATGCTCTCCATCTACTACGTTCTCCACGCTGCTTCCCTCTCGCCTTGATAGCGCAGTCTACCATCTAGTTCTCGCTGCACTGCCTTCGTCATTAGATGGATGCGGATGGTTTCCAGAATCCAGGTCATCACGTTCAAGTCCTTCACTCTCCCCATGGCTGCTCTCCTCTGTGCCTCGGTCACTTCTAGGTGGGCTGTTGCTCCTCACTTATGCCCTATCGCCAGCTTTCTCTCCTCCGCCGTCGGCGCTTCCCATCTTCGCGCGCGCAAGTCGTAGACCATCTCCGGCCCCGGCAAGTTGCCTTTCATTACGAAGCCCCTCGCGTCGGCATCACTGGTGATGGTACTCGATTAGGCCCCAGGATGTCCTTTACTAGCCGAGGGTGCAGTCTGTGCATCTGAGCCAACGAATGCCGCGAGAGGGCGTCAGACACCCCGTTCTGCCAATACCTCATCGGCTGGTGATCTCTGGACCCCAGTTGTGCCGCGTCTACCGACACTCCTCGGCCTACCACCGCTTGTGTTTTCTCGAACGCTTGTTTCACCGGCTCCCGTTTGTCGTCCGCCATGTCCACAATTTCCAGGATGAAGACCACCTCCCTCTCCTTCTGGTGAATCATGCGCAACACCCTCTCTAGGTCTCTAAAAGACGCTCCGCGGGGGTCTTCCATTCCCCTCCCTTCCCCGGCTCTCGAGTATCCTTGGCACTCCCATCTGGCTACTACCAGGTCGATCGGCCCCCATCTCTCTAGCACTTGCTTGGTGATGTCTCTCACATCGTGCACTATCACCTCTTCCTCTGTTGGGATGGTCGTTATCAACATCTGTTGCGGGTATTCTTCCAGGAGCTTGAGTGCGTGATGCCTCGCCATTTTACGCACTACTGGGTCCCTTTCCACGTGTATCCATCGCCCCACGAAGCACCCTGCCTTCAGTGCGGCCGCCAGGCCAGTCCCAATGCCCCCGTACATTTCTAAGATGCACAAGGCCCCATCCAAACACCACGTCTTGCTCACCCACTCCTTCAAGTCGGTCACCCTCCTCCCCTCCTCGTACTCCTTCCAGGTCCAGTCGTCCAGCTCCTGGGACAGTTCGGCCTCCTCCTTGGTCTTGTTCGTCCAGCTCTATAGGCAGCTCGGGGTTCTTGCTTCACGAATCACACCGGCAGGGCCCCTACTGAACTTTCTGGGTCCCAATATTGCGCTCGGTACATCACCTTCTCTTGCCAAGTACATATCGCATCTTGTACAAGAGCTCCATCCCTACCAACACATCGTAATCTTCTGATTCCGAAACCCCGCACTTCAAGGGAATGCAACATTCCTTCTCCGTGACAGGCAGTAGCGTGATCTCCACTAGCCTCTTAGTGCTGGGCATCCACTCCGGCTTCCCCCCTTCGGCCGTCGTTATAAGGATGCCCCTCCCCACTTGCATCTCTGGCAGATCGAGCCGCAGCCACTTCACCAGGCCCTTCCAGATGATAACGTGATAGGCGCATGTATCGATGATTCCTTGCCCCACTGGTAGTCCTCCCACCGCAAGACTTCCTTTTTCCGCGATCAGAACCAAAGCCTGGCACATCATCCTCTCGTTAGGGTGTCTCCGCTGTTGAGTGATGCTACCATTCGCATTCACGTCTGTCTGCCTCCCATCATATGTTCGTGCGTTGCAAGCGTCGTGTGAGCGTGTGCAATGAGTTTCTGAGTGTGTGAATGCTGTTTGGCTTGAGCAGATATCTGAAGTCACTCATCTGCTCCAGTGCTTTCCGACGAGCCAAGGATCGCTTCAATCAGAGCACGAACAAGAAAGTTACGAACGTTCAAAGTTTGCCTGCCTTTCATGTTTGGTTAGTGCGACTATGGGAAGTTGTGGGAATGACTCCATATGGGGTACAGACTTTTGAGGGTTGGGAAATTCGTACCCATCACTGTAGATGCTGCCAAGTGGTTGGGTGAAGCCAAACCAGGTTGGCAAGTGTGGCCAACTTGGGTGAGGTGGATTCTGGAGGTTGGGAAAGTGACAAAAGTAAAAGTGGGGTTGGTTATGGAGAGGGGAATTGTGTAGCATGGGGTTTCTTTTGGTTGGGGACTCCTTGGAACCTTCCCTCTCGTCCTCCTATTCCCTCCTACCTGGTTTCTAGCTACTCTAACTTTCTTGTGTAAACTTGTGAGATAACTTGTGATGGAGTTAAGTTCTATGGCAGCATACCCCCCTGTGCGCCGAAATTGAAAACTCAAGAAATACTTCACCTCTTGATACGATTTAACTTAGGAATTGTAGCTACGCTCTAGAGCTCCAACATATCCAAAATTGGTGAAGTTTTAGCAGTGCGTGTTCCGTCGACGGCGTTTCTTGTGAGCGCGACATTTCTGTCCAGAATTCTAAGCCAACGATTTTGAGAAATTTAGGCACCTAATCTTCGTAGACTTCGTCCTTAGTCTATAACATCCGCATCTCACCGCTCATAGCCCCTTCCCTTCGAGCTTGTCCACGTTCCCTTCGGATGTTCGTGCTCGACTCCTCTGACCGCTCCGGCCAAGGCCTCAAGTCGATGTCGCTCCTCTCTCTAAGGTGCGCCATAAATTCATACTCGCGCAGGTAACTCTTCTTCTGCAAACTCTTCAATGGCCAGTATAGCTTGACGGCTGGCTCCCGGTTTCGGCATTCGCTCTAGCCATGCCTGCAGCTTACAGATTTCCACCTGTAGGTCTTCCTTCGACCTGCTCTCCGCTCCCGACTTCCCATGGTAGCAATCACTCGCGCGGTGCCCCTTTCTCCCACAGCTGTCTCAGATCGGGGCGCTGGGGCAGTCCGTCTTCAAGTGTCCCGCCTCTCCGCAGATATGACATCTCTTCGGGTCTGCACGCTCCCTTGTATTCCGCTCTCCTTCGGGCACTGCGGCGGCTGCCCAACTGGTCCGGTTTTTCTGCTTCGTCGGCCCGTCGTCCAACTCTAGCAACCTTTGGGCGTGCTTGGTGCGTTTCACCATTCCGTACACCTCCTTCAGAGTTACATCCGCCCCGATCCCGTATACCGCCATGCGAACCACCGGGCGCAGCTCTTTGTCCAGCCCCTTAACGAACTTTTGCACCAACAGGCGTTCATCGCTCTTCTCCAAGTCCTCCGCCAACTAAAGTAGGAAATTGAAGTACGACAGCAGGGATTCCTCCTTCCGTCGGCGAAACTCCCTGAATTCCTCCAGTCGGGCTCTCGTCTGCCCGACGAACACCCTTTTTAGCAGCTGTACGAACCGGTCGGTCGGGTTCTTAATCAGCCCTTCCGCCCGTTCTTCTAGCACTTCGCTCTGCACCATCCTGTAGAATGTCTCCGCTTCACCCGCTAGCGTCACCACCATCTTGCGGAAGAATTCTTGCGGGTTGAATCAGTCGCGCTCCCAGTAGTATTGCGCCGTCTCCAATCGCATAACATAGTTCTTCAGCGTTGGTCCCATACCTGAAATTCCGGTGTATCGTTCAGCCACTTCAACCTTTGGCAGTAAACTGTTTCTCCAACGACGTCCCGGCGGGATACTCTCCTCTTCCTCTTCCTGCATGCCTGAGTCTGCTTGGCTTGTCACTATCTCCCGATTGCCGCAGGGGCTGGGTCACATGTCCGGACCCTTGTTACTCCACTGGGGCGAGCTGTGGTGTTTTCACTCATTCCCGGCATCCTTCGTGGCGACTCTCCGACGGTCTGAGCCCTCCATCTGCCTTGCGCCTCCTGAACCCATTTAGCGTCTGGCGGCACGGTCCCCGGATCTGAATCGGGCTGCGTCTCGCCTCGTCTCCATGCGCTCGCGTTGGTGAGGTGTTCTATGCGTCTATGATTCGTTGCGTCTCGATGTAGGTTTGCTTCTTTTCTCAAATCGTAGACTGCTATCGTGTGCGCGCCATCCTGGCGTCGCTTGTGTCGACTCCATCGTTCGCCGGTGGTAGCTAAACCCGGACCTCAGTTGTACATTGTCGTTCATATCTTGCTTGTTTGTTGTTGGATCTAGGCAATGCACCTCAACTGGGTCGATAGCTCGGATGACTGCTGCTTGAAATGGCTTGTCTAGCTAGGATGGAAGTGAAATCTTTAGCTTATTGGGGAAAACAAACAACCAAGCAGTCTGCCACTGGCTTTCTGCTACGCTAAGTATTGTGTTGGCACTTACTGTTACTCATTTTACCATTGCTACTTTTTCGATGGTTCTTCTTCCCTCTGGCTCTGAATTGGTTCGTTCCCGCCTATCAGCACCCATCCTTGCTACCACCTCTCCTCTACATTATTCTGTCACACAATTATATCAAGGTTCTCTGTTATCTACTTATCCTTGTTCTACCTTTCTTAATTGCGTGACAAACGAGAGTGCATGCCACCCAAGCGCAGCAGGGAGGGGTGACCAAGACGGTGGTGCTAGAGGAGAGTGTGGTGAGAGAGTAGCTGACATGAACAAGCCACATCTAACAGACCCGACGCAGCTACCTGACCCGACGAAGCTATCTGTACAGACTCAGTGGTCAGTGTGTACAGGCCAGACCCAGGGCTCCGAGTGAACGTCGCGAGGTGCTCGCCAGTGCGTGAATCCATACAGATCGCCACAAGCTCACCCCCAGGAGTAGTCACAGTGACAAACTGGTCCTGGAGGACAGCATTACTCACCAAGTTCTTAGAGAACGAGGGGAGGTGGAAACATGTGAGGGAGCCTGAGGGGGCCACCGGACACGGGAGAACTGTGGAGGCACGTGCTACAACTGGGCCCCCATAGGGGTCAGCTAGAGAGACCGAGACAGGTGTAGTGAGCCGTGTGACTGTGGTGCAGTCGCGGAAGAAGCAGCGTGTCGCGCCTGAGTCAAGCGTGAAGGTGTGCAAAGCCTCTACAGAAACTGCAGCTGTGCTACCAGGCTCACAGGCACCTAAACTAGTAGCCTCTACACAACTAGGGACGCGCCACTGAGAAACCCACTCGCGAGGCTGCTGCGGTGAGAGGGTCTCCTGTTGACACTGCTACTGCTGCTGTCCAGTACCTCCAGCACCATAACCTCCACCACCATAACCTCCACCACCTGGACGGCCTCGCTCAATAACCCGCTCGCGAAGCTGCTGCGGCGATAGAGTCTCCGGCTGACACTGCTGCTGCTGACCACCGCCAGACACTGCTACCAATGTGATAGTGGCCATGACAGGTAATGGTAGTCAGTAGCAGCAGCGCAAGGGTGTCAGAAGCGACCATTGTCGTTGCAGCTGTAGCAGTAGCGGTAGTCGCTGTAGTGGAAGGGCAGCACTGTCACGATTCTAATCTGTGCGTAGAGCAGTAGATATATCATTGTGACTAATAGGAAATGTAGAACAGTACAGTAGGGAGGATGACTAGCAAAGCGGGGTGGTTGAAGCGACACAACCGAAACATTTGAGAGTTGGCGGGCGAGAAGGGATCCGTTAGCACAACGGTAACCCAACGTGATTGTTTTCATACTCATGCTTACTATTCTGTCTACCCCCAACGAACTGAGCACGTGAAACCAAAGCCGCAAGCAATACAGACCCCAAAATTCTGTTTTCCAGTCAGCCGAGCTGGGGTTTCCATGGTTAGATACAGGCTGTGTTGCAGGACTTTTTAAGTGGAGAAGGCATAGGAACAAGGGGAGGAGTAGCAGAGAACTACAGACATCACTTAGGCTCAGAGGAGGGCACCACTCGGAAGGACTGTGCTGCAGGGCCCACTAGAGGCAAAGAAGGAGTAGAAACAAGACTTGGTAGAGTAGAGTTGCAAGATTCCGACAGAGCTCATATCGCTCATGGGGACCAAACTCGCCATGTCATCAGCCTATCACCCCCAAACGGATGGTCAGACAGAGCGCCTCAACCAGATTGTCGAACAGCTTCTGCGTGTAAAGACGATATCTCTAAATGGGATGCGCACCTGCCGGTTCTCGAGTTTGCGTATAACAACGCCACGCACGCCGCAACAGGGCAAACTCCTTTCTTCCTCTGTTACGGTCGCAACCTACTCACGCCTCAGAAACCGACAGTACCCGCCACGGTGCAACCCGCACATGACTTCACTACCACTATGCACCAATTGTGGGAGCGCACACATAAACATCTTCTGACTATCCAGCAGCAACAAAAGAAGCTCGCTAATCGGAGTCGCAATGATCATTCCATCAAGATTGGCGATCAAGTGCTTCTCGATACACGCAATCTTGACATTAGCCATCTTCCGTCTAAGCTCCGACCTCGCTTCTGCGGACCTTTTCTCGTTGAGGCGCATGTCACTCCAGTAACCTTCCGCTTGCATTTACCAGCTACCTGGAGAATTTACAATCCCCTTCCATGCACAACTTCTGAAGCCCTATCGGGACCCAAACACGGTCTTCAAAGGTCGCCAGCCGCCGCCGCCACTGCCAGTGATCGTTAATGGGGAACGTGAGCACGAAGTCGAAGCCATTCTAGCGCACCGACGGCGACGTAACGGCACCTTGGAGCTCTTGATTCGTTGGAAAGGCTATGATTCTTCCGAGGATAGCTGGGTACCTGAACACGACATGGATAATGCACGTCGTCCTCTCCAGGACTACCTTGTCAAGTAGGGTGTTACTGTCAGAACATTATAGCTTATACATTTGTCTAGGCTGTAGTGGGGTAGCCCATAAGGGGTACAACCCAATTAGGGTTAGTACTTGTACCCAACTGTTTCTTGTCCATTCATCCATTCTTAATTCTCGTCATGGTATTGAGCAGGTTCCCGAGTGGGAATACTGCCTAGGGCCCACCACGAACTTTTTTTTCATCTCAATCAGCCTACATTCTAAGAGCCTTCTAGAGCCTTCTCTTTATTTCACATATTTCCTACTTTTCCCACCGACATATCTATTATACGGCACCGACAGCGCCGACAGTGGTGTATACGGTGTAATTGTCAGGCATATATGCTATAGTCTGTGTAGGCTGTAGTGGGGCAATTCATATGGGGTACAACACTTTAGGGTTTACTACTTGTACTCCTCATTCTGCTCAATGCATTCATCTCGGCTGCCCCCAATTTTCTCTGGCCGTTTGCGGTTCAGTACGCCGCGCATCAGCTCAACCTTCAGCCCCGAGTCTCCTTGCCAGAGACCTCCCCCGCCTTGCGGTGGACAGGGAAGGTTGGCGATGCGTCTGCGTTTCGGGTCTGGGGATCTCAGGCGTTTGTCCGCAACTTGTCTGCGGACAAGCTCTCCTCCCGTGCTGTTCCCTGCGTCTTCCTTGGCATCCCCCGTGACGCTCCTGGCTGGCAGTTTTACCACCCAACCTCGCGCTGTGTTCTGTCCTCCCAGGACATCACCTTTGACGAGTCGGTGCCTTACTACGGTCTCTTCCCCTACCGCACTGCGCCCCTTTTCCCGCCGCTGCACTTCCTTGCGCCAGGTCCTCCCCCGGTAGACCCCCTCCCCCCTCAGGGTCCTGCCTCGTCAGGTGTGTCACAGGTAGACGCAGTCGAGCCTGTCGAGGTAGCTGTTGACTCTGGTGCTGCTAAAGGTGTTGAGCCTGCGGGTGTCGGGTCTAGGGGTGCTGAGTTTGGGGGTGCTGAGACTGGGGGTGCTGAGCCTGGGGGTGCTGAGCCTGGGGGTGCTGAGCCTAGGGGTGCGGAGCCCGGGGGCGCTGGGTTTGCTCGTGTGGCTACCGGCGGTGTTTGGTCGAGGCGGGAGCCGCTCTCTCCATAGGAGCTGCGAGAGTGGTTTGCCTGCCGCTTGAGACGTGCTGCTGCGACTAGGGGTGCTGCTGGGGCTACTGGAGTTGGTCGTGCTGGTGCTGGTGGAGCTAGAGCTGCTGGGGGTATTGGCGCTGGTGTTTCTACTGGCACTGGTGCGTCTGGGGGTGCTGCTGAGACTGCAGGAGCTGACGGTACTACTTGCGTTGGTGCTGCTGGAGCTGGAGCTGCTGGGGGTGTTGGCGCTGGCGGTGCTGCTGGCGCTGGTGCTTCTGAGGGTACTCGAGTTGGCGCTGTTGGAGCTGGAGGTGCTGCTGACGCTGGTGCTTCCGCTGGGGGTACTGGTGCCGTCCTTGCTGGTTCTGGAGGCGCTGCGCGGCCGAAGCCGTACTTCGTTCCGCTCCTGGAGCAGGTTCTTGGTCTCCCGCCCTCTCCTGGTCCTGCTCCTCCCTTAGAGTGTCCATTGCCTGTCCAGTCGCAGTCAGAGTTACAGCCCGCCTCCTCTCTACCTGCTCAATCTCCCTACACTGGTCCTACTGGAGGTCTTGCTGAGCGTCGTGAGCCTACGTCTCATCCTGCGTTGCCTGTTCGTGCTGCTCGAACTAGTCGTCGTGCTACGCGTCCGCGTTCTCCTGCGGTCCCCGGCACACACCAGATGGCACTGCGTCCTTCCACTGCTCCTCTACGTGTCCCGTTGCCGTCTCCTCCAGAGTCTTCTCTTCCTACTCTTGCTGACCCAGAGTCTGACTCCCTTCGTGCTACTAGTCCTTCGGTTACGCGCCTCCTTGCTACTTTTGTCACTGACCCTTCCTTTGAGTCCATTGCTGCATCTACCCTAGTTGCTGAGCTTGTCGACTTCGCTGCTCGCTGTCGTCTAGACTACGCTGCCAGTCTCGTTGCTACGTCTGAGTTTGTCTGTCCTTCGTCCGTCGGGGGTGAGTGTGCTCTTAGCACGGACGTCCTCGAGGACAGGCAGGAGGAGTTCCAGTGCTTTGCTGCTGCTTTGCCCCATCTCGTGTCCACGCTGATTGCCCCTGAGGGAGACCCGGATGCACCAGACATCCCGACTCCTCGATCGTACGCTGAGGCGATCGAGGGTCCCTACTCCTCTTAGTGGCAGTCGGCCATGGACGCAAAGATGGCTTCCTGGAAGTCCACAGGCACCTACATCGACGAGGTTCACACACCTTGGGCGAACATCGTCAGTGGCATGTGGATATTCAGGGTGAAGCGGCCGCCGGGTTCTCCGCCTGTCTTCAAGGCGCGTTACGTGGCTCAAGGCTTCAGTCAGCGGCAGGGAGTTGACTACTTTCCGACCTTCTCTCCCACCCCGAAGATGACTACTCTTCGGGTGCTGCTGCACATTGCCGCTCAGCGCGACTACGAGCTTCGCTCTCTTGACTTCAGCACTGCTTTCTTGCAGGGCAGTCTGCACGAGCAGATCTGGCTGCGCCGCCCACCTGGCTTCACTGGGTCGTTTCCTCTAGGTACCCAGTGGAGCCTCCGCCGGCCAGTCTACGGTCTCCGCCAGGCGCCCCGTGAGTGGCACGACACACTGAGGACTACACTTGCGGCTCTTGGGTTTGCTCCTTCTACAGCCAACCCGTCGCTGTTTCTACACACCGACACCTCTTTGCCGCCGTTCTACATCCTCGTGTACGTCGATGACTTGGTCTTTTCCACTGCTGACACTACTGGACTCGCCCACGTGAAGTCCGAGCTGCAGAAGAGACACACGTGCACAGACCTTGGTGAACTGTGCAGCTACCTTGGCTTGCAGATCACCCGGGACAGAGCACAGCGCACCATTACCCTGACTCAGTCACACATGGTGCAGCAGGTCCTTCAGCGCTTCGGCTTCACGTACTCCTCGCCTCAGGCCACTCCTCTGTCTACTCGCCACTCGCTCTCAACTCTGCCTTCGCATGAGTCCGTAGAGCCGAGTGGCCCGTACCCAGAGCTTGTTGGCTGCCTGATGTACCAGATGACCTGCACACGACCTGACCTTGCATGCCTTCTTAGCATCTTGGCACGCTATGTTGCTCCTGAGAGACACCGACCAAACCACATGGCTGCAGCGAAGAGGGTGTTGTGCTACGTGTGCAGTACGTCGGGCATGGTGCTAGTGCTTGGAGGGCGACGTCGAGTGGTCCTCACACGTCACGCTGACGCTTTTTGGGCTGACGACCAGGCTCTGCAGCGGTCGTCACACGGTTACACCTTCACCCTTGGCTCCGGCTCTGTTTCGTGGCGGTCTACCCGCTCGTCTTCTGTTCTCAGCTCCAGCTGTGAGGCTGAGATCTACGCAGGGGCCATGAGTGCACAGGAGCTTCGCTGGCTCACCTACCAGCTGACTGACCTACGAGAGCCGCCTAGTTCTCCTCCAGTTCTGTACGTAGACAACAAGGCCATGCTGGCCTTGTGTGGGGAGCACAGACTGGAGCACAAAACGAAACACATTGCCATGTTGGCCTTGTCTCTAGTCTCCCTCAGTCTCTCCCTCCCCTACCTCCGGGGCCTGGCCCTACCTGCGTCCCTTGCGTCGAGGGGCGACAGCGCGCCGCCCCTCACTCCACCGAGTTTCCTCCGACAGAGGCTCCGCTACAGACCCTCCACATGGACGTCTGGGGTCCCGCCTGCGTCCGTGGGCAGGGGCACGAGTGGTACTTCTTGCTGGTGGTTGACGACTACTTGTGTTACACCACAGTCTTCCCCTTGCGCAGTAAGGGTGACGCCACTGAGGTGTTGATCGACTGGATCCGCGCAGCTCGTCTCCAGCTCAGGGAGAGTTTCGGCTCGGACTTTCCTGTTTTGCGTCTGCACTCGGACAGAGGCGGGGAGTTTTCCTCTGCCCGTCTGAGAGCCTTCTGTCATGCACAGGGCACCTGCCAGACCTTCACGCTTCCGGCCTCTCCACAGCAACATGGGATTGCTGAGCGCCGCATTGGCATGGTCATGGACGTCGCTCGTACGTCCATGAAGCATGCGGCTGCCCCCCATTTTCTGTGGCCGTTTGCGGTTCAGTACGCCGCGCATCAGCTCAACCTTCAGCCCCGGGTCTCCTTGCCAGAGACCTCCCCCGCCTTGCGGTGGACGGGGAAGGTTGGCGATGCGTCTGCGTTTTGGGTCTGGGGATCTCGGGCGTTTGTCTGCGACTTGTCTGCGGACAAGCTGTCCCCCCGTGCTGTTCCCTGCGACTTCCTTGGCTCCCCCCCTGACGCGCCTAGGTGGCAGTTTTACCACCCCACCTCGCGCCATGTTCTTTCCTCTCAGGACGTCACCTTTGACGAGTCGGTGCCTTACTACCGTTTCTTCCCCTACCGCACTGCGCCCCTCCCCCCGCCGCCGCTCTTCCTTGCGCCAGGTCCTCCCCATGTAGACCCCCTCCCCCCTAAGGGTTCTGCCCCGTCAGGTGTGTCCCAGGTAGACGCAGTCGAGCCTGTCAAGGTAGCTGTTGACTCTGGTGCTGCTAGAGGTGCTGAGTCTGCGGGTGTCGGGTCTGGAGGTGCTGAGTCTGGGGGTGCTTAGACTGGGGGTGCTGAGCCTGGGGATGCTGGGTCTGGGGGTGCGGAGACTGGGGGTGCGGAGACTGGGGGTGCGGAGCCTGGGGACGCTGGGTCTGCTCGTGTGGCCGCCGGCGGTGCTTCATCGAGGCGGGAGCCACTCTCTCCACAAGAGCTGCGCGAGTGGTTTGCTCGCCGCTGGAGAGGTGTTGCTGGGGCTACTGGAGTTGGTCCTAATGGAGCTGCTGGCGGTGCTGGTGCTTCTATGGCTGGAGCTACTGGGGGTGTTGGCGCTGGTGTTTCTACTAGCGCTGGTGCGTCTGGGGGTGCAGGTGGGGCTGCTGGAGCTGACGGTCCCACTAGAGCTGGTGCTGCTGGAGCTGAAGCTTCTGGAGGTGTTGGCGCTGGCGGTGCTGCTGGCACTAGTGCTTCTGAGGGTGCTGGAGTTGGCGCTGTTGGAGCTGGAGGTGCTGCTGGCGCTGGTGCTGCCGCTAGGGGTATTGGTGCTGTCCTTGCTGGTTCTAGAGGCGCTGCGCGGCCGAGGCTGTACTTCGTTCCGCTCCTGGAGCAGGTTCTTGGTTTCCCGCCCTCACCTGGTCCTGCTCCTCCCTTAGAGTGTCCACAGCCTGTCCAGGCGCAGTCACAGTTACAGCCCGCCTCCCCTCTACCTGCTCCTTCTCCCTACACTGGTCCTACTGGAGGTCTTGCTGAGTGTCGTGAGCCTGCGTCTCGTCCTGCGTTGTCTGTTCCTACTGCTCTTACTCGTGGTCGTACTGCGCGTCCGCGTCCTCCTACAGTCCTCGGCACACACCAGATGGCGCAACGTCCTTCCACTGCTCCTCTGCGTGTCCCGTTGCCATCTCCTCGAGAGTCCTCTCTTCCTACTCTTGCTGATGCGGAGTCTGACTCTCTTCGTGCTGCTAGTCCTTCTGTCACGCGTCTCCTGGCTACTGTTGTCACTGACCCTTCCTTTGAGTCCACTTTTGCGTCTGCCCTAGTTGCTGAGCTTGTTGACTTCGCTGCTCGCTGTCGTCTAGACTACGCTGCTAGTCTCGTTGCTGAGTCAGAGTCTGTCTGTCCTCCGTCAGTCGGGGGTGAGTGTGCTCTTAGCACAGACGCCTTGAGGACAGGCAGGAGGAGTTCCAGTGCTTTGCTGCTGTTTTGTCCCATCTCGTGTCCAAGCTGATTGCCCCTGAGGGAGACCCGGATGCACCAGACATCCCGACTCCTTGATCGTACAATGAGGCGATCGAAGGTCCCTACTCCTCTCAGTGGCAGTCGGCCATGGACGCAGAGATGGCTTCCTGGAAGTCCACAGGCACCTACGTTGACGAGGTTCCCCCACCTTGGGCGAACATCGTCAGTGGCATGTGGATCTTCAGGGTGAAGCGGCCGCCACGTTCTCCGCCTGTCTTCAAGGCGCGTTACATGGCTCGAGGCTTCAGTCAGCGGCAGGGAGTTGAACACTTTCAGACCTTCTCTCCCACCCCGAAGATGACCACTCTTTGGGTGCTGCTGCAGATAGCCGCTTAGCGCGACTACGAGCTTCACTCTCTTGACTTTAGCACGGCTTTCCTGCAGGGCAGCTTGCACAAGGAGATTTGGCTGCGCCGCCCACTTGGCTTCACTGGGTCGTTTCCTCGTGGTACCCAGTGGAGCCTCCGGCGGCCAGTCTATGGTCTCCGCCAGGCTCCTCGTGAGTGGCACGACACACTGAGGACTACACTTGCGGCTCTTGGGTTTGCTCCTTCTACAGCCGACCCGTCGTTGTTTATGCGCACCGACACCTCTTTGCCGCCGTTCTACATCCTCGTGTACGTCGACGACCTGGTCTTTGCCACTGCTGACATCGCTGGACTCGCCCACGTGAAGTGAGAGCTGCAGAAGAGACACATGTACATAGACCAGGGTGAACTGCGCATCTACCTTGGCTTGCAGATCTCCCGGGACAGAGCACAGCGCACCATTACTCGGACTCAGTCACACATGGTGCAGCAGGTCCTTCAGCGCTTCGGCTTCACGTACTCCTCGCCTCAGGCCACTCCTCTGTCTACTTGCCACTCGCTCTCAGCTCTGCCTTCAGATGAGTCTGTAGAGCCGAGTGGCCCGTACCCAGAGCTTGTTGGCTGCCTCATGTACCTGACGACCTGCACACGACCTGACCTTGCATACCCTCTTAGCATCTTGGCACGGTATGTTGCTCCTGGGAGACACCGATGAGAGCACATGGCTGCAGCGAAGAGGGTGTTGCTCTACGTGTGTAGTACCTCGGGCATGGGGCTAGTGCTTGGAGGGCGACGTCGAGTGGTCCTCACAGGTCACGCTGACGCTTCTTGGGCTGACGACAAGCCGACACAGTGGTCGTCATAGGGTTACACCTTCAGCCTTGGCTCCGGCTATGTTTCGTGGCGGTCTACTCGCTCGTCATCTGTTCTCAGCTCCAGCTCTGAGGCTGAGATCTACGCAGGGGCCATGGCTGCACAGGAGCTTCGCTGGCTCACCTACCTGCTGATTGACCTAGGAGAGCCGCCTCGTTCTCCTCCAGTTCTGTACGTAGACAACAAGGCCATGCTGGCCTTGTGTCGGGAGCACAGACTGGAGCACAGAACGAAGCATATTGCTCTTCGCTACTTCCTGACTCGTGAGCTGCAGCAGCGTGGTCAGCTCCGCCTCACCTACATGGCCTCTGAGGCCAACACTGCTAATATCTCTACCAATGCCCTTCCGCCTTGTGATCATGAGCGCTTCTGTTCTATGCTAGGTCTTGTGCCTACTTGGCCTCACTTTCTCACTTCTTGACCTTGCTTGTACTGTGATCTTTCTATACCTTCACTTGCTTGTTTACCTTTATATATATGATCTTGCATGTGAACAGGCCTTGTGGCCTTGCTCTTGTGCTCGGACTGTGTGGTGACGTTGTGATCCACCCTGAGCTTGCCAAGCTTTGCTTGAATGGTCTTGTGACCCCTTGTTCTCCCCGACTTTGCCTATGGGGGTGTGTCAGGCATATATGCTATAGTTTGTGTAGGCTGTAGTGGGGCAGTTCATATGGGGTACAACACTTTAGGGTTTACTACTTGTACTCCTCATGCTACTCAAATGCATTCATTCCTCGTTTCTTATCAGTAATCTGGGCGTAATCCCAAGTGCAAATAGCCTTGCGTGCTTGTGCACACTTGTGATTGCAATATCGAGAAGGGCGTGTTTCCGAAGGTTCATTTCCCGGTTATCTTTGTATTTTCCGAGTAAAAAAACGCCTTGTATTTTGTTTCAGTGACAAGTTTCGATTGAGAATTCGATCCTATGACAGTCTTCCCCTTGCGCCGCAAGGGAGAGGTCCCTGATATTCTGATCCCTTGGATCCGCGCTGTTCGTCTCCACCTCCGCGAGTGGTTCGAGACGGACCTTCCAGTCCTGCGTCTGCACTCTGATAGAGATGGTGAGTTTTCCTCTGACCTCTTGCGGGCCTTTTATCGTGCGGAGGGCATTCGCCAGACGTTCATGCTTCCGGCCTCTCCGCAGCAGAATGGGGTTGCTGAGCGCCGCATTGGCTTAGTCATAGAGGTCGCTCGTACCTCCATGATCCATGCGGCTGCCCCCCACTTTCTGTGGCCGTTTGCAGTCCGGTACGATGCGCATCAGCTCAGCCTCTGGCCCCCTGTCTCCTTGCCGGTGTTATGTGATGCTATCATCTGCATTCACGTCTGTCTGCCTCCCATCATATGTCCGTGCGTTGCATGCGTGGTGTGAGCGTGTGCAAGAATTTGTGTTTTGTGCGGTTTGGTTTTTCTGAGTGTGTGTGACTGTTATTTGGCTTGAGCAGATATCTGAAGTGACTTCTCTGCTCAAGAGCTTTCTGACGAACCAAGTATCGCTTCAATCGGAGCACGAACAAGAAAGTTACGAACGTTGGAGTTCGTGTGCTTTTCATATTTGATTGTGGCAACTGTGGGAAGTTGTGGGGTTGACTCAATATGGGGTACAGACTTTTGGGGGTTGGGAAATTCGTCTTTTCTACTGTAGTTGCTGCCAAATGGTTGGGTGAAACCAAACCAGGTTGGCAAGTGTGGCCAAGTTGGGTTGAGGTGGATTGTGGAGGTTGGGATAGTGACAAAGGTCAAAGTTGGGTTGCCTATGGGGAAGGGAATTGTGTGGCATGGGGTTTCCTTGGTTGGGGACTCTCTTGGAACCTTCCCTCTCATCCTACTTATCCCTTCCACCTGGTTTAGTGCTACTCTAACTTCCTTGTGTGGTAATTGTGAGACTCTTGTGATTGAGTTAAGATTCCATGGCAGCATACCCCCTAGTGCGCCGAAATTGATAACTCAAGAAATACTTCACCTTTTTGTACAATTCAAACTTGGGAATTGTAGCCACAGAGTAGAGCTACAACATATCTGAATTTGGTGAAGTTTTAACGGTGAAATGTTCGTCGACAGCGTTTCTTGTGAGCGCGACGTTTCTGTCCTGAATTCTAAGCCAACGATTTTGAGAATTTTAGGCACCTAATCTTCGTAGACTCCGTCCTTAGTCTCTAACAGCCGGAGACCTCGCCCACACTGCGTTGGACGGGGGAGGTTGGCGATGAGTCGGTGTTCCCGGTCTGGGGATGTCATGCTTTTGTCCGCGATACCTCTTCGGACAAGCTCTCCTCCCGCGCCGTTCCTTGCGTCTTCCTCGGCTTTCCCCCTGACGCGCCTAGCTGGCAGTTTTACCACCCCACCTCGCGCCGTGTCCTGTCCCTCAGGACGTCACGTTTGATGAGTCGGTTCCCTTTTACCGTCTCTTCCCCTACCGCACTGCCCCTCTCCTATTGGTGTAAGGGCCTAATAAAGTCAAGTTAATAAGACTTAATCAAACTTAAAACCTCTCCTCGGGGTCACCTCCAAGGGTCCTTGGGTGCTTGGTACAAGTCCATGTCAGAATGTTATGTTTGTGTAGCCTGCAGTGGGGTACTCAATAGTGAGTACAGCCCAATTTAGGGTTTGCTATATGTACTCAACTGCTTGCTAGTGAAACCACTCCTTCTTCATCCCTCATTTCTTCACGTGGTATCAGAGCCGGTTCCCTCCTGGGACTGTTCCTTCCTAGGGCCCACCATTTCGCTAAACTTTTTTTTCTGCCCTGCCCTTAGCGCGTTTCGCGCTCTGCCCTGCTGCCCGTCGCGGCCCTTCGTGGCCCCTTCGCGAGCCCGTCGCGGCCCTGTCGCGGCTCCGTCACGGCCTCGCCCCGGCCCTGCCGCGTCGCCCGGCCCTGCCCCGTCGCCCTGTCGCGGCCCCCCATCGCGGCCCTTTTGTCGCGGCCCCCCGTCGCGGCCCTGCCCCGTCGTCCGCCGCGGCCCTGTCGTGGCCCTGCCCCTCCCCTGTCGCGGCCCTGTCGAGGCCCTTTCCCGGCCCTGCCCCGGCCCTGCCCCGACCCTGCCCCGGCCCCTCCCCGGCCATGCTCCGTCGCCAGTCGCGGCGCACCGGGGACCTGTGCACCGCCCCCCCCTCTTTTCCCGTCGCCTGTCGAGTAGACCTGAGGGGGCCTTTGGGGGGGGGGGGGGCGAGCGTCACCCCTTCTACCGCCTGTTTTGGCGCCCAGGGAGGCCGCGCGTCGCCCCCCCACCCCCCCCCCCCTCCGTAACCTCCCTACCCGCCATCCCGCCCTGCCCTGTATTAGGGTTTGGGGGTGGCAAGTAGGGGGTGGCGGGTGTGTGGTCCTCCTCTGTCTGCCACTGCTGCAGCTGCCGCTGAGGGGGGTGGGTGTGTGGGAGTCGACAGAGTGGTGCTAGGGGGTGGGGTGTGAGGTAACCTAGGGTACAGCAGGGGGTGTGTGAAAGGAGGGTGGGATAGTTTGGGGAGGTTGAAGGGGGGGTGGCCGCCGTGAAGCCCGCAGCTCCAGTCGCCCGTGAGACCTGTCAGAGCATTATAGCTTATACATTTGTGTAGGCTATAGTGGGGTAGCCCATATGGGGTACAACCCAATTAGGGTTAGTACTTGTACCCAACTCTTTCAAAGTTCATTCACCCATTCTCACTTCTCGTCATGGTATCGAGCAGGTTCCCGAGTGGGAATACTGCCTAGGGCCCACCACGTACTTTTTTCTCCTCTGCCCGGAGCGCACTTACCTCCTGACCCGAGTAGCGCCCCGAGACGCCTTTTGGCCGCCCTTATCGCCCCTCGAGCCGCCCACCGTTGGCCCCGCTTAGGCCCCGTCGGCCCCTCCCTTCGGCCCCGTCGGTCCCGCTTAGCACACCGTCGGCCCCGCTTAGGCCCCGTCGGCCCCGCTATAGCCCCGCTTAGGCCCCGCTACGGCCCTGATTGGCCCCGCTTAGGCCCCGTCGTCCCAGTTGCGGCCCCGCTTAGGCCCCGTCGGCCCCACTTCGGCCCCGTTGCGGCCCCGCTACAGCCCCGCTACGGCCCCGTCGGCCCCGCTTAGCCCACCGTCGGCCCCGCTTAGGCCCCGTCGGCCCCGCTATAGCCCCGTTTAGGCCCCGCTACGTCCCCGATTGGCCCCACTTAGGCCTCGTCGGCCCCGTTCCGGCCCCGCTTAGGCCCCGTCGGCCCCACTTCGGCCCCGTTGCGGCCCCGCTACAGCCCCACTACGGCCCCGTCGGCCCCGCTTAGCCCGCCGTCGGCCCAGCTTAGGCCCCGTCGGCCCCGCTGCGGCCCCGCTTAGGCCCCGTCGGCCCCCACTTCGGCCCCGTTGCAGCCTCGCTACGGCCCCGTCGGCCCCGTTGCGGCCCCACTTAGGCCCCGTCGGCCCCAACTTCGGCCCCGTTACGGCCCTGCTACAGCCCCGCCACAGCCCTGTCGGCCCCGGTACGGCCCCAGCTACGGCCACTTCGGCCCCACTACGGCCCCGTCGGCCCTGTTGGCCCCGCTACGGCCCCACTTCAGCCCCGTCTGCCCCTCTTAGGCCCCGTTGCGGCCCCGCTACAGCCCCGCTACGGCCCCGTCGGCCCCGCTACGGCCCCGCTCAGGCCGCGTCGGCCCCACTTCGGCCCCACTGCGGCCCCACTAAGGCCCCGCTACGGCCCCGTCGGCCCCACTTCGGCCCCACTACGGCCCCGCTAAGGCCCCGCTAAGGCCCCGTCGGCCCCACTTCGACCCCACTGCGGCCCCACTAAGGCCCCTGCTACGGCCCCGTCCCAACCGCCCGAGTCGCCCAGCCACCGAGCCGCCAGGCAGCCGAGCCGCCAGGCAGCCAAGCCGCCCAGCAGCCGAGCCGCCCGACAGCCGAGCCGCCCCGCAGCCGAGTCGCCCAGCAGCCGAGCCGCCCAGCAGCCGAGCCGCCCGTGCAACCGAGCCGCCCGGCAGCCGAGCCGCCCTGTAGTCGAGCCGCCGAGCAGCCCGATCGCCCCACCTGCCTGGTAAGAGCTCAGTCTCTTCCTCACTGCGCTCACTGCCTGCCTACTGCTGTTATGGCTTCCCCTAGCGTTCTCACTTTTGACGCTGAGGGTCGGGCAGTGGACTTTGAGGTCTGGGTAGATGATCTGCAGCTTTTTCAGCAGTGCGATAGGGCAGACGGCCTCTCCCTGTTTGACCTCACTTCTGGTGCCTCCCTCGCCCCTGCTGCTGATGCTGACGCCACTTTCGCTCACAGTGGGCCACACGTGATGCTGCTGCTCGCCTTGCTGTTCGCCGCCACTTACCGACCACTGAGCGTGCGCACTTTAGCCAGTACAAGAGTGCTCAGACCTTGTACGACGCTGTAGTTGCACGCTACTCTTCCCCTGCCACTGCTGCACTGAGCCGCCTCATGCTTCCCTTCCTCTTCCCTGACCTTCCTGCCTTTCCCACTGTCGCTGACCTCATTACGCACCTCC
Source organism: Closterium sp. NIES-65 (assembly GCA_948144175.1). Lineage (NCBI taxonomy): Eukaryota > Viridiplantae > Streptophyta > Zygnematophyceae > Desmidiales > Closteriaceae > Closterium > Closterium sp. NIES-65. The sequence continues at coordinate 2,554,342 of CANXME010002068.1, forward strand.
GCAATCTTGACACTCGCTACCGCGCTGCGCTTCCTACTGAGTTCTGCGCGAAGAACCCCCCCCCCATGTACATCACCCTATACTACATAGTCACCCGGCTCCGTGACTCTCTTCGCGTAGTCAGGGACCACTTCCTCTCTGTTTGCCCCACCACTCTCACCGTTGACCTCCTCGAGAAGGCCCTCCTAGCGATAGAAAAGAGCATAGTCGCTGTAGGAGCCTCTCGTGATGACCCTCGCACCCCCGTCTTTGAGGGGTGTTCTCCCTCCCCCCTCTTGCCCTGTGTCGCCTCTGCTGCTGCGGCCGACCTCGTTGGTTTCGAGTCGGTCGGCGCTGCGTCTGCCCCGAGTGGGAGACGCCGCACCGGCAAGGGCAAGGGGGGCAAGGGCTCTGAAGGGGGTGGAGGGGGCGGTGGAGGTGGTGGTGGAGGCGTTGGAGGGAGTGGGGGTGGTGGTGGGAGTGGTGCCGGGGATGGTGGTGGCGGCGGCAGCAGTGGAGGCGGCGGAGGCGGTGGAGGTGGCAGAGGGAGCGAAGGCGGCGGAGGTAGTGGAGGAGGCGGAGGTGGAGGAGGCGGCGGAGGCGGCGGAGTCGGCGGTGGCGGTGGCGGCGGCGGCGGCGGTGGTGGTGCGAGTCGCGACTCTGCACCGAGGAGTGGCTCCGGTGGTGGTCAGCGCCAGCAGCAGCAGCGGAGCGGTGTGACCATGTCCCCTCAGCAGCTTCGTGAATGGTACTCTGCACGCCAGCGAGGTGGGGGTTTTGGTCCCTGCTCCTACGTTCTCCGTACCGGCGACCGCACTGGTGAGCAGTGCGGAGGTCCGCACTCCACCCAGCGCTGCTTTGGTCGCCTGACGGACGCGTGGCGTCGCCACTTCCCTGAGGCATCAGAGATCCCTCGCTGGGGAGATCTGGCAAAGGCTGGGGTTGCTATCTTTGATCTTGACTTTGATGCTATTCTTGCTGCCATGTATGATGTTGCTGATAGTGTTGAGGGTGCCTGTTACCTGTGTGTACTGCATGACCCGGGCATTGAGGCTGCTGCGCTAGGTGCTGGTGAGACTGCTGCTCATGGTGCTAGTGCGTCTGCAGCCCCAGGTGCTGGTGAGTCTGCTCTCTCAGGTACTGCTTCGGCTCTGGCCCTCCACACCTTCACCCTGGACTCGGGTGCATCCCGCTCCTTCTTTCGAGACCGCACCACTCTTACGCCGCTTAGTCGGCCGGTTGGAGTCTCCCTGGCAGCCCCCTTTGGCACCAGGTCTGGTCTGTACCTCCCCTTGTTCTCTACGAACTTGGTGAGTGGAGCGGACCTACAGGATCGAGGGGTTGACCAGTTCACTCCTGCGAGTCAGCGAGTGACCCACTGCACGTGTGCTCGGACACATCGACACCTGGCCACGTTCAGTTGTCGGCCAGGGTGGAGCCTGTACACCCTTACTACTGTGTCTCCTCCTGCTGCTGCGTCTGCCCAGGTAGCTGCGTCGAGTCAGGTGTTTGTTGCGGCGTCCAGGTCTGGTCGTGAGTCTGCCCCCTGCTCGTGTCGTCTGCTGTCACACCAGACTCTCCTTTGGCACCACCGCCTTGGTCATCCTTCCCTGCCTCGTCTCAGAGGCATGGCCTCCCGTGTCCTTGTCTTTGATCTTCCTCGGTCTCTCCCTCCCCTTCCTCCGGGGCCTGGCCCTACCCGCGTCCCCTGCGTCGAGGGGCGACAGCGCGCCGCCCCTCACTCCTCCGAGTTTCCTCCGACAAAGGCTCCGCTGCAGACTCTCCACATAGACGTGTGGGGCCCAGCCCGCGTCAGTGGGAAGGGACGAGAGCGGTTCTTTCTGCTGGTCGTTGACGACTACTCGCGTTACACCACAGTCTTCCCCTTGCGCAGCAAGAGTGACGTCACTGAGGTGTTGATCGATTGGATCCGCGCAGCTCGTCTCCTGCTCAGAGAGAGTTTCGGCTCCGACTTTCTTGTTCTGCGTCTGCACTCGGACACAGGCGGGGAGTTTTCCTCTGCCCGTCTGGGAGCCTTCTGTCGAGCACAGGGCATCCGCCAGACCTTCACGCTTCCGGCCTCTCCACAGCATAATGGGATTGCTGAGCGCCGCATTGGCATGGTCATGGACGTCGCTCGTACGTCCATGATGCATGCGGCTGTCCCCCATTTTCTGTGGCCGTTTGCGGTTCAGTACGCCGCGCATCAGCTCAACCTACAGCCCCGGGTCTCCTTGCCAGAGACCTCCCCCACCTTGCGGTGGACCGGGAAGGTTGGCGATGCGTCTGCGTTTCGTGTCTGGGGATCTTGGGCGTTTGTCCGCGACATGTCTGCGGACAAGCTGTCCCCCCGTGCTATTCCCTGCGTCTTCCTCGGCTTCCCCCCTGACGCGCCTGGGTGGCAGTTTTACCACCCCACCTCGCGCCGTGTTCTGTCCTCCCAGGACGTCACCTTTGACGAGTTGGTGCCTTACGACCGTCTCTTCCCCTACCGCACTGCGCCCCTCCCCCCGCCGCCGCTCTTCCTTGCGCCAGGTGCTACCCAGGTAGACCCCCTCCCTCCTCAGGGTCCTGCCCCTTCATGTGTGTCCCAGGTTGACGCAGTCGAGCCTGTCGAGGTAGCTGTTCACTCTGGTGCTGCTAGAGGTGCTGAGCCTGTCGGTGCCGGGTCTGCGGGTGCTGGGTCTCGGGGTGCTGGGTCTAGGGGTGCTGAGACTTGGGGTGCTGAGCCTGGGGGTGCTGAGTTTGGGGGTGCTAAGCCTGGGGGTGTTGAGACTGGGGGTGCAGAGCCTGGGGGTGCTGGGTCTAGGGTTCGTGTGGCCGCCGGCGGTGCTTCGTCGAGGCGGGAGCCGCTTTCTCCACAGGAGCTGCGCGAGTGGTTCGCCTGGGGCGAACATCGTCAGTGGGATGTGGATCTTCAGGGTGAAGCGGCCGCCTGGCTCTCCGCCTGTCTTCAAGGCGCGTTTCGGGCTCGAGGCTTCAGTCAGCGGCAGGGAGTTGACTACTTTCAGACCTTCTCTCCCACCCCGAAGATGACCACTCTTCGGGTGCTGCTGCACATAGCCGCTCAGCGCGACTACGTGCTTCACTCTCTTGACTTCAGCACAGCTTTCTTGCAGGGCAGTCTGCACGAGGAGATGTGGCTGCACCGCCCATCTGGCTTCACTGGGTCGTTTCCTCCTGGTACCCAGTGGAGCCTCCGGCGGCCACTCTACGGTCTCCGTCACGCGCCCCGTGAGTGGCACGTCACACTGAGGACTACACTTGCGGCTCTTGGGTTTGCTCCTTCTACAGCCGACCCGTCGCTATTTCTACGCACCGACACCTCCTTGCCGCCGTTCTACATCCTCGTGTACGTCGACGACTTGGTCTTTGCCACTGGTGACACTGCTGGACTCGCTCACGTGAAGTCCGAGCTGCAGAAGAGACACACGTGCACAGACCTGGGTGAACTGCGCAGCTACCTTGGCTTGCAGATCACCCGGGACAGAGCACAGCGCACCATTACCCTGACTCAGTCACACATGGTGCAGGAGGTCCTTCAGCGCTTCGGCTTCACGTACTCCTCGCCTCAGGCCACTCCTCTGTCTACTCGTCACTCGCTCTCAGCTCTGCCTTCAGATGAGTCCGTAGAGTCGAGTGGCCCGTACCCAAAGCTTGTTGGCTGCCTTATGTACCTGATGACCTGCACACGACCTGACCTTTCATACCCTCTTAGCATCTTGGCACGCTATGTTGCTCCTGGGAGACACAGACCAGAGCACATGGCTGCAGCGAAGAGGGTGTTGCGCTACGTGTGCAGTACGTCGGGCATGGGGCTAGTGCTTGGAGGGCGACGTCGAGTAGTCCTCACAGGTCACGCTGACGCTTTTTGGGCTGACGACCAGGCTACGCAGCGGTCGTCACAGGGTTACACCTTCAGCCTTGGCTCCGGCTCTGTTTCGTGGCGGTCTACCCGCTCGTCCTCTGTTCTCGGCTCCAGCTGTGTGGCTGAGATCTACGCACGGGCCATGGCTGCACAGGAGCTACGCTGGCTCACCTACCTTCTGACTGACCTAGGAGAGCAGCCTCGTTCTCCCCCAGTTCTGTACGTAGACAACAAGGCCATGCTGGCCTTGTGTCAGGAGCACAGACTGGAGCACAGATCGAAGCACATTGCTCTCCGCTACTTCCTGTCTCGTGAGCTGCAAGAGCGTGGTCAGCTTTGCCTTGCTTACGTGGCCTCTGAGGCCAACACTGCTGATATCTTCACAAAGGCCCTTCCGCCTTGTGAACATCAGAGTTTCTGTACTGTGCTAGGTCTTGTGCCTACCTGGCCTCACTTGCTCACTTCTTGATCTTTTTTGTACTGTATTCTTTCTATACCTGCTCTTGCTTGTGTTACCTTTATATATATGTTCATGCATGTGAACTGGCCTTGTGGCCCTACTCTTGTGCTCGGATTGTGTGGTGACTTTGTGATCCACCCTGAGCTTGCTTTGCTTTGCTTGACTGGTCTTGTGACCGCTTGTTCTCCCCCACTTTGCCTATGGGGGTGTGTCAGAGCATTATAGCTTATACATTTGTGTAGGCTATAGTGGGGTAGCCCATATGGGGTACAACCCAATTAGGGTTAGTACTTGTACCCAACTCTTTCATAGTTCATTCACCCATTCTCACTTCTCGTCAAGACCGTTGCGCCTCCCGTGAGCCCGTTGCGCGAGTCGCCCGTGAGCCAGTTGCTCTAGTCGCCCGTGAGTCCGTTGCTCCTGCCGCTCAGAGCTAGCCGCGGAGCTAGTTACTCCAATAGCCCGTGTGCCAGTTGCTCCAGTTGCCAGTGTGCCAGTTGCTCCAGTTGCCCGTGTGCCATTTGCTCCAGTTGTGCCGTATGCCAGCAGCTTCAGCTGCCGCCCACTACCTCCTATCCTCTCATAGTCCCTCCTCCTTCACACTTGCCCTCGGTGATAGCCTCTAGCTTTGCTTACATTTGTGAATTTTAAACTGTTGCTTCTTGTACTTGTGCTCAGATTGTGTGGTGACATTGTGATCCACCCTAAGCTTGTGTTTTGCTTGCTTGTTGTGCTGATTATACCCCACTTTGGCTATGGGGGTGTGTTAGAATGTTTTGTTTGTCTAGCCTGCAGTGGGGTACTCAATAGTGAGTACAGCCCAATTTAGGGCTTGCTATATGTACTCAACTGCTTGCTAGTGAAACCACTCCTTCCTCACCCCTCATTTCTTCACAGTCCAACCCCTATCCTCGGGTCTGAGTTTGTAGAGAGAGGAGTCAAGAATGACTTAGCCAAAATATCAAGAGTACCTTGAACGTCGTGCAGCGTATCATGCCGACCGTCGATCGGATTAAGCTGAGATATTTTTATATCGAAGCTCGCTCTAAGAGGTTTAGAATGAGCCAAGTTGCCTCTCGAAAAAATCTGCCATTACGGAGTTATGGCTCGGACAACGTTGGCCTAGCATCGTAGTGCTAGCGTACTAGCATTGACTCGGGTAGCATTTCGCCTTCGTACCGCGTAGAAACGATATTCCAGGAAGGGAGGAATTCGCTTGAATCAAATTGAACTATATCCAGGTACAAACAGAGAATGAATAAATAGTTCTAGCTAGCAAGGACCTTGGGAACCAACCAAGGATGATCCCAAAATAATCCAAGTAACAGAACCAACCTGGCTGGAAAAAACAATAGGTGGTAGGTTGGTAAACAACCTCTGGTTCTGTTTTTCCAACCTGGGAAAACAACAACCAGGTTCACGTCCTAAAAACGGAACCTGTTTTGTCTTTGCCCAACCAGCCAAATGATGGTTCCGCTGGTTTCCCGTGGCCCTGTAGCATGCAGATACAGACAAACAACATCCAACCTTCACCTAAATTGTACCCCTATATTGCCTGTCCTGCTACACTATAGTCAACCAAACAAAACAGTACAATTTCGAGTTGGATAGAACTGAATCTGCGCAAACAAGTAAGCCGAACCGCAAAGCTTCCATCTTGGGTTCCTTTGCGAGCTCGTCCTTTCTCCTTGTCCTGTTCATAGCACGTACAATGTTGTGCCGAAGCGCACAATGCGCGAGTACCTGCAAATGCTTCAAGCGAAAATTGGGAAAGCAAACAAACACACAAACATTCCATTCATACGCAAATGCATTTGCACACGCATACTCGTACAAACAGACAGCAAAATATGGTGCAATGTGAATTTTCACCCAACATCTCCCTCCCCCGCCGCTCATCCTCGCACCAGGTCCTCCTCCGGTAGATCTCCTCCCCCTTCAGGGTCCTGCTCCCTCAGTTGTGTCCCAGGTAGACCTCGTCGAGCTTGTCGAGGTAGCTATTGACTCTGGCGCTGCTAGGGGTCATACGTCTGGGGGTGCTGAGCTTGTGGGTACGGGGCCTGGGGGTGCTGAGCTTGAGCGTGCAGAGCCTGGGGGTACTCAACCTGGGGTTGCTGAGCCTGGGGGTGCTGAGCCTGAGGGTGTGGAGCCTGAGGGTGCTGAGCATGAACGTGCGAGCCTGGAGGTGCTGAGCCCGGGGATGCTGAGCCCGAGTGGGCTGAGCCTGGTGGTTCGTTGGGTGTCGTGTCCCAGCGGGAGTCTCTCTCTCCACTGTAGCTGCGCGAGTGGTTTGCTTGGTGCTGGAGCCTCCGGAGTGGTACTGCTGAAGTTGAAGGGCCTACCGCAGGAGGCCTTGGAGCTGGAGGTGCTACTTGAGCTGGAGCTGCTGGAGGTACTGGAGCCGCTAGTCCCGGAGGTGCTCGTACTGGAGGTACTGGAGCTGCTAGAGCTGAACGTACTGCTGGAGCTGGAGCTGTTGGAGGTGCTAGAGCTGCTAGTTCCAGAGGTGCTTGTATCGGAGGTACAGGTGCTGCTAGAGCTGGAGCTGCTGGAGGTGCTGGAGCCGCTAGTCTCGGAGGTGCTTGTATTGAAGGTACTGGAGCTGCTGGAGCTGGGAGTACTGCTAGAGCTGGAGCTGCTGGAGGTAATGGAGCTGCTGGAGCTGGTGGTCCTGTGGGCGTTGGAGCTGCTGGAGACCCTGGAACTGGAGGTGCTGGCCCTTGGGGTACTGGTGATGTTGGAGCTGGTTCTGGAGGCGCTGTGTGGCCGCGACCGTACTTCGTTCCACTGCTTCAGCAGGTTTCTTGGTCTCCCGCCTTCTATTGGCCTTACTCCTCCCTTACTGTGTCCACTGCCTGACCAGTCACAGCCACAGCTACAGCCAGCCTCCCCACTGCTGGCTCCCTCTCCTTACACTCAGCAGCCCAGCGGTCTTACAGAGCATCGTGAGCCTGCGTCTCAACCTGCGTTGCTTGATCGCGCTGTTCGCACTGATCGTCATGTTCTGCGTCAGCGTCCTCCTCTTGTCCCCGGCATGCACCAGATGGCACTTCGTCCTTCCTCTGTTCCACTGCGTGTCCATCTGCCATCTCCTCCTGCGTCCTCTCTTGCTGACGGACCGGACCCTGAGCCTGACTCACTTCGTGCTACTAGTCCTACTGTCACACGTCTTTAGGCCACTGTTGTGACTGGCCCTTTGAGTCCACTGGTGCGTCTGCCCTAGTTGCTGAGCTTGTTGACTTAGCTTCCGCCTGTCGCCTAGACTACGCTGCTAGTCTTGTTGTTGAGTCTTAGTCTATCTGTCCTCTTTCCGTTGGGGGTGAGTGTGCTCTTCGCATGGACGTCCTTGAGGACAGTCAGGAGGACTTTAAGTGTTTTGCATTTGCTTTACCTCATCTCAGGTCCATGCTGATTGCACCTAAGGGAGACCCGGATGCACCATACATCCCGACTTCGCGCTCTTACGTAGAGGTGATTGAGGGTCCCTACTCTTCTCAGTGGCAGACAGCCATGGACGCAGAGATGGCCTCCTGGAAGTCCACAGGCACCTACGTCGACGAGGTTCCCCCACCTGGGGCGAACATCGTCAGTGGCATGTGGATTTTCAGGGTGAAGCGACCGCCGGGTTCTCCGCCTGTCTTCAAGGCTCGTTACATTGCTCGAGGCTTCAGTCAGCGACAAGGAGTTGACTTCACCCAGACCTTCTCCCCCACCCCAAAGATGACCACTCTTCGGGTTCTACTGCACGTTGCTGCTCAGCGCGTCTACGAGCATGGCAGATGTCAGATGGACCACACTAAACCCTAAACCGCGTGTCCTAAACCCTAAACCCTAAACCCCGAAGATGACCACTCTTCAGGTGCTACTGCACGTCGCCGTTCAGCGTGACTACGAGTTTCACTCTCTTGACTTCAGCACAGCTTTCTAACAGAGCAGCTTGCACAAGGAGTTCTGGCTGCGCCGCCCACCTGGCTTTACTCGGTCGTTTCCTGCAGGTACCCAGTGGAGCCTCCGACAGCCAGTCTACGGTCTTCGCCAGGCGCCTCGCGAGTGGCACGACACACTGAGGACGTCGCTTGCGGCTCTTGGGTTTGCTCCTTCGACTGCTGACCCGTCGTTGTTTCTACGCATTGACACTTCTATGCCCCCGTTCTACATCCTTGTGTACGTCGACGACTTGGTCTTTGCCACTGTTGGACTCGCCCACGTGAAGTCGGAGCTGCAGAAGAGACACACGTGCACAGACCTGGGTGAGTTGTGCAGCTATCTTGGCTTGCAGATCACCCACGACAGAGCCCAGCGCACCATTACCTTGACTCAGTCACACATGGTGCAGCAGGTCCTTCAGCGCTTCGACTTCCACTACTCCTCACCACAGTCCACTCCTCTGCCTACCGGTCACTCGCTCTCAGCTCTGCCTTCGGATGAGTTCGTAGAGCCGACTGGCCCGTATCCAGAGCTTGTGGGCCCCTCATGTACCTGAATTATGCATTGATTACTAACAATTTTATCTTATCTTATTTGATGTATTGGGAGACGTAGTTTGTGGTGGTTTTGCAACACCATTGAATTATGCAGACTATTGTATCATTATCACAAACAATGGATTTGATGCTTTATTCGCAGCTAATCTGATGTCCTACACTCGACCTGGCCTTGCTTACCCTCTTAGCATCTTGGCACGCTACGTGGCGGCCAGGAGACACCAAGCAGAGCACTGGAAGGCCGCTAAGAAGGTGATGCGCTACTTGTGCAGTACGTCGGGCATGGGGCTCGTGCTTGCAGGACGGGCTCGAGTTGTCCTCACTGGTCCTGCAGACGCTTCTTGGGTTGACAACTTGGCTACGCAGCGGTCGTCACAGGGTTACACCTTTAGCCTTGGCTCCTTCTCTGTTTCGTGGCGGTCTACCCGCTCGTCTTCTGTTCTCAGCTCCAGCTGTGAGGCTGAGATCTACGCCACAGTCATGGCTGCACAGGAGTTACGCTGGCTCACCTACCTGCTGACCGACTTGGGAGAGCCGCCTCGTTCTCCTCCTGTTCTGTACGTCGACAACAAGGCCATAATTGCCTTGTGTCAGGAGCACAGACTGGAGCACAGAACGAAGCACATTGCTCTGTGCTACTTCCTTGCTTGAGAGTTGCAGCAGCATGGTCAGCTTCGTTTTGTTTACGTGGCCTCTCAGGCCAACACTGCTGATATCTTCACCAAGGCACTTCAGCCTTGTGATCATCAGCGTTTCTGTAGTGTTCTAGGCCTTGTGCCTACTTTGCCTCACTTGCTCACTTCTTGATTTTGCCTGTACTGTGATCTATATACTTATACCTGCCTGCTTGCATTTGCTAGGTTGTGATTACTGTACTGCTTGTTCTCCTTTATATGTATAACTCTGCATGTAAACTGGCCTTGTGGCCACTTGCTTGTGCTCAGACTGCGTGGTGACTTCGTCATCCACCCTGGGCTTGCTTTGTTTTGTCGTTTCTCTTGACTGGTCTTGTGACCATTGCGTTCTCTGGTTATCCCCCATTTCGCCTATGGGGGTGTGTCAAAACATATATGCTTATGTTGTTTAGGCTATATGGGTGTTAGCACTAGGGGGTACAGAATTTCACTTGATGTTATCCTTGTACCCCTCCCCTTGACCTGATCACCATCCTATTCTTCTCGACAGGATTTTCTCATCCGTTGGACTGATCGCACTAATGAAGTCAACACGTGGGTGTCATCCGCCTTGCTTGAAGACTCTCTGCTTATTGGTGATTATCTAGCCCGCAAGCGAGCTGCGGATATTGACCACCTTTCTTAAGGGAGGAAGGGGGTGGGGGGGGGGGGGGGGGGGGGGGGGGTAGTGTAAGGAATTTTCTTGAGTTCCTGATCGGAGTTGACTGCTTCGCGTACAGCCCCAATTTTCGGACTCTGCACATTTGGCCGACATCAACGATGCTGAGGCTCCTCGCGTCGCCTTCGGCATTTTCCTTCGCCAAACCTGCATCCAACCTCTCTCACCCGAAGTTCCCTCCTAGCAAATCTAGCCACTACATTAGCGGGTCCCTTCATTGTATTCTCAGTCTGTTCAATCACAATCTCATTATTTGTTTATCTGCACACTCTCTTTTACAACTCTTATTTTCGGAGTCTGCACGTTTGGCCAACATTAACAATGCCGAGGCTCCTCGCGTTGCCTTAGGCATTTTCCTTCGCCAAGCCTGCACCCAACCTCGCTCACGCGAAGTTCTCTCCTAGCTATACTAGCCACTGCATTAGCGTGTGCCTTCATTGTATTCTCTGTCTGTTCAATCACAATCTCATTATTCGTTAATCTGCGCCATCTCTTTTACAACTCATAACATCTTGTACTCGTTTGACTCACTAGTGCGATCGTCACTATGTGCACGAGTAACATATACCAACGATTTTAGGGCGTGTAAAATTGTAACGCCCAAACCAAATTATCGATCATTTGCGCGTTTCAAGTGAGTGCGAAATGTGTAACGCTTAAGCGAACCCCGCCTCAGATTTCGTCAGCATTTGGGGCACCCAACTTGCACCACCCCCTCAATTAAACGTGAAATTGTTTATCCGTTCACTGTATTTGAAAGGGATAGGAAATAACGAGGAATCTGACTAATATTTAGTGCGCTTAACAAAGCAAAGGGTTTAGGTAAGCAGAAATAAATTTTACCTGCTGAGAATTAGTCTAGGTATGTCCCACAATGCGGTGCATAAATTTCAGAGGCATAAAATACCATTAAAATTCGGTCATATCGGGGTGACTAATCAAATTGGCGTAACCCTAATACCTCGCAATCGCCAGAAACGCGCAAATGTTCGACCATTGGCTTTGGTCGTTACAATTTAACACGCACCCATCTTAGGTAATGTGGCGGGAATTTGCAAATGCTGGTTGGACTTATGATATTCTGATGCAAGATTACCCCCACGGCGTTCAGAATTTTGGGCGGCGTTCATGGAATCCCTCCGCCATAGCCAACATGACAGCGCCTCTATAAAATGCTCCGGCCGTGATGATGACAATGTCGAGAGCGACGCGGCCTCGCGCGACCCGATCTACCTGGACTACAATGCGACCACTCCTATCGGTGCGACTCGGGCAGTACCCTCGTGCCGCCTCACATTGCTGGAGCTTTTGCATTCGTTGACGTGTCCGCACCCACCAGCTCACATCCGTGCCTCCGCTTCTCACCCTCTCTGTGGATCCCTTCTCCCTCCTCATCTCCCCGCCGGTGCCCCGCTCTCCGTGCGAGGCGGCGCGCAGACCCCGCGGTGGCGGAGGAGATGATTCCCGTGCTGCGCGCGGAGTTCGGCAACCCGTCCAGCGCGCACGCGCCTGGGCGGAGGGCCAACGCGGTTGTGGAGGGCGCGCGGGCGCGCGTGGCGCAGCTGCTCAACTGCTCCGCGGATGAGGTACGGGCCAGCGAGGGTGGCAGCAGGATGCTGATTCTATAACGCGTAGCATCAAGATGAGGTGCAGAGGCGTGGAACCCTCGCATTGCAGCAACCGAAACCCGGATTGCCGCTCTTCGGGCATTGGTCATCACTGGCAAATTGGGTTTCAGCGAACGTGGTTACTGGCTCGAGCTTTGAAAGTTTGACTGCAGCCGCAACCCATGTGCCACGCCCTGATGCAGGAGCATACTCGCGCCCTGTGGTGCTGATCGCCCTCTGCGCTGCTCCTCGTCCTCACAGTGCACCTTCGCAGCACAGCGGAGTGTGCACACGCCCACTCCCGCTGCACAGCACCATCCAATCACTTTTAAGCGTGTGACAAGCGTGAGAGGTGCTGATGCTGTAGTGTGTGCGCGGGCAGTGCAGGTGGTGTTCACGAGTGGAGGCACGGAGTCCAACAACTGGGCCATCAAGGGAGCTGTCTCCGCCTATACCACCACCCGCTCTGCTCCCGCCGCTGCTGCGCCCGCTGCAGTGGTGGCGCCACATGTGGTGATATCGGCGGTGGAGCATCCAGCAGTGACGGAGGTGGCAGAGCATGTGAGGGCGGTAGCAGGCTGTGAGGTGACGGTGGTGCCTGTGGACGCACACGGCATTGTGTGTGTGCACCAAGTCATGGCTGCACTGCGCCCCACCACGGCCATCATCTCCATCAGTACGCTCTCCTCCTCACCTCGCTTTCCCTCCATCCTTCCTCACTGCAATTAACTCTCCTCGTCTTTCCAATCCTAGTTCTGTCGCTTCTCCTCCCTTGTCATACTTCTCACAAGGAGCTGTGGCTTGAGTGCGAGTACAGCCCCTTGCTTCGCCCTTGCTTCGTCACAGTCACTCTCTCGCTCCCACACTTAAAACCCATCGTTACGAAACTCACTGCTCCTCCACTGATGCCATTCTTCCCTCCACCGCTGCTGCTGCTCCTTACGCTTCTCCAACACCCCTCATGTGCAAGCTTCAATGCGCCCCTTGTGCTCCACTCGACTGTCTGTTGGGCGCCTCAGCGAAGCCACTGCTCTCTCTTGTCTCTTGCTCGCAGTGCTGGCCAACAACGAGGTGGGGTCGCTGCAGCCCATTGCACGCATCGCTGCTGCCCTCACAAGCCACAAAGCGGCCGCAGCAGCACAAGCCCTGCAAGATGCAGCAGAGGCAGGATCAGACGGAGCAGCAGCGGCAGCGGCAGTGTTTCCATACCTGCACACGGACGCCAGCCAGGCGGTGGGGAAGATCCCTATGGACTTTGCTGCTCTCCGTGCCGACCTGCTCACTGTTGCCGCCCACAAGGTACTGCCTGCCTGCCTCTCAAACCACTCTTTCTCATTGTGCGAGTATCCTGCATTGCCTCCCACAAGGTGACAGGTGCTCCTACCCACGCATGGCGCAGTTTTGCTGGCAGGCCGTTGCTAACACTCACCACTCCCGCCATTGACTTGGCACACACACCATATTTTGCCCTAACGCCCTCCTCTCTACTCCTTCCCGGCTCACACCGAGTGTTCCCCTCTCCGCTCTACTCCCGCCCTCCACCTGCAGCTGTATGGCCCCAAGGGCGTGGGAGCGCTGGTGGTGCGGCGGGGGGTGCACCTACCGAAGCTGATGCATGGGGCAGGGCACGAGAAGGGCAGGCGCGCAGGCACAGAGAGCACCGTGCTGCTGGCAGGACTGGGGAAGGTGGGACCCCAGGGAGAGGGTGGGGGGAGAGAGGGGGATGACTTGGTTGAGAGAGGGGGGGGATGAAGGCGAGGGGGCACAGGGGGAAGGGGAATCAGGGGAAGTGGGGAAAGAAGGGCAGTCATCGCAGCAGAATGCAGTGTGTGAGGGAGATTAGAAAGCAACCACATGTGCTGCCTGTTTCTACTGCACTTACGTGTGCACTCCTCCCACTTCATCCCTGTGTGCACCCTTCGCCCGCCAGGCATGTGAGCTGGCACGCGCTTGTCTCCTGGCCGATGCAGCACACAGCGAGCGCATGCGCAGCAGACTGCTGCACGGCCTTGCACGCCACCTTTGCCTTGTGACGCCACAGGCAGTCACAGGGGAGGGCGACGGCAAGACAGTGCCAGGGAAGGAGAGCAGTAACGGTGCTGCTGCTGCTGCTACTGCAGCAGCAACAGAGGGCGATGGGGAAGGTGACAAGGACATGGTTCGGTTCAGAGTGAATGGGCCATGTGATCCAAGCCAGCGCCTGCCCAACACTCTTAGGTCAGCCTCCCTCTCCCTGTGTCCAGTGCACCCTTGTTCCATTGTCCCCTCCAGCACTCTTGGATATCGTGGCGTTCCCGGTTATTGCCTGATACTGCACCCTAGCTGCTCCACTCCATTGCCTTGTGCTGCTTGCTGTAGCGTGTCTTGGAACCCTTGTTTCTTGTGACTTGCTTCCATCCGCGAGATCCGAGTCTGCCATGACACACACTCTCCCTAGCTTTGGTGACTTTGCTCTACCCATCTCCTGTTCTCTGACTCGCCCATCTCTCCCTCCACGCACTCCCTACCTTCACGCCCCCTGACACACAGTCTCTCCTTCGAAGGCCTGCACGGACCCACCCTCATGGCGCGACTCCTCCCCCGAGTCGCATGCAGTGCCGGTGCTGCTTGCCATTCCTCCCCTGCTCCCCCCTGCCCCGCCCCTGCCGCCTCTTCCCCGTCCTTCAAGCCAGAAGCGTCAGCAGCCTGTGTGAAGGGATCGTCTGTGCTGGAGGCGATGGGGGTGGATGGCAGGTATGCAGGGTGCACTGTGAGGGTGAGTGTGGGGCGGTGGACGACAGAGCCGGAGGTGGATGCTGCAGCACAGATCATTGCAGATGCTGTCATGCAACTCAACAACGAGCAGCAGCTGCAGCAGCAGCAGCAACAGGTCTGATGTCTGATTTGTTTGATAGCATATACGGTACTTTTTTGTACAGTACCACCGAGTCTGTCTGGTCTCTTTTTGGGTAAAATACATTGTTTACCCTTTCTGTTGTCAGAACATTATAGCTTATACATTTGTGTAGGCTGTAATGGGGTAGCCCATAAGGGGTACAACCCAATTAGGGTTAGTACTTGTACCCAACTGTTTCATAGTTCATCCATCCATTCTCATTTCTCGTCATGGTATCAAGCAGGTTCCCGAGTAGGAATGCTGCCTAGGGCCCACTACGATTTTTTTTTCCCTGCCCGGAGCGCTCCACTCCTACCCGAGTAGCGCTTCGAGTGCCTTACCTACCCTCGAGCCGCCCTTAGTGGCCCCCCTTTGGCCGCCCTTACGGCCCCTCGCGCCGCCTTCTACGGCCCCTCGCACCGCCCTTACGACCCCCCTACGGCCCCGTCTGGCCCCTTACGGCCCCGCTTAGGCCCCTTACGGCCCCGCTTAGGCCCCTTACGGCCCCGTCGCGGCCTCGCCTAGGCCCCTCCGCGGCCCTGTCTGGCCCCTTACGGCCCCGCCTAGGCCCCTCCGCGGCCCCGTCTGGCCCCTTACGGCCCCGCCTAGGCCCCGTACGGCCCCTTCGCACCCTCGCCTAGGCCCCTCCACGGCCCCGTCTGGCCCCTTACGGCCCCGCCTAGGCCCCTCCGCGGCCCCGTCTGGCCCCTTACGGCCCCGCCGAGGCCCCTTACGGCCCCTCCGCGGCCCCGCCTAGGCACCTCCGCGGCCCCGTCTGGCCCCTTATGGCCCCGCCTAGGCCCCTTACGGCCCCTTCACGGCCCCGTCTAGGCCCCTTGCGGCCCCTCCTAGGCCCCTCCGCGGCCCCATCTGGCCCCTTACGGCCCCGCCTAGACCTCTTGCGGCCCCGTCTAAGCCCCTCCGCGGCCCCGGCTGGCCCCCTGAGGCCCCGTTTCGGCCACTCTGCGGCCCCGCCTAGGCCCCGCTGCGGCCCCGTCTGGCCCCTTTACGTCCCCGTTTCGGCCCCTCTGCGGCCCCGTCACCACCTGCGGTCCCGCCGCCACCTGCGGCCCCGCCGTCACCCGCGACGCCGCCGCCGGGCAGCACAGCAGCCGAGCCGCCCAGCAGCTGAACCGCCCTGCAGCCGAGCCGCCCTACCGCCGAGCCGCCCAGCAGCTGAGCCGCCCAGCAGCCGAGCCGCCCTGCAGCCGAGCCGCCCTGCCACCGAGCCGCCCTGCAGCCGAGCCGCCCTGCCGCCGAGCCGCCGAGCCGCCCTACTGTCTAGCAGCTGCTATTTCTACCGGTGCTCCCCGGCCCCTCCTTCCTCGGACTGGTGAGCTCACTTCCTCCCAGGCCACTGCAGTCATGGCTACCCCTAGTGTCCTCACTTTTGATGCTGAGGGCCGTGCCGTTGACTTCGAGGTCTGGGTCGATGACCTCCAGCTATTTCTTCAGTGCGATATGGCGGACGGCCTCTCCCTGTTTGACCTCACTTCTGGTGCCTCTCCTACCCATGCTGCTGATGCTGACGCCAGTGTTCGCTCACAGTGGGCCACGCGCGATGCTGCTGCTCGCCTTGCTCTGCGCTGCCACTTACCGACCACTGAGCGTGCACACTTTAGCCAGTACAAGAGTGCTCAGACCTTGTACGACGCTGTAGTTGCACGCTACTCTTCACCTGCCACTGCTGCACTGTGCCGCATCATGCTACCGTACCTCTTCCCTGACCTTGCTGCCTTTCCCACAGTCGCTAACCTCATTACGCACCTCCGCACTAGTGACACTCGCTACCGCGCTGCGCTTCTTGCTGAGTTCTGCGTCAAGAACCCCCCCCCCCATGTACATCACCCTCTACTATATAGTCACCCGACTCCCTGACTCTCTCCGCGTAATCAGGGACCACTTTCTCTCAGTTTTCCCCACCACTTTTACCGTTGACCTCCTCGAGAAGGCCCTCCTATCGATAGAGAATAGCATAGTCGTTGTAGGAGCCTCTCGTGGTGACCCTCGCACCCCCGTCTTTGAGGGGTGTTCTCCCTCCCCCTTCTTGCCCTCTATTGCCTCTGCTGCGGCGGCCGCCCTCGTTGGTTTCGAGTCGGTCGGCGCTGCGTCTGCCCCGAGCGGGAGACGCCGCACCGGCAAAGGCAAGGGGGGCAAGGGCACTGGAGGGGCTGGAGGGGGCGGTGGAGGTGGTGGTGGAGGCTGTGGAGGGAGTGCGATGGTGGTGGAAGTGGTACCGGGGGTGGCGGCGGTGGCGGCAGTAGTGGAGGCGGCGGAGGCGGTGGAGGTGGCAGAGGGAGCGGAGACGGCGGACGCGTGGCGTCGCCAGTTCCCTGAGGCGTCAGACATCCCTTGCTAGGGAGATCTGTCTAAGGCAGGGGTTGCTATCTTTGATCTTGACTTTGATGCTATTCTTGCTGCGATGTATCCTGTTGATACAAGTGTTGTTGGTGACTGTTACCTCTGTGTACCGCCTGACCCGGGCATTAAGGCTGTTGCTCTAGGTACTGGTGAGGCTGTTGCTCTATGTGCTAGTGCGTCTGCTGCCCCAGGTACTAGTGAGTTTGCCACCCCAGGTGCTGGTGAGTCTGCTCTCTCAGGTACTACGTCGGCTCAGGCCTTCCACACCTCCACCTTGGACTCACGTGCGTCACGCTCCTTCTTTCGAGACCGCACCACTCTTACGCCGCTCAGTCGGCCGGTTGCAGTCTCCTTGGCAGACCCATCTACGGGTCCTGTCCTTGCTAGCTTCTCCACTGTCTGACCGTGCCCGGCAGCCCCCTCTAGCACCCTGTCTGGTCTCTACCTCCCCTCGTTCTCTACGAACTTGGTGAGTGGAGCGGTCCTACAGGATAGGGGGGTTGACCAGTTCACTCCTGCGAGTCAGCGAGTGACCCACTGCACGTGTGCTCGGACAGGCCGACACTTGGCCACGTTCACCCGTCGGCCAGGGTCGAGCCTGTACACCCTTTCTACTAAGTCTCCTCCTGCTGCTGAGTCTGGCCAGGTAGCTGCGTCGAGTCAGGTGTTTGTTGCGGCGTCCAGGTCTGGTCCTGAGTCTGCCCCCTGCTCGTGTCGTCTACTGTCCCACCAGACTCTCCTTTGGCACCACCGCCTTTGTCACCCCTCCTTGTCTCGTCTCCGAGGCATGGCCTCCCGTGTCCTTGTCTCTGGTCTCCCACGGTCTCTCCCTCCCCTTCCTCCGGGGCCTGGCCCTACCTGCGTCCCCTGCGTCGAGGGGCGACAGCGCGCCGCCCCTCACTCCTCCGAGTTTCCTCTGACAGAGGCTCCGCTGCAGACTCTCCACATGGACGTGTGAGGCCCAGCCCGCGTTAGTGGGCAGGTGCGAGAGCGGTACTTTCTGCTGGTGGTTGACGACTATTCGCGTTACACCACAGTCCTCCTCTTGTGCAGCAAGAGTGACGTCACTGAGGTGTTGATTGACTAGATCCGCGCAGCTCGTCTCCAACTCAGAGGGAGTTTCGGCTCAGACTTTCCTGTTCTGCGTCTGCACTCGGACAGACGCAGGGAGTTTTCCTCTGCCCGTCTAGGAGCACTCTGTCGTGCAAAGGGCATCCGCCAGACCTTCACGCTTCCGGCCTCTCCACAGCAAAATGGGATTGCTGAGGGCCGCATTGGCATGGTCATGGACGTCGCTCGTACGTCCATGATGCATGTGGCTGCCCCCCATTTTCTGTGACCGTTTGCGGTTCAGTACGCCGCGCATCAGCTCAACCTTCAGCCCTGGGTCTCCTTGCCAGAGACCTCCCCCGCCTTGCGGTGGACAGGGAAGGTTGGCGATGCGTCTGCGTTTTTGGTCTGGGGATCTCAGGCGTTTGTCCGCGACTTGTCTGCGCATAAGATGTCCCCCCGTGCAGTTCCCTGCGTCTTCTTTGGCTTCCCCCCTGACGCGCCCGGGTAGCACTTTTACCACCCCACCTCGCAACGTGTTCTGTCCTCCCAGGACGTCACCTTTGACGAGTCGGTGCCTTACTACCGTCTCTTCCCCTACCGCACTGCGCCCCTCCCCCCGCCGCCGCTCTTCCTTGCGCCAGGTCCTCCCCATGTAGACCCCTCCCCCCTCAGGGTCCTGCCCCGTCAGGTGTGTCCCAGGTAGACGCACTCGAGCATGTCGAGGTAGCTGTTGACTCTGGTGCTGCTAGAGATGCTGAGCCTGCGGGTGCCGGGTCTGGGGGTGCTGGGTCTGGGAGTGTTGAGACTGGGGTCGCTGAGCCAGGGGGTGCTGGGTCTGGGGGTGCTGAGCTTGGGGGTGCTGAGCCAGGAGGTGCTGAGCCTGGAGGTGCGGAGTCTGGGGGTGCTGGGTCTGTTTGTCTGGCCGCCGGCGGTGCTTCATTGAGGCGGGAGCCGCTCTCTCCACAGGAGCTGCGCGAGTGGTTTGCCCGCCGTTGGAGACGTGCTGCTGAGACTGGGGGTACTGTTGGAGCTACTGGAGTCGGTCCTGCTGGAGCTGCTAGCGGTGCTGGTGCTACTGGAGGTGGAGCTGCTGGGGGTGTTGGCGCTGGTGTTTCTACTGGTGTTGGTGCGTCTGGGTGTGCTGCTGAGGCTGCTGGTGCTGACGGTCCTACTGGAGTTGGTGCTGCTGGAGCTGGAGCTGCTGGGGATGTTGGTGCTGGCGGTGCTGCTGGCGCTGGTGCTTCTGAGGGTACTGGAGTTGGCGCTGTTGGAGCTGGAGGTGCTGCTGGCACTGGTGCTGCCGCTGGGGGTACTTGTGCCGTCCTTGGTGGTTCTGAAGGCGCTGAGCGGCCAAGGCCGTACTTCGTTCCGCTCTTAGAGCAGGTTTTTGGTCTCCCGCCCTCTCCTGGTCTTGCTCCTCCCTCAGAGTCGCAGCCTGTCCAGTCGCAGTCACAGTTACAGCCTGCCTCCCCGCTACCTGCTCCTTCTCCCTACACTGGTCCTACTGGAGGTATTGCTGAGCGTCGTGAGCCTGCGTCTCGTCCTGCGTCGCCTGTCCGTGCTGCTCGCACTAGTTGTCGTGCTGCGCGTCCGCGGCCTCCTGCGGTCCCCGGCACATACCAGATGGCACTGCGTCCTTCCACTGCTCCTCTACGTGTCCCATTTTAGTCTCCTCTAGAGTCCTCTCTGCCTACTCTTGCTGACCCATAGTCAGACTCCCTTCGTGCTGCTAGTCCTTCGGTCACGCGCCTTCTTGCTAATGTAGTCACTGACCCTTCTTTTGAGTCCACTGCTGCGTCTGCCCTAGTTGCTGAGCTTGTTGACTTCGCTGGTCGCTGTCGTTTAGGAGTTCCAGTGCTTTACGGCTGCTTTGCCCCATCTCGTGTCCACGCTGATTGCCCCTGAGAGAGACCCGGATGCACCAGACATCCGGACTCCTCGATCGTACGCTGAGGCGATCGAGGGTCCCTACTCCCTTCAGTGGCAGTCGGCGATGAACGCAGAGATTGCTTCCTGGAAATCCACACGCACCTACGTCGGCGAGGTTCCCCCACCTGGGGCGAACATCGTCAGTGCCATGTGGATCTTCAGGGTGAAGCAACCGCCGAGTTCTCCGCTTGTCTTCAAGACGCGTTACGTGGTTCGAGGCTTCAGTCAGCGGCAGGGAGTTCACTACTTTCAGACCTTCTCTCCCACCCCAAAGATGACCACTCTTCGGGTGCAGCTGCACATAGCCGCTCAGCGCGACTTAGAGCTTCACTCTCTTGACTTCAGCACAGCTTTCCTGCAGGGCAGCCTGCACGAGGAGATCTGGCTGCGCCGCCCTCCTGGCTTCACTGGGTCGTTTCCTCGTGGTACCCAGTGGAGCCTCCGGCGGCCAGTCTACGGTCTCCGCCAGGCGCCCCGTGAGTGGCACGACACACTGATGACTACACTTGCGGCTCTCGGGTTTGCTCCTTCTACAGCCGACCCGTCGTTGTTTCTGCGCACCGACACCTCTTAGCCGCCATTCTACATCCTCGTTTACGTCGACGACTTGGTCTTTGCCACTGCTGACACTGCTGGACTCGCCCACGTGAAGTCGGAGCTGCAGAAGAGACACACGTGCACAGACCTGGGTGAACTGCGCAGCTACCTTGGCTTGCAGATCACCCGGGACAGAGCACAGCGCACCATTATCCTGACTCGGTCACACATTGCTCTCCGCTACTTCCTAGCTCGTGAGCTTCAGTAGCGTGGTCAGCTCCGCCTCACCTACGTGGCCTCTGAAGCCAACACTGCTGATATATTCACTAAGGCACTTCCGCCTTGTGATTATCAGCGCTTCTGTACTTTGCTAGGTCTTGTGCCTACTTGGCCTCACTTGCTCATTATTTGATCTTGTTTGTACTGTCCTCTTTCTATACCTGCACTTGCTTGTTTACCTTTATATATATGATCTTGCATGTGAACTGGCCTGGTGGCCTTACTCTTGTGCTCGGACTGCGTGGTGACTTTGTGATCCACCCTGAGCTTGCTTTGCTTTGCTTGACTGGTCTTGTGACCCCTTGTTCTCCCCCACTTTGCCTATGGGGGTGTGTCAGAACATTATAGCTTATACATTTGTATAGACTGTAGTGGGGTAGCCCATAAGGTGTACAACCCAATTAAGGTTAGTACTTGTACCCAATTGTTTCATAGTTCATTCATCCATTCTCATTTCTCGTCATCTGTTGGTCTCTTTCTTTGACTTACAATACCCTGATAAAGGGAGTATAACCAGATTGGTACCCTTTTCCACGATAAGGGGATTTTTTTTTGCGGTTGCGAAGCAACCTAGTACATTCGACATGTTACCGTATGTTTTTTTTTTCCATCCTCTATAGTCTTAAAAAGAAGATGGTCTAAAAAAGCTTGAGGAATATTGTTTTAGTGACTAGTAGTATATTTTTGAGAAGACATTTCAGCTCCCATGTAATATATATATATGTATTGCCCTGGCTCCTAGTATGGATGGGTACCTACCTATAATACTAAATGGATGAAATATTAACATGTAGTGCCATAATGATATTGTTAGCGCATGGATGCTTATTCCGCAATGCATACGCAATATTCTCTATTACGCATGAATGAGGTGTGCATGCATGTATTCTGATGTCGAAGGACTGAACCCGAGGTTAGCAAGAGTGGTGCTCATGTGTCAGAAACTAATGAGGAATAAATGCAATAAGCAGAAAGTTGATACAAGTATGACCCAAATTGGGTTGTACCCCGTATAGGCTACCCCACTACAGCCTACATAGCATGATACGGTAGTTCGACACACCCCCATAGGCAAAGTGGGAGAGAACAAGGGGTCACAAGACCAGTCAAGAAAATCAAAGCAAGCTCGGGGTGGATCACGAAGTCACCACACACTCTGAGCAAAAGCAAATGACCACAAGGCCAGTTCACATGAAGAGTTATACCATATATCAATGGGAACAAGCAGTACCGTCATGCTCCGGATATACCCCCAGGCCTATGTTACACCCATGGGCTTATAATCGTACTGCATGAGATCCTCGTGTACTTCGATGACTTGGTCTTTGCCACTGCTGACACTGAGGCTCTCGCCTTGGTGAAGTCGGGGCTGCAGAAGAGACACACGTGCACAGACCTGGGTGAGCTGCGCAGTTACCTTGGCTTGCAGATCACCCGGGACAGAGCACGCCGCACCATCACACTGACTCAGTCACACATGGTGCAGCAGGTCCTTAAGCGCTTCGGCTTCACCTGGTCCTCGGCACAGGCCACTCCTCTGGCTACAGGTCACTCGCTCTCAGCTCCACCTTCGGACGAGTCCATAAAGCCGAGTGGTCCTTACCCAGAGCTAGTGGGTTGCCTCATGTACCTGATCACCTGCACTCGTCCTGACCTTGCGTACCCTCTTGGCCTTCTGGCTTGCTTCATGGCTCCTGGTCGGCACCGAAAGGTGCACATGGATGCTGCAAAGAGGGTACTACGCTACTTGTGCAGTACATCGAGCATGGGGCTCGTGCTTGGAGGACGGAGCGATGTTGTCCTCACTGGGCACTCAGACGCTTCTTGGGTTGACGACCAGGCTACGCAGCGGTCGTCATAGGGTTACACCTTCAGCCTTGGCTCTGGTTCAGTTTCTTGGCATTCTACACGCTCGTCTTCAGTTCTCAGCTCCAGTTGTGAGGCTGAGATCTACGCCACAGCCATGGCTGCACAGGAGTTGCGCTGGCTCACCTACTTGCTGACCGACCTAGTAGAGCGTCCTCGTTCTCCTCCAATGATGTACGTCGACAACAAGGGTTTAGTGTGAGATCTACGCCACTGCCTTGTGTTAGGACCACAGACTAGAGCACAGAACGAAGCACATCGCTCTGCGTTACTTCCTTGCTCGAGTGTTGCAGCAGCGTGGTCAGCTTTGTCTTGCTCACGTGGCCACTCGGGCCAACATTGCCGATATATTCACCAAGGCACTTCCGTCCGGTGATCATCAGCGTTTCTGCAATTTGTTATGCCTTGTGCCCACTTTTCCTCACTTGCTGTAGACTTCGCTTGTACTGTGATCTACATATATATACCTGCATGCTTACTCTTGCTATGTAGTGATCACTCTACTGCTGTTCTTGCATATATACCTCTGCATGTGAACTGGCCTTGTGGCCCTTTGCTTGTGCTCAGTGTGTGTGGTGACATTGTGATCCACCCTGAGCTTGCTTTGCTTTTCTTGACTGGTCTTGTGACCCCTTGCTTTCCCCCACTTTGCTTATGGGGGTGTGTCAAATATTATATATGCTATATGTGTTTAGGCTGTTGTGGGGTAGCCAATATGGGGTACAACCCACATTAGGGTTTCATATTTGTACCCAATTTTTGCATAGTTCAAACATCACTGCTGCTAGATTCTGACACAGTGGGCTTATTGCCGGGTGCCGATAATAACCCCACCCTAAATTCGGATCATCTTTGTATAAGCGCACCCTTTGAAATTTTACTAGAATCTGTGATCACAACCTAGCCAGTGTAAGCATGCAGGTACAAGTATATAATTCATAGTACAGGCAAAGTGACAATGTGAGCAAGTAAGGGAAAGTAGGCACAAGGCTTAAAACAGTACAGAAACGCTGATGATCATGAGGCCGAAGTGCCTTTGTGAATATATCAGCAGTGTTGGCCTGAGTGGCCACGTAAGCAAGACGAAGTTGACCACGCTGCTACAACTCTCGAGCAAGGAAGTAATGCAGAGCAATGTGCTTCGTCCTGTGCTCGAGTCTGTGCTCATGACACAAGGCATTCATAGCCTTGTTGTCTACGTACAGAACATGAGGAGAACTAGGCCACTCTCCCAAGTCGGTCAGCAGGTAGGTGAGCCAGCGCAACTCATGTGCAGCCATGGGCTCTGCATAGATCTTAGCCTCAAAACTAGAACTGAGAACAGAAGACGAGCGGGTAGACCGCCAAGAAACAGAACCGGAGCACTGGGAGTTACCCCTATGTCGACCGCTGCGTAGCAAAGTTGTCAACCCAAGACACGTCTGCGTGGCCAGTGAGAACAACTCGACTCCGTCCTCCAAGCACGAGCCCTATGCCCGACGTACTGCACAAGTAGCGCAACACCCTCTTAGTGGCCTCCCAGTGCTCTGGTCGGTGTCTCCTGGGCGCAACGAAGCGTGCCAGAATGCTGATAGGGTATGCAAGGTCAGGTCGTGTGCAGGTCATCAAGTACATGAGGCAGCCCACAACCTCTAGATACGGGCCACTCGGCTCTACGAACTCGTCTAAAGGTGGAGCTAGAGGCGAATGACCGATAGGCAGAGGAGTGGACTGTGGCAAGGACCAAGTGAAGCCGAAGCGCTGAAGGACCTGCTGCACCATGTGTGACTTAGTCAAGGTGATGGTGCACCGTGCTCTGTCCTGGGTGATCTGCAAGCCAAGATGGCTGCGCAGCTCACCCAGGTCTGTACACGTGTGTCTCTTTTGCAGCTCCGACTTCACTAGAGTCAGTGTCTGAGTGTCAGCACTGGCAAAAACCAAGTCGTCAATGTGCACGAGCATGTAGAACGGCGGCAGCGAAGTGTCGGTGCGCAGAAACAACGATGGGTCACCAGTCGAAGGAGCAAACCCAAGAGCTGCAAGTGCCGTCCTCAGTGTGTCGTGCCGCTCACGAGGCGTCTGACGGAGACCGTAGAATGGCCGCCGGAGACTCCACTGGGTACCTGCAGGAAACGACCTAGTGAAGCCAGGTGGGCGGTGCAACCAAATTTTCTCTTGCAGGCTGCCCTGTAAGAAGGTTGTGCTGAAATCAAAAGAGTGAAGCTCGAGGTCACGCTGAGCGGTGAGGTGCACCAACACCCAAAGAGTGGTCATCTTCGAGGTAGGGGAGAAGGTCTGGAAGAAGTCAACTACATGTCACTGACTAAAGCCTTGTGCAACGTAACGCGCCTTGAAGACAGGCGAAGAACCCGGCGGCTGGTTCACCCTGAAAATCTACATGCCATCGACTATGTTTGCCCAAGGCGGGGGAACTGCGTCGACGTAAGTGCCTATGGACTTCCAGGATGCCATCTGTGCGTCCATGGCTGACTGTCACTAAGAGGAGTAGGAACCCATGATCGCCTCTGCGTAAGAGCGCGGGGTCGAGATGTCTGGAGCATCCGGGTCTCCCTCATGTGCAAGCAGCATGGACACGAGATGAGGTACAGCAGTTGTAAGACACTCAAAGTCCTCCTGCATGTCCTCAAGGACGTCTGTGCCAAGAGCACTCTCACCCCCGACGGACGGAGGATAGACAGACTCAGACTCAACAACAAAACTAGCGGCGTAGTCGAGACGTAAAGCAGCAGCAAAGTCAACAAGCTCAGTGACTAAGGCAGACGCAGCAGTGGACTCAAACGAAGGGTCAGTGACAATAGTGGCTAGGAGACGCATGAGAGTAGGACTGGCATCACGAACTAAGCCAGACTCGGGGTTCGAACCGTCTGGAAGAGAGGACGCAGGAGGAGACGGTAGGGGAACTCGCTGTGGAACAAAGGAAAGACGAAGTGTCATACTATAAGTGCCAGAGACAGGAGGAGGACGCGGACGCGAAGCATGACGACCAGTGCGACCAGCGCGAACGGGCGAGGCAGAATGGGACGATCTGGAAGAGAGTCTGTCTGCTCAGTGTAAGGAGAAGGAGCAGGCAGTGGGGAGGCTGGCTGTAACAGTGGCTGTGACAAGTCAGGCGGTGACACAGAAAGGGAGGAGTAAGTGCGGAGAATTCTATTCTAAGGGAGAGCTGAATTGCTTGTGACGCACGGTCAGAGTTCTGGCAGTGATTTTGGACATAGTGTTTGAATGACTTAATAGAATTTGAGCATAGTTTCACTAAGCGTATCTTTGGTTCCGGTCATGAGCACTGTTCATGCTACTGTTTGGGTCATGCGGAAAATATGCATGACCCAAAGTGGGCTGCCGAGCCGCGCGCGGCCCCAGCTTTTGGTCAATGTGCAGCAGTTGGGCGATTGACGTGCACGACCCACCCCCAACCAATCACCTGGTTGCACGATTCACAATAGACTGCCATTTTTTTGCGGTCGTCAGTCGAGTGCCACAATTTTGCAATGTACCGTATCCTACAACTCTGCACCCAACCACTCGGCAAATTGACCCTAGTGATCCAAGAATGTGTCTAAAATTTCCCGCGTCGCGCTCCCAACATTTGGGGATTCATGCCGACATTTTTTACGATTATGTTTTGCGTGGATGTCGCAACTGAACTTTCGGACTGTTCCGGCATCCCTCCATTGGATGCGACTGTTATTTGGGGCGTAATTTTGGAGCGAAAAGCCCCACGCCAATTTGGGGGTCGCATGAGTGCTGAGAACCCAAAGTGGTGTTTTAAGTTGTTCCGGGCATCTGCAATTCGCGCATGCCCGAAACATTGCTCATGACCCGAACCTGGATACGCCCTAAGGAAAATTAATTGAACAAGATTATGGTACAAGCAAGGAGCCGCCGCCGCCACTTACGGCCCTGTCGCCGTCACCCACGGCCCCGTCATCCTACCCTAGCGGCCCCATCACCGCTCTGCCGCCCAGCGACCGAGCCGCCAAGCAGCACAGCAGCCGAGCCGCCCACCTACCGAGCAGCCGAGCCGCCCAGCAGCCGAGCCGCCCCGCAGCCGAGCCGCCAAGCAGCCGAGCCGCCCAGTAGCCGAGCCGCCCTGCCGCCGAGCCGCCCAGCAGCCGAGCCGCCCTGTAGCTGAGCCGCCCAGCAGCCGAGCCGCCCTGCCGCCGAGCCGCCGAGCCGCCCTTCTGTCTAGCAGCTGCTGTTTCTACCGGTGCTCCCCGGCCCCTCCTTCCTCGGACTGGTGAGCTCGCTTCCTTCTAGGCCACTGCAGTCATGGCTACCCCTAGTGTCCTCACTATTGATGCTGAGGGCCGTGCCGTTGACTTTGAGGTCTAGGTCGATGACCTCCAGCTGTTTCTCCAGTGCGATAGGGCAGACGGACTCTCTCTGTTCGATCTCACCTCAGGTGTCTCTCCTGCCCCGCCTGCTACTGCTGACAGCACTGTTCGCTCACAGTGGGCCACACGCAATGTTGCTGCTTGCCTTGCTGTTCGTCGCCACTTACCGACCACTGAGCGTGCACACTTTAGCCAGTACAAGAGTGCTAAGACCTTGTACGACGCTGTAGTTGCACGCTACTCTTCCCCTGCCACTGCTGCTTTGAGCCGCCTCATGCTACCGTACCTCTTCCCTGACCTTGCTGCCTTTCCCACAGTTGCTGACCTCATTACGCACCTCCACACTAGTGACACTCGCTACCGCGCTGCGCTTCCTGCTGAGTTATGCGCCAAGAACCCCCCCCCCCATGTACATCACCCTCTACTACATAGTCACCCGGCTCCCTGACTTTCTTCGTGTAGTCAGGCACCACTACCTCTCAGTTTACCCCACCACTATCATCGTTGACCTTCTCAAGAAGGCCCTCCTAGCGGCAGAGAAGAGCATTGTCGCTGTAGGAGCCTCTCGTGGTGACCCTCGCTCCCCCGTCTTTCAGGGGTGTTCTCCTTCCCCTCTCTTGCCCTCCGTTGCTTCTACTGCTGCGGCCAACCTCGTTGGTTTCGAATCGGTCGGCGCCGCGTCTGCCCCGAGCGGGAGACGCCGCACCGGCAAGGGCAAGGGGGGCAAGGGCACTGGAGGGGCTGGAGGGGGCAGTGGAGGTGGTGGTGAAGGCAGTGGAGGGAGTGGGGGTGGTGGTGGGAGTGGTGCCGGGGGTGGCAGCGGCGGCGGCAGCAGTGGAGGCGGCGGAGGCGGTGGAGGTGGCGGAGGGAGCGGAGGCGGCGGAGGTGGTGGAGGAGGCGGAGGTGGAGGAGGCAGCGGCGGCGGCGGCAGCTATGGTGGAGCGGGTCGCGACTCTGCGCAGAGGAGTGGCTCCGGTGGTGGTCCACGCCAGCAGCAGCGGAGTGGTGTGACCCTGTCCCCTCAGCAGCTTCGTGAGTGGTACACTACGCGTCAGCGCGGTGGGGGTACTAGTCCCTGCACTTACGTCCTCCGTACCGGCGACCGAGCTGGTGAGCAGTGAGGAGGCCCGCACTCCACCCAACGCTGCTTCGGTCGCCCGATGGACGCGTGCCGTCGCCAGTTCCCTGAGGCGTCAGAGATCCCTCGCTGGGGAGATCTTTCTAGGGCGGGGGTTGCCATGTTTGATCTTGACTATGATGCTATCCTTGCTGCCATGTATTCTGTGACTACTAGTGTTGAGGGTGACTGTTACCTATGTGTACCGCCTGACCCGGGCATTGAGGCCACTGCTCTAGGTGCTGGTGAGGCTGCTGCTCTAGGTGCTAGTGCGTCTGCTACCCCAGGTGCTAGTGCGACTGCTGCCCCAGGTGCTGGTGAGTCTGCTCTCTCAGGCACTTCGTCGGCTCAGGCCTCACACACCTTCACCCTTGACTCGGTTGCGTCCTGCTCATTCTTTCGAGACCGCACCACTCTTACGCCGCTCAGTTGGCCAGTTGCAGTCTCCCTGGCGGACCCCTCTGGGGGTCGTGTCCTTGCTAGCTTCTCCACTGTCTTACCGTGCCCAGGAGCCCCCTCTGGCACCGTGTTAGGTCTCTACCTCCCCTCGTTCTCTACGAACTTGGTGAGTGGAGCGGACGTACAGGATAGGGGGGTTGACCAGTTCACTCCTGCGAGTCAGCGAGTGACCCACTGCACGTGTGCTCGGACAGGCCGACACTTGGCCACGTTCACCCGTCGGCCAGGGTCGAGCCTGTACACCCTTATTAGTGAGTCTCCCACGGCAGCTGAGTCTGCCCAGGTAGCTGCGTCGAGTCAGCTGTTTGCTGCAGCGTCCAAGTGTGGTCCTAAGTCTGCTCCCTGCTCGTGTCGTCTGCTCTCCCACCAGACTCTCCTTTGGCACCACCGCCTTTGTCACCCCTCCTTGCCTCGTCTCCGAGGCATGGCCTCCCGTGTCCTTCTCTCTGGTCTCCCTCGGTCTCTCCCTCCCCTACCTCCGGGGCCTGGCCCTACGTGCGTCCCCTGCGTCGAGGGGCGACAGCGCGCCGCCCCTCACTCCTCCGAGTTTCCTCCGACAGAGGCTCCGCTGCAGACTCTCCACATGGACGTGTGGGGCCCAGCCCGCGCCAGTGGGCAGGGGCGAGAGCGGTACATTCTGCTGGTGGTTGACGACTACTCGCGTTACACCACAGTCTTCCCCTTGCGCAGCAAGGGTGACGTCATTGAGGTGTTGATCGACTGGATCCGCGCAGCTCGTCTCCAGCTCAGAGAGAGTTTCGGCTCGGACTTTCCTGTTCTGCGTCTGCACTCGGACAGAGGCGGGGAGTTTTCCTCTGCCCGTTTAGGAGCTTTCTGTCGTGCACAGGGCATCCGCCAGACCTTCACGCTTCCGGCCTCTCCACAGCAAAATGGGATTGCTGAGCGCCGCATTGGCATGGTCATGGACGTCGCACGTACGTCTATGATGCATGCGGCTGCCCCCCATTTTCTGTAGCCGTTTGCGGTTAAGTACGCCGCGCATCAGCTCAACCTTCAGCCCCGGGTCTCCTTGCTAGAGACCTCCCCCGCCTTGTGGTGGACCGGGAAGGTTGGCGATGCGTTTGCGTTTCGTGTCTGGGGATCTCGGGCGTTTGTCTACGACTTGTCTGCGGATAAGCTGTACCCCGTGCTGTTCTCGCGTCTTCCTTGGCTTCCTCCCTGACGCGCTTGGGTGGCAGTTTTACCACTCCACCTTGCGCTGTGTTCTGTCCTCCCAGGACGTCACCTTTGACGAGTCGGTGCCTTACTACCGTCTCTTCCCCTACTGCACTGCGCCCCTCCCCCCACCTCCGCTCTTCCTTGTGCCAGGTCCTCCCTCGGTGGACCCCCTCCCCCCTCAGGGTCCTGCCCCGTCAGGTGTGTCCCAGGTAGACGCAGTCAAGCTTGTCGAGGTAGCAATTGACTCTAGTGCACCCAGAGGTGCTGAGCCTGCGGGTGCCGGGTTTGGGGGTGCTGAGTTTGGGGTGGCTGAGACTGGGGGTGCTGAGCCTAGTGGTGCTGAGTCAGGGGATGCTGGGCCTTAGGGTGCTGAGCCTGGGGGTGCTGAGCCTGGGGGTGCGAAGCCTGGGGGCGCTGGGTTTGCTCGTGTGGCCGCCGGCGGTGCTTCGTCGAGGCGGGAGCCGCTCTCTCCATAGGAGCTGCGCGAGTGGTTTGCCCGCCGCTGGAGCCGTGCTACTGCGACTAGGGGTGCTACTAGGGCTACTGGAGTTGGTCCTTCTGGAACTGCTGGCAGTGCTGGTGCTGCTGGAGTTGGAGCTGCTAGGGGTGTTGGCGCTGGTGTGTCTACTGGCGCTGGTGCGTCTGGGGGTGCTGCTGAGGCTGCTGGAGATGATGGTCCTACTGGAGTTGGTGCTGCTGGAGCTGGAGCTGCTGGGGGTGTTGGCACTGGCGGTGCTGCTGAAGGTGGTGCTTCTGAGGGTACTGGTGTTGGTGTTGTTGGAGCTGGAGGTTCTGCTGGCGCTGGTGCTGCCGTTGGGGGTACAGGTGCAGTCCTTACTGGTTCTGAAGGCGCTGAGCGGCCGAGACCGTTCTTGGTTCCGCTCCTGGAGCAGGTTCTTGGTCTCCCGCCCTCTACTGGTCCTGCTCCTTCCTTAGAGTGTCCACCGCATGTCCAGTCGCAGTCACAGTTACAGCCCGCCTCCCCTCTACCTGCTCCTTCTTTCTACACTGGTCCTACTGGAGGTCTTGCTGAGCGTCGTGAGCCTACGTCTCATCCTGCGTTGCCTGTTCGTGCTGCTCGAACTAGTCGTCGTGCTACGCGTCCGCGTCCTCCTGCGGTCCCCGGCACACACCAGATGGCACTGCGTCCTTCCACTGCTCCTCTGCGTGTCCCGTTGCTGTCTCCTCTAGAGTCTTCTCTTCCTACTCTTGCTGACCTGGAGTCTGACTCCCTTCGTGCTGCTAGTCCTTCAGTCACGCGCCTCCTTGCTTCTATTGTCACTAACCCTTCCTTTGAGTCCAGTGCTGCGTCTGCCCTAGTTGCTGTGCTTGTCGACTTCGCTGCTCGCTGTCGTCTACACTATGCTGCCAGTCTCGTTGCTGATTCTGAGTCTGTCTGTCCTCCGTCCGTCGGGGGTGAGTGTGCACTTAGTACGGACGTCCTTGAGGACAGGCAGGAGGAGTTCCAGTGCTTTGCGGCTGCTTTGCCCCATCTCGTGTCCACGCTAATTGCCCTTGAGGGAGATCCGGATGCACCAGACATCCCGACTCCTCGATCGTACGCTGAGGCGATCAAGAGTCCCTACTCCTCTTAGTGGCAGCTAGCCATGGACGCAGAGATGGCTTCCTTGAAGTCCACAGGCACCTACGTTGACGAGGTTCCCCCACCTTGGGCGAACATCGTCAGTGGCATGTGGATTTTCAAGGTGAAGCGGCCGCCGGGTTCTTCGTCTGTCTTCAAGGCGCGTTACGTGGCTCGAGGCTTCAGTCAGCGGTAGGGAGTTGACTACTTTCAGACCTTCTCTCCCACCTCGAAGATGACCACTCTTCGGGTGCTGCTGCACATAGCCGCTCAGCGCGACTACGAGCTTCACTCTCTTGACTTCAGCACAGCTTTCCTGTAGGGCAGCCTGCACGAGGAGATCTGGCTGCGCCGCCCTCTTGGCTTCACTGGGTTGTTTCC
This sequence comes from Closterium sp. NIES-65, assembly GCA_948144175.1. Lineage (NCBI taxonomy): Eukaryota > Viridiplantae > Streptophyta > Zygnematophyceae > Desmidiales > Closteriaceae > Closterium > Closterium sp. NIES-65. Next base: position 2,586,045 of record CANXME010002068.1, read on the forward strand.
TCCTGGTACCCAGTGGAGCCTCCGGCGGCCAGTCTACAGTCTCCGCCAGGCGCCCCGTAAGTGGCACGACACACTGAGGACTACACTTGCGGCTCTTCGGTTTGCTCCTTCTACAGCCGACCCGTCGCTGTTTCTGCGCACCGACACCTCTCTGCCGCCGTTCTACATCCTCGTGTACGTCGACGACTTGGTCTTTGCCACTGCTGACACTGCTGGACTTGCCCACGTGAAGTCCGAGCTGCAGAAGAGACACACGTGCACAGACCTGGGTGAACTGCGCAGCTACCTTGGCTTGCAGATCACCCGGGACAGAGCACAGCGCACCATTACCCTGACTCAGTCACACATGGTGCAGCAGGTCCTTCAGTGCTTCGGCTTCACGTACCGTAGAGTCGAGTGGCCCGTACCCAGAGCTTGTTGGCTACCTCATGTACCTGATGACCTGCACACGACCTAACCTTGCATACCCTCTTAGCATCTTGGCACGCTATGTTGCTCCTGGGAGACACCGACCAGAGCACATGGCTGCAGCGAAGAGGGTGTTGCGCTACGTGTGCAGTACGTCGGGCATGTGGCTAGTGCTTGGAGGGCGACGTGGAGTAGTCCTCACAGGTCACGCTGACGCTTCTTGGGCTGACGACCAGGCTCTGCAGCGGTCGTCACAGGGTTACACTTTCCAGCTGTGAGGTTGAGATCTACGCAGGGGTTGTGGCTGCACAGGAGCTACGCTGGCTAACTTGTACTGTTTTCCGTGCTTGTTTTACCTTTATATATATGACCTTGCATGTGAACTGGCCTTGTGGCCTTACTCTTGTGCTCGAACTGTATGGTGACTTTGTGATCCACCCTGAGCTTGCTTTGCTTTGCTTTGCTGTGCTTTGCTTGACTGGTCTTGTGACCACTTGTTCTCCCCCACTTTGCCTATGGGGGTGTGTCAGAACATTATAGCTTATACATTTGTGTAGGCTGTAGTGGGGTAGCCCATAAGAGGTACAACCCAATTAGGGTTAGAACTTGTAACCAACTGTTTCATAGTTCATTCATTCCATTCTCACTTCTCGTCAGCTTTGGCAAAAGTTACCGATTTGTCTAGGTTCGTTTTTTTCGCGAGACCCAGCCAACCCTCGTTTTTCCCCCTGGTGAGTGAATCTGTCTTCGAAAGTCCCAAATTGCAGGTGCGTGACTTTCAAATGCTTGGAGACTCAACATTGTCAAGTTTTAAAACCTTGACTCTCGCGGTCCGCAATTTGGGATATGGGCTTTAAGCTCGAATGAGGCATTGTCGAGCAGAGAAATTATGGTCGACCAAAATTTCTTGTCACCGAAAATCGCAATGTGTGCAAATTTTGACTAATCGCGAAACAACAAATTTTGACCAATAAGACCATTTCGGATTTTGTACTCCCCAGGAGATTTCAAATCAGTAAGGAAACTAAACCTGAAACACGTTTTTACTAATGGTAAAAATTTAAACAACATTGAATGTTGGAAACCTGAGAAGCTGCTTACTCAAGAGTAAGACACATGTGCTTGTCGTTTCACCTTGCGTTGCTGACTCGGAAAGGTCGAGCGTTTGTCTAGGAACCTTTCTCCAAGGCTCATTGTGCTTGCTATTTGGAATCTCTTTGACGAGTAACGAGAAAGATTGAACTATGAAAGAGTTGGGTACAAGTACTAACCCTAATTGGGTTGTACCCCTTATGGGCTACCCCACTACAACCTACACAAATGTATAAGCTATAATGTTCTGACACACCCCCATAGGCAAAGTGGGGGAGAAAAAGTGGTCACAAGACCAGTCAAGCAAAGATGAGCGTAGCTCCTGTGCAGCCATGGCCCCTGCGTAGATCTCAGCCTCACAGCTGGAGCTGAGAACAGAGGACGAGCGGGTAGACCGCCACGAAACAGAGCCGGAACCAAGGCTGAAGGTGTAACCCTGTGACGACCGCTGCGTAGCCTGGTCGTCAACCCAAGAAGCGTCAGCGTGACCTGTGAGGACTACTCGACGTCGCCCTCCAAGCACTAGCCCCATGCCCGACGTACTGCACACGTAGCGCAACACCCTCTTCGCTGCAGCCATGTGCTCTGGTCTGTGTCTCCCAGGAGCAACATAGCGTGCCAAGATGCTAAGAGGGTATGCAAGGTCAGGTTGTGTGCAGGTCATCAGGTACATGAGGCAGCCAACAAGCTCTGGGTACAGGCCACTCGACTCTACGGACTCATCCGAAGGCAGAGCTGAGAGCGAGTGGCGAGTAGACAGAGGAGTGGCCTGAGGAGAGGAGTACGTGAAGCCGAAGCACTGAAGGACCTGCTGCACCATGTGTGACTGAGTCAGGGTAATGGTGCGCTGTGCTCTGTCCCGGGTGATCTGCAAGCCAAGGTAGCTGCGCAGTTCACCCAGGTCTGTGCACGTGTGTCTCTTCTGCAGCTCGTACTTCACGTGGGCGAGTCCAGCAGTGTCAGCAGTGGCAAAGACCAAGTCGTCGACGTACACGATGATGTAGAACGGCGGCAGAGAGGTGTCGGTGCGCAGAAACAGCGACGGGTCGGCTGTAGAAGGAGCAAACCCAAGAGCCGCAAGTGTAGTCCTCAGTGTGTCGTGCCACTCACGGGGCGCCTGGCGGAGACCGTAGACTGGCCGCCGGAGGCTCCACTGGGTACCAAGAGGAAACGACCCAGTGAAGCCAGGAGGGCGGCGCAGCCAGATCTCCTTGTGCAGGCTGCCCTACAGGAAAGCTGTGCTGAAGTCAAGAGAGTGAAGCTCGTAGTCGCGCTGAGCGGCTATGTGCAGTAGCACCCAAAGAGTGGTCATCTTCGGGGTGGGAGAGAAGGTCTGAAAGTAGTCAACTCCCTGCCGCTGACTGAAGCCTCGAGCCACGTAACGCGCCTTGAAGACAGGCGGAGAGGCCGGCGGCCGCTTCACCCCGAAAATCCACATCCCACTGACGATGTTCGCCCCATGTCGGGGAACCTCGTCGACGTAGGTGCCTGTGGACTTCCAGGAAGCCATCTCTGTGTCCATGGCCGACTGCCACTGAGAGGAGTAGGGACCCTCGATCGCCTCAGCGTACGATCGAGGAGTCGGGATGTCTGGTGCATCCGAGTCTTCCTCAGGGGCAATCAGCGTGGACACGAGATGGGGCAAAGCAGCCGCAAAGCACTGGAACTCCTCCTGCCTGTCCTCAAGGACGTCCGTGCTAAGAGCACACTGTCAGATTTATATGACATAGTTTCTGTAGGCTTTAGTGGGGTAGCACATATGGGGTACAGGGTTTCTAGGGTTGTATTTGTACCCAATCTTCCATAGTCATTTCATTCCTGTTTTCCTTATTTCACATGGTATAGAGCGGGTCCTACTTTAGGACCGTTTTTTTAGGGCCCACCGAAGCGCGCCCCGAGGCGCGCCTTTTTTTTAGCGACCCCTCGGGTCGCCTTTTCCCTCGCGGCCCCGCTGTCCCTCAGACGCGGCCCCGCCACCTCTCCTGATCGCGGCCCCGCCGCCTGTTTGATGCGGCCCCGCCGCCTCCCCTGACGCGGCCCCGCCGCCTCCCCTGACGCGGCTCCGCCGCCTCCCCTAACGCGGCCCCGCCGCCTGTTTGACGCGGCCCCGCCGCCTTCCCTGACGCGGCCCCGCCGCCTCCCCTGACGCGGCTCCGCCGCCTCCCCTGACGCGGCACCGCCGCCTCCCCTGACGCGGCTCCGCCGCCTCCCCTCACGCGGCCCTGCCGCCTCCCCTGACTCGGCTCCGCCGCCTCCCCTGCCGGCCCGCCGCTGCTCCTGTCGGCCCGCCACTGCACCTGCCGGCCCGCCGCTGCACCCAGCGGCCCGCCGCCTCTGACGGCCTCGCCGCTGCACCTGCCGGCCCGCCGCCTCTGACGGCCTCGCCGCTGCACCTGCCGGCCCGCCACTGCACCCTACGGCCCGCCGCCTGCACCTGCCGGCCGCCACTGCACCTGCCGGCCCGCCGCTGCACCTGACGGCCCCGCCCCTGGATCTCCTGGCCGAGCCGCCCCAGTAGCCGAACCGCCCGTGAGCCGAGCCGCCCGACGCCGAGCCGCCCGGGACCCGAGCCGCCCAACCGCCGAGCCGCCCGGGAGCCGAGCCGCTCTGCACCCGAGCCGCCCAACCGCCGAGCCGCTCGGAAGCCGAGCCGCCCGGGAGCCGAGCCGCCCGGGAGCCGAGCCGCCCTGCGCCCGAGCCGCCCAGCACCCGAGCCGTCAGGTCGCTGAGCCGCCTTTCTGCATACCTACTCGACCTGCCCTGCCTGGTGAGCACAGTCCCACTGCCACTGCGAGCTCTTTCCCTGCTGCTTGCACTGCGTCGCTGTCGTCGCCATGGCTACCCCTAGTGTCCTAGCTTTTGACGCTGAGGGTCGCGCCATTGATTTTGAGGTCTGGTTAGACGACCTGCAGCTGTTCTTACAGTGCGACAGGGCTGACGACCTTTCTCTCTTTGATCTCACCTCTGGCGCCTCTCCTGCTCCTGCTGCTGATGCTGATCCCGCTGTCCGCTCTAAGTGGGCCACCCGCGATGCTGCTGCACGTCTTGCTGTGCGTCGCCACCTCCCTACCTCTGAGCGTGCGCACTTTAGTCAGTACAAGAGTGCTCAGACCTTGTACGACGCTGTAGTTGCGCGCTACTCCTCCCCTGCCACTGCTGCACTGAGCCGTCTCATGCTTCCCTACCTCTTTCCTGACCTCTCTGCCTTTCCCACTGTCGCTGACCTCATTACGCACCTCCGCACTAGTGACACTCGCTACCGCGCCGCCCTTCCTGCTGAGTTCTGCGCTAAGAAACCCCCCCCCATGTACATCGCTCTCTACTACGTAGTCGCGCGCCTCCCTGACTCCCTTCGCGTCGTCAGGGACCACTTTCTCGCAGTCTGTCCCACCAACCTCACCGTCGACCTCCTCGAGAAGGCCCTCCTTGCAGCGGAGAAGAGCATAGTCGCTGTAGGTGCTTCTCGTGGTGACCCTCGCACCCCCATCTTTGAGGGGTGCTCTCCTTCCCCCTTGCTGCCCTCTGTTGCCTCTGCTGCTGCTGCCGACCTGCTTGGTCTTGAGTCGGTCGGCGCGGCGTCTGCCCCTAGTGGGAGACGTCTCTCCAGCAAGGGCAAGGGGGGCAAGGGCGCGGGTGGAGCTGGAGGGGGCGGTGGCGGTGGCGGCGGTGGCGGCGGAGGGAGTGGGGGTGGCGGCGGGACTAGTGGCGGGGGTGGTGGTGGTGGTGGTGGCAGCAGCGGCGGAGACGGTGGTGGTGGTGCCAGCGGTGGTGGTGGAGGCAGCGGCGGTGGTGGAGGCGGCGGAGGTGGAGGCGGTGGAGGCGGCAGCGGAGGAGGCAGTAGTGGTGGAGGAGGTGGAGCTGGTCGGGGTGGTACCCAGCAGCGTAGCGGCGGTGGTGGTGGCCAGCGCTCGCACCGGCAGCAGCAGCAGCGCTCGCGGGACATCCCTTCGCCTCAGCAGCTTCGTGAGTGGTACGCTGGGCGTCAGAGGGGTGGGGGTACTGGTCCCTGCACCTACGTTCTTCGTTCCGGCGACCGCGCGGGTGAGCAGTGTGGGGGTGCCCACGCCACCCAGCGCTGCTTTGGCCGCCTGACGGACGCCTGGCGTCAGCAGTTCTCTGGGACTAGTGAGATCCCTTGCTGGGATGAGCTTCTCAGGGCTGGTGTAGCGATCTTTGATCTTGATTTTGATGCTATCCTTACTGCTATGTATGTTGTGGATTATAGTGAGGAGAATGAGGGTTACCGTTGTTTCCAGCCCGACCCGGGCATTGGTACTGCTGCGCTAGGTGCTTGTGAGGCTGCTGCTCTAGGTGCCAGTGCGTCTGCGCTCTCAGGTACTGGTGAGACTGCGCTCTCAGGTACTGCGTCGTCCTCGTCCTCCCTCACTTTCACACTTGACTCCGGAGCTTCTCGCTCCTTCTTTCGAGACCGCACTACCCTTACGCCGCTCGGCCGGCCGGTTGCAGTCTCCCTTGCTGACCCCTCTGGAGGTCCTGTCCTGTCTCACTTCTCCACTGTCCTCCCGTGTCCGGCTGCCCCTTCGGGCACCCTGTCGGGTCTGTACCTTCCCTCGTTCTCCACGAACTTGGTGAGTGGAGCGGACCTGCAGGATGGGGGTGTTCACCAGTTCACTCCTGCGAGCCAGCGGGTGACCCACTGCACGGAGGCACGCACAGGCCGACACCTGGCCACGTTCTCGCGTCGGCCGGGGTCGAGTCTCTACACCCTGACCGTTGAGTCTCCTCCTGTCCCTGCGTCTGGTCAGGTGGCTGCGTCGGGTCAGGTACTTGCTGCTGCGTCCCGGTCAGGTCCTGAGTCTGCCCCCTGTTCTTGTCGCCTCCTGTCTCACGAGACTCTCCTGTGGCACCACCGTCTTGGCCACCCCTCCTTGCCCCGTCTTCGGAGCATGGCTTCCCGTGTCCTTGTCTCTGGTCTTCCCCAGTCTCTCCCTCCTCTCCCCTCCGGGCCAGGACCTTCCTGTGTCCCCTGTGTCGAGGGTCGCCTCCGGGCTACTCCTCACTCCTCCCACTTCCCCCCGACAGAGGCTCCCCTGCAGACGCTTCACATGGATGTGTGGGGCCCAGCCCCCGTCCGTGGGCAGGGTTACGAGCGCTACTTCCTGTTGGTGGTTGACGACTACTCGCGTTACACCACAGTCCTCCCCTTGCGCAGCAAGGGTGAGGTCACTGAGGTGCTGATCGACTGGATCCGCGAGGCTCGTCTCCAGCTCAGGAAGAGCTTCGGCTCGGACTTTCCTGTTCTGCGTCTGCACTCTGACAGAGGCGGAGAGTTCTCTTCTCGCCTTCTGCGAGACTACTGTCGCGCACGGGGGATCCGCCAGACCTTCACGCTTCCGGACTCACCACAGCAAAATGGGATTGCTGAGCGCCGCATTGGCATGGTCATGGATGTCGCTCGTACGTCCATGATGCATGCGGCTGCCCCCCATTTTCTGTGGCCGTTTGCGGTGAGGTACGCGGCGCATCAGCTCAACCTTCACCCCCGGGTCTCTCGGCCTGCGATGTCCCCAGCCTTGCTGTGGACGGGGAAGGTTGGCGATGCGTCTGTGTTCCGTGTCTGGGGATCTCGGGCGTTTGTCCGCGACTTGTCTGCGGACAAGCTGTCCCCTCGTGCTGCTCCCTGTGTCTTCCTTGGCTTCCCCACTGACGCCCCAGGGTGGCAGTTTTACCACCCCTCCTCTCGTCGTGTTCTGTCCTCCCAGGACGTCACGTTCGACGAGTCAGTCCCCTTCTACCGTCTCTTCCCCTACCGCACTCCTTCCCTCCCCCCTCCCCCGGACTTCCTTGTGCCGGTTCCCCCCCCGGTAGACCCCCTCCCCCCTCAGGTTCCTGCCCCCTCAGGTGTGTCCCAGGTAGACGCCGTTGACCCGGTCGAGGTTACTGGTGACTCTGGTGCTGCTGCGGGTGCTGAGCCTGGGGGTGCTGACTCTGGGGGTGCTGTGCGCGGGGGTGCTGAGCCTGGGGGTGCTACTGCTGGGGGTGCTGAGCCTGAGGGTGCTACTGCGGAGGGTGCGGAGCCTGGGGGTGCTGAGCCGGGGGGTGCTGTGCCTGGAGGAGCTGGGTCTAGGGGTGCTGCGTCGGGAGCTGCTGAGCCTGGGGGTGCTGAGCTGAGGGCTGCTGAGCCTGGGGGTGCTGCGTCTGGAGCTGCTGAGCCTGGGGTTTCTCCTGCTGCTGCGTCTCGCCGGGAGCCCCTCTCTCCACAGGAGCTGCGCGAGTGGTTCGCTCGCCGCTGGAGGCGTGCTGCTGAGTCTGGAGGTGCTGCTGGAGCTGGAGCTGGAGCTTCTTCGACCGTCGAGGGTGCGGGTGCTGCCGGTCCCGGAGCTGCTGGACCTACTGGTCCTCCTGGAGCTGGAGCTGCTGAGGGCGTTGGTGCTGAGCCTACTGCTGTTGGACCTGCCGCTGGAGGTGTGGGTGGCGCTGGTGCTGTCGCTGAGGGTGCTGGTGCTGTCCCTGCTGAGTCTGGAGCTGCCGCGCGGCCTCGGCCGTACTTCGTTCCGCTCCTGCAGCAGGTTCTTGGTCTTTCTCCTCCCGTAGAGGGTCCACCGCCTGTCCAGTCGCAGTCCCTGCTGGAGCCTTCCTCTCCACTGCCTGCTCCCTCTCCTTACACTGGTCCTACTGGGGGTCTTGCTGAGCGTCGTGAGCCTGCGTCTCGTCCCGCGTCGCCTGTTCGTGCTGCTCGCGCTAGTGGTCGCAGTTCGCGTCAGCGTCCTCCTCCTGTCCCTGGCACGCACCGGATGTCTTTGCGTCCGTCCACTGCTCCTCTGCGTGCCCCTTTGCCTTCTCCTCCTGAGTCCTCTCTTCCTGCGCTTGCCGACCCTGAGTCGGACTCTCTTCGTGCTGCCAGTCCTACTGTCACGCGTCTTCTTGCTACTGTCGTCACTGACCCCTCTTTTGAGTCCACTGCTGCGTCTGCTCTAGTCGCTGAGCTCGTCGACTTTGCTGCTCGCTGTCGTCTCGACTACGCTGCTAGTCTTGTTGCTGAGTCTGCGTCTGTCTGTCCTCCGTCCGTCGGGGGTGAGTGTGCTCTTGGCAAGGACGTCCTAGAGGACAGGCAGGAGGAGTTACAGTGTCTAGCGGCTGCTTCACCTCATCTCGCGTCTGTACTGCTTGCCCCTGAGGGAGACCCGGATGCACTAGACATCCCGACTCCGCGTTCTTACGCGGAGGCCGTAGAGGGTCCCTACTCCTCTCAGTGGCAGGCAGCTATGGATGCAGAGATGGCTTCCTGGAAGTCCACAGGCACCTACGTTGATGCTGTTCCCCCTCCTGGGGCGAACATCGTCAGTGGCATGTGGATCTTCAGGGTGAAGCGGCCGCCGGGCTCTCCACCTGTCTTCAAGGCACGGTACGTTGCTCGTGGCTTCAGTCAGCGGCAGGGAGTTGACTACTTTCAGACCTTCTCTCCCACCCCGAAGATGACTACTCTTCGGGTGCTGCTGCACATAGCCGCTCAGCGCGACTACGAGCTTCACTCTCTCGACTTCAGCACTGCGTTCTTGCAGGGTAGCCTGGACGAGGAGATCTGGCTTCGCCGTCCACCTGGCTTCACTGGGACTTTCCCTCTTGGCACCCAGTGGAGCCTCCGACGGCCAGTCTACGGTCTCCGTCAGGCACCGCGTGAGTGGCACGACACACTGAGGACTACGCTTGCGGCTCTTGGGTTTGCTCCTTCTACTGCTGACCCGTCGCTGTTTCTTCGCACCGACACTTCCCTGCCGCCGTTCTACATCCTCGTGTACGTCGACGACTTGGTCTTTGCCACAGCGGACACTGCTGGACTCGCCTACGTGAAGTCCGAGCTGCTGAAGAGACACACGTGCACAGACCTGGGTGAACTGCGCAGCTACCTTGGCTTGCAGATCACTCGGGACAGAGCACGCCGCACCATTACCTTGACTCAGTCACACATGGTGCAGCAGGTCCTTCAGCGCTTCGGCTTCACGTACTCCTCGCCTCAGGCCACTCCTCTGCCTACTCGCCACTCACTCTCAGCTCTGCCTTCGGATGAGTCCGTAGAGTCGAGTGGCCCGTATGCAGAGCTTGTTGGCTGCCTCATGTACCTGATGACCTGCACACGACCTGACCTTGCATACCCTCTGAGCATTCTTGCTCGCTATGTTGCTCCTGGGAGACACAGACCAGAGCACATGGCTGCAGCGAAGAGGGTATTGCGCTACCTGTGCAGCACGTCGGGCATGGGGCTAGTGCTTGGAGGGCGGAGTCCAGTGGTCCTTACCGGCCACGCGGACGCTTCTTGGGCTGACGACCAGGCTACGCAGCGGTCGTCACAGGGTTACACCTTCAGCCTTGGTTCCGGCTCTGTCTCGTGGCGGTCTACTCGCTCGTCTTCGGTTCTCGGCTCCAGTTGTGAGGCTGAGATCTACGCCGGGGCCATGGCTGCACAGGAGCTTCACTGGCTCACCTACCTGCTGACTGACCTTGGAGAGCCGCCTCGTTCTCCTCCAGTGCTGTACGTAGACAACAAGGCCATGCTGGCCTTGTGTCGAGAGCAGCGCTTGGAGCACAGAACGAAGCACATTGCTCTCCGCTACTTCCTTGCTCGTGAGCTGCAGCAGCGTGGTCAGTTGCGACTTGCGTACGTGGCGTCTGAGGCCAACACTGCTGATGTGTTCACCAAGGCACTCGCGCCTTGTGACCATCAGCGCTTTTGCACCCAGCTGGGTCTTGTGCCTGTCTTGCCTCACTTGCTCTCCTCTTGACTTCACTTGTACTGTTACATATATTTATACCTGCTCTTGCTTGTTTAGTTCTATATATATATGTGTTTGTACTCCTGCATGTGAACTGGCCTCTGGCCCTGCTCTTGTGCTCGGACTGTGTGGTGACGTTGTGATCCACCCTGAGCTTGCTCTGCTTTGCTTTACCTGACTGGTCTTGTGACCCCTTGTTCTCCCCCACTTTGCCTATGGGGGTGTGTCAGATTTATATGACATAGTTTCTGTAGGCTTTAGTGGGGTAGCACATATGGGGTACAAGGTTTCTAGGGTTGTATTTGTACCCAATCTTCCATAGTCATTTCATTCCTGTTTTCCTTATTTCACACACACTCACCCCCGACGGACGGAGGACAAACAGACTCAGACTCAGCAACGAGATTGGCAGCGTAGTCTAGACGACAGCGAGCAGCAAAGTCGAAGAGCTCAATAATTAGAGCAGACGCAGCAGTGGACTCAAAGGAAGGGTCAGTCACAACAGTAGCAAGAAGGCGCGTGAGCGAAGGACTAGCAGCACGAAGAGAGTCAGACTACGGGTCAGTAAGAGAAGGAAGAGAGGACTCTGGAGGAGACGGCAACGGGACACGCAGAGGAGCAGTGGATGGACGCAGTGCCATCTGGTGTGTGCCGGGGACCGTAGGAGGACGCGGACGCGCAGCACGACGACTAGTGCGAGCAGCACGAACAGGCGACGCAGGACGAGACGCAGGCTCACGACGCTCAACAAGACCTCCAGTAGGACCAGTGTAGGGAGAAGGAGCAGGTAGCGGGGAGGCAGGTTGTAACTGTGACTGCGACTGGACTGGCTGCGAACACTCCAAGGGAGGAGCAGGACCAGGAGGGGGGGGGAGACCAAGAACCTGCTCCAGGAGCGGAACGAAGTACAGCCTCGCCCGCTCAGCGCCTCTAGAGCCAGCAAGGATGACACGAGTACCCCCACCGGCAGCACCAGCGCCAGCAGAACCTCCAGATCCAACAGCGCCAGCTCCAGCACCCTCAGAAGCACCAGCGCCAGCAGCACCGCCAGCGCCAACACCCCCAGCAGCACCAGAACCAGTAGAACCGGCAGCTCCAGCAGCCTCAGCAGCACCCCCAAACGCACCATCACGAGTAGAAACACCAGCGCCAACACCCCCAGCAGCTCCAGTAGCTCCAGCAGCACCCCCAGACTCAGTAGCACGTCTCCAGCGGCGGGCGAACCACTCGCGTAGCTCCTGTGGAGAGAGCGGCTCCCGCCTCGACGGAGCACCGCCGGCGGCCACATGAGTAGACCCAACACCCCCAGGCTCAGCACCCCTAGGCTCAGCACCCCCAGACTCAGCACCCCCAGGCTCAGACCCCCCAGTCTCAGCACCCCCAGACTTAGCACCCCCAGACCCGGCACCCTCAGACTCAGCACCTCTAGCAGCACCAGAGTCAACAGCTACCTCGACAGGCTCGACTGCGTCTACCTGGGAGAAACCTGACGGGGCAGGACCCTAAGGGGGGAGGGGGTCGACCTGGGTAGCACCTGGGGCAAGGAAGAGCGGCAGCGGGGGGAGGGGCGCAGTGCGGTAGGGGAAGAGACGGTAGTAAGGCACCGACTCGTCAAAGGTGACGTCCTGGGAGGACAGAACACGGTGCGAGGTGGGGTGGTAAAACTGCCACCCAGGCGCGTCGGGGGGGAAGAGAAGGAAGACGCAAGGAACACCACGGGGGGACAGCTTGTGCGCAGTCAAGTCGCGGACAAACGCCCAAGATCCCCAGACCCGAAACGCAGAAGCATCGCCAACCTTCCTGGTCCACCGCAAGGCGGGGGAGGTCTCTGGCTAGGAGACCCGGAGCTGAAGGTTGAGCTGATGCGCAGGGTACTGAACCGCAAACGGCCACAGAAAATGGGGGGTAGTCGCATGCATCATGGACGTACGAGCGACGTCCATGACCATGCCAATGCGGCGCTCAGCAATCCCATTTTGCTCTGGAGAGGCCGGAAGCGTGAAGATCTGGCGGATGCCCTGTGCACGACAGAAGGCTCCCAGACGAGCAGAGGAAAACTCCCCGCCTTTGTCCGAGTGCAGACGCAGAACAGGAAAGTCCGAGCCGAAACTCTCTCTGAGCTGAAAACGAGCTGCGCGGATCCAGTCGACCAACACCTCAGTGACGTCACTCTTGCTGCGCAAGGGGAAGATTGTGGTGTAACTCGAGTAGTCGTCAACGTACAGCAGAAAGTACCGCTCTCTCCCCTGCCCACTAACGCGGGCTGGGCCCCACACGTCCATATGTAGGGTCTCCAGCAGAGACTCTGTCGGAGGAAACTCGGAGGAGTGAGGGGCGGCGCGCTGTCGCCCTTCGATGCAGGGGACGTAGGAAGGGCCACGCCCTAGAGGAAGAGGAGGGAGAGACCGAGGAAGACCAGAGACAAGGACACGGGAGGCCATGCATCGGAGACGAGGCAAGGAGGGGTGACCAAGGCGGTGGTGCCAAAGGAGAGTCTGGTGGGACAGCAGACGACACGAGCAGGGGGCAGACTCAGGACCAGACCTGGACGCCACAGCAAACACCTGACTAGACGCAGCTACCTGGGCAAACTCAGAAGTAGGAGGAGCCTCAGTAGTAAGGGTGTACAGGCTCGACCCTGGCCGACGGGTGAACGTGGCCAAGTGTCGGCCTGTCCGAGCACACGTGCAGTGGGTCACTCGCTGACTCGCATGGGTGAACTGGTCAGCCCCCCTATCCTGTTGGTCCGCTCCACTCAACAAGTTCGTAGAGAACAAGGGGAGGTAGAGACCAGACAGGGTGCTAGAGGGGGCTGCAGGGCACGGAAGCACAGTGGAGAAGCTAGCAAGGACAGGACCCCCAGAGGGGTCTGCCAGGGAGACTGCAACCGGCCGACTAAGCGGCGTAAGAGTGGTGCGGTCTCGAAAGAAGGAGCGGGACGCACCCGAGTCCAGGGTGAAGGTGTGGAAGGCCTGAGCCGACGTAGTACCTGAGAGAGCAGACTCACCAGCACCCGGGGCTGCAGATGCACGGGCACCTGGGGCAACACACGCACTAGCACCTAGAGCAGCAGTCTCAGAAGCACCTAGCGCAGCAGCCTCAATGCCAGGGTCAGGCGGTACACACAGGTAACAAGCACCCTCAACACTATCAGCAACAGCATACATGGCAGCAAGAATAGCATCAAAGTCAAGATCAAAGATAGCAACCCCGGCCTCAGCCAGATCTCCCCAGCGAGGGATCTCTGACGCCTCAGGGAACTGGCGACGCCACGCGTCCGTCAGGCGACCAAAGCAGCGCTGGGTGGAGTGCGGACCTCCGCACTGCTCACCAGTGCGGTCGCTGGTACTGAGAACGTAAGAGCAGGGACCAAAACCCCCACCGCACTGGCGTGCACTGTACCACTCACGAAGCTGCTGAGGGGACAGGGTCACACCACTCCTCTGCTGCTGCTGGCGCTGAACACCACCGAAGCCACTCCTCTGCGCAGAGTCGCAACTCTCTCCACCACCGCCGCCTCCACCGCCGCCGCCTCCGCCGCCTCCGCCGCCTCCTCCACCTCCGCCTCCTCCACTACCCCCGCCGCCTTGGCTCCCTCCGCCACCTCCACCGCCTCCGCCGCCTCCACTGCTGCCGCCGCCGCCGCCACCCCCGGCACCACTCCCACCACCACCCCCACTCCCTCCACCGCCTCCACCACCACCTCCACCGCCCCCTCCAGCCCCTCTAGTGCCCTTGCCCTCCTATCCCTTGCCGGTGCGGCGTCTCCCGCTCGGGGCAGACGCAGCGCCGACCGACTCGAAACCAACGAGGTCGGCCGCAGCAACAGAGGCAAAAGAGGGCAAGAGGGGGGAGGGAGAACACCCCTCAAAGACGGGGGTGCGAGGGTCACCACGAGAGGCTCCTACAGTGACTATGCTCTTCTCTATCGCTAGGAGGGCCTTCTCGAGGAGGTCAACGGTGAGGGTGGTGGGGCAAATAGAGAGGAAGTGGTCCCTGACTAAGCGAAGAGAGTCAGGGAGCCGGGTGACTATGTAGTAGAGGGTGATGTACATGGGGGGGGGGGGGTTCTTGGCGCAGAACTCAGCAGGGAGCGCAGCGCGGTAGCGAGTGTCACTAGTGCGGAGGTGCGTAATGAGGTCAGCGAAAATGGGAAAGGCAGCAAGGTCAGGTAAGAGGTATGGTAGCATGAGGCGGCTCAGTGCAGTAGTGGCAGGGGAAGAGTAGCGTGCAACTACAGCGTCGTACAAGGTCAAAGCACTCTTTTACTGGCTAAAGTGTGCACGCTCAGTGGTCGGTAAGTGGCGGCGCACATCAAGGCGAGCAGCAGCGTCACGTGTGGCCCACTGTGAGCGAACAGTGGCGTCAGCATCAGCAGTAGGGGCAGGGGAGGCACCAGAAGTGAGGTCAAACAAGGAGGTACCGGTTGGGGTCGCGGTGCGAAATCTGGACGTGGGGGCAAGTCGGGTGCTGGTGGCAAAATGAAAGGGAGTTGCTGGTATTGTGAGAAGGAAGGGCACCCCTGGTTTTTGTGCTATAAGAAACCCGATGGATGGACCCCCCAGAATTGTCACCAGGATGGCGGCGCGCGGAGGAACCAGAAAAACGGCGCCAACATGGTCGCTGATTCGTCCGACAACAACCCGAAGGGCAACGGCGGTGCGGAAAAGAAGAAGGAGCGCACCACGGGCCAATTCTTCCATATGGGAGACAAGGGGGAGCAAGGAGACGCATCTGCTAAGGCTGGAGCAGAGCTGCACCCCCTGGACTATTGGGTGTTGGACACAGGCGCTGCTTGGACAATGACGCCGCGCAAGGACCTTCTGGACGACGTACGCGCTGCACTGATTAATGAGGTGTGCTCTGCGTCTGGACACATGTTGAAGGTGGCTGGTGCGGGACGAGCTGCGTTTAAGGGAGCGGATGGCAAGCCGGTGGTGCTGCACGAAGTTCTCCTCGTCCCCGACCTGAAGGCCAACCTTATCTCCCTCCGTAAGCTTGGCAAGGCTGGGGTGAACACCAACACGGATGGGGTTCGCACTTATAAGGGGAAGCTGGGCAATCGGGTGCTTTGGGATCTGCACGAGAGCAAGGACGTCTATAGATCTATGTGGCAGCTGCCGGCGCTGGCGTGGCACGGTGGGGGGCAGGCTGGAGAGGGGTCTGCATCCCACGGGGAGGGCAACGCCGTTGGAGGGGTTGGTGTGAAAGTGTCGGCCAGATCTGGGGAGACGGATTGGGCAACGGCACACCGACGTTTGGGGCATGTGGCAATGCCTTTGCTGAAGCAGCTGGAGAAGGATGGAGCCGTTAAGGGCTTGAAGCTGAACGGACAACCACCCGATGATAACTGTGAAATTTGCCTCCTTTCAAAGTTCACCCGTTTCCCCTTCCATAGTGTGGCAAGCTGGAGCAAAAAGCCGTTGGAGCTGGTCCACATGGACTTGGTGGGGCCGCTACCGGTGCAAGGGCACAAGGGGGAGCGGTATTTCCTAACCATAGTGGATAACTGGAGCAGGCTAATGTGGGCGTATCCGCTGAAGCAGAAAGATCACGCCGCCTCCACGATTCGGGACGATTGGCTGCCATTTGTGGAGAAGCAAGCGGAGTGTGTGGTGAAGCGGATTAGGACAGATCGGGGTGGTGAGTTCCTTGGAGCTGAGATGACGGCCTGGCTCAAGAAGCAGGGCATCCAGAGGGAGCTGACCACGGCTTACACCCCACAGTCCAACGGTGTAGCAGAACGGGCGAACCGGACAATTCTGGAGACAGCTAGGGCGCTGCTCATAGAATCTGGGCTGGGCAACTTGATGTGGCCCCATGCTGTTCGGCACGCTACCGTCGCTAGGAACAGGGTACTCACAAAGGTTGGGGATGACTCGTGGGTGCCGTTGGAGAGGTGGCTTGGGAGGAAGCCGCCGGTGGACATGCAGAGGGTGTTCGGTTGCATGGCAGTCGCCCACGTCCCCAAGACCTACCGCAGTAAGTTCGGGGCGAGTGCAATCTGGTGTGTGCATTTGGGGCTGGCTGCTGAGAGCAAGGGATGGCTGCTGTGGGAGCCTTCCAAGGGTGTGTTGTTTGACAGCAGGGATGTGAAGTTTGTTGAGATCATGATGTATGGGAGCTGGGAGAAACAGCCGGAGGCCAGGGTGTCCCAGCAGATGGAGCAGATCACCATGCAGCTGGACCTGACTCCTAGTGTGTGGAAGGAGGGAGAGGAGGCAGCTGCAGAGGGTGGTGATAAAGAGAAGGTGCAGGAGGCACCTGCTGGTGGAGGTGATGGTGTGGAGACTAGCGGTAGCACTAGTGGAGCTGCTGGATCCGAGGGAGGAGAGCAGCAGCAGGGAAAAACTAAGAAGCCGAAGGGTGTCGTTATGAAGGGATGGGAGACACCCGTCTCCAGGCCAGGACGTACCCGTATGGCTACTAAGAAGCTGACTGCAGGAGCTGATGTAGCGGAGCAGCAGCTTGGGACTGAGGAGGCATTGTTGATTCTACCGCATGGCTATGACCCGGATGAGGAGGATGAGCCTGCGTACTGTTTTCTTGCCCCTGCACCAGAGGAACCAGCTAGCATGGAGGAGGCATTAGCTGGACCAGATAGGGACAAATGGCTAGTTTCTAGGGATGCTGAGTACCAGAGCCTGCTAGAGAATGGGACATGGGAGCTGGTGGTGCTGCCTGAGGGGAAGAAAGCCGTACAGTGCAAGTGGGTGCTAAGGATCAAGTCCGATGACAAGGGACAGGTCACCATCTACAAGAGTAGGCTGGTGGCTAATGGGTTTATGCAGAAGGAGAAGCGGGACTTCAATGAGATTTTTGCTCCCATTGCCAAACCCCCTACCCTCCGTGTCTTGTTGGCAGATGCAACCGTTAGTGGGAAATTCATCATTCAGATGGATATATCAACGGCATTCCTCAATGGGATTTTAGAGGAGGATGTGTACATGACGCAGCCACCTGGGTATGAGGATGGTACGGGCAGGGTGTGCAAGCTGAAAAAGTCCATCTACGGCTTGAAGCAGGCGCCACGCTGCTGGTACCAGAAGTTGGCAGCTGTTTTAGAGGAGATGGGATTCAGGACCAGCAGCTGTGATGAGAGCCTCTTTCTCAAGGGGGAGGGGGAGAAGCTGGTGTTGTTTCTGGTCTACGTTGATGACATTCTTCTCTTCAGCAGCAGCTGATGGAGAACTTCAAGTGCAAGAACCTTGGGGAGGTAAAGTACTACCTCAGGATGCACGTGGAGAGGGATCTGGATCACAGGTGGTTGAAACTGCACCAGGAGAAGTTCATCAAGGAGCTGGGGGAGAAGTATGGGATTGAGTATGAGCGCAAGGTTGCAACTCCCCTGCCAGCAGAATTCAAGCTTGTGAAAGCTGCAGAGGATGAAGGGGTTGAAGCCGAGGAGCAGCAGCAATTTCAGTCCTTGGTGGGCAGCCTCTTGTATGCAGCAGTTCACACGAGGCACGACATCTCTTTCTCGGTTGGGCAGCTGGCCAGGGTGGTGCAGAATCCATCAGAGGAGCAGGTGGATGCAGCTGAGCGTGTGGTGAAGTATCTGAACTCTCACCCAAGCATTGGAGTTCAATACTCCGCATCTGCACAGGTGAAGCAGAAAGGGGTTGAGGTGCTGAAAGAGAAGGGGGAGAGGCTTGGAGAAGGCAAGCTTTTCCTCACTTGCTTTACCGATGCTACGTGGGCCTCTGAGAAGGAGGATTCCTCATCTGTGGGAGGATACATCTGCGTAGTTGGGGGAGGACCGGTTAGTTGGAGGTCAAAGAAGCAGACGGAGACAGCACTCTCTTCCGTGGAGTCAGAGTACATGGCAATGTTTCATGGGGTGAAGGAGGTGATTTGGCTTAGGAGGCTGTTGGAGGAGATTGGCCAGGAGCAAAAGGTTGCTACGCCGCTGTTTTGTGATAGCAAGGGAGCTCTTGGGATGGCCAGGAACGCTGTGCTTCATGGGCTCAATAAGCACATGCGTATCAAGTGGCACTGGCTGCGTAAGGAGGTGAAGAGGGGGACGGTGAATCCGATCTACATCAAGACTCACCAGCAGCCAGCAGACTTCCTCACCAAGAGGCTTGCGGATGAGCCTCATTGGCGTTGTGTGCGCATGAGTGGAATGAGCATGAACTAGTATGGAATGATGGGGATGCAGCCGGCAGGCTGAGGGGGAGTGTGTTGGGTGCAAATTCACATTGCACGACATCCTGCCGTCTGTTTATACGAGTATGCGTGTGCGAATGCATTTGCGTGTGAATGGTATGTTCATGTGTTTGTTTGCTTTCGCAATTTTCGCTTGAAGCATTTGCAGGTACTCGCACAATGTGCGCTTCGGCAGAACATTGTACGCGCTATGAACAGTACAAGCAGAAAGGACAAGCTTGCAAAGGAACCCAAGATGGAACCTTTGCGGTTCGGCTTACTTGATTGCGCAGATTCAGTTCTATCCAACTCGAAATTGTACTGTTTTGTTTGGTTGACTATAGTGTAGCAGGGCAGGCACTATAGGGGTACAATTTAGGTGAAGGTTGGATGTTGTTTGTCTGTATCTGCATGCTACAGGGCCAGGGGAAACCAGCGGAACCAGCATTTTGTGAAGCAAGGAAAACAGGAATGAAATGACTAAGGAAAGATTGGGTACAAATACAACCCTAGAAACCCTGTACCCCATATGTGCTACCCCACTATAGCCTACAGCAACTATGTCATATAAATCTGACACACCCCCATAGGTAAAGTGGGGGAGAACAAGGGGTCACAAGACCAGTCAAGCAAAGCAAAGCAAGCGCAGGGTGGATCACAAAGTCACCACACAGTCGGAGCACAAGAGTAGGGCCTGAGGCCAGTTCACATGCAGGAGTACAGACATATATATAAAACTAGACAAGCAAGAGCAGGCATATATATATGTCACAGTACAAGTGAAGTCAACAGGAGAGCAAGTGAGGCAAGACAGGCACAAGACCCAGCTGGGTGCAAAAGCGCTGATGGTCACAAGGCGCGAGTGCCTTGGTGAACACATCAGCAGTGTTGGCCTCAGAGGCCACGTACGCAAGTCGCAACTGACCACGCTGCTGCAGCTCACGAGCAAGGAAGTAGCGGAGAGCAATGTGCTTCGTTCTGTGCTCCAAGCGCTGCTCTCGACACAAGGCCAGCATGGCCTTGTTGTCTACGTACAGCACTGGAGGAGAACGAGGCGGCTCTCCAAGGTCAGTCAGCAGGTAGGTGAGCCAGCGAAGCTCCTGTGCAGCCATGGCCCCGGCGTAGATCTCAGCCTAACAACTAGAGCCAAGAACCGAAGACGAGCGAGTAGACCGCCACGAGACAGAGCCGGAACCAAGGCTGAAGGTGTAACCCTGTGACGACCGCTGCGTAGCCTGCTCGTCAGCCCAAGAAGCGTCCGCGTGGCCGGTAAGGACCACTGGACTCCGCCCTCCAAGCACTAGCCCCATGCCCGACGTGCTGCACAGGTAGCGCAATACCCTCTTCGCTGCAGCCATGTGCTCCAGTCTGTGTCTCCCAGGAGCAACATAGCGAGCAAGAATGCTCAGAGGGTATGCAAGGTCAGGTCGTGTGCAGGTCATCAGGTACATGAGGCAGCCAACAAGCTCTGCATACGGACCACTCGACTCTACGGACTCATCCGAAGGCAGAGCTGAGAGTGAGTGGCGAGTAGGCAGAGGAGTGGCCTGAGGCGAGGAGTACGTGAAGCCGAAGCGCTGAAGGACCTGCTGCACCATGTGTGACTGAGTCAAGGTAATGGTGCGGCGTGCTCTGTCCCGAGTGATCTGCAAGCCAAGGTAGCTGCGCAGTTCACCCAGGTCTGTGCACGTGTGTCTCTTCAGCAGCTCGGACTTCACGTAGGCGAGTCCAGCAGTGTCTGCTGTGGCAAAGACCTAGTCGTCGACGTACACGAGGATGTAGAACGGCGGCAGGGAAGTGTCGGTGCGAAGAAACAGCGACGGGTCAGCAGTAGAAGGAGCAAACCCAAGAGCCGCAAGCGTAGTCCTCAGTGTGTCGTGCCACTCACGCGGTGCCTGGCGGAGACCATAGACTGGCCGTCGGAGGCTCCACTGGGTGCCAGGAGGGAAAGTCCCAGTGAAGCCAGGTGGACGGCGAAGCCAGATCTCCTCGTGCAGGCTACCCTGCAAGAACGCAGTGCTGAAGTCGAGAGAGTGAAGCTCGTAGTCGCGCTGAGCGGCTATGTGCAGCAGCACCCGAAGAGTAGTCATCTTCGGGGTGGGAGAGAAGGTCTGAAAGTAGTCAACTCCCTGCCGCTGACTGAAGCCACGAGCAACGTACCGTGCCTTGAAGACAGGTGGAGAGCCCGGCGGCCGCTTCACCCTGAAGATCCACATGCCACTGACGATGTTCGCCCCAGGAGGGGGAACCGTGTCAACGTAGGTGCCTGTGGACTTCCAGGAAGCCATCTCTGCATCCATAGCTGCCTGCCACTGAGAGGAGTAGGGACCCTCTACGGCCTCCGCGTAAGAACGCGGAGTCGGAATGTCTAGTGCATCCCGGTCTCCCTCAGGGGCAAGCAGTACAGACGCGAGATGAGGTGAAGCAGCCGCTAGACACTGTAACTCCTCCTGCCTGTCCTCTAGGACGTCCGTGCCAAGAGCACACTCACCCCCGACGGACGGAGGACAGACAGACGCAGACTCAGCAACAAGACTAGCAGCGTAGTCGAGACGACAGCGAGCAGCAAAGTCGACGAGCTCAGCGACAAGGGCAGACGCAGCAGTGGACTCAAACGAGGGGTCAGTGACGACAGTAGCAAGGAGACGCGTGACAGTAGGACTGGCAGCACGAAGAGAGTCCGACTGAGGGTCGGCAAGCACAGGAAGAGAGGAATCAGGAGGAGAAGGCAAAGGGGCACGCAGAGGAGCAGTGGACGGACGCAAAGACATCCGGTGCGTGCCAGGGACAGGAGGAGGACGCTGACGCGAACTGCGACCACTAGCGCGAGCAGCGCGAACAGGCGACGCGGGACGAGACGCAGGCTCACGACGCTCAGCAAGACCTCCAGTAGGACCAGTGTAAGGAGAGGGAGCAGGCACTGGAGAGGAAGGCTCCAGCAGGGACTGCGACTGAACAGGCGGTGGATCCTCTACAGGCGGAGAAAGACCAAGAACCTGCTGCAGGAGCGGAACGAAGTACGGTCGAGGCCGCGCGGCAGCTCCAGACTCAGCAGGGACAGCACCAGCACCCTCAGCGACAGCACCAGCGCCACCCACACCTCCAGCGGCAGGACCAACAGCAGTAGACTCAGCACCAACGCCCTCAGCAGCTCCAGCTCCAGGAGGACCCGCAGGTCCAGCAGCTCCGGGACCGGCAGCACCCGCACCCTCGACGGTCGAAGAAGCTCCAGCTCCAGCTCCAGCAGCACCTCCAGACTCAGCAGCACGCCTCCAGCGGCGAGCAAACCACTCACGCAGCTCCTGTGGAGAGAGGGGATCCCGGCGAGACGCAGCAGCAGGAGAAACCCCAGGCTCAGCAGCTCCAGACGCAGCACCCCCAGGCTCAGCAGCTCCCAGCTCAGCACCCCCACGTGCAGCAGCTCCCGACCCAGCACCCCCAGACCCAGCACCCCCAGGCACAGCACCCCCCGGCTCAGCACCCCCAGGCTCCGCACCCTCCGCTGTAGCACCCTCAGGCCCAGAACCCCCAGCAGTAGTACCCCCAAGCTCAGCACCCCCGCGTACAGCACCCCCAGAGTCAGCACCTCCAGGCTCAGCACCCGCAGCAGCACCAGAGTCACCAGTAACCTCGACCGGGTCAACGGCGTCTACCTGGGACACACCTGAGGGGGCAGGAACCTGAGGGGGGAGGGGGTCTACCGGGGGGGGGAACCGGCACAAGGAAGTCCGGGGGAGGGGGGAGGGAAGGAGTGCGGTAGGGGAAGAGACGGTAGAAGGGGACTGACTCGTCGAACGTGACGTCCTGGGAGGACAGAACACGACGAGAGGAGGGGTGGTAAAACTGCCACCCTGGGGCGTCAGTGGGGAAGCCAAGGAAGACACAGGGAGCAGCACGAGGGGACAGCTTGTCCGCAGACAAGTCGCGAACAAACGCCCGAGATCCCCAGACACGGAACACAGACGCATCGCCAACCTTCCCCGTCCACAGCAAGGCTGGGGACATCGCAGGCCGAGAGACCCGGGGGTGAAGGTTGAGCTGATGCGCCGCGTACCTCACCGCAAACGGCCACAGAAAATGGGGGGCAGCCGCATGCATCATGGACGTACGAGCGACATCCATGACCACGCCAATGCGGCGCTCAGCAATCCCATTTTGCTGTGGTGAGTCCGGAAGCGTGAAGGTCTGGCGGATCCCCCGTGCACGACAGTAGTCCCGCAGAAGGCGAGAAGAGAACTCTCCGCCTCTGTCAGAGTGCAGACGCAGAACAGGAAAGTCCGAGCCGAAGCTCTTCCTGAGCTGGAGACGAGCCTCGCGGATCCAGTCGATCAGCACCTCAGTGACCTCACCCTTGCTGCGCAAGGGGAGGACTGTGGTGTAACGCGAGTAGTCGTCAACCACCAACAGGAAGTAGCGCTCGTAACCCTGCCCACGGACGGGGGCTGGGCCCCACACATCCATGTGAAGCGTCTGCAGGGGAGCCTCTGTCGGGGGGAAGTGGGAGGAGTGAGGAGTAGCCCGGAGGCGACCCTCGACACAGGGGACACAGGAAGGTCCTGGCCCGGAGGGGAGAGGAGGGAGAGACTGGGGAAGACCAGAGACAAGGACACGGGAAGCCATGCTCCGAAGACGGGGCAAGGAGGGGTGGCCAAGACGGTGGTGCCACAGGAGAGTCTCGTGAGACAGGAGGCGACAAGAACAAGGGGCAGACTCAGGACCTGACCGGGACGCAGCAGCAAGCACCTGACCCGACGCAGCCACCTGACCAGACGCAGGGACAGGAGGAGACTCAATGGTCAGGGTGTAGAGACTCGACCCTGGCCGACGCGAGAACGTGGCCAGGTGTCGGCCTGTGCGTGCCTCCGTGCAGTGGGTCACCCGCTGACTCGCAGGAGTGAACTGGTGAACCCCCACATCCTGCAGGTCCGCTCCACTCACCAAGTTCGTAGAGAACGAGGGAAGGTACAGACCCGACAGGGTGCCCGAAGGGGCAGCCGGACACGGGAGGACAGTGGAGAAGTGAGACAGGACAGGACCCCCAGAGGGGTCAGCAAGGGAGACCGCAATCGGCCGGCCGAGCGGCGTAAGGGTAGTGCGGTCTCGAAAGAAGGAGCGAGAAGCTCCGGAGTCAAGCGTGAAAGTGAGGGAGGACGAGGACGACGAAGTACCTGAGAGCGCAGTCTCACCAGTACCTGAGAGCACAGACGCACTGGCACCTAGAGCAGCAGCCTCACAAGCACCTAGCGCAGCAGTACCAATGCCCGGGTCGGGCTGGAAACAACGGTAACCCTCATTCTCCTCACTATAATCCACAACATACATAGCAGCAAGGATAGCATCAAAATCAAGATCAAAGATCGCTACACCAGCCCTGAGAAGCTCATCCCAGCGAGGGATCTCACTAGCCCCAGGGAACTGCTGACGCCAAGCGTCCGTCAGGCGGCCAAAGCAGCGCTGGGTGGCGTGGGCACCCCCACACTGCTCACCCGCGCGGTCGCCGGAACGAAGAACGTAGGTGCAGGGACCAGTACCCCCACCCCTCTGACGCCCAGCGTACCACTCACGAAGCTGCTGAGGCGGAGGGATGTCCCGCGAGCGCTGTTGCTGCTGCCGCTGCGAGCGCTGGCCACCACCACCGCCGCTACGCTGCTGGGTACCACCTCGACCAGCTCCACCTCCTCCACCACCACCGCCTCCTCCGCTGCCGCCTCCACCGCCTCCACCTCCGCCGCCTCCACCACCGCCGCTGCCTCCACCACCACCGCTGGCACCACTACCACCGTCTCCGCCACTGCTGCCACCACCACCACCACCCCCGCCACTAGTCCCGCCGCCACCCCCACTCCCTCCGCCGCCACTGCCGCCACCGCCACCGCCCCCTCCAGCTCCACCCGCGCCCTTGCCCCCCTTGCCCTTGCTGGAGCGACGTCTCCCACTAGGGGCAGACGCCGCGCCGACCGACTCAAGCAGGTCGGCAGCAGCAGCAGAGGCAACAGAGGGCAGCAATGGGGAAGGAGAGCACCCCTCAAAGATGGGGGTGCGAGGGTCACCACGAGAAGCACCTACAGCGACTATACTCTTCTCCGCTGCGAGGAGGGCCTTCTCGAGGAGGTCGACGGTGAGGGTGGTGGGACAGACTGCGAGAAAGTGGTCCCTGACGATGCGAAGGGAGTCAGGGAGGCGCGCGACTACGTAGTAGAGAGCGATGTACATGGGGGGGGGGGGTTCTTAGCGCAGAACTCAGCAGGAAGGGCGGCGCGGTAGCGAGTGTCACTAGTGCGGAGGTGCGTAATGAGGTCAGCGACAGTGGGAAAGGCAGAGAGTGTCAGATTTATATGACATAGTTTCTGTAGGCTTTAGTGGGGTAGCACATATGGGGTACAGGGTTTCTAGGGTTGTATTTGTACCCAATCTTCCATAGTCATTTCATTCCTGTTTTCCTTGTTTCACATGGTATAGAGCGGGTCCTACCTTAGGACCGTTTTTTTTAGGGCCCACCGAAGCGCGCCCCGAGGCGCGCCTTTTTTTTAGCGACCCCTCGGGTCGCCTTTTCCCTCGCGGCCCCGCTGTCCCTTAGACGCGGCCCCGCCACCTCTCCTGATCGCGGCCCCGCCGCCTGTTTGACGCGGCCCCGCCGCCTCCCCTGACGCGGCCCCGCCGCCTCCCCTGACGCGGCTCCGCCGCCTCCCCTGACGCGGCCCCGCCGCCTGTTTGACGCGGCCCCGCCGCCTTCCCTGACGCGGCCCCGCCGCCTCCCCTGACGCGGCTCCGCCGCCTCCCCTGACGCGGCACCGCCGCCTCCCCTGACGCGGCTCCGCCGCCTCCCCTGACGCGGCCCTGCCGCCTCCCCTGACTCGGCTCCGCCGCCTCCCCTGCCGGCCCGCCGCTGCTCCTATCGGCCCGCCACTGCACCTGCCGGCCCGCCGCTGCACCCAGCAGCCCGCCGCCTCTGACGGCCTCGCCGCTGCACCTGCCGGCCCGCTGCCTCTGACGGCCTCGCCGCTGCACCTGCTGGCCCGCCACTGCACCCTACGGCCCGCCGCCTGCACCTGCCGGCCCGCCACTGCACCTGCCGGCCCGCCGCTGCACTTGCCGGCCCGCCGCTGCACCTGCCGGCCCGCCACTGCACCGGTCAACCCGCCGCTGCACCTGACGGCCCCGCCCCTGGATCTCCTGGCCGAGCCGCCCCAGCAGCCGAATCGCCCGTGAGCCGAGCCGCCCGACGCCGAGCCGCCCGGGACCCGAGCCGCCCAACCGCCGAGCCGCCCGGGAGCCGAGCCGCTCTGCAACCGAGCCGCCCAACCGCCGAGCCGCCCGGAAGCCGAGCCGCCCGGGAGCCGAGCCGCCCTGCGCCCGAGCCGCCCAGCACCCGAGCCGCCAGGTCGCTGAGCCGCCTTTCTGCATACCTACTCGACCTGCCCTGCCTGGTGAGCACAGTCCCACTGCCACTGCGAGCTCTTTCCCTGCTGCTTGCACTGCGTCGCTGTCGTCGCCATGGCTACCCCTAGTGTCCTAGCTTTTGACGCTGAGGGTCGCGCCATTGATTTTGAGGTCTGGTTAGACGACCTGCAGCTGTTCTTACAGTGCGACAGGGCTGACGACCTTTCTCTCTTTGATCTCACCTCTGGCGCCTCTCCTGCTCCTGCTGCTGATGCTGATCCCGCTGTCCGCTCTAAGTGGGCCACCCGCGATGCTGCTGCACGTCTTGCTGTGCGTCGCCACCTCCCTACCTCTGAGCGTGCGCACTTTAGTCAGTACAAGAGTGCTCAGACCTTGTACGACGCTGTAGTTGCGCGCTACTCCTCCCCTGCCACTGCTGCACTGAGCCGTCTCATGCTTCCCTACCTCTTTCCTGACCTCTCTGCCTTTCCCACTGTCGCTGACCTCATTACGCACCTCCGCACTAGTGACACTGGCTACCGCGCCGCCCTTCCTGCTGAGTTCTGCGCTAAGAAACCACCCCCCATGTACATCGCTCTCTACTACGTAGTCGCGCGCCTCCCTGACTCCCTTCGCGTCGTCAGGGACCACTTTCTCGCAGTCTGTCCCACCAACCTCACCGTCGACCTCCTCGAGAAGGCCCTCCTTGCAGCGGAGAAGAGCATAGTCGCTGTAGGTGCTTCTCGTGGTGACACTCGCACCCCCATCTTTGAGGGGTGCTCTCCTTCCCCCTTGCTGCCCTCTGTTGCCTCTGCTGCTGCTGCCGACCTGCTTGGTCTTGAGTCGGTCGGCGCGGCGTCTGCCCCTAGTGGGAGACGTCTCTCCAGCAAGGGCAAGGGGGGCAAGGGCGCGGGTGGAGCTGGAGGGGGCGGTGGCGGTGGCGGCGGTGGCGGCGGAGGGAGTGGGGGTGGCGGCGGGACTAGTGGCGGGGGTGGTGGTGGTGGTGGTGGCAGCAGCGGCGGAGACGGTGGTGGTGGTGCCAGCGGTGGTGGTGGAGGCAGCGGCGGTGGTGGAGGCGGCGGAGGTGGAGGCGGTGGAGGCGGCAGCGGAGGAGGCAGTAGTGGTGGAGGAGGTGGAGCTGGTCGGGGTGGTACCCAGCAGCGTAGCGGCGGTGGTGGTGGCCAGCGCTCGCACCGGCAGCAGCAGCAGCGCTCGCGGGACATCCCTTCGCCTCAGCAGCTTCGTGAGTGGTACGCTGGGCGTCAGAGGGGTGGGGGTACTGGTCCCTGCACCTACGTTCTTCGTTCCGGCGACCGCGCGGGTGAGCAGTGTGGGGGTGCCCACGCCACCCAGCGCTGCTTTGGCCGCCTGACGGACGCCTGGCGTCAGCAGTTCCCTGGGGCTAGTGAGATCCCTCGCTGGGATGAGCTTCTCAGGGCTGGTGTAGCGATCTTTGATCTTGATTTTGATGCTATCCTTACTGCTATGTATGTTGTGGATTATAGTGAGGAGAATGAGGGTTACCGTTGTTTCCAGCCCGACCCGGGCATTGGTACTGCTGCGCTAGGTGCTTGTGAGGCTGCTGCTCTAGGTGCCAGTGCGTCTGCGCTCTCAGGTACTGGTGAGACTGCGCTCTCAGGTACTGCGTCGTCCTCGTCCTCCCTCACTTTCACACTTGACTCCGGAGCTTCTCGCTCCTTCTTTCGAGACCGCACTACCCTTACGCCGCTCGGCCGGCCGGTTGCAGTCTCCCTTGCTGACCCCTCTGGAGGTCCTGTCCTGTCTCACTTCTCCACTGTCCTCCCGTGTCCGGCTGCCCCTTCGGGCACCCTGTCGGGTCTGTACCTTCCCTCGTTCTCCACGAACTTGGTGAGTGGAGCGGACCTGCAGGATGGGGGTGTTCACCAGTTCACTCCTGCGAGCCAGCGGGTGACCCACTGCACGGAGGCACGCACAGGCCGACACCTGGCCACGTTCTCGCGTCGGCCGGGGTCGAGTCTCTACACCCTGACCGTTGAGTCTCCTCCTGTCCCTGCGTCTGGTCAGGTGGCTGCGTCGGGTCAGGTACTTGCTGCTGCGTCCCGGTCAGGTCCTGAGTCTGCCCCCTGTTCTTGTCGCCTCCTGTCTCACGAGACTCTCCTGTGGCACCACCGTCTTGGCCACCCCTCCTTGCCCCGTCTTCGGAGCATGGCTTCCCGTGTCCTTGTCTCTGGTCTTCCCCAGTCTCTCCCTCCTCTCCCCTCCGGGCCAGGACCTTCCTGTGTCCCCTGTGTCGAGGGTCGCCTCCGGGCTACTCCTCACTCCTCCCACTTCCCCCCGACAGAGGCTCCCCTGCAGACGCTTCACATGGATGTGTGGGGCCCAGCCCCCGTCCGTGGGCAGGGTTACGAGCGCTACTTCCTGTTGGTGGTTGACGACTACTCGCGTTACACCACAGTCCTCCCCTTGCGCAGCAAGGGTGAGGTCACTGAGGTGCTGATCGACTGGATCCGCGAGGCTCGTCTCCAGCTCAGGAAGAGCTTCGGCTCGGACTTTCCTGTTCTGCGTCTGCACTCTGACAGAGGCGGAGAGTTCTCTTCTCGCCTTCTGCGAGACAACTGTCGCGCACGGGGGATCCGCCAGACCTTCACGCTTCCGGACTCACCACAGCAAAATGGGATTGCTGAGCGCCGCATTGGCATGGTCATGGATGTCGCTCGTACGTCCATGATGCATGCGGCTGCCCCCCATTTTCTGTGGCCGTTTGCGGTGAGGTACGCGGCGCATCAGCTCAACCTTCACCCCCGGGTCTCTCGGCCTGCGATGTCCCCAGCCTTGCTGTGGACGGGGAAGGTTGGCGATGCGTCTGTGTTCCGTGTCTGGGGATCTCGGGCGTTTGTCCGCGACTTGTCTGCGGACAAGCTGTCCCCTCGTGCTGCTCCCTGCGTCTTCCTTGGCTTCCCCACTGACGCCCCAGGGTGGCAGTTTTACCACCCCTCCTCTCGTCGTGTTCTGTCCTCCCAGGACGTCACGTTCGACGAGTCAGTCCCCTTCTACCGTCTCTTCCCCTACCGCACTCCTTCCCTCCCCCCTCCCCCGGACTTCCTTGTGCCGGTTCCCCCCCCGGTAGACCCCCTCCCCCCTCAGGTTCCTGCCCCCTCAGGTGTGTCCCAGGTAGACGCCGTTGACCCGGTCGAGGTTACTGGTGACTCTGGTGCTGCTGCGGGTGCTGAGCCTGGAGGTGCTGACTCTGGGGGTGCTGTGCGCGGGGGTGCTGAGCCTGGGGGTGCTACTGCTGGGGGTGCTGAGCCTGAGGGTGCTACTGCGGAGGGTGCGGAGCCTGGGGGTGCTGAGCCGGGGGGTGCTGTGCCTGGAGGTGCTGGGTCTGGGGGTGCTGGGTCGGGAGCTGCTGAGCCTGGGGGTGCTGAGCTGAGGGCTGCTGAGCCTGGGGGTGCTGCGTCTGGAGCTGCTGAGCCTGGGGTTTCTCCTGCTGCTGCGTCTCGCCGGGAGCCCCTCTCTCCACAGGAGCTGCGCGAGTGGTTCGCTCGCCGCTGGAGGCGTGCTGCTGAGTCTGGAGGTGCTGCTGGAGCTGGAGCTGGAGCTTCTTCGACCGTCGAGGGTGCGGGTGCTGCCGGTCCCGGAGCTGCTGGACCTACTGGTCCTCCTGGAGCTGGAGCTGCTGAGGGCGTTGGTGCTGAGCCTACTGCTGTTGGACCTGCCGCTGGAGGTGTGGGTGGCGCTGGTGCTGTCGCTGAGGGTGCTGGTGCTGTCCCTGCTGAGTCTGGAGCTGCCGCGCGGCCTCGGCCGTACTTCGTTCCGCTCCTACAGCAGGTTCTTGGTCTTTCTCCTCCAGTAGAGGGTCCACCGCCTGTCCAGTCGCAGTCCCTGCTGGAGCCTTCCTCTCCACTGCCTGCTCCCTCTCCTTACACTGGTCCTACTGGGGGTCTTGCTGAGCGTCGTGAGCCTGCGTCTCGTCCCGCGTCGCCTGTTCGTGCTGCTCGCGCTAGTGGTCGCAGTTCGCGTCAGCGTCCTCCTCCTGTCCCTGGCACGCACCGGATGTCTTTGCGTCCGTCCACTGCTCCTCTGCGTGCCCCTTTGCCTTCTCCTCCTGAGTCCTCTCTTCCTGCGCTTGCCGACCCTGAGTCGGACTCTCTTCGTGCTGCCAGTCCTACTGTCACGCGTCTGCTTGCTACTGTCGTCACTGACCCCTCTTTTGAGTCCACTACCGTGTCTGCTCTAGTCGCTGAGCTCGTCGACTTTGCTGCTCGCTGTCGTCTCGACTACGCTGCTAGTCTTGTTGCTGAGTCTGCGTCTGTCTGTCCTCCGTCCGTCGGGGGTGAGTGTGCTCTTGGCACGGACGTCCTAGAGGACAGGCAGGAGGAGTTGCAGTGTCTAGCGGCTGCTTCACCTCATCTCGCGTCTGTACTGCTTGCCCCTGAGGGAGACCCGGATGCACTAGACATCCCGACTCCGCGTTCTTACGCGGAGGCCGTAGAGGGTCCCTACTCCTCTCAGTGGCAGGCAGCTATGGATGCAGAGATGGCTTCCTGGAAGTCCATAGGCACCTACGTTGATGCGGTTCCCCCTCCTGGGGCGAACATCGTCAGTGGCATGTGGATCTTCAGGGTGAAGCGGCCGCCGGGCTCTCCACCTGTCTTCAAGGCACGGTACGTTGCTCGTGGCTTCAGTCAGCGGCAGGGAGTTGACTACTTTCAGACCTTCTCTCCCACCCCGAAGATGACTACTCTTCGGGTGCTGCTGCACATAGCCGCTCAGCGCGACTACGAGCTTCACTCTCTCGACTTCAGCACTGCGTTCTTGTAGGGTAGCCTGCACGAGGAGATCTGGCTTCGCCGTCCACCTGGCTTCACTGGGACTTTCCCTCCTGGCACCCAGTGGAGCCTCCGACGGCCAGTCTACGGTCTCCGTCAGGTACCGCGTGAGTGGCACGACACACTGAGGACTACGCTTGCGGCTCTTGGGTTTGCTCCTTCTACTGCTGACCCGTCGCTGTTTCTTCGCACCGACACTTCCCTGCCGCCGTTCTACATCCTCGTGTACGTCGACGACTTGGTCTTTGCCACAGCGGACACTGCTGGACTCGCCTACGTGAAGTCCGAGCTGCTGAAGAGACACACGTGCACAGACCTGGGTGAACTGCGCAGCTACCTTGGCTTGCAGATCACTCGGGACAGAGCACGCCGCACCATTACCTTCACTCAGTCACACATGGTGCAGCAGGTCCTTCAGCGCTTCGGCTTCACGTACTCCTCGCCTCAGGCCACTCCTCTGCCTAATCGCCACTCACTCTCAGCTCTGCCTTCGTATGAGTCCGTAGAGTCGAGTGGCCCGTATGCAGAGCTTGTTGGCTGCCTCATGTACCTGATGACCTGCACACGACCTGACCTTGCATACCCTCTGAGCATTCTTGCTCGCTATGTTGCTCCTGGGAGACACAGACCAGAGCACATGGCTGCAGCGAAGAGGGTATTGCGCTACCTGTGCAGCACGTCGGGCATGGGGCTAGTGCTTGGAGGGCGGAGTCCAGTGGTCCTTACCGGCCACGCGGACGCTTCTTGGGCTGACGACCAGGCTACGCAGCGGTCGTCACAGGGTTACACCTTCAGCCTTGGTTCCGGCTCTGTCTCGTGGCGGTCTACTCGCTCGTCTTCGGTTCTCGGCTCCAGTTGTGAGGCTGAGATCTACGCCGGGGCCATGGCTGCACAGGAGCTTCGCTGGCTCACCTACCTGCTGACTGACCTTGGAGAGCCGCCTCGTTCTCCTCCAGTGCTGTACGTAGACAACAAGGCCATGCTGGCCTTGTGTCGAGAGCAGCGCTTGGAGCACAGAACGAAGCACATTGCTCTCCGCTACTTCCTTGCTCGTGAGCTGCAGCAGCGTGGTCAGTTGCGACTTGCGTACGTGGCGTCTGAGGCCAACACTGCTGATGTGTTCACCAAGGCACTCGCGCCTTGTGACCATCAGCGCTTTTGCACCCAGCTGGGTCTTGTGCCTGTCTTGCCTCACTTGCTCTCCTCTTGACTTCACTTGTACTGTTACATATATTTATACCTGCTCTTGCTTGTTTAGTTCTATATATATATGTGTCTGTACTCCTGCATGTGAACTGGCCTCTGGCCCTGCTCTTGTGCTCGGACTGTGTGGTGACGTTGTGATCCACCCTGAGCTTGCTCTGCTTTGCTTTACCTGACTGGTCTTGTGACCCCTTGTTCTCCCCCACTTTGCCTATGGGGGTGTGTCAGATTTATATGACATAGTTTCTGTAGGCTTTAGTGGGGTAGCACATATGGGGTACAGGGTTTCTAGGGTTGTATTTGTACCCAATCTTCCATAGTCATTTCATTCCTGTTTTCCTTGTTTCACAGAGAGGTCAGGAAAGAGGTAGGGAAGCATGAGACGGCTCAGTGCAGCAGTGGCAGGGGAGGAGTAGCGCGCAACTACAGCGTCGTACAAGGTCTGAGCACTCTTGTACTGACTAAAGTGCGCACGCTCAGAGGTAGGGAGGTGGCGACGCACAGCAAGACGTGCAGCAGCATCGCGGGTGGCCCACTTAGAGCGGACAGTGGGATCAGCATCAGCAGAAGGAGCAGGAGAGGCGCCAGAGGTGAGGTCAAAGAGAGAAAGGTCGTCAGCCCTGTCGCACTGTAAGAACAGCTGCAGGTCGTCTAACCAGACCTCAAAATCAATGGCGCGACCCTCAGCGTCAAAAGCTAGGACACTAGGGGTAGCCATGGTGACGACAGCGACGCAGTGCAAGCAGTAGGGAAAGAGCTCGCAGTGTCAATGGGACTGTGCTCACCAGGCAGGGCAGGTCGTGCAGCTCTGCAGAAAGGCGGCTCAGCGACCGGGCGGCTCGGGTGCACAGCGGCTCGATGGCTTGGCGGCTGGGGCGCAGGGCGGCTCGGCTCCCGGACGGCTCGGCGGCAGGGCGGCTCGGGTCCCGGGCGGCTCGGCGTTGGGCGGCTCGGCTCCCGGGCGGTTCGGCTGCGGGGGCGGCTCGGCCGGGAGATGCAGGGGCGGGGCCGTCAGGTGCAGCGGCGGGTCGACCGGTGCAGTGGCGGGCCGGCAGGTGCAGTGGCGGGCCGGCAGGTGCAGCGGCGGGCCGGCAGGTGCAGCGGCAGGCCGGCAGGTGCAGGCGGCGGGCCGTAGGGTGCAGCGGCGGGCCGTAGGGTGCAGCGGCGGGCCGGCAGGTGCAGCGGCGGGGCCGTCAGGTGAAGCGGCGGGCCGCAGGGTGCAGCGGCGGGCCGGCAGGTGCAGCGGCGGGCCGGCAGGAGCAGCGGCGGGCCGGCAGGAGCAGCGGCGGGGCCGTCAGGTGAGGCGGCGGGCCGGCAGGAGCAGCGGCGGGCCGTAGGGTGCAGCGGCGGGGCCGTCTGAGGCGGCGGGCCGTAGGGTGCAGCGGCGGGCCGTAGGGTGCAGCGGCGGGGCCGTCAGAGGCGGCGGCGGGGCCGCGGCAGTAGAGGCGGGGCCGCGTCAGGGGAGGCGGCGGGGCCGCGTCAGGGGAGGCGGCGGGGCCGCGTCAGGGGAGGCGGCGGGGCCGCGTCAGAGGAGGCGGCGGGGCCGCGTCAAGCAGGCGGCGGGGCCGCGATCAGGAGTGGTGGCGGGGCCGCGTCTGAGGGACAGCGGGGCCGCGAGGGAAAAGGCGACCCGAGGGGTCGCTAAAAAAAGGCGCGCCTCGGGGCGCGCTTCGGTGGGCCCTAAAAAAACGGTCCTAAGGCAGGACTTGCTCTGATACCATGTGAAGCAAGGAAAACAGGAATGAAATGACAAAGGAAAGATTGGGTACAAATACAACCCTAGAAACCCTGTACCCCATATGTGCTACCCCACTATAGCCTACAGCAACTATGTCATATAAATCTGACACATTTGGCTGGTTGGGCAAAGATAAAACAGGTTATGTTTTTAGGACCTGAACCTGGTTGTTGTTTTCCCACGTTGGAAAAACAGAACCAGAGGTTGTTTACCAACCTACCACCTGCTGTTTTGTCCAGCCAGGTTGGTTCTGTTGCTTGGAATTATTTGGGATCATCCCTGGTTGTTCCCAGGTTGATTCCCAAGGTCCTTGCTAGCTAGAGCTATTTATTCCTTCTCTATTTGTACCTGAATATATTCAATTTGATTCAAGCGAATTCCCCCCTTCCTGGAATTTCGTTTCTACGCGGTGCGGCGGCGGAATGGTACCCGAGTCAACGCTAGTACGCTAGCACTCAAACGCTAGGCAAACGCTCTCCGAGCCATAACTTTGTTATGG
This sequence comes from Closterium sp. NIES-65, assembly GCA_948144175.1. NCBI lineage: Eukaryota > Viridiplantae > Streptophyta > Zygnematophyceae > Desmidiales > Closteriaceae > Closterium > Closterium sp. NIES-65. The sequence goes on from CANXME010002068.1 coordinate 2,620,056, forward strand.
CAGAACTTTTCGCGAGGCAACTTGGCTTACTTTAAAGCTCTTGGAGTGAGCTTCGATATAGGAAATTCTCAGCTTAATCCGGTCAACAGTCTGCATGATACGCTGCGCGACGTTCAAGGTACTCTTGTTATTTTGACTAAGTCATTCTTGATCCCTCTCTCTACAATCTCGGACCCGAGGATAGGGGCTGGTCTTGTACCATACACCCAAGAATCCTTGGAGGTGACCCCGAGGAGAGGTTTTAAGTTTGATAAAGTCTTAATAGCTTGAGTTTATTAGGCCCTTACACCAACAGTCAGCGACTGTAGGAAAGGCGGACAGATCGGGGAAAAGATAGGGTAGGGAGAGACGGCCGATCGTAGCAGAGGCAGGCAAGGAGTAGCGCGCGACTACAGCATCCTACAGTGCCTTAGCAGTCTTGTTCTGACCAAAATGCGCACGCTCATTTAATGGCAGGTGGCTGCAAATGGCTAGGCGGTCGTGAGCGTCACGAGGCTGCCAATGTGAGCGAGCCGTACCGTCAGCAGTCTGAGCAGGTGCAGGAGCGGATCCTGATACGTGATCATATAGCGAGATATCGTGCTTAGCAGTGATCTGTAGGAACAGGTGCAGGTTGTTGAGCCAAGCATCAAAGTGAATCGGACGGCCCTCAGCATCAAAAGAGAGAACGGTGGGACTAGCCATGGGGTCAGCAGTAGCAGTAGCAGCAGTAGCAGTAGGAACATAAGGAGTAGCAAGAACAGTAGTAGCAGCAAGAACAGGGGCACCAGTAGCTGCAGGTGGGGCAGCGTGGCATAGAAGGGTGGCGCGGCTCGGTAGGGCTGCGCGGCTCGGGCAGGGTGCCGCGGCTCGGGCAGGGCGGCGCGACGCGGCTCGAGCAGGCAGGGCGGCGCGACGGCGGGCCTGCGCGCGGTTTTGCGGCTGCGCGTAGGCTGCGGCTGCGCATAGGCGGTGGCTGTGCGCGGACAGCGAGCGACGCGCGGGCTGCAGCGGCTGGCATGCGAGCAGCTGCAGCGCGAGGGCTGCGGCCTGCGGGCGGGCGGCGGCTGCGCGAGGCGGCGGCCTGCGTGCGGGCGGGGGCTGCGCGAGGCAGCGGCCTGCGTGCAAGACTGTGGCGCGCGGTACGGCGAGCAGGGCCGGCTGGCGGGTAGCTTGCGGGCTGTGTGTGGGGCCGTACGAGGCCGTTGCGGGCTGCGCGCAGGCGGTGGTGGCTGCAAGGGCGGCTGGGGGGCTGTGCGCACGGTATGCGGGCTGCGCGCGGGCGGCTAGCAAAGTGCGCGTGCGCGGTTAGCGAACGGCGCGCGGGCAGCGCGAGAGGCAGGGCGCGCAAGGGCGCACGAGAGCATGAGGAAGGCAGGGCGCACGAGGGCGCTTCTAGCGGAACGATGGGCCCGTAGCAGTAGGCGGTCCTAGGTGCCTAATCTAGGCTCGTAATACCATGTCAATATGAACAAGAGTGAATGAACTAGAAAAGGGGTGGGTACAAGTAGGAAAACCTAAAAGTATTGTACCCCATAGGAACAACCGTACTACAGCCTAAACAGACTATAGCATATATATTTGACAACGAGCAACTACAATCTTCGGAGTGGCCACGATACGCACATGGACGGAGTGGGGCACCGTCCTGCGAGCCAGATTCGAGCATGTATCCGCATCGAATTCTGCCCGCATAAAGCTGCCTACCTGGAAGCAGGTGACATCGGTCCAAGTCTACACGGTGACGTTCGTCAATTTGGACGACACGAGCGACGCTGAGCAACTCGATTGATATGTCGCAGGCCTCAAATACGAAGTACAGTACGAGGTGCGACGAACAAGGCCACGCGACTTACTCGATGCTGTCCAGATGGCCGAATCAACGGACGCGCAGATCGAGTGGGCGAGAATGCGTTCCCGGGAGGGCACTCAATTTTGTGGACCGCCTCACCAGCCCACAATCAACGGTGTGGGTGCGCCAAGACGTGGACCTAACACACGCTTCAACTGCAACCAGCCGGGCCACTGGAAGAACGATTGCCCGAAGCTAAAATAAGGAAACAAGAACGACGGACAGGGGTCGGGAAAAGAGACGAGTCAGTAGCAGTCGGCCCACCTACTGACGAGACCCCGTCGCTCGGCAATCAACATCCACACCGAGTAGTGGTACCGATACGGGCTATCGACCGCAACCGGACGAATAAGGTGGATGAACTCGTGGATCACCCTGTGCTGGTCGTGGGGAGGGTTAACGGATACCAAATAAAACCTTTCGTTGATGGTGGGGCGAGCCGCAGTCTCGTCAACGTGGCAACAGCAAAAAAAATCGGAGTCAAGCTGGATAGGTGTCTGCCCGAGATTGACGCGCATCTGGTGGACAGAACACCGCTGCAAATCAATGACAATGTGCGACAAAATCGGATAAAGTGCAATGACGATTTCGGGTTTTCAATGAAGATGCTGGCGACAACACTCGAAGGCTGCGATATGCTGTTGGGACGAGATTGGCTACAGCGTTTTATTCCTGCGATCGACTGGACGACGGAAGCCATCACGGTACTGTGCAACAAGGGGCGCGTGACACTTCTGAAATGGACGGAGACGGAGCAGAGGACAACACATGTCAACGCGATAACGCTGATGAGGGCGATCAAACGGGGAGTGCAAGGCTACGCCGTACGCAGATGGCTGCGTCCGAGAAAATCGCCGACATTCACACGCTCTGCGCTGCTGTACGAGAGGACTGTTGGTGTAAGGGCCTAATAAACTCAAGCTATTAAGACTTTATCAAACTTAAAACCTCTCCTCGGGGTCACCTCCAAGGGTCCTTGGGTGCCTGGTACAAGACCAGCCCCTATCCTCGAGTCCGAGTTTGTAGAGAGAGGGATCAAGAATGACTTAGTCAAAATAACAAGAGTACCTTGAACGTCGCGCAGCGTATCGTGCAAACCGTCGACCAGATTAAGCTGAGAATTTCCTATATCGAAGCTCACTCCAAGAGCTTTAAAGTAAGCCAAGTTGCCTCGCGAAAAGTTCTGTCATTACGAAGTTATGGCTCAAACAACGTTTGCCTAGCGTTGGAGTGCTAGCATACTAACGTTGACTCGGTTAGCATTCCCCCGTCCCACCGCGTAGAAACGAAATTCCAGGAAGGGAGGAATTTGCTTGAATCAAATTAACTATATTCAGGTACAAACAAAGAAGGAACAAATAGCTCTAGCTAGCAAGGACCTTGGGAATCAACCTGGGAACAACCAGGGATGATCCCAAATAATTCCAAGCATCAGAACCAACCTGGCTGGACAAAACAACAGGTGGTAGGTTGGTAAACAACCTCTGTGTTGGTGTAAGGGCCTAATAAACTTAAGCTATTAAGACTTTATCAAACTTAAAACCTCTCCTCGGGGTCACCTCCAAGGGTCCTTGGGTGCCTGGTACAAGACCAGCCCCTATCCTCGGGTCCGAGTTTGTAGAGAGAGGGATCAAGAGGGACTTAGTCAAAACAGCAAGAGTACCCTGAACGTCGCGCAGCGTATCGTGCAGACCATAGATCGGATTAAGCTGAGAATTTCCTATATCGAAGCTCACTCTAAGAGCTTTAAAATAAGCCAAGTTGCCTCGCAAAAAGTTATGCCATTACAAAGTTATGGCTCGGACAGCGTTTGCCTAGCGTTGGAGTGCTAGCATACTAGCGTTGACTCGCGTAGCATTCCGCCGTCGCACCGCATAGAAATGAAATTCCAGCAAGGAAGGAATTCGCTTGAATCAATTTTACTATATTCAGGTACAAACAGGGAAGGAATAAATAGCTCTAGCTAGCAAGGACCTTGGGAATCAACCTGGGAACAACCAGGGATGATCCCAAATAATTCCAAGCAACAGAACCAACCTGGCTGGACAAAACAGCAGGTGGTAGGTTGGTAAACAACCTCTGGTTCTGTTTTTCCAACCTGGGAAAACAACAACCAGGTTCAGGTCCTAAAAACAGAACCTGTTTTGTCTTTGCCCAACCAGCCAAATGCTGGTTCCGCTGGTTTCCCCTAGCCCTGTAGCATGCGGATACAGACAAACAACATCCAACCTTCACCTAAATTGTACCCCTATAGTGCCTGCCCTGCTACACTATAGTCAACCAAACAAAACAGTACAATTTCGAGTTGGATGTTGGATAGAACTGAATCTGCGCAATCAAGTAAGCCGAACCACAAAGCTTCCATCTTGGGTTCCTTTGCGAGCTCGTCCTTTTTGCTTGTACTGTTCATAGCGCGTACAATGTTATGCCGAAGCGCACATTGTGCGAGTACCTGCAAATGCTTCAAGCGAAAATTGCGAAAGCAAACAAACACACGAACATACCATTCACACACAAATGCATTCGCACACGCATACTCGTACAAACAGACGGCAGGATGTCGTGCAATGTGAATTTGCACCGAACACTCTGGTTCTGTTTTTCCAACCTGGGAAAACAACAACCAGGTTCAGGTCCTAAAAAATACAACCTGATTTGTCTTTGCCCAACCAGCCAAATGCTGGTTCCACTGGTTTCCCCTGGCCCTGTAGCAAGCAGATACAGAGAAACAACATCCAACCTTCACCTAAATTGTACCCCTATAGTGCCTGCCCTGCTACACTATAGTCAACCAGAACAAAACAGTACAATTTCGAGTTGGATAGAACTGAATCTGCACAATCAATTCAACCGAACCGCAAAGCTTCCATCTTGGGTTCCTTTGCGAGCTCGTCCTTTCTGCTTGTACTGTTCATAGCGCATACAATGTTATGCCGAATCGCATAATGCGCGAGTACCTGCAAATGCTTCAAGCGAAAATTGCGAAAGCAAACAAACACGCGAACATTCCATTCACACCCAAATGTTTTCGCACACGCATACTAATACAAACAGATGGCAGGATGTCGTGCAATGTGAATTTGCACCCAACACACTCCCCCTTAGCCTGCCGGCTGCATCCCCATCATTCCATACTAGTTCATGCTCATTCCACTCATCCGCACAGAACGCCAATGAGGCTCATCCGCAAGCCTCTTGGTGAGGAAGTCTGCTGGCAGCTGGTGAGTCTTGATGTAGATCGCATTCACCGTCCCCCTCTTCTCCTCCTTACGCAGCCAGTGCCATTTGATCCGCATGTGCTTATTGAGCCCATGAAGCACTGCGTTCCTGGCCATCCCAAGAGCCCCGTTGCTATCACAGAACAGAGGCATAGCAACCTTCTGCTCCTGGCCAATCTCCTCTAACAGCCTCCTCAGCCAAATCACCTCCTTCACCCCATGGAACATCGCCATGTACTCTGATTCCACAGAAGAGAGTGCTGTCTCCGTCCGCTTCTTTGACCTCTAACTAACAGGTCCTCCTCCAACTACGCAGATGTATCCTCCCACAGATGAGGAATCCTCCTTCTCAGAGGCCCACGTAGCATCGGTAAAGCAAGTGAGAAAGAGCTTGCCTTCTCCAAGCCTCTCCCCCTTCTCTTTCAGCATCTCAACCCCTTTCTGCTTCACTTCTGCAGATGCAGAGTATTGAACTCCAATGCTTGGGTGAGAGTTCAGATACTTCACCACACGCTCAGCTGCATCCACCTGCTCCTCTGATGGATTCTGCACCACCCTAGCCAGCTGCCCAACCGAGAAAGAGATGTCGGGCCTTGTGTGAACTGCTGCATACAAGAGGCTGCCCACCAAGGACTGAAATTGCTGCTGCTCCTCGGCTTCAACCCCTTCATCCTCTGCAGCTTTCACAAGCTTGAATTCTGCTGGCAGGGGAATTGCCACCTTGCGCTTATTCTCAATCCCGTACTTCTCCCCCAGCTCCTTGATGAACTTTTTCTGGAGCAGCTTCAACCACCTGTGATCCAGATCCCTCTCCACATGCACCTCGAGATAGTACTTTACCTCCCCAAGGTTCTTGCACTTGAAGTTCTCCATCAGCTGCTGCTGCACCTTCTGGATCTCCTTCATGCTGCTGCTAAAGAGAAGAATATCGTCCACATAGACCAGAAACAGCACCAGCTTCTCCCCCTCCCCCTTGAGAAAGAGGCTCTCATCACAGCTGCTGGTCCTGAATCCCATCTCCTCTAAAACAGCTGCCAACTTCTGGTACCAGCAGCGTGGCGCCTGCTTCAAGCCGTGGATGGACTTTTTCAGCTTGCACACCCTGCCCGTACCATCCTCATACCCAGGCAGCTGCGTCATGTATACATCCTCCTCTAAAACCCCATTGAGGAATGCCGTAGATATATCCATCTGAATGATGAATTTCCCACTAGCGGTTGCATCTGCCAACAAGACACGAAGGGTAGGGGTTGCGGTAGTGGGAGCAAAGATCTCATTGAAGTCCCGCTTCTCCTTCTGCATAAACCCCTTAGCCACCAGCCTACTCTTGTAGATGGTGACCTGTCCCTTGTCATCGGTCTTGATCCTTAGCACCCACTTGCACTGTACGGCTTTCTTCCCCTCAGGCAGCACCACCAGCTCCCATGTCCCATTCTCTAGCAGGCTCTGGTACTCAGCATCCCTTGAAACCAGCCACTTCTCCCTATCTGGGCCAGCTAATGCCTCCTCCATGCTAGCTGGTTCCTCTTGTGCACGGGCAAGAAAACAGTAGGCAGGTTCATCCTCCTCATCCGGATCATAGCCATGCGGTAGAATCAGCAATGCCTCCTCTGTCCCAAGCTGCTGCTCCGCTACATCAGCTCCTGCAGTCAGCTTCTTAGTAGCCATACGGGTACGTCCTGGCCTGGAGACGGGTGTCTCCCATCCCCTCATAACAACACCCTTCGGCTTCTTAGTTTTTCCCTGCTGCTGCTCTGCCCCCTCAGACCCAGCAGCTCTACTAGTGCTAGTCTCCACATCATTTTCTCCACCTGCAGGTGCCTCCTGTACCTTCTTTCCATCACCACCCTCTGCAGCTACCTCCTCTCCCTCCTCCCACACACTAGGAGTCAGGTCCGACACATCATGCCCTCAACAAACTTCAGATCCCTGCTGTCAAACAACACACCCTTGGAAGGTTCCCACAGCAGCCATCCCTTGCTCTCAGCAGCCAGCCCCGAATGCACACACCAGATTGCACTTGCCCCCAACTTAGTGCGGTAGGTCTTGGGGACGTGGGCGACTGCCATGCAACCAAACACCCTCAGCATGTCCACCGGCGGCTTCCTCCCAAGCCACCTCTCCAACGGCACCCACAAGTCATCCCCAACCTTGGTGAGTACCCTGTTCCTAGCGACGGTAGCGTGCCGAACAGCATGGGGCCACATCAAGTTGCCCAGCCCAGATTCTATGAGCAGCGTCCTAGCTGTCTCCAGAATTGTCCGGTTCGCCCGTTCTGCTACACCGTTAGACTGTGGGGTGTAAGCCGTGGTCAGCTCCCTCTGGATGCCCTGCTTCTTGAGGCAGGCCGTCATCTCAGCTCCAAGGAACTCACCACCCCGATCTGTCCTAATCCGCTTCACCACACACTCCGCTTGCTTCTCCACAAATGGCAGCCAATCTTCCCGTATCGTAGAGGCGGCATGGTCCTTCTGCTTCAGCGGATATGCCCACATAAGCCTGCTCCAATCATCCACTATGGTCAGAAAGTACCGCTCCCCCTTGTGTCCCTGAACCGGCAGCGGCCCCACCAAGTCTATGTGGACCAGCTCCAACGGCTTCTTGCTCCTGCCAGCCACACTATGGAAGGGGAAACGGGTAAACTTTGAGAGCAAACAGATTTCACAATTCTCATCAGGTGGCTGTCTGTTCAGCTTCAGACCCTTAACGGCTCCATCTTTCTCCAACTGCTTCAACAAGGGCATTGCCACATGCCCCAAGCGTCGGTATGCCGTTGCCCAATCTGTCTCCCCAGATCTGGCCGACACTTTCACACCAACCCCTCCAACGGCATTGCACTCCCCCTGGGATGCAGACCCCTCTCCAGCCTGCCCCCAACCATGTCACGCCAACGCCGGCGGCTGTCACATGGATCTGTACACGTCCGTGCTCTCGTGCAGATCCCAAGGCACCCGATTGCCCAGCTGCCCCTTGTAAATGCGTGCCCCATCCGTGCTAGTGCTCACCCCAGCCTTGCCAAGCTTACGGAGGGAGATGAGGTTGGCCTTGAGTTCAGCAACGAGGAAAACGTCGTGCACCACCACCGGCTTGCCATCCGCACCCTTAAACGCAGCTCGTCCTGCACCAGCCACCTTCAGTGCGTGTCCAGAGGCGGAGCACACCTCGTTGATCGGTGCAGCGCGTACGTGGTCCAGCAGGTCCTTGCGCGGCGTCATCGTCTAAGCAGCGCACATGTCCAACACCCAATAATCCAGGGGGTGCAGCTCTGCTCCAACCTTGGCAGAGGCGTCTTCTTGCCCCCTTTGCTCTCCCTGCTCTCCAATATGGAAGAACTGGCCCGCGGTGCGCTCCTTCTTCTTTTCCGCACCGCCGTTGCTCTTCGGGTTGTTGTCGGACGAATCGGCGACCATGCTCGCGCCGTTTTTCTGGTTCCTCCGCGCGCACCCATCCTGGTGACGATTCTGGGGGGTCCATCCATCGGGTTTCTTATAGCACAAAAACCAGGGGTGCCCTTCCTTCTTACAATACCAGCAACTCCCTTTCATTTTGCCACCAGCACCTGACTTGCCTCCATGTCCAGATTTCGCACCGCGACCCAAACCGGTACCTCCTTGTTGGTCGTTTGAGTCGTCGTCCTTCTTTGCACCGCGTCCACCACCACCGAAGCCACGTCCTCTGCCACGTCGGCTTCCTTGCATCCCATAGCCGCTGCTGCCGACGTCTCCACCCCTCTGTTGGCGGCGACGGAAGTCTTCCTCCAGAATCTTTGTCCGCACCCACTCGAGTGTCCACGAGCTCTGGTTCTGCGGCAGGCTCAATCCGCTCGTGAATTAAAGCCACAATTCCGGCAGCAGCGAGAGCATCTTCAGGCACTTGGTCTGCTCCGGGTAGGTGATTCCCTTGGTTGCCGACTTCGCGTAGAGGTCGCGCAATTTGTCCAGGACAGTTTGCACCGGCTCTCCCTCGCTCAGCCGCAACGCGGACAGCTCCCTCTCCAGCATCAACGTTGCATTAACGGAGGTTAGGGCGTACAGTTCCTTCAACACGGTCCACGCCTTCGGACCGCACTCAACCACCGGCAGCAGGTGCATGACGTGGTGACGCTGGTTCAGCTCCAAACTCTGGGACATCAAATAGTAGCCAGTCGAGGAGCGCTCGTCCCAATCTTCGTGCAGCGCGGGGTCACTTGGTGTAGGCTCCTCCCCAATCATTAGTTTCAGCAATCCAATCTGACGGAAATATAGTTGCATTTTTCAGGCCCAATCATCATAGCCCTCACCATTGAACTTCTCGACGGTGAAATTCTTCAGCACCTCCTTGACCAGCGAGCCCTGGTTTGTTCGCCCTCCCCTTGGCGCTGAAACACCAGAATCATGGCTGCCGCTACGATCTTGGGCTGAAGATTCACCAGCTCCCGTCGAGGTGTTGCCCGCCATAGCTACCTATATCGAGTATCACTATAACGCAGCTCTGACACCAGCTTGTTGGTGTAAGGACCTAATAAACTCAAGCTATTAAGACTTTATCAAACTTAAAACCTCTCCTCGGGGTCACCTCCAAGGGTCCTTGGGTGCCTGGTACAAGACCAGCCCCTATCCTCGGGTCCGAGATTGTAGAGAGAGGGATCAAGAATGACTTAGTCAAAATAACAAGAGTACCTTGAACGTCGCGCAGCGTATCGTGCAGACCGTCGACCAGATTAAGCTGAGAATTTCCTATATCGAAGCTGACTCCAAGAGCTTTAAAATAAGCCAAGTTGCCTCGCGAAAAGTTCTGCCATTACGAAGGTATGGCTCGGACAGCGTTTGCCTAGCATTGGAGTGCTAGCGTACTAGCGTTGACTCGGGTAGCATTCCGCCGTCGCACCGCGTACAAACAAAATTCCAGGAAGGGAGGAATTCGCTTGATTCAAAATAACTATATTCAGGTACAAACAGACAAGGAATAAATAGCTCTAGCTAGCAAGGATCTTGGGAATCAACCTGGAAACAACCAGGGATGATCCCAAATAATTCCAAGCAGCAGAACCAACCTGGCTGGACAGAACAGCAGGTGGTTGGTTGGTAAACAACCTCTGGTTCTGTTTTTTTAACCTGGCAAAACAACAACCAGGTTCAGGTCCTAAAAACAGAACCTGTTTTGTCTTTGCCCAACCAGCCAAATGCTGGTTCCGCTGGTTTCCCCTGGCCCTGTAGCATGCGGATACAGACAAACAACATCCAACCTTCACCTAAATTGTACCTCTATAGTGCCTGCCCTGCTACACTATAGTCAACCAAACAAAACAGTACAATTTCGAGTTGGATAGAACTGAATCTGCACAATCAATTCAACCGAACCGCAAAGCTTCCATCTTGGGTTCCTTTGCGAGCTCGTCCTTTCTGCTTGTACTGTTCATAGCGCGTACAATGTTGTGCCGAAGCGCATAATGCGCGAGTACCTGCAAATGCTTCAAGCGAAAATTGCGAAAGCAAACAAACACACGAACATTCTATTCACACCCGAATGTATTCGCACACAGATACTCATATAAACAGACGGCAGGATGTCGTGCAATGTGAATTTTCACCCAACAGGGACGTGGTGAGCATAATTCAAATGTATGCAGAAATTTTTCACTGATCACCTGCCTGACGGGCTGCCACTTCAGCGACCAGAAGACCACAAAATCGAGCTGGAGCAAGGCGCAGAACCAACTGTTCGGTCATAGTGGTTGCTCAGCCAACCAGAGCTCGACAAGTTGCGGAAACAGCTCGATTATCTGCTTTCGAAGGGTTTTATCCGGCAGAGCACATCACGATACGCCGCCCCGATACTGTTCATGCCGAAGAAGGACAGAGGTCTGCGCATGTGCATCGACTATCAAGCGCTGAATCGGATCACCATCAAGTCACGTTACCCGATTCCGCGAGCGGACGACCTGCTGGATCAGCTTTGTAAGGCTTGTTTCTTCTCGAAAATTGACTTGCGAGGTGGCTACCATCAATTTCACCCTGGCGACTGCCTGAAGACTACATTTCGCACCCGCTACAGCAGTTACGAGTACACAGTGATGCCGTTCGGGTTGACGAACGCGCCCTCGACCTTCCAGATCACCATAAGTGGGGTGTTTTGGAACATGCTGGACAAAAAAGTCATCGTTTATTTGGACGACATTCTGGTGTACAGCAAGACTCGAAAGCAGCATTTACGGGATTTAGAGGAGGTGATTCGGCGCTTGCAGCAGAACCAACTGATCATTATAGGCTCTATGTGTGATTTCTTACGGCCGGAGCTGAAGTTCCTGGGGCACGTGGTCTCAAGGGAGGGAATTAAAATTGACCTTCGTAAAGTAACGGCAATTTCGGAGTAGAAGCCGCCCACGAATATCACAGAGTTGCAGAGTTTCCTCAGCTTTGCTGGCTACGTCCGCCGTTTTGTACTAAATATGGCGGGGGTAACCAGGCTGTTAACTGATCTTCTGCACAAGAGCGTGCAATTTTGTTGGGGGAAGAGAGAACAGTTGGCCTTCGACGAGCTGGAATAATTTGAAGTTCACCCCGGTGCTTCGGCTGGCATACCCATCTCGATCGTTCGAAGTCGTGACGGACGCCAGCAATTTCGCCGTCGGCGCCGTCCTTCTACATGACTTCGGCAATAGGCTGCAACCTATCGCGTACGAGTCACAGAAAATGCAGTTGCCCGAGCGCAACTACCCTGTACACGACAAAGAAATGCTCGTCATCGTGCATGCATTTCATACCTGGCACTGTTATCTCATGGGAGCCGACGTCACAATCAGGACAGACCACAAATCATTATAGTACATACGGAGCCTACCACAGCTCAACCCGCGACAAATCCGGTGGCTCGATTATCTCGAGTCAAATTTCAGCTACACTATTACGTAAAAGAAGGGCCCCAACAACATCGCCGACCCCCTGACCCACCTATCGATGCAGACCGCAACAGTACCAATCGCCCATTCTAACGTTTTATTGGCAGGACTATTCAAGCATGGTGACCGCATTTTTCAGGACGAATCAACATCAACGAGTCACCACTACATATGAGAGAATTACCTAAAAGTCGGTACCAGCCGAGTTTGGTACCTTCCTACCGACCCTTACGAGAATTGCTGACGCAGGAAGTTCACGACTCCAACCTCTCCGGGCATTTCGGCGTCGACAAAACATTGAAGCTGCTGCAGCGGAATGATTGCTGGCCTGACATGCCATCGGACGTGCAGCACTACGTGTCCGCCTGCCTGACCTGCCAAGCAATAAAATCATCACGCCAACGCCCAGCTGGATTGTTGCAGCCCCTCGAGCCACCCGAACGACTGTGGCAACATGTGACGATGGACTTCGTTTTAAACTGCCAGGTGGCGTAAGTGGCAACGATTCGGTGCTGGTCGTCGTCGACTGATTAACGAAAATGGCGCAATTCGCACCATGCCGCACGACGATCACAGCCGAAGATGTTGGATGCACGTCATTCTGAGTCCATGTCATCCTAACGTCCTGCCGAGTGCTCGTGGTATTTGTGCTTGCATGATTTGCATGAGCATATATCATTGTGCATGGCTGTTGGATATTATAATCTCTGTGTTTTTCTCCAAGTCTAAATGCTTGATCATGCAGGAGAAATCCAGAGGTTGCCAACGATACCAAGATCGCCTTATTCCGACCAAGATCGCCCAAGTTACAAGATTTCCAATACTTAGATATCTTATAACCTTTTGGGGTTATATCTAATTTGGGTGATTACTTGGGACTTAAAGGGATCTTTGGTTGGGTGGTTAGGGAAGGCAACTTTGACTTTTGGATTAGGGTGGCTAGAAGTTTCTAGCATGGGTTGCAAATGTTGCAACACCTAGGCAAAATCCAACTAGATTGGATTTTGCATGTGACACCTCAAGGACTTCATGATGAGGGTTGCATCCTTGCTGCTAGGAAGGTTCCTACCATCCTTCCCTAGCTCTTGGAGAACCCCTTCCCTCTCATGGTTTTTTTGGAGGTTCCCAACTCCAACTTCCTATCCCCTAATGCTTATACTTCCTCCACCATTCCAGTCATGCAGCTGCTGAACGTTTTCACTTGGTTCTCACTCTCTAGATCATCTTAACGATTGATTCAACTTGGAGATGGTAGCAAATTCTAAGGCGCAACTTCTTACTGAGTGGATTTGCGTTTAGTTGAGAAATGAGTTCGTCGTAAGTTTTCAAAGTGACGGATCTTGAAGAACAAGTCGTGTCAGAGCGCGTAGTCGACTTTGAGACGACGAATCGTTGTGAATTCTCAACCAATGTAGAACTCCGGAGATGCTAGTGGCGAGATGGATAGAAGTAGAGAGGCTGGAGAGCAAGGGGGAGCTGCTGGTGGAGGAGTGGGGACTCACCAACCAGCCCACCCTACGCTATCTACATCTACGACACCATCTCCAACAACCGTAGATCCCGTGAAGGCGTTCTCTATTGAGAAGTTTATGGGGGAGGACTACGAGTACTGGAGCTTCCGTATAAGGCTGATGTATACCCAATACAAGCTATTGGATCTGGTGGAGGGGAAAGAGAAGATGCCGGAGGCCGCGGAGCTGAAAGGAGCATGGATGAAGCGCTCGTTCGACGCGTACATGCTCATGGTACAAGCAGTTGGTGGGCGACAACTTGACCCCATCGAGGACCTCTTGGGTGATCCAGAATGTGGGCCCAAGGCTTGGAGGAAGCTTCTGGATGTGCACTCACTGACACATGCTACCGGCATCGTGTTATTCGCGCGGTGGCTGCGCGACATCAAGTTTGTTGATGGAGAGCCGATGCAACCGGTGTTGGATGAGATGCGGGACATCTTCACGAAGCTCCAAGGTGGCGGTGTGGTGTAACCGGAGCTCGTGCAATGCGTGGAGATCGTGATACGGCTGCCGGAGTCATGGTCTGCCCTTGCCACATCAACCTCAACTCCCAACAACCCCAATGGAGCGTGGATCACATCCGCGCGCGCATTTTTGAGGAGGACTTGCGGCGTCGGAGTGTAGAGCGCTTGGAGGAGGGGGCTGGCTATGAAGTTGGAGGTGGAAAGAATGGCTTCAAGAAGAAGTGGAAGGGCAAGAACAAGGACAACCTTAAGGAGGATGGCGGCGGGGGTCAAGGGGAGGTGTGCTTCTACTGCAAGAAACGCGGACATTGTTGGCGGAAGTGCTACCAACGACCCAAGGATTGGACCCCGCATTCATCAAGCAACCAGCGTGGTGGCACGAAAAGTGGGGGAGTCATGGGAGCTAGTGGAGAGGAGGAGGAGGAGAAAGGCAACAAATCGGAGGAGCAGAAGGCCGGGTTCTTCTTCTTCATAAAAGAAGGCACAATCGACCTCTCTATGGCTGTCAAGGTTCTCCTACACCCACTCACCCATTGTGTGATTGACTCAGGAAGCTCCTGATATATGACTCCTCGTGCGGACCTACTCGATGAGCTTCGGCCCGCACCCATTTCTACAATCAGATCCGCGACGGGCGCCAAGGCCAAGGTCATGGGCATGGGATGCGCAAGTTCAGGGGAGCGGATGGAGAGCTCGTGGGGCTGAAGATCGTGCTGTGGGTGCCGGACTTGCGCGCAAACCTGATTTCTACCAGCCGGTTGGGAGATGCGGGTGTGAACACCGAGACGATTGGCTCGGAGCGCTATCGTGCCTACAACAATGAGCGGCTGATTTGGGACCTGCAGTGGAAAGGGGATGTCCACAAGCGGATGTGGCAGATCCTGGTCCTCCCTTGGCAGAAATCGGGCAAGGCGGCAGCGGCGGCATCTATAGAGGAGAGTGTCACCAAGGAGGAGCAGCAAGGTGTGCAAGGAGAGGAGCTGATTGGAGGAAGTGCGGCGGTGAAGGCGTCGGCTACCTCGGGCCAAGCAGATTGGGAGACTTGGCATCGGCGACTCCCACACGTGGCTGTTTCTACATTGGAGGTGATCCACAAGGAGAAGTGCGTGCATGGGCTGCAACTGCAAGGAGATGGCGCTCACTATGGCAGTTGCGAGGCATGCATGCAGAACAAGTTTGCACGGTTCCCGTTTTCACGTGCGGAGGGATCGGGGAAGGCACCCTTGGAAGTGGTGCACATGGACCTGGTGGGTCCTATGAGGACTGAGGGGACTGGGGGAGTGCTGTAGTTTCTCACCATGGTGGACGAATGAAGCCGTTTCACATGGGCACGTCCCTTGTCCAAGAAGAGCAATGCTGCAGCGGCGATCAAGGAGGATTGGTTGCCGATGGTGGAGCGGCAAGCGATGCGGCTGGTGAAGGTGTTGAGGAGTGACCGTGGTGGAGAATTCCTTGGAGCGGAGTTCACCAAGTTTCTTAAGAGGAACGGCATCCGACACCAGCTGACCTGCCTAGGAACACCGCAGCAGAACGGCATAGCTGAGCATCCCAACCGGACCATTGGCGAGGCGGCTAAGACTCTGTTGGGGCCTGCTGGGATGCCCTACAAGTTCTGGCCTGAAGCTGTTCGCCATGTCATCACGGTCAAGAACAGGGTCTTGACGCATGTTGGCGACAAACATTGGGTGCCATAAGAGCGTTGGCTTGGGAAGAAGCCATCCATTGACATGCTGCGGGTGTGGGGCTGCATAGGGCTTGTGATGGTGCCTAAGGAGCAGAGGTACAAGCTGGAAGTTGCTGCTATGTGGGCTGTCCATCTTGGAATGGCTCTTGACTCGAAGGGGTAGCTGATCTGGGACTCCAAGAGCAAGAGGACGCTGGTCAGCCGTGACGTCAAGTTTGTGGAGGACGTCATGTACAAGGACTGGCAGCAGCAGAGGAGCAAGCTTAGTTAGGAAGTAGTTCATGAGATATGAATATGTCGTAGGAACCTTCGTACGTTTGTATCGTAGATTTCAATAAATGTCATTGCTGTTTTTTAGTGAACAAGGACCTTTGCTAAGACCATTGTCATGGTAAGGGAGTATTTAGGGAGTTGAAAAGTTGTTCTTCCATATTTGTATGCTCGTATTGTTATCTTTTATCCGTATACCTTTGTTCATGCGAATGTAGTACACACGATCATTTTGATACATGTCATTGTTGTTCTTCTCTTTCAATAAAGCAGAGTCTCTGGTTATTCCTTGTGGTGAAAGTACAAATTGACATAGACCTTTTGTTCCATACTGCTAATGGTTGTGGGATAGGAACAATAATCATGATTAGTGCTTAATGTTTGTGGATCTGCCTTTTGTGGCTATTGGTTTTCAATCTGCCTGTAATGGCTACTGGTTTTGAATCTGAATTTTGTAATTACTGGTTTTGAATATATATTTGTATGCCTACTTTTTAAGAATCAGAGTAAGAATGTAAACAACCATATTATAACAAAGTTGCTATAAGTGTACATGAGGCAGGTATTAAACCTGCGTGCCAAGGACAAAAACAACTTTTCCACCAACTGCACACACGACACACAAACAATTAGCAACAAATAAATTTATTGAAGTGTTTAGCGTCTTGGTGCAAACCCAATAAGAACCACAATTAACTGTTGGAAACGGTGTAAGATACTAAGATAGAGCAGGCCCTGCAAAATCCAGTAAAGTGACGACTTCTTTCAATAATCCCCAAACATTTAGACGGATCATTTATAATATAGCAGCGTAAGATGAAAAGGCGCAAGTATGTAAAAATTCCATTCATTACAGTGATCAACAACAAGATTGTCGAATAAATACCTGCCACAATACACAAACCCAAAGCCCTAAACTCCAATGAGTTTTCAAAACCGTATTCGGCAACTATTCGTATATTCGAACAGTATTCTTATTCGCAAACGCCGATGTATTCGGACAAATACAAATATGGGCATGTATTCGATGAATATTCGTATCCAGTAACTGTATTCGGAATCGTATTTGTATTTACACCCATATTGGCGTGTACTACTTAGCCCCACTTACCCTAATAACCTAACCATTTTTTTTTCATGTCTAAATAATCACCCAAATGAGAGGGGAATTTGAAGTCTCGCATAGATGGTTTCACTGCCCTGTGTCTGCAATGGGTCACCTGGTTTTGCGTTTGCATTCCATAGCTGGAGCTTCTGCACATGTCTGCAATCCTCAGGCGGGCAAGCTCTCGGGCCACACCCTTCCTCGTATCCTCCTTGATTCTCCGTTTAAGGCCCCTGATTTTCGGTATCGTGGCGTCCCTTTTGACGAGTCCATGTCTTTCTACGCATGCTTCCCCCACCGAGGTCTCCCAGTTCTCCCCCCTCCCCTCTTCCTCACTCCCAGTCCTCCCCCTAGTTCTGATCTTTGAACCCATGCCCGGCCGCACCAGGTGTGTCTCGTGCTACCGCTCCTCCATTGGTATGATGTCTAATGTCGTCTCCTTCATCACCCCCTACGTCGCCCTCGGAGTCACCGCAACAGCTTTCATAGCTACCACGGCAGGTCATAGTGGAATCTAGCGGTGTTGGTGTTGGGGGTGCTGGCTTAGAGGGGGCTGGTATTGGAGGTACTGATTTTAGGGATGATGATGTTGAAGGTGCTGCTTTGGGTGATGCTGATGCTAAAGATGATGGAGCTACAGACCCTACCACTGGGTGTGCTGGAGTTGGAGGTGCTGGTTGTGAGAGTGCTGGTTGTAGGGTTGCTGCAGCTGCGGCACTTGTCCCAGCCGCGTACCTTCCAGCTTCTTCAGCAGCAGCATCAATCATTGCACGTGTGAGTGGTCTTTGAACTCTAGGTTCTCCTGCCCCTTCCCACGACCGCTTAACGCCTCCTACTATTTACGGTCCTACGCTTCCTCCTCTAAACATGGCCCGTCTCCTCCTTCATTTCCTTCCTTGTATCTAGCCTCCTCTTACTAGTCCCATCGTCCTCTATCTGCCACGGAACTGCAACCTCTTGAGCACTTACTTGCAAACCAAAGAGTGAAACGACCCATTCTGCCAACTATTTGTACCACAAATAAATGGTTCTAGTTGTTGGCCCTAGTCATGTCTTGAATCATACACGAACAGCCAAATGGGTTGGCGAACCAACTGCATATACGACATTCTCTTCGCCCCATCCCTCTGAAATATAGTATGGCTGTGATCCACACTCGTTGGCAGCTTGTACGATCACCTGCCCATTGATCTACAGCCAGTTCTAACTTGTTAGACACCTCCTCCTTTGTCATCTCACTACCTTAGCTAGCCTTTGCTGCACATCGCATCATGATATGCATGAAATGCACTCTAAGGCGTCGGTGCTGTTGCTACGGCAACAGCGGCAACAGGGCAGCAGGGGCAGCAGGAGCCAAGGCACCACTGCCCACCGGTGCTTCCATATTACCTGCTGGCAGCACCGGTGCTGCTGCACTCGCCATTGCAATCGCTGCTGGACTGGCTACTGCTCCTGCATCCCCGATCTGCGTTCCTCCTCCTTTAACCCATTCTAGTTCCTCCTCCTGTGCCTCTATTCGCCCCACCACCGCAGCCCCCGTCTCCACCGCCTCCGCCAACCGCCTGCCGACGGAGCTCTGCTAGCCGCTTCTTGCGCGCGTTTCCCTCCCGCGCGTTTGGCCCGCGCCCGCCGCACCTGCGCACAAGGCAACATTTCCGCGCGCTGTCATATGTGCGGTTGGACAATGCATTCCGGCTGGTTGCCGCGACGATTCGATTTTGTGGCTTGGTTGATTGGCTGCCGCACTGTTGCCTGCGCCATTGTTGATGCCTCTTCTCGTACTCGATAATCCTGTACTCGTTAGCAGCGGATTTGGCAACACTTCGAGAGAGGTGGATCTCAGCCGTTGTGGATTCTGAATCATTGGAACCTCCGTAATTTCTGAGATATCTGCAATTTTTTTAGATTCCAAACCGTCTTATTTCACGAAGCGGTGAGGTAAGTCGCCTTGCTTTGCTGCATATGCGAAAACTGAATCGAGGAAATGAAAAGATAAATGAGCCAGTGCGACGGGTACCGCGTCGAGCCATCGCAGCATTCCACGGCAGCCAACGCGTCGGTATAGCCGGAGCCGTCGCTCGGTTCATATTCTGTCGCAGGGGAATAGGAGAGGCATGATATCTCTTCATGTATGCTGTGGTAAGATAGAAATAAAGCACTGTATTTGCAGGTCCAAGGCCACATGGTATTATTTTACACCCGCATCATTTATTACATCATCATGTATGACTGTGTCATAGATTGATTCTACTAAAAACGAGTGACGAGCGGTAACAACGTGGGTGACGTGACGAGACGATTCGTGATGGATTTTGTAATAGAGGCGCTGTTCTGGCGTACTGTACCGCGGCCAAAAAAGGCCATCTTTTGGAGGGGGAGAGTCACCCTCGGTTCAATTTTGCTAGACCATTTTCCTGTTGTGCAGACGTAATGGCCCTGTTCAATAGCAGGGTGACCCCAACTGTAAAATTTCTCCTACGGTGGGAGAAACTGTTGCGACCCCCGTGCAATTGTCAACAGGAGTTGTGTGTTGGCCCCGTACTCGCTTGGGAGGAGCCAACTTCGTGGTTGGCTGACACGACTGCTGGTCGACCTGGTGGTTGGTCGACAAGGCCTGCTGGTCGACTTGGTGGTTGGTCGACCAGGTGTGATGTCGACCTGGTGGTCAACGAAGGACAGGCCGACGTCGACCTCGACAGAGGGATTCAGGACGCCGAGCTGCTAGGCATCGAGTAGCAGGGCGTCGACTTGGTGACGCCGACTTCGAGTAGCCGGCTCTGGGGGTCGGCTGACAACTGTGCTGGTCGACGAGAAGCTGGTCGACCAGGAGTGACGTCGACATGGAGCTGGTCGACTAGTGGTAGTGGTCGACCTGGTGAGGTTGACTGGAGGTGGCAGTCGACTTGGGAGGTCGACGGACACATACAGGAGCAGCTAGTCGACATGGTTGCCCAGTCGACCAGGTTACCCAGGTAACAAGGTTCTGCGGAAGAGTGCGACGGTTTTGGCGAGATCGACCTTGGTGGTGGTATCCCGAGGTCGACGTGGCTGATCAGAAGCAGTCGTCAGCACGATGTTGATTCGGTGTGTGCGCTATGCAGGCAACGAGGCACTGCACGCCAATCATCTGCGAGCACGTGCGAAGCGGGTGCGTTGCTGTCCTACGGGAGCAACGTTGGCACGCCGTCAACCTGCAACGTTGGCACGCTGTCAACTTGCAGCATTGGCAAGCCGCGACTCTGCACTACTGGAGCGCGGTCGACCAAGTCGTGCTGGCACGTGGTCATCCGTGCTGCGCTGGCAGTAGACTTGGTTGCATACTGGCTTCGATGTAGTCTAGTCTTGCCGACTTCATTGAACCATTGATGTGAACTTTTGGTAATAAAACTCTTGCCAGCTTTCCCAATGAACCAGCAAGTAGTGTAAGTACGAGTAAACGACTAAGTGGATGAACGTAGAGATCACACAAGCACCCGTACCTAGCCCGTAGTCTAGTTACCGTTGTAGTAGATATCTCCGCATGGTGCGGTGAGCGTAGAAGGCACACGACTTACCTTTTAGTCAGGTCGACGTAGACATCACTTACCTAATTTGTAGTTGTAGGCCGGCAGCTGTGCGGTAGTCACTATGGTAGGAGCCGTAGGTGACGCAGGGGTGATGGACACCCTGGAGCCACGGCTGGAGGACACAAAGAGACGCCATGATGCCTACGCGTACGGAGAAATACCCTGAACGACGAAGGCGGCGTCGACGTGGGCGTCAACGCCGGTGGTGGTCAAGTCGGCAATAGTGCGGGAGGCACGTCGAGGCAGTGTGGTTTGATTCACGCCGATGTAGTCGGCGGCGTTCAGGCGCAGGGGATGCGGTCATCCGCGGCCGCAGGCACCTTGCAGGGTGACGACGGAGGTCGACGAAGTGGATCTTCAACGATGTCGGCGACCCAGGTGACAGCATGCAGGATTGCACCGAGCTACGGCTACTTCAAGTTTACGTCGGATAGGATCTTGGTCACTCCCCTGCTGGTCAATCAACCCGAAATCCTCACCTGGAAGAAGCCATTGAGCCCCAGCTGGAGATGGCCGGGCTGATCAACTTTGTGTTGGGTGCAAATTCACATTGCACGACATCCTGCCATCTGTTTGTATGAGTATGCGTGTGCGAATGCATTCGGGTGTGAATGGAATGTTCGTGTGTTTGTTTGCTTTCGCAATTTTCGCTTGAAGCATTTGCAGGTACTCGCACAACGTGCGCTTCGGCACAACATTGTACGCGCTATGAACAGTACAAGCAGAAAGGACGAGCTCGCAAAGGAACCCAAGATGGAAGCTTTGCGGTTCGGTTGAATTGATGGTGCAGATTCAGTTCTATCCAACTCGAAATTGTACTGTTTTGTTTGGTTGACTATAGCGTAGCAGGGCAGGCACTATAGGGGTACAATTTAGGTGAAGGTTGGATGTTGTTTGTCTGTATCTGCTTGTTACAGGGCCAGGGGAAACCAGTGGAACCAGCATTTGGCTGGTTGGGCAAGGACAAATCAGGTTCTGTTTTTTAGGACCTGAACCTGGTTGTTGTTTTCCCAGGTTGGAAAAACAGAACCAGAGGTTGTTTACAAGCCTACCACCAGCTGTTTTGTCCAGCCAGGTTGATTCTGTTGCTTGGAATTATTTGGGATCATCCCTAGTTGTTCCCAGGTTTATTCCCAAGGTCCTTGCTAGCTAGAACTATATATTCCTTCTCTGTTTGTACCTGAATATAGTGAATTTGATTCAAGTGAATTCCTCCCTTCCTGGAATTTCGTTTCTCGAGGTGCGACAGCGGAATACTACCCGAGTCAACACTAGTACGCTAGCACTCCAACGCTAGGCAAACGCTGTCCGAGCCATAACTTTGTAATGGCTGACTTTTTTGCGAGGCAACTTGGCTTATTTTAAAGCTCTTGGAGTGAGCTTCGATATAGGAAATTCTCAGCTTAATCCGGTCGACGGTCTGCACGATACATTGCGCGACGTTCTAGGTACTCTTGTTATTTTGACTAAGTCATTCTTGATCCCTCTCTCTACAATCTCGGACCCGAGGATAGGGGCTGGTCTTGTACCAGGCACCCAAGGACCCTTGGAGGTGACCCCGAGGAGAGGTTTTAAGTTTGATAAAGTCTTAATAGCTTGAGTTTATTAGGCCCTTACACCAACAAGCTGGTATCAGAGCTGCGTTATAGTGATCCTCGATATAGGTAGCTATGGCGGGCAACACCTCGACGGGAGCTGGTGAATCTTCAGCCCAAGATCGTAGCGGCAGCCATGATTCTTGTGTTTTAGCGCCAAGGGGAGAGTGAACAAACCAGGGCTCGCTGATCAAAGAGGTGCTGAAGAATTTCACCGTCGAGAAGTTCAATTGTGAGGGCTATGATGATTGGGCCTGGAAAATGCAACTATATTTCCGTCAGATTGGATTGCTGAAACTAATGATAGGGGAGGAGCCTAGACCGAGTGACCCCGCGCTGCAGGAAGATTGGGACGAGCGCTCCTCGGCTGGCAACTATTTGATGTCGCAGAGTTTGGAGCTGAACCAGCGTCACCACGTCATGCACCTGCTGCCGGAGGTTGAGTGCGATCCGAAGGCGTGGACCGTATTGAAGGAGCTGTACGCCCTGACCTCCGTTGTTGCAACGTTGATGCTGGAGAGGGAGCTGTCCGCGTTGCGCCTGAGCGAGAGAGAGCCTGTGCAACCTGTCCTGGACAAATTGCGCGACCTCTACGCGAAGTTGGCGACCGCGGGAATCACCTACCCGGAGCAGACCAAGTGCCTGAAGATGCTCTCGCTGCTGCCGGAATCGTGGCTTCAATTCACGAGCGGATTGAGCCTGCCGCAGAACCAGAGCTCGTGGACACTCGAGTGGGTGCGAAGAAAGATTCTGGAGAAAGACTTCCGTCGCCGCCAACTGAGGGGTGGAGACGACGGCAGCAGCGGCTAGGGGATGCAAGGAAGCCGACGTGGCAGAGGACGTGGCTTCAGTAGTGCTGGACGCGGTGCAAAGAAGGACGACGACTCCAACGACCAACAAGGAGGTACCGGTTGGGGTCGCGGTGCGAAATCTGGACGTGGGGGCAAGTCGGGTGTTGGTGGCAAAATGAAAGGGAGTTGGTGGTATTGTGAGAAGGAAGGGCACCCCTGGTTTTTGTGCTATAAGAAACCCGATGGATGGACCCCCCAGAATCGTCATCAGGATGACGGCGCGCGGAGGAACCAGAAAAACGGCGCGAGCATGGTCGCCGATTCGTCCGACAACAACCCGAAGAGCAACGGCGATGCGGAAAAGAAGAAGGAGCGCACCGCAGGCCAGTTCTTCCATATTGGAGAGCAGGGAGAGCAGGGGGAGCAAGAAGACGCCTCTGCCAAGGTTGGAGCAGAGCTGCACCCCCTGGATTATTGGGTGTTGGACACGGGGACTGCTTGGACGATGACGCCGCGCAAGGACCTGCTGGACCACGTACGCGCTGCACCGATTAACGAAGTCTGCTCCGCCTCTGGACACGCGCTGAAGGTGGCTGGTGCGGGACGAGCTGCGTTTAAGGGAGCGGATGGCAAGCCAGTGGTGCTGCACGACGTTCTTCTCCTTCCTGAACTCAACGCCAACCTCATCTCCCTCCGTAAGCTTGGCATGGCTGGGGTGAGCACTAGCACGGATGGGGCACGCACTTACAAGGGGCAACTGGGCAATCGGGTGCTTTGGGATCTGCACGAGAGCATGGACGTGTACAGATCTATGTGGCAGCTGCCGGCGTTGGCATAGCATGGTCGGGGGCACGCTGGAGAGGGGTCTACATCCCAGGGGGAGTGCAATGCCGTTGGAGGGGTTGGTGTGAAAGTGTCGGCCAGATCTGGGGAGACGGATTGGGCAACGGCACACCGGCGCTTGGGGCATGTGGCAATGCCCTTGTTGAAGCAGTTGGAGAAAGATGGAGCCGTTTAGGGTCTGAAGCTGAACGGACACCCACCTGATAAGAATTGTGAAATCTGTTTGCTCTCAAAGTTTACCCGTTTCCCCTTCCATGGTATGGCTGGCAGGAGCAAGAAGCCGTTGGAGCTGGTCCACATGGACTTGGTGGGGCCGCTGCCGGTTCAGGGACACAAGGGGGAGCGGTACTTTCTGACCATAGTGAATGATTGGAGCAGGCTTATATGGGCATATCCGCAAAAGCAGAAGGACCATGCCGCCTCTACGATACGGGAAGATTGGCTGCCATTTGTGGAGAAGCAAGCGGAGTGTGTGGTGAAGCGGATTAGGACAGATCGGGGTGGTGAGTTCCTTGGAGCTGAGATGACGGCCTGGCTCAAGAAGCAGGGCATCCAGAGGGAGCTGACCACGGCTTACACGCCACTGTCTATCGGTGTAGCAGAACGGGCGAACCGGACAATTCTGGAGACAGCTAGGGCGCTGCTCATAGAATCTGGGCTGGGCAACTTGATGTGGCCCCATGCTGTTCGGCACGCTACCGTCGCTAGGAACAGGGTACTCACAAAGGTTGGGGATGACTCGTGGGTGCCGTTGTAAAGGTGGCTTGGGAGGAAGCCGCCGGTGGACATGCTGAGGGTGTTCGGTTGCATGGCAGTCGCTCACGTCCCCAAGACCTACCGCAGTAAGTTGGGGGCAAGTGCAATCTGGTGTGTGCATTTGGGGCTGGCTGCTGAGAGCAAGGGATGGCTGCTGTGGGAACCTTCCAAAGGTGTGTTGTTTGACAGCAGGGATGTGAAGTTTGTTGAGGGCATGATGTATGGGAGCTGGGAGAAACAGCCGGAGGCCAGGGTGTCCCAGCAGATGGAGCAGATCACCATGCAGCTGGACCTGACTCCTAGTGTGTGGGAGGAAGGAGAGGAGCAAGCTGCAGAGGGTGGTGATGGAGAGAAGGTGCAGGAGGAACCTGCTGGTGGAGGTGATGGTGTGGAGACTAGCGGTAGCACTAGTGGAGCTGCTGGATCCGAGGGAGGAGAGCAGCAGCAAGGAACAACTAAGAAGCCGAAGGGTGTCGTTATGAAAGGATGGGAGACACCCGTATTGCTACTAAGAAGCTGACTGCAGGAGCTGATGTAGCATAGCAGCAGCTTGGGACAGAGGAGGCATTGCTGATTCTACCGCATGGCTATGATCCGGATGAGGAGGAAGAACCTGCCTACTATTTTCTTGCCCCTACACCGGAGGAACCAGCTAGCATGGAAGAGGCAATAGGTTTTGGTGTAAGGGCCTAATAAACTCAAGCTATTAAGACTTTATCACACTTAAAACCTCTCCTCGGGGTCACCTCCAAGGGTCCTTGGGTGCCTGGTACAAGACCAGCCCCTATCCTCGGGTCCGAGTTTGTAGAGAGAGGGATCAAGAGGGACTTAGTCAAAACAGCAAGAGTACCTTGAACGTCGCGCAGCGTATCGTGCAGACCGTAGATCGGATTAAGCTGAGAATTTACTATATCGAAGCTCAGTCTAAGAGCTTTAAAATAAGCCAAGTTGCCTCGCGAAAGGTTTTGCCATTACGAAGTTATGGCCCGGACAGCGTTAGCCTAGCGTTGGAGTGCTAGCGTGTTAGCGTTGACTCGGGTAGCATTCCGCCGTCGCACCGCGTAGAAACGAAATTCCAGGAAGGGAGGAATTCGCTTGAATCAATTTCACTATATTCAGGTACAAACAGAGAAGGAACAAATAGCTCTAGCTAGCAAGGACCTTGGGAATCAACCTGGGAACAACCAGGGATGATCCCAAATAATTCCAAGCAACAGAACCAACCTGGCTGGACAAACTAGCAGGTGGTAGGTTGGTGAACAACCTCTGGTTCTGTTTTTCCAACTTGGGAAAACAACAACCAGGTTTAGGTCCTAAAAACAGAACCTGTTTTGTCTTTGCCCAACCAGCCAAATGCTGGTTCCGCTGGTTTCCCCTGGCCCTGTAGCATGCAGATACAGACAAACAACATCCAACCTTCACCTAAATTGTACCCCTATAGTGCCTGCCCTGCTACACTATAGTCAACCAAACAAAACAGTACAATTTCGAGTTGGATAGAACTGAATCTGCGCAATCAAGTAAGCCGAACCACAAAGCTTCCATCTTGGGTTCCTTTGCAAGCTCGTCCTTTCTGCTTGTACTGTTCATAGCGCGTCCAATGTTTTGCCGAAGCGCACATTGTGCGAGTACCTGCAAATGCTTCAAGCGAAAATTGCGAAAGCAAACAAACACACGAACATACCATTCACACGCAAATGCATTCGCACACGCATACTCGTACAAACAGACAGCAGGATGTCGTGCAATGTGAATTTGCACCCATCAATAGGTGGACCAGATAGGGAGAAGTGGCTGGTTTCGAGGGATGCTGAGTACCAGAGCCTGCTAGAGAATGGGGCATGGGAGCTGGTGGTGCTGCCTGAGGGGAAGAAAGCCGTACAGTGCAAGTGGGTGCTAAGGATCAAGACCGGTGACAAGGGACAGGTCACCATCTACAAGAGTAGGCTGGTGAATAAGGGGTTTTTGCAGAAGGAGAAGCGGGACTTCAATGAGATCTTTGCTCCCACTGCCAAACCCCCTACCCTTCGTGTCTTGTTGGCAGAAGCAACCGTTAGTGGGACGGTGAGCGTGGACGGCACATGACTTATCTTTCAGTCAGGTCGACGTAGCAGTCACTTACCTATTGTATTTGTAGGCCGGCAGCTGTGCGAATCACCACCATGGTTGGCGTAGGTGACACTGGTGTTGCAGATACCATGGAGGCATGGCTGCAAGGGGCGAAGAGACGCCATGAGGCGACGAAGTTCGGCGACCTTCCGTGGGCAGTCGTCGAGGCTGGCATCCGTGCCGTGTGGGCGACGGAGCACCCTCCTTCTCGGCCTGCTTCTCCTCGACTGGTGAACACCGAGGGCGGCGTCGACGCCGGCGTCAACGCTGTGGGTGGCCAAGTCGGCAGTAGTACGGGAGGCACATACAGGCAGCGTGGTGTGATTCACGCCGGTGAAGTCGGCAGCGTTCAGGCGCGAGGAGTGCAGTCATCGGCGAGTGCAGGCTCCTCGCACGGCGATGTCGGATTTCGACGAAGCGGTTTGTCGCCGATGTAGGCGACCCAGGTTACGGCGGGCGGGATTGCACTGAGCTACGGCTACTTCAAGTTTACGCCGGACAGGATCTTGGTCAAGCCGCGGCTCGTTGGTCGACAGGACATCCTCATCGGAAGGAAGCCATCGAGCCCCAGCTGGAGATGGCCGGGCTGATCAGCTTTGCTCGAGGCACCGTGGCGACGCCGGACGACCCCGACTTGCGTGCGGAGTTTCGCGCCGTGCAGCTGTTGACTTTTACGGTCATCTCGCGGTGCTGCTCGCCGGGCGTGCAGATCGCCTTGAAGTGGTGCCCAGAGTACCTCGACGCCAGCCACCGGGCATGGCACTTCATCGAGTCGACCTACCAAGTCATCGATGACTTGTTCATCGCCCAGCTGGAGGGGCAGCTTACGCACCTGCGTATGGGCGCCGAGGAGACGGCAACTGACCACTACAACCGGGCCCGGCGAATTCTCGCCACCATCAGGATGGCCGCAGTGCAGTACTCGACTGTGTCGTACGTCACCCACGTCATGCAGGGACTCTCCAGCAGCTACAACCTCCTGAAGCGGCTGTCCATGGCGCCGAGCACGAGAGCGACGCTCAACGATGACAACTTGACCTCGTACATCCTGCAGGATGAGGCGATGCAGGAGGCAGAGCGGTCCCAGGAGTTATTGGCGCAGGCAAACTTCGTTGCCCCGGCGAAGCAAGGTGGCCAACCAGGGCAGCGTGGGCAGCCCGGCGGCAGCGGTAGCAATGGCTGGAAGCAGAGCAAGGACGCCGACAAGAAGAAGTCGGCCAAGGATAGCGGTTGTGGCGGAGGAGGCCGACGCCGGGAATGCTGGCTGTGCGTCGACCCCGACCACCTCTCCTTCAAGTGCCCCGACCGCAGCGATACCAACAACGACGATGCCAAGGGAGACCGCGGGAGGTCGGCTAGCCGTTATCAACGTGGAGGACACCAGCCGCGCAACAAGAAGCAGTCAAACAAGTTGGCCTCGGCGAAGGACGCCGACTCCTCTGCTGGTGACAAGGGGCGAGACGACAAGGCGGCGTCATGGAGCTCTTGCTGGCGAACCCGGCAGTGGCGGCAACTGTGCAGGCAAACCCGGTGGTGGTTCTGCTTGACCGCGGCTGCTCGCACCACCTGATGGGGACGAAGGAGGTCTTCGTCGATATGCAGCCGAGCGGTACCATCAAGCACGTGCGCGGCTTCAATGGGGCGCTGCAGGACGTTCAAGGTCGTGGCACTGTCGCTCTGCAAGGGGTGGCCGGGAAGCAGGTGCTCATCCCCGACGTGCTCTACGTCCCCGGCGTACGAGCCAACCTGCTCTCGGCTGGCCAGCTGAAGGAGCACGGCGTAAAGCTGCAGGAGGACGGCGACGGGATGCTGCTCGTCTCAGCGGCAAGAGAGGTGCTCGGCCAGGCAACGTACACCGGACGTGTTCTCTGCACCGACCTGCGCCCCTGCTCGGCCAAGCAGATGATCCCCACCACGGAGGTAGTGGCCGTGCGGGCGATTATCTCGGCGACGAAGGCAACGCCGGACAGGCTGCACGTGAGGCTCGCGCACGTCAGCATGGACACTATCCGGAGCTCGGCGAAGCATGAGGTCGCCACCGGGCTGGACCTCAAGTCGGCGTCTGGCGCCGACTCACCGTGTGTTTCGTGCATCGGCGGGAAGTTGGCGCGACACAGCTTTCCTTACAAAGGCTCCGACGCCGACGAAGTGCTGGCCGTCGTGCACATCGACCTGACCTGCTCGACTTCGTGAACAGCAAGGGGATCCTCCACGACCTGACCTGCCCGTACACCCCGCAGCAGAATGGCATGGCGGAGAGGGAGCACAATGCTGCTGCACATAGGCGTGCAGCACCACTGGTGGCACCTAGCTCTGCGGCAGGACGTCTGGGTCCGCAACTGCCTTGAGCGGTCGGCGCTGCCTCCGGGGACGACGTCGTACCAGCTGCTTATCGGGAAGAAGCCCGACTTCTCGCTGGCACGGGTGTGGGGCTGCATAACGGAGCAGGGTGCAGCGACGACGACCACGGAGCAGTCGGCGACCAGGCAGTCGGCAAGGGAGCCGACCGCAAGGGAGCAGTCGGTTGGGACGCCAACTGATGTTCAGCAGGACGCCGAGGACAGAGACGAAGGCGACGATCGAGAGAACGCCGAGGAGGTCCAGCCGGGACCACGGCGGACTGGCCGACTTCGGAGGCCACTGGACTTCTTCCTCCCGGCTGCCTTCACCATGGTGTACGACGTGGACGATGATGACCTTATGTACGACGACGCCGAGGAGGATGAGGAGTTCTCGGAGCTCGACCCTGTTGGGTGCAAATTCACATTGCACGACATCCTCCCGTCTTTTTGTATGAGTATGCGTGTGCGAATGCATTCGCGTGTGAATGGTATGTTTGTGTGTTTGTTTGCTTTCGCAATTTTCGCTTGAAGCATTTGCAGGTACTCGCACAATGTGCGCTTCGGCATAACATTGTACGCGCTATGAACAGTACAAGCAGAAAGGACGAGCTCGCAAAGGAACCCAAGATGGAAGCTTTGCGGTTCAACTTACTTGATTGCGCGGATTCAGTTCTATCCAACTCGAAATTGTACTGTTTTGTTTGGTTGACTATAGTGTAGCAGGGCAGGCACTATAGGGGTACAATTTAGGTGAAGGTTGGATGTTGTTTGTCTGTATCTGCATGCTACAGGGCCAGGGGAAACCAGCGGAACCAGCATTTGGCTGGTTGGGCAAAGACAAAACAGGTTCTGTTTTTAGGACCTGAACCTGGTTGTTGTTTTCCCAGGTTGGAAAAACAGAACCAGAGGTTGTTTACCAACCTACCACCTGCTATTTTGTCCAGCCAGGTTGGTTCTGTTGCTTGGAATTATTTGGGATGATCCCTGGTTGTTCTCAGGCTCATTCCCAAGGTCCTTGCTAGCTAGAACTATTTATTCCTTCTCTGTTTGTACCTGGATATAGTGAAATTGATTCAAGCGAATTCCTTCCTTGCTGGAATTTCGTTTCTACGCGATGCGACGGCGGAATGCTACCCGAGTCAACGCTAGTATGCTAGCACTCCAACGCTAGGCTAACGCTGTCCGAGCCATAACTTCGTAATGGCAGAACTTTTCGCAAGGCAACTTGGCTTATTTTAAAGCTCTTAGAGTGAGCTTTGATATAGCAAATTCTCAGCTTAATCCGGTCGACGGTCTGCACGATACGCTGCGCGACGTTCAAGGTACTCTTGCTGTTTTGACTAAGTCCCTCTTGATCCCTCTCTCTACAAACTCGGACCCGAGGATAGGGGCTGGTCTTGTACCAGGCACCCAAGGACCCTTGGAGGTGACCCCGAGGAGAGGTTTTAAGTGTGATAAAGTCTTTATAGCTTGAGTTTATTAGGCCCTTACACCAACAAGCTGGTATCAGAGCTGCGTTATAGTGATCCTCGATATAGGTAGCTATGGCGGGCAACACCTCGGCGGTAGCTGGTGAATCTTCAGCCCAAGATCGTAGCGGCAGCCATGATTCTGGTGTTTCTGCGCCAAGGGGAGCGCGAACAAGCCAGGGCTCGCTGATCAAGGAGGTGCTGAAAAACTTCACCGTCGAGAAGTTCAATGGTGAGGGCTATGATGATTGGGCCTGGAAAATGCAACTTTATTTCCGTCAGATCGGTTTGCTGAAACTAATGATTGGGGAGGAGCCTAGACCGAGTGACCCCGCCCTTCAGGAAGATTGGGACGAGCGCGCCTCGGCTGGCTACTACTTGATGTCGCAGAGTTTGGAGCTGAACCAGCGTCACCACGTCATGCACCTGCTGCCGGAGGTTGAGTGCGGTCCGAAGGCGTGGACGGTGTTGAAGGAGCTGCACGCCCCGACCTCCGTTGTTGCAACATTGATGCTGGAGAGGGAGCTGTCCGCGTTGCGCCTGAGCGAGGGAGAGCCGGTGCAACCTGTCCTGGACAAATTGCGCGACCTCTACGCGAAGTTGGCGATCGCGGGAATCACCTACCCGGAGCAAACAAAGTGCTTGAAGATGCTCTCGCTCCTGCCGGAATCGTGGCTTCAATTTACGAGCGGATTGAGCCTGCCGCAGAACCAGAGCTTGTGGACGCTCGAGTGGGTGCGGACGAAGATTCTGGAGGAGGACTTCCGTCGCCGCCAACTGAGGGGTGGAGACGACGGCAGCAGCGACTACGGGATGCAAGGGAGCCGACGTGGCAAAGGACGTGGCTTCGGTGGTGCTGGACGCGGTGCAAAGAAAGACGACGACTCCAACGACCAACAAGGAGGTACCGGTTGGGGTCGCGGTGCGAAATCTGGACGTGGGGGCAAGTCGGGTGCTGGTGGCAAAATGAAAGGGAGTTGCTGGTATTGTGAGAAGGAAGGGCACCCCTGGTTTTTGTGCTATAAGAAACCCGATGGATGGACCCCCCAGAATCGTCACCAGGATGGCGGCGCGCGGAGGAACCAGAAAAACGGCGCCAACATGGTCGCTGATTCGTCCGACAACAACCCGAAGGGCAACGGCGGTGCGGAGAAGAAGAAGGAGCGCACCGCGGGCCAATTCTTCCATATGGGAGACAAGGGGGAGCAAGGAGACGCATCTGCTAAGGCTGGAGCAGAGCTGCACCCCCTGGACTATTGGGTGTTGGACACAGGCGCTGCTTGGACAATGACGCCGCGCAAGGACCTGCTGGACGACGTACGCGCTGCACCGATTAATGAGGTGTGCTCTGCCTCTGGACACATGTTGAATGTGGCTGGTGCGAGACGAGCTGCATTTGAGGGAGCGGATGGCAAGCCGGTGGTGCTGCACGAAGTTCTCCTCGTCCCCGACCTGAAGGCCAACCTCATCTCCCTCCGTAAGCTTGGCAAGGCTGGGGTGAACACCAACACGGATGGGGCTCGCACTTATAAGGGGAAGCTGGGCAATCGGGTGCTTTGGGATCTGCACGAGAGCAAGGACGTGTACAGATCTATGTGGCAGCTGCCGGCGCTGGCGTGGCACGGTGGGGGGCAGGCTGGAGAGGGGTCTGCATCCCAGGGGGAGTGCAACGCCGTTGGAGGGGTTGGTGTGAAAGTGTCGGCCAGATCTGGGGAGACAGATTGGGCAACTGCACACCGACGTTTGGGGCATGAAGCAATGCCTTTACTGAAGCTGCTGGAGAAGGATGGAGCCGTTAAGGGCTTAAAGCTGAACGGACAACCACCCGATGATAACTGTGAAATTTGCCTCCTTTCAAAGTTCACCCGTTTCCCCTTCCATAGTGTGGCTGGCAGGAGCAAAAAGCCGTTGGAGCTGGTCCACATGGACTTGGTGGGACCGCTGCCGGTGCAAGGGCACAAGGGGGAGCGGTACTTCCTAACCATAGTGGATGACTGGAGCAGGCTAATGTGGGCGTATCCGCTGAAGCAGAAACATCACGCCGCCTCCACGATTCGGGACGATTGGCTGCCGTTCGTGGAGAAGCAAGGGGAGTGTGTGGTGAAGCGGATTAGGACAGATCGGGGTGGTGAGTTCCTTGGAGCTGAGATGACGGCCTGGCTCAAGAAGCAGGGCATCCAGAGGGAGCTGACCACGGCTTACACCCCACAGTCCAACGGTGTAGCAGAACGGGCGAACCGGACAATTCTGGAGACAGCTAGGGCGCTGCTCATAGAATCTGGGCTGGGCAACTTGATGTGGCCCCATGCTGTTCGGCACGCTACCGTCGCTAGGAACAGGGTACTCACAAAGGTTGGGGATGACTCGTGGGTGCCGTTGGAGAGGTGGCTTGGGAGGAAGCCGCCGGTGGACATGCTGAGGGTGTTCGGTTGCATGGCAGTCGCCCACGTCCCCAAGACCTACCGCAGTAAGTTGGGGGCGAGTGCAATCTGGTGTGTCCATTTGGGGCTGGCTGCTGAGAGCAAGGGATGGCTGCTGTGGGAACCTTCCAAGGGTGTGTTGTTTGACAGCAGGGATGTGAAGTTTGTTGAGGGCATGATGTATGGGAGCTGGGAGAAACAGCCGGAGGCCAGGGTGTCCCAGCAGATGGAGCAGATCACCATGCAGCTGGACCTGACTCCTAGTGTGTGGGAGGAGGGAGAGGAGGCAGCTGCAAAAGGTGGTGCTGGAGAGAAGGTGCAGGAGGCACCTGCCGGTGAAAACAATGGTGTGGAGACTAGCGGTAGCACTAGTGGAGCTGCTGGATCCGAGGGGGGAGAGCAGCAACAGGGGAAAACTAAGAAGCCGAAGGGTGTTGTTATGAAGGGATGGGAGACACCCGTCTCCAGACCAGGACGTACCCGTATGGCTACTAAGAAGTTGACTGCAGGAGCTGATGTAGCGGAGCAGTAGCTTGGGACAGAGGAGGCATTGCTGATTCTACCGCATGGCTATGACCCGGATGAGGAGGATGAGCCTGCGTACTGTTTTCTTGCCCCTGCACCAGAGGAACCAGCTAGCATGGAGGAGGCATTAGCTGGACCAGATAGGGACAAATGGCTGGCTTCTAGGGATGCTGAGTACCAGAGCCTGCTAGAGAATGGGACTTGGGAACTAGTGGTGCTGCCTGAGGGAAAGAAAGCGGTACAATGCAAGTGGGTGCTAAGGATCAAGACTGACGACAAGGGGCAGGTCACCATCTACAAGAGTAGGTTGGTGGCTAAGGGGTTTATGCAGAAGGAGAAGCGGGACTTCAATGAGATCTTTGCTCCCACTGCCAAAACCCCTATTCTTCGTGTTTTGTTGGCAGATGCAGCCGTTGATGGGAAGTTCATTATCCAGATGGACATATCAACGGCATTCCTCAACGGGATTTTAGAGGAGGAGCTTTTCATGACGTAGCCGCCTGGGTATGAGGATGGTACGGGCAGGGTGTGCAAGCTGAAAAAAGTCTATCTACGGCTTGAAGCAGGCGCCACGCTGCTGGTACCAAAACTTGGCAGCTGTTTTAGAGGAGATGGGCTTCAAGACCAGCAGCTGTGATGAGAGCCTCTTTCTCAAGGGGGAGGGGGAGAAGCTGGTGCTGTTTCTGGTCTATGTGGACGACATTCTTCTCTTTAGCAGCAGCATGAAGGAGATCCAGAAGGTGCAGCAGCAGCTGATGGAGAACTTCAAGTGCAAGAACCTTGGGGAGGTAAAGTACTACCTCGGGATGCACGTAGAGAGGGATCCAGATCACAGGTGGTTGAAGCTGCACCAGGAGAAGTTCATCAAGGAGCTTGGGGAGAAGTATGGGATTGAGAATGAGCGCAAGGTTGCAACTCCCCTGCCAGCAGAATTCAAGCTTGTGAAAGCTGCAGAGGATAAAGGGGTTGAAGCCGAGGAGCAGCAGCAATTTCAGTCCTTGGTAGGCAGCCTCTTGTATGCAGCAGTTCACACGAGGCCTGACATCTCTTTCTCGGTTGGGCAGCTGGCTAGGGTAGTGCAGAATCCATCAGAGGAGCAGGTGGATGCAGCTGAGCGTGTGGTGAAGTATCTGAACTCTCACCCAAGCATTGGAGTTCAATACTCCGCATCTGCACAGGTGAAGCAGAAAGGGGTTGAGGTGCTGAAAGAGAAGGGGGAGAGGCTTGGAGAAGGCAAGCTTTTTCTCACTTGCTTTACTGATGCTACGTGGGCCTCTGAGAAGGAGGATTCCTCATCTGTGGGAGGATACATCTGCGTAGTTGGGGGAGGACCGGTTAGTTGGAGGTCAAAGAAGCAGACGGAGACAGCACTCTCTTCCGTGGAATCAGAGAACATGGCGATGTTCCATGGGGTGAAGGAGGTGATTTGGCTGAGGAGGCTATTGGAGGAGATTGGCCAGGAGCAAAAGGTTGCTACGCCGCTGTTTTGTGATAGCAAGGGAGCTCTTGGGATGGCCAGGAACGCTGTGCTTCATGGGCTGAATAAGCACATGCGTATCAAGTGGCACTGGCTGCGTAAGGAGGTGAAGAGGGGGACGGTGAATCCGATCTACATCAAGACTCACCAGCAGCCAGCAGACTTCCTCACCAAGAGGCTTGCGGATGAGTCTCATTGGCGTTGTGTGCGCATGAGTGGAATGAGCATGAACTAGTATGGAATGATGGGGATGCAGCCGGCAGGCTGAGGGGGAGTGTGTTGGGTGCAAATTCACATTGCACGACATCCTGCCGTCTTTTTGTACGAGTATGCGTGTGCGAATGCATTTGCGTGTGAATGGTATGTTTGTGTGTTTGTTTGCTTTCGCAATTTTTGCTTGAAGCATTTGCAGGTACTCGCACAATGTGCGCTCGGCATAACATTGTACGCGCTATGAACAGTACAAGCAGAAAGGACGAGCTCGCAAAGGAACCCAAGATGGAAGCTTTGCGGTTCAACTTACTTGATTGCGCAGATTCAGTTCTATCCAACTCGAAATTGTACTGTTTTGTTTGGTTGACTATAGTGTAGCAGGGCAGGCACTATAGGGGTACAATTTAGGTGAAGGTTGGATGTTGTTTGTCTGTATCTGCATGCTACAGGGCCAGGGGAAACCAGCGGAACCAGCATTTGGCTGGTTGGGCAAAGACAAAACAGGTTCTGTTTT
Organism: Closterium sp. NIES-65; assembly: GCA_948144175.1. Classification (NCBI taxonomy): domain Eukaryota; kingdom Viridiplantae; phylum Streptophyta; class Zygnematophyceae; order Desmidiales; family Closteriaceae; genus Closterium; species Closterium sp. NIES-65. The sequence continues at coordinate 2,655,639 of CANXME010002068.1, forward strand.
TAGGACCTGAACCTGGTTGTTGTTTTCCCAGGTTGGAAAAACAGAACCAGAGGTTGTTTACCAACCTACCACCTGCTATTTTGTCCAGCCAGGTTGGTTCTGTTGCTTGGAATTATTTGGGATGATCCCTGGTTGTTCTCAGGTTCATTCCCAAGGTCCTTGCTAGCTAGAACTATTTATTCCTTCTCTGTTTGTACCTGGATATAGTGAAATTGATTCAAGCGAATTCCTTCCTTGCTGGAATTTCGTTTCTACGCGATGCGACGGCGGAATGCTACCCGAGTCAACGCTAGTATGCTAGCACTCCAACGCTAGGCTAACGCTGTCCGAGCCATAACTTCGTAATGGCAGAACTTTTCGCGAGGCAACTTGGCTTATTTTAAAGCTCTTAGAGTGAGCTTCGATATAGCAAATTCTCAGCTTAATCCGGTCGACGGTCTGCACGATACGCTGCGCGACGTTCAAGGTACTCTTGTTATTTTGACTAAGTCCCTCTTGATCCCTCTCTCTACAAACTCGGACCCGAGGATAGGGGCTGGTCTTGTACCAAGCACCCAAGGACCCTTGGAGGTGACCCCGAGGAGAGGTTTTAAGTGTGATAAAGTCTTAATAGCTTGAGTTTATTAGGCCCTTACACCAACAGACCCCGACATGCATGCCGACCCCGAGCACCGCTGGGACATCTCAACATGGGCACGTCGGAGCTGGTCGAACGCCCGCCTGGCGTGAACATCATGAAGAACCGGTGGGTGTTGACAACGAAGTACCACATCGACGACACCGTCGAGCGAGAGAAGGCGAGGCTGGTCGTGAAGGGCTTCACGCAGGTGTACAGCGCCGACTACAACGAGACGTTCGCGCCGGTGGGCAGCTACGTCACGCTGAGGATCTTCCTCAGCATCGTTACTGTCCTCAACCTCAACCTTATGCAGCTCGACATGAAGAACGCCTTCCTGCAAAGCAAGCTACATGTCCCAGCCGGACTACTTCAACGACGGAACCGGCCGCTTGTGCAAGCTACTAAAGCCTGTACAGGCTGAAGCATTCGCCACTGCTGTGGTACTTGGCGCTCAACGATGTGCTGGTCGGCGCCGTGTGGGAGAAGAGACACGTCGACGAGGCTGTGTACTTCAAGGTTGGCGTCGACGGAGTGGCTAGCTGGGTGCTGGTCTACGTTGACAACCTGCTCGCCGCTAGCAGCAGCGCCGCGATGTTGAAGGAGCTGAAGGCACTGCTGGAAGCCGCCTTTGAGCTGCGTGAGATATTGCCGGTGCAGAAGTACCTCGGGCTGGAGATCGTCCGCGACAGGTCGGCGGGGAAGCTGTGGCCGACGCCGACAAGCTGCAGGCACTTCATTGACGAAGAGCAGACTGCGTGGACCCCGAAGATGCCGGTCTCGGTCGACGCCTACGCCGAGCTCACCTTCGACGACGAGGAGGCGCAGGATCGCCAGGAGGAGGAGTACCGGCAGAAGGTCGGCTCGCTGCAGTTCGCGGCGACAACGAGGAGGCCCGACATCGCCTTTGCCTGTAGCAAGCTGGGGAGTGGCGTCATGGTGAGGAGCGACCAGCACTGGCGCGAGGTCGACCGCTGCCTCGCCTACCTCGCCAGCACGCGTGACACCGCCCTGGAGTTCGGCGGTGGACCTGAGTCGCTGACGACGGCTACGTGAATGCTAACGACGCCGCTGACAAGCAGAGCAGGACGAGCACGGGTGGCTACATGTTTGTATACGAAGGGGCCGCAGTCTCCTGGTCGAGTCAGCGCATCAAGTGCGCGACGTTGTGGTTGACCGAGTCGGAGTACGTGGCTGCCACCGAAGCCGGCAAGGAGGTACGCCGACTTCGTTTCCTCCTTGCAGAGTTCCGGCAGCTGGACGCCGAGAAGCCGACTTTCCTAAAAGTGGACAACAATTCGGCCATCACGATCGCCGAGGGCATGGGGTTGATGGGCAACCTCAAGCACATGGAGCGGCGACAGGCCTGGCTGCAGCACATGGTGAAGCGCGGGAAGTTCTCGCTGAAATACATCCCGACCACTGAGCAGCCGGCCGACTTCCTGACGAAGGCGCTGCACTATCCGGCCTTCAATCGGTGCTCCATCGCAATCGGCCAGGTGCGCTTGGCTGACGTAGGCGACGGCGACGACGATGTGCAGCAGTAGGTGCCATGCCCTCTTGCATGGCTGGTGCGGTGACCGGCGTGCTGTGTGTTGGGTGCACGCTGACGGGCTATTCTCGGAGCTGTACTGCCGTGTGGGCCGGGGGCCCAATCGTGAACGCGGCCCGGGAGTGTCAACGGGAGTGTTGCTTCGCCCCGTCCTCGCTTGGGCGGAGCCAACCTTGTGGTCGGATGTGCGGGGGTCGCAGCCAGCCTGCAGCAGTGGGCACGCGGGCCACTGTAAGGGCGCCTGGCTGGAAGGCGCCAGGCATGAGGACGGCGTCCTCGAGGCCTGGTTGGCGTCCTGAGAGGCTAGACGCCGACCTGGGCGTCTGCACGGCGTCCTGGAAGGCCGGACGCCGACCTAGGCGTCTGCAAGGCGTCCTAGGAGCCTGTGACGACGCCCTAGGTGTCTGGACGGCGTCCTGGGGGCCCGGACGCCGACCTGGGCGTCTTGGGGGCCCGGACGCCGACTAGGGCGTTCGGTCGGTGTCCTGGAAGGCTAGACGCCGCCCTGGACGTCTGCAAGGCGCCATGGGCGTCTGGACGCCGGACTGGGGATGCCGGGCATTGGTGGCCGGCTACGAACTGTGCTGGTTGACCGGGCGTGGTTGCCCGGTCGACCGGGATACCCGGGCGATGTGCGCGAGTGTCGCCAGGGTGGAGTCTGCGAGGCCGACCTCGGGGGTGATATCCTGAGGTCGACGTGGCTGGTGGGCGCAGTCGCTGGCGTGGAGTCTGCCAGGCGTCTGCGCTGTGCTCGTGACAAGGTGTGGAGCGCCAACCAGCTGCACGCACCTGCGAAGCAAATGCACCATTGTCCTGCGGGTGCAATGCTGTGCAGCCGACTTGCTGCAGCGTTGGCACACCGTGGACTTGCAACGTTGGCGAACCGCTACTCTGCAACACTGGAGCGGTGCGAGCGCTGCTGCGCTGGAGCGCGGTCGACCATGCTGCGCTGGAGGTCGACCAGCAGCCTAGCTAGCTTAGATGTAGTCTGTGATGCCAATGTTGTTGCTATCATTGTTTTCAATCTTTGCTAGAGAAACTCTTGCAAAATCTCCCCGCGGATGTGCAAGCAGGGAACGCACTAGGAAAACGACTAAGGAATGAACGAACGCAAAGATCATACGAGCACCCTTGCCTAGCCCGTAGTCTAGCTCCGGTTGCAGCAGTTATCTCCGCAAGCAGTCAGGTACCGAGGAGTCCACCGACAGTGACGTGGTGGAGGTCCAGGCTGGACCACGGCGTACAGGCCGACTTTGGAGGCCTCCCAACTTCTTCGTCCCGGCTGCCTTCACCACGGTGTATGACGCGGTCGACAAGGACGATGACCTGCTGTACGACGACGCCTACGAGGATGAAGACCAGCCGGAGCTCGACCACGACATGCACGCCGACCCCGAGCACCGTTGGAATATCTCGACGATCACAGTGAAGGAGGCGTTGAAGGCCGCCATGGCGGAGGAGATCCGCAGCATCATCAGCATGGGAACCTGGGAGCTAGTCGAACGCCCGTCCGGGGTGAACATCATGAAGAATCAGTGGGTGCTGACGACGAAGTACCTCATTCACGACACCGTCGAGCGCGAGAAGGCGAGGCTGGTCGTGAAGGGCTTCACGCAGGTGTATAGCGCCGACTACGACGAGGCGTACGTGCCGGTGAGCAACTATGTGACGCTGAGGATCTTCCTCGGCATCATTGCCTGTCAGATTTATATGACATAGCTATTGTAGGCTATAGTGGGGTAGCACATATGGGGTACAGCTTTCTAGGGTTTGTATTTGTACCCAACTTTCACTTAGTCATTTCATTCTCGTTTCAGTTTTCTCGTTGCCGTCCTCGACCTGAACCTGATGCAGCTTGACATGAAGAACGCCTTCCTGGAGAGCAAGCTCGACCGCGTGCTGTACATGTACCTGCCGGACTATTTCAACTACGGGACCAGCCGGGTGTGCAAGCTGCTGAAGAGCCTCTACTGGCTGAAGCAGTTGCTGCTGTTGTGGTACAAGGCCCTCAACGACGTGCTGGTCGGCGCTGGCTGGAAGAAGAGCCAGGTTGACGAGGCCCTCTAGTTCAAGGTCGGCGACGACAAGGTGACCTGCTGTATGCAGGTCTACATCGACTACCTGCTCGCCGCCAGCAGTAGCCCCGCGATGCTGAAAGAGCTGAAGGAGCTACTGGAGGCCGCCTTCGAGCTGCGCGATATCTCGCCGGTGCAGAATTACCTCGTGCTGGAGATCGTGCATGACAGCTCGGCGAGGAAGCTGTGGCTACACCAGCAGGGCTACGCCGACAAGCTGCATAGGCGGTTTCTCGATGAGGACCAGACCGAGCGCACTCCCAAGACGCTGGTCTCGGTCGACGCCTACCCCGAGCTCACCTTCGACGACGAGGAGGCTAAGGAGCGCCAGGAGAAGAAGTACCGGCAGAAGGTTGACTCGCTGCAGTGCGCAGCGACGACAATGAGGCCAGACATCGCCTTCGCCAGTAGCAAGCTCGGGAGCGGCCTCACGTGAGGAGCGACCAGCACTGGCGCGAGGTCGACCGCTGCCTTGCCTACCTCGCCAACACGCGTGACACCGCCCTGGAGTTCGGAGGTGGACCTGAATCGTTGAAGCTGGTCGGCTACGTGGACGTCGACGACGCCGGCGACAAGCAGAGCCAGACGAGCACGCACGGCTACGTATTCATCTACGTAGGGGCCGCGGTCTTTTTGTCGAGCGAGTGCATCAAGTGCGCGATGCTGTCGTCGGCCGAGTTGGAGTACGTGGCGGGCGTCGAAACTGGTAAGGATGGACGCCGCCTTAGCTTCCTCCTCGCAGAGTTCCGGCAGCTGGACGCCGGGAGCTGACTATCCTCTGGGTTTACTATGAATACGCAATAACTGTTCAGCTATTTGGAATCTAAGGTTACAGGGTTATGAAAGGCGTTATATAAATTCAATGGGACATATTAGACTTTAGTTTTTCAATCATACTAGTAAATGAAAAAAAAATAACTGAACTTAATAATAAACTATTTGACACTTCTGAGAGATCTGATTAAAGAGAGATACTATGGGTTGTTGCTATATAGTGGTGCAAGTTACATTTCTTGAAGCAAAACGCAAAACCTCTTTGAACATGCCTCTAGATTTGTGGGTTGAAAAATACCGTCTTTTGCTACATTTGAAAGTTTTAGTCCACTCTATGTTATTGTTTAGTCTAATGCAAGAGTCCAGTTGTCTTATTACGGTTGGTCCTAATGTACACTATAATTGTCTCTACAATTTTGTATTTTTTTAATCATTCTAGCCCTGAAGTATTCACCTATTTCATCAGCACGGCCACTTTGTATCATTAATGCGACTGCGCAAAATGATAACTCGTAATAAGGGGTTGCAATTATTGCATATCGAGAGTGTCAGATTTTTTCTTACCCAAAAGCAAGAAATAAAAAGGGATCCAAAACTGCTTTATAAGAAATACGCATAGTGACCAGACCGTGATTGCGGGTGTAGTGCAAGTTGCGCTCCATAGGATTGAGAAATATGAAAAACGAGGGAGCGCGATGCGAGGTTTGTTGACAGGCTTGAGAAAATTTTGAGAGTCGTCGCATCGCACAATTATATTCGCAACCAGTCTCCCACCATTGTTGGGTTTGGGCTGTCGCACAAAAAGGGACAAATTTCAAAGGGAAACATGACTGCAATGTAATTATTGGTGCCATGTCATTGCCTGCAGCAGAAATGGCAGGAAGAAGTTTAATATCTGAACCTCAACGGTCTACTGAAGTGGAACGAGTTTTTACGGTCTGCGTCCGGAAAATGAGCCGCAAACAAAAGTTTCAGCTGAAAATTCTACTGCGTGGTTCATTTCGGTTACAACCCTTGTGATGTGTATCGAAATCTATAGGCATGTCAGCAAACTGATTTGTACCCAAACCCCAGGGCTGCAAAACGATAGTTCTAGACCCCATAAAAACCGAATGAAGTAACTTAGTTGAAAAGCAGGTGTCGCAACCATTCCCACACCGAATGATGTTTTGCCTATACACTTGGTAATTGTTACGTCTGCAGAGGCACACTGTCGATTCAGGAACCCTGGTCAAACTTCCCGCCTCGTATTCTCTCGTGGGCGGGAAATTCTTCTCATCACAAAGGGGGTGGTTCGGGCTGACAGGAATTCAACCTCATTGCTGCGGAGATAACTACTACAGTGGGAGCTAGACTACGGGCTAGGTACGAGTGCTCGTGTGATCTCTCGTTCTAACAAATCCGGCACAAACGTTCTCGAGAGTGATTATGCCATTATCTCAAAACTGCATGTAGAAGTTCCACGAGATTTTGAAATATCAAACATCGAGTAGCGCGGTGCAAACATAGTCGACACGATTGAGCAAAATTCGAGATTCGTGTCGTGCGATTATTTCCTGGTTGCGATTTTGCTATCAGACAGGGCCAAAAATGGCGGAGCTGATACAACGAGATTTTTCCCGCGCGTGCCTTCACGTTTTGCCAGCTCAGCCAAGAAAAGGTTGAAGGCACCACAGTCTGTACTGAACGAAAGTGACCTCCGCACCGCTAGTGCAGTGACCGAGAACTCCAGCATACTCAGCATCCCTAGAAGCTAGCCATTTGTCCCTATCTGGTCCAGCTAATGCCTCCTCCATGCTAGCTGGTTCCTCTGGTGCAGGGGCAAGAAAACAGTACGCAGGCTCATCCTCCTCATCCGGGTCATAGCCATGCGGTAGAATCAGCAATGCCTCCTCAGTCCCAAGCTGCTTCTCCGCTACATCAGCTCCTGCAGTCAGCTTCTTAGTAGCCATACGGGTACGTCCTGGCCTGGAGACTGTTGGGTGCAAATTCACATTGCACGACATCCTGCCGTCTGTTTGTACGAGTATGCGTGTGCGAATGCATTTGGGTATGAATTGAATGTTCGTGTGTTTGTTTGCTTTCGCAATTTTCGCTTGAAGCATTTGCAGGTACTCGCGCATTGTGCGTTTCAGCATAACATTCTACGCGCTATGAACAGTACAAGCAGAAAGGACGAGCTCGCAAAGGAACCCAAGATGGAAGCTTTGCGGTTCGGCTTACTTGATTGCGCAGATTCAGTTCTATCCAACTCGAAATTGTACTGTTTTGTTTGGTTGACTATAGTGTAGCAGGGCAGGCACTATAGGGGTACAATTTAGGTGAAGGTTGGATATTGTTTGTCTGTATCTGCATGCTACAGGGCCAGGGGAAACCAGCAGAACCAGCATTTGGCTGGTTGGGCAAAGACAAAACAGGTTCTGTTTTTAGGACCTGAACCTGGTTGTTGTTTTCCCAGGTTGGAAAAACAGAACCAGAGGTCGTTTACCAACCTACCACCTGCTGTTTTGTCTAGCCAGGTTGGTTCTGTTGCTTGGAATTATTTGGGATCATCCCTGGTTGTTCCCAGGTTGATTCCCAAGGTCCTTCCTAGCTAGAACTATGTATTCTTTCTCTGTTTGTACCTGAATATAGTGAAATTGATTCGAGCGAATTCCTCCCTTCCTGGAATTTCGTTTCTACGCGGTGCGACGGCGGAATGCTACCCGAGTCAACGCTAGTACGCTAGCTCTCCAACGCTAGGCAAATGCTGTCCGAGCCATAACTTCGTAATGGCAAAACTTTTCGCGAGGCAACTTGGCTTATTTTAAAGCTCTTAGAGTGAGCTTCGATATAGGAAATTCTCAGCTTAATCCGATCGACGGTCTGCACGATACGCTGCGCGACGTTCAAGGTACTCTTGCTGTTTTGACTAAGTCCCTCTTGATCCCTCTCTCTACAAACTCGGACCCGAGGATAGGGGCTGGTCTTGTACCAGGCACCCAAGGACCCTTGGAGGTGACCCCGAGGAGAGGTTTTAAGTGTGATAAAGTCTTAATAGCTTGAGTTTATTAGGCCCTTACACCAACAAGCTGGTACCAGAGCTGCGTTATAGTGATCCTCGTTATAGGTAGCTATGGCGGGCAACACCTCGGCGGTAGCTGGTGAATCTTCAGCCCAAGATCGTAGCGGCAGCCAAGATTCTGGTGTTTCTGCGCCAAGGGGAGCGCGAACAAGCCAGGGCTCGCTGATGAAGGAGGTGCTGAAAAACTTCACCGTCGAGAAGTTCAATGATGAGGGCTATGATGATTGGGCCTGGAAAATGCAACTTTATTTCCGTCAGATCGGTTTGCTGAAGCTAATGATTGGGGAGGAGCCTAGATCGAGTGACCCCGCCCTTCAGGAAGATTGGGACGAGCGCGCCTCGGCTGGCTACTACTTGATGTCGCAAAGTTTGGAGCTGAACCAGCGTCACCACGTCATGCACCTGCTGTCGGAGGTTGAGTGCGGTCCGAAGGCGTGGACGGTGTTGAAGGAGCTGCACGCCCCGACCTCCGTTGTTGCAACATTGATGCTGGAGAGGGAGCTGTCCGCGTTGCGCCTGAGCGAGGGAGAGCCAGTGCAACCTGTCCTGGACAAATTGCGCGACCTCTACGCGAAGTTGGCGACCGCGGGAATCACCTACCCGGAGCAGACCAAGTGCCTGAAGATGCTCTCGCTGCTGCCGGAATCGTGGCTTCAATTCACGAGCGGATTGAGCCTGCCGCAGAACCAGAGCTCGTGGACACTCGAGCGGGTGCGGACAAAGATACTAGAGGAGGACTTCCGTCGCCGTCAACTGAGGGGTGGAGACGACGGCAGCAGCGGCTACGGAATGCAAGGGAGCCGACGTGGCAAAGGACGTGGCTTCGGTGGTGCTGGACGCGGTGCAAAGAAAGACGACGACTCCAACGACCAACAAGGAGGTACCGGTTGGGGTCGCGGTGCGAAATCTGGACGTGGGGGCAAGTCGGGTGCTGGTGGCAAAATGAAAGGGAGTTGCTGGTATTGTGAGAAGGAAGGGCACCCCTGGTTTCTGTGCTATAAGAAACCCGATGGATGGACCCCCCAGAATCGTCACCAGGATGGCGGCGCGCGGAGGAACCAGAAAAACGGCGCCAACATGGTCGCTGATTCGTCCGACAACAACCCGAAGGGCAACGGCGGTGCGGAGAAGAAGAAGGAGCGCACCGCGGGCCAATTCTTCCATATGGGAGACAAGGGGGAGCAAGGAGACGCCTCTGCCAAGGTTGGAGCAGAGCTGCACCCCCTGGATTATTGGGTGTTGGACACGGGCGCTGCTTGGACGATGACGCCGCGAAAAGACCTAGTGGACCACGTACAAGCTGCACCGATTAACGAGGTGTGCTCCGCCTCTGGACACGCGCTGAAGGTGACTGGTGCGGGACGAGCTGCGTTTAAGGGAGCGGATGGCAAGCCGGTGGTGCTGCACGACGTTCTCCTTGTTCCTGAACTCAAGGCCAACCTCATCTCCCTCCGTAAGCTTGGCAAGGCTGGGGTGAGCACTAGCACGGATGGGGCACGCACTTACAAGGGGAAGCTGGGCAATCGGGTGCTTTGGGATCTGCACGAGAGCAAGGACGTGTACAGATCTATGTGGCAGCTGCCGGCGCTGGCGTGGCACGGTGGGGGGCAGGCTGGAGAGGGGTCTGCATCCCAGGGGGAGTGAAACGCCGTTGGAGGGGTTGGTGTGAAAGTGTCGGCCATATCTGGGGAGACAGATTGGGCAACTGCACACCGACGTTTGGGGCATGTGGCAATGCCTTTGCTGAAGCAACTGGAGAAGGATGGAGCCGTTAAGGGCTTGAAGCTGAACGGACAACCACCCGATGATAACTGTGAAATTTGCCTCCTTTCAAAGTTCACCCGTTTCCCCTTCCATAGTGTGGCTGGCAGGAGCAAAAAGCCGTTGGAGCTGGTCCACATGGACTTGGTGGGGCCGCTGCCGGTGCAAGGGCACAAGGGGGAGCGGTACTTCCTAACCATAGTGGATGACTGGAGCAGGCTAATGTGGGCGTATCCGCTGAAGCAGAAAGATCACGCCGCCTCCACGATTCGGGACGACTGGCTGCCGTTCGTGGAGAAGCAAGCGGAGTGTGTGGTGAAGCGGATTAGGACAGATCGGGGTGGTGAGTTCCTTGGAGCTGAGATGACGGCCTGGCTCAAGAAGCAGGGCATCCAGAGGGAGCTGACCACGGCTTACACCCCACAGTCCAACGGTGTAGCAGAACGGGCGAACCGGACAATTCTGGAGACAGCTAGGGCGCTGCTCATAGAATCTGGGCTGGGCAACTTGATGTGGCCCCATGCTGTTCGGCACGCTACCGTCGCTAGGAACAGGGTACTCACAAAGGTTGGGGATGACTCGTGGGTGCCGTTGGAGAGGTGGCTTGGGAGGAAGCCGCCGGTGGACATGCTGAGGGTGTTCGGTTGCATGGCAGTCGCCCACGTCCCCAAGACCTACCGCAGTAAGTTGGGGGCGAGTGCAATCTGGTGTGTGCATTTGGGGCTGGCTGCTGAGAGCAAGGGATGGCTGCTGTGGGAGCCTTCCAAGGGTGTGTTGTTTGACAGCAGGGATGTGAAGTTTGTTGAAGGCATGATGTATGGGAGCTGGGAGAAACAGCCGGAGGCCAGGGTGTCCCAGCAGATGGAGCAGATCACCATGCAGCTGGACCTGACTCCTAGTGTGTGGGAGGAGGGAGAGGAGGCAGCTGCAGAGGGTGGTGATGGAAAGAAGTTACAGGAGGCACTTGCTGGTGGAGAATATGATGTGGAGACTGGCACTAGTGGAGCTGCTCGATCCGAGGGAGGAGAGCAGCAGCAGGGAAAAACTAAGAAGCCGAAGGATGCTGTTATGAGGGGATGGGAGACACCCGTCTCCAGGCCAGGACGTACCCGTATGGCCACTAAGAAGCTGACTGCAGGAGCTGATGTAGCGGAGCAGCAGCTTGGGACAGAGGAGGCATTGCTGATTCTACCGCATGGCTATGATCCGGATGAGGAGGATGAACCTGCCTACTGTTTTCTTGCCCCTGCACCAGAGGAACCAGCTAGCATGGAGGAGGCATTAGCTGGACCAGATAGGGAGAAGTGGCTGGTTTCCAGGGATGCTGAGTACCAGAGCCTGCTAGGGAATGGGACATGGGAGCTGGTGGTGCTGCCTGAGGGGAAGAAAGCCATACAGTGCAAGTGGGTGCTAAGGATCAAGACCGATGACAAGGGACAGGTCACCATCTACAAGAGTAGGCTGGTGGCTAAGGGGTTTATGCAGAAGGAGAAGCGGGACTTCAATGAGATCTTTGCTCCCACTGCCAAACCCCCTACCCTCCGTGTCTTGTTGTCAGATGCAGCCGTTAGTGGGAAGTTCATTATCCAGATGGACATATCAATGGCATTCCTCAACGGGATTTTAGAGGAGGAGGTGTTCATGACGCAGCCACCTGGGTATGAGGATGGTACGGGCAGGGTGTGCAAGCTGAAAAAGTCCATCTACGGCTTGAAGCAGGCACTGGCTGCTGGTACCAGAAGTTGGCAGCTGTTTTAGAGGACATGGGATTCAGGACCAGCAGCTGTGATGAGAGCCTCTTTCTCAAGGGGGAGGGGGAGAAGCTGGTGCTGTTTCTGGTCTATGTGGACGACATTCTTCTCTTTAGCAGCAGCATGAAGGAGATCCAGAAGGTGCAGCAGCAGCTGATGGAGAACTTCAAGTGCAAGAACCTTGGGGAGGTAAAGTACTACCTCGGGATGCACGTGGAGAGGGATCTGGATCACAGGTGGTTGAAGCTGGACCAGGAGAAGTTCATCAAGGAGCTTGGGGAGAAGTACGGAATTGAGAATGAGCGCAAGGTTGCAACTCCCCTGCCAGCAGAATTCAAGCTTGTGAAAGTTGCAGAGGATGAAGGGGTTGAAGCCGAGGAGCAGCAGCAATTTCAGTCCTTGGTGGGCAGCCTCTTCTATGCAGCAGTTCACACGAGGCCCGACATCTCTTTCTCGGTTGGGCAGCTGGCTAGGGTGGTGCAGAATCCATCAGAGGAGCAGGTGGATGCAGCTGAGCGTGTGGTGAAGTATCTGAACTCTCACCCAAGCATTGGAGTTCAATACTCCGCATCTGCACAGGGTGAAAGAGAAGGGGGAGAGGCTTGGAGAAGGCAAGCTCTTTCTCACTTGCTTTACCGATGCTACGTGGGCCTCTGAGAAGGAGGATTCCTCATCAGTGGGAGGATACATCTGCGTAGTTGGATGACGACCGGTTAGTTGGAGGTCAAAGAAGCAGACGGAGACTGCACTCACTTCTGTGGAATCAGAGTACATGGCGATGTTCCATGGGGTGAAGGAGGTGATTTGGCTGAGGAGGCTGTTAGAGGAGATTCGCCAGGAGCAAAAGGTTGCTACGCCGCTGTTTTGTGATAGCAAGGGAGCTATGGTCATCCACTATGGTTAGGAAGTACCGCCCACATTAGCCTGCTCCAGTCATCCACTATGGTTAGGAAGTACCGCTCCCCCTTGTGCCCTTGCACCGGCAACGGCCCCATCAAGTCCATGTCGACCAGCTCCAACGGCTTTTTGCTCCTGCCAGCCACACTATGGAAGGGGAAACGGGTGAACTTTGAAAGGAGGCAAATTTCACAGTTATCATCGGGTGGTTGTCCGTTCAGCTTCAAGCCCTTAACGGCTCCATCCTTCTCCATTTGCTTCAGCAAAGGCATTGCCACATGCCCCAAACGTCGGTGTGCAGTTGCCCAATCCGTCTCCCCAGATCTGGCCGACACTTTCACACCAACCCCTCCAACGGCGTTGCACTCCCCCTGGGATGCAGACCCCTCTCCAGCCTGCCCCCCACCGTGCCACGCCAGCGCCGGCAGCTGCCACATAGATCTGTACACGTCCTTGCTCTCGTGCAGATCCCAAAGCACCCGATTGCCCAGCTTCCCCTTATAAGTGCGAGCCCCATCCGTGTTGGTGTTCACCCCAGCCTTGCCAAGCTTACGGAGGGAGATAAGGTTGGCCTTCAGGTCGGGGACGAGGAGAACGTCGTGCAGCACCACTGGCTTGCCATCCGCTCCCTTAAACGCAGCTCGTCCCGCACCAGCCACCTCCAACATGTGTCCAGAGGCAGAGCACACCTCATTAATCGGTGCAGCGCGTACGTCGTCCAGCAGGTCCTTGCGCGGCGTCATTGTCCAAGCAGCGCCTGTGTCCAACACCCAATAGTCCAAGGGGTGCAGCTCTGCTCCAACCTTACCAGATGCGTCTCCTTGCTCCCCCTTGTCTCCCATATGGAAGAATTGGCCCGCGGTGCGCTCCTTCTTCTTCTCCGCACCGCCGTTGCCCCTCGGGTTGTTGTCGGACGAATCAGCGACCATGTTGGCGCCGTTTTTCTGGTTCCTCCGCGCGCCGCCATCCTGGTGACGATTCTGGGGGGTCCATCCATCAGGTTTCTTATAGCACAAAAACCAGGGGTGCCCTTCCTTCTCACAATACCAGCAACTCCCTTTCATTTTGCCACCAGCACCCGACTTGCCCCCACGTCCAGATTTCGCACCGCGACCCCAACCGGTACCTCCTTGTTGGTCGTTGGAGTCGTCGTCTTTCTTTGCACCGCGTCCAGCACCACCGAAGCCACGTCCTTTGCCACGTCGGCTCCCTTGCATCCCGTAGCCGCTGCTGCCGTCGTCTCCACCCCTCAGTTGGCGGCGACGGAAGTCCTCCTCCAGAATCTTCGTCCGCACCCACTCGAGTGTCCACAAGCTCTGGTTCTTCGGCAGGCTCAATCCGCTCGTGAATTGAAGCCACGATTCCGGCAGCAGCGAGAGCATCTTCAGGCAATTGGTCTGCTCCGGGTAGGTGATTCCCGCGATCGCCAGCTTCGCGTAGAGATCACGCATCTTGTCCAGGATGGGTTGTACCCGCTCTCCCTCGCTCAGGCGCAACGCGGACAGCTCCCTCTCCAGCATCAATGTTGCAACAACGGAGGTCGGGGCGTGCAGCTCCTTCAACACGGTCCACGCCTTTGGACCACACTCAACCTCCGGCAGCAGGTGCATGACGTGGTGACGCTGGTTCAGCTCCAAACTCTGCGACATCAAGTAGTAGCCAGCCGAGGCGCGCTCGTCCCAATCTTCCTGAAGGGCGGGGTCACTCGGTCTAGGCTCCTCCCCAATCATTAGTTTCAGCAATCTGATCTGACGGAAATAAAGTTGCATTTTCCAGGCCCAATCATCATAGCCCTCACCATTGAACTTCTCGACGGTGAAGTTTTTCAGCACCTCCTTGATCAGCGAGCCCTGGCTTGTTCGCGCTCCCCTTGGCGCAGAAACACCAGAATCTTGGCTGCCGCTACGATCTTGGGCTGAAGATTCACCAGCTACCGCCGAGGTGTTGCCCGCCATAGCTACCTATAACGAGGATCACTATAACGCAGCTCTGATACCAGCTTGTTGGTGTAAGGGCCTAATAAACTCAAGCTATTAAGACTTTATCACACTTAAAACCTCTCCTCGGGGTCACCTCCAAGGGTCCTTGGGTGCCTGGTACAAGACCAGCCCCTATCCTCGGGTCCGAGTTTGTAGAGAGAGGGATCAAGAGGGACTTAGTCAAAACAACAAGAGTACCTTGAACGTCGCGCAGCGTATCGTGCAGACCGTAGATCGGATTAAGCTGAGGTTTACTATATCGAAGCTCACTCTAAGAGCTTTAAAATAAGCCAAGTTGCCTCGCGAAAAGTTCTGCCATTACGAAGTTATGGCTCGGATAGCGTTAGCCTAGCGTTGGAGTGCTAGCGTACTAGCGTTGACTCGGGTAGCATTCCGCCGTCGCACCGCGTAGAAACAAAATTCCAAGAAGAGAGGAATTCGCTTGAATCAATTTCACTGTATTCAGGTATAAACAGAGAAGGAATATATAGCTCTGGCTAGTAAGGACCTTGGGAATCAACCTGGGAACAACTAGGGATGATCCCAAATAATTCCAAGCAACAGAACCAACCTGGCTGGACAAACTAGCAGGTGGTAGGTTGGTGAACAACCTCTGGTTCTGTTTTTCCAACCTGGGAAAACAACAACCAGGTTCAGGTCCTAAAAACAGAACCTGTTTTGTCTTTGCCCAACCAGCCAAATGCTGGTTCCGCTGGTTTCCCCTGGCCCTGTAGCATGCAGATACAGACAAACAACATCCAACCTTTACCTAAATTGTACCCCTATAGTGCCTGCCCTGCTACACTATAGTCAACCAAACAAAACAGTACAATTTTGAGTTGGATAGAACTGAATCTGCGCAATCAAGTAAGCCGAACCACAAAGCTTCCATCTCGGGTTCCTTTGCGAGCTCGTCCTTTTTGCTTGTACTGTTCATAGCGTGTACAATGTTATGCCGAAGCGCACATTGTGCAAGTACCTGCAAATTCTTCAAGCGAAAATTGCGAAAGCAAACAAACACACGAACATACCATTCACACGCAAATGCATTCGCACACGCATACTCGTACAAACAGACGGCAGGATGTCGTGCAATGTGAATTTGCACCATGCACCTGGACCTGACTCCTAGTGTGTGGGAGGAGGGAGAGGAGGCAGCTGCAGAGGGTGGTGATGGAAAGAAGGTACAGGAGGCACCTGCTGGTGGAGGTGATGGTGTGGAGACTAGCGGTAGCACTAGTGGAGCTGCTGTATCTGAGGGGAGAGAGCAGCAGCAGGGGAAAACTAAGAAGCCGAAGGGTGTCGTTATGAAGGGATGGGAGACACCCGTCTCTGTTGGTGTAAGGGCCTAATAAACTCAAGCTTTTAAGACTTTACCACACTTAAAACCTCTCCTCGGGGTCACCTCCAAGGGCCCTTGGGTGCCTGGTACAAGACCAGCCCCTATCCTCGGGTCCGAGTTTGTAGAGAGAGGGATCAAGAGGGACTTAGTCAAAACAGCAAGAGTACCTTGAACGTCGCGCAGCGTATCGTGCAGACCGTCGATCGGATTAAGCTGAGAATTTCCTATATCGAAGCTCACTCTAAGAGCTTTAAAATAAGCCAAGTTGCCTCGCGAAAAGTTTTGCCATTACGAAGTTATGGCTCGGACAGCGTTAGCCTAGCGTTGGAGAGCTAACGTACTAGCGTTGACTCGGGTAGCATTCCGCCGTCGCACCGCGTAGAAACGAAATTCCAGGAAGGGAGGAATTCGCTTGAATCAATTTCACTATATTCAGGTACAAACAGAGAAAGAATAAATAGTTCTAGCTAGCAAGAACCTTGGGAATCAACCTGGGAACAACCAGGGATGATCCCAAATAATTCCAAGCAACAGAACCAGCCTGGCTGGACAAAACAGCAGGTGGTAGGTTGGTAAACAACCTCTGGTTCTGTTTTTCCAACCTGGGAAAACAACAACCAGGTTCAGGTCCTAAAAACAGAACCTGTTTTGTCTTTGCCCAACCAGCCAAATGCTGGTTCCGCTGGTTTCCCCTGGCCCTGTAGCATGCAGATACAGACAAACAACATCCAACCTTCACCTAAATTGTACCCCTATAGTGCCTGCCCTGCTACACTATAGTCAACCAAACAAAACAGTACAATTTCGAGTCGGATAGAACTGAATCTGCGCAATCAAGTAAGCCGAACCGCAAAGCTTCCATCTTGGGTTCCTTTGCGAGCTCGTCCTTTCTGCTTGTACTGTTCATAGCGCGTACAATGTTATGCCAAAGCGCACAATGCGCGAGGACCTGCAAATGCTTCAAGCGAAAATTGCGAAAGCAAACAAACACACGATCATTCCATTCATACCCAAATGCATTCGCACACGCATACTCATACCAACAGACGGCAGGATGTCGTGCAATGTGAATTTGCACCCAACACTCTCCCCCTCAGCCTGCCGGCTGCATCCCCATCATTCCATACTAGTTCATGCTCATTCCACTCATGCGCACACAACTCCAATGAGGCTCATCCGCAAGCCTCTTGGTGAGGAAGTCTGCTGGCTGCTGGTGAGTCTTGATGTAGATCGGATTCACCGTCCCCCTCTTCACCTCCTTACGCAGCCAGTGCCACTTGATACGCATGTGCTTATTCAGCCCATGAAGCACAGCGTTCTTGGCCATCCCAAGAGCTCCCTTGCTATCACAAAACAGCGGCGTAGCAACCTTTTGCTCCTGGCCAATCTCCTCCAATAGCCTCCTCAGCCAAATCACCTCCTTCACCCCATGAAACATTGCCATGTACTCTGACTCCATGGACGAGAGTGCTGTCTCCGTCTGCTTCTTTGACCTCCAACTAACCGGTCCTCCCCCAACTACGCAGATGTATCCTCCCACTGATGAGGAATCCTCCTTCTCAGAGGCCGTTGAGGGTCCCTATTCCTCTCAGTGGCAGGCAGCCATGGAGGCAGAGATGGCTTCCTGGAAGTCCACAGGCACCTACGTCGACGAGGTTCCCCCACCTAGGGCGAACATTGTCAGTGGCATGTGGATTTTCAGGGTGAAGCGGCCGCCGGGTTCTCGTCCTGTTTTCAAGGCGCGTTACGTGGCTTGAGGCTTCAGTCAGCGACAGGGAGTTGACTACTTTCAGACCTTCTCTCCCACCCCGAAGATGACCACTCTTCGGGTACTATTGCACGTCGCTGCTCCGCGTGACTACGAGCTCCACTCTCTTGACTTCAACACAGCCTTCCTTCAGGGCAGCCTGCACGAGGAGATCTGGCTGCGCCGCCGACCTGGCTTCACTGGGTCGTTTCCTCCTGGTACCCAGTGGAGCCTCCGACGACCAGTCTACTGTCTCCGCCAGGCACCCCGTGAGTGGCACGACACACTGAGGACTACACTGGCGGCACTTGGGTTTGCTCCTTCTACTGCTGACCCGTCGCTGTTTCTACGCACCGACACTTCGCTGCCACCGTCCTACATCCTCGTGTACGTCAACGACTTGGTTTTTGCCACTGCTGACACTAAGGCACTGACTCTAGTGAAGTCAGAGCTGCAGAAGAGACACACGTGCACAGACCTGGATGAACTGCGCAGCTATCTTGGCTTGCAGATCACTCGGGACAGAACACGCCGCACCATCACCCTGACTCAGTCACACATGGTGCAGCAGGTCCTTCAGCGCTTCGTTTTCCAGTACTCCTCGCCACAGTCTACTCCTCTGCCTACCGGTCACTCGCTCTCAGCTCTGCCTTCAGATGAGTCTGTAGAGCCGAGTGGCCCGTATCTAGAGCTTGTGGGCTGCCTCATGTACCTGATGACCTGCACTCGTCCTGACGTTGCATACCCTCTTAGCATTCTTGCACGCTATGTAGCTCTTACCCTCTGCAGCAAGTCTGGCATTAGCGCACAGTACTGGGGCCACGCGACTGTGAACTCAGATACGGGAAGTGAGGCATTGATGAGACGGTCGCGAACAAGCATCCATTTCACACGCAACTGCACCTCCACCGGAGAACCCTTCTTCAGCTGGCTTAGTTCCAGGTCAACACTCTTCTTCTTTACCGCGATCCCTTCCGATATACCCGACATGCCCACAGCACCTGACATGAGGTCGAGCTTGTCGAGCACTACCGCGATGTCGTCTCCTTGCTCCACCCTGTGGGCGATGAAGTTCATGATTCGCTTAACACGGTTTATCGCGTTCTGGCCGCCTCCCTCCTCCCCAATGAGCGCGGCCATTCGCGTAACTGCGCCGCGGGGCTGGGCCAGAAGCGACTCTGGACTCTCGAGGATCAGCGGGTGCGTTGTCTTGTACAGCTTCCATCCGTCTGACGGTTTGGTGGCGTTGACCCATGGAAGGACGATCGCGTCCCGAATTGTCTGTTCCCTGGTGGGCGCTGCGGGTTTCTTCCGCGTCCCCTGCTCGGTGGGAGTTGTGGCATTGGTCGACGCGGCCGCGGCTCCAGGAGTGGTTGCCTGGTTCGGAACCGCGGTCGGCCCTGAGCTGCTCACGGTGAGCCATGACAGCTGAGCCTCCAAATCATTCACGCGCTCCTCCTTCTCGGCCAGTTTCCGATCGCGATCCTCCAGCAGCCCCTCCAGCTCTTTCACCCGTTTATGAGTCGCGACCAACTCTAGGCCCAATCTGGTGTTCTCCGCTTGTGAACGAGTCAAGTACTCAGTGAGGACGGTCACTTGGTTCTGCGCGTCCATTCTGGTACTCACCTCCTGCATGGACAGAAAGCGACCGCGAACTTGTTATGGTTTGGCATTGACATCACGGAAGAAACATAACGCGACCATTCAGTACTTACTGCGGGCTGGATCAGTGTAGGTGTGTTGCGCTGTACTATGGCGAGTTGATTTGCCAATGAGACATCTGCAGCCCACGACGCAAATTCCTCCGTCTGGCAGAGCGGATTGTTGACCACGTACGGGTGTCGCGGCTGGTGGATGTAATACATCGCCAGGTCTTGCGCGACCGCCATCGTAGCGTCCCCATCCAGCTCCTTCAGTATGTTTAGCCCCACGGTGTCCTGCTTCTCCGGCTTCTGCATTTTCACCATCCTGCGGTTGTAATCCTTGCACTGTGACAATAAAACAACAAGGTAGTGAACGCGGTGCCAGAGTGGTATGTGAGATGCTCGCGGTCGCGTATGCGCGGACCACACATACCTGTTGCTGTCCTTTGTCCGCGGCGACCCATGGGAAAATGTGCTTCCTCAGTAGCTCATCCAGCTTATTGCTGACCGGAAGAGTTGCGCGACCCAGGAAGTAGTCATCGTCAACCCCGGTGAAGCCCGCCTTCAGCAGCACGGCCTCCCTTGGAATGGTTGTGAGGTAGTGCTTAGTCATCACGTCGATGAAGCGCCAACCTCCCAGCCTCGCCAGCTGATCCGAAGGCATTTCGTCCGCGGACGCGTGCTGCGCCCCCCCAGCCCTGGTCGCGTGTACCGCACGCGAGCATGTGATTCCCGCGTCTTGGAGTATTTTCGCCGCCCAGTCGTGATGAGTCGTGGGCGGTATTTGCTTCTCGTTGCCCGCGCGAAGGGGGAAGAACAGGTATTGATCGTACCACGTGGAGGGTTCCGTGAAGTCGAGAGGGGGGGCTATGTCCTCATAGAGGATGGGAACCAAGTCGTACACCCAGTGCAGCCACAGCAGCGTGGCTCCGACCGCGCACAGCGTCCAATCGATGTGCCTCACAGCAGATATGTAGTTAAGCGAGAAGTCCTTGTTTGTCTTGCCCGTCCTGCACGCGCAAACGAACATGAACGCGTTTCTAACTGGATCGGTCTCTGATTTTGCGCCTAGCTTCCACATCATCATGTCTGGCAGCTGCAGGTTTCTGATCGTGCATCCGCGGGCCAGAGTGTGATGACCGAGCACGGTCATCGTCCGGATGCAGAGGTCGCGATGCATTGCCTGCGTGTATGCTTTCTTGGCTAGTGTGAAGCTGGTCAAGATCGCGTCCATGCTGGTCTTCCGCATCATATGCTTGAACTCGTCCGGGGTGTACGTGTCCGCGGCCGTGCCCCGATGGCGATCCATGTGTTCCCTGCGCATGGATTGGGACGATAGTGCGGGTGTTAGTGGACGCGGGATTGTCAGGCATTAAACGCGTTCACTGAGAACGTATACTTACGCGATAAACCGCTTGTATTGGTCGCGTACTTGAACGCGAACCCAGATGCGACACTCCGCAAAGTCGCGCAGCAGGTTCAGATTGGGCTTCCTGAAGATGGCCCCGTCCAGCTTGATGAGCAGGTTCAAAGCCTTGAGACGCCCCATCAGCATTGCCGGGGTGCACTGGCGTCTCTTCTTCAAGGTCTTCTGCGGCCGCTTGAGTGTGGCCATCCTGTCCGCCTGCGCAACTGTCTCGTTCGCGAGGAAGGTCACGCATTTGCGTAAGCGCCACGGATTCGTCTCAGGGCCGTGGAACCACTGCTCCTCGCTCTCCGCCATCTTCCAGTCACCACCCATGTTCTGTTCGAGCGCGGCCCCAATCTCGTCGGGGTTCGCGTTTCTCAGCGCGGCCTCATCACCAAACCTACCCGCGTCTAGTTTAGGCAGCTCGTGAGCCATGAACCGCTTGTACTCGTTGGCCCAACCGCGATACTTCTTCAGCGTGGCCTCAGAGACACCGTAGAGGATTCCGTAACACATCTCTCGTTTCGCGGCCGGCGTGTCGTCCACACCTAGCCTGTTCCAATCTGCGATAGGGACCTCAATGTCCCTCCGCGTACCCCGCACCCGTTCGTTGTCTTCCGCCTCCTCCTCGTTGAGCGCGGACAGCGAGTTGGTTAGGTAGTTTTCGTCATTGTCATTCCAACTATCGTCCGCATCGTACGCGTCGTCCTCGTCATCCTCATCGCTTGTCCCCTCGCTCCCCTCCCGGGAGCCATTGCGTGCCGTGTGCGGCACTACATCGACTCTCCGCCTCTTTATACGCGGTCTATTAACTGGCCCGTTACCTGACCCGCCGTTTGCGTTAACACCGCTACCCCGGTCGCCGTTATGTGTCACCCCATGCGCTCCCTGGCCGTTCGCACTATACTCGTTCGTTCCAGCACCTGTCCCATGTCCCGCGATCGCTCTCCCACCCCTTCGTCTCGCACCTCTCCCTCTAGCCGCGTTCCCTCTCTCCCTTGTCCCTCCTCCCGCGTTCCCTATCGCACCCGTCCCTCTTCCCCTTACCGCGTTTCCGCTTGCACCCGCTCCACGCCCCGCGTTCCCCGCGTTCCCCTGTGGTTGCCCACCTACACCAGTCGCGTACGCTACAGTCGGATGCGCGGGGGTGCGGATGTGGACGTCGGGGTTTTCGGGCAACAGTGAATTGACGTTCCATATTGGCGGCGAATGTGCACGCGCGCTTGCATTCACCCCCGGTTCACCATTCACCGCACGCCCTAAACCACCGGCAACCGCGTTTGATGATGGGCCGTCTGTTCGCGCCTGTGTGTCCAAACCGACAACTAATGCTTCTGGCGGGGCTTGCACCGCTGGCTGGCTTTCCGGATGAATCGCGCTGGAGAATGGTGTTGACGGCGCGACA
This sequence comes from Closterium sp. NIES-65, assembly GCA_948144175.1. Taxonomy (NCBI): domain Eukaryota; kingdom Viridiplantae; phylum Streptophyta; class Zygnematophyceae; order Desmidiales; family Closteriaceae; genus Closterium; species Closterium sp. NIES-65. The sequence goes on from CANXME010002068.1 coordinate 2,677,653, forward strand.
GGAGGCGTCGCGACAAATGCGGATGCGTGCACCATGGGGTCTGGTTGAACGCCGATGTACCCGTACCTGAATCCCACGTTCGAGTACTGCGGCCCTACGAAGCCACGCACAGGCATCCCAAAGAGCTGGCTACTGGGCACAGACGGGGACGCGACCGCATTACCCGTTTGATTCTGTAACGCGACCGCCGCTGCCGCAAACGGTATTTGTGGCCGCGGTGCTAGGTGGAGCCCGTTGACCAATTGCTGTGGGTGAAATGTGGGCGTCCGGGACCCAAAAACCAGTGGCTGCACGTATGGGGTGCTCCATGTGGGGTTGAGCGCGTTCACCCTATGCACGGGAGCGGTAGGTGGTTCAGCATTATGGATTTGATGCGCGGTTGTGTTGCCCGAAGCATTGATTGAGACGTGAAGTATTGGCGCCGCAACGCGATTCACGGTATGCATGCGGCGTGCGAGATTGCACCTAATCGTATTCACAGCGTGCGTCAACATGATGCGCGGTCACTAGTTGTCCACCCGGGTGTGAGTTAGACGCGTCTGCCTCGCGACCGATGTGCTCGCGGAAATTCTAGCGCGGCACACAACGCGACTGCAATACTGGTGTCTGGTGTATCCCAGTGGGTCGTGAGGGGGTAGAGCTTGGTGTGCAACTGGCGATCGGAAAGTGGAAACTGTGGGCGTGCTCGGCGTAATGACCGGACACTGCGTGGACGTGCGTGACACGTTACCGCGATCGCGCATCGACGAAACGGCGACAACTTTTTGGCTCGTTCAAATTGCGGCACGTGTCAGCTGGCATGGAGCCTACCAGATCGCGCCAGCTGTAACCGAACCGGATCTCGCTATGCGGGTTAACGAACCTATGCTTGTGCGAATTTTGTTCGCGATAAGTTGCGAGAGAGCACAACCAGTAGTAGCACTCCTTTTGTGTCGCGAACTCGCGGTTGCATGCGCGGGATGTCCCGCTCGTCAATGTTACCGACCAATCGCGTTCGTTTTCTGCCGAGTCGCGCATGCATCGGCGCGTAAGAACGAGGTGGGTTCCTTCGGTTTTCTGGGGGCCGCGGAGCTTTCGGTGGCAGCCTGGTGGGTTTCACTCAGCCACGCAGGGCCGCGCTAGGTCCTAACCTGGTGGGATCCTGGGTGGCCGACTTCGCCCCACGCTCCCCGCGATGTCTCCGCGCCCCGTGCATCCCAAGGCGTGGGCGGGGTTTTTCCCGAGCCGCGCCGTATGAACATCCCCGAAAACCGACAGTGCTCACTCTATACGATAGAGTATGATTTCCACCTGGTCTCGGATGGATTGATATGAAGGTTATGTCAGATTTATATGACATAGTTGCTGTAGGCTATAGTGGGGTAGCACATATGGGGTACAGGGTTTCTAGGGTTGTATTTGTACCCAATCTTTCCTTAGTCATTCCATTCCTGTTTTCTTTACTTCACATGGTATAGAGCGGGTCCTACCTTAGGACCGTTTTTTTAGGGCCCACCGAAGCGCGCCCCGAGGCGCGCCTTTTTTTTAGCGACCCCCTCGGGTCGCCTTTTCCCTCGCGGCCCCGCTGTCCCTCAGACGCGGCCCCGCCACCTCTCCTGATCGCGGCCCCGCCGCCTGTTTGACGCGGCCCCGCCGCCTACCCTGACGCGGCTCCGCCGCCTCCCCTGACGCGGCCCCGCCGCCTCCCCTGACGCGGCTCCGCCGCCTCTCCTGACGCGGCCCCGCCGCCTGTCTGCCGCGGCCCCGCCGCCTCCCCTGACGCGGCCCTGCCGCCTCCCCTGACGCGGCTCCCCCGCCTCCCCTGACGCGGCACCGCCGCCTCCCCTGACGCGGCTCCGCCGCCTCCCCTGACGCGGCCCTGCCGTCTCCCCTGACGCGGCTCCGCCGCCTCTCCTGCCGGCCCGCCACTGCACCTGCCGGCCCGCCGCTGCACCTGCCGGCCCGCCACTGCACCCTACGGCCCGCCGCTGCACCTGCCGGCCCGCCACTGCACCTGCCGGCCCGCCGCTGCACCCAGCGGCCTGCCGCCTCTGACGGCCTCGCCGCTGCACCTTCCGGCCTCGCTGCTGCACCTGCCGGCCCGCCACTGCACCCTACGGCCCGCCACTGCACCCTACGGCCCGCCGCCTGCACCTGCCGGCCCGCCGCTGCACCTGCCGGCCCGCCACTGCACCTGCCGGCCCGCCGCTGCACCTGCCGGCCCGCCACTGCACCGGTCAACCCGCCGCTGCACCTGACGGCCCCGCCCCTGCATCTCCTGGCCGAGCCGCCTCAGCAACCGAACCGCCCGTGAGCCGAGCCGCCCGACGCCGAGCCGCCCGGGACCCGAGCCGCCTTGCCGCCGAGCCGCCCGGGAGCCGAGCCGCCCTGCACCCGAGCCGCCCAGCCGCCGAGCAGCCCGGGAGCCGAGCCGCCCTGCGCCCGAGCCGCCCAGCAGCTGAGCCGCCCAGCACCCGAGCCGCCTTTCTGCATACCTACACGACCTGCCCTGCCTGGTGAGCACAGTCCCACTGACACTGCGAGCTCTTTCCCTGCTGCTTGCACTGCGTCACTGTCGTCGCCATGGCTACCCCTAGTGTCCTAGCTTTTGACGCTGAGGGTCGCGCCATTGATTTTGAGGTCTGGTTAGACGACCTGCAGCTGTTCTTACAGTGCGACAGGGCTGACGACCTTTCTCTCTTTGATCTCACCTCTGGCGCCTCTCCTGCTCCTGCTGCTGATGCTGATCCCGCTGTCTGCTCTAAGTGGGCCACCCGCGATGCTGCTGCACGTCTTGCTGTGCGTCGCCACCTCCCTACCTCTGAGCGTGCGCACTTCAGTCAGTACAAGAGTGCTCAGACCTTGTACGACGCTGTAGTTGCGCGCTACTCCTCCCCTGCCACTGCTGCACTGAGCCGTCTCATGCTTCCCTACCTCTTTCCTGACCTCTCTGCCTTTCCCACTGTCGCTGACCTCATTACGCACCTCCGCACTAGTGACACTCGCTACCGCGCCGCCCTTCCTGCTGAGTTCTGCGCTAAGAACCCCCCCCCCATGTACATCGCTCTCTACTACGTAGTCGCGCGCCTCCCTGACTCCCTTCGCGTAGTCAGGGACCACTTTCTCGCAGTCTGTCCCACCACCCTCACCGTCGACCTCCTCGAGAAGGCCCTCCTCGCAGCGGAGAAGAGCATCGTCGCTGTAGGTGCTTCTCGTGGTGACCCTCGCACCCCCATCTTTGAGGGGTGCTCTCCTTCCCCCTTGCTGCCCTCTGTTGCCTCTGCTGCTGCTGCCGACCTGCTTGGTCTTGAGTCGGTCGGCGCGGCGTCTGCCCCTAGTGGGAGACGTCGCTCCAGCAAGGGAAAGGGGGGCAAGGGCGCGGGTGGAGCTGGAGGGGGCGGTGGCGGTGGCGGCGGTGGCGGCGAAGGGAGTGGGGGTGGCGGCGGGACTAGTGGCGGGGGAGGTGGTGGTGGTGGCAGCAGCGGCGGAGACGGTGGTGGTGGTGCCAGCGGTGGTGGTGGAGGCAGCGGCGGAGGTGGAGGCGGCGGAGGTGGAGGCGGTGGAGGCGGCAGCGGAGGAGGCAGTGGTGGTGGAGGGGGTGGATCTGGTCGGGGTGGTACCCAGCAGCGTAGCGGCGGTGGTGGTGGCCAGCGCTCGCAGCGGCAGCAGCAGCAGCGCTCTCGGGACATCCCTTCGCCTCAGCAGCTTCGTGAGTGGTACGCTGGGCGTCAGAGGGGTGGGGGTACTGGTCCCTGCACCTACGTTCTTCGTTCCGGCGACCGCGCGGGTGAGCAGTGTGGGGGTGCCCACGCCACCCAGCGCTGCTTTGGCCGCCTGACGGACGCCTGGCGTCAGCAGTTCCCTGGGGCTAGTGAGATCCCTCGCTGGGATGAGCTTCTCAGGGCTGGTGTAGCGATCTTTGATCTTGATTTTGATGCTATCCTTACTGCTATGTATGTTGTGGATTATAGTGAGGAGAATGAGGGTTACCGCTGTTTCCAGCCCGACCCGGGCATTGGTACTGCTGCGCTAGGTGCTTGTGAGGCTGCTGCTCTAGGTGCCCGTGCGTCTGCGCTCTCAGGTACTGGTGAGACTGCGCTCTCAGGTACTGAGTCGTCCTCGTCCTCCCTCACTTTCACACTTGACTCCGGAGCTTCTCGCTCCTTCTTTCGAGACCGCACTACCCTTACGCCGCTCGGCCGGCCGGTTGCAGTCTCCCTTGCTGACCCCTCTGGGGGTCCTGTCCTCTCTCACTTCTCCACTGTCCTCCCGTGTCCGGCTGCCCCTTCGGGCACCCTGTCGGGTCTGTACCTTCCCTCGTTCTCTACGAACTTGGTGAGTGGAGCGGACCTGCAGGATGTGGGTGTTCACCAGTTCACTCCTGCGAGTCAGCGGGTGACCCACTGCACGGAGGCACGCACAGGCCGACACCTGGCCACGTTCTCGCGTCGGCCGGGGTCGAGTCTCTACACCCTGACCGTTGAGTCTCCTCCTGTCCCTGCGTCTGGTCAGGTGGGTGCGTCGGGTCAGGTACTTGCTGCTGCGTCCCGGTCAGGTCCTGAGTCTGCCCCCTGTTCTTGTCGCCTCCTGTCTCACGAGACTCTCCTGTGGCACCACCGTCTTGGCCACCCCTCCTTGCCCCGTCTTCGGAGCATGGCTTCCCGTGTCCTTGTCTCTGGTCTTCCCCAGTCTCTCCCTCCTCTCCCCTCCGGGCCAGGACCTTCCTGTGTCCCCTGTGTCGAGGGTCGCCTCCGGGCTACTCCTCACTCCTCCCACTTCCCCCCGACAGAGGCTCCCCTGCAGACGCTTCACATGGATGTGTGGGGCCCAGCCCCCGTCCGTGGGCAGGGTTACGAGCGCTACTTCCTGTTGGTGGTTGACGACTACTCGCGTTACACCACAGTCCTCCCCTTGCGCAGCAAGGGTGAGGTCACTGAGGTGCTGATCGACTGGATCCGCGAGGCTCGTCTCCAGCTCAGGAAGAGCTTCGGCTCGGACTTTCCTGTTCTGCGTCTGCACTCTGACAGAGGCGGAGAGTTCTCTTCTCGCCTTCTGCGGGACTACTGTCGTGCACGGGGGATCCGCCAGACCTTCACGCTTCCGGACTCACCACAGCAAAATGGGATTGCTGAGCGCCGCATTGGCATGGTCATGGATGTCGCTCGTACGTCCATGATGCATGCGGCTGCCCCCCATTTTCTGTGGCCGTTTGCGGTGAGGTACGCGGCGCATCAGCTCAACCTTCACCCCCGGGTCTCTCGGCCTGCGATGTCCCCAGCCTTGCTGTGGACGGGGAAGGTTGGCGATGCGTCTGTGTTCCGTGTCTGGGGATCTCGGGCGTTTGTTCGCGACTTGTCTGCGGACAAGCTGTCCCCTCGTGCTGCTCCCTGTGTCTTCCTTGGCTTCCCCACTGACGCCCCAGAGTGGCAGTTTTACCACCCCTCCTCTCGTCGTGTTCTGTCTTCCCAGGACGTCACGTTCGATGAGTCAGTCCCCTTCTACCGTCTCTTCCCCTACCGCACTCCTTCCCTCCCCCCTCCCCCGGACTTCCTTGTGCCGGTTCCCCCCCCGGTAGACCCCCTCCCCCCTCAGGTTCCTGCCCCCTCAGGTGTGTCCCAGGTAGACGCCGTTGACCCGGTCGAGGTTACTGGTGACTCTGGTGCTGCTGCGGGTGCTGAGCCTGGGGGTGCTGACTCTGGGGGTGCTGTGCGCGGGGGTGCTGAGCCTGGGGGTGCTACTGCTGGGGGTGCTGGGCCTGAGGGTGCTACTGCGGAGAGTGCGGAGCCTGGGGGTGCTGAGCCGGGGGGTGCTGTGCCTGGAGGTGCTGGGTCTGGGGGTGCTGGGTCGGGAGCTGCTGAGCCTGGGGGTGCTGTGCTGGAAGCTGCTGAGCCTGGGGGTGCTGCGTCTGGAGCTGCTGAGCCTGGGGTTTCTCCTGCTGCTGCGTCTCGCCGAGAGCCCCTCTCTCCACAGGAGCTGCGCGAGTGGTTCGCTCGCCGCTGGAGGCGTGCTGCTGCGTCTGGAGGTGCTGCTGGAGCTGGAGCTGGAGCTTCTTCGACTGTCGAGGGTGCAGGTGCTGCCGGTCCCGGAGCTGCTGGACCTGCGGGTCCTCCTGGAGCTGGAGGTGCTGAGGGCGTTGGTGCTGAGCCTACTGCTGTTGGTCCTGCCGCTGGAGGTGTGGGTGGCGCTCGTGCTGTCGCTGAGGGTGGTGGTGCTGTCCCTGCTGAGTCTCGAGCTGCCGCGCGGCCTCGGCCGTACTTCGTTCCAATCCTGCAGCAGGTTCTTGGTCTTTCTCCTCCAGTAGAGGGTCCACCGCCTGTCCAGTCGCTGTCCTTGCTGGAGCTTTCCTCTCCACTGCCTGCTCCCTCTCCTTACACTGGTCCTACTGGAGATCTTGTTGAGCGTCGTGAGCCTGCGTCTCGTCCCGCGTCGCCTGTTCGTGCTGCTCGCGCTAGTGGTCGCAGTTCGCGTCAGCGTCCTCCTCCTGTCCCTGGCACGCACCGGATGTCTTTGCGTCCGTCCACTGCTCCTCTGCGTGCCCCTTTGCCTTCTCCTCCTGAGTCCTCTCTTCCTGTGCTTGCCGACCCTGAGTCGGACTCTCTTCGTGCTGCCAGTCCTACTGTCACGCGTCTCCTTGCTACTGTCGTCACTGACCCCTCGTTTGAGTCCACTGCTGCGTCTGCCCTTGTCGCTGAGCTCGTCAACTTTGCTGCTCGCTGTCGTCTCGACTACGCTGCTAGTCTTGTTGCTGAGTCTGCGTCTGTCTGTCCTCCGTCCGTCCGGGGTGAGTGTGCTCTTGGCACGGACGTCCTAGAGGACAGGCAGGAGGAGTTACAGTGTCTAGCGGCTGCTTCACCTCATCTCGCGTCTGCACTGCTTGCCCCTGAGGGAGACCCGGATGCACTAGACATCCCGACTCCGCGTTCTTACGCGGAGGCCGTAGAGGGTCCCTACTCCTCTCAGTGGCAGGCAGCTATGGATGCAGAGATGGCTTCCTGGAAGTCCACAGGCACCTACGTTGACGCGGTTCCCCCTCCTGGGGCGAACATCGTCAGTGGCATGTGGATCTTCAGGGTGAAGCGGCCGCCGGGCTCTCCACCTGTCTTCAAGGCACGGTACGTTGCTCGTGGCTTCAGTCAGCGACAGGGAGTTGACTACTTTTAGACCTTCTCTCCCACCCCGAAGATGACTACTCTTCGGGTTCTGCTGCACATAGCCGCTCAGCGCGACTACGAGCTTCACTCTCTCGACTTCAGCACTGCGTTCTTGCAGGGTAGCCTGCACGAGGAGATCTGGCTTCGCCGTCCACCTGGCTTCACTGGGACTTTCCCTCCTGGCACCCAGTGGAGCCTCCGACGGCCAGTCTACGGTCTCCGCCAGGCACCGCGTGAGTGGCACGACACACTGAGGACTACGCTTGCGGCTCTTGGGTTTGCTCCTTCTACTGCTGACCCGTCGCTGTTTCTTCGCACCGACACTTCCCTGCCGCCGTTCTACATCCTCGTGTACGTCGACGACTTGGTCTTTGCCACAGCGGACACTGCTGGACTCGCCTACGTGAAGTCCGAGCTGCTGAAGAGACACACGTGCACAGACCTGGGTGAACTGCGCAGCTACCTTGGCTTGCAGATCACTCGGGACAGAGCACGCCGCACCATTACCTTGACTCAGTCACACATGGTGCAGCAGGTCCTTCAGCGCTTCGGCTTCACGTACTCCTCGCCTCAGGCCACTCCTCTGCCTACTCGCCACTCACTCTCAGCTCTGCCTTCGGATGAGTCCGTAGAGTCGAGTGGTCCGTATGCAGAGCTTGTTGGGTGCCTCATGTACCTGATGACCTGCACACGACCTGACCTTGCATACCCTCTGAGCATTCTTGCACGCTATGTTGCTCCTGGGAGACACAGACCGGAGCACATGGCTGCAGCGAAGAGGGTATTGCGCTACCTGTGCAGTACGTCGGGCATGGGGCTAGTGCTTGGAGGGCGGAGTCCAGTGGTCCTTACCGGCCACGCGGACGCTTCTTGGGCTGACGACCAGGCTACGCAGCGGTCGTCACAGGGTTACACCTTCAGCCTTGGTTCCGGCTCTGTCTCGTGGCGGTCTACTCGCTCGTCTTCGGTTCTCGGCTCCAGTTGTGAGGCTGAGATCTACGCCGGGGCCATGGCTGCACAGGAGCTTCGCTGGCTCACCTACCTGCTGACTGACCTTGGAGAGCCGCCTCGTTCTCCTCCAGTGCTGTACGTAGACAACAAGGCTATGCTGGCCTTGTGTCGAGAGCAGCGCTTGGAGCACTGAACGAAGCACATTGCTCTCCGCTACTTCCTTGCTCGTGAGCTGCAGCAGCGTGGTCAGTTGCGACTTGCGTACGTGGCCTCTGAGGCCAACACTGCTGATGTGTTCACCAAGGCACTCGCGCCTTGTGACCATCAGCGCTTTTGCACCCAGCAGGGTCTTGTGCCTGTCTTGCCTCACTTGCTCTCCTCTTGACTTCACTTGTACTGTGACATATATATATGCCTGCTCTTGTTTGTCTAGTTTTATATATATGTCTGTACTCCTGCATGTGAACTGGCCTCTGGCCCTACTCTTGTGCTCGGACTGTGTGGTGACTTTGTGATCCACCCTGAGCTTGCTTTGCTTTGCTTGACTGGTCTTGTGACCCCTTGTTCTCCCCCACTTTGCCTATGGGGGTGTGTCAGATTTATATGACATAGTTGCTGTAGGCTATAGTGGGGTAGCACATATGGGGTACAGGGTTTCTAGGGTTGTATTTGTACCCAATCTTTCCTTAGTCATTCCATTCCTGTTTTCTTTACTTCACAGGTTACTTATAAACATGAATCTCTCATGGTCCTAGATAGAAAGAGGAAAAGAAGGGAAAGAAATACAAAAATGAAAGAGAAAGGAAATGAAGAAAGGGAGAAGGAAAGTGAAGCTGCCAGAAAGAACCGAAATACAACACGCATAAAACCCCCCCTCAAGATACCCAATCACAACGCCCAGTCAAGACACCCCATCAAGACATCCCATCCCGCACCCCATTCCCCCCCCCCTCCCAATCACAACAGCGTATCGACCATGTACGGGGCCTCCACCCAAAAAGCCCTGCCTTCCACATCGACATCATCCTTCTCCTGGTCCACCAAATCTACGCCAATCCCCCCCATGGAAGACGCTGTCAAATTATAATATTGTGTAGGCTATAGTGGGGTAGCCCATATGGGGTACACATTTCTAGGGTTGCATATTTGTATCACTTCCATTCCTTAGTCATTCATTCTCGTTCTACTTTCCTCATGGTATCGAGTAGGTTCCCCCTTGGGAACAGTGCCTAGGGCCCACCATATCGAGTTTCAATTTTTTTTTCTCCTGCCTGAAGCGCGCTCCGCCCGAGTCGCGCTCCGGGCTCTCACCTCGCCGAGCCGCCCTTGCGGCCCCCTACGCCCTAGCGGCCCCTTCCCCTAGCGGCCCCGCCGCCCTTCGTTTCGGCCCCGCCGCCCCTGAGTGCGGCCCCGCCGCCCGTCACAGCGGCCCCGTCACCCCGCATCGCGGCCCCGCCACCCGTCTCCGCGGCCTCGCCGCCCGTCGCTGCAGCCCCGCCCCTACTCAGCGGCCCCGCCGCCCTTCTCCTCAGCGGCCCCGCCGCCCTACTCGGCGGCCCCGCCGCCCTACTTAGCAGCCCCGCCGCCCTTCTCCTCAGCGGCCCCGCCGCCCTACTCAGCGGCCCCGCCGCCCTTCTCCTCAGCGGCCCCGCCGCCCTTCTCCTCAGCGGCTCTGCCGCCCTACCCAGCTGCCCCGCTGCCCTTCTCCTCAGCGGCCCCGCCGCCCTACTCACCGGCCCCGCCGCCCTTTCCGCAGCGGCCTCGCCGCCCTTCTCAACGGCCCAGCCGCCCCTCGCACCAGCGGCCCTGCCGCCCTACACCGCCCGCGCCGCCCGAGCCGCCCAAACCGCTCGAGCCTCCCGAGTAGCCCGACCTGCCCGAGCTGCCCGAGCCACCCGAGCTGCCCGACTCTCCTGAGCCGCCCGAGCCGCCCGAGCCGCCCAACCAGCCCGAGCCGCCCGAGCCGCCCGAGCCGCCCGAGCCACCCGAGCCGCCTGAGCCGCCCGAGCCGCCTGAGGAGCCGAGCCGCTGGTGCCACGGAGCCGTAGTTGCTGCAGTGCCGTCCGAGCAGCCGTGTTGCCGTGCTGCTGTACCGCTGAGCTGCCCGACCCGCCCTTCCTGGTGAGAGCAGCGCTTCTGTCACCGCACTGCCCCTGTCCTACAGTTGGTACCGCTAGTCCACTGTTGTCATGGCTACCCCCAGTGTTCTCGCTTTTGACGCTGAGGGTCGAGCCATTGACTTTGAGGTTTGGGTGGATGACCTGCAGCTTTTTCTACAGTGCGATAGGGCAGACGGTCTTTCCCTCTTTGACCTCACCTCTGGTGCTTCCCCTGCCCCTGCTGCGGATGCCGACGCCACTGTTCGCTCCCAGTGGGCCACTCGCGATGCTGCTGCACATCTTGCTGTGCGTCGCCACCTGCCTACCACTGAGCGCGCGCACTTTAGTCAGTACAAGAGTGCTCAGACCTTGAACGACGCTGTCGTTGCACGCTACTCCTCCCCTGCCACTGCTGCACTGAGCCGCCTCATGCTACCGTACCTCTTTCCTGACCTTGCTGCCTTTCCCACAGTCGCTGATCTCATTACGCACCTCCGCACTAGTGACACTCGCTACCGCGCCGCGCTTCCTGCTGAGTTCTGCGCCAAGAACCCCCCCCCCCATATGTACATCACTCTCTATTATATAGTCACCCGCCTCCCTGACTCCCTTCATGTAGTCAGGGACCGCTTCCTCTCAGTCTGTCCCACCACTCTCACTGTTGACCTCCTAGAGAAGGCCCTCCTAGCAGCGGAGAAGAGCATAGTCGCTGTAGGAGCCTCTCGTGGTGACCCTCGCACCCCCATCTTTGAGGGGTGTTCCCCTTCCCCCCTGTTGCCCTCTGTCGCCTCTGCTGCTGCGGCCGACCTCGTTGGTCTTGAGTCGGTCGGTGCGGCGTCTGCCCCTAGCGGGAGACGCCCCTCTGGCAAGGGCAAGGGGGGCAAGGGCGCGGGTGGGGCTAGCGGGGGTGGTGGAGGTGGCGGTGCGGGCGGCGGGGGGAGTGGGGGTAGCGGTGGGAGTGGTGGCGGGGGTGGAGGTGGCGGTGGCAGCGGCGGAGGCGGAGGCGGCGGTGGCGGTAGCGGTGGGAGCGGAGGCGGCGGTGGCGGCGGAGGTGGAGGCGGCGGTGGTGGAGGAAGTGGAGCTGGTCGGGGTGATTCTTCTCAGCGGAGCGGCTCCGGGAGTGGTCAGCGCCAGCAGCAGCAGTAGCAGCAGCGTTCTCGGGACATCCCCCCTCCTCAGCAGCTCCGTGAGTGGTACACGCAGCGTCAGCGTGGTGGGGGTTTTGGCCCGTGCACCTACGTCCTTCGCTTCAGGAACCGCGCGGGTGAGCAGTGTGGGGGTGCTCACCCCACCCAGCGCTGCTTTGGCCGCCTGACGGACGCTTGGCGTCAGCAGTTTCCGGAGGCTAGTGAGATCCCCCGCTGGGGAGAGCTGTCTAGGGCAGGCGTAGCTATCTTTGATCTTAACTTTGATGCTATCCTTGCTGCACTGTATGTTGTGACTATTAGTGATGAGGGTGACTGTTACCAGTGTTTCCCGCCCGACCCGGGCATTGAGACTGATGCTCTAGGTACTGGTGAGGCTGCTGCTCTAGGTGCCAGTGCGTCCGTGCCCTCAGGTGCTGGTGACTCTGCGTTCTCAGGTACCACGTCGGCTTCGGCCTCCCTCACCTTCACACTTGACTCAGGGGCTTCTCGCTCCTTCTTTCGAGACCGCACCACACTCACGCCGCTTGGTCGGCCGGTTGCAGTCTCCCTGGCAGACCCCTCTAGGGGTCCTGTCCTCTCTCACTTCTCCACTGTCCTCCCGTGTCCGGCTGCCCCCTCTGGCACCTTGTCTGGTCTTTACCTCCCCTCGTTCTCTACGACCTTGGTGAGTCATGCTGACCTGCAGGATACGGGGGTTCGCCAGTTCACTCCTGCGAGTCAGCGGGTGACCCACTTCACGGACGCTCGGACAGGTCGACACCTGGCCACGTTTACACGTCGGCCGGGTTCGAGCCTGTACACACTGACCACTGCGTCTCCTCTAGTCAGTGCGTCTGGTCAGGTAGCTGCGTCGGGTCAGGTGTTTGCTGCAGCGTCCAGGTCTGGTCCTAAGTCTGCCCCCTGCTCGTGTCGCCTCCTGTCTCACGAGACTCTCCTCTGGCACCACCGTCTTGGTCACCCCTCCCTGCCTCGTCTCCGAGGCATGGCTTCACGTGTCCTTGTCTCTGGTCTTCCCCGGTCCCTCCCTCCCCTTCCTCCGGGGCCTGGTCCTTCCTGTGTCCCCTGTGTTGAGGGGCGGCTCCGAGCTGCCCCTCACTCCTCTCAGTTTCCCCCGACAGAGGCCCCGCTGTAGACGCTTCACATGGACGTGTGGGGCCCGGCCCGCGTCCGTGGACAGGGTCACGAGCGCTACTTCCTGCTTGTGGTTGACGACTACTCGCGTTACACCACAGTCTTCCCCTTGCGCAGCAAGGGTGATGTCGCTGAGGTGATGATCGACTGGATCCGCGCAGCTCATCTCCAGCTCAGGAGGAGCTTCGGCTCGGACTTTCCTGTTCTGCGTCTGCACTCTAACCGAGGCGGAGAGTTCTCCTCTGGCCTTCTGCGAGCCTACTGTCGTGCGCGAGGCATCCGCCAGACCTTTACGCTTCCGGACTCTCCACAGCAAAATGGGATTGCTGAGCGCTGCATTGGCATGGTCATGGACGTCGCTCGTACGTCCATGATGCATGCGGCTGCCCCCCATTTTCTGTGGCTGTTTGCGGTTCGGTACGCGGCACATCAGATCAACCTTCACCCCAGGGTCTCCAGGCCAGAGACCTCCCCAGCCTTGCTGTGGACGGGGAAGGTCGGCGATGCGTCTGCGTTCCGTGTCTGGGGATCTCGGGCGTTTGTCCGCGACTTGTCTGCGGACAAACTGTCCCCTCGTGCTGCTCCCTGTGTCTTCCTTGGCTTCCCCCCTGACGCCCCTGGGTGGCAGTTCTACCACCCCAACTCTCGTCGTGTTCTGTCCTCCCAGGACGTCACGTTCGACGAGTCAGTACCCTACTACCGCCTCTTCCCCTACCGCACTCCCTCCTTCCCCCCGCCACCGCACTTCCTTGAGCCAGGTCCCTCCCCGGTAGACCCCCTCCCCCCTCAGGGTCCTGCCCCTTCAGGTGTGTCCCAGGTAGATGCAGTCGAGCCGGTCGAGGTTGCTGGTGACTCTGGTACTGCTTCGTGTGCTGAGCCTGGGGGTGCTGACTCTGGGGGTGCTGCGCGCGTGGGTGCTGAGTCTGGGGGTGCTGAGTCTGGGGGTGCTGCGACTGGGGGTGTTGAGCCTGGGGGTGCTGGGCCTAGGGGTGCTACGACTGGGGGTCCTTCGCCTGGGGGTGCTACGTCATGAACTGCTAAGCCTGGGGGTGCTGAGTCTGGAGCTACTGAGCCAAGGGGTGCGGAGCCCGCGGCCGCTGGACCTGCTCGTGTGGCGTCTGGAGGTGCTCGGCCTGGTGGTTCTCCGGGTGCTTCGTCTCGGCGGGAGCCACTCTCTCCACAGGAGCTGCGCGAGTGGTTTGCCCGGCGCTGGAGGCGTACTACTAGAGCTGGTGCTTCTTCGGCTGCTGAGGGTGCTGGTGCCGCCGGTCTCGGAGGTGCTAGTCCTGCGAGTGCTACTGGAGTCGTAGCTGCTGAGGGTGTTGACGCTGGTGCTGCCGCTGGGGGTGCTGGTGCTGTCCCTGCTGTGTCTGGAGTCGCCGCGCGGCCTCGGCCATACTTTGTTCCGCTCCTTCAGCAGGTTCTTGGTCTTCCTCCTCCCTTAGAGTGTCCACCGCCTGTCCAGTCGCAGTCACAGTTACCGCCGGCCTCCCCACTGCCTTCTCCTTCTCCGTACACTGGTCCTACTGGAGGTCTTGCTGAGCGTCGTGAGCTTGCGTCTCGTTCTGCGTCGCCTGTTCGTGCTGCTTGCACTAGTGGTCGCAGTTCGCGTCAGCGTCCTCCTCCTGTCCCTGGCACGCACCGGATGTCTCTGCGTCCGTCCACTGCTCCTCTGCGTGCCCCTTTGCCCTCTCCTCCTGCGTCCTCTCTTCCTGCGCTTGCCGACCCTGAGTTGGACTCTCTTCGTGCTGCAAGTCCTACTGTCACGCGTCTCCTTGCTACTGTCGTCACTGACCCCTCCTTTGAGTCCACTGCTGCGTCTGCTCTTGTAGCTGAGCTCGTCGACTTTGCTGCTCGCTGTCGTCTACACTACGCTGCTACTCTTGTTGCTGAGTCTGCGTCTGTCTGTCCTCCGTCCGTCGCGGGTGAGTGTGCTCTTGGCACGGACGTCCTTGAGGACAGGCAGGAGGAGTTTCAGTGTCTGGCTGCTGCTTCACCTCATCTCGCGTACGTACTGCTTACCCCTGAGGGAGACCCGGATGCACTAGACATCCCGACTCCGCGCTCTTACGCGGAGGCCGTAGAGGGTCCCTACTCGTCTCAGTGGCAGGCAGCTATGGATGCAGAGATGGCTTCCTGGAAGTCCACATGCACCTACGTTGACGCGGTTCCCCCTCCTGGGGCGAACATCGTCAGTGGCATGTGGATCTTCAGGGTGAAGCGGCCACCGGGCTCTCCACCTATCTTCAAGGCGCGGTACATGGCTCGTGGCTTCAGTCAACGGCAAGGAGTTGACTACTTTCAGACCTTCTCTCCCACCCCAAAGATGACCACTCTTCGGGTGCTGCTACACGTAGCCGCTCAGTGTGACTACGAGCTTCACTCCCTTGACTTCAGCACTGCTTTCCTGCAGGGTAGCCTGCACGAGGAGATCTGGCTGCGCCGTCCACCTGGCTTCACTGGGACTTTCCCTCCTGGCACCCAGTGGAGCCTCCGACGGCCAGTCTACGGTCTCCGCCAGGCACCGCGCGAGTGGCACGACACACTGAGGACTACACTTGCGGCTCTTGGGTTTGCTCCCGTTACTGCTGACCCGTCGCTGATTCTACGCACCGACACCTCTCTGCCACCGTTCTACATCCTCGTGTACGTCGACGACTTGGTCTTTGCCACAGCTGACACTGCTGGACTCGCCCACGTGAAGTCCGAGCTGCAGAAGAGACACACGTGCACAGACCTGGGTGAACTGCGCAGCTACCTTGGCTTGCAGATCACCCGGGACAGAGCACGCCGCACCATTACCCTGACTCAGTCACACATGCTGCAGCAGGTCCTTCAGCGCTTCGGCTTCACGTACTCCTCGCCTCAGGCCACTCCTCTGTCTACTCGCCACTCGCTCTCAGCTCTGCCTTCGGATGAGTCCGTAGAGTCGAGTGGCCCGTACCCAGAGCTTGTTGGCTGTCTCATGTACCTGATGACCTGCACACGACCTGACCTTGCATACCCTCTTAGCATTCTTGCACGCTATGTTGCTCCTGGGAGACACAGACCAGAGCACATGGCTGCAGCGAAGAGGGTGTTGCGCTACTTGTGCAGTACGTCGGGCATGGGGCTAGTGGTTGGAGGGCGGAGTCCAGTGGTCCTCACTGGGCACGCGGACGCTTCTTGGGCAGACGACCAGGCTACGCAGCGGTCGTTACAGGGTTACACCTTCAGCCTTGGTTCCGGCTCTGTTTCGTGGCAGGCTACTCGCTCGTCTTCTGTTCTCGACTCCAGTTGTGAGGCTGAGATCTACGCCGGGGCCATGGCTGCACAGGAGCTACGCTGGCTTACCTACCTACTGACTGACCTCGGAGAGCCGCCTCGTTCTCCTCCGGTGCTGTACGTAGACAACAAGGCCATGCTAGCCTTGTGTCGGGAGCAGCGCCTGGAGCACAGAACGAAGCACATTGCTCTCCGCTACTTTCTCGCTCGTGAGTTGCAGCAGCGTGGTCAGTTGCGACTTGCGTACGTGGCCTCTGAGGCCAACACTGCTGATGTTTTCACCAAGGCACTTCCGCCTTGTGATCATCAGGGCTTCTGCACTCAGCTGGGTCTTGTGCCTGTCTTGCCTCACTTGCTCACCCCTTGACCTTGCTTGTACTCTTACATATATATATACTAGCTCTTGCTTGTTTAGCCTTATATATATATGTGTACTCCTGCAGGTGAACTGGCCTTAAGGCCTTGACCTTGTGCTCGGGCTGTGTGGTGACGTTGGGATCCACCCTGAGCTTTGTGTGTTTTGCTTGACTGGTCTTGTGACCCCTTGTTCTCCCCCACTTTGCCTATGGGGGTGTGTCAAATTATAATATTGTGTAGGCTATAGTGGGGTAGCCCATATGGGGTACACATTTCTAGGGTTGCATATTTGTATCACTTCCATTCCTTAGTCATTCATTCTCGTTCTAAGTTTCTCATCATACACACTATCGAACCCTAAACCCTAGACCACCCCCAGATGGCTTCATGTTAGAATTATATATAACTGCATTCAGTTCTAGCTGTAGTGTATTTACATATTTGTTCTTGCTTGGTGGTGCACCCTTCCTGAACTATAACTTGTACTTGTTTCTCATATTGCATCACTTTTCTCCTTGGCACAAACCTCTCGACTTCCACTTGGCCTAGGCTACTAAGCCTAGGCCGCCTTAAATCTCAACTACCTCTTAAGCTAGTATTGTATCATGGCATTAGAGCGTGTTTCCTCCTGGCCTGTGGGCTCGCCTTATGCTTCCGCTGCTGTTTTTTCGGTCGCGCGCCTAGGGCGCGTGGCGATTTTAGTCCTGTCCCGCCCCCGGGTGGCGAGTGACATCTTCTCTGCCCGTCGCGCGCCCCGTGGCACGCGACGGTGCCCTGCCCGTCGTGCGCCCTGTGGCGCATGTCGGTGCCCTAAACTTGCCCGTCGTGCGCCCCGTGGCACGCGACGGTGCCCTGCTCGTCGTGCGCCCCAAGGCACACGACGGTGCCCTAAACTTGCCCGTCGTGCGCCCCGTGGCACGCGACGGTGCCCTGCTCGTCGTGCGCCTCGTGGCATGCGCAACGGTGCCCTTGAGCCGCCGCGGAACCGCCCCTGGCGCCTGCGACGGTGTCCTGAACCGCCAAGTACCCGCCCCTGGCGCACTCGGCGGTGCCTCTGCCTCACCCTGCGCCTGCACTCCCTGCAGCCGCCCCTGACCTACCTGCGCCGACCCTCTGTAGCCGCTCTGCGGCTTTCTTCCCGCCCACCCCCTCCTCCTTCGTCTCCCTGCAGCCGTGGGGGGGAGGGTATGGGGGTGGCGGGTGTTGGAGTGTTGGGTAGTGTGCTACCCTTCCCCTCCTCCTCCTTTCGTTCCCACTGCTGCAGCTGCCGCTGGGGGGGAGGGTGTGAGGGTGTGGGGGAGCCAGGGGAGTGGCACTGGGGTGGCGGGTGTGAGACCAACCAGCAGCCGTCCCTCCACCTCTCCTCTCTTCCCCCCTCTGCTGCTCCTGCAGCAGTGTGGGGGGGAGGGGGAGGGGGAGGGTGAGGGGATGGAGGTGTTGCCTGCTGTTGCTGTTTTCTCTGTCTGTGGTGTACCCCTGCAGGTTGTGTCTTTCACTTCGCTATTCCTGCATGCAATTACGTGGGGATGTCAGAATTATATATAACTGTATTCAGTTCTAGCTGTAGTGTAGTCATATATTTGTTCTTGCTTGGTGGTGCACCCTTCCTGAACTATAACTTGTACTTGTTTCTCATATTGCATCACTTTTCTCCTTGGCACAAACCTCTCGACTTCCTCTTGGCCTAGGCTACTAGGCCTAGGCCGCCTTAAATCTCAACTACCTCTTAAGCTAGTATTGTATCACTTCGTACCTCCTCGCCATTGCAGTTTCAGCGTGGCCAATGTACCTCGCCCGGACTATGCTGCCACGGCCGGAGGTGGTTGAGGCTTTTAGGGATTGGGACAGCTGTTTAGAGGATTGCTTTGAGCAGCTTTTCCCACCTGGCACTTGGGAGCAGGACCCCGACCGGTCTAGGTGCGCACGCATGCAGCTGCATCTCCCTGTGCGACTCGAAGGGTTCAGGATCCGGGCGGCGGCCTCTTTGAGCCCACTGTCCTATGTTTGTGGGTGGGCGCAGGCCGCACGTGACATTGCACAGTTAGGGGTGGCGAGCGAGGAGGTGATGTTTGTAGAAACATCGCCTACAAGTACCTCACGTTAGGGGTGCGTAAACCTTGCGTACAAGTTGCGCGAAGTATCAAATAACCAACGCACGAAAATCGCAACATTCGGCACACTAGTTGCTTTTCCGTAAACTTTTTTCGTTCAGTCGGTGTCTCACGTTCGAGAGAGTTTTGATGCGCTTTTGCATAGTGAAGAGGACATTGAAATGTAACCACAAATTTAACGAAACAAATCGAACCCACGAAGTCCAGCGAGGTTCAACATTGTTTTCGTTTATTCTCAAACCTAAACCTCAACCACCCAACATAACGCCTTTACACAAGCTGGTATCTTCTGAAGTGTGACGTGGGATCCAGAAAAATGATTTACAGCCAATAGTGCTGTTTCTGGAAAAAGTCTATCAATCCCCACCCTCAGATATATCAACACATCAGGAGACCCAACCAAACCAAAGATCCACCCAAACCACCCCTGTCAATCAAACCCTATGATCGACACATCAGCACAGCACACCGCACCACCAACCTAGTCTTCTTCCTCACACCTGTGTCCTGTCCATTCGAATACCTTCGACTCCCTTCTATTGCGTGCTCTCTGTTTTTTTCTTCGTAGTTCCTGAAAAACGCTTCCACAGGTCCTCTCACACGAGCAACTTATATAGGCTTAACTTGCTAGCTCAAAGTCCTTAATTAGGACTCTTATGGTAAAATCCCTCTCATTTTGACGCCCCTTGTTTTATCCCTCTGCCGCCCCCTACCTCTGTTTTGTTTTTGTTTTTTTTCCACATCGGGCTAGCAGGTATGGACGGAAAGATTGGGGCATCTAACAGCTGGCAACGACAGAGAATCGGTGCATCTAGCAGCTCGTGAAGGCATTTTACGCTACGGCTGTGTCATGGACTTCTTGAGACACGCCATCATCGTTGGCTTCATAGCGGGTGGCGACATCCATCGCGCTGCAGCAGCAGCGGGGGCTGCTGGAGTGGACGCCGATGGGAAGGTATGCGAATATCGGTGATGTATACGTTTTTCAAGGTTTCGCCATATGTCATATGTGGGCAGGCCCAATTCATGTTACCTTAGATCTTACATTTGCATCTACTTCTTTAATTCGGTTAAAGACTACCAATGTGCAACTTTCGTAATTAGAGCGCAGCAACCGACTATGCACAGGCTAAATACGATCCATTTGGTGTTCGCTACCTGGTTGTCACTATACCTACTGTACCAAGCTCAAAGACGTGCTTAATGTGAAGAAATGAGGAGTGAATGAACTAGCACAAGGTTGGGTACAAGTAGGAAACCCTACGAAACTGTACCCCATAGTGTCTACCCCACTATAGCCTAGACAAGCTATATAATATGAGTTTGAGACACCCCCATAGGCAAAGTGGGGGAGAACAAGAGGTCACAAGACCAGTCAAGCAAAGCAAAGCAAGCTCAGGGTGGATCACAACGTCACCACACAATCCGAGCACAAGAGCAAGGCAGAAGGCCAGTTCACATGCAAGATCATATATAAAGGTAAACAAGCAAGTGCAGGTATAGAAAGATCACAGTACAAGCAAGGTCAAGAAGTGAGCAAGTGAGGCCAAGTAGGCACAAGACCTAGCATCATACAGAAGCGCTGATGATCACAAGGCGAAAGTGCCTTGGTAAAGATATCAGCAGTGTTGGACTCATAGGCCACGTAAGCAAGGCGCAGCTGACCACGCTGCTGCAGCTCACGAGCAAGGAAGTAGCAAAGAGCAATGTGCTTCGTTCTGTGCTCCAGTCTGTGCTCCTGACACAAGGCCAGCATGGCCTTGTTGTCTACGTACAGAACTGGAGGAGAACGAGGCGGCTCTCCTAGGTCAATCAGCAGGTAGGTGAGCCAGCGTAGCTCCTGTGCAGCCATGGCCCCCGCGTAGATCTCAGCCTCACGGCTGGAGCCGAGAACGAAAGACGAGCGGGTAAACCGCCACGAAACAGAGCCGGAGCCAAGGCTGAAGGTGTAACCCTGTGACGACCGCTGCGTAGCCTGATCGTCAGCCCAAGAAGCGTCTGCGTGACCTGTGAGGACCACTGGACGTCGCCCTCCAAGCACTAGCCCCATGCCCGACGTACTGCACAAGTAGTGCAACACCCTCTTCGCTGCAGCCATGTGCTCTGCACAAGTAGCGTGCCAAGATGCTAAGAGGGTATGCTAGGTCAGGTCGTGTGCAGGTCATCAGGTACATGAGGCAGCCAACAAGCTCTGGGTACGGGCCACTCGGCTCTACGGACTCATCCGAAGGCAGAGCTGAGAGCGAGTGGCGAGTAGACGGAGGAGTGGCCTGAGGCGAGGAGTACGTGAAGTCGAAGCGCTGAAGGACCTGCTCCACCATGTGTAACGGAGTCAGGGTAATGGTGCGCTGTGCTCTGTCCCGGGTGATCTGCAAGCCAAGGTAGCTATGCAGTTCACCCAGGTCTGTGCACGTGTGTCTCTTCTGCAGCTCGGACTTCACGTGGGCGAGTCCAGCAGTGTCAGCTGTGGCAAAGACCAAGTCGTCGACGTCACAAGGATGTAGAACGGCGGCAAAGAGGTGTCGGTGCGCAGAAACAGCGACGGGTCGGCTGTAGAAGGAGCAAACCCAAGAGCCGCAAGTGTAGTCCTCAGTGTGTCGTGCCACTCACGGGGCGCGTGGCGGAGACCGTAGATTGGTCGTCGGAGGCTCCACTGGGTACCAGGAGGAAACGACCCAGTGAAGCCAGGTGGGCGGCGCAGCCGGATCTCCTCGTGCAGGCTGCCCTGCAAGAAAGCAGTGCTGAATTCAAGAGAGTGAAGTTCGTAGTCGTGCTGAGCGGCTATGTGCAGCAGCACCTGAAGAGTGGTCATCTTTGGGGTGGGAGAGAAGGTCTGAAAGTAGTCAACTCCCTGCCGCTGACTGAAGCCTCGAGCCACGTAACGCGCCTTGAAGACAGGCGGAGAACCCGGCGGCCGCTTCACCCTGAAAATCCACATGCCACTGACGATGTTCGCCCCAGGCGGGGGAACCTCGTCAACGTAGGTGCATGTGGACTTCCAGGAAGCCATCTCTGCATCCATGGCTGACTGCCACTGTGAGGAGTAGGGACCCTCGATCGCCTCAGCGTACGATTGAGGAGTCGGGATGTCTGGTGCATCCGGGTCTCCCTCAGGGACAATCAGCGTGGACACGAGATGAGGCAAAGCAGCAACAAAACACTGGAACTCCTCCTGCCTTTCCTCGAGGACGTCCGTGCTAAGAGCACACTCACCCCCGACGGACGGAGGACAGACAGACTCAGACTCAGCAACAAGACTAGCGGCGTAGTCTAGACGACATCGAGCTGCAAAGTTGACAAGCTCAGCAACCAAGGCAGACGCAGCAGTGGACTCAAAGAAAGGGTGAGTGACAACAGTAGCCAGGAGACGCGTGACAGTAGGACTGGCAGCACGAAGAGAGTCAGACTCCGGGTCAGCAAGGACAGGAAGAGAGGACTCTGGAGGAGACGGCAACGGGACACGCAGAGGAGCAGTGGAAGGACGCAGTGCCATCTGGTGTGTGCCTGGGACCGTAGGAGGACGCGAACGCGGAGCACGACCACTAGTGCGAGCAGCACGAACAGGCGACGCAGGACGAGACGCAGGCTCACGACGCTCAGCAAGACCTCCAGTAGGACCAGTGTAGGGAGAAGGAGCAGGTAGGGGGGAGGCGGGCTGTAACTGTGACTGCGACTGGACAGGCTGTGGACACTCTAAGGGAGGAGCAGGACCAGTAGAGGGCGGGAGACCAAGAACCTGCTCAAGGAGCGGAACGAAGTACGGCCGCGGCTGCGCAGCGCCTCCAGACCCAGCAGGGACAGCACCAGTACTCCCAGCGGCAGCACCAGCGCCAGTAGCACCTCCAGCTCCAACAGCGCCAACTCCAGCATCCTTTGACGCACCAGCGCCAGCAGAACCACCAGCGCCAACACCCCAGCAGCTCCACCTCTAGCAGCTCCAGCAGATCCAGCAGCACCAACCCCAGTCAAACCGGTAGCTCCAGTACCACCAGCAACTCCAGTAGTACCTCCAGCAGGACCAACTCCAGCAGCCCAAGCAGCACCCCCAATCCCTGCAGCTCCAGCACCGCCAGTACAAGTACCACCGGGACCAGCAGCAACACTAGTACCTCCAGCTCCAGCAGCACGGCTCCAGCGCCGGGCAAACCACTCGCGCAGATCCTGTGGAGAGAGTGGTTCCCGCCTCGACGAAGCACCGCCAGAGGCCACACGAGCAGACCCAGCACCCCCAGGCTCCGCACCCCCAGGCTCAGCACCCCCAGGCTCAGCACCCCGAGACTCAGCACCCCCAGGCTCAGCACCCCCAGACTCAGCACCCCCAGGCTTCGCACCCACAGGCTCAGCACCTCCAGACCCGACACGCGCGGGCTCAACACCTCTAGCAGCACCAGAGTCAATAGCTACCTCGATAGGCTCGATTGCGTCTACCTGGGACACACCTGACGGGGAAGGACCCTGAGGGGGGAGGGGGTCTACCAGGGGAGGACCTGGCGCAGGGAAGAGCGGCGGCGAGGGGAGGGGCGCAGTACGGTAGGGGAAGAGATGGTAGTAAGGCACCGACTCGTCAAAGGTGACGTCTTGGGAGGACAGAACACGGCACGAGGTGGGGTGGTAAAACTGCCAACCAGGCGAGTCAGGAGGGAAGCCAAGGAAGATGCAGGGAACATCATGGGGGGACAGCTTGTCCGCAGACAAGTCGCGGACAAACGCCCGAGATCCCCAGACCCGAAACGCAGACGCATCGCCAACCTTCCCTGTCCACCGTAAGGTGGGGGAGGTCTCTGGCAAGGAGACCCGGGGCTGAAGGTTGAGCTGATGCGCGGCGTACTGAACCGCAAATGGCCACAGAAAATGGGGGGCAGCCGCATGGATCATGGAAGTACGAGCGACTTCCATGACCATGCCAATGCGGCGATCAGCAATCCCATTTTGCTGTGGAGAGGCCGGAAGCGTGAATGTCTGGCGGATGCCCTGTGCACAACAGAAGGCTCCCAGACGGGCAGAGGAAAACTCCCCGCCTCTGTCAGAGTGTAGACGCAGAACAGGAAAGTCCGAGCCGAAACTCTCTCTGAGATGGAGACGAGCTGCGCGGATCCAGTCGATCAACACCTCAGTGACGTCACCCTTGCTGCGCAAGGGGAACACCGTGGTGTAACGCGAGTAGTCGTCAACCACCAACAGGAAGTAACGCTCGTGACCCTGGCCACTGACGCGGAATGGGCCCCACACATCCATGTGAAGAGTCTGCAACGGAGCCTCTGTCGGAGGAAACTCGGAGGAGTGAGGGGCGGCGCGCTGTCGCCCCTCGACGCAAGGGACGCAGGTAGGGGCAGGCCCCGGAGGTAGGGGAGGGAGAGACCGGGGGAGACCAGAGACAAGGACACCGGAGGCCATGCCTTGGAGACGAGGCAGGGAGGGGTGACCAAGGCGGTGGTGCCAAAGGAGAGTTTGGTGAGACAGGAGACGACACGAGCAGGGAGCAGACTCAAGACCAGACCTGGACGCTGCAGCAAACACCTGACTCGACGCAGCTACCTGTCGAGACTCAGCAATCGGAGGAGACGCAGTGGTCAATGTGTACAGGCTCGACCCCGGCCGACGGGTAAACGTGGCCAAGTGTCGGCCCGTCCGCGCACACGTATAGTGGGTCACCTGATGACTCGCAGGAGTGAAGTGGTCAACCCCCCGATCCTGTAGATCAGCACCACTCACCAAGTTTGTAGAGAACGAGTGGAGGTAGAGACCTGACTGGGTGCCAGAGGGGGCCGCCGGACAGGGTAAGACAGTGGAGAAGCGAGCAAGGACAGGACCCCAAGAGGGGTCCGCCAGGGAGACCGCAACCGGCCGACTGAGCGGCGTAAGCGTGGTGCGGTCTGGAAAGAAGGAGCGGGAAGCACCCGAGTCAAGAGTGAAGGTGTGTAAGGCCTGAGACGACGTGGTACCTGAGAGAGCAGACTCACAAGCACCTGGGGCAGCAGACGCACCAGCACCTAGAGCAGCAGCCTCACCAGCACTTAGAGCAGCAGCCTCAATGCCCGGGTCAGGTGGAACACACAGGTAACAGTCACCCTCATCACTAGTAGGCAATGCATACATGGCATTGAGGATAGCATCATAGTCAAGAGTATAGATATCTACCCTCAGCCGAAGCAGCTCCACCCAGTCGGGGAGCTCAGCCGCGTCGCCAAACTCCGTACGCCAGGCGTCGCTCAGACGGGCGAAGCAGCGGGACTCTGCGTGACCAAACGTCCCGCAAGGCTGACCAGTCCGAGCACCAGTGCGAATGACGTACGGACAGCGAGCAGTACCCCGTGACTCGTCACGCTGAGCGTACCACTCACGAAGCTGCTGGGGCAAAAGGACCGCTCGCGGACGGCGCTGAAGCTGCACCTGGCCACTACAAGCAGCTGCCAAAGTACTCACTCCAGGACGACTCCCACTACGGCCACCCCGACAACCCCAACTAGCGTACCACTCACGAAGCTGTTGGGGGGTGAGGGACTCACGCGGGCGACGTTGCGGCTGCACCTGGCCACTACAAGCAGCTGTGGCACTTCTCACTCCAAGACGACTCCCACTACGGCTACCCCGACAACCCCAACTACCGTACCACGCACGAAGCTGTTGGGGGGTGAGGGACTCACGCGGGCGACGCTGGAGCTGCATTTGGCCACGCCAGGAGGAGCAGCAGTAAGAGCAGCAGTAACAGCAGGACGGGCAGGGCAGTGCTCACCAGTGTTGAGAAGGGCAGGCGTACGACGGCGGCAACGGCGAGGCCGCTACCACTGTAGAGCGAGAGCTCCGCGGCAGCTGCAGGGGTGGCTGCTCCATGGGCGGCAGTTGTAGGGGCAGCTGCTGCAGGGGCGGCTGCTGTAGTGGCGGCTGCTCCAGGGGCGGCTGCTGCAGTGGCGGCTGCTCCGGGGGCGGCTGCTGCAGTGGCGGTTGCTTCAGGGGCGGCCGCTGCAGTGGCGGCTGCTACGGGGGCGGCTGCTGCAGTGGCGGCTGCTCCAGGGGCGACTGCTGCAGCGGCGGCTGCTCCAGGGGCGGCTGCTGCAGTGGCGGCTGCTCCAGGGGCGGCTCGGCTGCTGGGCGACTCGGCAGCTCAGCTGCTGGGCGGCTCGGCGGCTCGGCTGCTCGCTAGGGGCGGCGACGGGGCCGGGTAGGGGCGGCGACGGGGCCGCTAGGGGCGGCGACGGGGCCGCGTAGGGGCGGCTACGAGGCCGCGTAGGGGCGGCGACGGGGCCGCGTAGGGAGGGAGGCAGCGACGGGGCCGCTAGGGGCGGCGACGGGGCCGCGTAGGGGCTGCTACGAGGCCGCGTAGGGGCGGCGACGGGGCCGCGTAGGGAGGGAGGCGGCGACGGGGCCGCTAGGGGCGGCGACGCGGCCGCGTAAGGGCGGCGACAGGGCCGCGTAGGGAGGGAGGAGGTGACGGGGCCATTGGGGGCGACGACGGGGCCGCGTAGGGGCGGCAACTGGGCCGCTAGGGGCGGCAACGGGGCCGCGTAGGGGCGGCGACGGGGCCGCGTAGGGAGGGGAGCGGCGACGGGGCCGCTAGGGGCGGCGACGGGGCCGCGTAGGGGCGGCGACGAGGCCGCGTAGGGGCGGCGACGGGGCCGCGTAGGGAGGGGAGCGGCGACGGGGCCGCTAGGGGCGGCAACGGGGCCGCTAGGGGCGGCGACGGGGCCGCGTAGGGGCGGCGACGAGGCCGCGTAGGGGCGGCGACGGGGCCGCGTAGGGAGGGAGGCGGTAATGGGGCCGCTAGAGGCGGCGACAGGGCCGCTAGGGGCGGCAACGGGGCCGCTAGGGGCCGCGAGGGGCCTGGAAGGGCGGCGACGGGGCCGCTAGGGGTGGCGACTGGGCCGCTAAGGGTGGCGCGAGGGGCCGTGAGAGGGTTACAGGCGCATTCGCGTGGGGGGTTATGGGCGCACTGACCCGCTACTGAAACAAGCCCTTTTATCCCAATGGTCTAGTGGTTGGGATTCTGGCATGGTATCAGAGTGGTCTCGGGTTCGAATCCCGGTGTATGCACATGTTGGCCGTTGCCACTGTGCTCAGTCCTGGGCCTCCCAGTGTGGGGGGGTGTCAGTAGAGCTACACTGTGAGATCCCCGATCGATCCTAGGGGGGGTTACAGGCGCGGCTGCCTGGGGGGTTATGGGCGCACTGACCCGCTACTGAAACAAGCCCTTTTATCCCAATGGTCTAGTGGTTGGGATTCTGACAGGCCCAAGGAAGCGTTCCCACTAGGGAACCTGCTCTGATACCATGTGAAGAAATGAGGAGTAAATGAACTAGCACAAGGTTGGGTACAAGTAGGAAACCCTAGGAAACTGTACCCCATAGTGTCTACCCCACTATAGCCTAGACAAGCTATATAATATGAGTTTGACCCTAGTTTGACACTTAACAGCAACCTTGTGTGTGCAGGTTTCACAAAAGTGAACGTCGTCACTGACCTTTTTTTCTTGCTGGTGTATAAATGTCGACGATCGCACATGCGTATTTTGCAGGGCGTACTTGTTACTACAGGCTTATCGTAAACCAATACCTCAGTATGTATATTTTTCAACATTGAAGCATACTCCATTATTACTGACCCCAATGGTGAGTGTTGAAAATGCAATGTTGGTTTGCTGTTACCTGTTTTCATGTCTGGTTTTCCAGTTTACATTTACCAAACTTGTAGAGTTTTCCTTCTCAGGTGTAGAAACCTAGCACTGCAGGATAAGTTAGAACTAGGTGTAGAAATGAAAAAATGTGTACAGTTTATGTCCGCGTTGTGAATACTAATTATACTTTTAGGAGAAACCAAATCAGTACAGTACAACTGCTAATGTCTGCGGAATCAAATCGTTCAAATGCCAGCCAATCGTAATTTGTTACTGTACACCAAATCGCAGGCTACGATTGGTCCACATCGCAGTATCTCGTGCGTCGAGCAGATTCTGATCCGTCGGTTGTCGTTAGAGTACGATAATCGCCACGTCAGCGTTTCTGGGTTTCATCTAGAGTACGGCGTACGCCACGTGGCGTCGTCATGACACTTTCGCACAGGTTGCTCAAAGTTGACGGAAATGTTGCTTTACCGTATACTTGGTCAGTTGCCCCAATGTGTACAGTTAGAGACGGAAGAGTGACTGGGAAGTTGCTTTGTAAGTGACGGTCGGTATGCAGTTTTAAAACCTTGACTAAAAAATGCCGGGCAAAAAGTATCGGGAAAGTTGCGGAAGAGTGTATTTTGAGTTCCTTTCCGTACTTCCCATTTTCCCAGTGACCGGGCTTACCTCTGTGTGTAGCAGCCCCTCCTGTTCAGCTTTTCTAGGCGCAACAGTGGCAGTTAGCTGTAGAGGAGCTCTAGGCATTGCGCCGCTTGGCTCGTGACGATGCTACCTTGGCCCGTTTCAGGGCCCGGGGCCGGGTGCATGGGTTTCGGCGGTTCCGGCTCACTCAGATCTGTCAAAACATATGCATGTTATTATCTAGGCTATATTGGGGCTGGCCTTAGGGGGTACACAAATCATCTTGATACTCCAACCTTGACCTAATCACACATCGTTCTTAAGATGGTATCTAGAGTAGTAGGTCCTTGGGACCTAAGATTCGGGCCCACCTGTTACCGCGTTACCTCACCTACAGCCTTGCCTACCTACCCGCGTTGCCTGCTGCCCGCGCGTGTAAATCTTTTTCTAGCGCGCCCCGCTGCTGCAGCCTGCGCGCAGCCTGCTCCAGCCCAACTGGGCAGATCTGCTTAGGCGTGATGTACCTATCTTTGATCTTGACTATGATGCAATCCTTGCTGCCATGTATGCATTGACTGTTAGTGCTGAGTGTGATTGCTACTTGTGTGTGCCGCCCAACCCCGGTATAGACCCAGGTGTAGCGCCTGCAGCCCTAGGTGTTAGTGAGTCTGCTCTCCCTGGTACTGCGTCCCCTCAGGCCTTGCACACCTTTACACTTGACTCTGGTGCTTTGCGCTGTTTCTTTCGTGACAGTACCATAGTCACACCCCTCCCTGCACCTGTCCCTGTCTCCCTGGCTGACCCCTCTGGGAGCCCAGTGCTTGCACGGTCCAGCACTATGCTTCCGTGTCCGGCGGTCCCGTCTGGTGAGCTGTCTGGTCTCCACCTCCCCTCGTTCTCTACGAACTTGGTGAGCAACGCCGTCCTTCAGGATCATTGGGTTGACACCTTTACTCCTGGAGGACAGCGTGTGGCGATCTGCACGTGCTCCCTGACCGGCCGTCACCTGGCCACGTTCACACGTGCGCCTGGGTCCACTCTGTACACCCTCACCACCACGTCACGCTACACCCCTTTGTCTCCCCAACTGTACGCGTCTGCTCAGGTAGCTACACAGTGTGAGTGTCGTTGCCTATCACAAGACACTCTCCTGTGGCACCACCGCCTTGGTCACCCCTACTTGCCTCGCTTTCGTAGCATGCACTCTCGCTCCCTGGTCTCTGGTCTTCCCAGGTCTCTGCCTTCCCTCCCTCCCTCGCCTACGCCGCCCTGCATTCCTTGCGTCAAGGGGCGGCAGCGCGCCGCTCCTCACTCCTCCTCGTTCCCTCCCACAGAGGCTCCCTTGCAGACTCTCCACCTGGACGTGTGGGCCCCGCCCGCATCCACGGGCAGGGCCGCGAGCGGTACTTCCAGCTGGTTGTCGACGACCAGACACGCTACACCACGGTCTTCCCCTTACAGCGCAAGGGTCAGGTCCCTGATGTTCTGATCCCCTGGATCCGTGCTGTTCGTCTCCAGCTCCGCGAGCGGTTCCAGTCGGACTTTCCTGTCCTGCGTCTGCACTCTGACAGAGGTGGTGAGTTCTCCTCTGACCTCTTGGCAGCTTTCTATGCGGAGCACGGCATCCGCCAGACGTTCACGCTTCCGGCCTCTCCGCAGCAGAATGGGGTTGCTGAGCGCCGCATTGGCATAGTCATGGAGGTCGCTCGTACCTCCATGATCCATGCGGCTGCCCCCCATTTTCTATGGCCGTTTGCGGTCCGGTACGCTGAGCATCAGCTCAACCTCTAGCACCGTGTCTCCTTACCGGAGACCTCGCCCACACTGCTGTGGACGGGGGAGGTTGGCGATGCGTCGCGTTTCCGGGTCTAGGGTGCTCATTCCTTTGTCCGCGATACCACCGCGGACAAGCTCTCCGCTCGCGCCATTCCCTACGTCTTCCTTGGCTTTGTCCCTGACGCGCCTGGCTGGCAGTTTTACGACCCCGCCTCGCGCCGTGTCTTTCTTTCTCAGGACGTCACCTTTGACGAGTCAGTCCTCTTTTACCATCTTTTTCCCTACCGCACTGCCCCTCGCCCCCCCCCCCATGCCGCTCTTTCTTGCCCCAGGTCCTCCCCAGGTAGACCCCCTCCCCGCGCCACATCCCGCTCCTTCAGGTGTTTCTCAGGTAGACCCTCTCGTGCCTGCACCTGTTGAGGTCACTGGTGACTCAGGTCCTGCTGGGGGTGGTGCTGTCTCTGGGGGTGCTGGACCTGGCGGTGCGGAGCTTAGGGGTGCAGAGCTTGGGGGTGCTGAGCCTGGGGGTGCGGAGCCTGAGCGTGAGGAGCCTGAGGGTGCGGAGCCTGGAGGTGCTGAGCCTGAGCGTGAGGAGCCTGGAGGTCCTGAGCCTGGGGGTGCTGCGTCTAGGGGTGCTGAGCCCGCGCGTGAGGAGCCTGGGGGTGCGACGCCTGAGGGTTCTAAGACTGCTGTTGCGCGGTCTCCTTGGAGTAGCCGCCTTCGTCCGCGTGTGCCTCTCACCTCACAGCAGCTGCACGACTGGTACGGTCGCCATCAGGGTCACCCTTCTGGAGCTCGGAGCTCTGCCGCTGGAGGTACTTCTGCTGACGTCACTAGAGCTGGGAGTGGTGCTGGTCCTTTGTCTACTGGCGGTGCTGGAGCCGCTGGTCCTGGAGGTGCTCGTACTGGAGGTACAAGAGCTGCTGTGGCTGGAGGTGCTGTGCCTTAGGGTGCCACTGCTGGAGACCTTGGGTCTGGGGGTGCTACTGCTGGAGACACTGCGGCTGGAGACCCTGGGATTGGAGGTGCTGGTTCTTGGGGTGTTGCTGCTGGTGGAGCTGGTCCTGGAGGAGCTGGTGCTGAGGGTTTTGGAGCTGCTGGGGGTACTGGAGCTACTGGTACTGGTGGCATTGCACAGCCGCACCTGTTCTTCGCTCCACCGTCTCCATCGTCTCAGCCACCGCCTGACTCTGTGCTTTGCCAGGTTCTTAGTCTCCCTTCGTCTACTGGTCTTCCGTTACAGCCTGGCTCACCGCTGCCTGCTCCTTCTCCTTACACTGAGCAGACAGAGGGTCTTGCTGAGCGTTGTGAGCCTGCGTCGCGTCCTGTCTCGCTTGTCCATTCTGGGCGTTCCGGTCATTGTGTTCCTCGTCCGCGTCAGCCGCCTGTCCCCGGCACCTACCTCGTAGTCCGTCATCCTTCCTTTCCTCCGCAGCGTGTTCCTCTGCCGTCTCCCCCTGCGTCCTCTCTGCGTGACGTTGCGGACCTTGAGTCTGACCAGTTTCGTGCTGAGCACCCTACTGTCACGCGTCTGTTAGCCACTGTTGTCACTGACCCGTCGTTTGAGTTTGCTGCTGCGTCTGCAATCGTCGCTGAGCTTGTTGACTTTGCTGCTGCCTGTCGTCTAGACTACGCTGCTAGTCTTGTTGCTGAGTCTGATTCTGTCTGTCCTCCGTCCGTCGGGGGTGAGTGTGCTCTTGGCACGGACGTCCTTGAGGACAGACAGGAGGAACTTGAGTGTCTTGCGGCCGCTGCGCCTCATCTCGTGGCCATGCTGCTTGCCCCTGAGGGAGACCCGGATGCACCAGATATCCCGACCCCGCGCTCTTACGCTGAGGCGATCGCGAGTGAGAACTCCTCTCACTGGCAAACACCCATGGACGCAAAGATTGCATCCTGGAAGTCCACAGGCACCTACGTCGATGAGGTTCCCCCTCCTGGGGCGAACATCGTCGACGACATGTGGATTTTCAAGGTGAAGCGGCCGCCAGGTTCTCCGTCTGTCTTCAAGGCTCGTTACGTTGCTTGAGGCTTCAGTCAGCGTGAGGGGTTTGACTTCTTCCAGACCTTCTCCCCCACCCCGAAGATGACCACTCTTTAGGTGCTACTGAACGTTGCCGCTCAGCGTGACTACAAGCTTCACTCGCTTGACTTCAGCACAGCTTTCTTACATGGCAGCCTGCACGAGGTGATCTGGCTGCGCCGCCCACCTGGCTTCACTGGGTCGTTCCCTCCTGGTACCCAGTGGAGCCTCTGGCGGCCAGTGTACGGTCTCCGCCAGGTGCCGCGTAAGTGGCACGACACACTGAGGACTACACTTGCGGCTCTTGGGTTTGCTCCTTCTACTACTGACCCGTCGCTGTTTCTGCGCACAGACACTTCGTTGCCGCCGTTCTACATCCTCGTGTACGTCGACGACTTGGTCTTTGCCATTGTTGACACTGAGGCTCTCGCCCTTGTGAAGTCGGAGCTGTAGAAGAGACACACGTGCACAGACCTGGGTGAGCTGCGCAGTTACCTTGGCTTGCAGATCACCCGGGACAGAGCACGCCGCACCATCACACTAACTCAGTCACACATGGTGCAACAGGTCCTTCAGCGCGTCGGGTTCACCTAGTCCTCGGCACAGGCCACTCCTCTGGCTACAGGTCACTCGCTCTTAGCTTCACCTTTGGACGAGTCAGTAGAGCCGAGTGGTCCTTACCGAGAGCTAGTTGGCTGCCTCATGTACCTGATGACCGCGGAGATAACTAGTGCAACGGGAGCTAGACTACGGGTCAGGCACGGATGCTCCTGTGATCTCTGCATTCGTTCGTTCCTTAGTCGTTTCCAAGTGCTAACACTCCTTGCTAGTTCACGGGGAAAATTGGCAAGAGTTTCACTAGGAAAACATGACAACAAAAGTTCAGAATGATTAGCATCAACATTGGCAACACAGACTACATCAGATCTAGCAAGGCTGTTGGTCGACTGCCAGCGCATCACGGTCGACCGCGTGCCAGCACGACTTGGTCGACCACGCTCCAGCAGAGCAGAGTTGCGGCTTGCCAACGTTGCCCGTCCGCGGTGTGCCTACACTGCAGTAAGTCGGCTGCACAGCGATGCATCCGCAGGATAGCGGTGCACCAGCTTCGCAGGTGCGTGCAGCTGGTTGGTGCCCAACTCCCCGTCACATGCCCAGCGCAGACACTCCACGCGTGACGGCGCCCACCAACCACGTCGACCTCGGGATACCACCCCCGAGATCGTACTTGTAGACAACATTCCCCAGCGACTTTCGCGCACGTCGCCCGGGTATCCTGGTTGACTGGGTATTTCGCGGTCCTCCCGCGATTTCGCGACCACCGCGGCCTCCCGCGATTTTGCAACCACCGCGGTCCCCCCGTGACTTCGCGGCCACCGCGGTCCTCCCGTGACTTTGCGGCC
The DNA here is from genome assembly GCA_948144175.1 of Closterium sp. NIES-65. NCBI lineage: Eukaryota > Viridiplantae > Streptophyta > Zygnematophyceae > Desmidiales > Closteriaceae > Closterium > Closterium sp. NIES-65. Next base: position 2,710,284 of record CANXME010002068.1, read on the forward strand.
ACCGCGGTCCTCCCGTGACTTCGCGGCTCCCATGGTCCCCCGTGGTTTCGCGGCTCCCACGGCCCTCCACGATTTCGCGGCTCCGCCCAAGCGAGGACGGGGCCAAACACAACTCTCGTTAACAATGACGTGCATTCGTCCTGACCTTGCGTATCCTCTTGGCCTTCTGGCTCGCTACGTGGCTCCTGGTAGGCACCGAAAGGTGCACATGGATGCTGCTAAGAGGGTACTGCGCTACTTGTGCAGTACATTGGGCATGGGGCTCGTGCTTGGAGGATGGGGCGACGTTGTCCTCACTAGGCACTCGGACGCTTCTTGGGTTGACGACCATGCTACGAAGCGGTCGTCACAGGGTTACACCTTCAGTCTTGGCTCTGGCTCTGTTTCTTGGCGGTCTACACGCTCGTCTTCTGTTCTCAGCTCCAATTGTGAGGCTGAGATCTACGCCACAGCCATGGCTGCACAAGAGTTACGCTGGCTCGCCTACCTGCTGACCGACCTGGGAGAGCAGCCTCGTTCTCCTCCAATTCTGTACGTAGACAACAAGGCCGCCATTGCCTTGTGTCAGGAGCACAGAACGAAGGTGCACAGAACGAAGCACATCGCTCTACGTTACTTCCTTGCTCGAGAGTTGCAGCAGCGTGGTTAGCTTCGTCTTGCTCACGTGGCCACTCGGGCCAACACTGCTGATATATTCACCAAGGCACTTCTGTCTGGTGATCATCAGCGTTTCTGCACTTTGTTAGGCCTTGTGCCCACGTTTCCTCACTTGCTGTAATCTTTGTTTGTACTGTGATCTATATACATACCTGCATGCTTGCTCTGCTAGGTAGCGATCACTGTGCTGTTGTTGTTACATATATATCTCTGCATGTGAACTGGCCTTGTGGCCCTTTGCTTGTGCTCAATGTGTGTGGTGACTTTGTGATCCACCCTGAGCTGTGTTTTGTTTCTTCTCTTGACTGGTCTTGTGACCATTGCTTGCTCTGGCTATCCCCCATTTCGCCTATGGGGGTGTGTCAAAACATAGGCATGTTATTATCTAAGCTATATTGGGGCTCTCCTTAGGGGGTACACAATGTCAAACTTATATGCTATAGTCTGTATAGGCTGTAGTGGGGTAGCTCATATGGGGTACAACACTTTAGGGTTTCCTACTTGTACTCCTCATGCTGCTCAATGCAATCATTCCTACTGCCAGATTCTATCATGGTATCAGAGCACGAGGTCCGTAGGATCGTTTATTTTCGGGCCCACCTGTCGTTGCGGTTACTGCGCTACCCCACGTGTTGTCCTGTGCCTGCCTGCCTTGCCTCGCGACGTGCTGCGCTGCTCGCGCCATCCTGCAGCCCTCGCGTTGCCTCCTGCTGCCCTAGGCCATTGCGCCGCCCCTGGAAGCTAGTAAGGCCCTCGAGCCGCCCCTGCAGGCCCGTCAGGCCCCCGAGCTGCCTCTGCAAGCCCGCCAGGCCCCTGAGCCACCTCTGCAGGTCCGTCAGGTCCCCGAGCCGCCCCTGCAGGCCCGTCAGCCCCCCGAGCCGCCACCTGCAGGCCCGTCAGGCCCGCGAGCCGCCCCTGCAGGCCCGTCAGGCCGGCGCACTGCCCCTGCAGGACCTTGCCGCCCGTGCGCGGCCTTTGCCCGACTGCGCGCTGCCCCTACAGGCCCTCGCCGCCCTCGCGCAGCCTCTGTCCGACCGCGCGCTGCCCCTGCAGGCCCTCGACGCCCGCACGCAGCCTCTGCCCAACCGCGCGCTGCCCCTGCAGGCCCTCGCCGCCCGCGCACAGCCTCTGCCGGCCCGTCAGGCCAGTGGGCGGCCCCGTCAGGTCGCTGTCGCGGCCCCGTCAGGCCGCAGTCGCGGCCCCGCCTTGCCGCTGACGCGGCCCCACCCTGACGCGGACGCGGCCCCATCCTGCCGCGGTCGCGGCCTCGCCCTGCCGTGACGCGGCCCCGCCAGCCCTGCAGCCGTCGCATCCGCTGCCTGCGCGTCGCGCTGCAGCCCCGCGCGCCGCGCCCGCGACTCGCGCAGCGCACTGCAGCCTCGCGCAACGCGGCTGCCCCTGTTCGTCGCGGCTGCCCCTGGACGCCGCCCCTGCCTGACTGCCACCGTCACTCCTGCAGCAGCTGCCACGGAGCGCCCTGCCACAGTTGCGGCCCCGCCCTATAGCATCTACCGCGGACCCTCCTGCCGCGGTTGCGGCCCTGCCCTGCAGCAGCTACCGCGGAGCCTCCTGCCGCGGTCGCGGCCCCGCCCTGTAGCAGCTGCCGCGGAGCCTTCTGCCGCCGTTGCGGCCCCGCCCTGCAGCTGTCACGGCCCCGCCCTGTAGCAGCTGTCGCGGACCTGCCCTACCGCCGATGCGGCCCTGCTCTGCCGCAGCTGTCGTGGCCCCTCCGTTGCTGCCATCGTGCGCGTGCCCTTCTTGCCACTGGTGAGCACCTGCCTTGTCCGCGCACTGCCGCGCCGTCTGCCTGCCTGCCTGCCTACCTACCTGCCTGCCTGCCGCGCCTGCCCTGCCTGCGCTGCCACTGCTGCTATTGCTGCTTCTTCTGTTACCACGGCTAGGCTCCTAATGCTGCTGCTACTGCTACTACTGCTACTGGCGGTGGCCAGATGCAGCTCCAGCGACGTCCGCCTGAGTCTCTCACGCCTCAGCACCTTCGTGCGTGGTACGCTAGTTGGAGTTGTGGCGGTAGACCTGGTGGCTGTCGCCCTGGAGCTGGTCAGTCGGGAGCGTCTGGCAGTGGCCAGCTGCAGTTGCAGCGGCGTCCGCGCGAGACACTTACACCCCAGCAGCTTCGTGAATGGTACGCTCAGAGTAGAGGGTCTTTGAGTACCGTTCGCTGCCCGTACGTCATTCGCACAGGTGATCGGACTGGTCAGGCTTGCAGGACGCCTGGTCACACACAGTCCTGCTGCTTTGCCCGTCTGAGTGACGCCTAGCGTACCGAGTTTGGCGACGAGGCTGAGCTCCCCACCTGTCTGGAGCTGCTTGGACAGAGGGTAGATATCTTTGCTCTTGACTATGATGCTATTCTCACTACTATGTATGCACCACCTACTAGTGCTGACCGTGCCTGTTACCTGTGCGTACCGCCTGACCCAGGTATAGAGCCTGCTGCTCTAGGTGCTGGAGAGGCTGCTGCTCTAGGTGCTGGTGAGGCTGCTACTCTAGGTGCTAGTGTGTCTCCTGTTCTAAGTGCTGGTGAGGCTGCTACTCTAGGTGTTGGTGAGTCTGCTCTCTCTGGTACTGCGCCTGCTGAGGCCCTGTACACCTTCACGCTTGACTCAGGTGTTCCCGCTCCTTCTTTCGCGACAGCACCACCCTCACGCCGCTCAGCCGGCCGGTTGCAGTCTCCCTGGCAGACCCCTCTGGGGGTCCAGTCCTTGCGCACTCCTCAACGGTGTTGCTGTGTCCGGTGGTCCCGTCTGGCTCCCTGTAAGGTCTTCACCTCCCCTCGTTCTCTATGAACTTGGTGAGTGGTGCTGACCTCCAGGACCAGTGGGTTGACCAGTTCACTCCTGGAGGTCAGCGCGTGACCCACTGTACGTGCTCCCGGAAGGGCCGACACCTGGCCACGTTTACCCGTGCGCCAGGCTCGAGTCTGTACACCCTGACTACTGTGTCCCCTCAGGTCGCTGCGTCTGCGTCAGGTCAGCTAGCGGCCCCCTGCTCGTGTCGCGCTTTGTCTCACCAGACCCTCCTTTGGCACCACCGTCTTAGACACCCCTCGGTGCAGCGCCTTCGTAGCATGCACCGCCGTGTCCTTGTTTCTGGTCTTCCCAGGGTTCTCCCCCCCTTCCCACCCTCGCCTGCTCCTCCCTGTCTTCCCTGTGTCGGGGGCGACAGCGCGCCGCTCCTCACTCCTCCTCGTTTCCCCTGAGGACTGCTCCCCTGCAGACCCTGCACATGGACGGGTGGGGCCCAGCCCACGTCAGTGGGCAGGACCGCGAGCGGTACTTCCTGCTGGTTGTTGACGACTACTCGCGTTACACCACGGTCTTCCCCTTGCGCATCAAGGGTGAGGTCCCTGATGTTTTGATTCCTTGGATCCGCGCTGCCCGTCTCCGGCTCCGCGAGCGGTTCGAGACGGAGTTTCCCGTCCTGCGTCTGCACTCTGACAGAGGTGGGGAGTTTTCCTCCGACCTTCAGCAGAGCTTTTGTCGTGGGGAGGGCATTCGCCAGACGTTCACGCTTCCGGCCTCTCCGCAGCAGAACGGGGTTGCTGAGCGCCGCATTGGCTTGGTCATGGAGGTCGCTTGTACCTCCATGGTCCATGCGGCTGCCCCCCATTTTCTGTGGCCGTTTACGGTCCGCTACGCTGCGCATCAGCTCAACCTCTAGCCCCGGGTCTCCGTGCCGGAGACCTCACCCACACAACGGTGGACGGGGGAGGTTGGCGATGCGTTGGTGTTCCAGGTCTGGGGTTCTCGTGCCTTTGTCCGCGATACCACCGCGGACAAGCTCTCCGCCCGCACTGTTCCCTGTGTCTTCCTTGGCTTTGTTTCGGACGCGCCTGGTTGGCAGTTTTACCACCCCACCTTGCGCCGTGTCTTCCCCTCTCAGGACGTCACGTTCGACGAGTCGGTTCCCTTTTACCGTCTCTTCCCCTACCGCACTGCCCCTCCCCCGCCCCCGCCGCTTTTCCTTGCTCCAGGTCCTCCCTAGGTAGACCCCCTCCCCGCTCCTGGTCCTGCTCTTTCAGGTGTGTCTCTGGTAGACCCTCCTCCCTTGACTGCGCCGGTTGAGGTCACTGGTGACTCAGGTCCTATTTGGGGTGGTCCTGCTCGGGGTGCTGCTTCTGGGGGTGCTGAGCCTGGGGGTGCGGAGCCTGGGGGTGCTGAGCCTGAGAGTGCGGAGCCTGGGGGTACTAAGCCTGGGGGTGCGGAGCCTGGGAGTGCTGAGCCTGAGTGTGCGGAGCCTGAGGGTGCTGAGCCTGGGGGTGCGGAGCCTGGAGGTGCTGAGCCTCAGGGTACTGAGTCTGGGGGTGCTGCACCTAGGGGCGCTGAGGCGTCTGGTGAGCAATCTCCCATGAGCGGCCGTCTCCGTAGTCGCTCCGCTGGTGTCTCGCCGCTGCCCTCTCGTTGTAGTCTCCCTCTCTCCCCACAGCAGCTACGTGAGTGGTACGTTAGCCGTCAGGGTCGCGCTGCTAGAGCTGGGGGCCCTGCTGCGGGAGGTGCTGGAGCTGGTGACTCTACTACTGGAGGTGTTTTTACTAGAGTTCTTGGGGCAGCTGGTCTCGGAGGTGCTCGTACTGAAGGTACTGGAGCTACTGGGACTGGAAGTCTTGCTACGGGTGCTGACGCAAGAGGTTCTGGAGCAGTTGGAGGTGCTGGCGCTGGTGGCGCAGGCGCTGGAGGTTCTAAAGCTGCGGCGGATACTGGCGCTGGAGGTGCTAGTGGAGCTGCTGGAGCTGCTGGTGGTGCTGCTGGAGTTGGAGCTACCGCTGGTACTAGAGCTGCTGGAGGTGCTGCTTGAGCTACTGGTGGTGCTGCTGGAGTTGGAGCTGGCGCTGGGGGTGCTGGTGCCGTTCCTGCTGGTTCTGGGGGTGCTAAGCGGCCGCGGCCGTACTTCGTTCCGCTCCTTGAGCAGGTTCTTGGTCCCCCATCTTCTCCTAGTCCTACCCCCTCCTTAGCATGTCCACCGCCTGTCCAGTTGTCGTCACATCTACATCCTGCCTCTCCACGACCTTCTCCATCTCCTTACACTGGTCCGACCGGAGGTCTTGCAGAGCGTCGTGAGCCTGCGTCTCGTCCTGCGTCGCCTGTCCGTGCTGCTTGCACTAGTGGTCGTGGTTCGCGTCAGCGTCCTCCCCTTGTCCCCGGCACGCACCGGATGACTCTGCGTCCTTCCACTGCTCAGCACCGTGTCCCTCTGCTATCGCCTCCTGAGTCCTCTCTTCCTGCCCTTGCTGACCCGGAGTCTGACTCCCTTCGTGCTACTAGTCCTACTGTCACGCGTCTCCTTGCCACGATTGTCACTGACCCTTCCTTTGAGTCTGCTGCTGCGTCTGCTCTTGTTGCTGAGCTTGTCGACTTTGCTACTCGCTGTCGTCTAGACTATGGTGCTAGTCTTGTTGCTGAGTCTGAGTCTGTCTGTCCTCCATCCGTCGGGGGTGAGTGTGTCCTTGGCACGGACGTCCTTGAGGATAGGCAGGAGGAGTTCCAGTGTTTGGCTGCTGCTTCACCTCATCTGGTGTCCATGCTGCTTGCACTAAACATCCCGACTCCGCGTTCTTAGGCAGAGGCGGTTGAGGGTCCCTATTCCTCTCAGTGGCAGGCAGCCATGGAGGCAGAGATGGCTTCCTGGAAGTCCACAGGCACCTACGTCGACGAGGTTCCCCCACCTGGGGCGAACATTGTCAGTGGCATGTGGATTTTCAGGGTGAAGCGGCCGCCGGGTTCTCGTCCTGTTTTCAAGGCGCGTTACGTGGCTTGAGGCTTCAGTTAGCGACAGGGAGTTGACTACTTTCAGACCTTCTCTCCCACCCCGAAGATGACCACTCTTCGGGTACTATTGCACGTCGCTGCTCCGCGTGACTACGAGCTCCACTCTCTTGACTTCAACACAGCCTTCCTTCAGAGCAGCCTGCACGAGGAGATCTGGCTGCGCCGCCGACCTGGCTTCACTGGGTCGTTTCCTCCTGGTACCCAGTGGAGCCTCCGACGACCAGTCTACGGTCTCCGCCAGGCACCCCGTGAGTGGCACGACACACTGAGGACTACACTGGCGGCACTTGGGTTTGCTCCTTCTACTGCTGACCCGTCGCTGTTTCTACGCACCGACACTTCGCTGCCACCGTCCTACATCCTCGTGTACGTCAACGACTTGGTTTTTGCCACTGCTGACACTAAGGCACTGACTCTAGTGAAGTCAGAGCTGCAGAAGAGACACACGTGCACAGACCTGGATGAACTGCGCAGCTATCTTGGCTTGCAGATCACTCGGGACAGAACACGCCGCACCATCACCCTGACTCAGTCACACATGGTGCAGCAGGTCCTTCAGCGCTTCGTTTTCCAGTACTCCTCGCCACAGTCTACTCCTCTGCCTACCGGTCACTCGCTCTCAGCTCTGCCTTCAGATGAGTCTGTAGAGCCGAGTGGCCCGTATCTAGAGCTTGTGCGCTGCCTCATGTACCTGATGACCTGCACTCGTCCTGACGTTGCATACCCTCTTAGCATTCTTGCACGCTATGTAGCTCCTGTGAGGAATCCTCCTTCTCAGAGGCCCACGTAGCATCGGTAAAGCAAGTGAGAAAGAGCTTGCCTTCTCCAAGCCTCTCCCCCTTCTTTTTCAGCACCTCAACCCCTTTCTGCTTCACGTGTGCAGATGCAGATTATTGAACTCCAATGCTTGGGTGAGAGTTCCGATACTTCACCACACGCTCAGTTGCATCCACCTGCTCCTCTGATGGATTCTGCACCACCCTAGCCAGCTGCCCAACCGAGAAAGAGATGTCGGGCCTCGTGTGAACTGCTGCATACAAGAGGCTGCCCACCAAGGACTGAAATTGCTGCTGCTCCTCGGCTTCAACCCCTTCATCCTCTGCAGCTTTCACAAGCTTGAATTCTGTTGGCAGGGGAGTTGCAACCTTGCGCTCATTCTCAATTCCGTACTTCTCCCCAAGCTCCTTGATTAACTTCTCCTGGTGCAGCTTCAACCACCTGTGATCCAGATCCCTCTCCACGTGCATCCCGAGGTAGTACTTTACCTCCCCAAGGTTCTTGCACTTGAAGTTCTCCATCAGCTGCTGCTGCACCTTCTGGATCTCCTTCATGCTGCTGCTAAAGAGAAGAATGTCGTCCACATAGACCAGAAACAGCACCAGCTTCTCCCCCTCCCCCTTGAGAAAGAGGCTCTCATTACAGCTGCTGGTCCTGAATCCCATCTCCTCTAAAACAGCTGCCAACTTCTGGTACCAGCAGCGTGGCGCCTGCTTCAAGCAGTAGATGGACTTTTTCAGCTTGCACACCCTGCCAGTACCATCCTCATACCCAGGTGGCTGCGTCATGAACACCTCCTCCTCTAAAATCCCGTTGAGGAATGCCGTTGATATGTCCATCTGGATAATGAACTTCCCACTAACGGCTGCATCTGCCAACAAGACACGAAGGGTAGGGGGTTTGGCAGTGGGAGCAAAGATCTCATTGAAGTCCCGCTTCTCCTTCTGCATAAAAACCCCTTAGCCACCAACCTACTCTTGTAGATGGTGACCTGCCCCTTGTCGTCAGTCTTGATCCTTAGCACCCACTTGCATTGTACCGCTTTCTTTCCCTCAGGCAGCACCACTAGTTCCCAAGTCCCATTCTCCAGCAAGCTCTGGTACTCAGCATCCCTAGAAGCTAGCCATTTGTCCCTATCTGGTCCAGCTAATGCCTCCTCCAGGCTAGCTGGTTCCTCTGGTACAGGGGCAAGAAAACAGTACGCACGTTCATCCTCCTCATCCGGGTCATAGCCATGCGGTAGAATCAGCAATGCCTCCTCAGTCCCAAGCTGCTGCTCCGCTACATCAGCTCCTGCAGTCAGCTTCTTAGTAGCCATACGGGTACGTCCTGGCCTGGAGACGGGTGTCTCCCATCCCTTCATAACGACACCCTTCGGCTTCTTAGTTTTCCCCTGCTGCTGCTCTTTCCCCTCAGATCCAGCAGCTCCACTAGTGCTACCGCTAGTCTCCACACCATCACCTCCACCAGCAGGTGCCTCCTGTACCTTCTTTCCATCACCACCCTCTGCAGCTGCCTCCTCTCCCTCCTCCCACGCACTAGGAGTCAGGTCCAGCTGCATGGTGATCTGCTCCATTTGCTGGGACACCCTGGCTTCCGGCTGTTTCTCCCAGCTCCCATACATCATGCCCTCAACAAACTTCACATCCCTGCTGTCAAACAACACACCCTTGGAAGGCTCCCACAGCAGCCATCCCTTGCTCTCAACAGCCAGCCCCAAATGCACACACCAGATTGCACTCGCCCCCAACTTACTGCGGTAGGTCTTGGGGACGTGGGCGACTGCCATGCAACCGAACACCCTCAGCATGTCCACCTGCGGCTTCCTCCCAAGCCACCTCTCCAACGGCACCCACGAGTCATCCCCAACCTTTGTGAGTACCCTGTTCCTAGCGACGGTAGTGTGCCGAACAGCATTGGGCCACATCAAGTTGCCCAGCCCAGATTCTATGAGCAGCGCCCTAGCTGTCTCCAGAATTGTCCGGTTCGCCCGTTCTGCTACACCGTTGGACTGTGGGGTGTAAGCCGTGGTCAGCTCCCTCTGGATGCCCTGCTTCTTGAGCCAGGCCGTCATCTCAGCTCCAAGGAACTCACCACCCCGATCTGTCCTAATCCGCTTCACCACACACTCCGCTTGCTTCTCCACGAACGGCAGCCAATCGTCCCGAATCGTGGAGGCGGCGTGATGTTTCTGCTTCAGCGGATACGCCCACATTAGCCTGCTCCAGTCATCCACTATGGTTAGGAAGTACCGCTCCCCCTTGTGCCCTTGCACCGGCAGCGGCCCCACCAAGTCCATGTGGACCAGCTCCAACCGCTTTTTGCTCCTGCCAGCCACACTATGGAAGGGGAAACGGGTGAACTTTGAAAGGAGGCAAATTTCACAGTTATCATCGGGTGGTTGTCCGTTCAGCTTCAAGCCCGTAACGGCTCCATCCCTCTCCTGCTGCTTCAGCAAAGGCATTGCCACATGCCCCAAGCGTCGGTGTGCAGTTGCCCAATCCGTCTCCCCAGATCTGGCCGACAATTTCACACCAACCCCTCCAACGGCATTGCATTCCCCCTGGGATGCAGACCCCTCTCCAGCCTGCCCCCCACCGTGCCACGCCAGCGCCGGCAGCTGCCACATAGATCTGTACACGTCCTTGCTCTCGTGCAGCTCCCAAAGCACCCGATTGCCCAGCTTCCCCTTATAAGTGCGAGCCCCAAACGTGTTGGTGTTCACCCCAGCCTTGCCAAGCTTACGGAGGGAGATAAGGTTGGCCTTCAGGTCGGGGACGAGGAGAACGTCGTACAGCACCACCGGCTTGCCATCCGCTCCCTTAAACGCAGCTCGTCCCGCACCAGCCACCTTCAACATGTGTCCAGAGGCAGAGCACACCCTATTAATCGGTGCAGCGCGTACGTCGTCCAGCAGGTCCTTGCGCGGCGTCATTGTCCAAGCAGCGCCTGTGTCCAACACCCAATAATCCAGGGGGTGCAGCTATGCTCCAGCCTTAGCAGATGCGTCTCCTTGCTCCCCCTTGTATCCCATATGGAAGAATTGGCCCGCGGTGCGCTCCTTCTTCTTTTCCGCACCGCCGTTGCCCTTCGGGTTGTTGTCGGACGAATCAGCGACCATGTTGGCGCCGCTTTTCTGGTTCCTCCGCGTGCCGCCATCCTGGTGACGATTCTGGGGGGTCCATCCATCGGGTTTCTTATAGCACAAAAACCAGGGGTGCCCTTCCTTCTCACAATACCAGCAACTCCCTTTCATTTTGCCACCAGCACCCGACTTGCCCCCACGTCCAGATTTCGCACCGCGACCCCAACCGGTACCTCCTTGTTGGTCGTTGGAGTCGTCGTCTTTCTTTGCACCGCGTCCAGCACCACCGAAGCCACGTCCTTTGCCACGTCGGCTCCCTTGCATCCCGTAGCCGCTGCTGCCGTCGTCTCCACCCCTCAGTTGGCGGAGACGGAAGTCCTCCTCCAGAATCTTCGTCCGCACCGACTCGAGCGTCCACAAGCTCTGGTTCTGCGGCAGGCTCAATCCGCTCGTGAATTGAAGCCACGATTCCAGCAGTTGCGAGAGCATCTTCAGGCACTTGGTCTGCTCCGGGTAGGTGATTCCCGCGATCGCCAGCTTCGCGTAGAGATCACGCATATTGTCCAGGATGGGTTGTACCGGCTCTCCCTCGCTTAGGCGCAACGCGGACAGCTCCCTCTCCATCATGAGCGTCGCAGCGACGGAGGTAGGGGCGTGCAGCTCCTTCAACACCGTCCACGCCTTCGGACCGCACTCAACCTCCGGCAGCAGGTGCATGACGTGGTGACGCTGGTTCAGCTCCAAACTCTGCGACATCAAGTAGTAGCCAGCCGAGGCGCGCTCGTCCCAATCTTCCTGAAGGGCGGGGTCACTCGGTCTAGGCTCCTCCGATCATTAGTTTCAGCAATCCGATCTGACGGAAATAAAGTTGCATTTTCCAGGCCCAATCATCATAGCCCTCACCATTGAACTTCTCGACGGTGAAGTTTTTCAGTACCTCCTTGATCAGCGAGCTCTGGCTTGTTCGCGCTCCCCTTCGCACAGAAACACCAGAATCATGGCTGCCGCCACGATATTGGGCTGAAGATTCACCAGATCCCGTCGAGGTGTTGCCCGCCTTAGCTACGTATATCGAGGATCACTATAACGCAGCTCTGATACCAGCTTGTTGGTGTAATGGCCTAATAAACTCAAGCTATTAAGACTTTATCAAACTTAAAACCTCTCCTCGGGGTCACCTCCAAGGGTCCTTGGGTGCCTGGTACAAGACCAGCCCCTATCCTCGGGTCCGAGTTTGTAGAGAGAGGGATCAAGAGGGACTTAGTCAAAACAGCAAGAGTACCTTGAACGTCGCGCAGCGTATCGTGCAGACCGTAGATCGGATTAAGCTGAGAATTTTCTATATCGAAGCTCACTCTAAGAGCTTTAAAATAAGCCAAGTTGCCTCGCGAAAAGTTTTGCCATTACGAAGTTATGGCTCGGACAGCGTTAGCCTAGCGTTGGAGTGCTAGCGTACTAGCGTTGACTCGGGTAGCATTCGGCCGCCAGGAAGAGAGGAATCCGCTTGAATCAATTTCACTATATTCAGGTACAAACAGAGAAGGAATAAATAGCTCTAGCTAGCAAGGACCTTGGGAATCAACCTGGGAACAACCAGGGATGATCCCAAATAATTCCAAGCAACAGAACCAACCTGGCTGGACAAAATAGCAGGTGGTAGGTTGGTGAACAACCTCTGGTTCTGTTTTTCCAACCTGGGAAAACAACAACCAGGTTCAGGTCCTAAAAACAGAACCTGTTTTGTCTTTGCCTAACCAGCCAAATGCTGGTTCCGCTGGTTTCCCCTGGCCCTGTAGCATGCAGATACAGACAAACAATATCCAACCTTCACCTAAATTGTACCCCTATAGTGCCTGCCCTGCTACACTATAGTCAACCAAACAAAACAGTACAATTTCGAGTTGGATAGAACTGAATCTGCGCAATCAAGTAAGCCGAACCGCAAAGCTTCCATCTTGGGTTCCTTTGCGAGCTCGTCCTTTCTGCTTGTACTGTTCATAGCGCGTACAATGTTATGCCGAAGCGCACATTGTGCGAGTACCTGCAAATGCTTCAAGCGAAAATTGCGAAAGCAAACAAACACACGAACATACCATTCACACGCAAATGCATTCGCACACGCATACTCGTACAAACAGACGGCAGGATGTCGTGCAATGTGAATTTGCACCCAACAAACGGCTCCATCCTTCTCCAACTGCTTCAGCAAAGGCATTGCCACATGCCCCAAACGTCGGTGTGCCGTTGCCCAATCCGTCTCCCCAGATCTGGCCGACACTTTCACACCAACCCCTCCAACGGCGTTGCACTTCCCCTGGGATGCAGACCCCTCTTCAGCCTGCCCCCCACCGTGCCACGCCAGCGCCGGCAGCTGCCACATAGATCTGTACACGTCCTTGCTCTCGTGCAGATCCCAAAGCACCCGATTGCCCAGCTTCCCCTTGTAAGTGCGAGCCCCAAACGTGTTGGTGTTCACCCCAGCCTTGCCAAGCTTACGGAGGGAGATAAGGTTGGCCTTCAGGTCGGGGACGAGGAGAACTTCGTGCAGCACCACCGGCTTGCCATCCGCTCCCTTAAACGCAGCTCGTCCCGCACCAGCCACCTTCAACATGTGTCCAGAGGCAGAGCACACCTCATTAATCGGTGCAGCGCGTACGTCGTCCAGCAGGTCCTTGCGCGGCGTCATTGTCCAAGCAGCGCCTCTGTCCAACATCCAATAGTCCAGGGGGTGCAGCTCTGCCTCAGCCTTAGCAGATGCGTCTCCTTGCTCCCCCTTGTCTCCCATATGGAAGAATTGGCCCGCGGTGCGCTTCTTCTTCTTTTCCGCACCACCGTTGCCCTTCGGGTTGTTGTCGGACGAATCAGCGACCATGTTGGCGCCGTTTTTCTGGTTCCTCCGCGCGCTGCCATCCTGGTGACGATTCTGGGGGGTCCATCCATCGGGTTTCTTATAGCACAAAAATCAGGGGTGCCCTCCCTTCTCACAATACCAGCAACTCCCTTTCATTTTGCCACCAGCATCCGACTTGCCCCCACGTCCAGATTTCGCACCGCGACCCCAACCGGTACCTCCTTGTTGGTCGTTGGAGTCGTCGTCTTTCTTTGCACCGCGTCCAGCACCACCGAAGCCACGTCCTTTGCCACGTCGGCTCCCTTGCATCCCGTAGCCGCTGCTGCCGTCGTCTCCACCCTTCAGTTGGCGGCGACGGAAGTCCTCCTCCAGAATCTTCGTCCGCACCCACTCGAGCGTCCACAAGCTCTGGTTATGCGGCAGGCTCAATCCGCTCATGAATTGAAGCCACGATTCCGGCAGCAGCGAGAGCATCTTCAGGCACTTGGTCTGCTCTGGGTAGGAGATTCCCGCGGTCGCCAACTTCGCGTAGAGATCACGCATCTTGTCTAGGATAGGTTGCACAGGCTCTCCCTCGCTTAGGCGCAATGCGGACAGCTCCGTCTCCATCATGAGCATCGCAGCGACGGAGGTAGGGGCGTGCAGCTCCTTCAACACGGTCCACGCCTTCGGACCGCACTCAACCTCCGGCAGCAGGTGCATGACGTGGTGACGCTGGTTCAGCTCCAAACTCTGCGACATCAAATAGTAGCCAGCCGAGGAGCGCTCGTCCCAATCGTCCTGCAGCGCGGGGTCAGTCGGTCTAGGCTCCTCCCCAATCATTAGTTTCAGCAATCCAATCTGACTGATATATATTTGCATTTTCCAGGCCCAATCATCATAGCCCTCACCATTGAACTTCTCGACGGTGAAATTCTTCAGCACCTCCTTGACCAGCGAGCCCTGGTTTGTTCGCGCTCCCCTTGGCGCAGAAACACCAGAATCATGGCTGCCGCTACGATCTTGGGCTGAAGATTCACCAGCTACCGCCGAGGTGTTCCCCGCGATAGCTACCTATAAGGAGAATCACTAAAACGCAGCTCTGATACCCGCTTGTTGGTGTAAGGGCCTAATAAACTCAAGCTATTAAGACTTTATCAAACTTAAAACCTCTCCTCGGGGTCACCTCCAAGGGTCCTTGGGTGCCTGGTACAAGACCAGCCCCTATCCTCGGGTCCGAGTTTGTAGAGAGAGGGATCAAGAGGGACTTAGTCAAAACAGCAAGAGTACCTTGAACGTCGCGCAGTGTATCATGCAGACCGTAAATCGGATTAAGCTGAGAATTTCTTATATCGAAGCTCACTCTAAAAGCTTTAAAATAAGCCAAGTTGCATCGCGAAAAGTTTTGCCATTACGAAGTTATGGCTCGGACAGCGTTAGCCTAGCGTTGGAGTGCTAGCGTACTAGCGTTGACTCGGGTAGCATTCCGCCGTCGCACCGCGTAGAAAGGAAATTCCAGCAAGGAAGGAATTCGCTTGAATCAAATTGATTATATTCAGGTACAAACAGAGAAGGAATAAATAGCTCTAGCTAGCAAGGACCTTGGGAATCAACCTGGGAACAACCAGGGATGATCCCAAATAATTCCAAGCAACAGAACCAACCTGGCTGGACAAAATAGCAGGTGGTAGGTTGGTGAACAACCTCTGGTTCTGTTTTTCCAACCTGGGAAAACAACAACCAGGTTCAGGTCCTAAAAACAGAACCTGTTTTGTCTTTGCCCAACCAGCCAAATGCTCGTTCCGCTGGTTTCCCCTGGCCCTGTAGCATGCAGATACAGACAAACAACATCCAACCTTCACCTAAATTGTACCCCTATAGTGCCTGCCCTGCTACACTATAGTCAACCAAACAAAACAGTACAATTTCGGGTTGGATAGAACTGAATCTGCGCAATCAAGTAAGCCGAATCACAAAGCTTCCATCTTGGGTTCCTTTGCGAGCTCGTCCTTTCTGCTTGTACTGTTCATAGCGCGTACAATGTTATGCCGAAGCGCACATTGTGCGAGTACCTGCAAATGCTTCAAGCAAAAATTGCGAAAGCAAACAAACACACGAACATACCATTCACACGCAAATGCATTCGCATACGCATACTCGTACAAACAGACGGCAGGATGTCGTGCAATGTGAATTTGCACCCAACAAAGTTGCCTCGTGAAAAGTTTTGCCATTACGAAGTTATGGCTCGGACAGCGTTAGCCTTACGTTGGAGTGCTAGCGTACTAGCGTTGACTCGGGTAGCATTCCGCCGTCGCACTGCGTAGAAACGAAATTCCAGGAAGAGAGGAATTCGCTTGAATCAATTCACTATATTCAGGTAGAAACAGGGAAGGAATAAATAGCTCTAGCTAGCAAGGACCTTGGGAATCAACCTGGGAAGAACCAGGGATGATCCCAAATAATTCCAAGCAACAGAACCAACCTGGCTGGACAAAATAGCAGGTGGTAGGTTGGTGAACAACCTCTGGTTCTGTTTTTCCAACCTGGGAAAACAACAACCAGGTTCAGGTCCTAAAAACAGAACCTGTTTTGTCTTTGCCCAACCAGCCAAATGTTGGTTCCGCTGGTTTTCCCTGGCCCTGTAGCATGCAGATACAGACAAACAACATCCAACCTTCACCTAAATTGTACCCCTATAGTGCCTGCCCTGCTACACTATAGTCAACCAAACAAAACAGTACAATTTTGAGTCGGATAGAACCGAATCTGCGCAATCAAGTAAGCCGAACCACAAAGCTTCCATCTTGGGTTCCTTTGCGAGCTCGTCCTTTCTGCTTGTACTGTTCATAGCGCGTACAATGTTATGCCGAAGCGCACATTGTGCGAGTACCTGCAAATGCTTCAAGCGAAAATTGCAAAAGCAAACAAACACACGAACATACCATTCATACGCAAATGCATTCGCACACTCATACTCGTACAAACAGACGGCAGGATGTCGTGCAATGTAAATTTTGCACCCAACAGGATTAAATAGCTCTAGCTAGCAAGGACCTTGGGAATCAACCTGGGAACAACCAAGGATGATCCCAAATAATTCCAAGCAACAGAACCAACCTGGCTGGACAAAACAGCAGGTGGTAGGTTGGTAAACAACCTCTGGTTCTGTTTTTCCAACCTGGGAAAACAACAACCAGGTTCAGGTCCTAAAAAACAGTACCTGATTTGTCTTTGCCCAACCAGCCAAATGCTGGTTCTGTTGCTGTAAGGGCCTAATAAACTCAAGCTATTAAGATTTTATCAAACTTAAAACCTTTCCTCAGGGTCACCTCCAAGGGTCCTTGGGTGCCTGGTACAAGACCAGCCCCTATCCTCGGGTCCGAGTTTGTAGAGAGAGGGATCAAGAGGGACTTAGTCAAAACAGCAAGAGTACCTTGAACGTCGCGCAGCGTATCATGCAGACCGTAGATCAGATTAAGCTGAGATTTTACTATATCGAAGCTCACTCTAAGAGCTTCAAAATAAGCTAAGTTGCCTCGCGAAAAGTTCTGCCATTACGAAGTTATGGCTCGGACAGCGTTAGCCTAGCGTTGGAGTGCTAGCGTACTAGCGTTGACTTGGGTAGCATTCCGCCGTCGCACCGCGTAGAAACGAAATTCCAGCTAGGAAGGAATTCGCTTGAATCAATTTTACTATATTCAGGTACAAACAGAGAAGGAATAAATAGCTCTAGCTAGCAAGGACCTTGGGAATCAACCTGGGAACAACCAGGGATGATCCCAAATAATTCCAAGCAACAGAACCAACCTGGCTGGACAAAACAGCAGGTGGTAGGTTGGTAAACAACCTCTGGTTCTGTTTTTCCAACCTGGGAAAACAAAAACCAGGTTCAGGTCCTAAAAACAGAACCTGTTTTGTCTTTGCCCAACCAGCCAAATGCTGGTTCCGCTGGTTTCCCCTGGCCCTGTAGCATGCAGATACAGACAAACAACATCCAACCTTCACCGAAATTGTACCCCTATAGTGCCTGCCCTGCTACACTATAGTCAACCAAACAAAACAGTACAATTTCGAGTTGGATAGAACTGAATCTGCGCAATCAAGTAAGCCGAACCGCAAAGCTTCCATCTTGGGCTCCTTTGCGAGCTCGTCCTTTCTGCTTGTACTGTTCATAGCGCGTACAATGTTATGCCGAAGTGCACAATGCGCGAGTACCTGCAAATGCTTCAAGCGAAAATTGCGAAAGCAAACAAACACACAAACATACCATTCACACGCAAATGCATTCGCACACGCATACTCGTACAAACAGACGGCAGGATGTCGTGCGATGTGAATTTGCACCTAACAGGTTCCACTGGTTTCCCCTGTCCCTGTAGCAAGCAGATACAGACAAACAACATCCAAACTTCACCTAAATTGTCTAATGAAAAAAAGACTCTAACACAAAAATATACCATATATATGCACCAGGGTATTATGTAGCTTAAAACTATGATAAGAAACCTTATTATTTTTCCTGTATTTTGTTATCTAGCCTAGGGTGTTATGTCCGGGAGAACACGGTACATAGTTTCCTAGTTATGGAACTGTAGTCCTTTTTCAAACGTCCATAGTTTCCTCGTATATGGAACTATAGTCCCTTTTCTTCGTTCCAAACAGGTGATGTGACATATTATATCATCGTCCTGCACATGAGTCATTGGGGAATTCCTATGGATTCATGATTACTAAAGGACAGACAATATTTGACATTATTTATAATGGTTTCTGTTTTTGATAACATAGAGAACATTCTGTTAGTAGCAAGTACTGAGCATAAAGAACATCTTGAACTTTGAACAAAACCTGTAAGCTGTTTGCGTCAGATGTCGTCATCTTAAATGTACTTTTACAATATATAGTGCTATAATGAGGGTACAGCGGAATGATGAGTATCGTAACAGCAAAGAATGAGTCAGGGCTTACTTTATCAGTGTAATTCACTCTTGTACTCTGATAGTCAAAGATTTTTTTTTTTTTTCAGGGATTAGTTTTCTTTGATCTATCAGAGTAATGTAATACGTCACACTGATGCCTCGGTCCAAGTTTTTTCTTAGCAAGATCGGCATGTTGCTAGAGGTAGTGTGTGTCTTACTTTCGTGTGCCTTGAGCACGAAGATCCGATTTTCGTTGTTCGCCACTAAGGTGTAGAGTACCGTGGGTGTGGGAACAATATTTATGACCCTACCATGTGTCGTCGTGAGAATGATGGGGGAAAAGAAGGGAGGCGGGGGAGGGGGGATGGGTTACCACATTCGAAGATATGTTGTTACGCAGTCCAGTCCTCAAGGATTGGTTAGGAGTGAGTCATACCCGTGCAGTAGACTCTCAAGTAGCAGGATAGGAAAATTTCGAAATCATTGTTGTATAAATAGCTACTGGTGAATGGGTTAATGTCGTTTCTGGGCCATGGTCCAGCAGGTCAGATGTTTTGGCGATGGAGAGGAAGGTCGTTGCTGCTGCAGATTTGTACGTCGCATCAGTCGGGATTGTCGTATCACCATATTGCTGACGATGTGGTCTGCAGCATTGGAATGTAGTGGTTATGGTTAAAATGGAACTATCGTGGCTAAGGCACGCGGGGTTGATCGATGGTCCTCAAATGGTTGATCTTGCTGGCGCACATGTGCTGTTGGTCAGCATCGCGCCATTGTCCACTCTGGGGTGAAGAGGGGGGCACGAGCTGTCAGAAATTGGAGTGGAAGTGACATTGCTTCGTTTAGTGCCCGAACTTTCTGTAGTGCTTACAATAGTGGCTCCACAGGCATATGTGTTGTCGCGCTCCAGTTGTTGCTGTGGAAGGCGAACCTTTCTCGTCATGGTGTGGGATGTTATGTCTTGTTTGACGAAAATGGTGGCGTACAGTGAGGCTTCAGAGATGGCCCCTGTTGTCGTAGCAGCGCCTTGAAGGACCTCCATTCAACGCAGACTCATGTGAACATGATTGTGAATAATGTAGTTTCGAGTACCATGCTTTGCAATTTGGTCGCGGAAGCTCCTACAACAATCAATGTAGGAATTTACGTTTTCCTTGAAATTCATTTTCACCTCTATTGGTTTTTGGAGGAGGCGGCTCGACTATCAACAGGAGTTGTGTGTTGGCCCCGTCCTCGCTTGGGCGGAGCCGACTACGTTGCTACATGGCACGCCGTCAACTTGCAGCATTGGCAGACCGCTACTTTGCCCTGCTAGAGCGCGGTCGACCTTGAAGTGCTAGAATGCGGTCGACCGTGCTGTGCTGGTAGTCGTCTGCGTGCAACATAGCATCTGATATAGTCCGTTGTTTCTTTGGATTCTACACCATTGTTGTCAATCTTCGCTAGTGAAACTCTTGCAAAAAAATTCCCCGTGAATGCGCAAGTAGAGAATACACAAACAAACGACTATGAAATGTATTATAGTGTAATACATCTTTGTTATGAGCTAGGAAGATGTAGGAATGTTATTTTGATTACTGTAGAAGTTGGGTCGGGGTTGGGTCCTTGGGTGGTGACACGAGGGTGGTGGCAAAAGGGAGCTGAGGGGCACGAAGAGGAAAGTATCAAGGGACATTGAGCATTGGGCAATTTGGGGAACCAATCCTGAAGCCTTGTGGAGCTCGATGTTGCTCTTAGGAAACTTGGCGACACAGGTAGTTAATTCAGATAGCCTAGGATTCTGCTACACAAACTCGTTCTCTCGTTTGTTTGCTCGCTATAGTGGATACATGTTACTGATTGACGGCTAACTCCAGCCTAGGTGATGAGGCCACTATGAGCAGCCATCTGTGGGAGCGGGGATCTCTCACAAATGAGAGAAACAGATCGGGCAGAATGGACTGCCACGAGCTGCGCTGGCAGCGGACGGACTCGCGTCGGGATCGATTGCCGTCGCGGATGATGTGCTCAGAGGAGCGGGGTAGATCGCTGGTGCGTTCGCCATGAAGGGGGGCGATTCGCTCAGATCTGGAGTCGCCCGGCAAAGGACGACGACGAGGAACTGGGGCCGATCTGCAGGCAGATGTAGAGTCGACGTCTTGTCCGGCGGGAAGTGATCCTTGGAACCTGGCAGGAGGCCAACAAGGAGCGGGCGAAACGCGTAATGAGGACGCGGGTGTAGTGGACTCGCCGGAATCAGCATGCAAGGCTGACGACGAGCAGGATCTTGAAGATGGACCATCTGCGCGGGGTGGCGGGAAGCAAGATAAGAGGATGATAGAGACGGGTCTGCAGGATCGACATGGGGAAGAGCGTGATAGTGACGCGGAAATGGATCATACTTCAAAAGGGATGAGCAAAGAAGTCAGTGTGAGGCGTCACGGGAACACGGCGGCAGGTCGCTCGTCGGACGATATGTGCAAGGGAAGCGCGACGCGCCGCGGGAGCGCGAGGCGCCGCGGGAGCGCGGATGCAAATGACCCGGCGGACGGAATGCATGGGAGTAGCGTGAGGCACCGCGAGAACGCAGATGCTGACAAATCGGCGGACGAAATGCGTGAGAGTTGCCTAAGGCGACGTGAAAACGCGGAGGCAGATGGTGCTGCAGAGAAATGGGCGGGGGCAGCGTGAGACGCTGCAGAAGCGCGAATGCAGATGGTGCTGCGGATGAGATGGGCGGGGGCAGCGTAAGACGCCGCGGAAGCACGGATGCAGATGGTGCTGCGGACGAAATGGGCGGGGGCAGCATAAGACATCGCGGAAGCATGGATAGAGCTCGCTCGGCGGACGAAATGGGTGGGGGCAGCGTAGTAAGGCGCCGTGGAAGTGAGATGCAGATAGTGCGGCAAAATCGAGTGAGGCTGAGATGGTAGCTGTGGCTGGGACAGGGGACCCGACACATAGGGATCTCGCGGTGGGGGAGACACAGCGGGAGGAGGCGCCCGGGATTGAGCGGGTGGAGTTGGAGACGGAGGCTGCGGCAGATCCACTTGCTGGGGGTGAAACGCAGAGGAGACTGCTGCGGAGCTGCGCGCTGGCGCCGCCGACGACTGTGCCCGGCATTTTGCCGAGGCTGCGGAGGTGCGGGGCCCGGTGACTGATATGGTGCACAGCGGTACGGGTGTGCCATCGCGTGGGGAGAACGATATTGGGCCGAACGTCTGCGCCTCCCGATCGTCTCATGGTCGTCGCCTTCAGCCAGCACCGCGACGGCTTGGAGCAGCGCTGGGACCCGCCCAGCCCTGTCCCCTCTACGGGTGGCTCCGACAAGAGCAGTCGCCACAACAGCAAGTGCCTCGTCTGCCATCAACGGATGAACCACCAGTAGAGAAGGCAGCAACGGCGACAACACATAGGGCGCAGCGACGTGAGCGCCAGGCCGGGAGAGAGGGGAGCCGGCACCGACTGCATCACTGTACGCCAATTGGATCCGGTGGGTGGCGCCGGCTAGACCGTGGATCCCAGCGAGCAAGGGAGTGGGAAGGGGCGGAACAACAGCCAGTGGGAGATGTCGCAGTGCCAAAGCGCGAGCCCCGTCGGAACCAGTGAGATCGAGGACTTGGAGGGAACGCCACGGTCGGACGGATCCTAGCCCAGCGGAGGAAGTGGGGGAAGAGGCGGATGCTGAGGACTCAGGTACTGACGCGCCCTTTATCCCTTCACCTACCCCATCATCCGAGAACATCGAGCTCGATCCTGAGCAACCAGGCCAGATCCGGAGTGATTGTCGTCGGCGCAGCTCGTACAAACCCCAAGAGCCGAGGTACAGTGATGTGGAACAGTGCCACACTGTCCCCAACCAAGAAGAGTCTTGAAACCACCCTTCACAAGGGCCTACACCAAGAGAAATGTTACACTACACATTGTAATGTAAACTATCTTCAATATCTTGAAGTGTACCCTTTGGCGAGCTTCGATATCACTTGAAGCTTGAAACCAAGGCCCGGGTTCTTCATAAAAAAACTCATCCTTGAGTTCTTGATGGGTCTGCTGCACACATCTGCGACATGCCGAATGTTCGACACATGACAAAATAGAAACCGCGCACGAGATACACGAGAAAATAGAGACCGCGCGCAAGACACAAATGACTGAATTAACAAGCGGCTAGCGATAACTCGCTATTGGCTCGACACACACACATTCGACATCATGACCCATCAAACACACACTCTTATAAGCATGAAATATATATTATTTCATGCCCTCATTCCATTCGATGCACACACTCATGCACGCACACGGACAACAAGCTGAGTGCAAACCATAGGGTTGCACCAACAATCATGGTGGTTGGCTCCCCTGAGGCGTCGACGCTAGCTCTCAACCTGCTCACGGACAGGCTGCAAAGATGCGGGCTCAGCTGTAACTATAGCAAGTCGACGGTATGGGGCCCAGAACTGGATCCTGAGGAGTGATCGGCCGTTGAGGGAGTGAATCCGATCTCCTCCAACACTTCGCGCAGCTTCAAGTACCACTGCCCAGGGCCCTGCTTCAGCCCATACAGGGCCTTCTTCAGCTTCCACACTCTGCAGCTACCGTCATCAAACCCCTCTGGCTGCGCCATGAAATCTCCTCCAGAAGGATTCCGTTGCGGAACGTTGTTACGATGTCCAGCTGCTTCACCACCGAACCTTTGATCGCGGCTTCCGCGAATAGGGTTCGCAGTGTCGTCGGTTTCACCACAGGAGCGAACAGATTATTGAAGTCCACCTTGTCCTTCTGCTGGTACCCCTCGGCCACCAGCCGAGACTTGTAACGCTCGATCTTGCCATCGGCATCGGACTTGATCTTGAAGAGCCACTTGGACGTTATCGCCGTATGCCCCTCCGGTAGCTCCACCAATTGAAACGTGTCGTTCTCCTCAATGCTCTTCAGCTCACTCTCCATTGCCTTCTTCTTCTCCATCACCACTCTCCAAGGCCTTCTTGAGAGTTGCTGGTTCTCCCGACATCTCCACCGGAAAGAAGAACGTGAACGCACACTCCTTCTAATCATTCTCCTCGTCGTCTCCGACCATCATTGCCACTCCAGCTAAGGCCGTCTTGCCTTGCTTTCGCGGCGCATCATAGGTCAGCCTATTAGGGGCTTGGACTCTCCTCTTGACCCTTCGTTCCTCCTCTGCTGCAAGGACTTGAAGGCCTTGGCGTTGCTGCGGTGTGGCTTGGTTCCGTAAAGCGCTCTTAGTGCGGAAACGAAGCGTAGGTGAACGCTCGCTCACTTGCTGCACCTCCTCCTCTTCTTGCTCTACATCCCTGGCCT
The DNA here is from genome assembly GCA_948144175.1 of Closterium sp. NIES-65. NCBI lineage: Eukaryota > Viridiplantae > Streptophyta > Zygnematophyceae > Desmidiales > Closteriaceae > Closterium > Closterium sp. NIES-65. The sequence continues at coordinate 2,733,642 of CANXME010002068.1, forward strand.
CCTCTCCCCGATTCACAAGGGAAAATCGCCTTGTGGTGCTGCTGCCACTGCTCATCTCCAAAAGCAGCTCCACGTGCTCCAAATCGGAACTCTTCACCTCCCCATGTTGGGTGCAAATTCACATTGCACGACATCCTGCCGTCTGTTTGTACGAGTATGCGTGTGCCAATGAATTTGGGTATGAATGGAATGTTCGTGTGTTTGTTTGCTTTCGCAATTTTCGCTTGAAGCATTTGCAGGTACTCGCGCATTGCGCGCTTCGGCATAACATTGTACGCGCTATGAACAGTACAAGCAGAAAGGACGAGCTCGCAAAGGAGCCCAAGATGGAAGCTTTGCGGTTCGGCTTACTTGATTGCGCAGATTCAGTTCTATCCAACTCGAAATTGTACTGTTTTGTTTGGTTGACTATAGTGTAGCAGGGCAGGCACTATAGGGGTATAATTTAGGTGAAGGTTGGATGTTGTTTGTCTGTATCTGCATGCTACAGGGCCAGGGGAAACCAGCGGAACCAGCATTTGGCTGGTTGGGCAAAGACAAAACAGGTTCTGTTTTTAGGACCTGAACCTGGTTGTTGTTTTCCCAGGTTGGAAAAACAGAACCAGAGGTTGTTTACCAACCTACCACCTGCTGTTTTGTCCAGCCAGGTTGGTTCTGTTGCTTGGAATTATTTGGGATCATCCTTGGTTGTTCCCAGGTTTATTCCCAAGGTCCTTGCTAGCTAGAACTATTTATTCTTTCTCTGTTTGTACCTGGATATAGTGAAATTGATTCAAGCGAATTCCTCCCTTCCTGGAAATTCGTTTCTACGCGGTGCGACGGCGGAATGGTACCCGAGTCAACGCTAGTACGCTAGTACTCCAACGCTAGGCTAACGCTGTCCGAGCCATAACTTCGTAATGGCAGAACTTTTCGCGAGGCAACTTGGCTTATTTTAAAGCTCTTAGAGTGAGCTTCGATAAAGGAAATTCTCAGCTTAATCCAATCGACGGTCTGCACGATACGCTGCGCGACGTTCAAGGTACTCTTGCTGTTTTGACTTAGTCCCTCTTGATCCCTCTCTCTACAAACTCGGACCCGAGGATAGGGGCTGGTCTTGTACCAGGCACCCAAGGACCCTTGGAGGTGACCCCGAGGAGAGGTTTTAAGTTTGATAAAGTCTTAATAGCTTGAGTTTATTAGGCCCTTACACCAACAAGCTAGTATCAGAGCTGCGTAATAGTGATCCTCCTTATAGGTAGCTATGGCGGGCAACACCTCGGCGGTAGCTGGTGAATCTTCAGCCCAAGATCGTAGCGGCAGCCAAGATTCTGGTGTTTCTGCGCCAAGGGAAGCGCGAACAAGCCAGGGCTCGCTGATCAAGGAGGTGCTGAAAAACTTCACCGTCGAGAAGTTCAATGGTGAGGGCTATGATGATTGGGCCTGGAAAATGCAACTTTATTTCCGTCAGATCGGTTTGCTGAAAGTGATCATTGGGGAGGAGCCTAGACCGAGTGACCCCGCCCTTCATGAAGATTGGGACGAGCGCGCCTTGGCTGGCTACTATTTGATGTCGCAGAGTTTGGAGCTGAACCAGCGTCACCACGTCATGCACTTGCTGCCGGAGGTTGAGTGCGGTCCGAAGGCGTGGACCGTGTTGAAGGAGCTGCACGCCCCGACCTCCGTTGTTGCAACATTGATGCTGGAGAGGGAGCTGTCCGCGTTGCAGCTGAGCGAGGGAGAGCCGGTGCAACCTGTCCTGGACAAATTGCGCGACCTCTACGCGAAGTTGGCGACCGCGGGAATCACCTACCCGGAGCAGACCAAGTGCCTGAAGATGCTCTCGCTGCTGCCGGAATCGTGGCTTCAATTCACGAGCGGATTGAGCCTGCCGCAGAACCAGAGCTCATGGACACTCGAGTAGGTGCGGACAAAGATTCTAGAGGTAAACTTCCGTCGCCGTCAACTGAGGGGTGGAGACAACGGCAGCAGCGGCTACGGGATGCAAGGGAGCCGACGTGGCAAAGGACGTGGCTTCGGTGGTGCTGGACGCGGTGCAAAGAAAGACGACGACTCCAACGACCAACAAGGAGGTACTGGTTGGGGTCGCGGTGCGAAATCTGGACGTGGGGGCAAGTCGGGTGCTGGTGGCAAAATGAAAGGGAGTTGCTGGTATTGTGAGAAGAAAGGGCACCCCTGGTTTTTGTGCTATAAGAAACCCGATGGATGGACCCCCCAGAATTGTCACCAGGATGGCGGCGCGCGGAGGAACCAGAAAAACGGCGCCAACATGGTCGCCGATTCGTCCGACAACAACCTGAAGGGCAACAGTGGTGCGGAAAAAAAGAAGGAGCGCACCGCGGGCCAATTCTTCCATATGGGAGACAAGGGGGAGCAAGGAGACGCATCTGCTAAGGCTGGAGCAGAGCTGCACCCCCTGGACCATTGGGTGTTGGACACAGGCGCTGCTTGGACAATGACGCCGCGCAAGGACCTGCTGGACGACATACGTTGCACCGATTAATGAGGTGTGCTCTGCCTCTGGACATGTATTGAAGGTGGCTGGTGCGGGACGAGCTGCGTTGAAGGGAGCGGATGGCAAGCCGGTGGTGCTGCATGACGTTCTCCTCATCCCCGACCTGAAGGCCAACCTTATCTCCCTCCGTAAGCTTGGCAAGGCTGGGGTGAATACCAATACGGATGGGGCTCGCACTTATAAGGGGAAGCTGGGCAATCGGGTGCTTTGGGATCTGCACGAGAGCAAGGACGTGTACAGATCTATGTGGCAGCTGCCGGCGCTGGCGTGGCACGGTGGGGGGCAGGCTGGAGAGGGGTCTGCATCCCAGGGGGAGTGCAACGCCGTTGGAGGGGTTGGTGTGAAAGTGTCGGCCAGATCTGGAGAGACGGATTGGGCAACTGCACACCGACGTTTGGGGCATGTGGCAATGCCTTTGCTGAAGCAGCTGGAGAAGGATGGAGCCGTTAAGGGCTTGAAGCTGAACGGACAACTACCTGATATTAACTGTGAAATTTGCCTCCTTTCAAAGTTCACCCGTTTCCCCTTCCATAGTGTGGCTGGCAGGAGCAAAAAGCCGTTGGAGCTGGTCCACATGGACTTGGTGGGGCCGCTGCCGGTGCAAGGGCACAAGGGGGAGCGGTACTTCCTAACGATAGTGGATGACTGGAGCAGGCTAATGTGGGCGTATCCGCTGAAGCAGAAAGATCACGCCGCCTCCACGATTTGGGACGATTGGCTGCCGTTCGTGGAGAAGCAAGCGGAGTGTGTGGTGAAGCGGATTAGGACAGATCGGGGTGGTGAGTTCCTTGGAGCTGAGATGACGGCCTGGCTCAAGAAGCAGGGCATCCAGAGGGAGCTGACCACGGCTTACACCCCACAGTCCAACGGTGTAGCAGAACGGGCGAACCGGACAATTCTGGAGACAGCTAGGGCGCTGCTCATAGAATCTGGGCTGGGCAACTTGATGTGGCCCCATGCTGTTCGGCACGCTACCGTCGCTAGAAACAGGGTACTCACAAAGGTTGGGGATGACTCGTGGGTGCCGATGGAGAGGTGGCTTGGGAGGAAGCCGACGGTGGACATGCTGAGGGTGTTCGGTTGCATGGCAGTCGCCCACGTCCCCAAGACCTACCGCAGTAAGTTGGGGGCGAGTGCAATCTGGTGTGTGCATTTGGGGCTGGCTGTTGAGAGCAAGGGATGGCTGCTGTGGGAACCTTCCAAGGGTGTGTTGTTTGACAGCAGGGATGTGAAGTTTGTTGAGGGCATGATGTATGGGAGCTGGGAGAAACAGCCGGAGGCCAGGGTGTCCCAGCAGATGAAGCAGATCACCATGCAGCTGGACCTGACTCCTAGTGTGTGGGAGGAGGGAGAGGAGGCAGCTGCAGAGGGTGGTGATGGAAAGAAGGTACAGGAGGCACCTGCTGGTGGAGAAAATGATGTGGAGACTGGCACTAGTGGAGCTGCTGGATCTGAGGGGAAAGAGCAGCAGCAGGGGAAAACTAAGAAGCCGAAGGGTGTCGTTATGAAGGGATGGGAGACACCCGTCTCCAGGCCAGGACGTACCCGTATGGCTACTAAGAACCTGACTGCAGGAGCTGATGTAGCTGAGCAGCAGCTTGGGACCGAGGAGGCATTGCTGATTCTACCGCATAGCTATGACCCGGATGAGGAGGATGAGCCTACGTACTGTTTTCTTGCCCCTGCACCAGAGGAACCAGCTAGCATGGAGGAGGCATTAGCTGGACCAGATAGGGACAAATGGCTAGCTTCCAGGGATGCTGAGTACCAGAGCCTGCTGGAGAATGGGACTTGGGAACTAGTGGTGCTGCCTGAGGGAAAGAAAGCGGTACAATGCAAGTGGGTGCTAAGGATCAAGACTGACGACAAGGGGCAGGTCACCATCTACAAGAGTAGGTTGGTGGCTAAGGGGTTTATGCAGAAGGAGAAGCGGGACTTCAATGAGATCTTTGCTCCCACTGCCAAACCCCCTACCCTTCGTGTCTTGTTGGCAGATGCAGCCGTTAGTGGGAAGTTCATTATCCAGATGGACATATCAACGGCATTCCTCAACGGGATTTTAGAGGAGGAGGTGTTCATGATACAGCCACCTGGGTATGAGGATGGTACGAGCAGGGTGTGCAAGCTGAAAAAGTCCATTTACGGCTTGAAGCAGGCGCCACGCTGCTGGTACCAGAAGTTGGCAGCTATTTTAGAGGAGATGGGATTCATGACCAGCAGCTGTGATGAGAGCCTCTTTCTCAAGGGGGAGGGGGAGAAGCTGGTGCTGTTTCTGGTCTATGTGGACAACATTCTTCTCTTTAGCAGCAGCATGAAGGAGATCCAGAAGGTGCAGCAGCAGCTGATGGAGAATTTCAAGTGCAAGAACCTTGGGGAGGTAACGTACTACCTCTGGATGCACGTGGAGAGGGATCTGGATCACAGGTGGTTGAAGCTGCACCAGGAGAAGTTCGTCAAAGAGCTTGAGGAGAAGTACGGAATTGAGAATGAGCGCAAGGTTGCAACTCCCCTGCCAGCAAAATTCAAGCTTGTGAAAGCTGCAGAGGATGAAGGGGTTGAAGCCGAGGAGCAGCAGCAATTTCAGTCCTTGGTGGGCAGCCTCTTGTATGCAGCAGTTCACACGAGGCCCGACATCTCTTTCTCGGTTGGGCAGCTGGCTAGGGTGGTGCAGAATCCATCAGAGGAGCAGGTGGATGCAACTGAGCGTGTGGTGAAGTATCTGAACTCTCACCCAAGCATTGGAGTTCAATACTCTGCATCTGCACAGGTGAAGCAGAAAGGGGTTGAGGTGCTGAAAGAGAAGGGGGAGAGGCTTGGAGAAGGCAAGCTCTTTCTCACTTGCTTTACCGATGCTACGTGGGCCTCTAAGAAGGAGGATTCCTCATCAGTGGGAGGATACATCTGCGTAGTTGGAGGAGGACCTGTTAGTTGGAGGTCAAAGAAGCAGACGGAGACAGCACTCACTTCTGTGGAATCAGAGTACATGGCGATGTTCCATGGGGTGAAGGAGGTGATTTGGCTGAGGAGGCTGTTAGAGGAGATTGGCCAGGAGCAAAAGGTTGCTACGCCGCTGTTTTGTGATAGCAAGGGAGCTCTTGGGATGGCCAGGAACGCTGTGCTTTATGGGCTGAACAAGCACATGCGTATCAAGTGGCACTGGTTGCGTAAGGAGGTGAAGAGGGGGACGGTGAATCCGATCTACATCAAGACTCACCAGCAGCCAGCAGACTTCCTCACCAAGAGGCTTGCAGATGAGCCTCATTGGCGTTGTGTGCGCATGAGTGGAATGAGCATGAACTAGTATGGAATGATGGGGATGCAGCCGGCAGGCTGAGGGGGAGTGTGTTGGGTGCAAATTCACATTGCACGACATCCTGCCGTCTGTTTGTACGAGTATGCGTGTCCGAATGCATTTGGATATGAATGGAATGTTCGTGTGTTTGTTTGCTTTCGCAATTTTCGCTTGAAGCATTTGCAGGTACTCGCGCATTGTGCGCTTCGGCATAACATTGTACGCGCTATGAACAGTACAAGCAGAAAGGACGAGCTCGCAAAGGAGCCCAAGATGGAAGCTTTGCGCTTCGGCTTCCTTGATTGCCCAGATTCAGTTCTATCCAACTCGAAATTGTACTGTTTTGTTTGGTTGACTATAGTGTAGCAGGGCAGGCACTATAGGGGTACAATTTAGGTGAAGGTTAGATGTTGTTTGTCTGTATCTGCATGCTACAGGGCCAGGGGAAACCAGCGGAACCAGCATTTGGCTGGTTGGGCAAAGACCAAACAGGTTCTGTTTTTAGGACCTGAACCTGGTTGTTGTTTTCCCAGGTTGGAAAAACAGAACCAGAGGTTGTTTACCAACCTACCACCTGCTGTTTTGTCCAGCCAGGTTGGTTCTGTTGCTTGGAATTATTTGGGATCATCCCTGGTTGTTCCCAGGTTGATTCCCAAGGTCTTTGCTAGCTAGAGCTATTTATTCCTTCTCTGTTTGTACCTGGATATAGTGAAATTGATTCAAGCGAATTCCCCCTTTCCTGGAAAATCGTTTCTATGCGGTGCGACGGCGGAATGCTACCCGAGTCAACGCTAGTACGCTAGCACTCCAACGCTAGGCTAACGCTGTCCGAGCCATAACTTCGTAATGGCAGATCTTTTCGCCAGGCAACTTGGCTTATTTTAAAGCTCTTAGAGTGAGCTTCGATATAGGAAATTCTCAGCTTAATCCGATCGACGATCTGCACGATACGCTGCGCGACGTTCAAGGTACTCTTGCTGTTTTGACTAAGTCCCTCTTGATCCCTCTCTCTACAAACTCGGACCCGAGGATAGGGGCTGGTCTTGTACCAGGCACCCAAGGACCCTTGGAGGTGACCCCAAGGAGAGCTTTTAAGTTTGATAAAGTCTTCATAGCTTGAGTTTATTAGGCCCTTACACCAACACCCCAAACCGCACACCTATTTTTGCCTCATTCTCCGCTTCCAATCCTTGTACATGAAGTTTTCCATGAACCTGCTGTCCCTGCTCACCAATGACTTCTTGGTGAATGGGTCCCAAATAAGCCACCCCTTGCTGTTTTGAGCCATGCCCAAGTGCACGGCCCACACCGCCTTGGAGCTTGTTGTGCCGAAGATGCATAGGTACTAGGGCCATGCACATGCACCCGAACACCCGAAGCATATCCACCTTTGGCTTCCTTCCAAGCCACTCCAGATAGGGCACCCATTTGTCTGCTCCCACATGAGTCAAAACTCTGTTCTTGGCCACACATGTACTCCGCACTGCATCAGGCCAAAAGTAATCGGGTAGCCTGGCTCCAATAAGCAACCCGCGTGCCGTTTCCGTGATCGTGCGGTTCGCTTGCTCGGCGATGCCGTTCATTGCAAGGGAGTATGGCATGGTGAGGGAGTGCCGAATACCATTCTTCTTCAGCCACAACCCAAACTCCTTGCTCAGGAACTCTCCCCCTCGATCGGTGCAGATTGACTTGACTAGACGGTCTTGTTTCAGCTCCAGCATCGGGAACCAATCCGTCTTCAACGTTTCAGCCACGTCGCTCTTCTTCACCAGCACATACACCCAAGTCATGCGGGTATAGACGTCGACAATGGTGAGGAAATATTCAGCTCCAGCAGCTCCAAGCTTCGGGGGGCCCACCACGTCCATGACCACCTCATCAAGCGGTGCCTTTGCCGTTGCCTCCGAACTAGGGAACGGAAATCGGGTGAACTTGGCTTGAATGCACGTTGGGCAGCCAAGCACCTTATCGGGCTCCCCCTTCACACGTATGCTAGCAACCATCTGGTTCTTCACTAGCTGGTGCAAGATAGGCAGGGTCACATGCCCCATTTGCCGATGCAAGGTGAGCCAATCACACTCCCCCGTAGCCGAAGTTGGATTGGAGAATGCCGCGCTCGCAATAGCGCCCCACATGCTCTCTCTCCATGGTCCTCTTCCATTGATGCCTCGGGGTTCTTCTCACCCTTCTGCTGTTCCTTGGCTGCTGCATCATTCTCCTTCGGATCACTTAGCTTGCCGGTCCCTCCATGTGTGCTCTTCTTGAGCTCGTTCTCCTTAGCGCAACCGTTCTCGCCATCGCCGCTACCAACCGCTTCAACGTTGGCGCTGATGCTTGCGGCCACTTGCCTCTCCTTAGGCATGGGGACCACAGGGATCTGCCACATCTCGTTTTAGACATCCCTATCCCCATGAAGATCCCAAAGAATCCGATCGCCAATCCGTGCGGTGTAGGTCTTGGCTCCCTTCGAGTTCGTGTCCATGCCGGCCTTTGCCAACCGCAGCACGGAAATCAGGTTTGCAGCAAGGCTGGGCACCCAAAGGATGTTCTTGAGGCCCACCATCTTTCCATCAGCACCTTGAACATGGCCTTGCCCATGCCTTTCATATCTGCTCGCTGCCCCAAAGCCGATGTGAAGTGCTTCACCGATGACGGTTCAATTTCGGTGAGCAAGTCCGCGCGAGGTGTCATGGTATAGGTAGCATCATTATTGATCACCCAATAGTCCAGGGTGTGTAGGGTCACATTCTCCTAAGCTGCTGGCTCCTCAAAGCCTACATCCTTCACTATACCAGCTAGTACTTGCGTCGACACGAAGTAGAATTGACCCGAGTACCGATCATCGCTCGGGTCTATGTCGTTATCTTCGTTCTTTATGTTTGCAGCTCCACTTTCGCGACCGCCACGGCCTCCACAGTCTCTTCTTCTCCCACCTCCTGCTCCTTACCCTCTTGGCCTTGAGCAGGGGTCCAACCATCAGGGAGCTTGTAAGAATCGCGCCACATGTGTCCGGTCTCGTGGCAATAATGACATTCACCGTCAAACCGTCCGCGACCATAGCTCTTGTTGTCGATGCCGTATCCGCCACTCCCACGGCCTCTGCGGAAGTTGCTGCCACCAAACTTTCCTCCCCCTCGTCCTCTGCCTCTTCCTTGGCCATATCCACGGCTGACACTCGCTGCCCCAGCGCCATCTGCACTCGCCAACTTACGGCGGCGGAAGTCCCCTTGTAGGATCGCTCGCTTCACGTCTTCAAGTGAGAGGAGGGGCAAGTCACGATTAAGGTTGATGATGAGTGAGGACCATGACTCAGGGAGTACGGCCAGCAGCTTGGTCTTCTTCTGGAGCCCACTGTAGTTCAAATCAGCTCCCTAAAGCTGCATCAACATGTCTAAGAATTTCTGCACCCCGTCTTCCACGGGTTCATCTTCCTTAATTCGTAGCGTTGCCATTTGTCGTTCCAATATCACATCTACTGCCGCTGTTGCAGAAGCGTGTACATGCTTGAGTGCCCATGCTTTAGGTCTCTTCTCTGGTTCACGCTGGAAAGGCTTGATGTGACGGATTTGACTGCTCCCCAACGCTTGCCCGAGTAGGAGATAGCCTTGTGCGCTCTTCCGCACCCACGAGCTCTTCTCTGGGTCGTTTTCGGGACACTTCTCCGTTCCTTCCATCACCTCCAGCAAGTTATAGAGGTCAAAGACATTTTCCATTCTGAAGTACCATTCGGCAAAGTTGTCGCCGTTGAACTTGTCAAACCCGAACACTCTTGGTTCATCCCTTGAAGGCCCAAGAGTAGGTTGCACGGGCGCCATGGCCGGTGGTGCTGCACGACGTTCTCCTCGTTCCCGACCTGAAGGCCAACCTTATCTCCCTCCGTAAGCTTGGCAAGGCTGGGGTGAATACCAACACGGATGGGGCTCGCACTTATAAGGGGAAGCTGGGCAATCGGGTGCTTTGGGATCTGCACGAAAGCAAGGACGTGTACAGATCTATGTGGCAGCTGCCGGCGCTGGCGTGGCACGGTGGGGGGCAGGCTGGAGAGGGGTCTGCATCCCAGGGGGAGTGCAACGCCGTTGGAGGGGTTGGTGTGAAAGTGTCGGCCAGATCTGGAGAGACGGATTGGGCAACTGCACACCGACATTTGGGGCATGTGGCAATGCCTTTGCTGAAGCAGCTGGAGAAGGATGGAGCCGTTAAGGGCTTGAAGCTGAACGGACAACTACCTGATGATAACTGTGAAATTTGCCTCCTTTCAAAGTTCACCCGTTTCCCCTTCCATAGTGTGGCTGGCAGGAGCAAAAAGCCGTTGGAGCTGGTCCACATGGACTTGGTGGGGCCGCTGCCGGTGCAAGGGCACAAGGGGGAGCGGTACTTCATAACGATAGTGGATGACTGGAGCAGGCTAATGTGGGCGTATCCGCTGAAGCAGAAAGATCACGCCGCCTCCACGATTTGGGACGATTGGCTGCCGTTCGTGGAGAAGCAAGCGGAGTGTGTGGTGAAGCGGATTAGGACAGATCGGGGTGGTGAGTTCCTTGGATCGGGGTGTGGTCGTTTTCGGGACACTTCTCCGTTCCTTCCATCACCTCCAGCAAGTTATAGTGGTCAAAGACATATTCCATTCTGAAGTACCATTCGGCAAAGTTGTCGCCGTTGAACTTGTCAAACCCGAACACTCTTGGTTCATCCCTTGAAGGCCCAAGAGTAGGTTGCACGGGCGCCATGGCTGAATCACGGGGTTGACCTTCTGCTTCGGATCCTCCAATGCCACCAGCACCTCTCTCACCCCTATCTTCGCGTCCAGCCATCGTCCAAGCTACTCCAAGGCGCTCTGATATGTTGGTGTAAAGGCCTAATAAACTCAAGCTATTAAGACTTTATCAAACTTAAAACCTCTCCTCGAGGTCACCTCCAAGGGTCCTTGGGTGCCTGGTACAAGACCAGCCCCTATCCTCGGGTCCAAGTTTGTAGAGAGAGGGATCAAGAATGACTTAGTCAAAATAACAAGAGTACCTTGAACGTCGCGCATCGTATCGTGCAGACCGTCGACTTGATTAAGTTGAGAATTTCCTATATCGAAGCTCACTCCAAGAGCTTTAAAATAAGCCAAGTTGCCTCGCGAAAAGTTCTGCCGTTACGAAGTTATGGCTCGAACAGCGTTTGCCTAGCGTTGGAGTGCTAGCGTACTAGCGTTGAGTCGGGTAGCATTCCGCCGTCGCACCGCGTAGAAACAAAATTCCCGGAAGAGAGGAATTCGCTTGAATCAAATTCACTATATTCAGGAACAAACAGAGAAGGAATAAATAGCTCTAGCTAGCAAGGACCTTGGGAATCAACCTGGGAACAACCAGGGATGATCCCAAATAATTCCAAGCAGCAGAACCAACCTGGCTGGACAAAACAGCAGGTGGTAGGTTGGTAAACAACCTCTTGTTCTGTTTTTCCAACCTGGGAAAACAACAACCAGGTTCAGGTCCTAAGAACAGAACCTGTTTTGTCTTTGCCCAACCAGCCAAATGCTGGTTCCGCTGGTTTCCCCTGGCCCTGTAGCATGCAGATACAAACAAACAACATCCAACCTTCACCTGAATTGTACCTCTATAGTGCCTGCCCTGCTACACTATAGTCAACCAAACAAAACAGTACAATTTCGAATTGGATAGAACTGAATCTGCACAATCAATTCAACCGAACCGCAAAGCTTCCATCTTGGGTTACTTTACGAGCTCGTCCTTTCTGCTTGTACTGTTCATAGCGCGTACAATGTTGTGCCGAAGCGCATAATGTGCGAGTACCTGCAAATGCTTCAACAAAAATTGCGAAAGCAAACAAACACACGAACATTCCATTCACACCCAAATGCATTCGCACACGCATACTCATACAAACAGACGGCAGGATGTCGTGCAATGTGAATTTGCACCCAACACACTCCCCCTCAGCCTGCTGGCTGCATCCCCATCATTCCATATTAGTTCATGCTCATTCCACCCCAGTATTGAACTCCAATGCTTGGGTGAGAGTTCAGATACTTCACCACACGCTCAGCTGCATCCACCTGCTCCTCTGATGGATTCTGCACCACCCTAGCCAGCTGCCCAACCGAGAAAGAGATATCGGGCCTTGTGTGAACTGCTGCATACAAGATGCTGCCCACCAAGGACTGAAATTGCTGCTGCTCCTCGGCTTCAACCCCTCCATCCTCTGCAGCTTTCACAAGCTTGAATTCTGCTGGCAGGGGAGTTGCAACCTTGCGCTCATTCTCAATCCCGTACTTCTCCCCGAGCTCCTTGATGAACTTCTCCCGGTGCAGCTTCAACCACCTGTGATCCAGATCCCTCTCCACATGCATCCCGAGGTAGTACTTTACCTCCCCAAGGTTCTTGCACTTGAAGTTCTCCATCAGCTGCTGCTGCAGCTTCTGGATCTCCTTCATGCTGCTGCTAAAGAGAAGAATATCGTCCACATAGACCAGAAACAGCACCAGCTTCTCCCCCTCCCCCTTGAGAAAGAGGCTCTCATCACAGCTGCTGGTCATGAATCCCATCTTCTCTAAAACAGCTGCCAACTTCTGGTACCAGCAGCGTGGCGCCTGCTTCAAGCCGTAGATGGACTTTTTCAGCTTGCTCACCCTGCCTGTACCATCCTCATACCCAGGCAGCTGCATCATGTACACATCCTCCTCTAAAATCCCATTGAGGAATGCCGTTGATATATCCATCTGAATGATGAATTTCCCACTAAAGGTTGCATCTGCCAACAAGACACGAAGGGTAGGAGGTTTGGCAGTGGGAGCAAAGATCTCATTGAAGTCCCGCTTCTCCTTTTGCATAAACCCCTTAGCCACCAGCCTATTCTTGTAGATGGTGACCTGTTCCTTGTCATCGGTCTTGATCCTTAGCACCCACTTGCACTGTATGGCTTTCTTCCCCTCAGGCAGCACCACCAGCTCCCATGTCCCATTCTCTAGCAGGCTTTGGTACTCAGCATCCCTGGAAACCAGCCACTTCTCCCTATCTGGTCCAGCTAATGCCTCCTCCATGCTAGCTGGTTCCTCTGGTGCAGGGGCAAGAAAACAGTAGGCAGGTTCATCCTCCTCATCCGGATAATAGCCATGCAGTAGAATCAGCAATGCCTGCTCCAATCATCCACTATGGTCAGAAGGTACCGCTCCCCCTTGTGTCCCTGAACCGGCAGCGGCCCCACCAAGTCCATGTGGACCAGCTCCAACGGCTTCTTGCTCCTGCCAGCCAGACTATGGAATGGGAAATGGGTAAACCTTGAGAGCAAACAGATTTCACAATTCTCATCAGGTTGCTGTCCTTTCAACTTCAGACCTTTAACGGCTCCATCTTTGTCCAACTGCTTCAACAAGGGCATTGCCACATGCCCCAAGCGTCGGTATGCCGTTGCCCAATCTGTCTCCCCAGATCTGGCCGACACTTTCACACCAACCCCTCCAACGGCATTGCACTCCCCCTGGGATGCAGACCCCTCTCCAGCCTGCCCCCCACCATACTACGCCAACGCCGGCAGCTGCCACATCGATCTGTACATGTCCGTGCTCTCGTGCAGATCCCAAAGCACCCGATTGCCCAGCTGCCCCTTGTAAGTGCGTGCCCCATCCGTGCTAGTGCTCACCCCAGATTTGCCAAGCTTACGGAGGGAGATGAGGTTGGCCTTGAGTTCAGGAACGAGAAGAACGTCGTGCAGCACCACTGGCTTGCCATTCGCTCCCTTAAACGCAGCTCGTCCCGCACCAGCCACCTTCAGCGCGTGTCCAGAGGCGGAGCAGACTTCGTTGATCGGTGCAGCGCGTACGTGGTCCAGCAGGTCCTTGCGTGGCATCATCGTCCAAGCAGCGCCTGTGTCCAACTGTCAAACACTATATGTGTTATTATTGTGTAGGCTATAGTGGGTTAGACTTTAGGGGGTAGACAAAGTTTGGGTTTCCTACTTGTACTCCAACTTTTATAGTGCAATCACTTCTTCTTCATAACATGGAATCAGAGCAGGTCCTCGGCTAGGACCGATTCCTAGGGCCCACCACTACTGCTACCTACTAGTACCCTCGTGCGCCCTACTGTCGGAGCGCCCTCGAGCGCCCCCCCCCCCTAGCGCCCTCGTGCGCCTCGTTTTCACGGCCCCCTAAGGCCCCGCGACCCGCGACCCGCCCCCCTCTTAGCAACCCGCGCGCCGCCCCTTAGAGGCCCCGTCCACCCCGCGCGCCGCCCCTTAGAGGCCCCGTCCGCCCTGTTTGCCCCGCGCGCCCATCCCATAGTGGCCCCGTCCGCCCCGTCGACCCCACGTGCCGCCCCTTAGCGGCCGCGCTGGCCCTGTGGACCCCGCGCGTCGCCCTCTTTAGAGGCCCCAGCCGGCCCCGTCGACCCGACGAGCCGCCCCTTAGCGGCCCCGCTAGCCCCGTCGACCCCACGCGCGATCCTCTTTCAGAGGCCTCGTCGGCCCTGTTTGCCCCTTAGCGGCCCCGTCGGCCCCCTCTCGACCCGCGCGCCGCCCCTTAGCACCCCGCTACGACACCCACGAGCCGCCCAGCCCGAACCGAGCCACTCAGCCCGAACCAAGCCGCGCTGCCTGAACCCAGCCGTGCCGCCCTACCCGAGCCGGGCCGCCCTACCAGAACCGAGCCGCGCCGCCCGTACTGGACCGAGCCGCCCTATCTGAGTCGCCCTGCCTACTGTTTTAGGGTGCAACTACTGCTACTCTACTGCTGCTATGGGTAGCCCTCCTGTGCTAGCTTTCGATGCTGAGGGCCGCCCAGTGAAGTTCGATACCTGGCTAGATGTCTCCTACAGCTCACTGCCAAGGAGGACATCTCACTGTACGATCACATCCTAGGCCATGCTATTGCTCCTGCTGCTACTGCTGACAGCACTACTCGCTCATATTGGAAGACTCGAGACGCCCACGCTCGCTTCGCTATTCGCAACTCCCTGCCGATAGACGAGCGCGAGCACTTTGGCCAGCACAAGACTGCACAGGCACTGTACACCGCTGTCGTTGCCCGCTACTCCTCACCTGCCTCTGCCGCGCTAGGCCGTCTCTCACTCCCCTACCTGTTTCCCGACCTGGCCTCGTTCCACACAGTCGCTGACCTCATCACTCACCTCCGTACTAGTGAGGCCCGCTTCCGTGCCGCCATGCCCGATGAGTTTCTTGTTGGGTGCAAATTCACATTGCAAGACATCCTGCTGTATGTTTGTATGAGTATGCGTGTGCGAATGCATTTGCGTGTGAATGGTATGTTCGTGTGTTTGTTTGCTTTCGCAATTTTCGCTTGAAGCATTTGCAGGTACTCGCACAATGTGCGCTTCGGCATAACATTGTACGCGCTATGAACAGTACAAGCAGAAAGGACGAGCTCGCAAAGGAACCCAAGATGGAAGCTTTGTGGTTCGGCTTACTTGATTGCGCGGATTCATTTCTATCCAACTCGAAATTGTACTGTTTTGTTTGGTTGACTATAGTGTAGCAGGGCAGGCACTATAGGGGTACAATTTAGGTAAAGGTTGGATGTTGTTTGTCTGTATCTGCATGCTACAGGGCCAGGGGAAACCAGCGGAACCAGCATTTGGCTGGTTGGGCAAAGACAAAACAGGTTCTGTTTTTAGGACCTGAACCTGGTTGTTGTTTTCCCAGGTTGGAAAAACAGAACCAGAGGTTGTTCACCAACCTACCACCTGCTATTTTGTCCAGCCAGGTTGGTTCTGTTGCTTGGAATTATTTGGGATCATCCCTGGTTGTTCCCAGGTTGATTCCCAAGGTCCTTGCTAGCTAGAGCTACTTATTCCTTCTCTGTTTGTACCTGAATATAGTCAAATTGATTCAAGCGAATTCCTTCCTTGCTGGAATTTCCTTTCTACGCGGTGCGACGGCGGAATGCTACCCGAGTCAAACGCTAGTACGCTAGCACTCCAATGCTAGGCTAACGCTGTCCGGGCCATAACTTCGTAATGGCAGAACTTTTCGCGAGGCAATTTGGCTCATTTTTAAGCTCTTGGAGCGAGCTTCGATATAGGAATTTCTCAGCTTAATCCGATCGGGCGGTGTGCACAATACGCTGCGCGACGTTCAAGGTACTCTTGCTGTTTTGACTAAGTCCCTCTTGATCCCTCTCTCTACAAACTCGGACCCGAGGATAGGGGCTGGTCTTGTACCAGGCACCCAAGGACCCTTGGAGGTGACCCCGAGGAGAGGTTTTAAGTTTGATAAAGTCTTAATAGATTGAGTTTATTAGGCCCTTACACCAATATGCACGGCGCTGCAGTCTCAGGAGTGGCGCTCCTAGTGTCGCGGACCCTGCTACTGGTGATGCGGACCCTGGCGTTGGAGCTGCTGCTGGTGCTGCAGACCCGGGCGTTGGAGCTGTTGCTGGTGCTGCGGACCCGGGCGTTGGAGCTGCTGCTGGTGTTGCAGACCAGGGCGTTTGAGCTACAGCTGGTGCTGCAGACCCTGGCGTTGGGGTTGCTACTGGTGCTGCGGACCCGGGCGTTGGAGCAGCTGCGGGTGCTGCAGACCCGTGCGTTGGAGGTGCTGGGGGTGCTGCTGGAGCTGCTGGAGATTCTGGTGTTGTCTCGACTGCTGCAGGGGGCACCTCACGGCCGCGGCCGTACTTTGTTCCACTCCTTCAGCAGGTTCTTAGTCAGTCACCTCCGCCTTGCCCCCCTCCTTCTGTAGAGTGTCCACCGCCGGTCCAGTCGCAGTCACAGCTATCGCCTGCCTCACCACTTTCTCGTCCTTCTCCCTACACTGGTCCTACAAGCGGTCTCATAGAGCGTCGTCAGCCTGAGTCTCGCCGTGTGTCGCCTGTGTCCCGTCCTGAGTCGCCTGTTCGTACTACTTCCACCAGTCGCCGTACTCCGCGTGAGCGTCCGCCACCAGTCCCTAACACACACCGGATGTCACTGCGTCCCTCCACTGCTCCACATCGTGTCCCTCTACCGTCTCCTTCTGAGTCTTCTCTTCCATCTCTTGCTGACTCTGAGTCTGACTGTCTCCGTGCTGCCAGTCCTACTGTCACGCGTCTCCTGGCCACTTCTGTCACTGACCCTTTCTTTGGGTCTGCTGCTGCGTCTGCCCTAGTTGCTGAGCTTGTCGACTTCGCTGCTCGCTGTCGTCTAGACTACGCTGCCAGTCTTGTCGCTGAGTCTGAGTCTGTATGTCCTCCGTCCGTCGGGGGTGAGTGTGCTCTTAGCACGGACGTCCTTGAGGACAAACAGGAGGATCTTGAGTGTCTTACACTCGATGCGCCCCATCTCGTGTCCATGCTAGTTGCCCCTGAGGGAGACCCGGATGCACCAGTCATCCCGACTCCTCGATCGTACGCTGAGGCGATCGAGCGTCCCTTCTCCTCACAGTGGCAGTCAGCCATGGACACAGAGATGGCTTCCAGGAAGTCCACAGGCACCTACGTCGTCGAGGTTCCCCCACCTGGGGCGAACATCGTCAGAGGCATGTGGATTTTCAGGGTGAAGCGGCCGCCGGGTTCTCCGCCTGTCTGCAAGGCTCGTTACGTTGCTCGAGGCTTCAGTCAGCGAGAGGGAGTAGACTTCTTCCAGACCTTCTCCCCCACCCCGAAGATGACCACTCTTCGGGTACTACTGCACGTTGCTGCTCAGCGCGACTACGAGCTTCACTCTCTTGACTTCAGCACAGCTTTCTTGCAGAACAGTTTGCACGAGGAGATCTGGCTGCGCCGCCCTACTGGCTTCACTGGGTCGTTCCCTTCTGGTACACAGTGGAGCCTCCGCCGGCCGGTCTACGGTCTCCGCCAGGCGCCACGTGAGTGGCACGACACACTTGTTGGGTGCAAATTCACATTGCACGACATCCTGCCGTCTGTTTGTACGAGTATGCGTGTGCGAATGCATTTGCGTGTGAATAGTATGTTCGTGTGTTTGTTTGCTTTCGCAATTTTCGCTTGAAGCATTTGCAGGTAGTCACGCATTGCGCGATTCGGCATAACATTGTACGCGCTATGAACAGTACAAGCAGAAAGGACGAGCTCGCAAAGGAACCCAAGATGGAAGCTTTGCGGTTCGGCTTACTTGATTGCGCAGATTCAGTTCTATCCAACTCGAAATTGTACTGTTTTGTTTGGTTGACTATAGTGTAGTAGGGCAGGCACTACAGGGGTACAATTTAGGTGAAGGTTGGATGTTGTTTGTCTGTATCTGCATGCTACAGGGCCAGGGGAAACCAGCGGAACAAGCATTTGGCTGGTTGGGCAAAGACAAAACAGGTTCTGTTTTTAGGACCTGAACCTGGTTGTTGTTTTCCCAGGTTGGAAAAACAGAACCAGAGGTTGTTTACCAGTTTTGTCCAGCCAGGTTGGTTCTGTTGCTTGGAATTATTTGGGATCATCCCTGGTTGTTCCCAGGTTTATTCCCAAGGTCCATGCTAGCTAGAACTATATATTCCTTCTCTGTTTGTACCTGAATATAGTCAATTTGATTCAAGCGAATTCCTTCCTTGCTGGAATTTCCTCTCTACGCGGTGCAACGGCGGAATGCTACCCGAGTCAACGCTAGTACGCTAGCACTCCAACGCTAGGCTAACGCTGTCCAAGCCATAACTTCGTAATGGCAGAACTTTTCGCGAGGCAACTTGGCAAATTTGAAAGCTCCTAGAGTGAGCTTCGATATAGGAAATTCTCAGCTTAATCCGATCGACGGTCTGCACGATACGTTGCGCGACGTTCAAGGTACTCTTGCTGTTTTGACTTAGTCCCTCTTAATCCCTCTCTCTACAAACTCGGACCCGAGGATAGGGGCTGGTCTTGTACCAGGCACCCAAGGACCCTTGGAGGTGACCCCGAGGAGAGGTTTTAAGTTTGATAAAGTCTTAATAGCTTGAGTTTTTTAGGCCCTTACACCAACAAGCTGGTATCAGAGCTGCGTTATTGTGATCCTCGATATAGGTAGCTATGGCGGGGAACACCTCGGCGGTAGCTGGTGAATCTTCAGCCCAAGATCGTAGCGGCAGCCATGATTCTGATGTTTCTGCGCCAAGCGGAGCGCGAACAAGCCAGGGCTCGCTGATCAAGGAGGTGCTGAAAAACTTCACCGTCGAGAAGTTCAATGGTGAGGGCTATGATGATTGGGCCTGGAAAATGCAACTCTATTTCCGTCAGATCGGTTTGCTGAAACTAATGATTGGGGAGGAGCCTAGACCGAGTGACCCCGCCCTTCAGGAAGATTGGGACGAGCGCGCCTCGGCTGGCTACTACTTGATGTCGCAGAGTTTGGAGCTGAACCAGCGTCACCACGTGATGCACCTGCTGGAGGAGGTTGAGTGCGGTCCGAAGGCGTGGACGGTGTTGAAGGAGCTGCACGCCCCTACGTCCGTCGCTGCGATGCTCATGATGGAGAGGGAGCTGTCCGCGTTGCGCCTAAGCGAGGGAGAGCCGGTGCAACCTATCCTGGACAAGATGCGTGATCTCTACGCGAAGTTGGCGACCGCGGGAATCACCTACCCGGAGCAGACCAAGTGCCTGAAGATGCTCTCGCTGCTGCCGGAATCGTGGCTTCAATTCACGAGCGGATTGAGCCTGCCGCAGAACCAGAGCTTGTGGACGCTCGAGTGGGTGCGGACGAAGATTCTGGAGGAGGACTTCCGTCGCCGCCAACTGAGGGGTGGAGACGATGGCAGCAGCGGCTACGGGATGCAAGGGAGCCGACGTGGCAAAAGACGTGGCTTCGGTGGTGCTGGACGCGGTGCAAAGAAAGACGACGACTCCAACGACCAACAAGGAGGTATCGGTTGGGGTCGCGGTGCGAAATCTGGACGTGGGGGCAAGTCGGGTGCTGGTGGCAAAATGAAAGGGAGTTGCTGGTATTGTGAGAAAGAAGGGCACCCCTGGTTTTTCTGCTATAAGAAACCCGATGAATGGACCCCCCAGAATCGTCATCAGGATGGCGGCGCGCAGAGGAACCAGAAAAACGGCGCCAACATGGTCGCTGATTCGTCCGACAACAAGTCGAAGGGCAACGGCGGTGCGGAAAAGAAGGAGTGCACCGCGGGCCAATTCTTCCATATGGGAGACAAGGGGGAGCAAGGAGACACATCTGCTAAGGCTGGAGCAGAGCTGCACCCCCTGGATTATTGGGTGTTGGACACAGGCGCTGCTTGGACAATGACGCCGCGCAAGGACCTGCTGGACGACGTACGAGCTGCTCCGATCAACGAGCTGTGCTCCGCCTCTGGACACGCGCTGAAGGTGGCTGGTGCGGGACGAGCTGCGTTTAAGGGAGCGGATGGCAAGCCGGTGGTGCTGCACGACGTTCTTCTTGTTCCTGAACTTAAGGCCAACCTCATCTCCCTCCGTAAGCTTGGCAAGTCTGGGGTGAGCACTAGCACGGATGGGGCACGCACTTATAACGGGAAGCTGGGCAATCGAGTGCTTTGGGAACTGCACGAGAGCAAGGACGTGTACAGATCTATGTGGCAGCTGCCGGCGCTGGCGTCGCACGGTGGGGGGCAGGCTGGAGAGGGGTCTGCATCCCAGGGGGAGTGCAACGCCGTTGGAGGGGTTGGTGTGAAAGTGTCAGCCAGATCTGGGGAGACAGATTGGGCAACTGCACACCGACATTTGGGGCATGTGGCAATGCCTTTGCTGAAGCAACTGGAGAAGGATGGAGCCGTTAAGGGCTTGAAGCTGAACGGACAACCACCCGATGATAACTGTGAAATTTGCCTCCTTTCAAAGTTCACCCGTTTCCCCTTCCATAGTGTGCCTGGCAGGAGCAAAAAGCCGTTGGAGCTGGTCCACATGGACTTGGTGGGGCCGCTGCCGGTACAAGGGCACAAGGTGTTGGGTGCAAATTCACATTGCACGACATCCTGCCGTCTGATTGTACGAGTACGCGTATGCGAATGCATTTGCGTGTGAATGGTATGTTCGTGTGTTTGTTTGCTTTCGCAATTTTCGCTTGAAGCATTTGCAGGTACTCGCACAATATGCGCTTCAGCATAACATTGTACGCGCTATGAACAGTACAAGCAGAAAGGACGAGCTCGCAAAGGAACCCAAGATGGAAGCTTTGCGGTTCAACTTACTTGATTGCGCAGATTCAGTTCTATCCAACTCGAAATTGTACTGTTTTGTTTGGTTGACTATAGTGTAGCAGGGCAGGCACTATAGGGGTACAATTTAGGTGAAGGTTGGATGTTGTTTGTCTGTATCTGCATGCTACAGGGCCAGGGGAAACCAGCGGAACCAGCATTTGGCTGGTTGGGCAAAGACAAAACAGGTTCTGTTTTTAGGACCTGAACCTGGTTGTTGTTTTCCCAGGTTGGAAAAACAGAACCAGAGGTTGTTTACCAACCTACCACCTGCTGTTTTGTCCAGCCAGGTTGGTTCTGTTGCTTGGAATTATTTGGGATGATCCCTGGTTGTTCTCAGGTTCATTCCCAAGGTCCTTGCTAGCTAGAACTATTTATTCCTTCTCTGTTTGTACCTGGATATAGTCAAATTGATTCAAGCGAATTCCTTCCTTGCTGGAATTTCGTTTTCTACGCGATGCGACGGTGGAATGCTACCCGAGTCAACGCTAGTATGCTAGCACTCCAACGCTAGGCTAACGCTGTCCGAGCCATAACTTCGTAATGGCAGAACTTTTCGCGAGGCAACTTGGTTTATTTTAAAGCTCTTAGAGTGAGCTTCGATATAGCAAATTCTCAGCTTAATCCGGTCGACGGTCTGCACGATACGCTGCGCGACGTTCAAGGTACTCTTGCTGTTTTGACTAAGTCCCTCTTGATCCCTCTCTCTACAAACTCGGACCCGAGGATAGGGGCTGGTCTTGTACCGGGCACCCAAGGACCCTTGGAGGTGACCCCGAGGAGAGGTTTTAAGTTTGATAAAGTCTTAATAGCTTGAGTTTATTAGGCCCTTACACCAACAAGCTGGTATCAGAGCTGCGTTATAGTGATCCTCGATATAGGTAGCTATGGCGGGCAACACCTCGGCGGTAGCTGGTGAATCTTCAGCCCAAGATCGTAGCGGCAGCCATGATTCTGGTGTTTCTGCGCCAAGGGGAGCGCGAACAAGCCAGGGCTCGCTGATCAAGGAGGTGCTGAAAAACTTCACCGTCGAGAAGTTCAATGGTGAGGGCTATGATGATTGGGCCTGGAAAATGCAACTTTATTTCCGTCAAATCGGATTGCTGAAACTAATGATTGGGGAGGAGCCTAGACCGAGTGACCCCGCCCTTCAGGAAGATTGGGACGAGCGCGCCTCGGCTGGCTACTACTTGATGTCGCAGAGTTTGGAGCTGAACCAGCGTCACCACGTCATGCACCTGCTGCCGGAGGTTGAGTGCGGTCCGAAGGCGTGGACGGTGTTGAAGGAGCTGCACGCCCCGACCTCCGTTGTTGCAACATTGATGCTGGAGAGGGAGCTGTCCGCGTTGCGCCTGAGCGAGGGAGAGCCGGTGCAACCTGTCCTGGACAAATTGCGCGACCTCTACGCGAAGTTGGCGACCGCAGGAATCACCTACCCGGAGCAAACAAAGTGCTTGAAGATGCTCTCGCTGCTGCCGGAATCGTGGCTTCAATTTACGAGCGGATTGAGCCTGCCGCAGAACCAGAGCTTGTGGACGCTCGAGTGGGTGCGGACGAAGATTCTGGAGGAGGACTTCCGTCACCGCCAACTGAGGGGTGGAGACGACGGCAGCAGCGGCTACGGGATGCAAGGGAGCCGACGTGGCAAAGGACGTGGCTTCGGTGGTGCTGGACGCGGTGCAAAGAAAGACGACGACTCCAACGACCAACAAGGAGGTACCGGTTGGGGTCGCGGTGCAAAATCTGGACGTGGGGGCAAGTCGGGTGCTGGTGGCAAAATGAAAGGGAGTTGCTGGTATTGTGAGAAGGAAGGGCACCCCTGGTTTTTGTGCTATAAGAAACCCGATGGATGGACCCCCCAGAATCGTCACCAGGATGGCGGCGCGCGGAGGAACCAGAAAAACGGTGCCAACATGATCGCTGATTCGTCCGACAACAACCCAAAGGGCAACGGCGGTGCGGAGAAGAAGAAGGAGCGCACCGCGGGCCAATTCTTCCATATGGGAGACAAGGGGGAGCAAGGAGACGCCTCTGCTAAGGCTGGAGCGGAGCTGCACCCCCTGGACTATTGGGTGTTGGACACAGGCGCTGCTTGGACAATGACGCCGCGCAAGGACCTGCTGGACGACGTACGCGCTGCACCGATTAATGAGGTGTGCTCTGCCTCTGGACACATGTTGAAGGTGGCTGGTGCGGGACGAGCTGCATTTAAGGGAGCGGATGGCAAGCCGGTGGTGCTGCACGACGTTCTCCTCGTCCCCGACCTGAAGGCCAACCTCATCTCCCTCCGTAAGCTTGGCAAGGCTGGGGTGAACACCAACACGGATGGGGCTCGCACTTATAAGGGGAAGCTGGGCAATCGGGTGCTTTGGGATCTGCACGAGAGCAAGGACGTGTACAGATCTATGTGGCAGCTGCCGGCGCTGGCGTGGCACGGTGGGGGGCAGGCTGGAGAGGGGTCTGCATCCCAGGGGGAGTGCAACGCCGTTGGAGGGGTTGGTGTGAAAGTGTCGGCCAGATCTGGGGAGACAGATTGGGCAACTGCACACCGACGTTTGGGGCATGTGGCAATGCCTTTGCTGAAGCAGCTGGAGAAGGATGGAGCCGTTAAGGGCTTGAAGCTGAACGGACAACCACCCGATGATAACTGTGAAATTTGCCTCCTTTCAAAGTTCACCCGTTTCCCCTTCCATAGTGTGGCTGGCAGGAGCAAAAAGCCGTTGGAGCTGGTCCACATGGACTTGGTGGGGCCGCTGCCGGTGCAAGGGCACAAGGGGGAGCGGTACTTCTTAACCATAGTGGATGACTGGAGCAGGCTAATGTGGGCGTATCTGCTGAAGCAGAAGGACCATGCCGCCTCTATGATACGGGAAGATTGGCTGCCATTCGTCGAGAAGCAAGCGGAGTGTGTGGTGAAGCGGATTAGGACAGATCGGGGTGGTGAGTTCCTTGGAGCTGAGATGACGGCCTGGCTCAAGAAGCAGGGCATCCAGAGGGAGCTGACCACGGCTTACACCCCACAGTCCAACAGTGTAGCAGAACGGGCGAACCGGACAATTCTGGAGACAGCTAGGGCGCTGCTCATAGAATCTCGGCTGGGCAACTTGATGTGGCCCCATGCTGTTCGGCACGCTACCGTCGCTAGGAACAGGGTACTCACAAAGGTTGGGGATGACTCGTGGGTGCCGTTGGAGAGGTGGCTTGGGAGGAAGCCGCCGGTGGACATGCTGAGGGTGTTTGGTTGCATGGCAGTCGCCCACGTCCCCAAGACCTACCGCAGTAAGTTGGGGGCGAGTGCAATCTGGTGTGTGCATTTGGGGCTGGCTGCTGAGAGCAAGGGATGGCTGCTGTGGGAACCTTCCAAGGGTGTGTTGTTTGACAGCAGGGATGTGAAGTTTGTTGAGGGCATGATGTATGGGAGCTGGGAGAAACAGCCGGAGGCCAGGGTGTCCCAGCAGATGGAGCAGATCACCATGCAGCTGGACCTGACTCCTAGTGTGTGGGAGGAGGGAGAGGAGGCAGCTGCAAAAGATGGTGCTGGAGAGAAGGTGCAGGAGGCACCTGCCGGTGAAAACAATTGTGTGGAGACTAGCGGTAGCACTAGTGGAGCTGCTGGATCCGAGGGAGGAGAGCAGCAGCAGGCGAAAACTAAGAAGCCGAAGGGTGTTGTTATGAAGGGATGGGAGACACCCGTCTCCAGGCCAGGACGTACCCGTATGGCTACTAAGAAGCTGACCGCAGGAGCTGATGTAGCGGAGCAGCAGCTTGGGACAGAGGAGGCATTGCTGATTCTACCGCATGGCTATGACCCGGATGAGGAGGATGAGCCTGCGTACTGTTTTCTTGCCCCTGCACCAGAGGAACCAGCTAGCATGGAGGAGGCATTAGCTGGACCAGATAGGGACAAATGGCTGGCTTCTAGGGATGCTGAGTACCAGAGCCTGCTGGAGAATGGGACTTGGGAACTAGTGGTGCTGCCTGAGGGAAAGAAAGCGGTACAATGCAAGTGGGTGCTAAGGATCAAGACTGACGACAAGGGGCAGGTCACCATCTACAAGAGTAGGTTGGTGGCTAAGGGGTTTATGCAGAAGGAGAAGCGGGACTTCAATGAGATCTTTGCTCCCACAGCCAAAACCCCTACCCTTCGTGTCTTGTTGGCAGATGCAGCCGTTGGTGGGAAGTTCATTATCCAGATGGATATATCAACGGCATTCCTCAATGGGATTTTAGAGGAGGAGGTGTTCATGACGCAGCCGCCTGGGTATGAGGATGGTACGGGCAGGGTGTGCAAGCTGAAAAAGTCTATCTATGGCTTGAAGCAGGCGCCACGCTGCTGGTACCAGAAGTTGGCAGCTGTTTTAGAGGAGATGGGATTCAAGACCAGCAGCTGTGATGAGAGCCTCTTTCTCAAGGGGGAGGGGGAGAAGCTGGTTCTGTTTCTGGTCTATGTGGACGACATTCTTCTCTTTAGCAGCAGCATGCAGGAGATCCAGAAGGTGCAGCAGCAGCTGATGGAGAACTTCAAGTGCAAGAACCTTGGGGAGGTAAAGTACTACCTCGGGATGCACGTAGAGAGGGATCCAGATCACAGGTGGTTGAAACTGCACCAGGAGAAGTTAATCAAGGATCTGGGGGAGAAGCAAGGGATTGAGAATGAGCGCAAGGTTGCAACTCCCCTGCCAGCAGAATTCAAGCTTGTGAAAGCTGCAGAAGATGAAGGGGTTGAAGCCGAGGAGCAGCAGCAATTTCAGTCCTTGGTGGGCAGCCTCTTGTATGCAGCAGTTCACACGAGGCCCGACATCTCATTCTCGGTTGGGCAGCTGGCTAGGGTGGTGCAGAAACCATCAGAGGAGCAGGTGGATGCAGCTGAGCGTGTGGTGAAGTATCTGAACTCTCACCCAAGCATTGGAGTTCAGTATTCCGCATCTGCACAGGTGAAGCAGAAAGGGGTTGAGGTGCTGAAAGAGAAGGGGGAGAGGCTTGGAGAAGGCAAGCTCTTTCTCACTTGCTTTACCGATGCTACGTGGGCCTCTGAGAAGAAAGATTCTTCATCTGTGGGAGGATACATCTGCGTAGTAGGGGGAGGACCTGTTAGTTGGAGGTCCAAGAAGCAGACGGAGACAGCACTCTCTTCCGTGGAGTCAGAGTACATGGCGATGTTCCATGGGGTAAAGGAGGTGATTTGGCTGAGGAGGCTATTAGAGGAGATTGGCCAGGAACAAAAGATTGCTACGCCGCTGTTTTGTGATAGCAAGGGAGCTCTTGGGATGGCCAGGAACGCTGTGCTTCATGGGCTGAACAAGCACATGCGTATCAAGTGGCACTGGCTGCGTAAGGAGGTGAAGAGGGGGACGGTGAATCCGATCTACATCAAGACTCACCAGCAGCCAGCAGACTTCCTCACCAAGAGGCTTGCGGATGAGCCTCATTGGCGTTGTGTGCGCATGAGTGGAATGAGCATGAACTAGTATGAAATGATGGGGATGCAGCCGGCAGGCTGAGGGGGAGTGTGTTGGGTGCAAATTCACATTGCACGACATCCTGCCGTCTGATTGTACGAGTACGCGTATGCGAATGCATTTGCGTGTGAATGGTATGTTCGTGTGTTTGTTTGCTTTCGCAATTTTCGCTTGAAGCATTTGCAGGTACTCGCACAATATGCGCTTCGGCATAACATTGTACGCGCTATGAACAGTACAAGCAGAAAGGACGAGCTCGCAAAGGAACCCAAGATGGAAGCTTTGCGGTTCAACTTACTTGATTGCGCAGATTCAGTTCTATCCAACTCGAAATTGTACTGTTTTGTTTGGTTGACTATAGTGTAGCAGGGCAGGCACTATAGGGGTACAATTTAGGTGAAGGTTGGATGTTGTTTGTCTGTATCTGCATGCTACAGGGCCAGGGGAAACCAGCGGAACAAGCATTTGGCTGGTTGGGCAAAGACAAAACAGGTTCTGTTTTTAGGACCTGAACCTGGTTGTTGTTTTCCCAGGTTGGAAAAACAGAACCAGAGGTTGTTTACCAACCTACCACCTGCTGTTTTGTCCAGCCAGGTTGGTTCTGTTGCTTGGAATTATTTGGGATGATCCCTGGTTGTTCTCAGGTTCATTCCCAAGGTCCTTGCTAGCTAGAACTATTTATTCCTTCTCTGTTTGTACCTGGATATAGTCAAATTGATTCAAGCGAATTCCTTCCTTGCTGGAATTTCGTTTTCTACGCGATGCGACGGCGGAATGCTACCCGAGTCAACGCTAGTATGCTAGCACTCCAACGCTAGGCTAACGCTGTCCGAGCCATAACTTCGTAATGGCAGAACTTTTCGCGAGGCAACTTGGTTTATTTTAAAGCTCTTAGAGTGAGCTTCGATATAGCAAATTCTCAGCTTAATCCGGTCGACGGTCTGCACGATACGCTGCGCGACGTTCAAGGTACTCTTGCTGTTTTGACTAAGTCCCTCTTGATCCCTCTCTCTACAAACTCGGACCCGAGGATAGGGGCTGGTCTTGTACCGGGCACCCAAGGACCCTTGGAGGTGACCCCGAGGAGAGGTTTTAAGTTTGATAAAGTCTTAATAGCTTGAGTTTATTAGGCCCTTACACCAACACAAGGGGGAGCGGTACTTCCTAACCATAGTGGATGACTGGAGCAGGCTAATGTGGGCGTATCCGCTGAAGCAGAAAGATCACGCCGCCTCCACGATTCGGGACGATTGGCTGCCGTTAGTGGAGAAGCAAGCGGAGTGTGTGGTGAAGCGGATTAGGACAGATCGGGGTGGTGAGTTCCTTGGAGCTGAGATGACGGCCTGGCTCAAGAAGCAGGGCATCCAGAGGGAGCTGACCACGGCTTACACCCCACAGTCTAACGGTGTAGCAAAACGGGCGAACCGGACAATTCTGGAGACAGCTAGGGCGCTACTCATAGAATCTGGGCTGGGCAACTTGATGTGGCCCCATGCTGTTCGGCATGCTACCGTCGCTAGGAACAGGTTACTCACAAAGGTTGGGGATGACTCGTGGGTGCCGTTGGAGAGGTGGCTTGAGAGGAAGCCGCCGGTGGACATGCTGAGGGTGTTCGGTTGCATGGCAGTCGCCCACGTCCCCAAGACCTACCGCAGTAAGTTGGGGGCGAGTGCAATCTGGTGTGTGCATTTGGGGCTGGCTGCTGAGAGCAAGGGATGGCTGATGTGGGAGCCTTCCAAGGGTGTGTTGTTTGACAGCAGGGATGTGAAGTTTGTTGAGGGCATGATGTATAGGAGCTGGGAGAAACAGCCGGAGGCCAGGGTGTCCCAGCAAATGGAGCAGATCACCATGCAGCTGGACCTGACTCCTAGTGTGTGGGAGGAGGGAGAGGAGGCAGCTGCAGAGAGTGGTGATAAAGAGACGGTACAGGAGGCATCTGCTGGTGGAGAAAATGGTGTGGAGCTGCTGGATCCGAGGGAGGAGAGCAGCAGCAGGGAAAAACTAAGAAGCCGAAGGGTGTCGTTATAAAGGGATGGGAGACACCCGTATGGCTACTAAGAAGCTGACTGCAGGTGCTGATGTAGCGGAGCAGCAGCTTGGGACCGAGGAGGCATTGCTGATTCTACCGCATGGCTATGATCTGGATGAGGAGGATGAACCTGCGTACTGTTTTCTTGCCCCTGCACCAGAGGAACCAGCTAGCATGGAGGAGGCATTAGCTGGACCAGATAGGGACAAATGGCTAGCTTCTAGGGATGCTGAGTACCAGAGCCTGCTGGAGAATGGGACTTGGGAACTAGTGGTGCTGCCTGAGGGAAAGAAAGCGGTACAATGCAAGTGGGTGCTAAGGATCAAGACTGACGACAAGGGGCACGTCACCATCTACAAGAGTAGGCTGGTGGCTAAGGGGTTTATGCAGAAGGAGAAGCGGGATTTCAATGAGATATTTGCTCCCACTGCCAAACCCCCTACCCTTCGTGTCTTGTTGGCAGATGCAGCCGTTAGTGGGAAGTTCATTATCCAGATGGACATATCAACGGCATTTCTCAACGGGATTTTAGAGGAGGAGGTGTTCATGACGCAGCCACCTGGGTATGAGGATGGTACGGGCAGGGTGTGCAAGCTGAAAAAGTCCATCTACGGCTTGAAGCAGGCACCACGCTGCTGGTACCAGAAGTTGGCAGCTGTTTTAGAGGAGATGGGATTCAGGACCAGCAGCTGTGATGAGAGCCTCTTTCTCAAGGGGGAGGGGGTGAAGCTGGTGCTGTTTCTGGTCTATGTGGACGACATTCTTCTCTTTAGCAGCAGCATGAAGGAGATCCAGAAGGTGCAGCAGCAGCTGATGGAGAACTTCAAGTGCAAGAACCTTGGGGAGGTAAAGTACTACCTCGGGATGCACGTGGAGAGGGATCTGTATAACAGATGGTTGAAGCTGCACCAGGAGAAGTTCATGAAGGAGCTTGGGGAGAAGTACGGAATTGAGAATGAGCGCAAGGTTGCAACTCCCCTGCCAGCAGAATTCAAGCTTGTGAAAGCTGCAGAGGATGAAGGGGTTGAAGCCGAGGAGCAGCAGCAATTTCAGTCCTTGGTGGGCAGCCTCTTGTATGCAGCAGTTCACACGAGGCCCGACATCTTTTTCTCGGTTGGGCAGCTGGCTAGGGTGGTGCAGAATCCATCAGAGGAGCAGGTGGATGCAGCTGAGCGTGTGGTGAAGTATCTGAACTCTCACCCAAGCATTGGAGTTCAATACTCCGCATCTGCACAGGTGAAGCAGAAAGGGGTTGAGGTGCTGAAAGAGAAGGGGGAGAGGCTTGGAGAAGGCAAGCTTTTTCTCACTTGCTTTACCGATGCTACGTGGGCCTCTGAGAAGGAGGATTCCTCATGTGTGGGAGGATAGATCTGCGTAGTTGGGGGAGGACCGGTTAGTTGGAGGTCAAAGAAGCAGACGGAGACAGCACTCTCTTCTGTGGAATCAGAGTACATGGCGATGTTCCATGGGGTGAAGGAGGTGATTTGGCTGAGGAGGCTGTTAGAGGAGATTGGCCAGGAGCAAAAGGTTGCTACGCCGCTGTTTTGTGATAGCAAGGGAGCTCTTGGGATGGCCAGGAACGCTGTGCTTTATGGGCTGAACAAGCACATGCGTATCAAGTGGCACTGGTTGCGTAAGGAGGTGAAGAGGGGGACGGTGAATCCGATCTACATCAAGACTCACCTGCAGCCAGCAGACTTCCTCACCAAGAGGCTTGCAGATGAGCCTCATTGGCGTTGTGTGCGCATGAGTGGAATGAGCATGAACTAGTATGGAATGATGGGGATGCAGCCGGCAGGCTGAGGGGGAGTGTGTTGGGTGCAAATTCACATTGCACGACATCCTGCCGTCTGTTTGTACGAGTATGCGTGTGCGAATGCATTTGGGTATGAATGGAATGGTCGTGGGTTTGTTTGCTTTCGCAATTTTCGCTTGAAGCATTTGCAGGTACTCGCGCATTGTGCGCTTCGGCATAACATTGTACGCGCTATGAACAGTACAAGCAGAAAGGACGAGCTCGCAAAGGAGCCCAAGATGGAAGCTTTGCGCTTCGGCTTCCTTGATTGCCCAGATTCAGTTCTATCCAACTCGAAATTGTACTGTTTTGTTTGGTTGACTATAGTGTAGCAGGGCAGGCACTATAGGGGTACAATTTAGGTGAAGGTTGGATGTTGTTTGTCTGTATCTGCATGCTACAGGGCCAGGGGAAACCAGCGGAACCAGCATTTGGCTGGTTGGGCAAAGTCCAAACAGGTTCTGTTTTTAGGACCTGAACCTGGTTGTTGTTTTCCCAGGTTGGAAAAACATAACCAGAGGTTGTTTACCAACCTACTACCTGCTGTTTTGTCCAGCCAGGTTGGTTCTGTTGCTTGGAATTATTTGGGATCATCCCTAGTTGTTCCCAGGTTTATTACCAAGGTCCATGCTAGCTAGAACTATATATTCCTTCTCTGTTTGTACCTGAATATAGTCAATTTGATTCAAGCGAATTCCTTCCTTGCTGGAATTTCCTCTCTACGCGGTGCAACGGCGGAATGCTACCCGAGTCAACGCTAGTACGCTAGCACTCCAACGCTAGGCTAACGCTGTCCGAGCCATAACTTCGTAATGGCAGAATTTTTCGCGAGGCAACTTGGCTTATTTTAAAGCTCCTAGAGTGAGCTTCGATATAGGAAATTCTCAGCTTAATCCGATCGACGGTCTGCACGCTACGCTGCGCGACGTTCAAGGTACTCTTGCTGTTTTGACATAGTCCCTCTTGATCCCTCTCTTTACAAACTTGGACCCGAGGATAGGGGCTGGTCTTGTACCAGGCACCCAAGGACCCTTGGAGGTGACCCCGAGGAGAGGTTTTAAGTATGATAAAGTCTTAATAGCTTGAGTTTATTAGGCCCTTACACCAACAACACTGAGGACAACTCTTGCGGCACTTGGGTTCTCTTCTTTTACTGCTGACCCGTCGCTGTTTCTACGCACAGACACTCGGTGCCGCCGTTCTACATCCTCGTGTACGTCGACGACTTGGTCTTTGCCACAGCTGACACTAAGTCTCTCGCCCACATGACGTCGGAGCTGCAGAAGAGACACACGTGCACAGACCTGGGTGATCTGTGCAGCTACCTTGGCTTGCAGATCACCCGGGACAGAGCACGCCGCACCATTACCCTGACTCATTCACACATGGTGCAGCAGGTCCTTCAGCGCTTCGGCTTCACCTGGTCCTCAGCACAGGCCACTCCTCTGGCTATAGGTCACTCGCTCTCAGCTCTTCCTTCGGATGAGTCCGTAGAGTCGACTGGTCCTTACCCAGAGCTAGTTGGTTGCCTCATGTAACTGATGACTTGCACTCGTCCTGACCTAGCATACCCTCTTGGCCTTCTGGCTCGCTACGTGGCTCCTGGTCGTTACCGAAAGGTGCACTGGAATGCTACAAAGAGGGTATTGCGCTACTTGTGCAGTACATCAGGCATGGGGCTCGTGCTTGGAGGAGGGAGCTCACTTGTTCTCATTCGGCGCTTAGACGCTTCTTGGGTTGACGACCAGGCTACTCAACGGTCGTGACAGGGTTACCCCTTCAGCCTTGGCTCTGGTTCAGTTTCGTGGCGCTCTACTGGTTCGTCTTCGGTTCTCAGCTCTAGTTGTGAGGCTGAGATCTACGCTACAGCCATGGTTGCACAGGAGTTACGCTGGCTCACCTACCTGCTGACCGACCTTGGAGAGCGGCCTAGTTCTCCTCCAATGCTGTACGTCGACAACAAGGCTGCGATTGCCTTGTGTCAGGAGCACTGACAGGAGCACAGAATGAAGCACATCGCTCTTCGTTACTTCCTTTTTCGTGAGCTTCAGCAGCGTGGTCAGCTTCGTCTGCGTTATGTTGCCTCTCAGGCGAACACCGCTGATGTTTTCACCAAGGCACTTCAGCCTGGTGATCATTAGGGCTTCTGTACTTTGTTGGGGCTAGTGCCCACTTTGTCTCACTTGTTCTAGACTTTGCCTGTACTGTGATCTCTATATATACTCCTGCCTGTTTGCTCTGCTACGTTGAGATCACCCTTGCTGTCTGTACTACTTATATATACTTCTGTATGTGAACTGGCCTTTTTGCCCTTTGCTTGTGCTCGGAGTGTGTGGTGACGTTGTGATCCACCCTGAGCTTGCTTGCCTTTCTTGACTGGTCTTGTGACCCCTTGTTCTCCCCCACTTTGCCTATGGGGGTGTGTCAAACACTATATGTGTTATTATTGTATAGGCTATAGTAGGTTAACCTTTAGGGGGTACACAAAGATAGGGTTGCCTACTTATACTCCAACTTTCATAGTGCAATATCTTCTTCTTCATAACACCAACACCCAATAATCCAGGGGGTGAAGCTCTGCTCCAACCTTGGCAGAGGCGTCTTCTTGCTCCCCCTGCTCTCCCTGCTCTCCAATATGGAAGTACTGGCCCGCGGTGCGCTCCTTCTTCTTTTCCGCACCGCCGTTGCTCTTCCGGTTGTTGTTGGACGAATCGGCGACCATGCTCGCGCCGTTTTTCTGGTTCCTCCGCGCGCCGCCATCCTGGTGACAATTCTGGGGGGTCCATCCATCGGGTTTCTTATAGCACAAAAACCAGGGGTGCCCCTCCTTCTCAGAATACCAGCAACTCCCTTTCATTTTGCCACCAGCACCCGACTTGCCCCTACGTCCAGATTTTGCACCGCGACCCCAACCGGTACCTCCTTGTTGGTCGTTGGAGTCGTCGTCCTTCTTTGCACCGCGTCCAGCACCACCGAAGCCACGTCCTCTGCCACGTCGGCTTCCTTGCATCCCATAGCCGCTGCTGCTGTCGTCTCCACCCGTCAGTTGGCGGCGACGGAAGTTTCCCTCCAGAATCTTTGTCCGCACCCACTCGAGTGTCCACGAGCTCTGGTTCTGCAGCACGCTCAATCCGCTCGTGAATTGAAGCCACAATTCCGGCAGCAGCGAGAGTATTTTCAGGCACTTGGTCTGTTCCGGGTAGGTGATTCCCGTGGTCGCCAACTTTGCGTAGAGGTCGCGCAATTTGTCCAGGACAGGTTGCACAGGCTCTCCTTCGCTCAGGCGCAACGCGGACAGCTCCCTCTCCAGCATCAACGTTGCAACAACGGAGGTCGGGGCGTGCAGCTTCTTCAGCACGGTCCACGCCTTCGGACCCCACTCAACCTCCGGCAGCAGGCTCCGTCAGCTTTATGCCACACCCGCAACCTACACTTGGACAAGAGAAGACAGTGGACGCAGTTGAAGTTCAGTTGCAGTTCGCGCACCTCTTAAAACTGCAAACGACAAGGCCTTTCGACGGAAAGGACTTCTTTCCCTGGTCATTCAAGTTCAAGCTGATGATGGAAGGCGCGCAGATTCTTGGCTTCTTCGACGGGTGTCTACCATATCCAACACCTGGCACAGAGTACGACAAACAGCAGTACACGTATCAATCAATGATGGCGTACACAGTACTACTGAGAAACGTCACTCCAAATCAGCAGCAGAATATACGGTCTTACTGGGGATACGGCAACTCTGCGGAGCTCGCGTACAACCACCTGAAGAATCTGTATCAATAGAATTGCGCGACAAACTACTTCGGTGCGGAGGGTCGATTTCGGAAGACGCCTTTGTCACAGTCATCATCAGCGGTCTCGGTCCTTAGTGGAGCTCCACTCGCGCTATACTTCGAGCTCACGGAAAAATATCAGAAGCAGCACTATGTGCCGAGATCCACGCTGAGCAGCAAGATATGGACTTGCAAGAACAACGAGACAAGGGGAAGGCATCAGTACCCGAATTCGCATTTCACACTCAAGGTCGCTAGAACAACAACAACAATCGACATCAACCGAAACCAGTACTTCCATTCTGTCACCTTTGCAATACGTCAGGTCACCTCCGTACACACTGCCCAAACCAGCAGCAGTCAACGCTAACGCAGCGGCCACTTCGCTCTTCAAGTAGTCAAGTTGCCTCAACACAAACGAATCCGACCACTCAAATACAAGCCTTAACAACATCGACGGGACAACCTGCGCAAGGAACAAGAAATATCGTTAGTTGCATGGCACGGTTGACCGATTCCTGCATCACAGAGTCACCACCGCATTACTCACCGGAAGAGCAACTCGACAACAGCACGCCTCGCCGCGAGTCACTTCAACCAGATCCGACGTATGCAGCCATCGCTCAAAGCGATGTTGGTGTAAGGGCCTAATAAACTCAAGCTATTAAGACTTTATCAAACTTAAAACCTCTCCTTGGAGTCACCTCCAACGGTCCTTCGGTGCCTGGTACAAGACCAGCCCCTATCCTCGGGTCCGAGTTTGTAGAGAGAGGGATCAAGAATGACTTAGTCCAAATAACAAGAGTACCTTGAACGTCGCGCAGCGTATCATGCAGACCGTCGACCGGATTAAGCTGAGAATTTCCTATATCGAAGCTCACTCCAAGAGCTTTAAAACAAGCCAAGTTGCCTCGCGAAAAGTTCTGCCATTACAAAGTTATGGCTCGAACAGCGTTTGCCTAGCGGTCGAGCGTTGACTTGGGTAGCATTCCGCCGTCGCACCGCGTAGAAACGAAATTCCTGGAAGGGAGGAATTCGCTTGAATCAAATTGACTATATTCAGGAACAAACAGAGAAGAAATATATAGTTCAAGCTAGCAAGGACCTTGGGAATCAACCTGGGAACAACCAGGGATGATCCCAAATAATTCCAAGCAACAGAACCAACCTGGCTGGACAAAACAGCAGGTGGTAGGTTGGTAAACAACCTCTGGTTCTGTTTTTCCAACCTGGGAAAACAACAACCAGGTTCAGGTCCTAAAAACAGAACCTGTTTTGTCTTTGCCCAACCAGCCAAATGCTGGTTCCGCTGGTTTCCCCTGGCCCTGTAGCATGCAGATACAGACAAAAAACATCCAACCTTCACCTAAATTGTACCCCTATAGTGCCTTCCCTGCTACACTATAGTCAACCAAACAAAGCAGTACAATTTCGAGTTGGATAGAACTGAATCTGCGCAATCAAGTAAGCCGAACCACAAAGCTTCCATCTTGGGTTCCTTTGCGAGCTCGTCCTTTCTGCTTGTACTGTTCATAGCGCGTACAATGTTATGCCGAAGCGCACATTGTGCGAGTACCTGCAAATGCTTCAAGCGAAAATTGCGAAAGCAAACAAACACACGAGCATACCATTCACACGCAAATGCATTCGCACACGCATACTCGTACAAACAGACGGCAGGATGTCGTGCAATGTGAATTTGCACCAAACAGGGGGGGGGAAAGGGGCAATGCGGTAGGGGAAGAGACGATAAAAGGGAACCGAGTTGTCGAACGTGACGTCCTGAGAGGGCAGGACTCGGCGCGAGGTGGGGTGGTAAAACTGCCAGCCATGCGCGTCAGGGACAAAGCTTCCAACTGAATCTGCACAATCAATTCAACCGAACCGCAAAGCTTCCATCTTGGGTTCCTTTGCGAGCTCGTCCTTTCTGCTTGTACTGTTCATAGCGCGTACAATGTTGTGCCGAAGCGCATCATGCGCGACTACCTGCAAATGCTTCAAACGAAAATTGCGAAAGCAAACAAACACACGAGCATTCCATTCACACCCAAATGCATTCGCACACGCATACTCATACAAATAGACAGCAGGATGTCGTGCAATGTGAATTTGCACCCAACACACTCCCCCTCTGCATGCTGGCTGCATCCCCATCATTCCATACTAGTTCATGCTCATTCCACTCATGCGCAGACAACGCCAATGAGGCTCATCCGCAAGCCTCTTGGTGAGGAAGTCTGCTGGCTGCTGGTGAGTCTTGATGTAGATCGGATTCACCGTCCCCCTCTTCACCTCCTTACGCAACCAGTGCCACTTGATACGCATGTACGTGTTCAGCCCATGAAGCACAGCGTTCCTGGCCATCCCAAGAGCTCCCTTGCTATCACAAAACAGCGGCGTAGCAACCTTTTGCTCCTGGCCAATCTCCTCTAACAGCCTCCTCAGCCAAATCACCTCCTTCACCCCATGGAACATCGCCATGTACTCTGATTCCACAAAAGAGAGTGCTGTCTCCGTCTGCTTCTTTGACCTCCAACTAACAGGTCCTCCTCCAACTACGCAGATGTATCCTCCCTCAGATGAGGAATCCTCCTTCTCAGAGGTCCACGTAGCATCGGTAAAGCAAGTGAGAAAGAGCTTGCCTTCTCCAAGCCTCTCCCCCTTCTCTTTCAGCACCTCAACCCCTTTTTGCTTCACCTGTGCAAATGCGGACTATTGAACTCCAATGCTTGGGTGAGATTTCAGATACTTCATCACACGCTCAGCTGCATCCACCTGCTCCTCTGATGGATTCTGAACCACCCTGGCCAGCTGCCCAACCGAGAAAGAGATGTCGGGCCTTGTGTGAACTGCTGCATACAAGAGGCTGCCCACCAAGGATTGAAATTGCTGCTGCTCCTCGGCTTCAACCCTTTCATCCTCTGCAGCTTTCACAAGCTTGAATTCTGCTGGCAGGGGAGTTGCAACCTTGCGCTCATTCTCAAACCCGTATTTCTCCCCCAGCTCCTTGATGAACTTCTCCTGGTGCAGCTTCAACCACCTGTGATCCAGATCCCTCTCCACATGAATTCCGAGATAGTACTTTACCTCCCCAAGGTTCTTGCACTTGAAGTTCTCCATCAGCTGCTGCTGCACCTTCTGGACCTCCTTCATGCTGCTGCTAAAGAGAAGAATATCGTCCACATAGACCAGAAACAGCACCAGCTTCTCCCCCTCCCCCTTGAGAAAGAGGCTCTCATCATAGCTGCTGGTCCTGAATCCCATCTCCTCTAAAACAGCTGCCAACTTCTGGTACCAGCAGCGTGGCGCCTGCTTCAAGCCGTAGATGGACTTTTTCAGCTTGCACACCCTGCCCGTACCATCCTCATACCCAGGCGGCTGCGTCATGTACACATCCTCCTCTAAAATCCCATTGAGGAATGCCGTAGATATATCCATCTGAATGATGAATTTCCCACTAACGGTTGCATCTGCCAACAAGACACGAAGGGTAGGGGGTTTGGCAGTGGGAGCAAAGATCTCATTGAAGTCCCGCTTCTCCTTCTGCATAAACCCCTTAGCCACCAGCCTACTCTTGTAGATGGTGACCTGCCCCTTGTCATCGGTCTTGATCCTTAGCACCCACTTGAACTGTACGGCTTTCTTCCCCTCAGGCAGCACTACGAGCTCCCATGTCCCATTCTCTAGCAGGCTTTGGTACTCATCATCCCTGGAAACCAGCCACTTCTCCCTATCTGGGCCAGCTAATGCCTCCTCTATGCTAGCTGGTTCCTCTGGTGCAGGGGCAAGAAAACAGTACACAGGTTCATCCTCCTCATCCGGATCATAGCCATGCGGTAGAATCAGCAATGCCTCCTCGGTCCCAAGCTGCTGCTCTGCTACATCAGCTCCTGCAGTCAGCTTCTTATTAGCCATGCGAGTACTTCCTGGCCTGGAGACGGGTGTCTCCCATCCCCTCATAACAACACCCTTCGGCTTCTTAGTTTTTCCCTGCTGCTGCTCTCCTCCCTCGGATCCAGCAGCTCCACTAGTGCTACCGCTAGTCTCCACACCATCACCTCCACCAGCAGGTGCCTCCTGCACCTTCTCTCCATCGCCACCCTCTGCAGCTATCTCCTCTCCCTTCTCCCACACACTAGGAGTCAGGTCCAGCTGCATGGTGATCTGTTCCATTTGCTGGGACACCTTGGCCTCTGGCTGTTTCTCCCAGCTCCCATACATCATGCCCTCAACGAACTTCACATCCCTGCTGTCAAACAACATACCCTTGGAAGGTTCCCATAGCAGCCATCCCTTGCTCTCGGCAGCCAGCCCCAAATGCACATATCAGATTGCACTTGCCCCCAACTTACTGCGGTAGGTCTTGGGGACGTGGGCGACTGCCATGCAACCGAACACCCTCAGCATGTCCACCGGCGGCTTCCTTCCAAGCCACCTCTCCAACGGCGCCCACGAGTCATTCCCAAACTTGGTGAGTACCGTATTCCTAGAGACGGTAGCGTGCCGAACAGCATGGGGCCACATCAAGTTGCCCAGCCCAGATCCTATGAGCAGCGCCCTAGCTGTCTCCAGAATTGTCCAGTTCGCCCGTTCTGCTACACCGTTAGACTGTGGGGTGTAAGCCGTGGTCAGCTCCCTCTGGATGCCCTGCTTCTTGAGCCAGGCCGTCATCTCAGCTCCAAGGAACTCACCACCCCGATCTGTCCTAATCCGCTTCACCACACACTCTGCTTGCTTCTCCACAAATGGCAGCCAATCTTCCCGTATCGTAGAGGCGGCATGGTCCTTCTGCTTCAGCGGATATGCCTACATAAGCCTGCTCCAATCATCCACTATGGTCAGAAAGTACCGCTCCCCCTTGTGTCCCTGAAACGGCAGCGGCCCCACCAAGTCCATGTGGACCAGCTCCAACGACTTCTTGCTCCTGCCAGCCACACTATGGAAGGGGAAACGGGTAAACTTTGAGAGCAAACATATTTCACAATTCTCATCAGGTGGCTGTCAGTTCAGCTTCAGACCCTTAACAGCTCCATCTTTCTCCAACTGCTTCAACAAGGGCATTGCCACATGCCCCAAGCGCCGGTGTGCCGTTGCCCAATCCGTCTCCCCAGATCTGGCCGACACTTTCACACCAACCCCTCCAACGGCATTGCACTCCCCCTGGGATGCAGACCCCTCTCCAGCCTGCCCCCCACCATGCCACGCCAACGCCGGCAGCTGCCACATGGATCTGTACACGTCCGTGCTCTCGTGCAGATCCCAAAGCACCCGATTGCCCAGCTGCCCCTTGAAAGTGCGTGCCCCATCCGTGCTAGTGCTCACCCCAGCCTTGCCAAGCTTACGGAGGGAGATGAGGTTGGCCTTGAGTGCAGGAACGAGAAGAACGTCGTGCAGCACCACCGGCTTGCCATCAGCTCCCTTAAACGCAGCTCGTCCCGCACCAGCCACCTTCAGCGCGTGTCCAGAGGCGGAGCACACCTGGTTGATCAGTGCAGCGCGTACGTGGTCCAGCAGGTCCTTGCGCGGCGTCATCGTCCAAGCAGCGCCTGTGTCCAACATCCAATATTCCAGGGGGTGCAGCTCTGCTCCAACCTTGGCACAGGCGTCTTCTTGCTCCCCATGCTCTCCCTGCTCTCCAATATGGAAGAACTGGCCCGCGGTGCGCTCCTTCTTCTTTTCCGCACCGCCGTTGCTCTTCAGGTTGTTGTCGGACGAATCGGCAACCATGCTCGCGCCGTTTTTCTGGTTCCTCCGCGCGCCGCCATCCTGGTGACAATTCTGGGGGATCCATCCATCGGGTTTGTTATAGCACAAAAACCAGGGGCGCCCCTCCTTCTCACAATACCAGCAACTCCCTTTCATTTTGCCACCAGGACCCGACTTGCTCCCACGTCCAGATTTCGCACCGCGACCCCAACCGGTACCTCCTTGTTGGTCGTTGGAGTCGTCGTCCTTCTTTGGACCGCGTCCAGCACCACCGAAGCCACGTCCTCTGCCACGTCGGCATCCTTGCATCCCATAGCCGCTGCTGCCGACGTCTCCACCCCTCAGTTGGCGGCGACGGAAGTCCTCCTCCAGAATCTTTGTCCGCACCCACTCGAGTGTCCACGAGCTCTGGTTCTGCGGCAGGCTCAATCCACTCGTCAATTGAAGCCACGATTCCGGCAGCAGCGAGAGCATCTTCAGGCACTTGGTCTGCTCTGGGTAGGTGATTTCCGCGGTAGCCAACTTCGCGTAGAGGTCGCGCAATTTGACCAGGACAGGTTGCACCGGCTCTCCCTCGCTCAGCCGCAACGCGGACAGCTCCCTCTCCAGCATCAACGTTGCAACAACGGAGGTCGGGGCGTGCAGCTCCTTCAACACGGTCCACGCCTTCGGACCGCACTCAACCTCCGGCAGCAGGTGCATGACGTGGTGACGCTGGTTCAGCTCCAAACTCTGCGACATCAAATAGTAGCCAGCCGAGGACCGCTCGTCCCAATCTTCCTGCAGCGCGGGGTCACTCGGTCTAGGCTCCTCCCCAATCATTAGTTTCAGCAATCCAATCTGACGGAAATATAGTTGCATTTTCCAGGCCCAATCATCATAGCCCTCCCCATTGAACTTCTCGACGGTGAAATTCTTCAGCACCTTCTTGACCAGCGAGCCCTGGTTTGTTCGCGCTCCCCTTGGCTCTGAAACACCAGAATCATGGCTGCCGCTACGATCTTGGGCTGAAGATTCACCAGCTCCCGTCGAGGTGTTGCCCGCCATAGCTACCTATATCGAGGATCACTATAACGCAGCTCTGATACCAGCTTGTTGGTGTAAGGGCCTAATAAACTCAAGCTATTAAGACTTTATCAAACTTAAAACCTCTCCTCGGGGTCACCTCCAAGGGTCCTTGGATGCCTGGTACAAGACCAGCCCCTATCCTCGGGTCCGAGTTTGTAGAGAGAGGGATCAAGAATGACTTAGTCCAAATAACAAGAGTACCTTGAACGTCGCGCAGCGTATCGTGCAGACCGTCGACCGGATTAAGCTGAGAATTTCCTATATCGAAGCTCACCCCAAGAGCTTTAAAATAAGCCAAGTTGCTTCGCGAAAAGTTCTGCCGTTAGAAAGTTATGGCTCGAACAGGGTTTGCCTAGCGTTGGAGTGCTAGCGTAGTAGCGTTTGACTCGGGTAGCATTCTGTCGTCGCACCGCGTAGAAACGAAATTCCAGGAAGGGAGGAATTCGCTTGGGTCAAAATTGACTATATTCAGGAACAAATAGAGAAGGAATAAATAGTTCTAGCTAGCAAGGACCTTGGGAATCAACCTGGGAACAACCAGGGATGATCCCAAATAATTCCAAACAACAGAACCAACCTGGTTGGACAAAACAGCAGGTGGTAGGTTGGTAAACAACCTCTGGTTCTGTTTTTCCAACCTGGGAAAACAACAACTAGGTTCAGGTCCTAAAAACAGAACCTGTTTTGTCTTTGCCCAACCAGCCAAATGCTGGTTCCGCTGGTTTCCCCTGGCCCTGTAGCATGCAGATACAGACAAACAACATCCAACCTTCACCCAAATTGTACCCCTATAGTGCCTTCCCTGCAACACTATAGTCAACCAAACAAAACAGTACAATTTTGAGTTGGATACAACTGAATCTGCGCAATCAAGTAAGCCGAACCGCAAAGCTTCCATCTTGGGTTCCTTTGCGAGCTCGTCCTTTCTGCTTGTACTGTTCATAGCGCGTACAATGTTGTGCCGAAGCGCATCATGCGCGAGTACCTGCAAATGCTTCAAGCGAAAATTGCGAAAGCAAACAAACACACGAACATTCCATTCACACCCAAATGCATTCGCACACGCATACTCATACAAACAGACGGCAGGATATCGTGCAATGTGAATTTGTACCCAAGAAGCGAGCCGTGAGGGAATGATACGTGATTCTTGGACAGCTGCTGCGGACAGCACATGTACTCCTCAGGACGCTTTGTTCAACGCAAACACCAACTTCAACGCGAGGTCGTCTTCACCGTCGCCAATAATCAGAATCTGCGCACACGACGACAAGGCGTAGTGCAACTTTTGTCACGAGAAACAAACGTCATACTGCAGATGTCGAAGGTTCTAATAGCAGAAGGGCTCGGTTAGAACTTATTCAGCGTCAGCTAACTGATGGCAAAGGGCATACACCTCGAAGCAGATAGCACCACTCAGGAGTTCAAGTTGTACTACAGAAGAGGCGGTCTCTACATCGGGAAGGCGGTCCTAAAAAATGTCTTCTTCCTCGACTTCGTCCCAGATCTTAGCACCGCTGACAGCGACGGGATTATTACCTTCACTTCCTTGACACACCCACCAGATCTTGACCCCGACTTCAGTCCAGAAGGCTTCTGGTACTCGCACACCATTCTCGAGGCAGAACAAACAAGAGCGATAGCAACAATTCGACTAACATCGGCAGCAGCAGAGACAACATCAGCAGCAGCAGAGACAACATCAGCAGCAGCAGAGACAACATCAGCAGCAGAGACAATATCGGCAGCAGCAGAGACAACATCGGCAGCAGCAGAGACAACATCAGCAGCAGCAGAGACAACAACGGCAGCAGCAACGACAACATCGACACCAATCGCTGGTCCTTCAACGGCACCGATCGACGGCACTTCACCAACTCTTGCGCAGCAGCTGAACCCTGTTCAACGGGAAGTCCATCGAAGCACCAACTTCACCGCCGGTTTTTACTCCAACTCCGACCTATATCAGCGCTCACCCGGACACCGCACCACCGAAGACATCTGGCATGCACGAATGGGACACCCAAGCAACTCGGTGTTAAACAACACAATCAGAGCAGGCGTGCTCGATAAAGATTGACTGCTCCTAACCGACGGAAGCGAACTTCGACGAGCTCGCGGAACGTGCTTAACCTGCCCCAAAGCTGACTTACCACATCGACCGTTCGCTTCTCACCACAATCCCAGCGCACCAGCTTACGCACCACTTGAGAAAGTGTACAGCAACATCCTGTACAACCGCAAACCTGGACAACGAGCATACAGCTACACCATCACGTTCATCGATGCCGCCACACGTTACGTTTGGCACCTCAACCTACCGAGCAAGGACATGGCTTTCGAGGCCTTCGTCCCTTGGCTCCCAGTAGCAGAACGACAATCGGGCGTAAAGCTAAAAAGCTTCCAGTCAGACGGAGGAGGAGAATACACCTCACAGAGGTTCAAGCAGTACTGGCAGAAAGAGGGATCAAGAGGCTCATCTCTCTTCCCTACGCTCACCAGCAGCAAGGTGTAGCAGAAAGGATGAACAAGACTCTCCAGAACACCATGCGCAAACTGCTACGAGGCATGCGTCTGCTCAACCACTAGTGGCCCGAAGCAATGGACCACGCTGTCATGCTGCACAGCTTGCTTTCGTCATCATCGCTCCCGAACAACGCATCATCGCATCTGCTGTGGACAGGAAAACAGGGCAGCACAAAAATGTTGAGAGTTTTTGGCTGCATGGTACACTACCGACCCCCATCTGCACGAGCCGGCCGATTTTCCCAATGCACACAGTGGGGAGTACACCTGGGCATCGAAAGACATTACAACACGTGGAAACTTTTTGACGTCCACTCCAAGGAAACAGTAGCAGTACGTGATGTCATTTTCTACGAACGACTCACCCTTCTGACGTACCTTGCCAACCTGGAAAAAGATCGGGACCCCACAGGTGGCTTCCGTGGTGACCAAGCCTTCGCCTCGGCAGCACACGAAGCTGACTGGGACGAGCAGAACGTGGATGCAGCCTCCGAGGAAGCCGGACCTCTCCCTTACTGCTCCGTCGATGTCCCAATGGATGACGAAAATCCTCGCGAAAGCGCCAACGCCGAAGTATTTTGCCACTTCGCCGACAACGGTTACGTTACACCTGCAGAAGTCAACACCAACAAAGCACAACGCATAGGGCCCAACTTCATACGTGACCCAGAAGAAGGTGACGAAGCAGCTTATCCCGCGGACACAACACTCTCCCGCTACACACAGAGTGGCCTCCAAATACTCGGCCTCGTCAGCACGGTCCACGGCCTCGCGCTTCCTAAGGAGCCTGCCACGGTTCAGCAGGCTCTGGGGGGGGAGCACAGGGAGAAATGGGCGAAGCCATGGACAAGGAGCTGAAAGCACTGGAGGAACGCAATACTTGGAAAGTTGTTTTCATCGGCGTAGCACAAAACAAGACAGTAACCACTGGAAAATGGGTACGCCGCAACAGAAGCGAAGCACAAAACAAGGCCTGCCGGGATACGCGACTACCAGAGGAAGCTGGGATGCCTTCTCTTTGCGTCACCTGCTGCCCGGACCTATCATACTCCGCAAGTCAACTCGCCATCTACCTCAAAAGGCCTGAAGCTGAACACATGGCGGAGCTCGACTGCGCTCTTCATTACCTCGTCAGTACACCAACGATCGGCCTGACCTACCACAAGAACGGAACTACAATGCCTAAGTTAATCGGCTGCGTCGATGCCGACCACACCGGAGATTCTAACAACAGGCGCTCGCGCACACGCTACATCTACCGCCTCGAGCCTATCGGACCCATCTCGTGGCAGTCGAGCAAGCTGGAATTAATCGGTCTCTCCTCAGCTGAGGCAGAATATATTGCACTCTGCTCAGCCACCAAGGAAGGACTGTACCTTCGCGAACTCTTGGGGGAAGCGAAGCTAGCTCACTTACCCAGCTTCACTCTGTTCTGCGACAACCAGTCGGCAATTCGCATAGCCAACAAAAACAGATTCGCGAACAGGACGAAGCATATCGCCCTGCGATATTTCTTCGTGAAAGACGAGATCAAGAAGGGGAGACTCAAATGATCCTACATCCCCACGTTCGAGATGGCAGC
This sequence comes from Closterium sp. NIES-65, assembly GCA_948144175.1. Taxonomy (NCBI): domain Eukaryota; kingdom Viridiplantae; phylum Streptophyta; class Zygnematophyceae; order Desmidiales; family Closteriaceae; genus Closterium; species Closterium sp. NIES-65. The sequence continues at coordinate 2,778,471 of CANXME010002068.1, forward strand.
TTATTACTTAACCAAGAAGCTCGGAAAGCAGAAGTTCGAATACTGCATGCTGCTGACTGGACAGAGCCACGTCATCAGCAGCGACACTCCAGAAGCGAAGGGGAGTGTTGGAAACAATTGATTTCAGCGCCTCTGTCGTGTCGAAACAACCAAGTCAGAAGCGAAGCGGCACAGATCAAAGCATCAGCGAGTCAACCCTCAGAGGTTGAACAACTGCTGGAGGTTACGCGAAAGTCAAAGGCCAGCGACCTTTGACCTGACAAATACAGCGCGACAGCAAGGACAAACAACTGCCTCGCTATTGAGCAGTTGCCCGAGTCGTCACTGTATCGAACCGCAACAGCAATAGTAGAACGGTTATCAGTTTAACCCTTCATATTCCCTTGTACTCATATAAAAGCTTGTATCTCTTTGTTATTAATCAATCTACTTTGCCCTCACATACTAGCGCAAGGTGGTTCACAAACTCTTCATTAAACGCTTCCGCTATTACACCAGTCCTACCAGGAGTAGAAAGATCCTAAGGGCTTTTTCAGCCCAACAAAGGCAAGGTTAACTTGACCTACTGCCAGATTGGTGACATGGCAGCAGACTTTCTCACGAAGCGACTGCCATACCAGAAGTATCAGCATTGCTCCGAACTCAGCGGAGTGGTCAAGCAGGTCAAGTCGAGCTGTGGCCAGGAGTAAAGGGGGGTGTTACAAACAACAATGAATGAAGATTACGGTGCACTCCCGACCTCAGCTAAGGAAGCATGCAGTATCGCAAACGAATGCGAAGAGTCAGAGTTGACTCGAAGCATCAGACGGTTGGGGTGCATCGGGACCGTCGGAAGTAGACGGCATCGGGCAGCTGCGGCAGAAGGGTATTTGGCGGGAACAGTTTCGTAACTGTACGCGGTGCACAGTTGGGATTGAATTTGAATAAAGGAATGTACCCCTTAGAGTACATGGCTAGCAAGGTCGATTCGTCTTCCCTGTACTGATATTCATATTTGCTGTATTTGCATGTTTTAATCATCTCAAGCATTCTACATTCACTCTACTATTGAGGTCAAGGGCCTACCACCACTAGAATAGATAGTGTGTGAACCTTCCTGAGGTGATCCTGGTTACGATCTCTTTCTAATCTCCACATTCTTGACAGTGTCCTGTACTCCTGAAATTTAGTTTGACAATAGGCCTGCCTCCTGAGTAAAACTCACTAAATAACACTAAACATGTAAACGGTTTGGCAAAAGTAGCGTGCCAACACCAAAAAGAAGTCAAGTGGGGAGTCTGAAATTTTCCTAGAATGTTTGGAAATGTTACGAGTGCAATTGAGTGAACGAACGAGAATTGCACTATCGAAGCAAGAGTACAATGAGCGAAGGGATGAGCAAAAAATATATAGCGAAACTACAGGGGTAACCGTAATGAGCTGTGGTTGTCGCGCCACGGGCCTGGGACTGAGGTTGGGAAAAAGTGTCGAAGAGGAGGCCCGGAGCGCGGGTTACCCGCCGAGCCGTAAGGTCGGGGTGCGATGTGCGAAGGTTGTGGGCGGATTGTCGATGCGAGGGTTGCGACTGGTAACGGTGCTGACTGTGGTGCTACAGTGATATACGCGTTGAGCAGGGATGCGAAGTAAGGAAAATGAGTGTTCCTTACACTACCCCCCACCCCCCTAAAGAGGTCCTCCTTACGAAAATGCGTGTAGATCACTGAAATTTCGGCTGCGTCGATACTCAGTGAGGACGGGGTGGTTTCCGATTCTGTCCAGGGGAACCCAATTGTCTTCGGTGGGTGTACGGTCCTTCCAGCGGAGTAAGAACTCGATCCTTCGGGCTCCTCGAGGGTCGCGAACTATGTGACTCAGGATATTTTTGGGGGTGATGATTGGTTCAGTTGGTAGTCTTGTCATGCTGGCTGGGCGATTGCGTGGCAGTTGGCTCGTGGACAGGACGTAAGGGCGAAGTAGGCTGACGTCGAATGAGGGGTTGACGTACCAGTCAGCAGGGAGGAGGAGGTGGACGGTGACGGGTGTAAGCATGTGGCTTATGCGAAATGGCCCGGAGTATCGGGGGCGGAGTTTCGGGGTAATGGGCAATCGAAAGTTCTGAGTGTCAAGTAATACTAAGTCGTCGGGCTGGTAAGTGTCAGGTCTGCGGTGGCGGTCGGCGTTGCGTTTAGCGATGATGTTCGATTTTTTTTATTGCGTCTACAGCCCGGATCCATGCTACTTGTAATATTTGGGCGAATTGTTGTGCTCGTGGTACTGGGTTGTCGGGATTCGGGGTCATGGGTGTTGGGTGCAAATTCATATTGCACGACATCCTGCCGTCTGTTTGTACGAGTATGCGTGTGCGAATGCATTTACGTGTGAATGGTATGTTCGTGTGTTTGTTTGCTTTCGCAATTTTCGCTTGAAGCATTTGCAGGTACTCGCACAATGTGCGCTTCGGCATAACATTGTACGCGCTATGAACACTACAAGCAGAAAGGACGAGCTTGCAAAGGAACCCAAGATGGAAGCTTCGTGGTTCGGCTTACTTGATTGCGCAGATTCAGTTCTATCCAACTCGAAATTGTACTGTTTTGTTTGGTTGACTATAGTGTAGCAGGGCAGGCACTATAGGGGTACAATTTAGGTGAAGGTTGGATGTTGTTTGTCTGTATCTGCATGCTACAGGGCCAGGGGAAACCAGCGGAACCAGCATTTGGCTGGTTGGGCAAAGACAAAACAGGTTCTGTTTTTAGGACCTGAACCTGGTTGTTGTTTTCCCAGGTTGGAAAAACAGAACCAGAGGTTGTTCACCAACCTACCACCTGCTATTTTGTCCAGCCAGGTTGGTTCTGTTGCTTGGAATTATTTGGGATCGTCCTTGGTTGTTCCCAGGTTGATTCCCAAGGTCCTTGCTAGCTAGAGCTATTTATTCCTTCTCTGTTTGTACCTGAATATAGTGAAATTGATTCAAGCGAATTCCTTCCTTGCTGGAATTCCGTTTCTACGCGGTGCGACGGCGGAATGCTACCCGAGTCAACGCTAGTACGCTAGCACTCCAACGCTAGGCTAACGCTGTCCGAGCCATAACTTCGTAATGGCAAAACTTTTTGCGAGGCAACTTGGCCTATTTTAAAGCTCTTAGAGTGAGCTTCGATATAGGAAATTCTCAGCTTAATCTGGTCGACGGTCTGCACGATACGCTGCGTGACGTTCAAGGTACTCTTGTTATTTTGACTAAGTCATTCTTGATCCCTCTCTCTACAAACTCGGACCCGAGGATAGGGGCTGGTCTTGTACCAGGCACCCAAGGACCCTTGGAGGTGACCCCGAGGAGAGGTTTTTAAGTGTGATAAAGTCTTAATAGCTTGAGTTTATTAGGCCATTACACCAACAAGCTGGTATCAGAGCTGCGTTTTAGTGATCCTCGTTATAGGTAGCTATGGCGGGGAACACCTCGGCGGTAGCTGGTGAATCTTCAGCCCAAGATCGTAGCGGCAGCCAAGATCCCGGTGTTTCTGCGCCAAGGGGAGCGCGAACAAGCCAGGGCTCGCTGATCAAGGAGGTGCTGAAAAACTTCACCGTCGAGAAGTTCAATGGTCAGGGTTATGATGATTGGGCCTGGAAAATGCAACTTTATTTCCGTCAGATCGGTTTGCTGAAACTAATGATTGGGGAGGAGCCTAGACCGAGTGACCCCGTCCTTCAGGAAGATTAGGACGAGCGCGCCTCGGCTGGCTACTACTTGATGTCGCAGAGTTTGGAGCTGAACCAGCGTCACCACATCATGCACCTGCTGCCGGAGGTTGAGTGCGGTCCGAAGGCGTGGACCGTGTTGAAGGAGCTGCACGCCCCGACCTCCGTTGTTGCAACATTGATGCTGGAGAGGGAGCTGTCCGCGTTGCGCCTGAGCGAGGGAGAGCCGGTACAACCAGTTTTGAACAAATTGCGCGACCTCTGCGCGAAGTTGGTGACCGCGGGAATCACCTACCCGGAGCAGACCAAGTGCCTGTAGATGCTCTCGCTGCTGCCGGAATCGTGGCTTCAATTCACGAGCGGATTGAGCCTGCCGCAGAACCAGAGCTTGTGGACGCTCGAGTGGGTGCGGACGAAGATTCTGGAGGAGGACTTCCGTCGCCGCCAACTGAGGGGTGGAGACGACGGCAGCAGCGGCTACGGGATGCAAGGGAGCCGACGTCGCAAAGGACGTAGCTTCGGTGGTGCTGGACGCGGTGCAAAGAAAGACGACGACTCCAACGACCAACAAGGAGGTACCGGTTGGGGTCGCGGTGCGAAATCTGGACGTGGGGGCAAGTCGGGTGCTGGTGGCAAAACGAAAGGGAGTTGCTGGTATTGTGAGAAGGAGGGCACCCCTGGTTTTTGTGCTATAGGAAACCCGATGGATGGACCCCACAGAATTGTCACCAGGATAGCGGCGCGCGGAGGAACCAGAAAAACGGCGCCAACATGGTCGCTGATTCGTCCGACAACAACCCGAAGGGCAATGGTGGTGCGGAAAAGAAGAAGGAGCGCACCGCGGGCCAATTCTTCCATATGGGATACAAGGGGGAGCAAGGAGACGCATCTGCCAAGGTTGGAGCAGAGCTGCACCCCCTGGACTATTGGGTGTTGGACACAGGCGCTGCTTGGACAATGACGCCGCGCAAGGACCTGCTGGACGACGTACGCGCTGCACCGATTAATGAGGTGTGCTCTGCATCTGGACACATGTTGAAGGTGGCTGGTGCGGGACGAGCTGCGTTTAAGGGAGCGGATGGCAAGCCGGTGGTGCTGCACGAAGTTCTCCTCGTCCCCGACCTGAAGGCCAACCTTATCTCCCTCCGTAACCTTGGCAAGGCTGGGGTGAACACCAACACGGATGGGGCTCGCACTAACAAGGGGAAGCTGGGCAATCGGGTGCTTTGGGATCTGCACGAGAGCAAGGACGTGTACAGATCTATGTGGCAGCTGCCGGCGCGAGCGTGGCACGGTGGGGGGCAGGCTGGAGAGGGGTCTGCATCCCAGGGGAAGGACAACGCCGTTGGAGGGGTTGGTGTAAAAGTGTCGGCCAGATCTGGGGAGACGGATTGGGCAACGGCACACCGACGTTTGGGGCATGTGGCAATGCCTTTGCTGAAGCAGCTGGAGAAGGATGGAGCCGTTAAGGGCTTGAAGCTGAACGGACAACCACCCGATGATAACTGTGAAATTTGCCTCCTTTCAAAGTTCACCCGTTTCCCCTTCCATAGTGTGGCTGGCAGGAGCAAAAAGCCGTTGGAGCTGGTCCACATGGACTTGGTGGGGCCGCTGCCGGTGCAAGGGCACAAGGGGGAGCGGTATTTCCTAACCATAGTGGATGACTGGAGCAGGCTAATGTGGGCGTATCCGCTGAAGCAGAAAGATCACGCCGCCTCTACGATTCGGGACGATTGGCTGCCATTTGTGGAGAAGCAAGCGGAGTGTGTGGTGAAGCGGATTAGGACAGATCGGGGTGGTGAGTTCCTTGGAGCTGAGATGACGGCCTGGCTCAAGAAGCAGGGCTGACCACGGCTTACACCCCACAGTCCAACGGTGTAGCAGAACGGGCGAACCGGACAATTCTGGAGACAGCTAGGGCGCTGCTCATAGAATCTGGGCTGGGCAACTTGATGTGGCCCCATGCTGTTCGGCACGCTACCGTCGCTAGGAACAGGGTACTCACAAAGGTTGGGGATGACTCGTGGGTGCCGTTGGAGAGGTGGCTTGGGAGGAAGCCGCCGGTGAACATGCTGAGGGTGTTCGGTTGCATGGCAGTCGCCCACGTCCCCAAGACCTACCGCAGTAAGTTGGGGGCGAGTGCAATCTGGTGTGTGCATTTGGGGCTGGCTGCTGAGAGCAAGGGATGGCTGCTGTGGGAGCCTTCCAAGGGTGTGTTGTTTGACAGCAGGGATGTGAAGTTTGTTGAGGGCATGATGTATGGGAGCTGGGAGAAACAGCCGGACGCCAGGGTGTCCCAGCAGATGGAGCAGATCACCATGCAGCTGGACCTGACTCCTAGTGTGTGGGAGGAGGGAGAGGAGGCAGCTGCAGAGGGTGGTGATGGAGAGAAGGTGCAGGAGGCACCTGCTGGTGGAGGTGATGGTGTGGAGACTAGCGGTAGCACTAGTGGAGCTGCTGGATCCGAAAGAGGAGAGCAGCAGCAGGGAAAAACTAAGAAGCCGAAGGGTGTCGTTATGAAGGGATGGGAGACACCCGTCTCCAGGCTAGGACGTACCCGTATGGCTACTAAGAAGCTGACTGCAGGAGCTGATGTAGCGGAGCAGCAGCTTGGGACTGAGGAGGCATTGCTGATTCTACCGCATGGCTATGACCCAGATGAGGAGGATGAGCCTGCGTACTGTTTTCTTGCCCCTGCACCAGAGGAACCAGCTAGCATGGAGGAGGCATTAGCTGGACCAGATAGGGACAAATGGCTAGCTTCCAGGGATGCTGAGTACCAGGGCCTGCTAGAGAATGGGACATGGGAGCTGGTGGTGCTGCCTGAGGGGAAGAAAGCCGTACAGTGCAAGTGAGTGCTAAGGATCAAGACCGATGACAAGGGACAGGTCACCATTTACAAGAGTAGGCTGGTGGCTAAGGGGTTTATGCAGAAGGAGAAGCGGGACTTTAATGAGATCTTTGCTCCCACTGCCAAACCCCCTACCCTCCGTGTCTTGTTGGCAGATGCAACCGTTAGTGGGAAATTCATCATTCAGATAGATATATCTACGGCATTCCTCAATGGGATTTTAGAGGAGGATGTGTACATGATGCAGCCACCTGGGTATGAGGATGGTACGGGCAGGGTGTGCAAGCTGAAAAAGTCCATCTACGGCTTGAAGCAGGCGCCACGCTGCTGGTACCAGAAGTTGGCAGCTGTTTTAGAGGAGATGGGATTCAGGACCAGCAGCTGTGATGAGAGCCTCTTTCTCAACGGGGAGGGGGAGAAGCTGGTGTTGTTTCTGGTCTACGTGGACGACATTCTTCTCTTCAGCAGCAGCATGAAGGAGATCCATAAAGTGCAGCAGCAGCTGATGGAGAACTTCAAGTGCAAGAACCTTGGGGAGGTAAAGTACTATCTCGAGATGCACGTGGAGAGGGATCTGGATCACAGGTGGTTGAAACTGCACCAGGAGAAGTTCATCAAGGAGCTGGGGGAGAAGTATGGGATTGAGAATGAGCGCAAAGTTGCAACTCCCCTGCCAGCAGAATTCAAGCTTGTGAAAGCTGCAGAGGATGAAGGGGTTGAAGCCGAGGAGCAGCAGCAATTTCAGTCCTTGGTGGGCAGCCTCTTGTATGCAGCAGTTCACACGAGGCCCGACATCTCTTTCTCGGTTGGGCAGCTGGCTAGGGTGGTGCAGAATCCATCAGAGGAGCAGGTGGATGCAGTTGAGCGTGTGGTGAAGTATCTGAACTCTCACCCAAGCATTGGAGTTCAATACTCCGCATCTGCATAGGTGAAGCAGGAAGGGGTTGAGGTGCTGAAAGAGAAGGGGGAGAGGCTTGGAGAAGGCAAGCTTTTTCTCACTTGCTTTACCGATGCTACGTGGGCCACTGAGAAGGAGGATTCCTCATCAGTGGGAGGATACATCTGCGTAGTTGGGGGAGGACCGGTTAGTTGGAGGTCAAAGAAGCAGACGGAGACAGCACTCTCTTCCGTGGAGTCAGAGTACATGGCAATGTTTCAAAGGGTGAAGGAGGTGATTTGGCTGAGGAGGCTGTTGGAGGAGATTGGCCAGGAGCAAAAGGTTGCTACGCCGCTGTTTTGTGATAGCAAGGGAGCTCTTGGGATGGCCAGGAACACTGTGCTTCATGGGCTTAATAAGCACATGCGTATCAAGTGGCACTGGCTGCGTAAGGAGGTGAAGAGGGGGACGGTGAATCCGATCTACCTCAAGATTCACCAGCAGCCAGCAGACTTCCTCACCAAGAGGCTTGCGGATGAGCCTCATTGGCGTTGTGTGCGCATGAGTGGAATGAGCATGAACTAGTATGGAATGATGGGGATGCAGCCTGCAGGCTGAGGGGGAGTGTGTTGGGTGCAAATTCACATTGCACGACATCCTGCCGTCTGTTTGTACGAGTATGCGTGTGCGAATGCATTTGCGTGTGAATGGTATGTTCGTGTGTTTGTTTGCTTTCGCAATTTTCGCTTGAAGCATTTGCAGGTACTCGCGCATTGTGCGCTTCGGCATAACATTGTACGCGCTATGAACAGTACAAGCAGAAAGGACGAGCTTGCAAAGGAACCCAAGATGGAAGCTTTGTGGTTCGGCTTACTTGATTGCGCAGATTCAGTTCTATCCAACTCGAAATTGTACTGTTTTGTTTGGTTGACTATAGTGTAGCAGGGCAGGCACTATAGGGGTACAATTTAGGTGAAGGTTGGATGTTGTTTGTCTGTATCTGCATGCTACAGGGCCAGGGGAAACCAGCGGAACCAGCATTTGGCTGGTTGGGCAAAGACAAAACAGGTTCTGTTTTTAGGACCTGAACCTGGTTGTTGTTTTCCCAGGTTGGAAAAACAGAACCAGAGGTTGTTCACCAGCCTACCACCTGCTATTTTGTCCAGCCAGGTTGGTTCTGTTGCTTGGAATTATTTGGGATCATCCCTGGTTGTTCCCAGGTTGATTCCCAAGGTCCTTGCTAGCTAGAGCTATTTATTCCTTCTCTGTTTGTACCTGAATATAGTGAAATTGATTCAAGCGAATTCCTCCCTTCCTGGAATTTCGTTTCTACGCGGTGCGACGGCGGAATGCTGCCCGAGTCAACGCTAGTACGCTAGCACTCCAACGCTAGGCTAACGCTGTCCGAGCCATAACTTCGTAATGGCAAAACTTTTCGCGAGGCAACTTGGCTTATTTTAAAGCTCTTAGAGTGAGCTTCGATATTGTAAATTCTCAGCTTAATCCGATCGACGGTCTGCACGATACGCTGTGCGACGTTCAAGGTACTCTTGCTGTTTTGACTAAGTCCCTCTTGATCCCTCTCTCTACAAACTCGGACCCGAGGATAGGGGCTGGTCTTGTACCAGGCGCCCAAGGACCCTTGGAGGTGACCCCGAGGAGAGGTTTTAAGTGTGATAAAGTCTTAATAGCTTGAGTTTATTAGGCCCTTACACCAACAATGGGTACTGTCCGGTCTTGTCCGTAGTTTAGGTAAAATGGTGACTGTTGGGACGTGGCGGATGGCGAGTTGGTGTACGCGAATTCGATGAGTGGCAGTTGCTGTTCCCACGTGGTCGGGTCGTCACACGTGGCCCTGATGAGCTGCTCCATGGTCTGGTTTGTCCGTTCTATCTGTCCGTCGGTTTTGGGGTGGTATGATGAACTGAACTGTTGTCGTGTGCCGAACTGCTGCCACAGGTTCCGCCAGAAGTTGCTGGTGAATTTAGTGTCGCGGTCGCTGATGATCGCGGCTGGTATCCCGTGCAGTCGAACGACGTTGGAGATAAAGAGGCGTGCTGTTTCTTCGGCTGTGACTGATTTTTTGCAGGCTGCGAATTGTGCCATTTTCATCAGTCGATCAACGACGACCAGGATCGCGTCGTTCCCACTCGCCCTGGCTGGTAACTCCGTGACGAAGTCCATCGTCACTTGCTGCCAACCACGCTCTGGGGGTGGTATCGGCTGCAATTGTCCCGCCGGCCGCTGTCGTGATCATTTCATGAGCTGACAAGTGGGACACGATGCCACGTGTCGTTGTACGTCGGTCAACATTTCGGGCCACTAATAATACTGCTGCAGCTGCTGCCGTATTTTTTCTACTCCGAAATGCCCCGAGGTAACTCCGTCGTACAGCAATTCCCGTAGCAGTGTAAACCCAGGCACCCAAATGCGATCAGTCCCGGTTTTTAGGTAATAGACTCCCTTTGCTGCTGCGAACTGCTGCCAATTTTTTCTTGTGAAGAATGGATCCGTCTGGTACCCGTGGGTGAATAGGCCTGTCAGTAGCGGGCTTGTCTGGCAAGTGGCATTGCGTGGATCTGGGCAGTGGGGCGGGTCAGTGCATCGGCGATGTTCGAGGCTTCCTTTTTGTAAGTGACCGTGTAGTGAAAGTTGGACTCGAGGAAATCGAGCCAGCGAATTTGTCGTGGGTTGAGGTGTGGCTGTGCGCGAAGGTACTGTAGTGATTTATGGTCTGTCCGTACTGTCACGTCCGCGCCAGTCAAGTAACACCGCCATACTTTGAATGCGTGCACGATCGCAAGCATTTCGCGGTCGTGTATCGGGTAATTTTTCTCGGGCGGATACAGTTTTCGTGACTCGTATGCGAGAGGCTGTAGGCCATTGCCGAAATCCTGTAGCAGTTCGGCTCCGATGAAGATATCGCTTGCGTCGGTAACTACTTTGAATGGGCAATATGGGCCGGCGATGCGCAGGACGGGCGGGGAACAGAGAACATTTTTCAGGGCAGAGAAGGCAGCATGCTCTTTCTTCCTTCCGTAGTAAGTCCGTCAGCGGGGCAGTTAACCGTGCCATATCGGGAACGAACCGACGCACATAATTAACGAACCCTAAAAAGCTCTGCAGCTCCGTGATGTTCGTCGGGGGATGCCACGCTTTTAATGTATCCAGCTTCTTTGGGTCGATTTCAACTTCAGCCTCCGAAATAACATGCCCCAAAAAATCTAACCTATCCTGGAAGAACTCGCACTTGGAACCCTTGGTCAGTAATCTGTGCTCGTCTAAAACCTTAAACACTGCTTCCAGATCTGCTAAGTGCTGCTGCTGATCCCGACTGTAAACTAGGATGTCGTCGAGGTAAACTATGACACATTTATCTAAGAGCGGCCTAAATGCCTCGTTCATGGTCATCTGAAAAGTCGCCGGTGGGTTGGTCAGCCCGAATGGCATCACAGTGTACTCGAAGGACCCGTACCTAGTCCTGAAAGCTGTTTTGGCGCATTCCAATGGTTCGACCCTAATCTGATGGTAACCTCCCCGTAAATCTATTTTCGAAAAAACCCGTGCTGTTCGCAGTTGGTCGATCAGTTCGTCGGCGCGGGGAATTGGGTACCACGACTTGTCTGTTACCCTGTTCAGTGCTCTGTAGTGGATACACATACGAAAACCCCCGTCTTTTTTCGGCGTGAATAGTATCGGTCCGGCGAACGGTGACGAGCTCGGTCTGATGAATTTTTTCTCTAACAGGTAATCTAACTGCTTCCTTAGTTCGTCGAGCTCTGGCTGTGTCAGTCTGAACTCGCGCTGTACAGTTGGATGTGCCTCCGCTTCTAATTCGATTCGGTGGTCATGTGCTCGCTGAGGTGGCAGTACTTCCGGTAAGTCGTCGGGGAAAATCCCGGGTATCGTTTCAACAGTTCCTGTAATTCGGGCGGTACGGCTGCCAGCAGTCTCTTGAAATTACTCGGCTGCTCTGCTTCCTCCACTACTGCGATGTCTACTGCGTACACGTCAGCTCCAGCAGCGACAGCCCGTTTCATTGTGAGGGTGTTGACGTGTACTGTGAAGACTCGGGCGACTGCCAGCGAGTTAGCTCGACCCAGTTACCACTACTTCGCACGGTGCAGCTACCCGTCGTCCAGTCAATTCGCGGGTTATACCGTCGCAGCCAATCACGTCCCAGTAAAATATCGTGCCTATCCAGTGTCGTTGCGAGCATTTCTTATGTAAACCCGAAATTTCCCCTGCAGTAGACTTTGACTCTCTCTACCTTTTCCCGTATGGCCAGTGGCGTGTCGTCGACTAAGCAGGCGTCTATCTCCGGTAAGCAATGGCAAAGTGTCAGCTGCAGTTTTCGTGCGGTTGCGGTATTAACTAAACTGTGGCTTGCATCTCCGTCGATAAAAATCTTCACTGCTGCTCCGCGTATTTTCCCATGGATCACTACTGGGCAATCCGTCGGTGTACCCTCCTTATTCGTCCGAGTGCGATCGATAGCATGAATCAGTACTGTGACTCGGTAAGGGTCGGTGGGGTTGGGCGAGCAGGCAGTCTCGTCAGTGGTTGGCCCAGTTCCTACTGACTGCTGGCGTTTCCCTGCCTTGGAGACTCCCTCCCCTGCTCTGCTCCGCGACGCCTTAGCTCCTCTGGGCATTCGCTCTTGCGATGGCCCGGCCTGTTGCAAGCAAAGCAGCGCCCCTTAAACGGCGCGGTAGCTGCATTCGTCGCAACAGCGTGTACACTGGCGTGCTCGATCGGTCCCCGAGGACGATGTCCATAGTAGGACCCCGGTCTCGGACGGCGTAAAAGTCGATTTTCTTGGCGAGTGCGAGAATCTCGTTGAAGTTCGAGAGGCCGCGTAACATGATTTCGTGCGAGATGTCCGGCTTCAGTCCTCCGACGTAACGGTCCACCCGCTCCACTTCGTGCTTATAGCCGACTTGCATAATGCGAGAAAACAACTCATATAGTCTTGAACCGATCCGAGCTGCCGCCAAGTACGCAATCTCTGACGCGCCGATCTAGAAGCCGTGATCGGCTCGAAGCGCGCCCGAAGCCCTGCGCACCACGCATCCCACGTCCTGTATTGGGCGGTCTCGTAGAATGAAGTCCAGGTGACAGCTGGACCCGTGGGCCCTTCCTCTTGCGACGGTGGCTCGTAGGCGCGTGGCGACGTCACGATGACTCGCCACCAGTTCATGGCGGGGCCCCTCAGCAGCGAAACAGCATACCGAATCTTCGGTGTGTCCGACTCGACGTAATTCGCGTCGAAGAAGACGTTCATCATGAAGACCCACGATTGCACCGTCGGACCTCCACGCTGGCTCGGGTCGAAGCAGGGCGGGCATTGCGGCTTGAGTAGCATTGGTCCCATAATGGCCTGTTCGTCACTTGTCGCCGCGAACTCCACGTGCCGACAGGCTTCGCGAGGCTCCCGCGGGCTTGGTGCGACCCTGTTTCCTCCCATGCCAGGCATCGGCTGGGCGGCGCCATCGCTGGCTGCGCGTGAGCGCTGTCCCACGATGTTGTTTTGTGTTGGCGTGCCGGACGAGATGACGATCGGCTCGTCTGATTGTGCAGATGCATTTGTCGATGCGTATGGTGGCGCTGGAGTGTTCATCGTTGATTGCTGATGCGCGGAGTCACGTTCCGCCGTGAGCGTCGCAATTTCGAACGCCGAATCTTCGAGTTGGCGCACCAGACGGTCGAGCTGCTCCTGCGTCAATGTGGCGAGTGGAAATTCGGCCATCGCGGGGGTGTCGGGCGAGAGCCTCGGTCGTGGCCGTGCGTGCTTACGAGAGAGCACTACGAGCGGTGGTGCTGTGTCGCTGAGAGACGTCTACCCCCCCTAAAAATTTGAGATATTGGGGAAGCGAAGGTGTGGGTGCGGTCCGAGAGGAGATTGTAGGCTCTGATACCAAGTGTTACGAGTGCAATTGAGTGAACGAACGAGAATTGCACTATCGAAGCAAGAGTACAATGAGCGAAGGCATGAGCGAAGAATGTATAGCGAACTACAGTGGTAACGGTAATGGGTTGTGGTTGTGGCGCGATGGGCCTGGGACTGAGATTGGGAAAAAGTGTCGAAGCGGAGGCCCGGAGCGCGGGTTACCCGCCGAGCCGTGAGGTCGGGGTGTGATGTGCGAAGGTGGTGGGCGGATTGTCGATGCAAGGGTTGCGAGTGGTAACGGTGCTGATCATAGTGCTACAGTGATGTACGCGTTCAGCAGGGATGCGAAGTTAGAAAAAGGAATTTTCCTTACAGGAAACAACTTACGGCATTCATACACACATCTATATGCAACCATCCAAGGATCTGGAAACAAATATAACGAGCTATATGAGTAGTACTCATTTTTTCCGATTTTTTTAACTTGCCGCAGAGTGCCATCAGATTTTGTGGGTGCCCCACTCTGACATATGCACCTTGAGCACATATAGTGTTGATTGAGTCTCGTATTTTACTCTCTGACTCAACTTTGAAACATGCAATGTAGCCGAATGTGTAACGCTTACGCTAAGCAGTCTTTGCAGTGATCAAGTTCAGATAGGGATTAGCGTCGATGATGAGCGAAGTGCTAACGCAGGAATCTCCAAAATCCTGGGTTGGATTTGATCCTTGAGACTTGAGGTTCCGAAAAAGTGCACGAACCTCGACGTAGCCATAACCGTCATTGTAGGTGTGAAAGAGGGCATGAGAAACTGAATTCTGTCAAGGGGCCCCGTTCTTCGAGAAAGAGTCATTCGCTCAGCACTGGTAACGATTGTTGGTATAATGATAGTAGTAGCACAGTACTACCTCGCACCCCTTAAGGCATATATCCCCGATACTCCTTTGTCACCAGCTAATTTTCCGTTGATCCTGGTTGGACGCATCTTGGCCATATACTTCAATGAAAACAAGAATGGGACGGATGGGTGTGTTGGGTGCAAATTCACATTGCACGACATCCTGCCGTCTGTTTGTATGAGTATACGTGTGCGAATGCATTTGGGTGTAAATGGAATGTTCGTGTGTTTGTTTGCTTTCGCAATTTTCGCTTGAAGCATTTGCAGGTACTCGCGCATTATGCGCTTCGGCACAACATTGTACGCGCTATGAACAGTACAAGCAGAAAGGAGGAGCTCACAAAGGAACCCAAGATGGAAGCTCTGCGGTTCGGTTGAATTGATTGTGCAGATTCAGTTCTATCCAACTCGACATCGTACTGTTTTGTTTGGTTGACTATAGTGTAGCAGGGCAGGCACTATAGAGGTACAATTTAGGTGAAGGTTGGATGTTGTTTGTCTGTATCTGCATGCTACAGGGCCAGGGGAAACCAGCGGAACCAGCATTTGGCTGGTTGGGCAAAGAAAAAACAGGTTCTGTTTTTAGGACCTGAACCTGGTTGTTGTTTTCCCAGGTTGGAAAAACAGAACCAGAGGTTGTTCACCAACCTACCACCTGCTGTTTTGTCCAGCCAGGTTGGTTCTGCTGCTTGGAATTATTTGGGATCATCCCTGGTTGTTCCCAGGTTGATTCCCAAGGTCCTTGCTAGCTAGAGCTATTTATTCCTTCTCTGTTTGTTCCTTAATATAGTCAATTTGATTCAAGAGAATTCCTCCCTCCCTGGAATTTCGTTTCTACGCGGTGCGACGACGGAATGCTACCCGAGTCAACGCTAGTACGCTAGCACTCCAACGCTACGCAAGCGCTGTTCGAGCCATAACTTTGTAATAGCAGAACGTTTCGCGATGCAACTTGGCTTATTTTAAAGCTCTTGGAGTGAGCTTCGATATAGGAAATTCTCAGCTTAATCCGGTCGACGGTCTGCACGATACGCTGCGCGACGTTCAAGGTACTCTTGTCATTTTGACTAAGTCATTCTTGATCCCTCTCTCTACAAACTTGGACCCGAGGATAGGGGCTGGTCTTGTACCAGGCACCCAAGGACCCTTGGAGGTGACCCCGAGGAGAGGTTTTAAATTTGATAAAGTCTTAATAGCTTGAGTTTATTAGGCCCTTACACCAACAAGCTGGTATCAGAGCTTGGTTATAGTGATCCTCGATATAGATAGCTATGGCGGGCAACACCTCGACGGGAGCTGGTGAATCGTCAGCCCAAGATCATAGCGGCAGCCATGATTCTGGTGTTTCAGAGCCAAGGGGAGCGGGAACAAACTATTGGTGTAAGGGCCTAATAAACTCAAGCCATTAAGACTTTATCACACTTAAAACCTCTCCTCGGGGTCACCTCCAAGGGTCCTTGGTGCCTGGTACAAGACCAGCCCCTATCCTCGGGTCCGAGTTTGTAGAGAGAGGGATCAAGAGGGACTTAGTCAAAACAACAAGAGTACCTTGAACGTCGCGCAGCGTATCATGCAGACCGTAGATCGGATTAAGCTGAGAATATACTATATCGAAGCTTACTCTAAGAGCTTTAAAATAAGCCAAGTTGCCTCGCGAAAAGTTTTGCCATTACGAAGTTATGGCTCGGACAGCGTTAGCCTAGCGTTGGAGTGCTAGCGTACTAGCGTTGACTCGGGTAGCATTCCGCCGTCGCACCGCGTAGAAACATACTCCAGGAAGAGAGGAATTCGCTTGAATCAATTTCACTATATTCAGGTACAAACAGAGAAGGAATAAATAGCTCTAGCTAGCAAGGACCTTGGGAATCAACCTGGGAACAACCAGGGATGATCCCAAATAATTCCAAGCAACAGAACCAACCTGGCTGGACAAAATAGCAGGTGGTAGGTTGGTGAACAACCTCTGGTTCTGTTTTTCCAACCTGGGAAAACAACAACCAGGTTCAGGTCCTAAAAACAGAACCTGTTTTGTCTTTGCCCAACCAGCCAAATGCTGGTTCCGCTGGTTTCCCCTGGCCCTGTAGCATGCAGATACAGACAAACAACATCCAACCTTCACCTAAATTGTACCCCTATAGTGCCTGCCCTGCTACACTATAGTCAACCAAACAAAACAGTACAATTTCGAGTCGGATAGAACTGAATCTGCGCAATCAAGTAAGCCGAACCACAAAGCTTCCATCTTCGGGTGTCTCCCATCCCTTCATAACGACACCCTTCGGCTTCTTAGTTTTTCCCTGCTGCTGCTCTCCTCCCTCGGATCCAGCAGCTCCACTAGTGCTACCGCTAGTCTCCACACCATCACCTCCACCAGCAGGTGCCTTCTGCACCTTCTCTCCATCACCACCCTCTGCAGCTGCCTCCTCTCCCTCCTCCCACACACTAGGAGTCAGGTCCAGCTGCATGGTGATCTGCTCCATCTGCTGGGACACCCTGGCGTCCGGCTGTTTCTCCCAGCTCCCATACATCATGCCCTCAACAAACTTCACATCCCTGCTGTCAAACAACACACCCTTGGAAGGCTCCCACAGCAGCCATCCCTTGCTCTCAGCAGCCAGCCCCAAATGCACACACCAGATTGCACTCGCCCCCAACTTACTGCGGTAGGTCTTGGGGACGTGGGCGACTGCCATGCAACCGAACACCCTCAGCATGTTCACCGGCGGCTTCCTCCCAAGCCACCTCTCCAACGGCACCCACGAGTCATCCCCAACCTTTGTGAGTACCCTGTTCCTAGCGACGGTAGCGTGCCGAACAGCATGGGGCCACATCAAGTTGCCCAGCCCAGATTCTATGAGCAGCGCCCTAGCTGTCTCCAGAATTGTCCGGTTCGCCCGTTCTGCTACACCGTTGGACTGTGGGGTGTAAGCCATGGTCAGCTCCCTCTGGATGCCCTGCTTCTTGAGCCAGGCCGTCATCTCAGCTCCAAGAAACTCACCACCCCGATCTGTCCTAATCCGCTTCACCAGACACTCCGCTTGCTTCTCCACGAACGGCAGCCAATCGTCCCGAATCGTGGAGGCGGCGTGATCTTTCTGCTTCAGCGGATACGCCCACATTAGCCTGCTCCAGTCATCCACTATGGTTAGGAAGTACCGCTCCCCCTTGTGCCCTTGCACCGGCAGCGGTCCCACCAAGTCCATGTGGACCAGCTCCAACGGCTTTTTGCTCCTGCCAGCCACACTATGGAAGGGGAAACGGGTGAACTTTGAAAGGAGGCAAATTTCACAGTTATCATCGGGTGGTTGTCCGTTCAGCTTTAAGCCCTTAACGGCTCCATCCTTCTCCAGCTGCTTCAGCAAAGGCATTGCCACATGCCCCAAATGTCGGTGTGCAGTTGCCCAATCCGTCTCTCCAGATCTGGCCGACACTTTCACACCAACCCCTCCAACGGCGTTGCACTCCCCCTGGGATGCAGACCCCTCTCCAGCCTGCCCCCCACCATGCCACGCCAGCGCCGGCAGCTGCCACATAGATCTGTACACGTCCTTGCTCTCGTGCAGATCCCAAAGCACCCGATTGCCCAGCTTCCCCTTATAAGTGCGAGCCCCATCCGTGTTGGTGTTCACCCCAGCCTTGCCAAGCTTACGGAAGGAGATGAGGTTGGCCTTCAGGTCGGGGATGAGGAGAACGTCGTGCAGCACCACCGGCTTGCCATCCGCTCCCTTAAACGCAGCTCGTCCCGCACCAGCCACCTTCAACACGTGTCCAGAGGCAGAGCACACCTCATTAATCGGTGCAGCGCGTACGTGGTCCAGCAGGTCTTTGCGCGGCGTCATTGTCCAAGCAGCGCCTGTGTCCAACACCCAATAGTCCAGGGGGTGCAGCTCTGCTCCAACCTTAGCAGATGCGTCTCCTTGCTCCCCCTTGTCTCCCATATGGAAGAATTGGCCCGCGGTGCGCTTCTTATTCTTCTCCGCACCGCCGTTGCCCTTCGGGTTTTTGTCGGACGAATCAGCGACCATGTTGGCGCCGTTTTTCTGGTTCCTCCGCGCACCGCCATCCTGGTGACGATTCTGGGGGGTCCATCCATCGGGTTTCTTATAGCACAAAAACCAGGGGTGCCCTTCCTTCTCACAATACCAGCAACTCCCTTTCATTTTGCCACCAGCACCCGACTTGCCACCACGTCCAGATTTCGCACCGCGACCCCAACCGGTACCTCCTTGTTGGTCGTTGGAGTCGTCGTCTTTCTTTGCACCGCGTCCAGCACCACCGAAGCCACGTCCTTTGCCACGTCGGCTCCCTCGCATCCTGTAGCCGCTGCTGCCGTCGTCTCGACCCCTCAGTTGGCGGCGACGAAAGTCCTCCTCCAGAATCTTCGTCCGCACCCACTCGAGCGTCCACAAGCTCTGGTTCTGCGGCAGGCTCAATCAGCTCGTGAATTGAAGCCACGATTCCGGCAGCAGCGAGAGCATATTCAGGCACTTGGTCTGCTCCGGGTAGGTGATTCCCGCGATCGCCAGCTTCGCGTAGAGATCACGCATCTTGTCCAGGATGGGTTGCACCGGCTCTCCCTCGCTTAGGCGCAACGCGGACAGCTCCCTCTCCATCATGAGCGTCGCAGCGACGGAGGTAGGGGCGTGCAGCTCCTTCAACACCGTCCACGCCTTCGGACCGCACTCAACCTCCGGCAGCAGGTGCATGACGTGGTGACGCTGGTTCAGCTCCAAACTCTGCGACATCAAGTAGTAGCCAGCCGAGGCGCGCTCGTCCCAATCTTCCTGAAGGGCGGGGTCACTCGGTCTAGGCTCCTCCCCAATCATTAGTTTCAGCAATCCGATCTGACGGAAATAAAGTTGCATTTTCCAGGCCCAATCATCATAGCCCTCACCATTGAACTTCTCGACGGTGAAGTTTTTCAGCACCTCCTTGATCAGCGAGCCCTAGCTTGTTCGCGCTCCCCTTGGCGCAGAAACACCAGAATCATGGCTGCCGCTACGATCTTGGGCTGAAGATTCACCAGCTACCGCCGAGGTGTTCCCCGCCATAGCTACCTATAACGAGGATCACTATAACGCAGCTCTGATACCAGCTTGTTGGTGTAAGGGCCTAATAAACTCAAGCCATTAAGACTTTATCACACTTAAAACCTCTCCTCGGGGTCACCTCCAAGGGTCCTTGGGTGCCTGGTACAAGACCAGCCCCTATCCTCGGGTCCGAGTTTGTAGAGAGAGGGATCAAGAGGGACTTAGTCAAAACAGCAAGAGTACCTTGAACGTCGAGCAACGTATCATGCAGACCGTAGATCGGATTAAACTGAGAATATACTATATCGAAGCTCACTCTAAGAGCTTTCAAATGAACCAAATTGCCTCGCAAAAAGTTCTGCCATTACGAAGTTATGGCTCGGACAGCGTTAGCCTAGCGTTGGAGTGCTAACGTACTAGCGTTGACTCGGGTAGCATTCCGCCGTCGCACCGCGTAGAAACGAAATTCCAGGAAGGGAGGAATTCGCTTGAATCAATTTCACTATATTCAGGTACAAACAGAGAAGGAATAAATAGCTCTAGCTAGCAAGGACCTTGGGAATCAACCTGGGAACAACCAGGGATGATCCCAAATAATTCCAAGCAACAGAACCAACCTGGCTGGACAAAATAGCAGGTGGTAGGTTGGTGAACAACCTCTGGTTCTGTTTTTCCAACCTGGGAAAACAACAACCAGGTTCAGGTCCTAAAAACAGAACCTGTTTTGTCTTTGCCCAACCAGCCAAATGCTGGTTCCGCTGGTTTCCCCTGGCCCTGTAGCATGCAGATACAGACAAACAACATCCAACCTTCACCTAAATTGTACCCCTATAGTGCCTGCCCTGCTACACTATAGTCAACCAAACAAAACAGTACAATTTCGAGTCGGATAGAACTGAATCTGCGCAATCAAGTAAGCCGAACCACAAAGCTTCCATCTTGGGTTCCTTTGCGAGCTCGTCCTTTCTGCTTGTACTGTTCATAGCGCGTACAATGTTATGCCGAAGCGCACATTGTGCAAATACCTGCAAATGCTTCAAGCGAAAATTGCGAAAGCAAACAAACATACGAACATACCATTCACATACAAATGCATTCGCACACGCATACTCGTACAAACAGACGGCAGGATGTCGTGCAATGTGAATTTGCACCCAACACAAACCAGGGCTCGCTGGTCAAGGAAGTGCTGAAGAATTTCACCGTCGAGAAGTTCAATGGTGAGGGCTATGATGGTTGGGCATGGAAAATGCAACTATATTTCCGTCAGATTGGATTGCTGAAACTAATGATTCGGGAGGAGCCTAGACCGAGTGACCCCGCGCTGCACGAAGATTGGGACGAGCGCTCCTCGGCTGGCAACTATTTAATGTCGCAGAGTTTGGAGCTGAACCAGCGTCACGACATCACGCACCTGCTGCCGGAGGTTGAGTATGGTCCGAATGAGTGGACCGTGTTGAAGAAGCTGCACGCCCCGACCTTCGTTGATGCAGCGTTGATGCTGGAGACGGAGCTGTCCGCGTTGCGCCTGAGCGAGGGAGAGCCGGTGCAACCTGTCCTGGACAAATTGCGCAACCTCTACGCGAAGTTTGCGACTGCGGGAATCACCTACCCGGAGCAGACCAAGTGCCTGAAGATGCTCTCGCTGCTGCCGGAATCGTGGCTTCAATTCACGAGCGGATTGAGCCTGCCGCAGAACCAGAGCTGATGGAGACTCGAGTGGGTGCGGACGAAGATTCTGGAGGAGGACTTCCGTCGCCGCCAACTGAGGGGTAGAGACGACGGCAGCAGCGGCTATGGGATGCAAGGAAGCCGACGTGGCAGAGGACGTGGCTTCGGTGGTGCAGGACGCGGTCCAAAGAAGGACGACGACTCCAACGACCAACAAGGAGGTACCGGTTGGGGTCGCGGTGCGAAATCTGGACGTGGGGGCAAGTCGGGCGCTGGTGGCAAAATGATAGGGATTTGCTGGTATTGTGAGAAGGAAGGGCACCCGTGGTTTTTGTGCTATAAGAAACCCGATGGATGGACCCCCCAGAATCGTCACCGGGATGGCGGCGCGCGGAGGAACCAGAAAAACGGCGCGAGCATGGTCGCCGATTCTTCCGACAACAACATGAAGAGCAACGGCGGTGCGGAAAAGAAGGAGCGCACCGCGGGCCAGTTCTTCCATATTGGAGAACAGGGGGAGCAGGGGGAGCAAGAAGACGCCTCTGCCAAGGTTGGAGCAGAGGTTGGATTATTGGGTGTTAGACACGGGCGCTGCTTGGACGATGACGCCGCGCAAGGACCTGCTGGACCACGTACGCTCTGCACCGATCAACGAGGTGTGGGACGAGCTGCGTTTAAGGGAGCGGATGGCAAGCCGGTGGTGGTGCACGACGTTCTTCTCGTTCCTGAACTCAAGGCCAACCTCATCTCCCTCCGTAAGCTTGGCAAGGCTGGGGTGAGCACTAGCACGGATGGGGCACGCACTTACAAGGGGCAGCTGGGCAATTGGGTGCTTTGGGATCTGCACGAGAGCACGGACGTGTACAGATCCATGTGGCAGCTGCCGGCGTTGGCGTGGCATGGTGGTGGGCAGGCTGGAGAGGGTTCTGCATCCCAGGGGGAGTGCAATGCCGTTGGAGGGGTTGGTGTGAAAGTGTCGGCCAGATCTGGGGAGACGGATAGGGCAATGGCACACCGACGCTTGGGGCATGTGGCAATGCCATTGTTGAAGCAGTTGGAGAAAGATGGAGCTGTTAAGGGTCTGAAGCTGAACAGACAGCCACCTGATGAGAATTGTGAAATCTGTTTGCTCTCAAAGTTTACCCGTTTCCCCTTCCATAGTGTGGCTGGCAAGAGCAAGAAGCCGTTGGAGCTGGTCCACATGGACTTGGTGGGGCCGCTGCCGGTTCAGGGACACAAGAGAGAGCGGTACTTTCTGACCATAGTGGATGATTGGAGCAGGCTTATGTGGGCATATCCGCTGAAGCAGAAGGACCATGCCACCTCTACGATACGGGAAGATTGGCTGCCATTTGTGGAGAACCAAGCAGAGTGTGTGGTGAAGCGGATTAGGACAGATCGGGGTGGTGAGTTCCTTGGAGCTGAGATGACGGCCTGGCTCAAGAAGCAGGGCATCCAGAGGGAGCTGACCACGGCTTACACCCCACAGTCTAACGGTGTAGCAGAACGGGCGAACTGGACAATTCTGGAGACAGCTAGGGCGCTGCTCATAGGATCTGGGCTGGGCAACTTGATGTGGCCCCATGCTGTTCGGCACGCTACCGTCTCTAGGAACACGGTACTCACCAAGGTTGGGAATGACTCGTGGGTGCCGTTGGAGAGGTGGCTAGGAAGGAAGCCGCCGGTGGACATGCTGAGGGTGTTCGGTTGCATGGCAGTCGCCCACGTCCCCAAGACCTACCGCAGTAAGTTGGGGGCAAGTGCAATCTGGGGTGTGCATTTGGGGCTGGCTGCCGAGAGCAAGGGATGGCTGCTGTGGGAACCTTCCAAGGGTATGTTGTTTGACAGCAGGGATGTGAAGTTTGTTGAGGGCATGATGTATGGGAGCTGGGAGAAACAGCCAGAGGCCAAGGTGTCCCAGCAGATGGAACAGATCACCATGCAGCTGGACCTGACTCCTAGTGTGTGGGAGGAGAGAGAGGAGGCAGCTGCAGAAGGTGGTGATTGAGAGAAGGTGCAGGAGGCACCTGCTGGTGGAGTTGATGGTGCGGAGACTAGTGGTAGCACTAATGGAGCTGCTGGATCCGGGGAAGGAGAGCAGCAGCAGGGAAAAACTAAGAAGCCGAAGGGTGTTGTTATGAGGGGATGGGAGACTCCCGTCTCCAGGCCAGGACGTACCCATATGGCTACTAAGAAGCTAACTGCAGGAGCTGATGTAGTTGAGCAGCAGCTTGGGACCGAGGAGGCATTGCTGATTCTTCTGCATGGCTATGATCCGGATGAGGAGGATGAACCTGCCTACTTTTTTCTTGCCCCTGCACCAGAGGAACCAGCTAGCATGGAGGAGGCATTGGCTGGCCCAGATAGGGAGAACTGGCTGGTTTCCAGGGATGCTGAGTACCAGAGCCTGCTAGAGAATAGGACATGGGAGCTGGTGGTGCTGCCTGAGGGGAAGAAAGCCGTACAGTGCAAGTGGGTGCTAAGGATCAAGACCGATAACAAGGGACAGGTCACCATCTACAAGAGTAGGCTGGTGGCTAAGGGGTTTATGCAGAAGGAGAAGCGGGACTTCAATGAGATCTTTGCTCCCACTGCCAAACCCCCTACCCTTCGTGTCTTGTTGGCAGATGCAACCGTTAGTGGGAAATTCATCATTCAGATGGATATATCTACGGCATTCCTCAATGGGATTTTAGAGGAGGATGTGTACATGACGCAGCCGCCTGTGTATGAAGATGGTACGGGCAGGGTGTGCAAGCTGAAAAAATCCATCTACGGCTTGAAGCAGGCGCCACGCTGCTGGTACCAAGAGTTGGCAGCTGTTTTAGAGAAGATGGGATTCAGGACCAGCAGCTGTCATGAGAGCCTCTTTCTCAAGGGGGAGAGGGAGAAGCTGGTGTTGTTTCTGGTCTATGTGGACGATATTCTTCTCTTTAGCAGCAGCATGAAGGAGGTCCAGAAGGTGCAGCAGCAGCTGATGGAGAACTTCAAGTGCAAGAACCTTGGGGAGGTAAAGTACTATATCAGGATGCATGTGGAGAGGGATCTGGATCACAGGTGGTTGAAGCTGCACCAGGAGAGGTTCATCAAGGAGCTGGGGGAGAAGTACGGGATTGAGAATGAGCGCAAGGTTGCAACTCCCCTGCCAGCAGAATTCAAGCTTGTGAAAGCTGCAGAGGATGAAGGGGTTGAAGCCGAGGAGCAGCAGCAATTTCAGTCCTTGGTAGGCAGCCTCTTGTATGCAGCAGTTCACACAAGGCCCGACATCTCTTTCTCGGTTAGGCAGCTGGCTAGGGTGGTGCAGAATCCATCAGAGGAGCAGGTGGATGCAGCTGAGCGTGTGGTGAAGTATCTGAACTCTCACCCAAGCATTGGAGTTCAATACTCCGCATCTGTACAAGTGAAGCAGAAAGGGGTTGAGATGCTGAAAGAGAAGGGGGAGAGGCTGGGAGAAGGCAAGATCTTTCTCACTTGCATTACCGATGCTACGTGGGCCTCTGAGAAGGAGGACTCCTCATCTGTGGGAGGATACATCTGTGTAGTTGGAGGAGGACCTGTTAGTTGGAGGTCAAAGAAGCAGACGGAGACAGCACTCTCTTCTGTGGAATCAGAGTACATGGCGATGTTCCATGGGGTGAAGGAGGTGATTTGGCTGAGGAGATTGTTAGAGGAGATTGGCCAGGAGCAAAAGGTTGCTACGCCGCTGTTTTGTGATAGCAAGGGAGCTCTTGGGATGGCCAGGAACGCTGTGCTTCATGGGCTGAACAAGCACATGCGTATCAAGTGGCACTGGCTGCGTAAAGAGGTGAAGAGGGGGACGGTGAATGCGATCTACATCAAGACTCACCAGCAGCCAGCACACTTCCTCACCAAGAGGCTTGCGGATGAGCCTCATTGGCGTTGTGTGCGGATGAGTGGAATGAGCATGAACTAGTATGGAATGATGTGGATGCTGCCGGCAGGCTGAGGGGGAGTGTGTTGGGTGCAAATTCACATTGCACGACATCCTGCCGTCTGTTTGTATCAGTATGCGTGTGCGAATGCATTTGGGTGAAAATGGAATGTTCGTGTGTTTGTTTGCTATCGCAATTTTCGCTAGAAGCATTTGCAGGTACTCGCGCATTATGGGCTTCGGCACAACATTGTACGCGCTATGAACAGTACAAGCAGAAAGGAGGAGCTCGCAAAGGAACCCAAGATGGAAGCTTTGCGGTTCGGTTGAATTGATTGTGCAGATTCAGTTCTATCCAACTCGAAATTGTACTGTTTTGTTTGGTTGACTATAGTGTAGCAGGGCAGGCACTATAGAGGTACAATTTAGGTGAAGGTTGGATGTTGTTTATCTGTATCTGCATGCTACAGGGCCAGGGGAAACCAGCGGACCAGCATTTGGCTGGTTGGACAAAGACAAAACAGGTTCTGTTTTTAGGACCTGAACCTGGTTATTGTTTTCCCAGGTTGGAAAATAGAACCAGAGGTTGTTTACCAACCTACCACCTGCTGTTTTGTCCAGCCAGGTTGGTTCTGTTGCTTGGAATTATTTGGGATTATCCCTGGTTGTTCCCAGGTTGATTCCCAAGGTCCTTGCTAGCTAGAGCTATTTATTCCTTCTCTGTTTGTTCCTGAATATAGTCAATTTGATTCAAGCGAATTCCTCCCTCCCTGGAATTTCGTTTCTACGCGGTGCGACGACGGAATGCTACCCGAGTCAACGCTAGTACGCTAGCACTCCAACGCTAGACAAACGCTGTTCGAGCCATAACTTTGTAACGGCAGAACGTTTCGAGAGACAATTTGGCTTATTTTAAAGCTCTTGGAGTGAGCTTCGATATAGGAAATTCTCAGCTTAATCCGGTCGACGGTCTGCACGATACGCTGCGCGACGTTCAAGGTACTCTTGCTATTTTGACTAAGTTATTCTTGATCCCTCTCTCTACAATCTCGGACCCGAGGATAGGGGCTGGTCTTGTACCAGGCACCCCAGGACCCTTGGAGGTGACCCCGAGGAGAGGTTTTAAGTTTGATAAAGTCTTAATAGCTTGAGTTTAAAAAGCCCTTACACCAACAGGGTGAACAGGCGAGAAAGAGGCCTGGGAATGGGCGACAGGACGAAATGGGAAGCTGACTGCGCGTACTTTAAGTGCTACTATAGGAGCTTCGCCAGAAATTCTTACATACTGTTCACCCTTTCCATATCTGCGGTGTAGCAGCCTGAGCCGTTGAACTGAGAGGTACGCTGCCGTCGGGCCCGAGGACCGATGCAGACGCGGCGGCAGTAAACAGCGCCGCACCTGACGAGCAGGCATTGTGGCAATAAGATGATTTGAACGTCGAAACGGTTGACACGAAACTGCTAAGCGAAATAATGCCGCCACACTGAATTGGAGTGAGTGGGGTCGAATGTCATCAGCGCCTACCAAAAATGAGGATGAAGATTGATCCAAAACGCCCCAACTGGATCCTATTGTACAAGTGTGGCCTAGAGTGAAATCGTATGGAGCTTTTGTTACGAAGCACGCTCTTTCCAGTCCGCGGGGTGGTGGTAGCTATGTGACAGAAGCCGAACTCCGAGATGACAAGACTTCGGTTGTGTCGTGACAGAAACAATACCTTTGTGTTATTGTCTTCACTGTTGAAGTATTTTTGCGCGAGCAGTTTAGCGGACGCATTCAGTGAGTCGATCTAAAGAACTGTTGTGGTCCTATGTGTAGCTTTGTTGTTTGTGCACCTGCATTTGCACTGGCTGCGGCCCGGTTTCTTTGCGTTGGAAGCAACCAAGGCTCGGTTTCGAGATGGGAAAGGGTTTTCAGGAATTTGAGAAGCACTACTAGACAAACTTTGCTCCGAAGGCACTGTTATCGCTGGTGGGGACTAGTTGCATGGATTTCCAATCTGAGAGCGGTCACTTATTATGCTCGTTAGAATGTCTAAATATGATTGGTCGAAAATCCGATTGGGGAAGTATCAACCCAAACCATGTGAAAAATGAGGAATTAATGAACTAGCACAAGGTTGGGTACAAGTAGGAAACCCTAGGAAACTGTACCTCATAGTGTCCACCTCCCTATAGCCTATACAAGCTATATGATATAAGTTTGACACACCCCCATAGGCAAAGTGGGGGAGAACAAGCGGTCACAAGACCAGTCAAGCAAAGCAAAGCAAGCTCAGGGTGGATCACAACGTTACTACACAATCCGAGCACAAGAGCAAGGCCACAAGGCCAGTTCACATGCAAGATCATATATAAAGGTAAATATGCAACTACACGTATACAGAGATCACAGTACAAGCAAGGTCAAGAAGTGAGCAAGTGAGGCCAAGTAGGCACAAGACCTAGCATAGTACAAAAGCGCTGATGATCACACGGCGGAAGGGCCTTGGTGAAGATATCATCAGTGTTGGCCTCAGAGGCCACGTAAGCAAGGCGCAGCTGACCACACCGCTGCAGCTCACGAGCAAGGAAGTAGCGGAGCGCAATGTGCTTCGTTCTGTGCTCCAGTCTGTGCTCCCGACACAAGGCCAGCATGGCCTTGTTGTCTACGTACAGAACTGGAGAAGAACGAGGCGGCTCTCCTAGGTCAATCAGCAGGTAGGTGAGCCAGCGTAGCTCTTGTGCAGCCATTGCCCCCGCGTAGATCTCAGCCTCACAGCTGGAGCCAAGAACAGGAGACGAGCGAGTAGACCGCCACAAAACAGAGCCGGAGCCAAGGCTGAAGGTGTAACCCTGTGACGACCGCTGCGTAGCCTGGTCGTCAGCCCAAGAAGCGTCTGCGTGACCTGTGAGGACCACTCGACGTCGCCCTCTAAGCACTAGCCCTATGCCCGACGTACTCCACAAGTAGCGCAACACCCTCTTCGCAGCAGCCATGTGCTCTGGTCGGTGTCTCCCAGGAGCAACATAGCGTGCCAAGATGCTAAGAGGGTATGCAAGGTCAGGTCGTGTGCAGGTCATCAGGTACATGAGGCAGCCAACAAGCTCTGGATATGGGCCACTCGGCTCTACGGAATCATCCGCAGGCAGAGCTGAGAGCGAGTGGCGAGTAGATAGAGGAATGGCCTGAGGCGAGGAGTACGTGAAGTCGAAGCACTGAAGGACCTGCTGCACCATGTGTGACTGAGTCAGGGTAATGGTGCGCTGTGCTCTGTCCCGGGTCATAAGGTAGCTGCCCAGTTCACCCAGGTCTGTGCACATGTGTCTCTTCTGCAGCTCGGACTTCACGTGGGCGAGCCTAGCAGTGTCAGCAGTGGCAAAGACCAAGTCGTCGACATAGACGAGGATGTAGAACGGCGGCAAAGAGGTGTCAGTGCGCAGAAAGAGCGACGGGTCGGCAGTAGAAGGAGTAAACCCAAGAGCCGCAAGTGTAGTCCTCACTGTGTCGTGCCACTCACGGGGCACCTGGCGGAGACCGTAGACTGGCCGCCGGAGGCTCCACTGGGTACCAGGAGGAAACAACCCAGTGAAGCCAGGTGGGCGGCGCAGCCAGATCTCCTTGTGCAGGCTGCCTTGCAGGTAAGCTGTGCTGAAGTCAAGAGAGTGAAGCTCGAAGTCGCACTGAGCGGCAATGTGCACCAGCACCCGAAGAGTGGTCATCTTCGAGGTGGGAGAGAAGGTCTGAAAGTAGTCAACTCCCTGCCGCTGACTGAAGCCTTGAGCAACGTAACGCGCCTTGAAGACAGGCGGAGAACCCGGCGGCCGCTTCACCCTGAAAATCCACATGCCACTGACGATGTTCGCCCCAGGTGGGGGAACCTCGTCGACGTAGGTGCCTGTAAACTTCCAGGAAGCCATCTCTCCGTCCATGGCTGACTCCCACTGTAAGGAGCAGGGACCCTCGATCGCCCCAGCGTACGATCGAGGAGTCGGGATGTCTGGTGCATCCGGGTCTCCCTCAGGGGCAATCAGTGTGGACACGAGATGAGGCAAAGCAGCAGCGAAACACAGGAACTACTCCTGCATGTCCTCAAGGACGTCCGTGCCAAGAGCACACTCACCTCCGATGGGCGGAGCACAGACACACTCACACTCAGCAACAAGACTAGCAGTGTAGTCTAGACGACAGCTAGCAGCAATGTCGACAAGCTCAGCAACTAGGGCAGACGCAGCTGTGGACTCAAAAGAAGGGTCAGTGACAACAGCAGCCAGGAGACGCGTGACAGTAAGACTGGCAGTACGAAGAGAGTCAGACTCAGGGTCAGCAAGGACAAAAAGAGAGGACTCTGGAGGAGACGGCAACGGGACACGCAGAGGAGAAGTGGAAGGACGCAGTGCCATCTGGTGTGTGCTTGGGACCGTAGTAGGACACGGACGCGGAGCACGACGACTAGTGCGAGCAGCACGAACAGGCAACGCAGGACGAGACGAAGGCTCTGAACGCTCAGCAAGACCTTTAGTAGGACCAGTGTAGGGAGAAGGAGCAGGTAGGGGGGAGGCGGGCTGTAAGTGTGACCGCGACTGGACACGCTGTGGACCCTCTAAGGGAGGAGCAGGACCAGTAGAGGGCGGGAGACCAAGAACCTGCTCAAGGAGCGGAACGAAATACGGCCACGGCTGCGCAGCGCCTCCAGAACCAGCAGGGACAGCACCAGTACTCCCAGTGGCAGCACCAGCGCCAGCATAACCACCAGCGCAAACACCCCCAGCAGCTCCAGCTCCAGCAGCTGCAGCTCCAGCAGCACCAACTCCAGCAGGACCGGCAGCTCCAGTAGCGTGAGTAGTACCAGTAGTACCTCCAGCAAGACCAATTCCAGTAGCCCCAACAGCACCACCAGTCCTAGAAGCTCGAGCACCGCCAATATGAGTACCTCCGGGACCAGCAGCAACAGTACTACCTCCTGCTCCAGCAGCACGGCTCCAGCGCCGGGCAAACCATTCGCGCAGCTCATACGGAGAGAATGGCTCCCGCCTCGACGAAGCACTGCGAGAGGCTACACGAGCAGACCCAGCATCCGCAGGCTCCGCACCCCCAGGCTCAGCACCCCCAGGCTCAGCACTACCAGGCTCAACACCCCAAGGCTCAGCACCCCCAAACTTAGCACCCCGGGCTCAGCACCACCAGGCTCCGCACCCCTGGACTCAGCACCCCCAGGCTCCGCACCCTTAGGGCTCAGCACCTCCAGACCCGGCATCCGCAGGCTCAGCACCTCTAGCAGCACTAGTCTCAACAGCTACCTCGACAGGCTCGACTGCGTCTATGTGGGACACACCTGACGGGGCAGGACCCTGAGGGGGAGGGGGTCTACCGGGGGAGGACCTGGCGCAAGGAAGAGCGGCGGCGGGGGGAGGGGCGCAGTGCGGTAGGGGAAGAGACGGTATAAAGGCACCGACTCGTCAAAGGCGACTTCCTGGGAGGACAGAACACGGCGCGAGGTGGGGTGGTAAAACTGCCACCCAGGCGCGTCAGGGGGGAAGCGAAGGAAGACGCAGGGAACAGCACGGGGGGACAGCTTGTCCGCAGACAAGTCGCGGACAAACGCCCGAGATCCCCAGACCCGACACGCAGACGCATCGCCAACCTTCCCCGTCCACCGCAAGGTGGGGGAGGTCTCAGGCAAGGAGACCCGGGGCTGAAGGTTAAGCTGATGCGCTGCGTACTGAACCGCAAACGGCCACAGAAAATGGGGGGCAACCGCATGGATCATGGACGTACGAGCGACGTCTATGACCATGCCAATGCGGCGCTGAGCAATCCCATTTTATTTTCGAGAGGCCGGAAGCGTGAAGGTCTAGCGGATGCCTTGTGCATGACAGAAGGCTCCCAGACGAGCAGAGGAAAACTCCCCGCTTCTGTCCGAGTGCAGACGCAGAACAAAAAAGTCCGAGCCGAGACTCTCTCTGAGCTGGGGACGAGCTGCGCAGATCCAGTCGATCAACACCTCTGCGACGTCACCCTTGCTGGGCAAGGGGAAGACTGTGGTGTAACGCGAGTAGTCGTCAACCACCAACAGGAAGTAACGCTCGTTCCCCTGGCCACGGACGCAGGCAGGACCCTACACGTCCATGTGAAGAGTCTGCAGCGGAGCCTCTGTCGGAGGAATCTCGGAGGAATGAGGGGCGGCGCGCTGTGGCCCCCTGATGCAGGGGACAATTTTAGGGGCAGGCTCCGGAGGAAGGGGAGGGAGAGATCGGGGAAGACCAGAGACAAAGACACAGGAGGCCATGACTCAGAGACGAGGCAGGGAGGGGTGACCAAGGCGGTGGTGCCAAAGGAGAGTCTGGTGGGACAGGACACGACACGAGCAGGGAG
This sequence comes from Closterium sp. NIES-65, assembly GCA_948144175.1. NCBI lineage: Eukaryota > Viridiplantae > Streptophyta > Zygnematophyceae > Desmidiales > Closteriaceae > Closterium > Closterium sp. NIES-65. The sequence continues at coordinate 2,809,611 of CANXME010002068.1, forward strand.
CAGACTCAGTACCAGACCTGGACGCTGCAGCAAACATCTGACTCGACGCAGCTACCTGGCCAGACTCAGCAGCCGGAGGAGACTCAGTAGTAAGTGTGTATAGGCCTGTCCGAGCAGACGTGCAATGGGTCACCCGCTGACTCGCAGGAGTGAACTTGTTGTTGGGTGCAAATTCACATTGCACGACATCCTGCCGTCTGTTGGTACGAGTATGCGTGTGCGAATGCATTTGGGTATGAATGGAATGTTCGTGTGTTTGTTTGCTTTCGCAATTTTCGCTTGAAGCATTTGCAGGTACTCGCACAATGTGCGCTTCGGCATAACATTGTACGCGCTATGAACAGTACAAGCAAAAAGGACGAGCTCGCAAAGGAACCCAAGATGGAAGCTTTGCGGTTCGGCTTACTTGATTGCGCAGATTCAGTTCTATCCAACTCGAAATTGTACTGTTTTGTTTGGTTGACTATAGTGTAGCAGGGCAGGCACTATAGGGGTACAATTTAGGTGAAGGTTGGATGTTGTTTGTCTGTATCTGCATACTACAGGGCCAGGGGAAACCAGCGGAACCAGCATTTGGCTGGTTGGGCAAAGACAAAACAGGTTCTGTTTTTAGGACCTGAACCTGGTTGTTGTTTTCCCAGGTTGGAAAAACAGAACCAGAGGTTGTTCACCAACCTACCACCTGCTATTTTGTCCAGCCAGGTTGGTTCTGTTGCTTGGAATTATTTGGGATCATCCCTGGTTGTTCCCAGGTTGATTCCCAAGGTCTTTGCTAGCTAGAGCTATTTATTCCTTCTCTGTTTGTACCTGAATAAAGTGAAATTGATTCAAGCGAATTCCTTCCTTGCTGGAATTTCGTTTCTACGCGGTGCGACGGCGGAATGCTACCCGAGTCAACGCTAGTACGCTAGCACTCCAACGCTAGGCTAACGCTGTCCAAGCCATAACTTCGTAATGGCAAAACTTTTCGCGAGGCAACTTGGCTTATTTAAAGCTCTTAGAGAGAGCTTCGATATAGGAAATTCTCAGCTCAATCCGATCAACGGTCTGCACGATACGCTGCGCAACGTTCAAGGTACTCTTGCTGTTTTGACTAAGTCCCTCTTGATCCCTCTCTCTACAAACTCGGACCCGAGGATAGGGGCTGGTCTTGTACCAGGCACCCAAGGACCCTTGGAGGTGACCCCGAGGAGAGGTTTTAAGTTTGATAAAGTCTTAATAGCTTGAGTTTATTAGGCCCTTACACCAATAAGCTGGTATCAGAGCTGCGTTATAGTGATCCTCGTTATAGGTAGCTATGGCAGGCAACACCTCGGCGGTAGCTGGTGAATCTTCAGCCCAAGATCGTAGCGGCAGCCAAGATTCTGGTGTTTCTGCGCCAAGGGGAGCGCGAACAAGCCAGGGCTCGCTGATCAAGGAGGTGCTGAAAAACTTCACCGTCGAGAAGTTCAATGGTGAGGGTTATGATGATTGGGCCTGGAAAATGCAACTTTATTTCCGTCAGATCGGATTGCTGAAACTAATGATTGGGGAGGAGCCTAGACCGAGTGATCCCGCCCTTCAGGAAGATTGGGACGAGCGCGCCTCGGCTGGCTACTACTTGATGTCGCAGAGTTTGGAGCTGAACCAGCGTCACCACGTCATGCACCTGCTGCCGGAGGTTGAGTGCGGTCCGAAGGCGTGGACGGTGTTGAAGGAGCTGCAAGCCCCTACCTCCGTCGCTGCGACGCTCATGATGGAGAGGGAGCTGTCCGCGTTGCGCCTAAGCGAGGGAGAGCCGGTGCAACCTATCCTGGACAAGATGCGTGATCTCTACGCGAAGTTGGCGTCCGCGGGAATCACCTACCCGGAGCAGACCAAGTGCCTGAAGATGCTCTCGCTGCTGCCGGAATCGTGGCTTCAAATCATGAGCGGATTGAGCCTGCCGCAGAACCAGAGCTTGTGGACGCTCGAGTGGGTGCGGACGAAGATTCTGGAGGAGGACTTCCGTCGCCGCCAACTGAGGGGTGGAGACGACGGCAGCAGCGGCTACGGGATGCAAGGGAGCCGACGTGGCAAAGGACGTGGCTTCGGTGGTGCTGGACGCGGTGCAAAGAAAGACGACGACTCCAACGACCAACAAGGAGGTACCGGTTGGGGTCGCGGTGCGAAATCTGGACGTGGGGGCAAGTCGGGTGCTGGTGGCAAAATGAAAGGGAGTTGCTGGTATTGTGAGAAGGAAGGGCACCCCTGGTTTTTGTGCTATAAGAAACCCGATGGATGGACCCCCCAGAATCGTCACCAGGATGGCGGCGCGCGGAGGAACCAGAAAAACGGCGCCAACATGGTCGCTGATTCGTCCGACAACAACCCGAAAGGCAACGGCGGTGCGGAGAAGAAGAAGGAGCGCACCGCGGGCCAATTCTTCCATATGGGAGACAAGGGGGAGCAAGGAGACGCATCTGCTAAGGCTGGAGCAGAGCTGCACCCCCTGGACTATTGGGTGTTGGACACAGGCGCTGCTTGGAAAATGACGCCGCGCAAGGACCTGCTGGACGACGTACGAGCTGCTCCGATCAACGAGGTGTGCTCCGCCTCTGGACACGCGCTGAAGGTGGCTGGTGCGGGACGAGCTGCGTTTAAGGGAGCGGATGGCAAGCCGGTGGTGCTGCACGACGTTCTTCTTGTTCCTGAACTTAAGGCCAACCTCATCTCCCTCCGTAAGCTTGGCAAGTCTGGGGTGAGCAATAGCACGGATGGGGCACGCACTTATAAGGGGAAGCAGGGCAATCGGGTGCTTTGGGATCTGCACGAGAGCAAGGACGTGTACAGATCTATGTGGCAGCTGCCGGCGCTGGCGTGGCACGGTGGGGGGCAGGCTGGAGAGGGGTCTGCATCCCAGGGGGAGTGCAACGCCGTTGGAGGGGTTGGTGTGAAAGTGTCGGCCAGATCTGGGGAGACAGATTGGGCAACTGCACACCGACGTTTGGGGCATGTGGCAATGCCTTTGCTGAAGCAGCTGGAGAAGGATGGAGCCGTTAAGGGCTTAAAGCTGAACGGACAACCACCCTATGATAACTGTGAAATTTGCCTCCTTTCAAAGTTCACCCGTTTCCCCTTCCATAGTGTGGCTGGCAGGAGCAAAAAGCCGTTGGAGCTGGTCCACATGGACTTGGTGGGACCGCTGCCGGTGCAAGGGCACAAGGGGGAGCGGTACTTCCTAACCATAGTGGATGACTGGAGCAGGCTAATGTGGGCGTATCCGCTGAAGCAGAAAGATCACGCCGCCTCCACGATTCGGGACGATTGGCTGCCGTTCGTGGAGAAGCAAGCGGAGTGTGTGGTGAAGCGGATTAGGACAGATCGGGGTGGTGAGTTTCTTGGAGCTGAGATGACGGCCTGGCTCAAGAAGCAGGGCATCCAGAGGGAGCTGACCATGGCTTACACCCCACAGTCCAACGGTGTAGCAGAACGGGGGAACCGGACAATTCTGGAGACAGCTAGGGCGCTGCTCATAGAATCTGGGCTGGGCAACTTGATGTGGCCCCATGCTGTTCGGCACGCTACCGTCGCTAGGAACAGGGTACTCACAAAGGTTGGGGATGACTCGTGGGTGCCGTTGTAAAGGTGGCTTGGGAGGAAGCCGCCGGTGGACATGCTGAGGGTGTTCGGTTGCATGGCAGTCGCCCACGTCCCCAAGACCTACCGCAGTAAGTTGGGGGCGAGTGCAATCTGGTGTGTGCATTTGGGGCTGGCTGCTGAGAGCAAGGGATGGCTGTTGTGGGAACCTTCCAAGGGTGTGTTGTTTGACAGCAGGGATGTGAAGTTTGTTGAGGGCATGATGTATGGGAGCTGGGAGAAACAGCCGGAGGCCAGGGTGTCCCAGCAGATGGAGCAGATCACCATGCAGCTGGACCTGACTCCTAGTATGTGGGAGAAGGGAGAGGAGGCAGCTGCAGAGGGTGGTGATGGAAAGAAGGTACAGGAGGCACCTGCTGGTGGAGAAAATGATGGTGTGGAGACTAGCGGTAGCACTAGTGGAGCTGCTGGATCCGAGGGAGGAGAGCAGCAGCAGGGGAAAACTAAGAAGCCGAAGGGTGTCGTTATGAAGGGATGGGAGACACCCGTCTCCAGGCCAGGACGTACCCGTATGGCTACTAAGAAGTTGACTGCAGGAGCTGATGTAGCGGAGGAGCAGCTTGGGACTGAGGAGGCATTGCTGATTCTACCGCATGGCTATGACCCGGATGAGGAGGATGAACCTGCGTACTATTTTCTTGCCCCTGCACCAGAGGAACCAGCTAGCATGGAGGAGGCATTAGCTGGACCAGATAGGGACAAATGGCTAGCTTCCAGGGATGCTGAGTACCAGAGCCTGCTGGAGAATGGGACTTGGGAGCTGGTGGTGCTGCCTGAGGGGAAGAAAGCCGTACAGTGCAAGTGGGTGCTAAGGATCAAGACCGATGACAAGGGACAGGTCACAATCTACAAGAGTAGGCTGGTGGCTAAGGGGTTTATGCAGAAGGAGAAGCGGGACTTCAATGAGATCTTTGCTCCCACTGCCAAACCCCCTACCCTCCGTGTCTTGTTGGCAGATGCAACGGTTAGTGGGAAATTCATCATTCAGATGGATATATCAACGGCATTCCTGGGTATGAGGATGGTACGGGCAGGGTGTGCAAGCTGAAAAAGTCCATCTACGGCTTGAAGCAGGCGCCACGCTGCTGGTACCAGAAGTTGGCAACTGTTTTAGAGGAGATGGGATTCAGGACCAGCAGCTGTGATGAGAGCCTCTTTCTCAAAGGGGAGGGGGAGAAGCTGGTGCTGTTTCTGGTCTATGTGGACGACATTCTTCTCTTTAGCAGCAGCATGAAGGAGATCCAGAAGGTGCAGCAGCAGCTGATGGAGAACTTTAAGTGCAAGAACCTTGGGGAGGTAAAGTACTACCTCGGGATGCACGTGGAGAGGGATCTGGATCACAGGTGGTTGAAGCTGCACCAGGAGAAGTTAATCAAGGAGCTTGGGGAGAAGTACGGAATTCAGAATGAGCGCAAGGTAGCAACTCCCCTGCCAGCAGAATTCAAGCTTGTGAAAGCTGCAGAGGATGAAGGGGTTGAAGCCGAGGAGCAGCAGCAATTTCAGTCCTTGGTGGGCAGCCTCTTGTATGCAGCAGTTCACACGAGGCCCGACATCTCTTTCTCGGTTGGGCAGCTGGCCAGGGTGGTGCAGAATCCATCAGAGGAGCAGGTGGATGCAGCTGAGCGTGTGGTGAAGTATCTGAACTCTCACCCAAGCATTGGAGTTCAATACTCCGCATCTGCACAGGTGAAGCAGAAAGGGGTTGAGGTGCTGAAAGAGAAGGGGGAGAGGCTTGGAGAAGGCAAGCTTCTTCTCACTTGCTTTACCGATGCTACGTGGGCCTCTGAGAAGGAGGATTCCTCATCTGTGGGAGGATACATCTGCGTAGTTGGGGGAGGACCGGTTAGTTGGAGGTCAAAGAAGCAGATGGAGACAGCACTCTCGTCCGTGGAGTCAGAGTACATGGCAATGTTTCATGGGGTGAAGGAGGTGATTTGGCTGAGGAGGCTGTTAGAGGAGATTGGCCAGGAGCAAAAGGTTGCTACGCCGCTGTTTTGTGATAGCAAGGGAGCTCTTGGGATGGCCAGGAACGCTGTGCTTCATGGGCTCAATAAGCACATGCGTATCAAGTGGCACTGGCTGCGCAAGGAGGTGAAGAGGGGGACGCTGAATCCGATCTACATCAAGACTCACCAGCAGCCAGCAGACTTCCTCACCAAGAGGCTTGCGGATGAGCCTCATTGGCGTTGTGTGCGCATGAGTGGAATGAGCATGAACTAGTATGGAATGATGGGGATGCAGCCGGCAGGCTGAGGGGGAGTGTGTTGGGTGCAAATTCACATTGCACGACATCCTGCCGTCTGTTTGTACGAGTATGCGTGTGCGAATGCATTTGGGTGTGAATGGTATGTTCGTGTGTTTGTTTGCTTTCGCAATTTTCGCTTGAATCATTTGCAGGTACTCGCACAATGTGCGCTTCGGCATAACATTGTACGCGCTATGAACAGTACAAGCAGAAAGGACGAGCTCGCAAAGGAACCCAAGATGGAAGCTTTGCGGTTCGGCTTACCTGATTGCGCAGATTCAGTTCTATCCAACTCGAAATTGTACTGTTTTGTTTGGTTGACTATAGTGTAGCAGGGCAGGCACTATAGGGGTACAATTTAGGTGAAGGTTGGATGTTGTTTGTCTGTATCTGCATACTACAGGGCCAGGGGAAACCAGCGGAACCAGCATTTGGCTGGTTGGGCAAAGACAAAACAGGTTCTGTTTTTAGGACCTGAACCTGGTTGTTGTTTTCCCAGGTTGGAAAAACAGAACCAGAGGTTGTTCACCAACCTACCACCTGCTATTTTGTCCAGCCAGGTTGGTTCTGTTGCTTGGAATTATTTGGGATCATCCCTGGTTGTTCCCAGGTTGATTCCCAAGGTCTTTGCTAGCTAGAACTATTTATTCCTTCTCTGTTTGTACCTGAATATAGTGAAATTGATTCAAGCGAATTCCTTCCTTGCTGGAATTTCGTTTCTACGCGGTGCGACGGCGGAATGCTACCCGAGTCAACGCTAGTACGCTAGCACTCCAACGCTAGGCTAACGCTGTCCGAGCCATAACTTCGTAATGGCAAAACTTTTCGCGAGGCAACTTGGCTTATTTTAAAGCTCTTAGAGAGAGCTTCGATATAGCAAATTCTCAGCTTAATCCGGTCGACGGTCTGCACGATACGCTGCGCGACGTTCAAGGTACTCTTGCTGTTTTGACTAAGTCCCTCTTGATCCCTCTCTCTACAAACTCGGACCCGAGGATAGGGGCTGGTCTTGTACCAGGCACCCAAGGACCCTTGGAGGTGACCCCGAGGAGAGGTTTTAAGTTTGATAAAGTCTTAATAGCTTGAGTTTATTAGGCCCTTACACCAACAGGATGGACCCCCCAGAATCGTCATCAGGATGGCGGCGCGCGGAGGAACCAGAAAAACGGAGCCAACATGGTCGCTGATTCGTCCGACAACAACCCGAAGGGCAACGGCGGAGCGGAGAAGAACAAGGAGCGCACCGCGGGCCAATTCTTTCATATGGGAGACAAGGGGGAGCAAGGAGACGCCTCTGCCAAGGTTGGAGCAGAGCTGCACCCCCTGGATTATTGGGTGTTGGACACAGGCGCTGCTTGGACGATCACGCCGCGAAACGACCTACTGGACCACGTACAAGCTGCACCGATTAACGAGGTGTGCTCCGCCTCTGGACACGCGCTGAAGGTGGCTGGTGCGGGACGAGCTGCGTTTAAGGGAGAGGATGGCAAGCCGGTGGTGCTGCACGACGTTCTCCTTGTTCCTGAACTCAAGGCCAACCTCATCTCCCTCCGTAAGCTTGGCAAGGCTGGGGTGAGCACTAGCACGGATGGGGCACGCACTTATAAGGGGCAGCTGGGCAATCGGGTGCTTTGGGATCTGCACGAGAGTACGGACGTGTACAGATCCATGTGCCAGCTGCCGGCGTTGGCGTGGCATGGTGGGGGGCAGGCTGGAGAGGGGTCTGCATCCCAGGGGGAGTGCACCGCCGTTGGAGGGGTTGGTGTGAAAGTGTCGGCCAGATCTGGGGAGACGGATTGGGCAACTGCACACCGACGTTTGGGGCATGTGGCAATGCCTTTGCTGAAGCAGCTGGAGAAGGATGGAGCCGTTAACGGCTTGAAGCTGAACAGACAACCACTCGATGATAACTGTGAAATTTGCCTCCTTTCAAAGTTCACCCGTTTCCCCTTCCATAGTGTGGCTGGCAGGAGCAAAAAGCCGTTGGAGCTGATCCACATGGACTTGGTGGGGCCGCTGCCAGTGCAAGGGCACAAGGGGGAGCGGTACTTCCTAACCATAGTGGATGACTGGAGCAGGCTAATGTGGGCGTATCCGCTGAAGCAGAAAGATCACGCCGCCTCCACGATTCGGGACAATTGGCTGCCGTTAGTGGAGAAGCAAGCGGAGTGTGTGGTGAAGCGGATTAGGACAGATCGGGGTGGTGAGTTTCTTGGAGCTGAGATGACGGCCTGGCTCAAGAAGCAGGGCATCCAGAGGGAGCTGACCACGGCTTACACCCCACAGTCTAACGGTGTAGCACAACGGGCGAACCGGACAATTCTGGAGACAGCTAGGGCGCTGCTCATAGAATCTGGGCTGGGCAACTTGATGTGGCCCCATGCTGTTCGGCACGCTACCGTCGCTAGGAACAGGGTACTCACAAAGGTTGGGGATGACTCGTGGGTGCCGTTGGAGAGGTGGCTTGGGAGGAAGCCGCCGGTGGACATGCTGAGGGTGTTCGGTTGCATGGCAGTCGCCCACGTCCCCAAGACCTACCGCAGTAAGTTGGGGGCGAGTGCAATCTGGTGTGTGCATTTGGGGCTGGCTGCTGAGAGCAAGGGATGGCTGCTGTGGGAACCTTCCAAGGGTGTGTTGTTTGACAGCAGGGATGTGAAGTTTGTTGAGGGCATGATGTATGGGAGCTGGGAGAAACAGCCGGAGGCCAGGGTGTCCCAGCAAATGGAGCAGATCACCATGCAGCTGGACCTGACTCCTAGTGTGTGGGAGGAGGGAGAGGAGGCAGCTGCAGAGGGTGGTGATGGAAAGAAGGTACAGGAGGCACCTGCTGGTGGAGAAAATGATGTGGAGACTGGCACTAGTGGAGCTGCTGGATCTGAGGGGAGAGAGCAGAAGCAGGGGAAAACTAAGAAGCCAAAGGGTGTCCTTATGAACGAATGGGAGACACCCGTCTCCAGGCCAGGACGTACCCGTATGGTTACTAAGGAGCTGACTGCAGGAGCTGATGTAGCTGAGCAGCAGCTTGGGACCGAGGAGGCATTGCTGATTCTACCGCATGGCTATGACCCGGATGATGAGGATGAGCCTGCGTACTGTTTTCTTGCCCCTGCACCAGAGGAACCAGCTAGCATGGAGGAGGCATTAGCTGGACCAGATAGAGACAAATGGCTAGCTTCCAGGGATGCTGAGTACTAGAGCCTACTGGAGAATGGGACTTGGGAACTAGTGTTGCTGACTGAGGGAAAGAAATCGGTACAATGCAAGTGGGTGCTAAGGATCAAGACTGACGACAAGGGGCAGGTCACCATCTACAAGAGTAGGCTGGTGGCTAAGGGGTTTATGCAGAAGGAGAAGCGGGACTTCAATGAGATCTTTGCTCCCACTGCCAAACCCCCTACCCTCCGTGTCTTGTTGGCAGATGCAACCGTTAGTGGGAAATTCATCATTCAGATGGATATATCAACGGCATTCCTCAATGGGATTTTAGAGGAGGAGGTGTTCATGACGCAGCCACCTGGGTATGAGGATGGTACGGGCAGGGTGTGCAAGCTGAAAATGTCCATCTACGGCTTGAAACAGGCACCACGCTGCTGGTACCAGAAGTTGGCAGCTGTTTTAAAGGAGATTGGATTCAGGACCAGCAGCTGTGATGAGAGCCTCTTTCTCAAGGGGGAGGGGGAGAAGCTGGTGCTGTTTCTGGTCTATGTGGACGACATTCTTCTCTTTAGCAACAGCATGAAGGAGATCCAGAAGGTGCAGCAGCAGCTGATGGAGAACTTCAAGTGCAAGAACCTTGGGGAGGTAAAGTACTACGTCGGGATGCACGTGGAGAGGGATCTGTATCTCAGGTGGTTGAAGCTGCAACAGGAGAAGTTCATCAAGGAGCTTGGGGAGAAGTACGGAATTGAGAATGAGCGCAAGGTTGCAACTCCCCTGCCGGCAGAATTCAAGCTTGTGAAAGCTGCAGAGGATGAAGGGGTTGAAGCCGAGGAGCAGCAGCAATTTCAGTCCTTGGTGGGCAGCCTCTTGTATGCAGCAGTTCACACGAGGCCCGACATCTCTTTCTTGGTTGGGCAGCTGGCTTGGGTGGTGCAGAATCCATCAGAGGAGCAGGTGGATGCAGCTGAGCATGTGGTGAAGTATCTGAACTCTCACCCAAGCATTGGAGTTCAATACTCCGCATCTGCAGAGGTGAAGCAGAAAGGGGTTGAGGTGCTGAAAGAGAAGGGGGAGAGGCTTGAAGAAGGCAAGCTCTTTCTCACTTGCTTTACCGATGCTACGTGGGCCTCTGAGAAGGAGGATTCCTCATCACTGGGAGGATACATCTGCGTAGTTGGAGGAGGACCTGTTAGTTGGAGGTCAAAGAAGCAGACGGAGACAGCACTCTCTTCTGTGGAATCAGAGTACAGGGCGATGTTCCATGGGGTGAAGGAGGTGATTTGGCTGAGGAGGCTGTTAGAGGAGATTGGCCAGGAGAAAAAGTTTGCTACGCCGCTGTTTTGTGATAGCAAGGGAGCTCTTGGGATGGCCAGGAACGCTGTGCTTCATGGGCTGAACAAGCACATGCGTATCAAGTGGCACTGGTTGCGTAAGGAGGTGAAGAGGGGGACGGTGAATCCGATCTACATCAAGACTCACCAGCAGCCAGCAGACTTCCTCACAAAGAGGCTTGCAGATGAGCCTGATTGGCGTTGTGTGCACATGAGTGGAATGAGCATGAACTAGTATGGAATGATGGGGATGCAGCCGGCAGGCTGAGGGGGAGTGTGTTGGGTGCGAATTCACATTGCACGACATCCTGCCGTCTGTTGGTACGAGTATGCGTGTGCGAATGCATTTGGGTATGAATAGAATGTTCGTGTGTTTGTTTGCTTTCGCAATTTTCGCTTGAAGCATTTGCAGGTACTCGCGCATTGTGCGCTTCGGCATAACATTGTACGCGCTATGAACAGTACAAGCAGAAAGGACGAGCTTGCAAAGGAGCCCAAGATGGAAGCTTTGCGGTTCGGCTTACTTGATTGCGCAGATTCAGTTCTATCCAACTCGAAATTGTACTGTTTTGTTTGGTTGACTATAGTGTAGCAGGGCAGGCACTATAGGGGTACAATTTAGGTGAAGGTTGGATGTTGTTTGTCTGTATCTGCATGCTACAGGGCCAGGGGAAACCAGCGGAACCAGCATTTGGCTGGTTGGGCAAAGACAAAACAGGTTCTGTTTTTAGGACCTGAAACTGGTTGTTGTTTTCCCAGGTTGGAAAACAGAACCAGAGGTTGTTAACCAACCTAACACCTGCTGTTTTGTCCAGCCAGGTTGGTTCTGTTGCTTGGAATTTTTCGGGATCATCCTTTATTGTTCCCAGGTTTATTCCCAAGGTCCTTGCTAGGTAGAACTATTTATTCTTTCTCTGTTTGTACCTGGATATAGTGAAATTGATTCAAGCGAATTCCTTCCTTGCTGGAATTTCATTTCTACGCGGTGCGACAGCGGAATGCTACCCGGGTCAACGCTAGTACGCTAGCACTCGAACGCTAGGCTAACGCTGTCCGAGCCATAACTTCGTAACGGCAGAACTTTTCGCGAGGCAACTTGGCTTATTTTAAAGCTCTTAGAGTGAGCTTCGATATAGGAACTTCTCAGCTTAATCCGATCGACGGTATGCACGATACACTGCGCGACGTTCAAGGTACTCTTGCTGTTTTGACTTAGTCCCTCTTGATCCCTCTCTCTACAAACTCGGACCCGAGGATAGGGGCTGGTCTTGTACCAGGCACCCAAGGACCCAAGTTTATTAGGTCCTTACACCAACACTTGTCAACCCCCCTATCCTGTAGATCAGCTCCACTCACCAAGTTCGTAGAGAACGAGGGGAGGTAGAGACCTGACAGGGTGCTAGAGGGGGCTGCCGGGCACGGTAAGGCAGTTGAGAATCTAGCAAGTACAGGACCCCCAGAGGGGTCCGCCAGGGAGACTGCAACCGGCCGACTAAGCCGCGTTAGCGTGGTGCAGTCTTGAAAGAAGGAGCGGGAAGCACCCGAGTCAAGGGTGAAGGTGTGTTAGGCCTGAGCCAAAGTAGAACGTGAGAGAGCAGACTCACCAGCATCCGGGCAGCAGACGCACTAGCACCTAGAGCAACAGCCTTACCAGCAACTAGAGCCGCAGCCTCAATGCCCGGGTGCGGCGGAACACATAGGTAATAGTTACCCTCAACACCATTAGACACAACATACATGGCAGCAAGAATAGCATCTTAATCAAGATCAAAGATAGCAAACCCCGCCCTAGACAGCTCTCCCAAGCGAGGGATCTTAGAGGCCTCAGGGAACAGGTGACGCTAAGCGTCCGTAAGGCGGCCGAAGCAGCGCAGGGTGGAGTGCGGGCCCCCGCACTGCTCACCAGTGCGGTCGCCGGTACGAAGGACGTAGGTGCAGGGACAAGTACCCCCACCGCGCTGACGCGCAGTGTACCACTCACAAAGCTGCTGAGGGGATAGGGTCTCACGACTGCGATGCTGCTGCTGGCGCGGACCACCACCGGACCCACTCCTCTGCGCAGAGCCACGACCAGCTCCACCGCCCCCGCCGCTGCCTCCGCCACCTCCGCCGCCTCCGCCACCTCCGCCGCCTCCGCCACTTCGGCCACCTCCACTCCCTCCGCCACCGCCGCCGCCTCCACCGCCTCCACTGCTGCCACCGACACCCTCACCCCCGCCACCACTCCCACCACCACCCCTACCCGCTCCACTGCCTCCACTACCACCTCCACCGCCCCCTCCAGCCCCTCCAGCACCCTTGCCCCCCTTGCCCTTGCCGGTGCGGCGTCTCCCGCTAGGGGCAGACGCAGCGCCGACCGACTCGAAACCAACAAGGTCGGCCGCAGCAGCAGAAGCAACAGAGGGCAAGAGAGGGGAGGGGGAACACCTCTCAAAGACGAGGGTGCGAGGGTCACCATGAGAGGCTTCTACAGCGATTATGCTTTTCTCTGCTGCTTGGAGGTGCTCTTCAAGGAGGTCAACGGTGAGTGTGGTGGGGCAAACTGAGAGGAAGTGGTCCCTGACTAAGCGAAGGGAGTCAGGGAGCCTGGTGACTATGTAGTTGAGGGTGGTGTACATGGGGGGGGGGTTCTTGGCACAGAACTCAGCAGGAAGCGCAGCGCGGTAGCGAGTGTCACTAGTGCGAAGGTGCGTAATGAGGTCAGCGACTGTGGGAAAGGCAGCAAGGTCAGGGAAGAGGTACGGCAGCATGAGGCGGCTAAGCGCAGCAGTCGCTCGGCGGCTCGGCTGTTGGGCGGCTCGGCGGCTCGGCTGCTGGGCGGCTCGGCTGCTGGGCGGCTCGCCGGCTCGGCTGCTGGGCGGCTCAGCTGTTGGGTGGGTTTGCTGCTCAGCTGCTGGGCGGCTCAGCGGTGAAGGGGCCGGTAGTGGCGGCGACAGGGCTGGTAGAGGCGGCGACGGGGCCGGTAGAGGCGGCAATGGGGCCGCTAGTGGCGGCGACCGGGCCGCTAAGGGCGGCGAGGTGGCCGCGAAGGGGTGGCGACGGGGCTGCTAGGGGCGGCGACGGGGCCGTAGAGGGGCCGCAAGGGGCCTAGAAGGGCGGCGACGAGGCTGCAAAGGGGCTGTAAGGGGCCTAGAGGGGGTGGCGACAGGGCCGCAAGTGGCGGCGACGGGGTTGCGAGGGGCCTAGAGGGGCGGCGAGACGGGGCCGCGAAGGGGCCGCGAGGGGCCTATAGGGGCGGCGACGGGGCCTAGAGCGGCGGCGACGGGGCCGTGAAGGGGGCCACGACGGGCCTAGAGCGGCGGCGACGGGGCTGTGAAGGGGCCGCGAGGGGCCTAGAGCGGCGGCGACGGGGCCGTGAAGGGGCCACGAGGGGCCTAGAGGGGCGGCGACAGGGTCGCTAAGGACGGCGACAGGGCCGCTAAGGGTGGCGCGAGGGGCCTCTAGGAAGGCGCGACATGAGGGCGGTCTACGGGGCACGCCTTGGGCAGGAAAAAGAAGATCGAGTTAGGTGGTGGGCCCTGAGAAGCGTTCCCACGAAGGAACCTGCTCTATACCATGTGAAGAATGAGGAATGAATGAACTAGCACAAGGTTGGGTACAAGTAGGAAACCTTAGGAAACTGTACCCCATAGTGTCTACCCCACTATAGCCTAGACAACCTATATGATATAAGTTTGACAAACCACTATGTGGTAAGGTGTTTAGGATTGATCTCACTCTAAAATGCGTACGAAACAAAATAAAACCCCAGTGGGAATGGATCAACCCTAAACACCAGACCGGTTTCCGTGTTTAGGGTTGACCCCTCCCAAAAATACGCCAGGAAAAAATAATACACACCGATGGGAAAGCATCAATCCTAAACACCTTGCCGCACAGTGTTTAGGGTTGATGACTCCCTGAATGGCATACCACCTGAGAGTATATATTTTTTTTTGCACGAAAAATGACGTTGACCGGTCGACGTGGACGATGACCGTCTATCCACACGGTCGTCGTCTGTCTATTAACTGTTTTGACCAATCAGGGTCGGACTTCCTTGAAAGCGCAATAAGTGAATGCTCTCAGACTGGAAATCCACGTAACTAGTCCCCAGCAGCACTAACAGTGCCTTGGAGCAAATTTTGTCCAGTAGTGCTTCTCGATAAACTAAAAACCCGATGAAAAATCATCATTCAGGGGCCGAACATTGCCAGAGAGGTGATCAAACAGGGGACGAGAGGCCCGGAACTAAACAAACCACTGCGCAACAAGGTAAATGCAGAGGGTCGTCATGTATTGAACGTACGACCATTAACAACTCGCATTTTTGCTCGTGCGTCATTTTTCATGGAGATCGTTAATGATTCATGACCTTCCACCCAAAAGCGTCGTAATCTTTGGCAGCCAAAAAACAAAAACCCCTAGGGAACCTGGATGCATTTTCGGGATGGATCAACCCTAAAAAAGGGAACCTTGGTTGTGTTTAGTGTCGATGCCTCCCTGGTCGCATCCATTTCCAAATGGGTAGTATTTTTTTTTCTGCGTGTTTCCGATCAGGTAGTGACGTGTATCACCCATAATGAAATATGTTGTTTTGGACTCACAAATTAACACGACAATTTTTTACTTCCAGAAGAACGCGATGCGCGCGTAAGTAGTGTCAAACTTATATGCTAGTGGGCTAGACAATATGGGGTACAACACTTTTAGGTTTTACTACTTGTACCCACCTTCTTAGTTCATTCATTCACCCGTACAATTCTCACATGATATAGAGCAGGTTCCCTAGTGGGACTGGTTTTTTTTAGGGCCCACCACGAATTTTGTTTTCCTGCCCTGCCCGAAGCACGCTCCCGTGCCTGTCTGCCCTGTCACGCGCCTCGCGCTTGCCTCACCTGCGCCCTTGCGCCTACCCTGCCGTCGAACACCTGCAGCGGCCGTCGCGGCCTTGCCTGCAGCCGTCACGGCCCTGCCCTGCCGCTGTCGCGGCCCTGCCCTGCAACCGCCATCGGGGCCCTGCCTGCCGCCTTCACGGCCCTGCCCTGCCGTCGTCGCGGCCCTTGCCCTGCAGCCGCTGTCGCGGCCCTTCCTGCAGCCGCCTTCGCGGCCCTGCCGTGCCACCGTCGCGGCCCTTAAATCCAGCCGCTGTCGCGGCCCTTCCTGCAGCCGTCGTTCCGGCCCTGCCCTGCCGCCTTCGCGGCCCTACTCTGCGGCCTTTGCGGCCCTGCCTGCAGCAGCCATCGCGGCCCAGCCTACAGCCGCCGTCGCGGCCCTGCCCTGCCCGCCCGTCAGGCACCTGCCCTGCCCGCCCGTCAGGCGCCTGCCCTGCCCGCCCCTGGTGAGCACTTCCCCTACCCGCGCTGCCCGCGCACCTGCCCGACAAGCGCGCAGCCGAGCCGCGCCGCTATGCTGAGCCGCGCCGCTCTGCCGAGCCGCGCCGCCCTGCCCTACTGAGCTGCTGCTACTACTATAACGACTACTTCTGCTGCTACTGCTGCTGCTGTCGCCATGGCTAGCCCTCATGTTCTTACCTTTGATGCTGAGGATCGTGCGGTCGATTTTGACGTGCGGATGGATGATCTGCAGCTCTATCTTCAGTGCGACTCTAGGGACGGAGTCTCAGTGTTTGATCACACGTCCGGCGTCTCTGTTGCACCTGCTGCTGATGCTGACAGTACAGTTCGCTCGCAGTGGACTACTCGTGGCGCTGTTGCCCGCCTTGCTCTTCGTAGTCACCTGCCGTCTGCTGAGCGCGCACACTTTGGCCAGTACAAGACTGCAAAGTCTTTGTATGATGCGGTAGTCATGCGCTACTCCTCCCCTGCCACTACTGCTCTCAGCAGCCTCATGCTGCCGTACTTGTTCCCTGACCTAGCCGCCTTTCCCACTGTCGCTGACCTCATCACTCACCTCTGCACTAGTGACACCCGCTACCGCGCTGCGCTTCCCACCGAGTTTTGCGCCAAGAACCCCCCCCCGCCATGTACATCACACTCTTCTACCTTGTCACCTGTCTCCCTGACTCTCTTCGCTCAGTCAGGGACCACTTCCTCTCTCTTTGCCCCACCACGCTCACTGTCGACCTCCTCGAAAAGCACCTCCTAACAGCTAAGACTAGCATAGTCGCTGTAGGAGGTTCTCGCGGCGACCCTCGCGCCCCTTTCTTCGAGGGGTGTTCCCCCGCTCCCCTTTTGCCCTTTGTTGCCTCTGCTTCTGCTGTCGACCTTGTTGGCACCGAGGAGGTCGGGGCTGCGACTGCTCCTAGTGGGAGGCGCAGCAGCGGCAAGGGCGGCGGCAAGGGCAAGGGGGGCAAGGGTGGTGGCGGGGGCGGCGGCGGTGGCGGTGGAGGAGGCGGAGGGGGTGGGGACGGAGGTGGGGGTGGTGGCAGGAGTGGGGGCGTCGGTGGCGGCGGTGGAGGTGCTGGAGGCAGTGTCAGCGGTGGTGGAGGTGGCGACGGCGGTGGTGGTGGCCGGGGTAGAGCCGCGCAGCATGGAGGTTTTGGCGGTGGTCAGCAACAGCAGCACCCGCGCTCCCGTGAGACTGTGTCTCTCCAGCACTTTCGTGAGTGGTACCCTGGGCGTGGGAGGTCTAGGGGTGCTGGTTCCTGCACTTACTTTCTCCACACCTGCGACCGCAGTGGGGAGACGTGCGGGCTGCCACACGCAACACAGCGCTGTTTTGGTCGCCTGACCGCCTAGCGCACACAGTTTCCTGACGCCACTGAGCTCCCTCGCTGGGGTGATCTGCTTAGGTCTGGTGTTGATATCTTTGCTCTTGACTATGGTGCTATCCTTGCTACCATGTATGCTGTCACTATTAGTGCTGAGGGTGACTGTTACCTGTGTGTTCTGCCCGACTCGGGCATTGAGGCTGCTGCTCTAGGTGCTAGTGAGTCTGCCGCGCCAGGTGCTAGTGAGTTTGCTGCTCCAGGTACTGGTGAGTTTGCACTCTCAGGTACTGCACCGACTGAGGCCTTGCACACCTTCACACTTGACTCAGGTGCTTCCCGCTCCTTCTTTCGCGACTGCGCCACTCTCACGCCGCTCAGTCGGCCAGTTGCGGTCTCCTTGGAGGACCCCTCTGGGGGCCCAGTCCTTGCGCACTCCTCCACGGTTCTGCCGTGTCCGGCGGTTCCGTCTGGCTCACTAACAGGTCTTCACCTCCCCTCGTTCTCTACGAACTTGGTGAGTGGAGCTGACCTCCAGGATGTGTGGGTTGACCAGTTAACCCCTGGAGGTCAGCGTGTGACCCACTGTACGTGCTCCCGGACCGGTCGGCACCTGGCCACGTTCACCCGAGCGCCTGGCTCGGGTCTGTACACACTGAAAATTGCGTCCCCTCAAGTAGCTCCGTCTGCGTCTGCGGTCGCGTCACGTCAGCTAGCGCCCCCCTGCTCGTGTCGCGCTCTATCGCACCAGACCGTTCTTTGGCACAACCGACTTGGTCACCCTTCGGTGCAGCGCCTTCGTGGCATGCACCGACGTGTCCTTGTCTCTGGTCTTCCCAGGGTTCTCCCTCCTCTCCCACCCTCCCCTGCCCCTCCCTGACTTCCCTGTGTCGAGGGGTGGCAGCGCGCTGCTCCTAACTCCTCCTCGCTCCCCCCGACGACTGCTCCCCTGCAGACCCTGCACATGGACGTGTGAGGCCCAGCCCGTGTCCGTGGATAGGACCGCGAGCGGTACTTCCTGCTGGTTGTTGACGACTACTCGCGTTAGACCACAGTCTTCCCCTTACACACCAAGGGTGAGGTCCCTGATGTTCTGATCCCTTGGATCCGCGCTGCTCATCTTCAACTCCGCGATCGGTTCGGGACGGAATTCCCCGTCCTGCGTCTGCACTTGGAAAAAGGTGGAGAGTTTTCCTCCGACCTTCTGCAAAGCTTTTGTCGTGTGGAGGGCATTCGCCAGACGTTCACGCTTCCGGCCTCTCCGCAGCAAAATGGGGTTGCTGAGTGCCGCATTGGCTTGGTCATGGAGGTCGCTCGTACCTCCATGGTCCATGCGGCTGGCCCCCATTTTCTGTGGCCGTTCGCGGTCCGCTACGCTGCACATCAGCTCAACCTCTGGCCCCGTGTCTCCTTGCCGGAGACCTCGCTCACCCTGAGGTGGACGGGGAAGGTTGGCGATGCGTCGGTGTTCCGGGTCTCGGGTGCTCGTGCCTTTGTCCGCGATACCACCGCGAACAACCTCTCCGCCCGTGCAATTCCCTGCGTCTTCCTTGGCTTTGTCCTTGACGCGCATGGCTGGCAGTTTTACCACCCCACCTCGCGCCGAGTCCTGCCCTCTCAGGACGTCACGTTCGACAACTCGGTTCCCTTTTATCGTCTCTTCCCCTACCGCATTGCCCCTCTCCCCCCCCCTGTTGGGTGCAAATTCACATTGCACGACATCCTGCCGTCTGTTTGTACGAGTATGCGTGTGCGAATGCATTTGCGTGTGAATGGTATGCTCGTGTGTTTGTTTGCTTTCGCAATTTTCGCTTGAAGCATTTGCAGGTACTCGCACAATGTGCGCTTCGGCATAACATTGTACGCGCTATGAACAGTACAAGCAGAAAGGACGAGCTCGCAAAGGAGCCCAAGATGGAAGCTTTGTGGTTCGGCTTACTTGATTGCGCAGATTCAGTTCTATCCAACTCGAAATTGTACTGTTTTGTTTGGTTGACTATAATGTAGCAGGGCAGGCACTATAGGGGTACAATTTAGGTGAAGGTTGGATGTTGTTTATCTGTATCTGCATGCTACAGGGCCAGGGGAAACCAGCGGAACCAGCATTTGGCTGGTTGGGCAAAGACAAAACAGGTTCTGTTTTTAGGACCTGAACCTGGTTGTTGTTTTCCCAGGTTGGAAAAACAGAACCAGAGGTTGTTCACCAACCTACCACCTGCTATTTTGTCCAGCCAGGTTGGTTCTGTTGCTTGGAATTATTTGGGATCATCCCTGGTTGTTCCCAGGTTGATTCCCAAGGTCCTTGCTAGCTAGAGCTATTTATTCCTTCTCTGTTTGTACCTGAATATAGTGAAATTGATTCAAGCGAATTCCTTCCTTGCTGGAATTTTCTTTCTACGCGGTGCGACGGCGGTATGCTACCCGAGTCAACGCTAGTACGCTAGCACTCCAACGCTAGGCTAACGCTGTCCGAGCCATAATTTCGTAATGGCAGAAGTTTTCGCGAGGCAATTTGGTTCATTTGAAAGCTCTTGGAGCGAGCTTTGATATAGTAAATTCTCAGCTTAATCCGATCAACGGTCTGCACGATACGCTGCGCGACGTTCGAGGTACTCTTGCTGTTTTGACTAAGTCCCTCTTGATCCCTCTCTCTACAAACTCGGACCCGAGGATAGGGGCTGGTCTTGTACCAGGCACCCAAGGACCCTTGGAGGTGACCCCGAGGAGAGGGTTTTAAGTGTGATAAAGTCTTAATAGCTTGAGTCTATTAGGCCCTTACACCAACACCCCCCCCGCCGCTCTTCCTTGCACCAGGTCCTCCTTCGGTAGACCCCCTCTCCCCTCAGGGTCCTGCTCTCTCAGGTGTGTCCCAGGAAGACGCTATCGACACTGTCAAGGTAGCGGTTGACTCTGGTGCTGCTGCTGGGGGTGGTGCTGCTAGGGGTGGGGAGCCTGAGCGTGCGGAGCCTGAGCGTCCGGAGCCTGGGGGTGCGGAGCCTGAGGGTGCGGACCCTGGGGATGCTGAGCCTGAGCGTGCGGAGCCTGGAGGTGCTGAGCCTGAGCGTGTGGAGTCTGGGGTTGCTGAGTCTGGGGGTGCTGAGCCTAGAGGTGCTGAGCCTGCGGTTGCTGAGACTGGGGGTTCTGAGTCTGCTAGAGTTCCTGCAGGTGCCTCGTCTCGGCGGGAGCCTCTCTCTCCACCGCAGATGTGAGAGTGGTTTGCTCGCCGCTGGAGACTCCAGCGAGGTGCTGCTGGAGCTGGAGCTGCTGGAGGTCCTGCTGGTGCAGGTGCTGCTAGAGCTGGAGCTGCTGGAGGTTCTGCTGGTGCTGGATCTACTGGAGGAGCTGGAGCTGCTGGAGCTGGAGGTGCTTCGGGAGCTGGAGCTGCTGGAGGTGCTGCTGGTGCTGGAGCTAGTGGTGCTGCAGGAGTTGGAGCTGGCGACCTTGGAGCTGGAGGTGCTGGAGGCGCCTCTGCTGGTTCTGGTGGTGCTGTACGGCCGCGGCTGTACTTCGTTCTACTCCTTCAGCAGTCTCCCGCCTTCTACTGGTTCTACTCCTCACTTCGAGTATCCACTGTCAACGGGAGTTTTGTGTTGGCCCTGTCCTCGCTTGGGCGGAGCCAACTTCGTGGTCGGGTGGGAGGGGAGCAGCCGACTTGCAGCAGTGGGTGAGCTGGTTGACGATCAGGTCGACCTGCACGGGGGCCACTGCACGGGCGCTGACTTCAGTGTGGCACCGACTTCAGGGAGGTCAACTTTAGAGAAGTCGACCTGCGGAGGGATCGACTTGGTGACACCAACTTGGGGCAGCCGACTCGGGTGGTCGGCTGACAGGCCTGCTGGTCGACCTGCTGGTGGTCGACCTGATCTGGTGGTCGACGAAGGAGGGGCCGACGTCGACCTCGACTCAGGATGCCGAGCAGTTGGGCGTCGAGTAGCAGGGCATCAACTTGGTGACGCCGACTTCGGATAGCCGACTTGGGTGGTCGGCTGACGACTGAGCTGGTCGACCATGAGTGACGTCGACCTGGAGCTGGTCGACCAGGGGTGTGGTCGACCTGGTGAGGTCGACTTGGGGTGATCGTCGACTTGGGAGGTCGACGGGCACATTCAAGGGTATCTGGTCGACGTGGTTGCCCTGTCGACCAGGTTACCTGGGTTACGAGGCTCTGCGGAGGAATGTGATGGTCACCTAGGCGAAGTTGGCGAGTCCGACCTCGATGGTGGTATTCCGAGGTCAACGTGGCTGATCAGATGCAGTCGTCAGCGCCAGGTTGACTTGGTGTGTGCGCTGTGCAGGTGACAAGGCTCAGCACGCCAATCATCTGTGAGCGCCTGCGAAGTAGGTGCGCTGCTGTTCTGCGGGAGCAACGCTGCCACGCCGTCAGCCTGCAGTGTTGGCACGCCGTGGACTTTGCACTGCTGGAGCGCGGTCGACCAAGTCGTGCTGGAACGCGGTCAACCATGCTGCACTGACAGTCGACCGACCTGAATGCTAGCTCTGATGTAGTCTTCCCATGCCAACTTCTGTGTACCATTGTTGTCAACTTTCTCTAGTGAAACGCTTGCCAACTTTCCCCGTGAACTAGCAAGCAGTGTGTGCACTAGGAAACAACTAAGGAACGAACGGTCGCAGAGATCACATGAGCACGCGTGCCTAGCCCGTAGTCTAGCTCCTGTTGCAGTAGTTATCTCCGCATACAAGGTCGACTTGGGGTGTGGTCGACCTGGTGAGGTCGAATAGGGGTGATCGTCGACTTGGAAGGTCGACGGGCATATACAAGGGCATCTGGTTGACGTAATTGCTCGGTCGACTAGGTTACCTGGGTGACGAGGCTCTAAGGAGGAGTGCGACGTTAGCGAGTCCAACCTCGGTGGTGGTATCCCGAGGTTGACAAGGCTGATCAGATGCAGTCATCAGCGCCAGGTTTACTTGGTGTGTGCGCTGTGCAAGTGATAAGGCTCAGCATGCCAATCAACTGCGAGCACCTGCGAAGTAGGTGCGCTGTTGTTCTGCGGGAGCATCGCTGGCACGCCGTTAACCTGTAGTGTTGGCACGCCGTCGACTTTGCACTGCTGGAGCGCGGTTGACCAAGTCATGCTGGAACGCGGTTGACCATGTTGCGCTGGCAGTCGACCGACCTGAATGCTAGCTCTGATGTAGTCTTTCCATGCCAACTTCTGTGTACCATTATTGTCATTTTTCTCTTGTGAAACTCTTGCCAACTTTCCCCGTGAACTAGCAAGCAGTCTGTGCATTAGGAAACGACTCACGAACGAACGAACGCAGAGATCACACAAGCACCCGTGCCTAGTTCGTAGTCTAGCTCCCGTTGTAGTAGTTATCTCCACATCCACCGCCTGTCCAGTCACAGTCGCAGTTACAGCCAGCCTCTCCACTGCCTGGTTCTTCTCCTTACTCTGGGCCGACTAGAGGTCTTACAGAGCGTCGTGAGCCTGAGTCTCGTCCTGCGTCGCCAAGCCGCGCTGGTCGCACTGGTAGTCGTGTTTCTCGTCCTCCTGCTGTCCTAGTCATGCACCGGATGGCGCTTCATCCTTCCACTGCTCCACTACATGTCCCTCTGCCGTCTCCTCCTGCGTCCTCCCTTGCTGACGGTCCGGACCCGGAGTCTGACTCCCTTTGTGCTGCTAGTCCTACTATTACGCGTCTCCTAGCCACTGTTGTCACTGACCCTTTGTTAGAGTCCACTGCTGCGTCTGCTCGACTTTGCTGCTCGCTGTCGTCTAGACTACGCTGCTAGACTTGTTGCTGAGTCTGAGTCCATCTGTCCTCCGTCCGTCGGAGGTGAGTGTGCTCTTCGCACGGACGTCCTCGAGGATAGGCAGGAGGAGTTTCAGTGTTTTGCCGCTGCTTTACCCCATCTAATGTCCATGCTCCTTGCACCTGAGGGAGACCCGGATGCACCAGACATCCGGACCCCGCGCTCTTACGCTGAGGCGATAAGGGGTCCCTACTCCTCTCAGTGGCACACAGCCATGGACGCAAAGTTGGCTTCTCGGAAGTCCACAGGCACTTACGTTGACGAGGTTCCTGTTGGTGTAAGGGCCTAATAAACTCAAGCTATTAAGACTTTATCAAACTTAAAACCTCTCCTCGTGGTCACCTCCAAGGGCCCTTGGGTGCCTGGTACAAGACCAGCCCCTATCCTCGGGTCCGAGTTTGTAGAGAGAGGGATCAAGAGGGACTTAGTCAAAACAGCAAGAGTACCTTGAACGTTGCGCAGCGTATCGTGCAGACCGTTGATCGGATTAAGCTGAGAATTTCCTATATCGAAGCTCTCTCTAAGAGCTTTAAAATAAGCCAAGTTGCCTCGCGAAAAGTTTTGCCATTACGAAGTTATGGCTCGGACAGCGTTAGCCTAGCGTTGGAGTGCTAGCGTACTAGCGTTGACTCGGGTAGCATTCCGCCGTCCCACCGCGTAGAAACGAAATTCCAGCAAGGAAGGAATTCGCTTGAATCAATTTCACTATATTCAGGTACAAACAGAGAAGGAATAAATAGCTCTAGCTAGCAAAGACCTTGGGAATCAACCTGGGAACAACCAGGGATGATCCCAAATAATTCCAAGCAACAGAACCAACCTGGCTGGACAAAATAGCAGGTGGTAGGTTGGTGAACAACCTCTGGTTCTGTTTTTCCAACCTGGGAAAACAACAACCAGGTTCAGGTCCTAAAAACAGAACCTGTTTTGTCTTTGCCCAACCAGCCAAATGCTGGTTCCGCTGGTTTCCCCTGGCCCTGTAGTATGCAGATACAGACAAACAACATCCAACCTTCACCTAAATTGTACCCCTATAGTGCCTGCCCTGCTACACTATAGTCAACCAAACAAAACAGTACAATTTCGAGTTGGATAGAACTGAATCTGCGCAATCAAGTAAGCCGAACCGCAAAGCTTCCATCTTGGGTTCCTTTGCGAGCTCGTCCTTTCTGCTTGTACTGTTCATAGCGCGTACAATGTTATGCCGAAGCGCACATTGTGCGAGTACCTGCAAATGCTTCAAGCGAAAATTGCGAAAGCAAACAAACACACGAACATACCATTCACACCCAAATGCATTCGCACACGCATACTCGTACAAACAGACGGCAGGATGTCGTGCAATGTGAATTTGCACCTAACATAGACCGCCACGAAACAGAACCGGAGCCAAGGCTGAAGGTGTAACCCTGTTAGGACCAGTGCGTAGCCAAGTCGTCAACCCAAGAAGCGTCTGCGTGACCTGTGAGGACAACTCGAGCCCGTCCTCCAAGCACGAGCCCCATGCCCGACGTACTGCACAAGTAGCGTATCCAACATCCAACCTTCACCTAAATTGTACCTCTATAGTGCCTGCCCTGCTACACTATAGTCAACCAAACAAAACAGTACAATTTCGAGTTAGATAGAACTGAATCTGCACAATCAATTCAACCGAACCGCAAAGCTTCCATCTTGGGTTCCTTTGCGAGCTCGTCCTTTCTGCTTGTACTGTTCATAGCGCGTACAATGTTGTGCCGAAGCGCACAATACGCGAGTATCTGCAAATGCTTCAAGCAAAAATTGCAAAAGCAAACAAACACACGAACATTCCATTCACACCCAAATGCATTCGCACACGCATAATCATACAAACAGACGGCCGGATGTCGTGCAATGTGAATTTGCACCTAACACACTCCCCCTCAGCCTGCCGGCTGCATCCACATCATTCCATACTAGTTCATGCTCATTCCACTTATCCGCACACAACGCCAATGAGGCTCATCCGCAAGCCTCTTGGTGAGGAAGGCTGCTGGCTGCTGGTGAGTCTTGATGTAGATCGGATTCACCGTCCTCTCTTCACCTCTTTACGCAGCCAGTGCCACTTGATACGCATGTGCTTTTTCAGCCCATGAAGCACAGCGTTCCTGGCCATCCCAAGAGCTCCCTTGCTATCACAAAACAGCGGCGTAGCAACCTTTTGCTCCTGGCCAATCTCCTCTAACAGCCTCCTCAGCCAAATCACCTCCTTCACCCCATGGAACATCGCCATGTACTTTGATTGCACAGAAGAGAGTGCTGTCTCCGTCTGCTTTTATGACCTCCAACTAACAGGTCCTCCTCCAACTACGCAGATGTATCCTCCCACAGATGAGGAATCCTCCTTCTCAGAGGCCCACGTAGCATCGGTAAAGCAAGTGAGAAAGAGCTTGCCTTCTCCAAGCCTCTCCCCCTTCTCTTTCAGCATCTCAACCCCTTTCTGCTTCACTTCTGCAGATGCAGAGTATTGAACTCCAATGCTTGGGTGAGAGTTCAGATACTTCACCACACGCTCAGCTGCATCCACCTGCTCCTCTGATGAATTCTGCACCACCCTAGCCAGCTGCCCAACCGAGAAAGAGATGTCGGGCCTTGTGTGAACTGCTGCATATAAGAGGCTGCCTACCAAGGACTGAAATTGCTGCTGCTCCTCGGCTTCAACCCCTTCATCCTCTGCAGCTTTCACAAGCTTGAATTCTGCTGGCAAGGGAGTTGCAACCTTGCGCTGATTCTCAATCCCGTACTTCTCCCCGAGCTCCTTGATGAACTTCTCCTGGTGCAGCTTCAACCACCTGTGATCCAGATCCCTCTCCACATGCATCCCGAGATAGTGCTTTACCTCCCCAAGGTTCTTGCACTTGAAGTTCTCCATCAGCTGCTGCTGCACCTTCTGGATCTCCTTCATGCTGCTGCTAAAGAGAAGAATATCGTCCACATAGACCAGAAACAGCACCAGCTTCTCCCCCTCCCCCTTGAGAAAGAGGCTCTCATCACAGCTGCTGGTCCTGAATCCCATCTCCTCTAAAACAGCTGCCAACTTCTGGTACCAGCAGCGTGGCGCCTGCTTCAAGCCGTAGATGGACTTTTTCAGCTTGCACACCCTGCCCGTACCATCCTCATACCCAGGCGGCTGCATCATGTACACATCCTCCTCTAAAATCCCATTGAGGAATGCCGTAGATATATCCATCTGAATGATGAATTTCCCACTAACGGTTGCATCTGCCAACAAGACACGAAGGGTAGGGGTTTTGGCAGTGGGAGCAAAGATCTGGTCTTGTCATCGGTCTTGATCCTTAGCACCCACTTGCACTGTACGGCTTTCTTCCCCTCAGGCAGCACCACCAGCTCCCATGTCCCATTCTCTAGCAGGCTCTGGTACTCAGCATCCCTGGAAACCAGCCACTTCTCCCTATCTGGGCCAGCTAATGCCTCCTCCATGCTAGCTGGTTCCTCTGGTGCAGGGGCAAGAAAACAGTAGGCAGGTTCATCCTCCTCATCCGGATCATAGCCATGCGGTAGAATCAGCAATGCCTCCTCGGTCCCAAGCTGCTGCTCTGCTACATCAGCTCCTGCAGTCAGCTTCATAGTAGCCATTCGGGTACGTCCTGGCCTGGAGACGGGTGTCTCCCATCCCCTCATAACAACACCCTTCGGCTTCTTTGTTTTTCCCTGCAGCTCCACTAGTGCTACCGCTAGTCTCCACACCATCACCTCCACTAGCAGGTGCCTCCTGCACCTTCTCTTTATCACCACCCTCTGCAGCTGCCTCCTCTCCCTCCTCCCACACTCTAGGAGTCAGGTCCAGCTGCATGGTGATCTGCTCCATCTGCTGGGACACCCTGGCGTCCGGCTGTTTCTCCCAGCTCCCATACATCATGCCCTCAACAAACTTCACATCCCTGCTGTCAAACAACACACCCTTGGAAGGTTCCCACAGCAGCCATCCCTTGCTCTCAGCAGCCAGCCCCAAATGCACACACCAGATTGCACTTGCCCCCAACTTACTGCGGTAGGTCTTGGGGACGTGGGCGACTGCCATGCAACCGAACACCCTCAGCATGTCCACCGGCGGCTTCCTCCCTAGCCACCTCTCCAACGACACCCACCAGTCATCCCCAACCTTTGTGAGTACCCTGTTCCTAGCGACGGTAGCGTGCCGAACAGCATGGGGCCACATCAAGTTGCCCAGCCCAGATTCTATGAGCAGCGCCCTAGCTGTCTCCAGAATTGTCCGGTTCGCCCGTTCTGCTACACCGTTACACTGTGGGGTATAAGCCGCGGTCAGCTCCCTCTGGATGCCCTGCTTCTTGAGCCAGGCCGTCATCTCAGCTCCAAGGAACTCACCACCCTGATCTGTCCTAATCCGCTTCACCACACACTCCGCTTGCTTCTCCAGGAATGGCAGCCAATCTTCTCGTATCGTAGAGGCGGTATGGTCCTTCTGCTTCAGTGGATATGCCCACATAAGCCTGCTCCAATCATCCACTATGGTCAGAAAGTACCGCTCCCCCTTGTGTCCCTGAACTGGCAGCAGCCCCACCAAGTCCATGTGGACCAGCTCCAACGACTTCTTGCTCCTGCCAGCCACACTATGAAAGGGGAAACGGGTAAACTTTGAGAGCAAACAGATTTCACAATTCTCATCAGGTGGCTGTCCGTTCAGCTTCAGACCCTTAACCGCTCCATCTTTCTCCAACTGCTTCAACAAGGGCATTGCCACATGCCACAAGCGTCGGTGTGCCGTTGCCCAATCCGTCTCCCAAGATCTGGCCGACACTTTCACACCAACCCCTCCAACGGCATTGCACTCCCCCTGGGATGCAGACCCCTCTCCAGCCTGCCCCCCACCATGCCACGCCAACACCGGCAGCTGCCACATGGATCTGTACACGTCCGTGCTCTTGTGCAGATCCCAAAGCACCCGATTGCCCAGCTGCCCCTTGTAAGTGCGTGCCCCATCCGTGCTAGTGCTCACCCCAGCCTTGCCAAGCTTACGGAGGGAGATGAGGTTGGCCTTGAGTTCAGGAACGAGAAGAACGTCGTGCAGCACCACCAGCTTGCCATCCGCTCCCTTAAACGCAGCTTGTCCCGCACCAGCCACCTTCAGCGCGTGTCTAGAGGCAGAGCAGACTTCGATGATCGGTGCAGCGCGTACGTGGTCCAGCAGGTCCTTGCGCGGCGTCATCGTCCAAGCAGCGCACGTGTCCAACACCCAATAATCCAGGGGGTGCAGCTCTGCTCCAACCTTGGCAGAAGCGTCTTCTTGCTCCCGCTGCTCCCCGTGTTCTCCAATATGGAAGAACTGGCCCGCGGTGCGCTCCTTCTTTTCCGCACCGCCGTTGCTCTTCGGGTTGTTGTCCGAGGGATTGGCGACCATGCTCGCGCCGTTTTTCTGGTTCCTCCGAGCGCCGTTATCCTGGTGACGATTCTGGGGGGTCCATCCATCGGGTTTCTTATAGCACAAAAACCAGGGGTGCCCCTCCTTCTCACAATACCAGCAACTCCCTTTCATTTTGCCACCAGCACCCGACTTGCCCCCACGTCTAGATTTCGCACCGCGACCCCAACCGGTACCTCATTGTTGGTCGTTGGAGTCGTCGTCCTTCTTTGCACCGCGTCCAGCACCACAGAAGCCACGTCCTCTGCCACGTCGGCTTCCTTGCATCCCATAGCCGCTGCTGCCGTCGTCTCCACCCCTCAGTTGGCGGCGACGGAAGTCCTCCTCCAGAATCTTTGTCCGCACCCACTCGAGTGTCCACGAGCTCTGGTTCTGCGGCCGGCTCAATCCGCTCGTGAATTAAAGCCACAATTCCGGCAGCAGCGAGAGCATCTTCAGGCACTTGGTCTGCTCCAGGTTGGTGATTCCCTTGGTCGCCGACTTCGCGTAGAGGTCGCGCAATTTGTCCAGGACAGGTTGCACCGGCTCTCCTTCGCTCAGGCGCAACGCGGACAGCTCCCTCTCCAGCATCAACGTTGCAACAACGGAGGTCGGGGCGTGCAGCTCCTTCAACACCGTCCACGCCTTCGGACCGCACTCAACCTCCGGCAGCAGGTGCATGACGTGGTGACGCTGGTTCAGCTCCAAACTCTGCGACATCAAATAGTAGCCAGCCAAGGAGCGCTCGTCCCAATCTTCCTGCAGCGCGGGGTCACTCGGTCTAGGCTCCTCCCCAATCATTAGTTTCAGCGATCCAATCTGACGGAAATATAGTTGCATTTTCCAGGCCCAATCATCATAGCCCTCACCATTGAACTTCTCGACGGTGAAATTCTTCAGCACCTCCTTGACCAGTGAGCCCTGGTTTGTTCGCGCTCCCCTTGGCGCTGAAACACCAGAATCATGGCTGCCGCTACGATCTTGGGCTGATCACCACCAGCTCCCGTCGAGGTGTTGCCCGCCATAGCTACCTATATCGAGGATCACTATAACGCAGCTCTGATACCAGCTTGTTAGTGTAAGGGCCTAATAAACTCAAGCTTATTTAGACTTTATCAAACTTCAAACCTCTCCTCGGGGTCACCTCCAAGGGTCCTTGGGTGCCTGGTACAAGACCAGCCCCTATCCTCGGGTCCGAGATTGTAGAGAGAGGGATCAAGAATGACTTGAACGTCGCGCAGCGTATCGTGCAGACCGTGGACCGGATTAAGCTGAGAATTTCCTATATCGAAGCTCACTCCAAAAGCTTTAAAATAAGCCAAGTTGCCTCGCGAAAAGTTCCGCCATTACGAAGTTATGGCTCGAACAGCGTTTGCCTAGCGTTGGAGTGCTAGCATACTAGCGTTCACTCAAGTAGCATTCCGCCGTCGCACCGCGTAGAAACGAAATTCCAGGAAGGGAGGAATTCGCTTGAATCAAATTAACTATATTCAGGTACAAATAGAGAAGGAATAAATAGCTCTAGCTAGCAAGGACCTTGGGAATCAACCTGGGAAGAACCAGGGATGATCCCAAATAATTCCAAGCAGCAGAACCAACCTGGCCGGACAAAACAACAGGTGGTAGGTTGGTAAACAACCTCTGGTTCTGTTTTTCCAACCTGGGAAAACAACAACCAGGTTCAGGTCCTAAAAACAGAACCTGTTTTGTCTTTGCCCAACCAGCCAAATGCTGGTTCCGCTGGTTTCCCCTGGCCCTGTAGCATGCAGATACAGACAAACAACATCCAACCTTCACCTAAATTGTACCTCTATAGTGCCTGCCCTGCTACACTATATTCAACCAAACAAAACAGTACAAGTTCGAGTTAGATACAACTGAATCTGCACAATCAATTCAACCGAACCGCAAAGCTTCCATCTTGGGTTCCTTTGTGAGCTCGTCCTTTCTGCTTGTACTGTTCATAGCGCGTACAATGTTGTGCTGAAGCGCATAATACGCGAGTACCTGCAAATGCTTCAAGCGAAAATTGCGAAAGCAAACAAACACACAAACATTCCATTCACACCCAATTGCATTCGCACACGCATACTCATACAAACAGACGGCAGGATGTCGTGCAATGTGAATTTGCACCCAACATTGCTTACTTCTTGACATTGGTTGTACTGTGATCTCTATATATATACGTGCATGCTTACACTTGCTAGGTTGTGATCACTTCCTTACTTGTGAACTGGCCTTGTGGCCGTTTGCTTGTGCTCAGAATGCGTGGTGACGTTTTGGTCCACCCTGATCTTGCTTTGCTCTTCTTGACTGGTCTTGTGGCCTCTTGTTCTCCACCAATTTGCCTATGGGGGTGTGTCAAACTTATATGCTATTGTCTGTGTAGGCTGTAGCGGGGTAGACAATATGGGGTACAACACTTGTACCCACCTGCTTCCTAGTTCATTCATTCACTCGACTATTCTGACAAGTCGCAGACAGCGGTCGTAACCCTTTTTAAATAAGCTGGACACAAAGTTTTGTTGCTGGTAGCATTTCTCTTTCAGTTACAGTTTGTCTTGTTCGCCTAGCCTCTTGGGCAGCTCGGGGTTTGCTGGCCCTAGTATGGTCATCCCTCTTGCACTCTTCAACCCCTATTTGATAATTTCCCTTTGGAGATTGGCTCGAGTCACAACCAGCCGGCCTAGTTCCCACCCACAACAGTGCGGAGAATTCTATTCTAAGGAAGAGTTGAATCGCGTGGGACGCACAGTCAGAGTTCCCGCAGTGGAATTCAATTAGAGTGTTGAAATGCCTTAGTGGAATTCAAGCAGAGTTTCACTATGGAAAGTTGGAAGAACAAGAGTATGGTACAAGGAGAACCAAATAGCAAAGACAAAGAACCCTGGAGAAACGTTCCTCGACAAGCAAGCACTTTTGCTGAGTCAGAAACGGCAGGTGAAACGACAATGCAATGTGGTTTTTACCTGACAAAGTTGTTGCTCATGTTTTACAACGTTCATTGTTCTGCACGTTTTTACTGTTACTAAAAACTAATTCAGGTTCAGTTTTTTTACTGAATCGAATTCTCCTGGGGAGTACAATTGCCGAGATTACCTGATTGGTCGGAATCTGCTGTTTCGTAATTGGGCAAAATTCGCGCACATTGTGAATTTCAGACCTGATTCGCTTCGCTCAACGAAGCACTCGTCGAACTACATTTCTGTCGACCAGCAATCAGTCGAAACACCAATTCTGCCACACCCGTCAATCAGAAAGGCTCGTCTTTGACGCCGTTTTACTCCCGTCGACGAGCTCCTCCTAGATGAGGACTTTAATCGAGCAGAGGAAACACTTATAGCTTCACCAATTAATCTCGTCGACAAGCGACTCGTCGCACACAGGTAAAAGTCCCCGAAGTCGCCAATGGCCACGAAACGAACACCGTTCCAAAATGCCTGGTTGACTTCGCCCAAGCAAGGGCGGGGCCATTTCTCTCAAACACTATATGTGTTATTATTGTGTAGGCTATAGTAGGTTAGTCTTTAGGGGGTACACAAAGTTAGGGTTTCCTATTTGTACTCCAGCTTTTATAGTGCAATCACTTCTTCTTCGTAACATGGAATCAGAGCAGGTCCTCCGCTAGGACCGATTCCTAGGGCCCACCACTACTGCTACTTACTAGCGCCCTCGTGCGCCCTACTGTCGGAGCGCCCTCGAGCGCCTCCACCCCTAGCGCCCTCGTGTGCCTCGTTTTCACGGCCCCCCTAAGGCCCTTAGTGACCCGCGCGCCGCCCTTTAGAGGCCCCGTCGACCCCACGAGCCGCCCCCTAGAGGCCCCTTAGAGGCCCTGTCGGCCCCGGTTGCCCCGCGCGCCCACCCCATAGTGGCCCCATCGGCCCCGTCGACCCCACGTACCGCCCCCCTAGCGGCCCCGCTGGCCCCGTCGACCCCGCGCGCCCACCCCCTAATAGCCCCGTCGGCCCCGTCGACCCCACGTACCGCCCCCCTTAGCAGCCCCGTCGGCCCCCTCGACCCAAGCGCCGCCCCTGAGCACCCCATCGCGACACCCACGGCCCCGCCAGAACGAGCCGCCCGCACCGAGCAGCCCGAACCGAGCCACCCAGCCCGAACCGAGCCGCCCGACCCGAGCTGCCCAGCCCGAATCGAGCCGCGCCGCCCGAACCCAGCCGCGCCGCCCTATTCGAGCCGAGCCGCCCTACCTGAACCGAGCCGCACCGCCCGTACTCAACCGAGCCGCCCTACCTGAGTCGCACTGCCTACAGTTTTGAGGGTGCACCTACTGCTACTACTGCTACTCTAATACTACTCCTACTACTGCTATGGCTAGCCCTCCTGTGCTAGCTTTCGATGCTGAGGGCCGCCCAGTGAAGTTCGAAACCTGGCTAGATGACCTACACCTCTTCCTACAGCTCACTGCCAAGGAGGACATCTCACTGTACGATCACGCCCTAGGCCATGCTACTGCTCCTGCTGCTACTGCTGACAGCACTGCCCGCTCACAGTGGCAGACTCGTGACGCCCACGCTCGCTTCGCTATTCGCAACTCCCTGCCGATAGACGAGCGCGAGCACTTTGGCCAGCACAAGACTGCACAGGCACTGTACACCGCTGTCGTTGCCCGCTACTCCTCACCTGCCTCTGCCGCGCTAGGCCGTCTCTCACTCCCCTACCTGTTTCCCGACCTGGCCTCGTTCCACACAGTCACTGACCTCATCACTCACCTCCGTACTAGTGAGGCCCGCTTCCGTGCCGCCATGCCCGATGAGTTTCTTGCCAAGAACCCTCCCCCGCTCTGGCTCACTCTCTACCACCTAGTCACCCGCCTCCCTGACACTCTGCGTGCTGTCAGGGATCACTTCCTAGCTCACCATTGCCCTCCTCAAGAAGGAACTGCTTGCAGCTGAGGCTAGCATAGTTGCTGTAGGTGCCTCTCGTGGCGACCCCCGCACCCCATTCTTTGAGGGGTGTTCCCCTTCCCCCCTTCTTCCCTCTATAGCCTCTGTTTCTACTGTCGACCTCCTTGGTTTTGAGAAGGTCGGGGCTGCGTCTGCCTCGGGCGGGCGTCGCAGCGGCAAGGGCAAAGGGGGCAAGGGAGGCGGAGGTGACGGCGGGCGAGGCGGTGGTGGGGGTGGTGGCGGCGGTGGGGGTGGTGGTGGGACTGGTGGAGCTAGTAGTAGCGGTGGGGGTGGTGGCGGCAACGGCGGGGGCGGTGGCAGGGCCCGGGGCGGTGGACGTGGCGGCGGCAGGGGAGGGGGTGGTCGAGGCGGTGGTGGCGGCGGTGGTGGTCGTGGAGGCACTGGCGGTGGCCAGAGCCTACAGCACTCTCCGTCGCCCCAGGAGCTCCGTGAATGGTACACTTGGCACGGGGGGGGGGGTGGTGGCATTTGCTGCACGTACGTCATCCGCACTGGTGACCGCACTGGTCAGACGTGTGGGAGGGCGCACCCCACGCAGCGCTGCTTCTCACGCCCTGACGACGCTTGGCGTACTCAGTTTCCTGACGCCACTGAGCTGCCCCGCTGGGCTGATCTGATGAAGCAAAACATTGATATCTTTGCTCTAGACTTTGATGCTATTCTTTCTGCCATGTATGTGATGTCTATTAGTGGAGAGGGTGCCCAGTACCTAAGTGTTCCGCCCGACCCGGGCATTCGACCCGATGAGGCTACCGCTCTAGGTGCTACAGTGTCTGTTACCCCGGGTGCTGGTGAGGCTCCTGCTCTAGGTGCTGGTGCGTCTGAGTCCCCTGGTACTGAGTCGACTGAAGCACTGCACACCTTTATACTAGACTCAGGTGCCTCCCGCTGTTTCTTTCGTGACCGCACGGCTCTTGAGCAGCTTGCTCGGCCTGTTGGAGTCTCTCTTGCTGACCTCTCTGGGGGTCCAGTCCTTGCGACCTCCTCCACTGTCCTCCGCTGTCCGGCTGTTCCGTCAAGCACACTGTCCGGTCTCTACCTCCCCTCGTTCTCTACGAACTTGGTGGCGGGTAGTGCGCTCCAGGACAGGGGTGTCCACCAGATCACCCCTGCCTACGAGCGCGTGACACACTGCACGTGTGCTCGGACGGGCCGTCAACTGGCGACCTTCACATGGCAGCCGGGGTCGGACCTATACACACTGACCACTAAGTCCCCTCAGGTAGCTGCGTCTGCGTCTGCGTCAGTTCAGCTGTCGGCCCCCTGCTCGTGCCGCTCTCTGGCGCACGACACAGTCCTCTGGCACCACCGCCTTGGCTACCCGTTCGTGCAGCGCCTTCAGGCAATGCACAAACGGTACCTTGTCTCTGGTCTTCCCAGGGTTTTCCCTCTCCTACCACCCTCACCTGCTCCTCCCTGTCTTCCCAGTGTCGAGGGGCGGCAGTGCGCCGCTCCTCACTCCTCCTCGTTTCCCGCGACAACTGCTCCCTTGCAGACGCTCCACATGGACGAATGGGGCCCAGCCCGCGTCCATGGTCAGGGTCAGGAGAGGTACTTCCTGATTGTTGTTGACGACTACTCGCGCTACACCAGGGTCTTCCCCTTGCGCACCAAGGGTGAGGTCCCTGATGTTTTGATCCCCTAGATCCGCGCTTCTCGTCTCCAGCTGAGCGAGCGTTTCCACTAGGACTTTCCTGTCCTGCGCTTGCACTCTGACAGAGGTGGTGAGTTCTCCTCCGACCTCTTGGCAGCCTACTATGCGGAGCACGGCATCCGCCATTCGTTCACACTTCCGGCCTCTCCACAGCAGAATGGGGTTGCTGAGCGCCGCATTGGCCTGGTCATGGAGGTCGCTCGTACCTCCTTGATCCATGCGGCTGCCCCCCACTTTCTATGGCCGTTTGCAGTCCGATACGCTGTGCATAATCTCAACCTCTGGCCCCGTGTCTCCTTGCTGGAGACTTCCCCGACACTGCGTTGGATGGGAGAGGTTGGCGATGCGTCGTGTTTCCAGGTCTGGGGATCTCGGGCTTTTGTTCGCGATACGTCAGCGGACAAGCTCTCCTCCCGTGCTGTTCCGTATGTCTTCCTCGGCTTTGTCCCGGACGCGTCTGGTTGGCAGTTTTACCACGCCGCCTCGTCCCGTGTCCTCGCCTCTCAGGACATCACCTTTGACGAGTCGGTACCCTTCTACCGCCTCTTCCCCTATCGCACTGCCCCGCTCCCTCCCCCGCCTCTCTTACTCGCGCCAGGTGCTACTGCAGTAGACCCCCTCCCCCCTCAGGGTGCGTCCCAGGTAGACCCGGTTGAGCCTGTCGAGGTAGCTGTCGACTCTCGTCCTCCTCGGGGTGCTGAGACTGGGGTTGCAGAGTCTGGGGGTGCTGAGCCTGGGGGTGCAGAGTCTGGGGGTACTGAGCCTGGGGGTGCGGAGTCTGGGGGTACTGAGCCTGGGAGTACGGAGCTTGGGGGTGCTGAGTCTGGGGGTGCTGAGCCTGGGAGTGCTATGCCTGGAGGAGCTCTCTCCTCACAGCAGCTGTGTGAGTGGTACTTACAGTACTGCAGCCTCAGGAGAGGTGCCTTTGGAGCTAGGGGTACTGCTGGACCTAGTGCTCGTGCTTCCTCGCCTAGGCGGGAGCTGCCCTCTCCCTAGCGTCTTCGTGAGTGGTACGCACGGCGCTGCAGTCTCAGGAGTGGCGCTCCTAGTGTCGCGGACCCTGCTACAGGTGCTGCGGACCCGGGCGTTGGAGGTGCTGCTGGTGCTGAGGACCCAGGCATTGGAGCTGCTGCTGGTGCTGCAGACCTGGGCGTTGGAGCTGCTGCAGGTGCTGAGGACCCGGGCGTTGGAGCTGCTACTGGTGCTGAGGACCCGGGCGTTGGAGCTGCTGCTGGTGCTGAGGACCCAGGCGTTGGAGCTGCTGCTGGTACTGCAGACCCGGGCGGTGGAGCTACTGCTGGTGCTGCGGACCCGGACGTTGGAGCTGCTGCTAGTACTGTGGACCCGGGCATTGGAGCTGCTACTAGTGCTGCAGACCCGGGCGTTTGAGGTGCTGGGGGTGCTGCTAGAGCTGTTGGAGGTTCTGGTGCTGTCTGTGCTTCTGCAGGGGGCACCTCACAGCCGCGGCCGTACTTTGTTTCACTCCACTGCTTCTTTGACCTCCAACTAACAGGTCCTCCCCCAAACTACGCAGATGTATCCTCCCACAGATGAGGAATCCTCCTTCTCAGAGGCCCACGTAGCATTGGTAAAGCAAGTGAGAAAGAGCTTGCCTTCTCCAAGCCTCTCCCCTTTCTCTTTCAGCACCTCAACCCCTTTCTGCTTCACCTGTGCAGATGCGGAGTATTGAACTCCAATGCTTGGGTGAGAGTTCAGATACTTCACCACACGCTCAGCTGCATCCACCTGCTCCTCTGATGGATTCTGCACCACCCTAGCCAGCTGCCCAACCGAGAAAGAGATGTCGGGCCTCGTGTGAACTGCTGCATACAAGAGGCTGCCCACCAAGGACTGAAATTGCTGCTGCTCCTCGGCTTCAACCCCTTCATCCTCTGCAGCTTTCACAAGCTTGAATTCTGCTGGCAGGGGAGTTGCAACCTTGCGCTCATTCTCAATCCCATACTTCTCCCCAAGCTCCTTGATTAACTTCTCTTGGTGCAGCTTCAACCACCTGTGATCCAGATCCCTCTCCACGTGCATCCCGAGGTAGTACTTTACCTCCCCAAGGTTCTTGCACTTGAAGTTCTCCATCAGCTGCTGCTGCACCTTCTGGATCTCCTTCATGCTGCTGCTAAAGAGAAGAATGTCGTCCACATAGACCAGAAACAGCACCAGCTTCTCCCCCTCCCCCTTGAGAAAGAGGCACTCATCACAGCTGCTGGTCCTGAATCCCATCTTCTCTAAAACAGCTGCCAACTTCTGGTACCAGCAGCGTGGCGCCTGCTTCAAGCCGTAGATGGATTTTTTCAGCTTGCACACCCTGCCCGTACCATCCTCATACCCAGGTGGCTGCGTCATGAACACCTCCTCCTCTAAAATCCCGTTGAGAAATGCCGTTGATATGTCCATCTGGATAATGAACTTCCCACTTACGGCTGCATCTGCCAACAAGACACGAAGGGTAGGGGGTTTGGCAGTGGGAGCAAAGATCTCATTGAAATCCCGCTTCTCCTTCTGCATAAACCCCTTAGCCACCAACCTACTCTTGTAGATGGTGACCTGCCCCTTGTCGTCAGTCTTGATCCTTAGCACCCACTTGCATTGTACCGCTTTCTTTCCCTCAGGCAGCACCACTAGTTCCCAAGTCCCATTCTCCAGCAGGCTCTGGTACTCAGCATCCCTAGAAGCTAGCCATTTGTCCCTATCTGGTCCAGCTAATGCCTCCTCCATGCTAGCTGGTTCCTCTGGTGCAGGGGCAAGAAAACAGTACGCAGGTTCATCCTCCTTATCCGGGTCATAGCCATGCGGTAGAATCAGCAATGCCTCCTCAGTCCCAAGCTGCTCCTCCGCTACATCAGTTCCTGCAGTCAGCTTCTTAGTAGCCATACGGGTACGTCCTGGCCTGGAGACGGGTGTCTCCCATCCCTTCATAATGAAACCCTTCGGCTTCTTAGTTTTTCCCTGCTGCTGCTCTCCTCCCTCGGATCCAGCAGCTCCACTAGTGCTACCGCTAGTCTCCACACCATCACCTCCACCGACAGGTGCCTCCTGTACCTTCTCTTTATCACCACCCTATGCAGCTGCCTCCTCTCCCTCCTCCCACACACTAGGAGTCAAGTCCAGCTGCATGGTGATCTGCTCCATTTGCTGGGACACCCTGGCCTCCGGCTGTTTCTCCCAGCTCCCATACATCATGCCCTCAACAAACTTCATATCCCTCCTGTCAAACAACACACCCTTGGAAGGCTCCCACAGCAGCCATCCCTTGCTCTCAGCAGCCAGCCCCAAATGCACACACCAGATTGCACTCGCCCCCAACTTACTGCGGTAGGTCTTGGGGACGTGGGCGACTGCCATGCAACCGAACACCCTCAGCATGTTCACCGGCGGCTTCCTCCCAAGCCACCTCTCCAACGGCACCCACGAGTCATCCCCAACCTTTGTGAGTACCCTGTTCCTAGCGACGGTAGCGTGCCGAACAGCATGGGGCCACATCAAGTTGCCCAGCCCAGATTCTATTAGCAGCGCCCTAGCTGTCTCCAAAATTGTCCGGTTCGCCTGTTCTGCTACACCGTTGGACTGTGGGGTGTAAGCCGTGGTCAGCTCCCTCTGGATGACCTGCTTCTTGAGCCAGGCCGTCATCTCAGCTCCAAGGAACTCACCACCCCGATCTGTCCTAATCCGCTTCACCACACACTCCGCTTGCTTCTCCACGAACGGCAGCCAATCGTCCCGAATCGTGGAGGCGGCGTGATCTTTCTGCTTCAGCGGATACGCCCACATTAGCCTGCTCCAGTCATCCACTATGGTTAGGAAGTACCGCTCCCCCTTGTGCCCTTGCACCGGCAGCGGCCCCACCAAGTCCTTGTGGACCAGCTCCAACGGCTTTTTGCTCCTGCCAGCCACACTATGGAAGGGGAAACGGGTGAACTTTGAAAGGAGGCAAATTTCACAGTTATCATCGGGTGGTTGTCCGTTCAGCTTCAAGCCCTTAACGGCTCCATCCTTCTCCAGCTGCTTCAGCAAAGGCATTGCCAAATGTCGGTGTGCAGTTGCCCAATCCGTCTCCCCAGATCTGGCCGACACTTTCACACCAACCCCTCCAACGGCGTTGCACTCCCCCTGGGATGCAGACCCCTCTCCAGCCTGCCCCCGACCGTGCCACGCCAGCGCTGGCAGCTGCCACATAGATCTGTAGACGTCCTTGCTCTCGTGCAGATCCCAAAGCACCCGATTGCCCAGCTGCCCCTTATAAGTGCGTGCCCCATCCGTGCTTGTGCTCACCCCAGACTTGCCAAGCTTACGGAGGGAGATGAGGTTGGCCTTGAGTTCAGGAACAAGAAGAACGTCGTGCAGCACCACCGGCTTGCCATCCGCTCCCTTAAACGCAGCTCGTCCCGCACCAGCCACCTTTAGCGCGTGTCCAGAGGCGGAGCACACCTCGTTGATCGGAGCAGCTCGTACGTCGTCCAGCAGGTCCTTGCGCGGCGTCATTGTCCAAGCAGCGCCTGTGTCCAACACCCAATAATCCAGGGGGTGCAGCTCTGCTCCAGCCTTAGCAGATGCGTCTCCTTGCTCCCCCTTGTCTCCCATATGGAAGAATTGGCCCGTGGTGCGCTCCTTCTTCTTTTCCGCACCGCCGTTGCCCTTCGGGTTGTTGTCGGACGAATCAGCGACCATGTTGGCGCCGTTTTTCTGGTTCCTCCGCGCGCCGCCATCCTGGTGACGATTCTGGGGGGTCCATCCATCGGGTTTCTTATAGCACAAAAACCAGGGGTGCCCTTCCTTCTCACAATACCAGCAACTCCCTTTTATTTTGCCACCAGCACCCGACTTGCCCCCACGTCCAGATTTCGCACCGCGACCCCAACCGGTACCTCCTTGTTGGTCGTTGGAGTCGTCGTCTTTCTTTGCACCGCGTCCAGCACCACCGAAGCCACGTCCTTTGCCACGTCGGCTCCCTTGCATCCCGTAGCCGCTGCTGCCGTCGTCTCCACCCCTCAGTTGGCGGCGACGGAAGTCCTCCAGAATCTTCGTCCGCACCCACTCGAGCGTCCACAAGCTCTGGTTCTGCGGCAGGCTCAATCCGCTCGTGAATTGAAGCCACGATTCCGGCAGCAGCGAGAGCATCTTCAGGCACTTGGTCTGCTCCGGGTAGGTGATTCCCGCGGTCGCCAACTTCGCGTAGAGATGACGCATCTTATCCAGGATAGGTTGCACCGGCTCTCCCTCGCTTAGGCGCAACGCGGACAGCTCCCTCTCCATCATGAGCGTCGCAGCGACGGAGGTAGGGGCGTGCAGCTCCTTCAACACCGTCCACGCCTTCGGACCGCACTCAACCTCCGGCAGCAGGTGCATGACGTGGTGACGCTGGTTCAGCTCCAAACTCTGCGACATCAAGTAGTAGCCAGCCGAGGCGCGCTCGTCCCAATCTTCCTGAAGGGCGGGGTTACTTGGTCTAGGCTCCTCCCCAATCATTAGTTTCAGCAAACTGATCTGACGGAAATAAAGTTGCATTTTCCAGGCCCAATCATCATAGCCCTCACCATTGAACTTCTCGACGGTGAAGTTTTTCAGCACCTCCTTGATCAGCAAGCCCTAGCTTGTTCGCGCTCCCCTTGGCGCAGAAACACCAGAATCTTGGCTGCCGCTACTATCTTGGGCTGAAGATTCACCAGCTACCGCCGAGGTGTTGCCCGCCATAGCTACCTATAACGAGGATCACTATAACGCAGCTCTGATACCAGCTTGTTGGTGTAAGGGCCTAATAAACTCAAGCTATTAAGACTTTATCACACTTAAAACCTCTCCTCGGGGTCACCTCCAAGGGTCCTTGGGTGCCTGGTACAAGACCAGCCCCTATCCTCAGGTCCGAGTTTGTAGAGAGAGGGATCAAGAGGGACTTAGTCAAAACAGCAAGAGTACCTTGAACGTTGCGCAGCGTATCGTGCAGACCGTTGATCGGATTAAGCTGAGAATTTCCTATATCGAAGCTCTCTCTAAGAGCTTTAAAATAAGCCAAGTTGCCTCGCGAAAAGTTTTGCCATTACGAAGTTATGGCTCGGACAGCGTTAGCCTAGCGTTGGAGTGCTAGCGTACTAGCGTTGACTCGGGTAGCATTCCGCCGTCGCACCGCGTAGAAACGAAATTCCAGCAAGGAAAGAATTCGCTTGAATCAATTTCACTATATTCAGGTACAAACAGAGAAGGAATAAATAGCTCTAGCTAGCAAAGACCTTGGGAATCAACCTGGGAACAACCAGGGATGATCCCAAATAATTCCAAGCAACAGAACCAACCTGGCTGGAC
This sequence comes from Closterium sp. NIES-65, assembly GCA_948144175.1. Classification (NCBI taxonomy): domain Eukaryota; kingdom Viridiplantae; phylum Streptophyta; class Zygnematophyceae; order Desmidiales; family Closteriaceae; genus Closterium; species Closterium sp. NIES-65. Next base: position 2,850,681 of record CANXME010002068.1, read on the forward strand.
AAAATAGCAGGTGGTAGGTTGGTAAACAACCTCTGGTTCTGTTTTTCCAACCTGGGAAAACAACAACCAGGTTCAGGTCCTAAAAACAGAACCTGTTTTGTCTTTGCCCAACCAGCCAAATGCTGGTTCCGCTGGTTTCCCCTGGCCCTGTAGCATGCAGATACAGACAAACAACATCCAACCTTCACCTAAATTGTACCTCTATAGTGCCTGCCCTGCTACGCTATAGTCAACCAAACAAAACAGTACAATTTCGAGTTGGATAGAACTGAATCTGCGCAATCAAGTAAGCCGAACCACAAAGCTTCCATCTTGGGTTCCTTTGCGAGCTCGTCCTTTTTGCTTGTACTGTTCATAGCGCGTACAATGTTATGCCGAAGCGCACATTGTGCGAGTACCTGCAAATGCTTCAAGCAAAAATTGCAAAAGCAAACAAAGACACGAACATACCATTCATACGCAAATGCATTCGCACACACATACTCGTACAAAGAGACGGCAGGATGTTGTGCAATGTGAATTTTGCACCCAACACACTCCTCCTCAGCCTGCCGGCTGCATCCCCATCATTCCATACTAGTTCATGCTCATTCCACTCATGCGCACACAAAGCCAATGAGGCTCATCCGCAAGCCTCTTGGTGAGGAAGTCTGCTGGCTGCTGGTGAGTCTTGATGTAGATCGGATTCACCGTCCCCCTCTTTACCTCCTTACGCAGCCAGTGCCACTTGATACGCATGTGCTTATTGAGCCCATGAAGCAGTAGTGGTCGACCTAGTGAGGTCAACTAGAGGTGGCCGTCGACTGGGGAGGTTGACGGGCATGCACAGGAGCAGCTGGGCGACATGGTTGCCTAGTTGACCAGGTTACCTGGGTGGCGAAGTTCTGCGGACGCACGCGATGCTCGCCCATGCGATGTTGGCAAGAACGACCTCGGTGGTGGTATCCTGAGGTCGACGTGGCTGATCAGAAGCAACCGTCAGGACGAAGTTGAGTTGGTGTGCGCGCTGTGCAGGTGACGAGGCACTCCACGCCAATCATCTACGAGCACCTGCGAAGTGGGTGCGCTGCTGTGCTGCTGGAGCAACGTTGGCACGTCGTCAACCTGCGACGTTGGCACGCCGTCGACTTTGCAATGCTGTAGAGCGGTCGACCAAGTCGTGCTGGTGCACGGTCGACCATGCTCCATTGGCAGTAGACTTGCTTGCATGCTAGCTCTGATGTAGTCTAGTCTTGCCAACTTCATTGTACCATTGTTGTGAAATTATCCTAGTAAAACTCTTGCCAATTCTCCCCGTGAACTAGCAAGTATGCACACAAGGAAACGACTAAATGAACGAACGCTACGATCACTCCCAACACATGCCTAGCCCGCAGCTCAGCTCCCATTGTAGTAGTTATCTCCGCAGACCAGACACAGCGACTCTGGTCCGCCGCCGAACTCCAGAGCGGCATCACGAGTTTCAGCGAGGTAGTGCAGACAGCGATCGACCTCACGCCAGTAGTTGTCACTCCGCACTGTCTGGCTGGATCCGAGCTTGCTGCAAGCGAATGCAAGGTCAGGCCTCTTTGTGGTGGCCGCAGACTGCAGCAGGCCAACCTTCTGCCAGTACTCTGCTTCCTCGCGCGACTGAAGCTCCTCGTCGTCAAACAACAGCTCTGCATAGGCGTTGACGGAGACTGGCGTCTTTTGCACTCTCCAGGTCTGCTCCTCGTCGATGAAACGCCGACGCAACTTGTCAACATAGACTTGCTGGTAAAGCCAGTTCTGCTGCAGAACGCAGCAGAACGCCGGGTTCTGCTGCGGAGTGTAGGGGCATGCCGGGTTGTGGAGGATTCCCTAGTCCTCGACGAGGCCGGTGAAGGCGTGATTAAGGAACTTCCCTCCGTGGTCCGAACACAACTTCTTCACCGCCTTCGACGTCTGCCGCTCCACCTGCCTCAGCCATTTTTCGAAGACAACCAACACGTCGCTTTTCTTCGCGATCGGCCTCATCCATACGTAGCGAGTCTTCCTATCTTTCGACAGAAGAAAGTGGAGGCTGCCATCGTTGGCCACCACTCAAAATGGCCCGCAGAGGTCGATGTGCACCACATCAAGCGCATTTTCAGCGTCCGATCCTTGGTTGGGGAAGGTGTGCCGTACAAGTTTACCGCCGACGTAGGAGGCACATGGCATATCAGCTGCGGTCGACTCCTTGATGTCCAGACCAGCGGCGACCTTATGCTTCGCCAAGCTCTTGATCGTGTCAACGCCGACGTGTGCAAGCCGTGCGTGTAACATGTCCGAGGTCAACTTTGTTGCGGACACACTAGTTCGCAGAGCCACCACCTCCGTCGAAGTCGTTGTCGCCTTCGTCGAGCAAGGACATCGCCGGCAGAAGACACCAGCAGCATCTCTCCGCCGTCGCAGCTTCACACCGTTCTCCTTAAGCTAGCCAGCAGACAGCAGGTTCGCGTGCACACCCGTAACGTAGAGTACGTCGGGGACAAGGACCTGCTTCACGGCCTCCCCCTTGCAGAGCAATGGTGCCTCTGCCTTCGACACTCTGAAGTGCCCTGTTGAAGCCTCGGTCATGGCGCATATCGTCGCTCGGCTGCATGTCGACGAAGGCCTCCTTCGTCCCCATCAAATGGTGGGAGCAGCCGCTGTCGAGCAGCACAACGGTCGGATTGGCCTGCACAGCAGCAGCAACCGCCTTGAAGTCTTCGCTGGCCTCTAGCGCCAGAGAGATCGTCGGCTCCACCACGCTGACCATCGAGCACGAAGCCTCCTCGCCACAAACATTGCTGCCAAAGGAGTCGGCATCCTTCGTCGAAGATGTCTTCGAGGACTGCTTCTCCTTGCGTGGCTGGGTCCCGGCGACGATGGCCACCGTCTCTCTTTCTGTGGTTGGCGTCCCGGTCGTCGTCAGACTCGTGTCGGTCGGGGTAGTCGTACAAGAGGTGATCAAGAGCATCGCAAATGTAGCAACGGCGGCCTTCTCGACGCGAGCCACTGCTTCCGCGATTTCCACCTTTCGCCGACTTCCCGAGGCCGGTGCCATCCGTTAAATCGCGTTCGATGACTTCCCACCACCCCCTCCGACAGACTTCCCACGCTGCCCCTGTTGGTTTCCCTGCTTTGCCGGGGCAACGTATTTGGTCTGCGGAAGCAGTTCTGCAGGTCGCTCAGACTCCTGCATGAACTCGTCCTGGATAATGTGGCTCGAAAGCGAGTCCTTATTCTGAGTCTCGCGCATGCCGGGAATTATCAGCATTCGGCGCATCAGATTGTAGCCCAAGGGGAGGCCACTGATGATATAAAGTGACATACGACGCCACCGAGTAGTCGACGCCGGCCATCCGCAGATATGTCAAAACTCGCCACGCTCGGTTCCAGTACTCGGTCGCCGATTCCTGCTCCCCCATCCGAATGTTGGTCAACTTCTTCTCCATTGACTGATGCGGAGGTCGTCAGTCGCTTTGTAGGTGCGCATGATATACTGCCACGCTTGGTAGCCAGTATCCACTCAAATTCTGCACGACTTTAATGTGACTTGCACCAGAGGAGAGCAACACCTCGAAATGACCATAAAGTTCAGAAGGTGAGCAGCGCGAATTTCCGACCAGAGCTCCACATCCTCCTCGTCCGGCGCCAGAACGGTTCCGTTGACAAACTTCTTCAATTCGGCGATCTCCAGCTGAGGTTCAATGGATTCGATCCATGTGATCAAGTCGTGTCGACCTTCCAGCAGCTTCGGCACAGCAATCTTGTCCGAAGAAATTTTGAAATATCCGTATGCCGGCGCGATGCCTCCGTCTCGACCAGCCGACGCATGAGCCGCCGAAGTCAGCCTGACTCCACTACGCAGAGGAGATTGACGTCGACCATCAACGTTACCGTTCGAGCTGCCTCCAGTCACAAACGATTGCAGCAATTGCGCCTACACTCCGTCACTGTTGACGTCGGCGGGCCAAATCACTCCGCGAACCCTCCTGCTTTCACCGCCAACAACATTTTCGCCATCACGTTCGTTCTGCACGGGTCGGGGAGAGGCCGACGCGTAATCTGCTTCTGCATAAGGAGTGGGGTGCTCACGCGCCTACTGCGCACGGGTTCCAAGGAGAATCAAGTCCGCCTCGCCGTACCCGCCAGCCTTGTGGCGTGCCCGAACACTAGCCTCTCTCGCCTAAAGGGTATCTTCTACACGTGCTTTGACCACGAGGTCGACCATGGTGACTAAGACGGCTGCCGGCCTAACAACAACTTAGGTAATGAACGCAGAAGTCGGCTATCTGAAGGTTCTAACGTGGGGTCGTCCATGCTCACCGCACCAACTTCTATTCTAAGGGAGAGTTGAATTGCGTGGGACGCACTGTCAGAGTTATCGCAGTGATTTTTGATAGAGTGTTAGAATGCCTAAGTGGAATTCAAGCAGAGTTTGACTATGAAAAGTTGATAGAACAAGATTATGGTACAAGGTAAGAGAACCAAATAGCAGAGACAAAGAACCCTGGAGAAACATTCCTCGACAAGCAAGCACCTTTGCCGAGTCAGAAACGGCAGGTGAAACGACAATGCAGTGTGCTTTTCACCTGACAAAGCTGTTGCTCATGTTCTAGAACGTTCATTGTTGTGCACGATTTTACTGTTAGTAAAAATGTGTTTCAGGTTCAGTTTCTTTACTGGATCGATTTCTCCAGGGGAGTACAATTTCCGAGATAACCTGATTGGTCGAAATTTGCTGTTTCGTGGTTAGGCGAAATTCGCACAAATTGCGAAGTTTGGAGCAAGTAATTCTGGTCGACCAGATTCGCTCTACTCGACGAAACATGTGAAGAATGAACGAGGGAATGAATCAACTAGAAAGCAGGTGGGTACAAGTATGGAAACCTACAAGAGTTGTACCCCATATTGTGTACCCTACTACAGCCTACAATATGGTTCTGACCCACCCCTATAGGCAAAGTGGGGGACAAGCAAAAGAACAAGGCAAGGTCAAGCTCAGGGTGGATCACAACGTCACCACACATTCTGGGCACAAGTTCAAGGCCACAAGGCCAGTTCACATGCAGGATTATAAATCAAGGCGAACAAGCAAGACAGTGATCTCGACGTAGCAAGAGTAAGCATGCAGGTGCAGGTATATATAGATCACAATACAAGCGAAGTCAAGAGGTAAGCAAGTGAGGCCCGGTAGGCACAAGACCTAGCATAGTACAGAAACACTGATGATCACAAGGCTCAAGTGCCTTGGTAAAGATATCAGCAGTGTTGGCCCGAAAGGCCACATAAGCAATACGAAGCTCACCACGCTGCTGCAACTCTCGAGCAAGGAAGTAACGCAGAGCAATGTGCTTCATTCTGTGCTCCAGTCCGTGCTCTTAAAACAAGGCCAGCATGGCCTTGTTGTCGACATACAGAACAAGAGGAGAACGAGGCACCTCTCCCAAGTCGGTCAGCAGGAAGGTGAGCCAGCGTAACTCTTGTGCAGCCATGCCCCAGCGTAGATCTCAGCCTCACAATTGGAGCTGAGAACAGAGGACGAGCGGGTAGACCGCCACGACACAGAGCAGGAACCAAGGCTGAACGTGTAACCCTATGACGACCGCTGCGTAGCCAAGTTGTTCACCCAAGAAGCATCTGCGTGACCAGTGAGGACAACTCGAGCCCGTCCTCCAAGCACGAGCCCCATGCCCGACGTACTGCACAGGTAATGTTGAAAAGTAAGAACGAGAATGTAGTTAAGTTGAAAGTAGGGCCTAGGCTTAGGAGCCTAGGCCCGAGATTAGGTGTCGAGCAGGTTTTGTCCAAGGGAGAAGATCGAGTGAGGTGGAAGAGAGTTGGGAAGGAATGATGCTTCACTATAGTTTCGAAGTACATATAGCAAAGGAAACAAGTGAAGAGGTGCACCACCTACAGATTTAAATAACTACACTAACTACAGCTACAGGCAGTTACAAATATAGGTTTTGACACTCCCCCATAACTGCCTGCAGCAGGAGTATGTGCAGAATACAACCTGCAGGTGTACACATGCAAAACAATAAAAAGGCAAGCAACAGCAGGTAATGCAGGCGGGCTGACACTAGGTGGTCACCCCCTCCATCACCTCACCCTCCTCCTTCCCCTCCCCCACACTGCTGCAGGAGCAGCAGAGAAGGGGGGAAGAGAGGAGAGATGGAGGGACGGCTGCGTGTTGCCTCACACCCGCCACCCCGGTACCACTCCCCCTGCTCCCCCACATCCTCACACCCTCCCCCCCAGCGGCAGCTGCAGCGGTGAGACTGAAAGGAGGAGGAGAGGAAGGGAAAGAGTCGACCCAACACTCCAACACCCGCCACCCCCATACCCTCCTCCCCACGGCTGCAGGGAGACAAAGGAGGAGGGGGTGGGCGGGAAGAAAGCCGCAGAGCGGCTAAACGGTGTCGGCGCTGATAGGTAAGGGGCGGCTTCAGGGAGAGCAGGGGCGGAAAGGCCCGTCGCGTGCCACGGGGCGCACGACGGGTAAGTTTAAGTGAAAGGGCCCGATCGTGTGCCTCGGGGCGCACGACGAGCAGGGCACCGTCGCGTGCCACGGGGCGCACGACGGGCAGGTTAAGGGCACCGTCGCGTGCCACGGGGCGCGCGACGGGCAGAGAAGGCGTCACACGCCAACCGGGGGCGGGACAAGGAAAAATCGCCACGCGCCCTAGGCGCGCGACCGGAAAATCGTAGCAGCGGAAACGTGAGGCGGGCGCACAGGCCAGAACGAACGTCGCTCTGATAACATGTCGAAAAGTAAGAACGAGAATGTAGTTAAGTTGAAAGTAGGGCCTAGGCTTAGGAGCCTAGGCCCGAGATTAGGTGTCGAGCGGGTTTTGTCCTAGGGAGAAGATCGAGTGAGTTGGAAGAGAGTTGGGAAGGAATGATGCTTCACTATAGTTTCGAAGTACATATAGCAAAGGAAACAAGTGAAAAGGTGCACCACCTACAGATTTAAATAACTACACTAACTACAGCTACAGGCAGTTACAAATATAGGTTTTGACAGGTAACGCAACACCCTCTTAGCTGCAGCCATGTGCTCTAGTCGGTTTCTCCCAAGAGCAATAAAGCGTGCCAAGATGCTAAGAGGGTATGCCAAGTCAGGTCAAGTGCAGGTCATCACGTACATGAGGCAGCCAACAAGCTCTGGGTACGGGCCACTCGGCTCTACGGACTCATCCGAAGGCAGAGCTGAGAGCGAGTGGCGAGTAGACAGAGGAGTGGCCTGAGGCGAGGAGTACGTGAAGTTGAAGCACTGAAGGACCTGCTGCACCATGTGTGACTGAGTCAAGGTAATGGTGCACCGTGCTCTGTCCCGGGTGATCTGCAAGCCAAGATAGCTGCGTAGTTCACCCAGGTCTATGCATTTTCTGCAGCTCTGACTTCACGTGGGCGAGTCCAGCAGTGTCACCAGTAGCAAAAACCAAGTTGTCGACGTACACGAGGATGTAGAACCGTGGCAGACTAATGTCGGCGCGGAGAAACAGCGACGGGTCAGCAGTGGAAGGAGCAAACCCAAAAGCCGCGAGCATAGTTCTCAGAGTATCGTGCCACTCGCGGGGCACCTGGCGGAGACCGTAGACTAGCCGCCGGCGGCTCCACTAAGTACCAGGAGGAAACGACCCAGTGAAGCCAGGTGGGCGGCGCAGCCAGATCTCCTTGTGCAGACTACCATGTAGGAAAGCAGTGCTGAAGTCAAGAGAGTGAAGATCGTAGTCACGCTGAGCACCGACATGCAGCAAAACCCGAAGAGTGGTCATCTTCGGGGTTGGGGAGAAGGTCAAGAAGAAGTCAACTCTTTGTTGCTGACTGAAGCCTCGAGCAACGTAACGCGCCTTGAAGATTGGCGGAGAACCCGGCGGCCGCTTCACCCTGAAAATCCACATGCCACTCACGATGTTCGTCCCAGGAGGGGGAACCTTGTCGACGTAAGTGCCTGTGGACTTCCAGGATGCCATCTCTGCGTCGATGGCTGACTACCACTAAGAGGAGTAGGGACCCTCTATCGCCTCTGCGTAAGAGCGTGGGGTCGGGATGTCTGGTGCATCTGGGTCTCCTTGAGGTGCAATCAGCATGGACACGAGATGAGGTACACCGGCTGCAAAGCAGTCAAAGTCCTCCTGCCTGTCCTCAAAGATGTCCGTCCCAAGAGCACACTCACCCCCGACGGACGGAGGACTGACAGACTCAGACTCAGCAACAAGATTCGCGACGAGCAGCAAAGTCGACATGCTCAGCAACAAGAGCAGACGCAGCAGTAGACTGAAAGAAAGGGTCAGTAACAACAGTGGCCAGGAGACGCGTGACTGTAGGACTAGAAGCACGATGGGGGTCAGACTTCGGGTCAGCAAGGGCAGGAAGAGAGGACGCAGGAGGAGACGGCAGAGAAACACGCTGCGGAGCAGTGGAAGGACGCAGGGCCATCTGGTGTGTGCCACGTACAGGAGGAGGACGCTGATGGGAACCACGACGACCAGTGCCAACAGCACGAACAGGCAATGCTGGACGAGACTCAGGCTCACGACACTCAGTAAGACCTCTGGTCGCACCAGTGTAAGGAGAAGTAGCACGCAGTGGGGAGGCGGGCTGTAACTGTGAATGCGACTGGACAGGCGGTGGGCACTCTAAGCAAGGAGTAGGACCAGTAGAAGGTGGAAGACCAAGAACCTACTGAAGGAGCGGAACGTAATACGGCCGCGGCCGCGCAGCTCCTCTAGAACCAGCAGGGACAGCACCTTAATCCCCAGTGGCAGCTCCAACTCCAGCAGCACCACCAGCTCCAGCAGCACCTCCAGCAGCACCAGAAGCGCCAACTCCAGCACCGACAGGAGCACCGGCTCCAGTAGCACCTCCAGCTCCAGCACCTCCAGCAGAACCAGCTCCAGTAGCACCCCCAGCAGCACCAGAAGTGCCAACTCCAGCACCCATAGGAGCACCGGCTCCAGCAGCACCTCCAGCTCTAACACCTCTAGCAGCACCAGCTCCAGCAGGACCACCAGAAGCTCCGGCAGTCCCAGTAGCGCCACCTCCAGCAGCTCCAGCTCCAGCTCCAGTAGTACCACCAGGCCCAGCAGCTCCAGTACCTCCAATACGAGCACCTCCGGGACCAAGGGCTCCAGAACCCCCAGCAGCTCCAGCAGCACGGCTCCAGCGCCTAGCCAACCACTCGCGCAGCTGCTCTGGAGAGAGAGGCTCCCGTCGGGACGAAGCACCCGAGAGACCTCCAGGCTCAGCACCTCCAGACTCAGCACCCCCAGACCCAGCACCCCCAGGCTCTGCACGCTCAGGCTCAGCATCCCCAGACCCGGCACCAGCAGGCTCAGCACCCCTAGCAGCACCAGAGTCAACAGGGGGGCAGCGCGGTGGGGGAAGAGACGGTAGTAAGGAACCGACTCGTCAAACGTGACGTCCTGAGAGGACAGATGTCACCGAATATGTACGGTTGTGCATATATGGTGCCCGTTATGTTGAGGTGTAATTCTGGTGTAGCAATGTTGAGTTCGAGGGTAGGTAGTTGGGGGACCAGGGAAGTTGACGAGAAGTTGGTAGGAGAGCACCAAGGGGGAAATCCACACAACCAGTGTGAATGAACCAACCCAGGCTCGAGCCGCACATTGAGAAATGCATGGTTCGAGCCTGAGCTAGGTAAATTCACTCTCTCACACACACCTGATGCTTTTCGCTTGTTATCATTTCGTATAGTGGAACGTTGCTACCTTATCATTGCAGCCAGGTGGCACACCACTCAGGGAGGACCTTTGAGGTAAGAGTTCGATCGCTTTCATAACAAGTGGAAAGGTGCGCGTACAAGCATGGATGTGTATGAGTTACGGTGTGGTAGGAACTACGGACGCCGTGAGTTGAATCGCTCGCGGCGCGAACGCTCACGTGAGCGCGGGCGTTTGTTGGAGAGGTCACCGCGTAGGCCCGAGCGGTTGCAGCGGAGGCCGGCCTTTCGCGCGGACACAGTTTCTTTCGCGCCAGATCGTCGGGAGGAAGGAGCCACGCGAGAAGGAAGAGGCGGATCTGAGTCCGTCAGGATGGGGAGTGACCCGTGGCGGACGGACATGCGCCACGGAGCAGGTGAAGGGTGATGACGAAGCCCACGAGGAAGGCGCAGGCGAGCAGCGCGATATGCCCGCTGGAGTCAACAAAACTGATCCTGCGCAGGTGGGCGTGCGGCGGAGCCAAGCGCGGTGGAGGCGGACAGAAAGAGTGGCGCTCGAAACCAGCCGCGCGGCGGAGAGAAGAATAATGGCGAGAGGCGTAGAGGTGGCTCGCGCTCACCGGATTGGCGTCAACAGCGTGAGGAGAAAAGCGGAGGCGAATTTCGCGTGTCAGATCTGCGGCAGCATCGTGATGTGGGGCGTGGCAATGGAGTGCGCTCGCCAGGCCCACAGCAGCACCGCAACGAGGGGCACGGTAGCTGCGCGCACTCGCCAGATCCGCGACAGTAGCGTGACGGGGGGCGCGGCGGCGGCGCGCGCTCGCCAGATCCGTGATAGTATCCTGACGGGGGGCGCTGCAGCAACGCGCGCTTGCCAGATCCGCGGTCGCTACATGTTGAGAGGCGTGGAGGTGGCTACTACTCGCGAGATCCGCGGTCGCTGCATGACGAGAGGCGCGGAGGCGGCTACCGCTTGCCAGATCCGCGGCCGCTGCATTACGAGAAGCGCGGAGGCGGCTACCGCTCACCAGATCTGCGGCAGCTGCATGACGAGAGGCGCGGAGGCGGCTACCGTTCGCCAGATCCGCGGCAGCATCGTGACAGAGGGCGCGGGGGCAGCGTGCACTTACCAGATCCGCGGCGGTGTCACGGCGGGAGGAGCGGAGGGGGCTCGCACTCACCAGATCCGCATCACTGTCGTGATGAGAGACGCGGAGGTGGCTATCGCTCGCCTGACACGCAACGGTACCGTATAGAAAGGGGGAGAAGCGAGGTGCGCTCGCTTGACTGGCGCCAGCAACATGAGGAAAGCCGGGGAGGCGGACTCCGCTCGCCGCATCGCCAATGAAGCAAGGATGAAAGGCGCGGTGGTGGGTCTCGCTCGCCTGGTCGGTATCGGCAGCGCGACGAAAGACGTGCCGGTCAGGGAGGACAGGATCAATGCGGCAACACGGTAGGAGGCAGCGGGCTGTTGCACAGCCTGGAGCAAGCCAGAGAGGCAAGAGAAGGAATACAGCGGGCGAGAGAGAGAGGAGCACCAGGAAGATCGGCGGGAGGGCCAAGCGAGATGTGGGGGGGAGGTCGGGGAAATACAACCATGGTCACGAGAGTGGAAGTGCCAGCGCGCTTATCAGCGCATGGGGCCTACGCTCAAGAACTACTTGATGCAAGTAGAGAATGTGCGGTACACATGTGAGAGGAGCAGCATGGACTCGGTAGACTTCTTCCTGAGTCTGCCAAATACACTGGAAGGGGAGGCAGAGACACTATACAGGATGAAGATGGATGAGCTATTGGAGAGGGCAGGGAGGTACGGGGAAGACCCAATAGAAGCAACCCTGAAGCGGCTGCAGCGGCAGTTCCTAGGGCACACCGCGGAGAAGATAAGGGAATTCCAGGATTTCAGGAAGGGGCGGGGTGAGTCGCTGCTCACCTACTACAACCGGCTGGTCAACCTCGCGGAGGATGTGACTGCTGGGTGCAAATTCACATTGCACGACATCCTGCCGTCTGTTTGTATGAGTATGCGTGTGCGAATGGATTCGCGTTTGAATGGAATGTTCGTGTGTTTGTTTGCTTTCGCAATTTTCGCTTGAATCATTTGCAGGTACTCGCGCATTATGCGCTTCGGCACAACATTGTACGCGCTATGAACAGTACAAGCAGAAAGGACGAGCTTGCAAAGGAACCCAAGATGGAAGCTTTGCGGTTCGGTTGAATTGATTGTGCAGATTCAGTTCTATCCAACTCGAAATTGTACTGTTTTGTTTGGTTGACTATAGTGTAGCAGGGCAGGCACTATAGGGGTACAATTTATGTGAAGGTTGGATGTTGTTTCTCTATATCTGCTTGCTACAAAACCAAAACACTATTGGAACCAGCATTTGGCTGGTTGGGCAAAGACAAATCAGGTTCTGTTTTTTAGGACCTGAACCTGGTTGTTGTTTTCCCAGGTTGGAAAAACAGAACCAGAGGTTGTTTACCAACCTACCACCTGCTGTTTCGTCTAGCCAGGTTGGTTCTGTTGCTTGGAATTATTTGAGATCATCCCTGGTTGTTCCCAGGTTGATTCCCAAGGTCCTTGCTAGCTAGAGCTATTTATTCCTTCTCTATTTGTACCTGAATATATTCAATTTGATTCAAGCGAATTCCCCCCTTCCTGGAATTTCGTTTCTACGCGGTGCGGCGGCGGAATGCTACCCGAGTCAACGCTAGTACGCTAGCACTTCAACGTTAGGCAAACGCTGTCCGAGCCATAACTTTGTAATGGCAGAACTTTTCGCGAGGCAACTTGGCTTACTTTAAAGCTCTTGGAGTGAGCTTCGATATAGGAAATTCTCAGCTTAATCCGGTCAACAGTCTGCACGATATGCTGCGCGACGTTCAAGGTACTCTTGTTATTTTGACTAATTCGTTCTTGATCCCTCTCTCTACAATCTCGGACCCGAGGATAGGGCTGGTCTTGTACTAGGCACCAAAGGACCCTTGGAGGTGACCCCGAGGAGAGGTTTTAAGTTTGATAAAGTCTTAATAGCTTGAGTTTATTAGGCCCTTACATCAACATTGACATGTGCAGATATGGGCGTACTCGTGAGCAAATTCCTGGACTGGCTGGAGGGCACTTTGGGGAGCGGGCTGCGGATGAAGGTGTATGAGATGGGGGTAGAAACAACGCTAGATGAAGTGTTTGAGATGGCAGAGAAAATAGAGCTGGCATAGAGGAAATATGAAGCAAATCGGCCCCGACCAGCAGAGCGAGGCAGGGGACCAACGTGGGCAGCAGCCATGATACCGGAAGAGAAGGACAAGGCAACGGGTAGAGGGGAGAACAGGCCAGACACGCGGACGTGCCACAGATGCGGGTAGCCGGGACACCTTCGCAGAGACTGCAAAAACTGCGACTCGTGCGGCAAACCAGGACGCCGGCGGCGGGAATGTCCAACGGCGCCGAAGTGTGAAATCTGTGGGAAGGGAGGGCACGTAGCAAAAGATTGTTACCAGCGGGAGGGAGCGACGAAGAAGACGCCAGAAGATCTGGAGAAGCAGATCAGCAGGCTGCAAGCCCAGCTGCAGGCAATGGGACCACGATGCTGTTGGGTGCAAATTCACATTGCACGACATCCTGCCGTCTGTTTGTACGAGTATGCGTGTGCGAATGCATTTGGGTGTGAATGGTATGTTCGTGTGTTTGTTTGCTTTCGCAATTTTCGCTTGAAGCATTTCCAGGTACTCGCACAATGTGCGCTTCGGCATAACATTGTACGCGCTATGAACAGTACAAGCAGAAAGGACGAGCTCGCAAAGGAACCCAAGATGGAAGCTTTGCGGTTCGGCTTACTTGATTGCGCAGATTCAGTTCTATCCAACTCGAAATTGTACTGTTTTGTTTGGTTGACTATAGTGTAGCAGGGCAGGCACTATAGGGGTACAATTTAGGTGAAGGTTGGATGTTGTTTGTCTGTATCTGCATACTACAGGGCCAGGGGAAACCAGCGGAACCAGCATTTGGCTGGTTGGGCAAAGACAAAACAGGTTCTGTTTTTAGGACCTGAACCTGGTTGTTGTTTTCCCAGGTTGGAAAAACAGAACCAGAGGTTGTTCACCAACCTACCACCTGCTATTTTGTCCAGCCAGGTTGGTTCTGTTGCTTGGAATTATTTGGGATCATCCCTGGTTGTTCCCAGGTTGATTCCCAAGGTCTTTGCTAGCTAGAGCTATTTATTCCTTCTCTGTTTGTACCTGAATATAGTGAAATTGATTCAAGCGAATTCCTTCCTTGCTGGAATTTCGTTTCTACGCGGTGCGACGGCGGAATGCTACCCGAGTCAACGCTAGTACGCTAGCACTCCAACGCTAGGCTAACGCTGTCCGACCCATAACTTCGTAATGGCAAAACTTTTCGCGAGGCAACTTGGCTTATTTTAAAGCTCTTAGAGAGAGCTTCGATATAGGAAATTCTCAGCTTAATCCGATCAACGGTCTGCACGATACGCTGCACAACGTTCAGGGTACTCTTGCTGTTTTGACTAAGTCCCTCTTGATCCCTCTCTCTACAAACTCGGACCCGAGGATAGGGGCTGGTCTTGTACCAGGCACCCAAGGACCCTTGGAGGTGACCCCGAGGAGAGGTTTTAAGTTTGATAAAGTCTTAATAGCTTGAGTTTATTAGGCCCTTACATCAACATTGACATGTGCAGATATGGGCGTACTCGTGAGCAAATTCCTGGACTGGCTGGAGGGCACTTTGGGGAGCGGGCTGCGGATGAAGGTGTATGAGATGGGGGTAGAAACAACGCTAGATGAAGTGTTTGAGATGGCAGAGAAAATAGAGCTGGCATAGAGGAAATATGAAGCAAATCGGCCCCGACCAGCAGAGCGAGGCAGGGGACCAACGTGGGCAGCAGCCATGATACCGGAAGAGAAGGACAAGGCAACGGGTAGAGGGGAGAACAGGCCAGACACGCGGACGTGCCACAGATGCGGGCAGCCGGGACACCTTCGCAGAGACTGCAAAAACTGCGACTCGTGCGGCAAACCAGGACGCCGGCGGCGGGAATGTCCAACGGCGCCGAAGTGTGAAATCTGTGGGAAGGGAGGGCACGTAGCAAAAGATTGTTACCAGCGGGAGGGAGCGACGAAGAAGACGCCAGAAGATCTGGAGAAGCAGATCAGCAGGCTGCAAGCCCAGCTGCAGGCAATGGGACCACGATGCTGTTGGGTGCAAATTCACATTGCACGACATCCTGCCGTCTGTTTGTACGAGTATGCGTGTGCGAATGCATTTGGGTGTGAATGGTATGTTCGTGTGTTTGTTTGCTTTCGCAATTTTCGCTTGAAGCATTTCCAGGTACTCGCACAATGTGCGCTTCGGCATAACATTGTACGCGCTATGAACAGTACAAGCAGAAAGGACGAGCTCGCAAAGGAACCCAAGATGGAAGCTTTGCGGTTCGGCTTACTTGATTGCGCAGATTCAGTTCTATCCAACTCGAAATTGTACTGTTTTGTTTGGTTGACTATAGTGTAGCAGGGCAGGCACTATAGGGGTACAATTTAGGTGAAGGTTGGATGTTGTTTGTCTGTATCTGCATACTACAGGGCCAGGGGAAACCAGCGGAACCAGCATTTGGCTGGTTGGGCAAAGACAAAACAGGTTCTGTTTTTAGGACCTGAACCTGGTTGTTGTTTTCCCAGGTTGGAAAAACAGAACCAGAGGTTGTTCACCAACCTACCACCTGCTATTTTGTCCAGCCAGGTTGGTTCTGTTGCTTGGAATTATTTGGGATCATCCCTGGTTGTTCCCAGGTTGATTCCCAAGGTCTTTGCTAGCTAGAGCTATTTATTCCTTCTCTGTTTGTACCTGAATATAGTGAAATTGATTCAAGCGAATTCCTTCCTTGCTGGAATTTCGTTTCTACGCGGTGCGACGGCGGAATGCTACCCGAGTCAACGCTAGTACGCTAGCACTCCAACGCTAGGCTAACGCTGTCCGACCCATAACTTCGTAATGGCAAAACTTTTCGCGAGGCAACTTGGCTTATTTTAAAGCTCTTAGAGAGAGCTTCGATATAGGAAATTCTCAGCTTAATCCGATCAACGGTCTGCACGATACGCTGCACAACGTTCAAGGTACTCTTGCTGTTTTGACTAAGTCCCTCTTGATCCCTCTCTCTACAAACTCGGACCCGAGGATAGGGGCTGGTCTTGTACCAGGCACCCAAGGACCCTTGGAGGTGACCCCGAGGAGAGGTTTTAAGTTTGATAAAGTCTTAATAGCTTGAGTTTATTAGGCCCTTACACCAACAAGCTGGTATCAGAGCTGCGTTATAGTGATCCTCGTTATAGGTAGCTATGGCGGGCAACACCTCGGCGGTAGCTGGTGAATCTTCAGCCCAAGATCGTAGCGGCAGCCAAGATTCTGGTGTTTCTGCGCCAAGGGTTGCGCGAACAAGCCAGGGCTCGCTGATCAAGGAGGTGCTGAAAAACTTCACCGTCGAGAAGTTCAATGGTGAGGGTTATGATGATTGGGCCTGGAAAATGCAACTTTATTTCCGTCAGATCGGATTGCTGAAACTAATGATTGGGGAGGAGCCTAGACCGAGTGATCCCGCCCTTCAGGAAGATTGGGACGAGCGCGCCTCGGCTGGCTACTACTTGATGTCGCAGAGTTTGGAGCTGAACTAGCGTCACCACGTCATGCACCTGCTGCCGGAGGTTGAGTGCGGTCCGAAGGCGTGGACGGTGTTGAAGGAGCTGCACGCCCCTACCTCCGTCGCTGCGACGCTCATGATGGAGAGGGAGCTGTCCGCGTTGCGTCTAAGCGAGGGAGAGCCGGTGCAACCTATCCTGGACAAGATGCGTGATCTCTACGCGAAGTTGGCGTCCGCGGGAATCACCTACCCGGAGCAGACCAAGTGCCTGAAGATGCTCTCGCTGCTGCCGGAATCGTGGCTTCAATTCACGAGCGGATTGAGCCTGCCGCAGAACCAGAGCTTGTGGACGCTCGAGTGGGTGCGGACGAAGATTCTGGAGGAGGACTTCCGTCGCCGCCAACTGAGGGGTGGAGACGACGGCAGCAGCGGCTACGGGATGCAAGGGAGCCGACGTGGCAAAGGACGTGGCTTCGGTGGTGCTGGACGCGGTGCAAAGAAAGACGACGACTCCAACGACCAACAAGGAGGTACCGGTTGGGATCGCGGTGCGAAATCTGGACGTGGGGGCAAGTCGGGTGCTGGTGGCAAAATGAAAGGGAGTTGCTGGTATTGTGAGAAGGAAGGGCACCCCTGGTTTTTGTGCTATAAGAAACCCAATGGATGGACCCCCCAGAATCGTCACCAGGATGGCGGCGCGCGGAGGAACCAGAAAAACGGCGCCAACATGGTCGCTGATTCGTCCGACAACAACCCGAAAGGCAACGGCGGTGCGGTGAAGAAGAAGGAGAGCACCGCGGGCCAATTCTTCCATATGGGAGACAAGGGGGAGCAAGGAGACGCATCTGCTAAGGCTGGAGCAGAGCTGCACCCCCTGGACTATTGGGTGTTGGACACAGGCGCTGCTTGGACAATGACGCCGCGCAAGGACCTGCTGGACGACGTACGAGCTGCTCCGATCAACGAGGTGTGCTCCGCCTCTGGACACGCGCTGAAGGTGGCTGGTGCGGGACGAGCTGCGTTTAAGGGAGCGGATGGCAAGCCGGTGGTGCTGCACGACGTTCTTCTTGTTCCTGAACTTAAGGCAAACCTCATCTCCCTCCGTAAGCTTGGCAAGTCTGGGGTGAGCACTAGCACGGATGGGGCACGCACTTATAAGGGGAAGCTGGGCAATCGGGTGCTTTGGGATCTGCACGAGAGCAAGGACGTGTACAGATCTATGTGGCAGCTGCCGGCGCTGGCGTGGCATGGTGGGGGGCAGGCTGGAGAGGGGTCTGCATCCCAGGGGGGGTGCAACGCCGTTGGAGGGGTTGGTGTGAAAGTGTCGGCCAGATCTGGAGAGACGGATTGGGCAACTGCACACCGACATTTGGGGCATGTGGCAATGCCTTTGCTGAAGCAGCTGGAGAAGGATGGAGCCGTTAAGGGCTTAAAGCTGAACGGACAACCACCCGATGATAACTGTGAAATTTGCCTCCTTTCAAAGTTCACCCGTTTCCCCTTCCATAGTGTGGCTGGCAGGAGCAAAATGTTGGTGTAAGGGCCTAATAAACTCAAGCTATTAAGACTTTATCACACTTAAAACCTCTCCTCGGGGTCACCTCCAAGGGTCCTTGGGTGCCTGGTACAAGACCAGCCCCTATCCTCGGGTCCGAGTTTGTAGAGAGAGGGATCAAGAGGGACTTAGTCAAAACAGCAAGAGTACCTTGAACGTCGCGCAGCGTATCGTGCAGACCGTCGATCGGATTAAGCTGAGAATTTCCTATATCGAAGCTCACTCTAAGAGCTTTAAAATAAGCCAAGTTGCCTCGCGAAAAGTTCTGCCATTACGAAGTTATGGCTCGGACAGCGTTAGCCTAGCGTTGGAGTGCTAGCATACTAGCGTTGACTCGGGTAGCATTCCGCCGTCGCATCGCGTAGAAAACGAAATTCCAGCAAGGAAGGAATTCGCTTGAATCAATTTCACTATATTCAGGTACAAACAGAGAAGGAATAAATAGCTCTAGCTAGCAAGGACCTTGGGAATCAACCTGGGAACAACCAGGGATGATCCCAAATAATTCCAAGCAACAGAACCAACCTGGCTGAACAAAATAGCAGGTAATAGGTTGGTGAACAACCTCTGGTTCTGTTTTTCCAACCTGGGAAAACAACAACCAGGTTCAGGTCCTAAAAACAGAACCTGTTTTGTCTTTGCCCAACCAGCCAAATGCTGGTTCCGCTGGTTTCCCCTGGCCCTGTAGCATGCAGATACAGACAAACAACATCCAACCTTCACCTAAATTGTACCCCTATAGTGCCTGCCCTGCTACACTATAGTCAACCAAACAAAACAGTACAATTTCGAGTTGGATAGAACTGAATCTGCGCAATCAAGTAAGCCGAACCGCAAAGCTTCCATCTTGGGTTCCTTTGCGAGCTCGTCCTTTCTGCTTGTACTGTTCATAGCGCGTACAATGTTATGCCGAAGCGCACATTTTGCGAGTACCTGCAAATGCTTCAAGCGAAAATTGCGAAAGCAAACAAACACACAAACATACCATTCACACGCAAATGCATTCGCACACGCATACTCGTACAAACAGACGGCAGGATGTCGTGCAATGTGAATTTGCACCCAACACACTCCCCCTCAGCCTGCCGGCTGCATCCCCATCATTCCATACTAGTTCATGCTCATTCCACTCATGCGCACACAACGCCAATGAGACTCATCCGCAAGCCTCTTGGTGAGGAAGTCCGCTGGCTGCTGGTGAGTCTTGATGTAGATCGGATTCACCGTCCCCCTCTTCACCTCCTTACGCAGCCAGTGCCACTTGATACGCATGTGCTTGTTCAGCCCATGAAGCACAGCGTTCCTGGCCATCCCAAGAGCCCCCTTGCTATCACAAAACAGCGGCGTAGCAACCTTCTGCTCCTGGCCAATCTCCTCTAACAACCTCCTCAGCCAAATCACCTCCTTCACCCCATGGAACATCGCCATGTACTCTGACTCCACGGAAGAGAGTGCTGTCTCCGTCTGCTTCTTTGACCTCCAACTAACCGGTCCTCCCCCAACTACGCAGATGTATCCTCCCACAGATGAGGAATCCTCCTTCTCAGAGGCCCACGTAGCATCAGTAAAGCAAGTGAGAAAAAGCTTGCCTTCTCCAAGCCTCTCCCCCTTCTCTTTCAGCACCTCAACCCCTTTCTGCTTCACCTGTGCAGATGCGGAGTATTGAACTCCAATGCTTGGGTGAGAGTTCAGATACTTCACCACACGCTCAGCTGCATCCACCTGCTCCTCTGATGGATTCTGCACTACCCTAGCCAGCTGCCCAACCGAGAAAGAGATGTCGGGTCTCGAGTGAACTGCTGCATACAAGAGGCTGCCCACCAAGGACTGAAATTGCTGCTGCTTCTCGGCTTCAACTCCTTCATCCTCTGCAGCTTTCACAAGCTTGAATTCTGCTGGCAGGGGAGTTGCAACCTTGCGCTCATTCTCAATTCCATACTTCTCCCCAAGCTCCTTGATGAACTTCTCCTGGTGCAGCTTCAACCACCTGTGATCCAGATCCCTCTCCACGTGCATCCCGAGGTAGTACTTTACCTCCCCAAGGTTCTTGCACTTGAAGTTCTCCATCAGCTGCTGCTGCACCTTCTGGACCTCCTTCATGCTGCTGCTAAAGAGAAGAATGTCGTCCACATAGACCAGAAACAGCACCAGCTTCTCCCCCTCCCCCTTGAGAAAGAGGCTCTCATCACAGCTGCTGGTCCTGAATCCCATCTCCTCTAAAACAGCTGCCAACTTCTGGTACCAGCAGCGTGGCGCCTGCTTCAAGCCATAGATGGACTTTTTCAGCTTGCACACCCTGCCCGTACCATCCTCATACCCAGGTGGCTGCGTCATGAACACCTCCTCCTCTAAAATCCCGTTGAGAAATGCCGTTGATATGTCCATCTGGATAATGAACTTCCCACTAACGGCTGCATCTGCCAACAAGACACGAA
This sequence comes from Closterium sp. NIES-65, assembly GCA_948144175.1. NCBI lineage: Eukaryota > Viridiplantae > Streptophyta > Zygnematophyceae > Desmidiales > Closteriaceae > Closterium > Closterium sp. NIES-65. The sequence continues at coordinate 2,870,997 of CANXME010002068.1, forward strand.
GGGTAGGGGGTTTGGCAGTGGGAGCAAAGATCTCATTGAAGTCCCGCTTCTCCTTCTGCATAAACCCCTTAGCCACCAACCTACTCTTGTAGATGGTGACCTGCCCCTTGTCGTCAGTCTTGATCCTTAGCACCCACTTGCATTGTACCGCTTTCTTTCCCTCAGGCAGCACCACTAGTTCCCAAGTCCCATTCTCCAGCAGGCTCTGGTATTCAGCATCCCTGGAAGCTAGCCATTTGTCCCTATCTGGTCCAGCTAATGCCTCCTCCATGCTAGCTGGTTCCTCTGGTGCAGGGGCAAGAAAACAGTACGCAGGTTGATCCTCCTCATCCGGGTCATAGCCATGCGGTAGAATCAGCAATGCCTCCTCGGTCCCAAGCTGCTGCTCCGCTACATCAGCTCCTGCAGTCAGCTTCTTAGTAGCCATACGGGTACGTCCTGGCCTGGAGACGGGTGTCTCCCATCCCTTCATAATAACACCCTTCGGCTTCTTAGTTTTCCCCTGCTGCTGCTCTCCTCCCTCAGATCCAGCAGCTCCACTAGTGCTACCGCTAATCTCCACACCATCACCTCCACCAGCAGGTGCCTCCTGCACCTTCTCTTTATCACCACCCTCTGCAGCTGCCTCCTCTCCCTCCTCCCACACACTAGGAGTCAGGTCCAGCTGCATGGTAATCTGCTCCATCTGCTGGGACACCCTGGCCTCCGGCTGTTTCTCCCAGCTCCCATACATCATGCCCTCAACAAACTTCACATCCCTGCTGTCAAATAACACACCCTTGGAGGGTTCCCACAGCAGCCATCCCTTGCTCTCAGCAGCCAGCCCCAAATGCACACACCAGATTGCACTCGCCCCCAACTTACTGCGGTAGGTCTTGGGGACGTGGGCGACTGCCATGCAACCGAACACCCTCAGCATGTCCACCGGCGGCTTCCTCCCAAGCCACCTCTCCAACGGCACCCACGAGTCATCCCCAACCTTTGTGAGTACCCTGTTCCTAGCGACGGTAGCGTGCCGAACAGCATGGGGCCACATGGAGTTGCCCAGCCCAGATTCTATGAGCAGCGCCCTAGCTGTCTCCAGAATTGTCCGGTTCGCCCGTTCTGCTACACCGTTAGACTGTGGGGTGTAAGCCGTGGTCAGCTCCCTCTGGATGCCCTGCTTCTTGAGCCAGGCCGTCATCTCAGCTCCAAGGAACTCACCACCCCGATCTGTCCTAATCCGCTTCACCACACACTCCGCTTGCTTCTCCACGAATGGCAGCCAATCTTCCCGTATCGTAGAGGCGGCATGGTCCTTCTGCTTCAGCGGATATGCCCACATAAGCCTGCTCCAATCATCCACAATGGTCAGGAAGTACCGCTCCCCCTTGTGTCCCTGAACCGGCAGCGGCCCCACCAAGTCCATGTGGACCAGCTCCAACGGCTTCTTGCTCCTGCCAGCCACACTATGGAAGGGGAAACGGGTAAACTTTGAGAGCAAACAGATTTCACAGTTATCATCGGGTGGTTGTCCGTTCAGCTTCAAGCCCTTAACGGCTCCATCCTTCTCCAGCTGCTTCAGCAAAGGCATTGCCACATGCCCCAAGCGTCAGTGTGCCGTTGCCCAATCCGTCTCCCCAGATCTGGCCGACACTTTCACACCAACCCCTCCAACGGCGTTGCACTCCCCCTGGGATGCAGACCCCTCTCTAGCCTGCCCCTCACCATGCCACGCCAGCGCCGGCAGCTGCCACATGGATCTGTACACGTCCTTGCTCTCGTGCAGATCCCAAAGCACCCGATTGCCCAGCTTCCCCTTATAAGTGCGAGCCCCATCCGTGTTGGTGTTCACCCCAGCCTTGCCAAGCTTACGGAGGGAGATGAGGTTGGCCTTCAGGTCGGGGACGAGGAGAACGTCGTGCAGCACCACCGGCTTGCCATCCGTTCCCTTAAATGCAGCTCGTCCCGCACCAGCCACCTTCAACATGTGTCCAGAGGCAGAGCACACCTCATTAATCGGTGCAGCGCGTACGTCGTCCAGCAGGTCCTTGCGCGGCGTCATTGTCCAAGCAGCGCCTGTGTCCAACACCCAATAGTCCAGGGGGTGCAGCTCTGCTCCAGCCTTAGCAGAGGCGTCTCCTTGCTCCCCCTTGTCTCCCATATGGAAGAATTGGCCCGCGGTGCGCTCCTTCTTCTTTTCCGCACCGCCGTTGCCCTTTGGGTTGTTGTCGGACGAATCAGCGATCATGTTGGCACCGTTTTTCTGGTTCCTCCGCGCGCCGCCATCCTGGTGACGATTCTGGGGGGTCCATCCATCGGGTTTCTTATAGCACAAAAACCAGGGGTGCCCTTCCTTCTCACAATACCAGCAACTCCCTTTCATTTTGCCACCAGCACCCGACTTGCCCCCACGTCCAGATTTTGCACCGCGACCCCAACCGGTACCTCCTTGTTGGTCGTTGGAGTCGTCGTCTTTCTTTGCACCGCGTCCAGCACCACCGAAGCCACGTCCTTTGCCACGTCGGCTCCCTTGCATCCCGTAGCCGCTGCTGCCGTCGTCTCCACCCCTCAGTTGGCGGCGACGGAAGTCCTCCTCCAGAATCTTCGTCCGCACCCACTCGAGCGTCCACAAGCTCTGGTTCTGCGGCAGGCTCAATCCGCTCGTAAATTGAAGCCACGATTCCGGCAGCAGCGAGAGCATCTTCAAGCACTTTGTTTGCTCCGGGTAGGTGATTCCTGCGGTCGCCAACTTCGCGTAGAGGTCGCGCAATTTGTCCAGGACAGGTTGCACCGGCTCTCCCTCGCTCAGGCGCAACGCGGACAGCTCCCTCTCCAGCATCAATGTTGCAACAACGGAGGTCGGGGCGTGCAGCTCCTTCAACACCGTCCACGCCTTCGGACCGCACTCAACCTCCGGCAGCAGGTGCATGACGTGGTGACGCTGGTTCAGCTCCAAACTCTGCGACATCAAGTAGTAGCCAGCCGAGGCGCGCTCGTCCCAATCTTCCTGAAGGGCGGGGTCACTCGGTCTAGGCTCCTCCCCAATCATTAGTTTCAGCAATCCGATTTGACGGAAATAAAGTTGCATTTTCCAGGCCCAATCATCATAGCCCTCACCATTGAACTTCTCGACGGTGAAGTTTTTCAGCACCTCCTTGATCAGCGAGCCCTGGCTTGTTCGCGCTCCCCTTGGCGCAGAAACACCAGAATCATGGCTGCCGCTACGATCTTGGGCTGAAGATTCACCAGCTACCGCCGAGGTGTTGCCCGCCATAGCTACCTATATCGAGGATCACTATAACGCAGCTCTGATACCAGCTTGTTGGTGTAAGGGCCTAATAAACTCAAGCTATTAAGACTTTATCACACTTAAAACCTCTCCTCGGGGTCACCTCCAAGGGTCCTTGGGTGCCTGGTACAAGACCAGCCCCTATCCTCGGGTCCGAGTTTGTAGAGAGAGGGATCAAGAGGGACTTAGTCAAAACAGCAAGAGTACCTTGAACGTCGCGCAGCGTATCGTGCAGACCGTCGATCGGATTAAGCTGAGAATTTCCTATATCGAAGCTCACTCTAAGAGCTTTAAAATAAGCCAAGTTGCCTCGCGAAAAGTTCTGCCATTACGAAGTTATGGCTCGGACAGCGTTAGCCTAGCGTTGGAGTGCTAGCATACTAGCGTTGACTCGGGTAGCATTCCGCCGTCGCATCGCGTAGAAAACGAAATTCCAGCAAGGAAGGAATTCGCTTGAATCAATTTCACTATATTCAGGTACAAACAGAGAAGGAATAAATAGCTCTAGCTAGCAAGGACCTTGGGAATCAACCTGGGAACAACCAGGGATGATCCCAAATAATTCCAAGCAACAGAACCAACCTGGCTGAACAAAATAGCAGGTAATAGGTTGGTGAACAACCTCTGGTTCTGTTTTTCCAACCTGGGAAAACAACAACCAGGTTCAGGTCCTAAAAACAGAACCTGTTTTGTCTTTGCCCAACCAGCCAAATGCTGGTTCCGCTGGTTTCCCCTGGCCCTGTAGCATGCAGATACAGACAAACAACATCCAACCTTCACCTAAATTGTACCCCTATAGTGCCTGCCCTGCTACACTATAGTCAACCAAACAAAACAGTACAATTTCGAGTTGGATAGAACTGAATCTGCGCAATCAAGTAAGCCGAACCGCAAAGCTTCCATCTTGGGTTCCTTTGCGAGCTCGTCCTTTCTGCTTGTACTGTTCATAGCGCGTACAATGTTATGCCGAAGCGCACATTTTGCGAGTACCTGCAAATGCTTCAAGCGAAAATTGCGAAAGCAAACAAACACACAAACATACCATTCACACGCAAATGCATTCGCACACGCATACTCGTACAAACAGACGGCAGGATGTCGTGCAATGTGAATTTGCACCCAACACAAAAAGCCGTTGGAGCTGGTCCACATGGACTTGGTGGGACCGCTGCCGGTGCAAGGGCACAAGGGGGAGCGGTACTTCCTAACCATAGTGGATGACTGGAGCAGGCTAATGTGGGCGTATCCGCTGAAGCAGAAAGATCACGCCGCCTCCACGATTCGGGACGATTGGCTGCCGTTCGTGGAGAAGCAAGCGGAGTGTGTGGTGAAGCGGATTAGGACAGATCGGGGTGGTGAGTTTCTTGGAGCTGAGATGACGGCCTGGCTCAAGAAGCAGGGCATCCAGAGGGAGCTGACCATGGCTTACACCCCACAGTCCAACGGTGTAGCAGAACGGGCGAACCGGACAATTCTGGAGACAGCTAGGGCGCTGCTCATAGAATCTGGGCTGGGCAACTTGATGTGGCCCCATGCTGTTCGGCACGCTACCGTCGCTAGGAACAGGGTACTCACAAAGGTTGGGGATGACTCGTGGGTGCCGTTGGAGAGGTGGCTTGGGAGGAAGCCGCCGGTGGACATGCTGAGGGTGTTCGGTTGCATGGCAGTCGCCCACGTCCCCAAGACCTACCGCAGTAAGTTGGGGGCGAGTGCAATCTGGTGTGTGCATTTGGGGCTGGCTGCTGAGAGCAAGGGATGGCTGTTGTGGGAACCTTCCAAGGGTGTGTTGTTTGACAGCAGGGATGTGAAGTTTGTTGAGGGCATGATGTATGGGAGCTGGGAGAAACAGCCGGAGGCCAGGGTGTCCCAGCAGATGGAGCAGATCACCATGCAGCTGGACCTGACTCCTAGTGTGTGGGAGGAGGGAGAGGAGGCAGCTGCAGAGGGTGGTGATGGAAAGAAGGTACAGGAGGCACCTGCTGGTGGAGAAAATGATGGTGTGGAGACTAGCGGTAGCACTAGTGGAGCTGCTGGATCCGAGGGAGGAGAGCAGCAGCAGGGGAAAACTAAGAAGCCGAAGGGTGTCGTTATGAAGGGATGGGAGACACCCGTCTCCAGGCCAGGACGTACCCGTATGGCTACTAAGAAGCTGACTGCAGGAGCTGATGTAGCGGAGCAGCAGCTTGGGACTGAGGAGGCATTGCTGATTCTACCGCATGGCTATGACCCGGATGAGGAGGATGAACCTGCGTACTGTTTTCTTGCCCCTGCACCAGAGGAACCAGCTAGCATGGAGGAGGCATTAGCTGGACCAGATAGGGACAAATGGCTAGCTTCCAGGGATGCTGAGTACCAGAGCCTGCTGGAGAATGGGACTTGGGAGCTGGTGGTGCTGCCTGAGGGGAAGAAAGCTGTACAGTGCAAGTGGGTGCTAAGGATCAAGACCGATGACAAGGGACAGGTCACAATCTGCAAGAGTAGGCTGGTGGCTAAGGGGTTTATGCAGAAGGAGAAGCGGGACTTCAATGAGATCTTTGCTCCCACTGCCAAACCCCCTACCCTCCGTGTCTTGTTGGCAGATGCAACGGTTAGTGGGAAATTCATCATTCAGATGGATATATCAACGGCATTCCTCAATGGGATTTTAGAGGAGGAGGTGTTCATGACGCAGCCACCTGGGTATGAGGATGGTACGGGCAGGGTGTGCAAGCTGAAAAAGTCCATCTACGGCTTGAAGCAGGCACCACGCTGCTGGTACCAGAAGTTGGCAGCTGTTTTAGAGGAGATGGGATTCAGGACCAGCAGCTGTGTTGAGAGCCTCTTTCTCAAGGGGGAGGGGGAGAAGCTGGTGCTGTTTCTGGTCTATGTGGACGACATTCTTCTCTTTAGCAGCAGCATGAAGGAGATCCAGAAGGTGCAGCAGCAGCTGATGGAGAACTTCATCTGCAAGAACCTTGGGGAGGTAAAGTACTACCTCGGGATGCACGTGGAGAGGGATCTGGATCACAGGTGGTTGAAGCTGCACCAGGAGAAGTTCATCAAGGAGCTTGGGGAGAAGTACGGAATTCAGAATGAGCGCAAGGTAGCAACTCCCCTGCCAGCAGAATTCAAGCTTGTGAAAGCTGCAGAGGATGAAGGGGTTGAAGCCGAGGAGCAGCAGCAATTTCAGTCCTTGGTGGGCAGCCTCTTGTATGCAGCAGTTCACACGAGGCCCGACATCTCTTTCTCGGTTGGGCAGCTGGCCAGGGTGGTGCAGAATCCATCAGAGGAGCAGGTGGATGCAGCTGAGCGTGTGATGAAGTATCTGAACTCTCACCCAAGCATTGGAGTTCAATACTCCGCATCTGCACAGGTGAAGCAGAAAGGGGTTGAGGTGCTGAAAGAGAAGGGGGAGAGGCTTGGAGAAGGCAAGCTTCTTCTCACTTGCTTTACCGATGCTACGTGGGCCTCTGAGAAGGAGGATTCCTCATCTGTGGGAGGATACATCTGCGTAGTTGGGGGAGGACCGGTTAGTTGGAGGTCAAAGAAGCAGATGGAGACAGCACTCTCGTCCGTGGAGTCAGAGTACATGGCAATGTTTCATGGGGTGAAGGAGGTGATTTGGCTGAGGAGGCTGTTAGAGGAGATTGGCCAGGAGCAAAAGGTTGCTACGCTGCTGTTTTGTGATAGCAAGGGAGCTCTTGGGATGGCCAGGAACGCTGTGCTTCATGGGCTCAATAAGCACATGCGTATCAAGTGGCACTGGCTGCGCAAGGAGGTGAAGAGGGGGACGGTGAATCCGATCTACATCAAGACTCACCAGCAGCCAGCAGACTTCCTCACCAAGAGGCTTGCGGATGAGCCTCATTGGCGTTGTGTGCGCATGAGTGGAATGAGCATGAACTAGTATGGAATGATGGGGATGCAGCCGGCAGGCTGAGGGGGAGTGTGTTGGGTGCAAATTCACATTGCACGACATCCTGCCGTCTGTTTGTACGAGTATGCGTGTGCGAATGCATTTGGGTGTGAATGGTATGTTCGTGTGTTTGTTTGCTTTCGCAATTTTCGCTTGAAGCATTTGCATGTACTCGCACAATGTGCGCTTCGGCATAACATTGTACGCGCTATGAACAGTACAAGCAGAAAGGACGAGCTCGCAAAGGAACCCAAGATGGAAGCTTTGCGGTTCGGCTTACTTGATTACGCAGATTCAGTTCTATCCAACTCGAAATTGTACTGTTTTGTTTGGTTGACTATAGTGTAGCAGGGCAGGCACTATAGGGGTACAATTTAGGTGAAGGTTGGATGTTGTTTGTCTGTATCTGCATACTACAGGGCCAGGGGAAACCAGAGGAACCAGCATTTGGCTGGTTGGGCAAAGACAAAACAGGTTCTGTTTTTAGGACCTGAACCTGGTTGTTGTTTTCCCAGGTTGGAAAAACAGAACCAGAGGTTGTTCACCAACCTACCACCTGCTATTTTGTCCAGCCAGGTTGGTTCTGTTGCTTGGAATTATTTGGGATCATCCCTGGTTGTTCCCAGGTTGATTCCCAAGGTCTTTGCTAGCTAGAGCTATTTATTCCTTCTCTGTTTGTACCTGAATATAGTGAAATTGATTCAAGCGAATTCTTTCCTTGCTGGAATTTCGTTTCTACGCGGTGCGACGGCGGAATGCTACCCGAGTCAACGCTAGTACGCTAGCACTCCAACGCTAGGCTAACGCTGTCCGAGCCATAACTTCGTAATGGCAAAACTTTTCGCGAGGCAACTTGGCTTATTTTAAAGCTCTTAGAGAGAGCTTCGATATAGGAAATTCTCAGCTTAATCCGATCAACGGTCTGCACGATACGCTGCGCAACGTTCAAGGTACTCTTGCTGTTTTGACTAAGTCCCTCTTGATCCCTCTCTCTACAAACTCGGACCCGAGGATAGGGGCTGGTCTTGTACCAGGCACCCAAGGACCCTTGGAGGTGACCCCGAGGAGAGGTTTTAAGTTTGATAAAGTCTTAATAGCTTGAGTTTATTAGGCCCTTAACCAACAGATGCGAAGCGGAGGCGGGGATGTACGCCAGAGATGAGGAGGAGGAAGATGTGGAGCAGGAAGAGAAAGCAGCACGCATGGCTTGGGGAGGAAGGGAAGAGAACGAGGTAGAACATGAGGAGCAACCAGCTTACATGGCATGGCGAGGAAGGGAAGAGATGGGGTTGCGTAGCGGAGGAAAGGATGCACGGAGAGACCAGGTGAGGAAGGAACGGGAGAGAGGACAGAAACCGGAAGAGAAGGGAGAGAGCTGCACAGCTGCACACCACCCCCAGGAGAGGTTTGCGTGCCAGACCTCCGTGCTGTTGATCCAAGGCGGCGCGCTGACAGTAGAGGGGGGGAAGGTGAAGACGGCAATCATAGACACAGGCGCGCAGAGCGTTATAGTAGGGAAGGGGATGGCCGAGAAACTAGGACTGTGGGCACCAAACAGACACATGGTGAAGGGGATGCTAGTGATGACAGCAGAGGGAGGAGAGTTAAAATGGATGCCCTGCACGAGGACTCCGATAGAACTAACGGTGCTCAAGGGGGAGAAACATGAACCGCCAGTCAGGATCAGGTGCGGGATTTCAGCGTCTGAAGATTTCGATGTGCTGGTGGGCACTGAAATAATTTTTGCATTGGGCATGACCATCTGCTTTTGGAAAGAGACAGTGGAGTTCCGAACTACGTGGTGGAGGAAGGGTGAACCGCTGGGGCAGCCGCCGGTGCAGTTTGTGAAGACAGAGCCGAAGCGGGCCTACTGTGCAGATCAGGAAGAAGTGACGGCAAAGCAGGGGGCACAAGAGAGTGCGGCTGGCAAAGGAGAGGGCTTGGAGCCTAGGATGCGCTTCATGGATGAGCCTAGCCAACATACTGATTGGCAGCAACCCATCTGGCTGGTAAAACTGTTCGGGGGAATAGGGGCGGGACTGGCAGCAGTGGTGCGAAACGGAATAGCAGTGAAACAGTGGATTTACGTAGAGCAGGCACCGAAGTGAGGAAAATAGTGGAGCATCATGCGTGGGAGTTGCACAGAGAGTTTTCGGAGCTGCTAAAGGGAGAAGTGATCAAGGCAGCAATGAGCAGAGGAGTGAACGATGTAGGAGCAATCACGGAAGCTGAAGTGGCAAGATGGGGGCACGTGGACCTTCTAGTGGCAGGGTGGGAACGCCAAGGGGTATCATGGGCAGGAAAGGGCAAGGGTGAGCAAGACCACAGGACCAAATTGATGGAGGAATTGTTCAAGATTATGGAGTGGGTGCACGTTAAGCAGGGCAGACTGGCCTACCTGCCGGAGCACTTAGACATGGAAGGAGATGTACGAGAACCAGTAAGACTAGTAAGGGAGAGAGTATCAAGGCAGGTGGGCATAGGGGTGAGCAGCGACGCGGCACGGATGGGAGCGTACACACACCGGCTTAGGATGTACTGGCAGAATGTGGTGCCACTGAAAGACCTGCAGAGGGAGTGTAGAGGGCAGGGGGGCGGAAGTTAAGCGACATACTGGAGCCAGGAAGAACTCCAGCACCAGTGAGCAAGAGAAGCTACAGCAGACACTACCCATGCAACCAAGTGGGACAGGAGAGGCAGGCATTACCCACTCTGGTGTCATATGTGGGGGCGGCTCGATATCGGATGGATGGGGAGCAGCCGGGCCCAGGAATTGTACAAGACCATAGGAAGGGATGGTGGGAAGAGCCCACGGCGTTGGAGAGGGAGCTGGCTGTAGGGTATAAGGAGAACGCCACCGCAGCCCCTGGCGTGAGTGAGAAGGAAACGAGGCAGGCATTGGGGAACGCTATGGATGGGTACATATGAAATGGCTGGTGCAGCGGATGTGGGAAGAGACAGTGCTGCACTGGGGACTGAAGGAGGGAGAGAACAGTGTGGCAAAAGTCAGACAAGGGGTGTGGGCCTGCCTGCAGAAAGAGGAGCCATAGTGGAAGATAGGCGAGAGCATGAGCGAGGAAGGGAAGGCAGCAATGTGGGCACCGCTGGTCAAGCATTGGAAGGGCTTCGCCTTCACCCTGCAGGAGTTGGGAAGTGCAAGATCAAGGAGATGGCACTGAAGCTGAGCAGTGATGAGCTTGTATTCCACCGCAGAAGAAAGATGTCACCAGGGGATGAAGAGATATATAGAGAGGAGATAAAGGAGCTGCTGGAAGCTAGACTGATCAGGATGTCAGAGTCGGAATACGCCACCCCGACCGTGGTGGCAGCCAGGGAGGACTTGACAGGCGAGGTGCTGAGCAGGAGAATGTGTCGGGATTACAGGGATCTCAACAAAATCACAATGCCGGACAGATATCCGATACCTATGGCGGAAGAACTCTTCGACAAATTGGCCGACGGGGTGTTCTTCACGACGCTGGACCTGCAGCAAGGTTTCAATCAAATCAAGATCAGAGAAGAGGATGAGAGGAAAACGGCCTTTCACGGACCAGATGGGCTGTGCGAGTGGCTGTACATGCCATTTGGTCTAAGGAACGCCTCGGCAGTGTTCCAGAGGGTCAGGGATGCGGTGTTGTGTGGAATAGAACGTGCGGCGTGCTATATTGATGCCGTAGTGATCTTCAGCTTGACCGAACAGCAGCACCTGGAAGACGTGGAGAGGACACTGAGTGCCATCGAATGGGCAGGGCTCACATGTCATCCCAACAAATGCAGATGGGGGGAGCAGACAGTGCAGTACTTGGGGTATGAGGTCAAAAGGAGGCAAATTGGGATCCAGCATGTTGTTCATTGCTCAACTAAACGCAAATCCGCTCAGCAGGATTGTGCGCCTTAGGCTTAGCTACCGTCTCCAAGTTGAATTAGTTGTTAAGATGGTTTAGAGAGTGAGAACCATGTAAAAACGTCCAGCAACCGTATGACTAGAATAGTAGAGGAAGTACAAGCATTAAGGGCATAGAAAGTTGGAGTTGGGGACTCCAAGAGAACCATGAAAGGGAAGGGGTTCTCCAAGAGCTAGGGAAGGATTGTAGGAACCTTCCTAGCAGCAAGGTTGCAACCCTCATCATGAGGTCCTTGAGGTGTCACATGCAATCCAATCTAGTTGGGTTTTGCCTAGGTGTTGCAACATTTGCAACCCATGCTAGAAACTTCTAGCCACCCCAATCCAAAAGTCAAAGTTGCCTTCTCTAACCATCCAACCAAAGATCCCCTTTATAGTCATGTCCAAGTAATCACCCAAATTAGATGTAACCCCAAAAAGGTAATAAGAAATTCAAGTCTTGGAAATCTGGTAACTTGGGCAATCTTGGTCGAAATAAGGCGATCTTGGTATCGTTGGAAAGCTCTGGATTTCTCCTGCATGATCAAGCATTTAAACTTGGAGAATAACACAGAGATGATAATATCCAACAGCCATGCACAATGACAACTGCTCATGCAAACAATGTACGCATGAATAGCACGTGGCAGGACGTTAGGATGACATGCACTTATAATGACGTGCATCCAACAAACTCCCCTTTAGACTAATGGACAGCATGCACACACACTCACAGGCATGCAAACACTCATGCACACAAACATGCATGCACTCATGACACTGCTGCCCACACTAGTGGAACATGCATGGCCATGCCACACATCTTCGCACACTTCCAATGTGCGCTCTCGGGAAGTCTCTTGGTGAGAAATTCTGCCGCCTGCTTGTTAGTCTTCACATGGTGAAGCTCAACAACTCCCTCCTTCACCATCTGCCTCACCCAGTCCCACTTAATCTTCTTGTGCTTGTTGAGCCCATTCAGGATAGGATTATTGGCCATGCCAATAGCAGCCTTGCTGTCGGAGAAAAGTGGTGTAGGCCCCTGCTGTTCAGCTCCCATGTCCTCCAGCAGCTTCCTCAAGAGCATGATCTCCTTGATGGCATGGTACATCGCCATGTACTCTGCCTCTCCGGAAGACTGAGCAATCTCACTTTGCTTCTTGGACCTCCAGCTCACTGGTCCACCTCCGACCATGCACACAAAGCCGCCAACTGATGACTGATCCTCATCCTTTGAGGCCCATGTGGTGTCGATGAAGCACGACAGCTTCAATGTTCCAGGCGTGACCCATCTGCTCCAATCTGTTTCAGCTGGCCGCCAGCTGAAAACTGAACACCAGCAGATGCCGTTGATCCGAGGTAGCGCACCAAGCGCTTTGCCACCTCCAACTGTTCCTTAGTGGGCCGCTATACAACTCTGGCCAGCTGCCCCACTCCGAATGAAGCATCATGTCGCGTATGCACAGCGGCATACATCACACTCCCAATGAGTGACTGGTACTCATTCTGCTGCTCATCCTCGAGTACATCATCCTCCTCAGCTGCCTTCTTTACTTTGAAGCCCGCAGGGAACAGTGTAATCACAGTGCGACCCCCAGTCACACCATACCGCTCCATGATACCAGAGATGTAGTGTAACTGATGCACCTTCAGCCACCTCCTCTCAACATCCCTCTCAATATGCAGCCCCAAGTAGTAGTAGACATCCCCCAGCATCTTGCACTTGAACTTGTCCATTAGCAGCTTCTGTGTCCTCTCAATCTGCTCCATGGAAGGTGAGAACAGCAGTATGTCGTCGACATACACCAGCAGCAAGAGCAGCTGCTCCCCCTCTCCAAGCAGAAACAAGCTGTGATCCGCCTAGGACGTCTTGAAGCCTCCACCCAGCAGCACCTCCTCCAGCTTCTCGTACCAACACCTGGGCGCTTGCTTAAGGCCATAGATGGCCTTCTTAAGCTTGCACACCCGGCTGGTCCCATCCTCATAGCCGTTGGGTTGTGCCATGTAGATATCCTCCAGCAGCACTCCATTGAGGAACGCAGTGGTGATATCCATCTGCTTCACGTGCCATCCCTTCACAGCTGCGCCAGCCATCAAAGTCCTCAGTGTCACTGGCTTAGCAACGGGAGCGAAGATCTCTCCAAACTCGACCTTCTCTTTCTGCTGAAACCCCTTGGTGACCAAACGGCTCTTGAACCGCTCCAACGCACCATCAGCACCACTCTTCAACTTGAAGACCCACTTGCTGCTGATCGGCCGTCGCCCCTCGGGTAACTCAACAAGCTTCCAAGTCTCATTCTTTATGAGACTGTTGAACTCCGCATCCATGGCAGCCTTCCACTCCTCCTTCTGGGGTCCACTCAGTGCCTCCTCCAATGTGGCTGGTTCTCCAGGCAGAGGTGTGAAGAAACAGAACGCCATCTCCTCATCATCTCCCTCATCCGCCTGAACCGCCATGGCACCTTGCTTGGGTCCTCCCAAATGGCTATAATTCAGCCTTGTGGGTGCTGCTGCCACTCTCTTCTCGCGGGTTGCAGTCTGCTGCCCATGTGGTGAAGCTCCTCTCTGCACACTCCTCTTCGTGACCTTGGCAGTTGCAGCAGGCTCGGGCTGAGATGGTGAGTCCACACGTGCCGACTCATCCTCCAACCCCTCCTCTGCAGTAGGACCAGAAACTTGCTGCTCACCACCGCCATTGTGGTCACTGGTCAGCTCAGACGCAGGGAGATCCTCAAGGTGCAGCTGAACCTCCTCCAGTACGGACCGCTCAAACTCCTGTAGATGCAAGCCAATCTGCACCTGCTGCTGCTGCTGCCAGTCCTTGTACATGACGTCCTCCACAAATTTGACATCACGGCTGACCAGCGTTTTCTTGCTCTTGGGGTCCCACATCAGCCACCCCTTCGAGTCAGGAGCAATCCCAAGATGGACAGCCCACACAGCAGCAACTTCGAGCTTGTGCCTCTTCTCCTTAGGCACCATCACAAGCCCCATGCAGCACCACACTTGCAGCATGTCAATGGATGGCTTCTTCCCAAGCCAACGCTCGTACGGCACCCAATGCTTGTCGCCAACATGTCTCAAGACCCTGTTCTTGACCATGATGACATGGTGAACAGCTTCAGGCCAGAACTTGTAAGGCATCCCAGCAGCCCCTAACAAGGTCTTAGCCGCCTTGCCAATGGTCCAGTTGGCACGCTCAGCATTGCCGTGTTATGTGATGCTGTCATCTGCATTCATGTCTGTCTGCCTCCCATCATATGTTCGTGCGTTGCATGCGTGGTGTGAGCGTGTGCAAGAATTTGTGTTTGATGTGGTTTGGATTTCCTGAATATGTGTTAATGCTATTTGGCTTGAGCAGATGTCTGAAGTGACTCCTCTGCTCAAGAGCTTTCCGTCGAGCCAAGTATCGCTTCAATCGGAGCACGAAAAGGAAAGTTACGAACGTTTGAAGTTTGTATGCTTTTGATATTTGGTTGTGGTGACCATGGGAAGTTGTGGGGTTGACTCCATATGGGGTACAGACTTTTGGGGGTTGGGAAATTCGTCAACATCACTGTAGATGCTGCCAAGTGGTTGGGAGGAGCCAAACCAGGTTGGCAAGTGTGGCCAAGTTGGGCAAGGTGGATGGCATGGGTTGGAAAGTGACAAAAGTAAAAGTGGGGTTCCTATAGGGAAGGGGTTTGGTGTGCTTATGAGGTTTCCTTGGTTGGGGACTCCTTGGGGACCTTCCCTCTCGTCCTCCTCTCCCCTCCCACCTGGTTCATTGCTACTCTAACTTTCTTGTGTGGAAATTGAGAGAACTTTGTGATTGAGTTAAGTTCATGTAGCAGCACACCCCCCTGTGCGCCGAAATTGATAAGTCGAGATTTACTTCACCTCTTTATACGATTCAAATTGGGAATTGTAGCCACGGACTAGGGCTAAATCATATTCAAGTTTAGTGAAGTTTTGACAGTGAACGTTTTGTCGACGACGTTTCTTTTGAGCGCGACGATTCTGTCCAGAAATTGAGACCAACGATTTTGAGATATTTCGGCTCCTAATCTTCATAGACTCCGTCCTTAGTCACAAACATGCCGTTCTGCTGCGGTGTTCCTGGGTAGGTCAGCTGGTATCGGTTGCCGTTCCTCTTGAGAAACTTGGTGAATTCCGCTCCAAGGAACTCTCCACCACGGTCACTCCTAAGCACCTTCAGCAACCGCATCGCTTGCCGCTCCACCATCGGCAACCAATCCTCCTTGATCGCTGCTGCAGCATCGCTCTTCTTGGACAAGGGACGTGCTCACGTGAAACGGCTCCATTCGTCCACCATGGTGAGGAAGTACAACACTCCCCCAGTCCCCCCAGTCCTCATAGGACCCACCAGGTCCATGTGCACCACCTCCATTGGCGCCTTCCCTGATCCCTCCGCACGTGGAAACGGGAACTGCGCAAAACTTGTTTTGCATACACGCCTCGCAGCTGCCATAGTGAGCGCCATCTCCTTGCAGTTGCAGGCCATGCACGCACTTCTCCTTGTGCATCACCTCCGATGTGGAAACAGCCACGTGTGCGAGCCGCCGATACCAGTCTCCCAATCCGCTTGGCCCGAGATAGCCGACGCCTTCACCGCCGCACTTCCTCCAATCAGCTCCTCTCCTAGCACACCTTGCTATTCCTCCTCGGTGACGCTCTCCTCCATAGATGCCGCCGCTGCCGCCTTGCCCGATTTCCGCCAAGGGAGGATTGAGATCTGCCACATCCACTTGTGGACGGCAGGTCCCAAATCAGCCGCTCATCGTTGTAGACATGATAGCGCTCCGAGCCAATCGTCTCAGTGTTCACACCCGCATCTCCCAACCGGCCGGTAGAAATCAGGTTTGCGCGCAAGTCCGGCACCCACAGCACATTCTTCAGCCCCACGAGCTCTCCATCCGCTCCCATAAACTTGGCGCATCCCATGCCCATGACCTTGGCCTTGACGCCCGTAGCGGCTGAATCTCATCGAGTAGGTCCGCACGAGGAGTCATGTGCCAGGAGCTCCCGGAGTCAATCACCCAATGGGTGAGGGGGTGTAGGAGAACCTTGGCAGCCACAGCGAGGTCGGTTGCGCCTTCGTTCACGAAGAAGAAGAACCCGGCCTTCCGCTCCTCAGATTTGCCGCCTTTCTCCTCATCCTTCTCCTCTCCACTAGCTCCCATGACTCTCCCACTCCTCTTGCCACCATGCTGGTTGCTTGATGAAGGCGGTGTCTAATTCTTGGGTCGTTGGTAGCACTTCCACCAACGATGTCCGCGCTTCTTGCAGTAGAAGCACACCTCCCCTTGACCCACGCCGCCATCCTCCTTAGGGCTGTCCTTGCTTTTGCCCTTCCACTTCTTCTTGAAGCCACTCTTTCCACCCCCAACTCCATAGCCAGCCCCCTCCTCCAAGTGCTCCACACTCCGCCGCCGCAAGTCCTCCTCTAGGATGCGCGCGCGAATGTAATCCACGCTCCACTAGGGCTGTTGAGAGTTGAGGTTGATCGCAAGGGCAGACCACGACTCCGGGAGCCGTATCACAATCTCTACGCATTACACGAGCTCCGGGTACACCACACCGCCGCCTTGTAGCTTCGTAAAGATGTACCGCATCTCATCCAACACCAGTTGCATCGGCTCTCCATCAACGAACTTGATGTCGCGCAGCCGCCGCGCGAGTAGCATGATGCCGGTAGCATATTTCGATGAGTGCACATCCATAAGCTTCCTCCAAGCCTTGGGGCCACACTCTGGATCACCCAAGAGGTCCTTGATGTGGTCAAGTTGTCGTCCCCCAACCGCTTGCACCATGAGCATATACGCGTCGAACGATCGCTTCATCCACACTTTTTTCAGCTCCGCGTTCTCCGGCATCTTCTCCTTCCCCTCCACCAAATCCAATAGCTTGTATCGGATGTACATCAGCCTCATGTGGAAGCTCCAGTGCTCGTAGTCATCCCCCATGAATTTCTCAATGAAGAAAGCCTTAACAGGATCCACGGTTGTAGGAGATGGTGTAGAAGTTGAGGGTAGCGTAAGGTTGGCTGGTTGGTGAGTCCCTACTCCTCCACCAGCAACTCCCCCTTGCTCTCCAGCCTCTCTACTTCTATCCATCTCGCCACTAGCACCTCCAGAGTTCGTACCAACCATATTGAGGCCTTATGAACGGTGGAAACTTGAGAAATCGTTTGGAGAGAATTCTGCCAGAAATTTTGATTCTACGAAAATCGCCGTCGCGGACTAGATCTTTCGAGTTTGAAAGCGGTTTGGCCACCAATCGAAAGTTCGTGAGCAGAGCTACTAGAAACTGGTCTTACTCGTCAACATGGGTGGAGAATTCACAACGATTCGTCATCTCAAAGTTGACTACCCGCTCTGATACCACTTGTTGTTTAGGATCCGTCACTTTGAGCGCTTACGACGAACTCATTACTCAAGTAAACATAAATCCGCTCAGTAGGATTGTGCGCCTTAGGCTTAGCTACCGTCTCCAAGTTGAATCAGTTGTTAAGATGGTCTAGAGAGTGTGAACCATGTAACAACGTCCAGCAGGGGTATGACTAGTATGGTAAAGGAAGTACAAGCATTAAGGGCATAGAAAGTTGGAGTTGGGGACTCCAAGAGAACCATGAGAGGGAAGGGGTTCTCCAAGAGCTAGGGAAGGATGGTAAGAACCTTCCTAGCAGCAAGGATGCAACCCTCATCATGAGGTCCTTGAGGTGTCACATGCAAAATCCAATCTAGTTGGATTTTGCCTAGGTGTTGCAACATTTGCAGCCCATGCTAGAAACTTCTAGCCACCCCAATCCAAAAGTCAAATTTGCCTTCCCTATCCACCCAACCAAAGATCCCCTTTATAGTCATGTCCAAGTAATCACCCAAATTAGATGTAACCCCAAAAAGGTAATAAGAAATTCAAGTCTTGGAAATCTGGTAACTTGGGCAATGTTGGTCGAAATAAGGCGATCTTGGTATCGATGGAAAGCTCTGGATTTCTCCTGCATGATCAAGCATTATAACTTGGAGAAGAACACAGAGATGATAATATCCAACAGCCATGCACAATGACAACTGCTCATGCAAACAATGCACGCATCAATAGCACGAGCACTCGGCAGGACGTTAGGATGACATGCACTCATAATTACGTGCATCCAACACAGCATGAGAAGGTGGAGGTGCTGGACAGGCTGAGGGAACCGAGAGACAAGTCAGGGCTGCGGGCGGTCCTGGGCTTCCTCAGCTACTACAGACGCTTCGTGCCTAACTTTAGCAAGAGAGCAGCGGTTTTGAACGGGATGCTGCGGGAAGACAAGGCATAGGAGTGGGGAGAGAAGCAGATGCAGGCGCTGCAAGATCTGATGACTGCAGTAAAGACGGCGACAGTGCTGCGGCTGCCGGCAACACACCAGCCCTTCATCCTCTACACCGACTGGAGCAGCCAGGGGATGGGGGAAATATTGTGCCAGAAGGTGGAGGGAGTGGAGAAGGTGGTGGCCTACGCTAGCAGGAGCTGCAACCCAGCTGAAGCACAGTACAGCTCGTATATCGAGGAGGGGCTGGCGGCGGTATGGGCAGTGGGACATTTCCGGATATACTTGCAGGGCAGAGAGTTCACCCTGGTGACTACACTTGGCTGATGACTACACCAGGGCTGACGGGCAGAGAGTTCACCCTGGTGACCATCAGCCCCTCACTTGGCTGATGACTACACCAGGGCTGACGAGCAGGAACGCGAGGTGGGCAGTGAAGTTGCAAGAGTATGACTTCAAGATAAGGCACAGGCCGGGGAAGACCCTGCAGCACGTCGATGGTCTCTCCCACAACTCACCGCCACTAGAGACGGAGCAGGTAGCACGGGAGACAGAACGGACAGAGCAAGAGCCAGCGCAAACTTTGATTTTGCTGGCAAGAGAGGTGGAACAGAACGGTGCCAAGGGGAGTAAGGGGCCTGCTGACATCTGGCAGGACGCAAAGGCAATGGAATGGGTGAAGGGAGAGATCGAGGAAGATGGGACAGTGTCTGAAAGGGTGAGGGCACGAGGACACCACTACAGGTGGTATCAACAGCAGCTGTAGATAAAGAAAGAGGATAGCTGGAAACTGGTGCGAGCGCCAAAGGACCGTGAAGCAGTGATCAGAGAAGTACATACTAAGCTGGGGCATTTCGGGCATGAGAGGACCGTACACCTGCTGAAGACAGGCTGGTGGTGGGAAGGGATGCGAAGGCAAGTGAAAGAGTGGGTAGAGGGGTGCGAGGCATGTCAGAGGAGCAAAGAAAACCTTACGCAGGCCAACGGAGAGCTGCAGTCCCTGCCAATCGGTGGATTGGGGTTCCGATGGTCCCTAGACCTAGCGGGAGAGCTGCGACTAAGCAGGAGCGGGAACTAGTACATAGTGCTCATGGTTGAGCATGTGAGCAAGTGGTTGGAGATGTGAGCCATCCCTAGCAAGAGCGCGAGGCACATTGCAGCAGCCTTCAAGGCGCAGGTAGTGTGTTGATTTGGAGTGTGCGAAGAAATGCTCACAGATCAGGGCACCGAGTTCCAGGGGGAGTTCAAGAAGTTGCTGGAGGAATCTGGCATCACGCACCGACGTACCTCCCGCTACCACCCGCAAAGGGACGGGCTGACTGAGCGCATAGTGCAGACCATTAAGCGAGGGCTGCGGGCCTACGGGGAACAGAGAAAGAGGGATTGGGATGATGAGTTGGACTGGATAGCAGCAGGGTACAGATTCGGGAAGCAGGCAGCGCTGAGGGTTCATTCCCCGTACAGCCTACTCTATGGACGAGAGCCAAATCTGCCAGTGAGGGCACCGCGGGTCTTGACACACACAGTGACAGTGGGCACAATCAAGAACTAGGTAGCCTTGTCCGACGTGAGGGCACGCTACATGCGCTTCATGATGCCGGCCGCGCTGGAGAATCTACACACCGCACAGTTGCGAGATGCCAAGAGATACGAACAGAGGCAACGCAAGGGAGAGGAGAGAGCGGCTAGGGGCGTATATGAAGGCAGGAAGTTTATCTGAAGAGAGCGAAGCAGGACACTCTGGATGTGGGATTGGGGACAGTGCGCTGGAAAGTCAAGGAGGTGCGCCCTTCTGGGGTGCTGGTCGTGGAAAACGATAAAGGGGCGTTGTTGAGGGAACATCAGACGAACACCGCTGTGATTAGAGGGACCGGGCCTCAGCATAATGGTCCTGTGACCCGCGCTCAAGCTGCTCAAGCACGGGCACAGGAGGGGGCAGAGAGTGGCTGAGGCAACAGAAGCAGCTAAGGAGAAGAAGAGAATCAGAATAAAGGCAGATGACCGGCAGAGCTGTTTCTCCGACAGTTGTCACTGAATATGCACGGTTGTGCATATATGGTGCCAGTTATGTTGAGGTGTACTTCTGGTGTAGCAATGTTGAGTATGCATATTTGAGGGTAGGTAGATGGGGGACCAGTGAAGTTGACGCGAAGTTGGTAGGAGAGCACCAAGGGGGAAATCCGCGCAACCAATGTGAATGAACCAACCCAAGCTCGAGCCGCACATTGAGAAATGCACGGTTCGAGCCTGGGCCAGGTAAATTCACTCTCTCACACACACCTGATGCTTTCCGCTTGTTATCCTTTCGCATAGTAGAACGTTGCTACCTTATCATTGCAGCCAGGTGGCACACCACTCAGGGAGGACCTTTGAGGTGAGAGTTCGATCGTTGAGAGTGGCTGAGGCAACACAAGGAGCTAAGGAGAAGAAGAGAATCAGAATAAAGGCACATGACCGGCAGAGCTGTTTCTTCGACACAGAACACGGCGCGAGGTGGGGTGGTAAAACTGCCAACCAGGCGCGTCAGGGGGGAAGCCAAGGAAGACGCAGGGAACAGCACGAGAGGACAGCTTGTCCGCAGACAAGTCGCGGATGAAAGCTCGAGATCCCCAGACACAGAACGCAGACGCATCGCCAACCTTCCCCTTCCCCTGCAGAGTAGGTGTGGTCTCCGGCATGGAGACCCAAGGTTGGAGGTTGATCTGATGCGCCGCGTACTGAACCACGAACGGCCACAGAAAATGGGGAGAAAAAGGGTGTTGCTCACGAGCGCCATGTTAGGAGCGACGAGCGCCATGGCAGGAGCGATATGCGGTGGGCCCATGGGAAAAAAAAATAGGTCCTAGGATAGGAACCACTCTGATACCATGTTAAAATACTAAGTATAAGTAGGCTAAGGAGCCATAGGTTTAGTAGATCGAGTTTGAGGGTAAGGAGGAGTGTCGAGACAGTTGGGAGGGGAGTAAATGTTCACTATAGCACAAGAGTACATATAGCAAATAGAGCATCTAAGGTGCACCACCAACTAGAAAGCTATATGACTACAGTATTCTACACTACAGGCAGTTATAGAACAATATATAGAATTATATATTAGTCTGACAAGTAGTCGTCAACGACCAGCAGAAAGTAGCGCTCGTAACCCTGTCCACGGACGCGGGCTGGGCCCCATACGTCCATGTCAAGAGTCTGCAAGGGAGCCTCCGTCGGAGGGAACTCGGAGGAGTGGGGAGCGGCGCGCTGGCGCCCCTCGACGCAAGGAACGCAGGTAGGGGCAGGCCTCGGGGGGAGGGGAGGGAGAGACCGGGGAAGACCAGTGACAAGGACACGGGAGGCCATGCCTCGGAGATCAGGCAGGGAGGGGTGACCAAGGCGGTGGTGTCTGAGGAGAGTCTGGGAAGACAGGAGGCGACACGAGCAAGGGGTAGACTCAGGACCAGACCGGGACGCCGCAGCAAACACCTGACCCGACGCGGCTACCTGACCAGACTCAGCAACCAGAGGAGACACGGTAGTCAGGGAATACAGGCTCGACCCAGGCTGACGGGTGAATGTGGCCAGGTGCCGGCCCGTCCGAGTACACGAACAGTGGGTCACCCGCTGACCTCCAGGAGTGGACTGGTCAACCCACACGTCCTGAAGGTCAGCTCCACTCACCAAGTTCATGGAGAACGAGGGGAGGTGGAGGCTAGACAGAGAGCCAGACGGGACCGCCGGACATGGCAGAACTGTGGAGGAGTGTGCAAGGACCGGACCCCCAGAAGGGTCAGCCAGAGAGACTGCCACTGGCCGACTGAGCGGTGAGAGTGTGGTGCAGTCGCGAAAGAAGGAGCGGAAGCACCCGAGTCAAGGGTGAAAGTGTGCAAGGCTTGAGCCGACGCGGTACCTGAGAGAGCAGACTCACCATCACCTGGAGCAGCAGACTCACTAGCACATCGAGCAGCGAACTCACTAGCACCTAGGGCAGCAGCCTCAATGCCCGGGTCGGGCGGAACACACGGGTAACAGTCACCCTCAGCACTAATAGACACATCATACATAGCAGCAAGGATAGCATCATAATCAAGATCAAAGATAGAAACCCCCGACTTAAGCAGATCACCCCAGCGAGGGATCTGAGTGGGGTCGGGAAACTGCTTAGGCCAGGCATCAGTCAGGCGGCCAAAACAGCGTTGCGTGGCATGCGGCCCTCCACACGTCTCCCCACTGCGGTCGCCGGTGTGGAGAACGTAGCTGCTGCAGGGACCAGCACCCCCAGACCTCCCACGCCCAGCGTACCACTCACAAAGCTGCTAAGGCGACAGGGTCTCACGAGAACGCTGCTGCTACTGGCGCTGGCCACCACCAAAGCCTCCACGCTGCACAGCGCCACCCCGACTAGCACCACCGCCGCCGCCACACCCACTGCCACTGCCGCCGCCGCCTCCACCCCCACCACCGTCACCAAAGCCCCCACTCCCGCCACCACCCCCACCTCCACCCCCAACCCCTCCGCCGCCTCCACTGCCACCACCGCCGCCCCCGTCGTCCCCTCCACCACCCTTGCCCCCCTTGCCCTTGCCATTGCGGCGCCTCCCACTAGGAGCAGATGCAGCGCCAACCGACTCGGTGCCAACGAGGTCAACAGCAGTAGCAGAGACAACAGAGGGCAAAAGGGGAACGGGGGAGCACCCCTCAAAGAAAGGGGCGCGAGGGTCACCACGAGAGGCTCCTACAGCGACTATACTCTTCTCAGCTGCAAGGAGGCGCTCCTCGAGGAGGTCAACGGTGAGCGTGGTGGGGCTAAGGGAGAGGAAGTGGTCCCAGACCTAGCGAAGGGAGTCATGGAGCCGGGTGACGAGGTAGTAGAGAGTGATGTACATAGGGGGGGGTTCGCGGCGCAGAACTCAGGAGGAAGCGCAGCGCGGTAGCGGGTGTCACTAGTGCGGAGGTGGGTAATGAGGTCAGCGGCTGTGCAAAAGCGGCTAGGTCCGGGAACAGGTACGGCAGCATGAGGCGGCTAAGGGCAGCAGTGGCAGGGGAGGAGTAGCGCGCAACAACAGCGTCGTACAGAGTCCTAGCGGTCTTGTACTGGCTAAAGTGCGCGCGTTTAGCAGACGGCAGGTGATTACGAATAGCAAGACGGGAAGGAGCATCGCGCGTGGTCCACTGTGAGCGACCAGTACTGTCAGCATCAGCAGCAGGTGCAGCAGAGGCGCCAGACGTGAGATCAAAAAGCGAGATCTGTCCTTGCTATCGAACTACAAAAACAGCTGCAGATCATCGACCCAGACCTCAAAATCAATTGCCCGACCCTCAGCATCGAAGGAAACTACATTAGGGGTAGCCATGACAGCAGTAGCAGTAGCAGTAGTAGTAACAGCAGCAGCAGCTGCGCGACTCGGAGGGCGGCGCGGCTCAACAGGGCTGGGCGGCTCGGTTAGGGCGGCGTGGGTGCAACGGTGCGCTTATCTGGGCGGGATCGGGGTAGGGCCGCAGCTGGAAGGGTAGGGCTGAGGCGCGCCGGTAGGTCACGGCCACAGCGACGGCGGCAGTAGGTAGTGCCACAACAGCGGCTGGAGGAAGGACCGCGGCGGCGGCAGGCAGGGCCGCGACAGCTGCAGGCAAAACCGCGACAGCAGGGCGGCTTCAGGGCCGCGACAGCCGCAGACAGGGCCGCGACGGCAGGGGCCGCGACGGCAGGAGGTCGCGACGGCAGGGTCGCAACAGTAGGGGCCACGACGGTAGGGGCCGCGACGGCCAGGGGCCGCGACGGCAGGGGGCGCGACGGCCAGGGGCCGCGACGGCAGAGGCGGCGACGGCCGTGGCTGCGACAGTAGGGGCCGCGACGGCAGGGGGCGCGACGGCCAGGGGCCGCGACGACACGGCCGCGACGGCTCTAGTCAGGGCCGCGACGGCAGGGTAGGCGCACGGGGCGCAAGGAAGGCAGGCGCACGGGGCGCAGGTAAGGCAAGCGCAATGCGCTCGACAGGGCAAGGAGCGCGCTTTAGGCAGGGCAGAAAATTTTATTCAGCGGTGGGCCCTTTAAAAAAAAACGGTCCCACTAGGGAACCCGCTCTATACTATGTGAAGAATGAACGAGGGAATGAATCAACTAGGAAGCAGATGTGTACAAGTATGAAAACCTAAAAGAGTTGAACCCCATAGTGTATACCTCACTAAAGCCTACAATATGGTTCCGACAAAACACTCGTCGAACTAAATTCTGTCGACCAGCAATACGTCGAAACACCAATTTTGCCAATTCCGTCTATCAGAAAGTATCGTCTTTGACGACGTGTTACTCTCGTGGACGACCTCCTCCTAGACGAGGACTTTGGATGTGCAGAGGATGTCAGAACTATGTTGTAGGTTGTAGTGGGGCACTTCTTATGGGGTACAGTAGTGTTAGGGTTTCCTACTTGTACTCCTCATGCTGCTCAATGAACTCATTCTCCGTTATTATTCTCACATGGTATTAGAGCAGAATCGTTCCTAGGGCCCACTGAACGTT
This sequence comes from Closterium sp. NIES-65, assembly GCA_948144175.1. Taxonomy (NCBI): domain Eukaryota; kingdom Viridiplantae; phylum Streptophyta; class Zygnematophyceae; order Desmidiales; family Closteriaceae; genus Closterium; species Closterium sp. NIES-65. The sequence continues at coordinate 2,895,854 of CANXME010002068.1, forward strand.
CCGCCTTGCCCTAACTGAATTTTTTTTTTTTAGCTGCCCCTACAGCCACGCTGCCCTTGCAGCCCGCGTGCTGCCCTTACGACCGTGCTGCCCCTACAACCGTGCTGCCCCTGCAGCCGTGCCTGACCCTGTAGTCGTGCCTGCCCCTACAGCCGTGCCTGCCTTTGCAGCCCGTGGGAGCTGCCTCTGCAGCCCGCGCGCCGCCCTCCCGAGCAGCTGTGCCTGCCCCTACAGCTGTGCCTGCCCCTGCAGCCATGCCTGCCTCTGCAGCCCGTGGGCGCTGCCTCTGCAGGCGTGCCTGCCCATGCAGCCCATGGGAGCTGCCCGTGCGGGACCCGCGTGGCGTCCCCCCCCCTGCTCGTCGTGGCGCCCCCTGGGCGCCGTCCCTACTCGTCGCGGCGCCCTCGGGGCGTTGCCCCTGCTCGTCGCGGCGCCCCCTGCAGCAGCTGCCTCGGAGCCCCGCCCTGCAGCAGCTGCCACGGAGCCGCCTGCAGCAGTCGCGGCCCCGCCCTGCAGCAGCTGCTGCGGAGCCCCCTGCCGCCGTCGCGGCCCCGCCCTTCTGCAGCTGCCGCGGACCCGCCTACAACAGTCGCGGCCCCATCCTGCAGCAGCTGCCGCAGAACCCCCTGCCCCTGTCGCGGCCCCGCCTTGCACCTGTTCCGGCCCCACCGTCGCCGCCGTCGTGCGCCTACCCTTCTCGCCCGGCGAGCGACTGCCCTTCCCGCCACTGGTGAGCACTTGCCCTACCTGCGCTTCCTACGCGCTTGCCTGCCAGCCGAGCCGAGCCGCCTTGCGGCGCCGAGCCGCCCAGCCGAGCCGTGTCGTGCTGCCGGGATGTGCAGCCCTGCTCTACTAAGCCACACTGCCCTGCCCGTGCTGCTACTGCTGTTACTGCTGCAACTGTTGCTACTGCTGCTACTGCTGCTACTGCAGTTACTACTGCTACTACTGCTACTACTACTCCTGGCGGTGGCCAGATGCAGCTCCAGCGATGTCCGCGTGAGTCCCTCATGCCCTAGCAGCTTCGTGAGTGGTACGCTAGTTGGGGTTGTAGGAGTGGCCGTGGTGGGAGTCGCCCTGGGGCGTGTCGTTCGAGAGCTTCTTGTAGTGACCAGGTGCAGCTGCAGCAGCGTCCGCGCGCGGTCCTTTCGCCCCAGCAGCTTCATGAGTGGTACGCTCAGAGTAGAGGGTCACGAAGTACTGCTCGCTGATTGTACGTCATTCGCACTGGTGCTTGGGCTGGTCAGCCTTGCGGGACGGTTGGTCACACAGAGTCCCGCTGCTTCGCCAGTCTGACCGACGTCTGGAAACAGCGTTTGGCGACGACGCTAATCTCCTATCCTGGCTGGAGCTGCTTAGGCAGAGGGTAGATATTTTTTCTATTGACTATGATGCTATCCTCACTGCCATGTATGCATTGCCTACTAGTGCCGAGGGTGCCTGTTACCTGTAAGTGCCGCCTGACCCAGGTATAGAGCCTACTGCTCTAGGTGATGGTGAGGCTGCTGCTCTAGGTGCTGGTGCGTCTCTTGCTCTAGGTGCTGGTGAGGCTGCTGTTCTAGGCTCTAGTGAGTCCACTGCTCCAGGTACTGGTGAGTCTGCTCTCTCTTCTACTGCGTCTGCTGCGGCCTTGCCCCTTCTTTCGCAACTGCACCACACTCTCGCCACTAAGTCGGCCGGTGGCAGTCTCTCTAGCTGACCCCTCTGGAGGTCCAGTCCTTGCACACTCCTCCACGGTTCTGCCGTGTCCGGTGGTCTCGTCAGGCTCTCTGTCTGGCCTCCACCTCCTCTCGTTCTCCACGAAATTGGTGATGGAGCTGACCTTCAGGATGCGTGGGTTGACCAGTTCATGTTGGTGTAAGGACCTAATAAACTCAAGCTATTAAGACTTTATCAAACTTAAAACCTCTCCTCGGTGTCACCTCCAAGGGTCCTTGGGTGCCTGGTACAAGACCAGCCCCAATTCTCGGGCCCGAGTTTGTAGAGAGAGGGATCAAGAGGGACTAAGTCAAAACAGCAAGAGTACCTTGAACGTCGCGCAGCGTATCGTGCAGACCGTCGATCGGATTAAGCTGAGAATTTCCTATATCGAAGCTCACTCTAAGAGCTTTAAAATAAGCCAAGTTGCCTCGCGAAAAGTTCTGCCATTACGAAGTTATGGCTCGGACAGCGTTAGCCTAGCGTTGGAGTGCTAGCGTACTAGCGTTGACTCGGGTAGCATTCTGCCGTCGCACCGCGTAGAAAGGAAATTCCAGCAAGGAAGGAATTCGCTTGAATCAATTTCACTATATCGAGGTACAAACAGAGAAAGAATAATTAGTTCTAGCTAGCAAGGACCTTGGGAATAAACCTGGGAACAACCAAGGATGATCCCAAATAATTCCAAGCAATAGAACCAACCTGGCTGGACAAAACAGCAGGTGGTAGGTTGGTTAACAACCTCTGGTTCTGTTTTTCCAACCTGGGAAAACAACAACCAGGTTCAGGTCCTAAAAACAGAACCTGTTTTGTCTTTGCCCAACCAGCCAAATGCTGGTTCCGCTGGTTTCCCCTGGCCCTGTAGCATGCAGATACAGACAAACAACATCCAACCTTCACCTAAATTGTACCCCTATAGTGCCTGCCCTGCTACACTATAGTCAACCAAACAAAACAGTACAATTTCGAGTTGGATGTTATCCAACCTACCACCTGCTGTTTTGTCCAGCCAGGTTGGTTCTGTTGCTTGGAATTATTTGGGATCATCCTTGGTTGTTCCCAGGTTTATTCCCAAGGTCCTTGCTAGCTAGAACTATTTATTCTTTCTCTGTTTGTACCTGGATATAGTGAAATTGATTCAAGCGAATTCCTTCCTTGCTGGAATTTCCTTTCTACGCGGTGCGACGGCGGAATGCTACCCGAGTCAACGCTAGTACGCTAGCACTCCAACGCTAGGCTAACGCTGTCCGAGCCATAACTTCGTAATGGCAGAACTATTCGCGAGGCAACTTGGCTTATTTTAAAGCTCTTAGAGTGAGCTTCGATATAGGAAATTCTCAGCTTAATCCGATCGACGGTCTGCACGATACGCTGCGCGACGTTCAAGGTACTCTTGCTGTTTTGACTTAGTCCCTCTTGATCCCTCTCTCTAAAAACACGGACCCGAGGATAGGGGCTGGTCTTGTACCAGGCACCCAAGGACCCTTGGAGGTGACCCCGAAGAGAGGTTTTAAGTTTGATAAAGTCTTAATAGCTTGAGTTTATTAGGTCCTTACACCAACAATATACGCATTAGATTCCCGATTTTTCCCCGATCAAACGTATACGGGTCCAATGTTAAGAATCAGAGTACGGCAGAATGATGACTAGCAGCAATGAATGGATACAAGTACTAATGGGTTGAACCCTCTATAGGCTACCTCACTGCAGCCTAGACAACAAACATGTGTAGTTTGACACACCCCCATAGACGAAGTGGGGGACAACAAGAACCTTCAAGCGTTCACAAGAAGATTCATGAGTAGAAGCAAAACAAAGCTCGGGGCGAATCACTAAGTCACCACACAGTTCGAGCACAAGCAAATGGCCATAAGCCCTGTGCACATGTAGAGTTATAAAGAGCACATGCAGTATAGTGCAAAGGTAAGCATGCAGGCAAATATATACTTTACATATATATATACATTTATAGCAAAGTACAAGACAGAGTTAAGAGGTAAGCAGCCGAGCAGCCCAGCCACCGAGCAGCCGAGCCGCCGAGCAGCCGAAAAGCCGAGCACCCGAGCCGCCCGACCGCCGAGCCGCCCTGCAGCCGAGGCGCCCGACCACCAAGCTGCCCAGCAGCCGAGCCGCCGAGCAGCCGAGCCGCCCGACCACCGAGCCACCCTGCAGCCGAGCCGCCCGACCGCCGAGCCGCCCAGCAGCCGAGCCGCATCGCAGCCGAGGCGCTGCCGCCTGTCGGCCTGCCCGGGACCGCCCCATTTGCTTGGTAAGAACAGCGTCTCTGCCACTACACTGCCCTGCCCCACTATACTCACTGCTTGTCTACTGGTGTCATGTACTTCCCTAGTGTTCTCAGCTTTGACGCTGAGGGTCGGGCAGTTGACTTTGAGGTCTGGGTAGATGATCAGCAGCTTTTCCTACTGTGCGATAGGGCAGATGGTCTCTCCTTGTTTGACCTCACTTCTGGTGCCTCTCCTGCCCCTTCTGCTGATGCTGACGCCACTGTTCGCTCACAGTGGGCCACGCGTGATGCTGCTGCCTTTCCCACAGTCGCTGGCCTCATTACGCACCTCCGCACTAGTGACACTCGCTACTGCGCTGCGCTTCCTGCTGAGTTCTCCGCCACGAAAACCCCCCCCATGTACATCACCCTCTACTACATAGTTACCCGGCTCCCTGACACTCTCCGCGTAGTCAGGGACCACTTCCTCTCAGTTTGCCCCACCACTCTCACCGTTGACCTCCTCGAGAAGGCCCTCCTAGCGACAGAGAAGAGCATAGTCGCTGTACGAGCCTCTCGTGGTGACCCTCGCATCCCCGTCTTTGAGGGGTGCTCTCCCTCCCCCCTCTTGCCCTCAGTTGCCTCTGTTTCCTGCGGCCGACCTCGTTGGCTTCGAGTCGGTCGGTGCTGCGTCTGCCCCGAGCAGGAGACGACGCACCAGCAAGGGCAAGGGGGGCAAGGGCGCTGGAGGGGCTGGAGGGGGCGGTGGAGGTGGTGGTGGAGGCAGTGGAGGGAGTGGGGGTGGTGGTGGGAGAGGTGCCGGGGGTGGAGGCGGCGGCAGTTTTGGAGGCAGCGGAGGCGATGGTGGTGGAGGATGGAGCGGAGGAGGCGTAGGTGGCGGAGGAGGCGGAGGTGGAGGAGGCGGCGGAGGCGGCGGCGGCGGCGGCGGTGGTGGAGCGGGTCGCGACTCTACGCAGAAGAGTGGCTCAGGAAGTGGTCCGCGCCAGCAGCAACGGAGTGGTGTGACCCTGTCCCCTCAGCAGCTTCGTGAGTGGTACACTGCGCGTCAGCGCAGTGGGGGTTTTGGTCCCTGCTCTTACGTCCTCCGTACTGGCAACCGCGCTGGTGAGCAGTGCGGAGGCCCGCACTCCACCCAGCGCTGCTTTGGTCGCCTGACGGACGCGTGGCGTTGCCCGTACCCTGAGGCGTCAGAGATCTGTCGTTGGGGAGATCTGTCTAAGGCCGGGGTTGCTATCTTTGATCTTGACTTTGATTCTATTCTTGCTGCCATGTATGCTGTTGATACTAGTGTTGAGGGTGCCTATTACCTGTGTGTACCGCCTGACCCGGGCATTGAGGCCGCTGCTGTAGGTGCTGGTGAGGCTGCTGCTCTAGGTGCTAGTGCGTCTGCTACCCCAGGTGTTGGTGTAAGGGCCTAATAAACTCAAGCTATTAAGACTTTATCACACTTAAAACCTCTCCTCGGGGTCACCTCCAAAGGGTCCTTGGGTGCCTGATACAAGACCAGCCCCTATCCTCGGGTCCGAGTTTGTAGAGAGAGGGATCAAGAGGGACTTAGTCAAAACAGCAAGAGTACCTTGAACGTCGCGCAGCGTATCGCGCAGACCGTCGATCGGATTAAGCTGAGAATTTCCTATATCGAAGCTCACTCCAAGAGCTTTAAAATAAGCCAAGTTGCCTCGCGAAAAGTTCTGCCATTACGAAGTTATGGCTCGGACAGCGTTAGCCTAGCATTCGAGTGCTAGCGTAGTAGCGTTTGACTCGGGTAGCATTCCGCCGTCGCACCGCGTAGAAAAGAAATTCCAGCAAGGAAGGAATTCGCTTGAATCAATTTCACTATATTCAGGTACAAACAGAGAAGGAATAAATAGCTCTAGCTAGCAAGGACCTTGGGAATCAACCTGGGAACGACCAGGGATGATCCCAAATAATTCCAAGCAACAGAACCAACCTGGCTGGACAAAATAGCAGGTGGTAGGTTGGTGAACAACCTCTGGTTCTGTTTTTCCAACCTGGGAAAACAACAACCAGGTTCAGGTCCTAAAAACAGAACCTGTTTTGTCTTTGCCCAACCAGCCAAATGCTGATTCTGCTGGTTTCCCCTGGCCCTGTAGCATGCAGATACAGACAAACAACATCCAACCTTCACCTAAATTGTACCCCTATAGTGCCTGCCCTGCTACACTATAGTCAACCAAACGAAACAGTACCATTTCGAGTTGGATAGAACTGAATCTGCGCAATTAAGTAAGCCGAACCACAAAGCTTCCATCTTGGGTTCCTTTGCGAGCTCGTCCTTTCTGCTTGTACTGTTCATAGCGCGTACAATGTTATGCCGAAGCGCACAATGCGCGAGTACCTGCAAATGCTTCAAGCGAAAATTGCGATAGCAAACAAACACACGAACATTCCATTCATACCCAAATGCATTCGCACACGCATACTCGTACAAACAGACGGCAGGATGTCGTGCAATGTGAATTTGCACCCAACACACTCCCCCTCAGCCTGCCGGCTGCATCCCTATCATTCCATACTAGTTCATGCTCATTCCACTCATGCACACACAACGCCAATGAGGCTCATCCGCAAGCCTCTTGGTGAGGAAGTCTGCTGGCTGCTGGTGGGTCTTGATGTAGATCGGATTCACCGTCCCCCTCTTCACCTCCTTACGCAACCAGTGCCACTTGATACGCATGTGCTTGTTCAGCCCATGAAGCACAGCGTTCCTGGCCATCCCAAGAGCTCCCTTGCTTTCACAAAACAGCGGCGTAGCAACGTCGTGCTCCTGGCCAATCTCCTCTAACAGCCTCCTCAGCTAAATCACCTCCTTCACCCCATGAAACATTGCCATGTACTCTGACTCCACGGAAGAGAGTGCTGTCTCCGTCTGCTTCTTTGACCTCCAACTAACTGGTCCTCCCCCAACTACGCAGATGTATCCTCCCACTGATGAGGAATCCTCCTTCTCAGAGGCCCACGTAGCATCGGTAAAGCAAGTGAGAAAGAGCTTGCCTTCTCCAAGCCTCTCCCCCTTCTCTTTCAGCACCTCAACCCCTTTCTGCTTCACCTGTGCAGATGCAGAGTATTGAACTCCAATGCTTGGGTGAGAGTTCAGATACTTCACCACACGCTCAGCTGCATCCACCTGCTCCTCTGATGGATTCTGCACCACCCTAGCCAGCTGCCCAACCGAGAAAGAGATGTCGGGCCTCGTGTGAACTGCTGCATACAAGAGGCTGCCCACCAAGGACTGAAATTGTTGCTGCTCCTCGGCTTCAACCCCTTCATCCTCTGCAGCTTTCACAAGCTTGAGTTCTGCTGGCAGGGGAGTTGCAACCTTGCGCTCATTCTCAATTCCGTACTTCTCCCCAAGCTCCTTGATGAACTTCTCCTGGTGCAGCTTCAACCACCTGTGATCCAGATCCCTCTCCACGTGCATCCCGAGGTAGTACTTTACCTCCCCAAGGTTCTTGCACTTGAAGTTCTCCATCAGCTGCTGCTGCACCTTCTGAATCTCCTTCATGCTGCTGCTAAAGAGAAGAATGTCATCCACATAGACCAGAAACAGCACCAGCTTCTCCCCCTCCCCCTTGAGAAAGAGGCTCTCCTCATAGCTGCTGGTCCTGAATCCCATCTCCTCTAAAACAGCTGCCAACTTCAGGTACCAGCAGCGTGGCGCCTGCTTCAAGCCGTAGATGGACTTTTTCAGCTTGCACACCCTGCCCGTACCATCCTCATACCCAGGCGGCTGCGTCATGTACACATCCTCCTCTAAAATCCCATTGAGGAATGCCGTTGATATATCCATCTGGATAATGAACTTCCCACTAACGGCTGCATCTGCCAACAAGACACGAAGGGTAGGGGGTTTGGCAGTGGGAGCAAAGATCTCATTGAAGTCCCGGTTCTCCTTCTGCATAAACCCCTTAGCCACCAGCCTACTTTTGTAGATGGTGACCTGCCCCTTGTGGTCAGTCTTGATCCTTAGCACCCACTTGCATTGTACCGCTTTCTTTCCCTCAGGCAGCACCACTAGTTCCCAAGTCCCATTCTCCAGCAGGCTCTGGTACTCAGCATCCCTGAAAGCTAGCCATTTCTCCCTATCTGGGCCAGCTAATGCCTCCTCCATGCTAGCTGGTTCCTCTGGTGCAGGGGCAAGAAAGCAGTAGGCAGGTTCATCCTCCTCATCCGGATCATAGCCATGCGGTAGAATCAGCAATGCCTCCTCGGTCCCAAGCTGCTGCTCAGCTACATCAGCTCCTGTAGTCAGCTTCATAGTAGCCATACGGGTACGTCCTGGCCTGGAGACGGGTGTCTCCCATCCCCTCATAACAACACCCTTCGGCTTCTTTGTTTTTCCCTGCAGCTCCACTAGTGCTACCGCTAGTCTCCACACCATCACCTCCACTAGCAGGTACCTCCTGCACCTTCTCTTTATTACCACCCTCTACAGCTGCCTCCTCTCCCTCCTCCCACACACTAGGAGTCAGGTCCAGCTGCATGGTGATCTGCTCCATCTGCTGGGACACCCTGGCCTCCGGCTGTTTCTCCCAGCTCCCATACATCATGCCCTCAACAAACTTCACATCCCTGCTGTCAAACAACACACCCTTGGAAGGTTCCCACAGCAGCCATCCCTTGCTCTCAGCAGCCAGCCCCAAACGCACACACCAGATTGCACTTGCCCCCAACTTACTGCGGTAGGTCTTGGGGACGTGGGCGACTGCCATGCAACCGAACACCCTCAGCATGTCCACCGGCGGCTTCCTCCCAAGCCACCTCTCCAACGGCACTCACGAGTCATCCCCAACCTTGGTGAGTACCCTGTTCCTAGCGACGGTAGCGTGCCGAACAGCATGGGGCCACATCAAGTTGCCCGGCCCAGATTCTATGAGCAGCGCCCTAGCTGTCTCCAGAATTGTCCGGTTTCCCGTTCTGCTACACCGTTGGACTGTGGGGTGTAAGCCGCGGTCAGCTCCCTCTGGATGCTCTGCTTCTTGAGCCAGGCCGTCATCTCAGCTCCAAGGAACTCACCACCCCGATCCGTCCTAATCCGCTTCACCACACACTCCTCTTGCTTCTCCACGAACGGCAGCCAATCGTCCCGTATCGTAGAGGCGGCGTGATCTTTCTGCTTCAGTGGATATGCCCACATAAGCCTGCTCCAGTCATCCACTATGGTTAGGAAATACCGCTCCCCCTTGTGCCCTTGAACAGGCAGCGGCCCCACCAAGTCCATGTGGACCAGCTCCAACGGCTTTTTGCTCCTGCCAGCCAGACTATGGAAGGGGAAACGAGTGAACTTTGAAAGGAGGCAAATTTCACAGTTATCATCGGGTGGTTGTCCGTTCAGCTTCAAGCCCTTAACGGCTCCATCCTTCTCCAGTTGCTTCAGCAAAGGCATTGCCACATGCCCCAAACGTCGGTGTGCCGTTGCCCAATCTGTCTCCCCAGATCTGGCCGACACTTTCACACCAACCCCTCCAACGGCGTTGCACTTCCCCTGGGATGCAGACCCCTCTTCAGCCTGCCCCCCACCGTGCCATGCCAGCGCCGGCAGCTGCCACATAGATCTGTACACGTCCTTGCTCTCGTGCAGATCCCAAAGCACCCGATTGCCCAGCTTCCCCTTATAAGTGCGAGCCCCATCTGTGTTGGTGTTCACCCCAGCCTTACCAAGCTTACGGAGGGAGATAAGGTTGGCCTTCAGGTCAGGGACGAGGAGAACGTCGTGCAGCACCACTGGCTTGCCATCCGCTCCCTTAAATGCAGCTCGTCCCGCACCAGCCACCTTCAACATGTGTCCAGAGGCAGAGCACACCTCGTTAATCGGTGCAGCGCGTACGTCGTCCAGCAGGTCCTTGCGCGGCGTCATTGTCCAAGCAGCGCCCGTGTCCAACACCCAATAGTCCAGGGGGTGCAGCTCTGCTCCAACCTTAGCAGATGCGTCTCCTTGCTCCCCTTTTTCTCCCACATGGAAGAATTGGCCCGCGGTGCGCTCCTTCTTCTTCTCCACACCGCCGTTGCCCTTCGGGTTGTTGTCGGACGAATCAGCGACCATGTTGGCACCGTTTTTCTGGTTCCTCCGCGCGCCGCCATCGTGGTGACGAATCTGGGGGGTCCATCCATCGGGTTTCTTATAGCACAAAAACCAGGGGTGCCCTTCCTTCTCACAATGCCAGCAACTCCCTTTCATTTTGCCACCAGCACCCGACTTGCCCCCACGTCCAGATTTCGCATTGCGACCCCAACCGGTACCTCCTTGTTGGTCGTTGGAGTCGTCGTCTTTCTTTGCACCGCGTCCAGCACCACCGAAGCCACGTCCTTTGCCACGTCGGCTCCCTTGCATCCCGTAGCCGCTGCTGCCGTTGTCTCCACCCCTCAGTTGGCGGCGACGGAGGTCCTCCTCCAGAATCTTCGTCCGCACCCACTCGAGCGTCAACAAGCTCTGGTTCTGCGGCAGGCTCAATCCGCTTGTGAATTGAAGCCACGATTCCGGCAGCAGCGAGAGCATCTTCAGGCACTTGGTCTGCTCCGGGTAGGTGATTCCCGCGATCGCCAGCTTCGCGTAGAGATCACGCATCTTGTCTAGGATGGGTTGTACCGGCTCTCCCTCGCTTAGGCGCAACACGGACAGCTCCCTCTCCATCATGAGCGTCGCAGCGACGGAGGTAGGGGCGTGCAGCTCCTTCAACACCGTCCACGCGTTCGGACCGCACTCAACCTCCGGCAGCAGGTGCATGACGTGGTGACGCTGGTTCAGCTCCAAACTCTGCGACATCAAGTAGTAGCCAGCCGAGGCGCGCTCGTCCCAATCTTCCTGAAGGGCGGGGTCACTCGGTTTACGCTCCTCCCCAATCATTAGTTTCACCAATCGATCTGACGGAAAAAAAGTTGCATTTTCCAGGCCCAATCATCATAGCCCTCACCATTGAACTTCTCGACGGTGAAGTTTTTCAGCACCTCCTTGATCAGCGAGCCCTGGCTTGTTCTCGCTCCCCTTGGCGCAGAAACACCAGAATCATGGCTGCCGCTACGATCTTGGGCTGAAGATTCACCAGCTACCGCCGAGGTGTTCCCCGCCATAGCTACCTATAACGAGGATCACTATAACGCAGCTCTGATACCAGCTTGTTGGTGTAAGGGCCTAATAAACTCAAGCTATTAAGACTTTATCACACTTAAAACCTCTCCTCGGGGTCACCTCCAAAGGGTCCTTGGGTGCCTGGTACAAGACCAGCCCCTATCCTCGGGTCCGAGTTTGTAGAGAGAGGGATCGAGAATGACTTAGTCAAAATAACAAGAGTACCTTGAACGTCGCGCAGCGTATCGTGCAGACCGTCGACCTGATTAAGCTGAGAATTTCCTATATCGAAGCTCACTCCAAGAGCTTTAAAATAAGCCAAGTTGCCTCGCAGAAAGTTCTGCCATTACAAAGTTATGGCTCGAATAGCGTTTGCCTAGCGTTGGAGTGCTAGCGTACTAGCGTTGACTCGGGTAGCATTCCGCCGTCGCACCGCGTAGAAACGAAATTCCAGGAAGGGTGGAATTCCCTTGAATCAAATTGACTATATTCAGAGAAGGAATAAATAGCTCTAGCTAGCAAGGACCTTGGGAATCAACCTGGGAACAACCAAGGATGATCCCAAACAATTCCAAGCAACATAACCAACCTGGCTGGACAAAACAGCAGGTGGTAGGTTGGTAAACAACCTCTGGTTCTGTTTTTCCAACCTGGGAGAACAACAACCAGGTTCAGGTCCTAAAAACAGAACCTGTTTTGTCTTTGCCCAACCAGCCAAATGCTGGTTCCGCTGGTTTCCCCTGGCCATGTAGCATGCAGATACAGACAAACAACATCCAACCTTCACCTAAATTGTACCCCTATAGTGCCTGCCCTGCTACACTATAGTCAACCAAACAAAACAGTACAATTTCGAGTTGGATAGAACTGAATCTGCACAATCAATTCAACCGAACCGCAAAGCTTCCACCTTGGGTTCCTTTGCAAGCTCGTCCTTTCTGCCTGTACTGTTCATAGTGCGTACAATGTTGTGCCGAAGCGCATAATGCGCGAGTACCTGCAAATGCTTCTAGCAAAAATTGCGAAAGCAAACGAACACACGAACATTCCATTCACACCCAAATGCATTCGCACACGCATACTCATACAAACAGACGGCAGGATGTCGTGCAATGTGAATTTGCACCCAACACACTCCCCCTCAGCCTGCCGACTGCATCCCCATCATTCCATACTAGTTCATGCTCATTCCACTCATTCGTACACAACGCCAATGAGGCTCATCCGCAAGCCTCTTGGTGAGGAAGTCTGCTGGCTGCTGGTGAGTCTTGATGTAGATCGGATTCACCGTCCCCCTCTTCACCTCCTTACGCAACCAGTGCCACTTGATACGCATGTGCTTGTTCAGCCCATGAAGCACAGCATTCCTTGCCATCCCAAGAGCTCCCTTGCTATCACAAAACAGCGGCGTAGCAACCTTTTGCTCCTGGCCAATCTCCTCTAACAGCCTCCTCAGCCAAATCACCTCCTTCACCCCATGGAACATCGCCATGTACTCTGATTCCACAGAAGAGAGTGCTGTCTCCGTCTGCTTCTTTGACCTCCAACTAACAGGTCCTCCTTCAACTACGCAGATGTATCCTCCCACTGATGAGGAATCCTCCTTCTCAGAGGCCCACGTAGCATCGGTAAAGCAAGTGAGAAAGAGCTTGCCTTCTCCAAGCCTCTCCCCCTTTCTCTTTCAGCATCTCAACCCCTTTCTGCTTCACCTGTGCAGATGCGGAGTATTGAACTCCAATGCTTGGGTGAGAGTTCAGATTCTGCACCACCCTAGCCAGCTGCCCAACCGAGAAAGAGATGTCGGGCCTCGTGTGAACTGCTGCATACAAGAGGCTGCCCACCAAGGACTGAAATTGCTGCTGCTCCTCGGCTTCAACCCCTTCATCCTCTGCAGCTTTCACAAGCTTGAATTCTGCTGGCAGGGGAGTTGCAACCTTGCGCTCATTCTCAATTCCGTACTTCTCCCCTAGCTCCTTGATGAACTTCTCCTGGTGCAGCTTCAACCACCTGTGATCCAGATCCCTCTCCACATGCATCCCGAGATAGTACTTTACCTCCCGAAGGTTCTTGCACTTGAAGTTCTCCATCAGCTGCTGCTGCACCTTCTGGATCTCCTTCATGCAGCTGCTAAAGAGAAGAATATCGTCCACATAGACCAGAAATAGCACCAGCTTCTCCCCCTCCCCCTTGAGAAAGAGGCTCTCATCACAGCTGCTGGTCCTGAATCCCATCCCCTCTAAAACAGCTGCCAACTTCTAGTACCAGCAGCGTGGCGCCTGCTTCAAGCCGTAGATGGACTTTTTCAGCTTGCACACCCTGCCCGTACCATCCTCATACCCAGGCGGCTGCGTCATGTACACATCCTCCTCTAAAATCCCATTGAGGAATGCCGTAGATACATCCATCTGAATGATGAATTTCCCACTAACGGTTGCATCTGCCAACAAGACACGAAGGGTGGGGGGTTTGGCAGTGGGAGCAAAGATCTCATTGAAGTCCCGCTTCTCCTTCTGCATAAACCCCTTAGCCACCAGCTAACTCTTGTAGATGGTGACCTGTCCCTTGTCATCGGTCTTGATCCTTAGCACCCACTTGCACTCTACGGCTTTCTTCCCCTCAGGCAGCACCACCAGCTCCCATGTCCCATTCTCTAGCAGGCTTTGGTACTCAGCATCCCTGGAAACCAGCCACTTCTCACTATCTGGGCCAGCTAATGCCTCCTCCATGCTAGCTGGTTCCTCTGGTGCAGGGGCAAGAAAACAGTAGGCAGGTTCATCCTCCTCATCCGGATCATAGCCATGCGGTAGAATCAGCAATGCCTCCTCTGTCCCAAGCAGCTGCTCTGCTACATCAGCTCCTGCAGTCAGCTTCTTAGTAGCCCTGCGGGAACCTCCTGGCCTGAAGACGGGTGTCTCCCATCCTCTCATAGCAACACCCTTCGGCTTCTTAGTTTTTCCCTACTGCTGCTCTCCTGCCTCGGATCCAGCAGCTCCACTAGTGCTACCGCTAGTCTCCACACCATCACCTCCACCAGCAGGTGCCTCCTGCACCTTCTCTCCATCACCACCCTCTGCAGCTACCTCCTCTCCCTTCTCCCACACACTAGGAGTCAGGTCCAGCTACATGGTGATCTGCTCCATCTGCTGGGACACCCTGGCCTCTGGCTGTTTCTCCCAGCTCCCATACATCATGCCCTCAACAAAATTCACATCCCTGCTGTCAAACAACACACCCTTGGAAGGTTCCCACAGCAGCCATCCCTTGCTCTCAGCAGCCAGCCCCAAATGCACACACCAGATTGCACTTGCCCCCAACTTACTGCGGTAGGTCTTGGGGACGTGGGCGACTGCCATGCAACCGAACACCCTCAGCATGTCCACCGGCGGCTTCCTCCCAAGCCACCTTTACAACGGCACCCACGAGTCATCCCCAACCTTGGTGAGTACCCTGTTCCTAGCGACGGTAGCGTGCCGAACAGCATGGGGCCACATCAAGTTGCCCAGCCCAGATTCTATGAGCAGCGCCCTAGCTGTCTCCAGAATTGTCCGGTTCGCCCGTTCTGGTACACCGTCAGACTGTGGGGTGTAAGCCGTGGTCAGCTCCCTCTGGATGCCCTGCTTCTTGAGCCAGGCCGTCATCTCAGCTCCAAGGAACTCACCACCCCGATCTGTCCTAATCCGCTTCACCACAGACTCCGCTTGCTCCTCTACGAATGGCAGCCAATCTTCCCGTATCGTAAAGGCGGCATGGTCCTTCTGCTTCAGCGGATATGCCCACATAAGCCTGCTCCAATCATCCACTATGGTTAGAAAGTACCGCTCCCCCTTGAGTCCCTGAACCGGCAGCGGCCCCACCATGTCCATGTGGACCAGCTCCGACGGCTTCTTGCTCCTGCCACCCACACTATGGAAGGGGAAACGGGTAAACTTTGAGAGCAAACAGATTTCACAATTCTCATCACGTGGGTGTCCGTTCAGCTTCAGACCCTTAACAGCTCCATCTTTCTACAACTGCTTCAACAAGGGCATTGCCACATGCCCCAAGCGTCGGTGTGCCGTTGCCCAATCCGTCTCCCCAGATCTGGCCGACACTTTCACACCAACCCCTCCAACGGCATTGCACTCCCCCTGGGATGCAGACCCCTCTCCAGCCTGCCCCCCACCACGCCACGCCAACGCCGGCAGCTGCCACATGGATCTGTACACGTCCGTGCTCTCGTGCAGATCCCAAAGCACCCGATTGCCCAGCTGCCCGTTGTAAGTGCGTGCCCCATCCGTGCTAGTGCTCACCCCAGCCTTGCCAAGCTTACGGAGGGAGATGAGGTTGGCCTTGAGTGCAGGAACGAGAAGAACGTCGTGCAGCACCACCGGCTTGCCATCCGCTCCCTTAAACACAGCTCGTCCTGCACAAGCCACCTTCACCGCGTGTCCAAAGGCGGAGCACACTTCGTTGATCGGTGCAGCGCGTACGTGGTCCAGCAGGTCCTTGCGCGGCGTCATCGTCCAAGCAGCGCCTGTGTCCAACACCCAATAATCCAGGAGGTGCAGCTCTGCTCCAACCTTGGCAGAGGCATCTTCTTGCTCCCCCTGCTCCCCCTGTTCTCCAATATGGAAGAACTGGCCCGCGGTGCGCTCCTTCTTTTCCGCACCGCCATTGCTCTTCAAGTTGTTGTCGGACGAATCGGCGACCATGCTCGCGCCGTTTTTCTGGTTCCTCCGCGCGCCGCCATCCCGGTGACGATTCTGGGGGGTCCATCCATCGGGTTTCTTATAGCACAAAAACCAGGGGCGCCCCTCCTTCTCACAATACCAGCAACTCCCTTTCATTTTGCCACCAGCGCCCGACTTGCCCCCACGTCCAGATTTCGCACCGCGACCCCAACCGGTACCTCCTTGTTGGTCGTTGGAGTCGTCGTCCTTCTTTGCACCACTTCCAGCACCACCGAAGCCACGTCCTCTGCCACGTCGGCTTCCTTGCATCCCATAGCCGCTGCTGTCGTCGTCTCCACCCCTCAGTTGGCGGCGACGGAAGTCCTCCTCCAGAATCTTTGTCCGCACCCACTCGAGTGTCCACGAGCTCTGGTTCTGCGGCAGGCTCAATCCGCTCGTGAATTGAAGCCACGATTCTGGCAGCAGCGAGAGCATCTTCAGGCACTTGGTCTGCTCCGGGTAGGTGATTCCCGCGGTCGCCAACTTCGCGTAGAGGTCGCGCAATTTGTCCAGGACAGGTTGCACAGGCTCTCCTTCGCTCAGGCGCAACGCGGACAGCACCCTCTCCAGCATCAACGTTGCAACAACGGAGGTCAAAGCGTGCAGCTCCCTCAACACGGTCCACGCCTTCGGACCGCACTCAACCTCCGGCAGCAGGTGCATGACGTGGTGATGCTGGTTCAGCTCCAAACTCTGCGACATCAAATTGTAGCCAGCCGAGGAGCGCTCGTCCCAATTGTCCTGCAGCGCGGGGTCAGTCGGTCTAGGCTCCTCCCCAATCATTAGTTTCAGCAATCCAATCTGACTGATATATATTTGCATTTTCCAGGCCCAATCATCATAGCCCTCACCATTGAACTTCTCGACGGTGAAATTCTTCAGCACCTCCTTGACCAGCCAGCCCTGGTTTGTTCGCGCTCCCCTTGGCGCTGAAACACTAGAATCATGGCTGCCGCTACGATCTTGGGCTGAAGATTCACCAGCTCCCGTGGAGGTGTTGCCCGCCATAGCTACCTATATCGAGGATCACTATAACGCAGCTCTGATACCAGCTTGTTGGTGTAAGGGCCTAATAAACTCAAGCTATTAAGACTTTATCAAACATAAAACCTCTCCTCGGGGTCACCTCCAAGGGTCCTTGGGTGCCTGGTACAAGACCAGCCCATATCCTCGGGTCCGAGTTTGTAGAGAGAGGAATCGAGAATGACTTAGTCAAAATAACAAGAGTACCTTGAATGTCGCGCAGCGTATCGTGCAGACCGTCGACCGGATTAAGCTGAGAATTTCCTATATCGAAGCTCACTCCAAGAGCTTTAAAATAAGCCAAGTTGCCTCGCGAAAGGTTTTGCCATTACGAAGTTATGGCTCGGACAGCGTTTGCCTAGCGTTGGAGTGCTAGCGGACTAGCGTTGACTCGGGTAGCATTCCGCCGTCGCACCGCGTAGAAACAAAATTCCAGGAAGGGAGGAATTCGCTTGGGTCAAAATTTACTATATTCAGGAACAAACAGAGAAGGAATAAATAGCTCTAGTTAGCAAGGACCTTGGGAATCAACCTGGGAACAACCAAGGATGATCCCAAATAATTCCAAGCAACAGACCAACCTGGCTGGACAAAACAGCAGGTGGTAGGTTGGTAAACAACCTCTGGTTCTGATTTTCCAACTTGGGAAAACAACAACCAGGTTCAGGTCCTAAAAACAGAACCTGTTTTGTCTTTGCCCAACCAGCCAAATGCTGGTTCCGCTGGTTTCCCCTGGCCCTGTAGCATGCAGATACAGACGAACAACATCCAACCTTCACCTAAATTGTACCTCTATAGTGCCTGCCCTGCTATACGATAGTCAACCAAACAAAACAGTACAATTTCGAGTTAGATAGAACTGAATCTGCACAATCAATTCAACCGAACCGCAAAGCTTCCATCTTGGGTTCCTTTGCGATCTCGTCCTTTCTGCCTGTACTGTTCATAGCGCGTACAATGTTGTGCCGAAGCGCATAATGCGCGAGTACCTGCAAATGCTTCGAGCCAAAATTGTGAAAGCAAACAAATATACGAACATTCCATTCACACCCAAATGCATTCGCACATGCATACTCATACAAACAGACGGCAGGATGTCGTGCAATGTGAATTTGCACCCAACACTACGCTGCTAGTCTCGTTGCTGAGTCTGAGTCTATCTGTCCTCCTTCCGTCGGGGGTGAGTGTGCTGTTAGCACGGACGTCCTTGAGGACAGGCAGGAGGAGTTACAGTGCTTTGCGGCTGCTTTGCCCCATCTCGTGTCCACGCTGATTGCCCCTAAGGGAGACCCGGATGCACCAGACATCCCGACTCCTCGCTCGTACGCTGAGGCGATCGAGGGTCCCTACTCCTCTCAGTGGCAGTCGGCCATGGACGCAGAGATAGATGGCTTCCTGGAAGTCGACAGGCACCTACATCGACGAGGTTCCCCCACCTGGGGCGAACATCTTCAGTGGCATGTGAATTCTCAGGGTAAAGCGGCCGCCGGGTTCTCCGTCTGTCTTCAAGGCGCGTTACGTGGCTCGAGGCTTCAGTTAGCGGCAGGGAGTTGACTTCTTTCAGACCTTCTCTCCCACCCCGAAGATGACCACTCTTCGGGTGCTGCTGCACATAGTCGCTCAGTGCGACTACGAGCTTCACTCTCTTGACTTCAGCACAGCTTTCCTGCAGGGTAGCCTGCACGAGGAGATCTGGCTGCGCCGCCCACCTGGCTTCACTGGGTCGTTTCCCCCTGGTACCCAATGGAGCCTCCGGTGGCCACTCTAGGGTCTCCGCAAGGCACCGCGTAAGTGGCACGACACACTGAGCACTACACTTGCGGCTCTTGGGTTTGCTCCTTCTACAGCCGACCCGTCGTTGTTTATGCGCACCGACACCTCTTTGCCGCGGTTCTATATCCTCGTGTACGTCGACGACTTGGTCTTTGCCACTGCTGACATTGCTGGACTCGCCCACGTGAAGTCCGAGCTGCAGAAGAGACACACGTGCACAGACCTGGGTGAATTGCAAAGCTACCTTGGCTTGCAGATCACCCGTGACAGAGCACGCCGCACCATTACCCTGACTCAGTCACACATGGTGCAGCAGGTCCTTCAGCGCTTCGGCTTCACGTACTCCTCGCCTCAGGCCACTCCTCTGTCTACTCGCCACTCGCTCTCAGCTCTGCCTTCGGATGAGTCCGTAGAGCCAAGTGGCCCGTACCAAGAGCTTGTTGGCTGCCTCATGTACCTGTTATAGTCACAGTAGGCTCCAATGTGCCTAAAACGAAAGATAGAGTGCACAGTCGGATTTCTGCATAGCGGCTTCAAACGTTCATAGCGATCTTCTCACAACTCTAAATGACTTCATTCAACTTGGATCTGAAGCGCCTCAACGTCGCCTACAATCGGACATTTAAATCGCACGCTTTCATTAAGAACTGACGACAGAGCGTCGGTTTGAACGAACGGCACTATGGCAGCAACATAGTCTTAGAACACAAGATAGGAAGAGTTAGGAAGAGTTACGAGTTGGGAATGACTCCCAGCTTCTACAAACCCCAAGAGCCGAGGTACAGTGATGTGGAACAGTGCCACATTGTCCCCAATCACGAAGGGTCTCGAAACTACCCTTCACTAGGGCCTACACCATGTGAAATGCTACACTACACAAAGTAATGTAACTATCTTCATATCTTGAGGTGCACCCTTTTGGCGAGCTTCGAAATCACTTGAGGCTTGACATCAAGGCTCGGGCTCTTCATCACAAACTCATCCTTGAGTTCTTAATGAGTCTTCTGCACACATCTGCGACACGCCGAACGTTCAACACGGGACAAAATAGAAACTGCGCACGACAAAATAGAAACCGCGCGCGAGACACAAACGACTGCGTAACACGCGTCTAGCGATAACTCGCTATTGACTTGACACACACACTCGATATCATGACTCAACATTCACACACAATTATAAGCATGAAATATATATTATCCCATGCCCTCATACCATTCCATACACACACACATGCACGCATACGGACAACAAGCCGAGTGCAAACCGTAGGGTTGCACCAACAAACTCCCCCTCGGATTGTTGGCCTTAGGATATGTTGCTCTCTCAGTTCAGAGCCATCCCAGCCAGCTTGCAACACTTCTAATGCTGCTGCTCCACCAGCCTCCTAGTCATCATGTCAGCCGGCTGCCCCGTGGTCTTCACGTACCGCAACTCAACTTCACCCGCAGTCACCATGCTCCTCGTCCAATGCCACTTCACCCTCATGTGCTTTGTGAGTCCATGCAACAAAGGGGTTCTTAGCAAGAGCAATGGCACCCTGGCTGTCACAGTAGAGTGGGGTTGGTCCTTGTTGCTCCTCTTCCAATTCAGCCAACAAACGCCGCTGCCACACAATCTCCCGTACGGCACGGAAGAGTGCCATGCACTCGGACTCCACCGAGCTCAAAGCTTGGTCAACCTGCTTCTTGCTCTCCCAAGCAGTTGGGCCTCCACCAACACAGCATATGAAGCCTCCCACACTTGTCATGTCCTCAGGTTCCGATGCATATGAAGCATCCGAGTAGGCGGTGAAGAACAAACACCCGGGCTCAACACCATCCGCACCCTTTTGGCGCCTTTGTGCCGCCGCCGAGTATTGCAGCCCAACGGTCGGTGTTTGGCCAAGATACTTTGCCACCCTCAGTCCAGTTGCTACCTGCTCCTCATTAGGGCATTGCACAACCCTAGCCAGCTGCCCGGTAGCAAACGCGTCGTCCGGTCGGGTGTTTACCGCCGCATACGTGAGGCTGCCCACCAACGAGTGAAAACGGCGCCTCTCCTGTTCTCCAACGCTCTCCTCCTCTGGCCCCTTCACACACTTGAACCCAGAGGGAAAGGGAGTAGCCACATGACCTTCACTCTGGCCGAAGTTGGCGGCCAACGCCTCCAGGTACTTCCGTTGGTGCACTCGCATGCTCCGCTTCTCCACGTCTCGTTCGATGTGGAGCCCAAGGTAGAAGTTCACGTCACCAAGGGACTTGCACTTGAACTTTTCTTGCAGCTTCAGCATCACGTCCTTCACTAGGTCAGAAGAGGGTGAGAAGATGAGGATGTCATCCATGTACACCACCATGAAGCTCCTCTGCTCCCCGTCGCCAAGCATGAACAAGGAGTGATCGGCCGTTGAGGGAGTGAAGCCGATCCCCTCCAACACTTCGCGCAGCTTCATGTACGATTGCTTAGGGGCCTGCTTCAGCCCATAGAAGGCCTTCTTCAGCTTCCAAATTCTGCCACTACCATCGTCAAACCCCTCTGGCTGCACCATAAAAATCTCCTCCTCAAGGATGCCGTTAAGGAATGCCGTTACGATATCCATTTGTTTTACTACCCATCCTTTGATGGTGGCTCCCGCGAATAGGGTTCGCAGCGTCGTCGGCTTCACCACAGGGGCAAACAGCTTCTTGAAGTGCACCTTCTCCTTCTGCTGGTACCCCTTGGCTACAAGCCTAGACTTGTAGCGCTCGATCTTGCCGTCGGCATCCGACTTGATTTTGAAGAGCCACTTGGACGTTATCGCCGTACGCCCCTCCGGTAGCTCCACCAATTTAAACGTGTCGTTCTCCTCAATGCTCTTCACCTCACTCTCCATGGCCTTCTTCCACTCCTAAGCATCACTACTCTCCAAAGCCTCCTTGAGAGTTTCTGGTTCTCCCGGCATCTCCACCGGAGAGAAGAACACGAAGGCACACTCCTCGTAGTCACTCTCCTCGTCGTCTCTGACCATCATTGCCGCTCCGGCCAGGGCTGTCTTGCCCTGCTTTCCCAGTGCATCATAAGTCAGCCTATTAGGGGGTTGAACTCTCCTCTTCCCCCTTCCTTCCTCCTCAGCTGCAGGGACTTGAAGGCCTTGGTGTTGCTGCGGTGTGGCTCGAATCCGTGGAGCACTCATAGTACGGGAAGGGAGTGACGGTGCACGATCGCTCACTTGCTGCACCTCCTCCTCTTCTTCCGCTGCATCATTGGCCTCCTCTTCCCCATTCACAAGGGAGGATTGCCTCGTGGTTGTGCTGCCGCTGCTCAGCTCCAACGGCAGCTCCACATGCTCCAAACCGGAACTCTTCACTTCCCCAAACCGCACGCCTATCTTCGCCTCATTCTCCGCCTTCCAATCCTTGTACATGAAGTTCTCCATGAACTTGCAGTCCCTGCTCACCAAGAACTTCTTGGTGAATGGGTCCCAAAGAAGCCATCCCTTGCTGTTTTGAGCCATGCCCAAGTGTACGGCCCACACCGCCTTGGCACCAAGCTTGTTGTGCCGAAGATGCTTAGGCACGAGCACCATGCACATGCACCCGAACACTCGAAGCATATCCACCTTTGGCTTTCTTCCAAGCCACTCCACATAGGGCACCCATTTGTCTGCTCCCACGTGAGTCAAAACTCTGTTCTTGGCCACACATGCGCTCCGCACCGCATCAGGCCAGAAATAGTCGGGTAGCCCGGCTTCAATGAGCAACCCGCGTGCCGCCTCCATAATCGTTCGATTCGCTCGCTCGGCGATGCCGTTCATTGCAGGGGAGTATGGCATAGTGAGGGAGTGCCGAATACCATTCTTCTTCAGCCACAACCCAAACTCCTTGCTCAGGAACTCTCCCCCTCGATCGGTGCGGATTAACTTGACTAGACAGTCTTGTTGCCGCTCCACCATCGGGAACCAATCCGTCTTCAACGTTTCAGTCACGTCGCTCTTTTGGCCAGCACATACACCCAAGTCATGCGGGTGTAGACGTCGACAATGGTGAGAAAATACTCAGCTCCAGCAGCTCCAGGCTTCAGGGGGCCCACCACGTCCATCACCACCTCATCAACCGGTGCCTTAGCCGTCGCCTCCGAACTAGAGAACGGGAATCGGGTGAACTTGGCTTGCATGCACGTCGGGCAGCCAAGTACCTCATTGGGCTCCCCCTTCACACGTATGCTAGCAACCATCTCATTCTTCACTAGCTGCTGCAAGATGGGCAGGGCCACATGCCCATGCGCCGATGCAAGGTGAGCCAATCACACTCCCCCGTAGCCGAAGTTGGATTGGAGAATGCCGCGCTCGCAATAGTGCCCCACATACTCTCTCCGTAGTCCTCCTTTGCTGCTTCCTCGGGGTTCTCCTCACCCTTTTGCTGCTCCTTGGATGCTGCACCACTCTCCTGTAGGTTCACTGAACTTGCTGGTCCTCCAGGTTTGCTCTTCTTGAGCTCATTCTCCTTAGCGCGACCGTTCGCGCCATCGTCGCTACCAACCGCTCCATCCTTGGTGCTGATGCTTGCTGCCACTTGCCTCTTCTTAGGCATAGGGACCACTGGGATCTGCCACATCTCGTTGTAGACATCCCTATCCTCATTTTTTTTTTTTTTTTTTTTTTGATAATTGAAAGTATATACCGAGTGTACAAGCATATACTGACAAGAACGGTCGTAACCGTGCGTGAGGAACTAGGGGAAACCCCTTGCTCCAGATAAGATTCTAGGGCCGAGTGTTATTGGCCCTCCGTGCCGACCATAATGCTGCAAAGCCACTCTTCCACCTTCCCTTGCCAACCTCCCTGATTTTCCCAAGCATGTTCCGCTCCTCCGATGAATCCTGCTGCCTCCGCTTCTGCCACGTTGGCCCCGATCTGTGGGTGTACAGTCTCACATGCTGCCGAAATGCCACCTCAATCCGTCTCAAGACTCGTTGTGTCCGAAACTTTTGCCCCCTGAAGACCGCTTCACACCGCTCGAGCCATACTTGGTGCAAAGTGATTGATATCAACGTCAGCTCCGGAAAAGCTGAGCTGGTTCCAGCCTCCTGAAACAGAAGATCACCCAGCGTGACTGTCGTGCGGCTGGGATTTAGCATGCCCAGAGCTCGCCGAAGGGCCCCGGAAACCATCTGGATCTTGGGGCAGAGGACCAGGCAGTGCTCCAAAGTCTCAGTTTCCCCGCAATAAGGGCACACCGGCTTGCTGCTGAGGAACGCCAGTCTCTCCCCCACTTGCAGATTCAGACCGTGAATTCTGGTAAGCACATCACGTGGACGGTTAGGAACCGCCAGCGAGTCTCGCGTGTTTACAGCCCGTTTCCAATCAATGACACCACCCCAGCGTGCCGCCCATTTTGCACGCTTGTAGGACTCCTTCCGGGCCTCTACCCAACCTTCCTTCATCTTCTTCAAGGGAATTATGTGCCCCTCCTCCAGGATCACCAGTTGCTGAAGCGAGTCAGCCGAACAGGGGAGTACGGTCGGAAAGCCTAACTCTCTGCACCACCTAGCTGGTATCGACCCCACAGCTTTCAGTGCCAGCTTCGCCGGGCCACTGCTGCCCAGGAGTGCCGTTAGCTCTGTAACCGACTTCTGCAATAGCACCCCATCCTCACTTCGTGCGAATAAATCCCCAAGCCGCAGGTCCCATAGCTTCCTGGCATCCTTTTGTCCCCCGATCGGAGTGGTCCCGAGCATCAGTATGTTTTTGTTAAAAACAACCCGCTCCTGCAGGATCTCCTCTCTCGTTCTGGCTGGACCACGTAGACACAGCGGCGAGCCGGAGAGGCTTTCACACGTCTGCTTCCAGCGGACACTTCCGCCTTCCCAGTTTTTGAAGAGCTTTTCATGGGCCCCAAACGAGTCGACGCCCAGAGGAAGCTTCGCCGCCCGCTCCATCAAATCTTTCTTTAAGCAGTTATTTTCCGTGACGTATAATCCCGCCCTTCTCGCCGCCAGACAGGTGATAACAATCCCCGGGTCTCTAACTCCAATTCCGCCCGCCTCTCTCGTCGTGTATAGCAGAACTTTGCTCCAGAGAAAGAAACCTTTCGCCGCTGATACTCTATTGCCAGATAAGAAACCATGCAACATGCGCACCAAGTCCTCCCAGACCTCTGCAGGCGGCGGGTAGACTTGAGCTTGGAACGCGATCAACGGAGTAATGTAAAAATTCACCACCGATGCACGCGCCGCCGTCGTCAGGTACTTCTGCTTCCATTTCACCAGCTTTTCAGCGACGCGACCGATTGCCTTCTCCCATGTCGCTTGCCCATCCCCCGAGGGAGACACCCATACCCCCAGCAGGCGTTCAGCATCATTTGCACCGGCCCATTTGAAGTCAGACGAGCCGTCCGCCGCCTCTCCGATATTAATCCCCAGAGGTAACACCACGGATTTCCCTTTGTTTGTTGCCAGACCTGCTGCTTTTTCGAAATTGTCCAAAATCACTTCCGCCTTAACAATTTGCTCTTTCCCATGCAGAATGAGCGTCGTATCATCAGCGTAGCCGAGGTAGCTCAGCTGCTGCCCATCCTTGTCAAGCCCCAGCTTTGCCTTCTCCACCTCCTGAGCCAAAGGCTCCACCGCACACAGGAAGAGGTAAGGGGCAAGAGGGCATCCCTTCCGCACCCCCGAGACCACATTTAGTCCTTCCCCGAGCCAGCCGTTAACCAGCAGCTTCGTCGTGGTATTTTCATGCAGGCCCTGAATCCAGCCAACGTATCGCTCCGGAAACCCCATTTTTCGAAGCACCTGGAAGAGAAAATCTCTTGACACCGAGTCAAAGGCCTTCTGGAAATCAACCAATAGCATGTACCAGTCCATCTTCTCGTTTCTCGCCACATCAATGACGTCAGCCACCAGCGCGACCGCGTCAGACATCCCTATCCTCATGAAGGTCCCAAAGAATTGGATCGCCAAGCCCTGCGGTGTAGGTCTTGGCTCCCTTCGAGTTCGTGTCCATGCCGGCCTTTGCCAACCGCCGCACGGAGATCAGGTTCGCAGCAAGGCTGGGCACCCAAAGCACGTTCTTGAGGCCCACCATCTTCCCATCAGCACCCTTGAACATGGCCTTGCCCATGCCTTTCACCTCCGCTCGCTGCCCCAAAGCCGATGGGACATGCTTCACCGGTGACAGTTCGAGTTCGGTGAGCAGTCCGGGCGAGGTGTCATGCTATAGGTAGCGCCACTATCGATCACCCAATAGTCCAGGGGGTGTAGGGTCACCTTCCCCACAGCTGCTGGCTCCTCAAAGCCTTCATCCTTCTCTGGACCAGCTGGTACTTGCGTCGACACGAAGTAGAATAGACCCGGGTACCGATCGTCGCTCGGGTCCTTGTCGTTGTCTCCGCTCTTCATGTTTGCAGCTCCGCCACCGCGACCGCCACGGCCTCCACGGCCTCTTCCTCTCCCTCCTCCTGCTCCTCTACCCTCCTGGCCTTGAGCAGGGATCCATCCTTCAGGGAGTTTGAAGCAATCGCGCCACATGTGCCCGGTCTTGTGGCAATAGTGACATTCACCGTCAAATCGGCCGCGAACGCGACCGTAGCTCTTGCCGTCGCTGCCACTCCCGCGGCCTCCACTGAAGTTGCTGCCGCCAAACCTTCCTCCCCCTCGTCCTCTGCCTCTTCCACGGCCATATCCACGGCCAATGCTCACTGCCCCTGCGCCATCCGCACTTGCCAACTCACGGCGGCGGAAATCCTCTTGAAGGATAGTTCGCTTCACATCTTCAAGCGAGAGGTGGGGCAAGTCGCGAGTCAGGTTGATGATGACCAAGGACCATGACTCAGGGAGTAGGGCCAGCAACTTGGTCTTCTTTTGGAGCTCACTATAGTTCAAATCAGCTCCCTCAAGCTGAGTCAACAAGTCGAAGAATTTCTGCACCCCTTCTTCAACCGCTTCATCCTCCTTAATTCGTAACGTCGCCATTTGCCGTTCCAACACCACAGCTACCACCGCTGTTGCAGGAGCGTGTACACCCTTAAGAGCAGCCCATGCCTTTGGTCCTTTCTCTGGTTCACGCTGGAATGGCTTGATGTGACAGATCTGGCTGCTCCCCAACGCTTGCCCTAGTAGGAGGTAGCCTTGTGCGCTCTTCCGCACCCACGGGCTCTTCTCCGAGTCGTTCTCGGGGCGCTTCTCCGTTCCTTCCATCACCTCCAGCAGGTCATAGTGATCAAACACGTTTTCCATTCTGAAGCACCACTCAGCAAAGTTGTCACCGTTGAACTTGTCAAGGCCAAACACTCTAGGCTCGTCCCTAGATGGGCCAACACTTGGTTGCACGGG
The DNA here is from genome assembly GCA_948144175.1 of Closterium sp. NIES-65. Taxonomy (NCBI): domain Eukaryota; kingdom Viridiplantae; phylum Streptophyta; class Zygnematophyceae; order Desmidiales; family Closteriaceae; genus Closterium; species Closterium sp. NIES-65. The sequence goes on from CANXME010002068.1 coordinate 2,922,678, forward strand.
CGCCATGGCTGAGTCACGGGGTTGGCCTTGAGCTTGGGCTTCTCCACTGCCACCAGCACCTCTGCCACCCCTTTCCTCAGGTCCAGCCATTGTCGAAACTGCTCCAAGGGGCTCTGATACCACTTGTTATAGTCACAGTAGGCTCCAATGTGCCTAAAACGAGAGATAGAGTGCACAGTCGGATTTCTGCACAGCGGCTTCAAACGTTCATAGCGATCTGCTCACAACTCTAAATGACTTCATTCAACTTGGATCAAGAGCGCCTTAACGTCACCTACAATAGGTAATTTAAATCGCACGCTTTCATTAAGAACAGACGAGACAGCGTCGGTTTGAACGAACGGCACTATGGCAGCAACATAGTCTTAGAACACAAGATAGGAAGAGTTAGGAAGAGTTACGAGTTGGGAATGACTCCCAGCTCCTACATGTGAAGATCATTACTACAACAGGAGCTTAGAGTACTGGCTAGGCACGTGTGCTCGTGTGATGTCTGCGTTCGTTGGTCCTTAGACGTTTTCCTAGTGCTCACACTGCTTGCTAGTTCACGGGGCAATTTTGCAAGAGTTTCACTAGAGAAAGTTGTCAATAATGGTACAATGAAGTTGGCAATGCAAGACTACATCAGAGCTAGCATTCAGGTTGGTCGACTGCCAGCACAGCATGGTCGACCGCGTTCCAGCACGACTTGGTCGACCACGCTACAGCAGTGCAAAGTCGACAGCTTGCCAACGCTGCAGGTTGACGGTGTGCCAGCATTGCTCACGCAGGACAGCAGTGCACCCGCTTTGCAGGTGCGCGCAGATGATTGGCATGCAAAGTCTTGTCACCTGCACAGCGCACACACCACGTCAACCTCAGGCTAGCGACTGCCTCTCATCCGCCACGACGACCTCGGGATACCACCATGGAGGTCGGTCTCGCCAACTTCGCCTGGGTGACCGTCGCACTCCTTCGCAGAACCTCGTCACCCAGGTATCCTGGTCGTCCGGGCAACTATGTCGACCAGCTGCTCCTGTATGTGCTCGTCGACCTCCCAAGTCGACAACCACACCTGGTCGACCTCACCAGGTCGACCACTCCTCCGGTCGACCAGATCCAGGTCGACGTCACTCCTGGTCGACCAGTGCAGTTGTCAGCTACCCAAGTCGGCGTCACCAGGTCGACGCCCCTTCTACGTCGGCGCCGACTTCCAGACTGACCTCTTGAAGTTGGCGACCTCCCAAGTCGGCGACCTTGCAAGTCGGTGACCTTGCAAGTCGGTGACCTTGCAAGTCGGTGACCTTGCAAGTCGGCGCCGACTTCCAGGTCGACGTGCCACATCGCCGACCACCAGTTGAAGTCGGCCGCTGGCTTCCCAAGTCGGCGGTATTGCAGTGGCGCCGTGCAAGTCGACCAACCCCGTCGACCAGCTCGTCCAAGTCGGCGTCGCCCACTGCTGCAAGTCGGCTGTACCTTCCGTACACCCCACCACGAAGTCGGCTCCGCCCAAGCGTGGACGGGGCCAACACACAACTCCCGTTGACACTCCCCTGCCGCGTTCACGCTTGGCCCCCCAAAGTCCACTCGGCAGTACTCCTCGAAGAATAGCTCGTCGACGTGCACCCAACACACAGCACGTCGTCCACCGCACCAGCCATGCAAGAGGGCATGGCACCTACTGCTGCACGTTGTCATCTTCGTCGCCCACGTCGGCCAAGCGCACCTGGCCGATGGCGACGGAGCACCGGTTGAAGGCCGGATAGTGCAGCGCCTTCGTCAGGAAGTCGGTCGGCTGCTCAGTGGTCGGGATGTACCTCAGCGAGAACTTCCCGCGCTTCACCATGTGCTGCAGCCAGGCCTGTCGCCGCTCCATGTGCTTGAGGTTGCCCGTCAACCCCATGCCCTCGACGACTGTGATGGCCGACTTGTTGTCCACCCGAAGGACGGTCGGCTTCCCGGCATCCAGCTGCCGGAACTCTGCAAGAAGGAAGCGAAGTCGGCGTCCTTCCTCGCCGGCTTCGGTGGCTGCCACGTACTCCGACTCAGTCGATGACAACGTCGCACACTTGATGCGCTGGCTCGACCAGGAGACTGCGGCCCCTCCATAGACGAACACGTAGCCACCCGTGCTCGTCCTGTTCTGCTTGTCACCGGCGTCGTCGGCGTCCATGTATCCGACCAGCTCCAGCGACTCAGGTCCACCGCCGAACTCCAGTGCGGTGTCGCGCGTATTGGCGAGGTAGGCGAGGCAGCGGTCGACCTCGCGCCAGTGCTGGTCGCTCCTCACCGTGAGGCCGCTCCCTAGCTTGTTGCAGGCGAAGGCGATTTCCGGCCTCGTCGTCGTCGCCGCGAACTGCAGCGAGCCGACCTTCTGCCGGTACTCCTCTTCCTGCCGCTCCTGTGCCTCCCCGTCATCGAACGTGAGCTCGGCGTAGGCATCGACCGAGACCCGCGTCTTCAGGGTGCGCCCGGTCTGCTCCTCGTCGATGAAGCGCCTACGAAGCTTGTCGGCGTAGCCCTGCTGGTGCAGCCACAGCTTCCCCGCCGACCTGACGCGGACGATCTCCAGCCCGAGGTACTTCTGCACCGGCGAGATCTCACGCAGCTCGAAGGCGGCTTCCATAAGCTCCTTCAGCTCCTTCAACATCGCGGCGCTACTGCTGGCAGCAAGTAGGTCGTCGACGTAGACCAGCACCCAGCAGGCCACTCCGTCCTTTCCGTCCTTGAAGTAGAGAGCCTCGTCGACCTGGCTCTTCTTCCACCCGGCGCCGACCAGCACGTCATTGAGCGCCAAGTACCATAGCCGCGGCGACTGCTTTAGCCCGTACAGGCTCTTCAGCAGCTTGCACACCCGGCCGGTCCCGTCGTTGAAGTAGTCCGGCTGGGACATGTAGAGCACCCTGTTGAGCTTGCTCTGCAAGAAGGCGTTCTTCATGTCGAGCTGCATCAGGTTGAGGTTACGAACGGCGACGATGCTGAGGAAGATCCTCAGCGTGACGTAGCTGCCCACCGGCGCGAACGTCTCGTCGTAGTCGGTGCCGTACACCTGCGTGAAGCCCTTCACAACCAGCCTCGCCTTCTCGCGCTCGACGGTGTCGTCGACGTGGTACTTCGTCGTCAACACCCACCGGTTCTTCATGACGTTCACTCCCGGCGGACGTTCGACCAACTCCCACGTTCCCATGTTGAGGAGGCTGCGAATCTCCTCCTCCATGGCGGCCTTCACCGCCGGGCCCTTCCAGCTCGCCAACGCCTCCTTCACCGTCATCGTCGAGATGTCCCAACGGTGCTCGGGGTCGGCTAGCATGTCGGGGTCGAGCTCTGGAAACTCCTCATCCTCCTCGGCATCGTCGTACAGCAGGTCGTCGGCCTCATCGTCCACGTCGTACACCGTGGTGAAGGCAGCGGGGACGAAGAAGTCAGGCGGTCTCCGAAGTCGGCCTGAACGACGTGGTCCTGGCTGGACCTCCTCGGCGTCCCCTCCATCGTTGCTGTTGTCGCTGCCCTCGGCGTCCTGCTGCTCCTCAGCTGGCGTCCCAGCCGACTTCTCCCCTATGGTCGGTTCCCCTGCCGATTGCCCAGTCGCCGACTGCTCCTTGGTCGGCGTCACTGCTGCCTGCTCTTTTGTCGGCCGCTGGTCCTCGACCTGCTTCTCGACCTGCTCCTCCCCTGTCGACGTCGACTGCAATCCCACGTCGACCTGCCGCTCGTCACGTCGGCCACCGGCGATGCACTTGGCCGAAGGCGACGTCCCACTACTCCCCTCATCGCCGGAGGCCGACACCGAGGTCAGCCCACGCAGGTCGGCCACGAGGGGAGGGGCAGGGGTCGGAGGGGGAGGAGTAGGGGGGCGGACGTCCTCGACGTCCGTAATAGCAAGCTCACCAACCTCGGCAAGCAGTGGCAGCGTCGCCGACGAGGTGTCAGAGGGCGGGGTGGGCAACGAGCGGTCGGACACCGACCCGTACTCCGTCTTCCACTCGGCCAGCGACAGCTCCTCGTAGAACACCACATCCGACGTGGTGACCACCCGGTCGGCGTCGACGACGAGGAGCTCCCAGCCCTTGCTCGCCGCCGACACGCCAAGGTGCAGGCCCCACCTGGCCTTTGGCTGCAGCTTCCCACCACGCTGCTGCTCGGTGACTAAGAACTGCGCCATGCAGCCCCACACCCGCGCCAGCGACAAGTCGGGCTTCTTCCCGGTCAGCAGTTGGTACGGCGTCGTCCCCGGCGGCAGCGCCGACCTCTCAAGGCAGTTGCGGACCCAGATGGCCTGCCGGAGAGCGAGGTGCCACCAGTGGTGCTGCACGCCCATGTGCAGCAGCATTGTCCGCACCGACTCCACCACCGTCCTCATCTCCCGCTCCGCCATGCCGTTCTGCTGCGGGGTGTATGGGCAGGTCAGGTCGTGGACGATCCCCTTGCCGTTCACGAAGTCAGTGAACTGCTTCCCGAGGAACTCCCCTCCCCGGTCAGAGCGCAGCATTAACACCGACCTCTTCGTCTGCCGCTCAGCCACTGCCAGCCACTGCACGAACGCCGGCAACGCATCTGACTTCTTGGTGACCGGCTTCACCCACACGTAGCGGGTCTTGCGGTCCTTCAGCAACAAGAAGTACAGGCTGCCATCCTTGGCAGCCACGCGGAATGGCCCGCACAGGTCGATGTGCACGACGGCCAGCACATCGTCGGCGTCGGAGCCTTGGTCAGGGAAGGTGTGCCGCGCCAGCTTCCCGCCGACGCACGAGACACACGGGGAGTCGGCGCCCGTCGCCGACTTGGGGTCCAGCCCAATGGCGACCTCGTTCTTCGCCGAGCTCCGTATGGTGTCCATGCCGACATGTGCAAGCCGGGCATGCATACGGTCCGGCGTCGACTTCGTCTTCGAGACGATCGCCCGCAGAGCCACAACCTCCGTCGTGGGCGACGTCGACCTCGTTGAGCAGGGACGCAGGTCGGTGCAGAGGACACGCCCGGAGTACGTCGCCCGACCGCGCACCTCTCCCGTTGCCGAGACGAGCACCATCCCGTCGCCGTCCTCTTGCAGCTTCACGCCGTGCTCCTTAAGCTGGCCGGACGACAGCAAGTTCGCCCGCACACCCGGGACGTACAACACGTCGGGGATGAGGACCTGCTTCCCGGCCTCCCCTTGCAGGGCGACGGTGCCGCTGCCCTGAACGTCCTGCAGCGCCCCATTGAAGCCGCGCACGTGCTTGATGGAGCCACTCGGCTGCAGGTCAACGAAGGCTTCCTTCGTTCCCATCAGGTGTTGGGAGCAACCGCTGTCGAGCAGGACCACCGCCGGGTTCGCCTGCACAGCCGCCGCCACCGCCTGGAAGTCCTCTCCGGCCTCCGGCGCCAGAGAGATGGTCGGCTCCACGACGCCGACCAGCGAGCACGACGCCATCTTGTCGTCTCGCCCCTTGCCGCCTGCAACGGAGTCGGCGTCCTTCGCCGAAGTCGATGCCTTGGTCGACTGTTTCTCCTTGCGCGGATGATTTCCTCCACGACGAGGACGACGGCTGCCAGACCTCCCACGGCCGCCCTTGTCGTCGTTGTCGGAGTCACTGCGGTCGGGACAATCGAAGGAGAGGTGATCGGGGCTGTGGCAGATCCAGCACTCCCGATGTCGACCTCCTCCTCCTCGACCGCCGTCCTTGGTCGACTTCTTCTCGACCTCCTTGGTCGACTTCCAGCTACCGCTCCCGCCGCCACCAGACTGTCCGCGCTGTCCTGGTCGGCCTCCTTGCTTCGCAGGAGCGACGAAGTTGGCCTGTGCCAAGAGCTCCTGCGATCGCTCAGCCTCCTGCATCGCCTCGTCCTGCAGGATGTATGAGGTCAGGTTATCCTCGTTGAGCATCGCCCTTGTGCTCGGCGCCATAGACAGCCGCTTCAACAGGTTGTAGCTGCTAGAGAGACCCTGCATGACATGGGTGATGTACGACGCCGTGGAGTACTGCGCGCCGGCCATCCTGATGGTGGCGAGAATTCGCCTGGCTCGGTTGCAGTAGTCGGTCGCACTCTCCTCGTCGCCCATACGCAGGTGTGTCAGCTGTCCCTCCAGCTGGGCGATGAACAGTTCGTCGGTGACCTGGTACGTCGACTCAATGAAGTGCCACGCCCGGTGGCCGGCGTCGAGGTACTCCCGGCACCACTTCAAGGCGATCTGCACGCCCGGCGAGCAGCACCGCGAGATGACCGTGAAGGTCAACAGCTGCACGGCGCGAAACTCCGCACGCAGGTCGGGGTGGTGCTCACTCGGCGTCGCCACGGTCCCTCGGGCGAAGCCGATCAGCCCGGCCATCTCCAGCTGGGGCTCGATGGCTTCCTTCCAGGTGAGAATGTCGGGTCGACCGACCAGCGGAGGGGTGACCGAGATCCTGTCCGGCGTAAACTTGAAGTAGCCGTAGCTCGGTGCAATCCCACCTGCCGTCACCTGGGACGCCGTCATCGGCGACAGCCCACTTCGACGCCCACCGCCGTCACCATGTGAGGAGCCTGCAGCCGCCGACGACTGCATCCCTCTCGCCTGAACGCCGCCGGCTTCACCGGCGTGTATCACACCTCGTTGCCTCAACGTGCCTCCCTCACTGCTGCCGACCTGACCTCCACCGGCGTTGACGCCCACATCGACGCCGCCGTCGTTGTTCACCGGTCGAGGAGAGGCAGGTCGAGAAGGGGGATGCTCCGCCGCCCACACGGAGCGGAGTCCGGCCTCGACGACTGCCCAGGGTATCGCCCCATGCTCGTGGGCCTCATGGCGTCTCCTCGCATCCTCCAGCCGTCCCTCCAGGGTGTCCATCACCTCGGCGTCGCCTACACGCACGCTAGTGACTTCACGGCTGCCGGTCTACGAACACGATCGGTATGTGCTAAGTCGGCTAGACTGGACTACGTCGCGTGTTCGATCCACGCTCACCGCACCATGTGAAGATAACTACTACAACGGGAGCTTAGAGTACTGGCTAGGCACGTGTGCTCGTGTGATGTCTGCGTTCGTTGGTCCTTAGACGTTTTCCTAGTGCTCACACTGCTTGCTAGTTCACGGGGCAATTTGGCAAGAGTTTCACTAGAGAAAGTTGTCAATAATGGTACAATGAAGTTGGCAATGCAAGACTACATCAGAGCTAGCATTCAGGTTGGTCGACTGCCAGCACTGCATGGTCGACCGCGTTCCAGCACGACTTGGTCGACCACGCTACAGCAGTGCAAAGTCGACAGCTTGCCAACGCTGCAGGTTGACGGTGTGCCAGCATTGCTCACGCAGGACAGCAGTGCACCCGCTTTGCAGGTGCGCGCAGATGATTGGCATGCAAAGTCTTGTCACCTGCACAGCGCACACACCACGTCAACCTCGGGCTAGCGACTGCCTCTGATCCGCCACGACGACCTCAGGATACCACCATGGAGGTCGGTCTCGCCAACTTCGCCTGGGTGACCGTCGCACTCCTTCGCAGAACCTCGTCACCCAGGTATCCTGGTCGACCGGGCAACTATGTCGACCAGCTGCTCCTGTATGTGCTCATCGACCTCCCAAGTCGACAACCACACCAGGTCGACCTCACCAGGTTGACCACTCGTCCGGTCGACCAGATCCAGGTCGACGTCACTCCTGGTCGACCAGTGCAGTTGTCAGCTACCCAAGTCGGCGTCACCAGGTCGACGCCCCTTCTACGTCGGCGCCGACTTCCAGACTGGCCTCTTGAAGTTGGCGACCTCCCAAGACGGCGACCTTGCAAGTCGGTGACCTTGCAAGTCGGTGACCTTGCAAGTCGGTGACCTTGCAAGTCGGTGACCTTGCAAGTCGGCGCCGACTTCCAGGTCGACGTGCCACATCGCCGACCACAAGTTGAAGTCGGCCGCTGGCTTCCCAAATCGGCGGTATTGCAGTGGCGCCGTGCAAGTCGACCAACCCCGTCGACCAGCTCGTCCAAGTCGGCGTCGCCCACTGCTGCAAGTCGGCTGTACCTTCCGTACACCCCACCACGAAGTCGGCTCCGCCCAAGCGTGGACGGGGCCAACACACAACTCCCGTTGACACTACAAACCCCAAGAGCCGAGGTACAGTGATGTGGAACAGTGCCAGACTGTCGCCAACCACGAAGGGTCTCCAAACTACCCTTCACTAGGGCCTACACCAAGTGAAATGTTACACTACACAAAGTAATGTAACTATCTTCAATATCTTGAGGTGCACCCTTTTGGCGAGCTTCGAAATCACTTGAGGCTTGACATCAAGGCTCGGGCTCTTCATCACAAACTCATCCTTGAGTTCTTGATGAGTCTTCTCCACACACCTACGACACGCCGAACGTCCAACACTGGACAAAATAGAAACTGCGCACGACAAAATAGAAACCGCGCGCGAGACACAAACGACCGCGTAACACGCGTCTAGCGATAACTCGCTATTGACTCGACACACACACTCGACATCATGAATCAACATTCACACACAATTATAAGCATGAAATATATATTATCCCATGCCCTCATACCATTCCATACACACACACATGCACGCACACGGACAACAAGCCGAGTGCAAACCGTAGGGTTGCACCAACAATACCTGATGACCTGCACAAGACTTGACCTTGCATACCCTCTTAGCATCTTGGCACGCTATGTTGCTCCTGGGAGACATCGACCAGGGCACATGGCTGCAGCGAAGAGAGTGTTGCGCTACGTGTGCAGTACGTCGGGCATGGGGCTAGTGCTTGGAGAGCGACGTCGAGTGGTCCTCACAGGTCACGCTGACGCTTCTTGGGCTGACGACCAGGCTCTGCAGCGGTCGTTACACGGTTACACCTTGAGCCTTGGCTCCGGCTCTGTTTCGTGGCGGTCTACCTGCTCGTCTTCTGTTCTCAGCTCCAGCTATGAGGCTGAGATCTACACAGGGGCGATGGCTGCACAGGAGCTACGCTGGCTCACCTACCTGCTGACTGACCTAGGAGAGCCGCCTCGTTCTCCTCCAGTTCTGTACGTAGACAACAAGGCCATGCTAGCCTTGTGTCGGGAGCAGAGACTGGAGCACAGAACGAAGCACATTGCTCTCCGCTACTTCCTGGCTCGTGAGCTGCAGCACCGTGGTCAGCTCCGCCTCACCTACGTGGCCTCTGAGGCCAACACTGCTGATATCTTCACCAAGGCCCTTCCACCTTGTGATCATCAGCGCTTCTGTACTTTGCTAGGTCTTGTGCCTACCTAGCCTCACTTGCTCACTTCTTGATCTTGTTTGTACAGTACTCTTTCTATACCTGCACTTGCTTGTTTACCTTTATATATATGATCTTGCATGTGAACTGGCCTTGTGGCCTTGCTCTTGTGCTCGGACTGTGTGGTGACGTTGTGATCCACCCTGAGCTTGCTTTGCTTTGCTTGACTGGTCTTGTGACCACTTGTTCTCCCCCACTTTGCCTATGGGGGTGTGTCAGAACATTATAGCTTATACATCTGTGTAGGCTGTAGTGGGGTAGCCTATAAGGGGTACAACCCAATTAGGGTTAGTACTTGTACCCAGCTGTTTCATAGTTCAATCATTCTCTCTTCACAGTCTACTCGGCTCTACGGACTCGTCTAGAGGTGGAGCTGAAAGCGAGTGGCCGGTAGGCAGAGAAGTGTGCCGTGGCGAGGGGAACGGAAGGGGGAAGCGCTCAAGGACCTGCTGCACCATGCGCAATTGGGTCAGAGTGATGGTGCACGCTGCTCTGTCCTTGGTAATCTGCAACCCAAGATAGATGCGCAACTTACCTAGGTCAGAGCAGTTGTGTCTTTTCTGCAGCACCACCTTCACAAGGGCCAGTGCCTCAGTATTAGCAGTAGCAAAGGCCAGGTCATTGACGTACACGAAGTTGTAGGACAGCGGCAGAGGCGGGTCGGTGCACAGAAATAGCGATGGGTCAGCAGTCGAAGTAGCAAACCCAAGAGCCGCAAGTGTCGTCCTCAATGTGTCGTGCAACTCGTCGGCCGCGTGACAGAGACTGTATAATGACCGCTAGAGACTCCACTGCGTACCCTCAGTAAACTGCCCAATGAAGTGAGGTGGGCGGTGCAGCCAGATCTCCTCTTAAAGGCTACCCTGCAAGAAGGCTGTGGATAAGTCAATGGAGTGGAGCTTGTAATCACGCTGCGCTGCGAGGTGCAGTAACACCCGAAGAGTGGTCATCTTTAGGTTGAGGGAGAAGGTTTGGAAGAAGTCAACTTCCTTCCGCTGGCTGAATCTTTGTGCAACGTAACGCACCTTGAAGACAGGCAGAGGACCCAGCGGCCGCTTCACCCTAAAAATCTACAAGCCATCAGCTATGCTCGACTTAGGAGGGGGAAGTGCATCAACATATGGTGCATGAGGACTTCCAAAATGCCATCTCTACATCCATGGCTGTCTTTCACTAAGAGGAGTACTGACCCGTGACCGCCTCTGCGTAACAGTGCGGGATGAGGATGTCCAGTGCATCCAGGTCTCCCTCAGGGCAGAGCAGCATGGCTGCGAGATGAGGTACAGCAGCCGCAATGCACTCGCGCTCAAACTGCTTGTCCTCAAGGACGTCACTACCAAGGACAAGCTCACTCCGAACAGACGGAGGATAGTCTGACTCAGGCTCAGTAATAAGACTCGCGAAGTAATTGAGACGACAGGCAGCAAAAAACTAAAAAATAGGGTTTGTGAGAAGTATGCCTGGACGAGTAATAGTGCAACTAGCAGCACGAGCAATGTGTCACGTTTCTAATCTTTGTGTAGGCAGTAGATATATTCCCGAGACAAGTAGGATAAGCGAGGTCTATCGTAGAGAGGATAAACACAAGAGCCGGCGAAAGCCGAATCGAACGGACCCGCAAAACCTCATTTGGCGGGCGAATGAGAACCGTTGGCATAACGGTATCCCGTCGTCAATACTTAAGCCAAAAGACAGTGTAGAGAAGATGCTTGCGTGATTGTTTTCACACTTATGCTTATCACTTCTAAATCCTCCGCGTGAAGGTCGAGCACGTGAAACCAACCCGCGCAAGCACTGTACTAGCTATCCAACCACGTGTTCCCAGCCAGCCGAGCTAGGGTTTGAGCAGTAGTCTCAGGTCGGGCGAGGGACATTTCAACAATCACGCAAGGATTCCGATGAATAGCAGAGACCTTGTGCGAACTAGGCTGTGGAACGACACGGGCGAGACGAGCTCGAAGCCCACGTCGGGGTGGCGCGCCGACTCTCTTGCCGCGAAGGGACTACAGGGGGAATTACGCACAGGGACGGACTCCCCGAAATACCGGACTCCTCAGCAACGAGCGCGTGCAGCTGTAGATAACATGTAGAGAGAACGCTACACGGGTATTCCAAGCGTGGGGCCCGGCCTGAAGAATTACCTCATGCAGCTCGAGACCGTCCAGTACTGCTGGGAGCGCGATGGATATGACCCTGCCGAGTTTTTCCGGAAAATGGTGGGAACCTTGGTAGGCAAAGCGGAGACGTTCTACCGGCTGACTCGGGACGAAGTCCTGGAGGAACTGGCGGAAGGGGAGATATCCAACCCTACGGCACGATTCATACAACTGATGAGGAAAGAGTTCGGGGGGCAGACCAAGGCACGCATGGAGGAATTTCGGGACTTCCGATGGAAGCGGGAGGAGTCACTGCTAGCCTACTACTGTCGACTCTGAGAGTTAGCAGAAGACCTGGACAGCAAGTACGAACGGTTGCTCGTAAGGAAATTCGTACGGGGATTGGACGACGAGTTGAGGAGCGTGGTGCGGAGCACCGTTTACGGCATCGGTGCTGATATAACTCTCAAATAATTCTATCTGCTGACGAAGAAGACAGAACAAGCGCAGCAGTCACTCGATCTGGAAGATACTGAGGGAAGGAGTCGGACCAGGACTAGTTGGGCGGCGGCCGCGGTGCCCGACGACCCGCCTGGGGGCAACGGCCGCATGGATCCGTGGCTTTGTCATACTTGCGGGGAGCACGGCCACTTGAAGCGGGAGTGCCTCAAAGCACCGACCTGCGAGCAGTGCGGGAAACGGGAGCACCGGAAAGAAGAGTGCTACAGCCGCCCGAAGGAAGGGTCTGGCACCACTCGGGAAGAGCTACAAGCTGAAGTTTGATGGATCCAACTGCGGCTAGAGCAGCTACCTAACCCCACGGGAGTGAAAACGCGGGCGCTGCTAGCGTACGAAGAAGACGACAACGAGGCCGAAGAATAGGGCGAGGAGGATTACACGCGAGAGTACGCCGCGATGGCATATCCGCGTGCGCGAGACGATCTCCGACTCCGCACCTGAGTCAGCCCATCTCAGGAAAGCGAGGTGACTAGCGGGGCTAGCCGGAGAGACAGTCAACTGGAAGGGACACGCCCTACGGACATGAGGAGACATCGGAACGAACGGCTAGTCTCTCAGACGTCTGTGCTGATAGCCGAGAAAGGAAGCCTCACCGTGGGAGGCTTACCGGTGAAGCAGGCGATCATAGACACGGGAGCGCATCACGTGCTGATCGGGAGAGGGCTGGCCAAGCAGTTGAAGCTGGACGTAGCTGGAAGGACAATTGAGCGGGGGATCCTACTCATGACGGCAGAAGGGGGGGAGCCCAAATGGATGCCAAAAACGAAGCGACCGGTAGAATTTACTCTCCTACCGGGGACCGAGAAGGAGTGCTGTATCCGTTTGCAATGCGGCGTCTCGGATCAGAGAACTACAACGTCCTTGTAGGGATGGAGCTTCTCTACCGCGTGGGAGCCACCATCTGCACCTGGCAGGAGAAGGTGTTGTTCCGCGTGTAGTATGGGGATCCGGCGAGCTCCGTGGGAACGCTGCTGGTACGATTCGTGCGACAGGAGCCCCGCGAGGCGTACCAAGCGCAGAAGCGCGGAGTGACTGAAGAGTTGGAAGAATGGCCATGGGAGAGATACGAGGAGGAATACGAGAGGCAAATCGAACGGCGGATATTGGGACAGAGCCCCCCAGACCTGAAGGAACGAGTTAGCCGCGTACAGACCCTAGATGCTCCCATTCAGCTCCAGGAGCTGTACGGCGGAATAGGGACCAGTCTGGCAGCGGCGCTGCGCGCTGGGTGTACTATCAAACGGTAGATTCACGTCGAACGCGACCCCGCCGTACGCAAGATGGCACGCCACCACGCTCTACTGTTGAGGGACGAGTACCCGAATCAGATGTGGGAAGACGCCATCCCACTCGAAGGAGAACAAGAAGTACATGACGTGCGGGGGATTTCGGACGAAGTGTTGGACAGGTGGGGACCGGTGGACCTAGTGATCGCAGGTTGGGAATGCCAGGGGTACTCCAGAGCGGGAGATGGTTTGGGATGGAGGATCCCCGAGGAGCGTCGTTCCGGGAGCTCCGAAGGGTGTTGGAGATGCTGCAGCAGCGCCAAGGGGAAGTGGCCTACATTCTTGAGAACGTAGACCTTGCCGACAACAGGAGGGAGCCGGTGAAACGAGCGTTCGAAGAGATCATGGGGGTCCTGGGGAGAGGAGTATCGGCGGAAGCGGCGCAGCTAGGATCTCGGGCACATCGGCCACGAAGATACTGGCAAAACATGATTTCGGCGACGGCGCTCCGGCACTCGTTAGCGCTAATGCAGCGCCCCGAGCCCCGCCTAGTAAGTGACATCCTGGAGCCGAATCGCGTGCCAGCTCCCGTGACGAGCTTCGACCACCCGTCGCAGTATCAATGCAATGAGCCGGGCAAGCCCAGGCAAGCGCTGCCCACCCTAGTGTCCCACGCCGACCCTCGCGGGTTCCGCATGGAAGGGGAGCTGCCTGGACCTGGGATGATATATGACATACGAAAGGGGGTTTGAGAACAGCCCACGGCGATTGAGAGGGAGGCAGCCATGGGACACTTGTGGGGAGCCACCGCTCATCCCGGAGTGACTGAGGAACAGCGCCGGGCCGCCTTTGGCCGAGCCATGGATGCGAATGTCATGAACTGGCTCATGGACACGATGCAGATGCACTTGAAAGCGAAAGAGCTACAGAGAGACATTGCGTGCAGCGAGCGGTACCGGGACCTAGAATCGGTCGAGTGGCAGAAGAAATCATTAGCCAGGATTGAAGCGCGGTACGACAAGAAGATCGACGAAGGATGGGCCGCATACATGGCTATGGAGGCGACGGAAGGGGAGACAAGAGGAGAGGTAGCCGCAAGGGCAGAGCTCCCGGCGAAGGGTGAGCGGGGACCAGAAGAGAGCTGGGTACTAGGGGAAGGAATGGATGCAGAATCCGGGGCGGCGCTGCAGGAGGTTCTGAGGCAACACCGCGGGACCTTCGCATATACCTTGCAAGAGCTGGGGAAGTGCACCACCCACGAGATGAAGATCGAGCTCACCACTAAGGTCCCAGTGTATCAACGGAAGCGGCGGATGAGCCCGGGAGATATAGATATCTGCACCAAGAAGTGTGACGAGCTGCTGGAAGCCGGGCTGATCCAACGGTCTGAACGTCATTGCGCCGCCGAGACGGTTGTAGCCTCGCAGAAGGATTTAATGGGAGAAGTCTCAGCACGAAGGATGTGTGGGGATTACCGGAGTCTGAACAAGGTCATGGTGGCGGATCGGTACCCCATGCAATCTGCCAAAGAGATCTTCGATAAGCTGCAGGGAGCAAAGGTGTTCTCCACCCTTGATTTGCGGCAGGGGTTCAACCTGATCCCCATCAGACCCGCAGACCGGAAGAAAACAGGGTTCCATGGGCCAGACTGCCTGTACGAATGGCGCTTTATGCCCTTCGGGATGAAGAGCGCGCCAGCACTATTCCAACGGGCCATGGATACGATACTACAAGAGGTGCCAGCCGCGGCCTGTTACATCGACGACGTAGTGGTTTTCAGCCCCAACGTCGTGCAGCACGTGAAGGACGTGGAGGCGACACTAGATGCACTCCGCGGAGCCGGCCTGACTTGTCACCCGAAGAAGTGCAGTTTCGGAAATGCCGGGGTGAAGTACTTGGGATTCGAGGTCCAAGGGGGGCAGCTGGGGATCCAGCAAGCGAAGGTGGAGGTTTTAGATAGGGTTCCTCAGCCGAAGGACCGGAGCACGCTGAGAGCGGTACTCGGGTTCCTCAACTATTATCGTAAATTCATTCCGAACTTCAGCAGGACGGCAGCAACGCTCAACAGGCTGCTAAGGGAAGATCAGAAGTGGGAATGGGGAGAGGCAGAGCAGGGGGCATTCCAAGCGCTGCTGAAAGCGGTGAAAACGGCCTCCATGCTGACCTTGCCCAACAAAGAAGACCCTTTTGTGCTGTATACAGACCGGAGCAGCGCAGGCATGGGAGCTATCTTGTGCCAGAAGAGGGAAGGCGAAGAGAAAGTCATGGCCTTCACCAGCCGAAGCTGCAATCCGGCGGAAACTAATTACAGCTCATACGAGGGAGAGGGACTGGCGGCTGTGTGGGCGATCACGCACTTCCAAGTGTATTTGCAGGAGAGGCAGTTCGAGCTCATCATGGATCACCGACCGCTGACATGGCTGATGACGAATCAAGCGCTGACAGGGAGGAACGCCTGCCGGGCTATGCGACTGCAGGAATACGACTTTTCCATATGGCATAGGGCGGGCAAGACTATGCAGCACGTAAACGGCCTGTCGCAAAACCCACCGGCTCCCCGTCCTACGGCCTGTCTAGTGGCATTGTCATGAGAAATAGACGCGGAAGGAGCTAGCAGGGGCAGGGGAAAGGGGCCAGCCGATGTATGGGAAGACCACGAAGTCTTAAACTGGGTGCAAGGGAGGACAGGGGAAGAGGCCACGGTCAACGAGCGAGCCCGAGCCCGAGGGGCACACTACCGGTGGTATCAAGAGCAGCTGCAGAAGAACACGCGAGACAGTTGGAAGCTGGTCTCGCGGCCAGGTGAACGGGAACAGATCATCCGCAACGTGCATCAGCAGTTGGGGCACAACGGGAGCCTACGCATCACGCAGTTAGTGGAGACTGGATGGTGGTGGGATAGGATGCGAAAGGACATCCGGGAATGGGTAGACAGGTGTGAACTCTGCAGCAGAAACAAAGCGGAGTTGGAGAGGGGCAGGAAGGAGCTGCAATCGATACCTATTCACGGAATCGGGTTTCGGTGGTCATTGGATCTGGCAGGGGAGATGCCGTTGAGCAGGAGGGGGAAGCGCTACATTCTGATCATGATTGAGCACGGCAGCAAGTGGGTCGAAGTGAAGGCCCTCCCTAGCAAGAACTCCGCCAAGATAACTGAAGCATTCGAGGAACAGGTGCTCACTAGATTCGGGGCGTGTGGGGAAGTGCTCACTGATCAAGGGACCGAGTTCATAGGAGAGTTCAATAAAATCCTACAGGCCACGGGCATCACTCACAGGAGAACCTCACGCTATCACCCGCAAAGTGACGGGCTCACCGAACGCTTCGTACAGACGATCAAGCGGGGCCTGGGGGCTTATGGAGAACGGTTCAAGAGGGATTGGGACGCGCGGTTACCGTGGGTGGCAGCAGGATACAGATTCAGCAAACAGGCAGCCCTCGGGGACTTATTGCCATACTACCTCCTCCTGGGACGGGAACCCGTGCTGCCAGTAGACGCGCCAAAGATAGTGACAGGGTCAGTGCAGGTGGACAGCGAGGCGGACTGGGTGGGATTGGCGGAGGCCAGGGCGCGGTATCTGAGGGAATTACTACCAGCTGCGCTGAAGAACTTATATGTGGCGCAGCTGCGGGACGCCCAGCTGTACAAGAAGAGAGGGGAACTGCGAGCTGGGAGGAGGGATCGAGCTCTAGGAGCAGGGGAGGAGGTATACTTGAAGCAAGCAATACATGACCTGATGGACATAGGCCTCAGCACAGAACGCTGGCGAGTCAAGGAGGTGAAGGATTCAGGGGTGGTGGTACTCGTGAGTGCGCAAGGACAGAGGCGAACAGACCACTGCACAAACGTGGCTCGGGCCAGAGGACAGTCTGGGCATCAGCCGAGCCCCCAGCAAGATAGAGAAGTCCAGCGGCAGTCGGCAGGGGCCTTGAGACTGCCACGGAGGGGGCAAGAGAAGAGAGCGGCTGGATACAGGGGAGAGAGTGACAGAGAGGTGAGAGCCAGAAGGAAGCCAGGCTGAGAGTAAAACGAGATACAGGGATGGAAGCATTGCCGCAAGCACACGCCGGACCTAAACAGAGAGATTCCGACAGCTGTCACGTTTCTAATCTTTGTGTAGGCAGTAGATATATCCCCGAGACAAGTAGGATAAGCGAGGTCTATCATAGAGAGGATAAACACAAGAGCCGGCGAAAGCCGAATCGAACGGACCCGCAAAACCTCATTTGGCGGGCGAATGAGAACCGTTGGCACAACGGTAACCCGTCTTCAATACTTAAGCCAAAAGACAGTGTAGAGAACATGCTTGCGTGATTGTTTTCACACTTATGCTTATCACTTCTAAATCCTCCACGTGAAGGTCGAGCACGAGAAACCAACACGCGCAAGCACTGAACCAGCTATCCAACCATGTGTTCCCAGCCAGCCGAGCTAGGGTTTGAGCAGTAGTCTCAGGTGGGGCGAGGGACATTTCAAGAGAAGAGAGCAGCTGGATACAGGGGAGAGAGTGACAGAGAGCTGAGAGCCAGAAGGAAGCCAGGCTGAGAGTAAAACGAGATACAGGGATGGAAGCATTGCCGCAAGCACAGGCCGGACCTAAACAGAGAGATTTCGACAAATGTCAGAACCAGGGTCAGGCATGTCAGAAAGAGAGGATGCTGGAGGAGACGGCAGGACAGGACTCTGTGCAACAGAGGAAGGACGAAGAGTCATGGTGTGCGTGCCAGGGACAGGCGGAGGACGAACAAGACGAGCCCGACAAACAGTGCGAACACGCGAGGCAGGACGAGACGCAGGCTCACGCCGTTTGGTCTGGGAGCTAGTCTACTCAGTGTAAGGAGAAGGAGTAGGCAGCAGGGAGTCAGGCTATAACGGTGACTATGATTGGTCAGGCAGAGGACACGGTAGGGGATGAGTAAGGCAAGTGGAAGACGGAAGACTGACAACCTCATGAGAAAAACATGGAAACATGTAAGGGAACCAGAGAGGACTATCAGACACAGGAGAACAGCGCAACTACGTGCAACGACCGAGTCAAAGAAGGGATCAGCCAGAGTGACAAGGACAGGTATGGTGAGTGGTGTGACTGTGGTGCAGTCGCGGAAAAGGCAGTGAGACGCACCCAAAGCTGCTGTGATGAGTGGATCTCCGGCTGACACTACTGCCGCTGCTGTCCACCCCCAGAACCTCTGCCTCCATTAGCGGCACCACCTGTACGAGCAAACGTATAGGTACCTACACTCGCCCCCTCGACCAACTGCTGCAACCCCTTTTAACAACGAACGTTGCTGCCTCAGTGGTTGGGTGGCAAAAGACAGGGAGAAGTAGTGTCCAACTACAATGATGTAAAAAGTCTGGGCCGACGTTATCTGACGAAAGTTAGCCCTCTGGTCGACCAGCATGTGAGCTCGGATAGCAAGCTGTGCGATATCGTCACACTCCGTCCACTATGTGCAGACAACGCGGTCCGCCCGGTACCGCCACTGCACGTCCTCGCCAGCGTCAGCAACGGGCTCAGTGGGAGTTGTGAGGGCCTGAAGGGACTCCAACGTGGGCTCTAACAGGGACATGCCATCTCTAATGAAACATCGGAGGTACATGCGTAGGCAAGCAAGCCACAACCCTAACCTGAAATGGCGTCCGTCTGCGTCAACTGCTAAGACACTAATAGGGGCCATGACAGGCAGTGGCAATCAGTAGCAGCGACGCAAGGGTGGCAGCAGTAATAGTAGTAGCAGTGGAGGTGCCAGCAGGACTAAGGCATGCTACGGACGCTCGACGGCTACTGAAGGGGCGCACTCTAAGGGTGCTTGACGGGCAGCACCAGGGGCGCAGTCTAGGGGCGTGCCACGGATAGAACAACGAGCACCACTAGAGACGCGCCACGGGCAGAAAACGGGCAGTGTTTGAGCAATCCTGCGGTTTCACTCAGCATGTTGTCCATGTGCGTGCATGCGTGTTTGCATGGAATGGTATGAGGGCATGTTATTTGATGCTTATAAAAGTGTGTGAATGATGAGTTATCGCTAGTCTCGTGTTACGTGGTCATTTGTGTCTCGCGCACGGTTCCTATTTTTTTGTGTGTCTCGTGCGCGGTTTCTATTTTGTCCTGTGTTGAATGCTTGGCGTGTCGCAGGTGTGTGCAGCACAACCATCAAGAACTCAAAGATGAGTTTATAATGAAGAGCCCGAGTCTTGGTTCCAAGACTCAACTGATTCCAAAGCTCGCCAAAAGGGTACACTTCAAGATATTGAGAGTTGTTACATTAGTTTGTGTTGTGTAACATTTCACTTGGTGTAGGCCCTATTAACGGGAGTGGAGTGTTGGCCCTGCCCTTGCTTGGGCAACGCCAATGATCTGGTCACATGTACGGGAGAAGCAGCCGACCATTCATAGTGGGGAGCTGCTTGACAGGCTTCGTCGAGCTACAGGGTGTCACTGTGGGGTTTCCGTCGACCAGGGGTGCTCGACAGGCGCAGCTGACTGGGCTGGGCGATGGGTGGGCCGTCGACCAATAGTGCAGTTCGACGGGGAGGTTGACGGAGCAGTCCGTCAACCTGACATGTGAGCAACGGTTGACAGGGGAGCTCGGCGAGATTAGCTGAGAGTTCTGGTTGACGGAAGGGGTCCGTCGACCAGGGGGCATCTCGACAGAAGCTGTGGTCGACCAGGGCCCCTTGGTGGTCAAGGAAAGGCACCTGGTGGTCGACCAGAGGCACCTGCTGGTCGACAGGGGGACCTGGTGGTCGACAAGGGGACCTGGTGGTCGACCGGGAGACCTGGTGGTCAACCGGAGCACCTGGTGGTGTCCAGGTTGACCAAGAAACCTACTCGGCAAGTTCTGCGGAGGTGCGCGAACATCGTCGAGTTCGCGATGACAAAGGTGACTTCGGGCTGGTATCCCGAAGTCGGTGTGGCTCGTCAGGCGCAGAAAACAGCCGACAAATGCACAACAACGCAAGTCGGGCCAATCGTATGAGTGCATCTGTGAGCGTGTGCACTGCTGTCTTCTACGGGGCAACGCTGGACAGCCTTTCTGCTGCAGCGTTGGCACGCCGTCGACCTGCAGTGTTGGCAAGTCGCCTTTCTGCAGTGCTGGCGCAGCTCCTCTACACAACGCTGGCAGGCGGTCGACCATGCAGTGCTAGCAGTCGACCGAGCTAGCTCTAGAGTTGCTAGCTCTAAAGGCGCAATATAGGAGTGCGCCATGGGCAGAAGAAATTAACAGCACTAGGGGCACGTCACGGGCAGAAAGCAGGCAGCACTAGGGGTGCACTCCAGGGGCGCGCCACGGCAGAAGACGGGTAGTACCAGGGGCGCTCTACGGGCAGAAAACGGGCAGCATTATGGCGCGCCACGGGTAGAAAACGGCAGCGTCCTAGGGGCGCAGGACGGGCAGGAAAAACGACGTGCCCTAGGGGTGCGCTATGGGCAGCGGAGGCACGCGCGTTCGGGGTACACAAAGGGCAGAGAAGGCGCACGCAAAAGGGGTGCATCGCGGGCAGAAAACTGGGTGTGCGCTAGGGGCAGAAAACCGACGCGAGTGGGTGCTCGGCAGGCAAGAAAACCACGTGCGCTAGGGGCGCACTACGGGCTGATAATGGCGCGCTCTAGGGGCGTTCGACGGGCAGCAACGGTGCGCACGCTAGGTGCGCTTGCCAGGGAGAAAACGGGCGCGCGCTAGGGGCATGCTAGTGGCAGCGGAAGGTACGGCAGTAGGTTCGGACCTAACCTAGCCTCTGATACCATGTTAAGAATGAGAGTACATCGGAATGATGATTAACAACAATGAGTGAGTACAAATACTAGCCCTAATGGATTGTACCCTCTATGGGCTACCCCACTACAGCATAGGCAAGAAACATACGGTATGTAGTTTGACTTCCAAAACATGGTAATGTTTTGATCTTCACCCATGCGCGTGCGGGCGTGCGTGCGTGTGTGTGTGTGTGGGTGTGTGTGTGTTTGTTTTTTTTTTGTAGAAAGTCTTTCGGGTCCTACCGGTACGTTATATATAGGAGATTACAGTAAACTCAGGGCTCAGCAGCCTAGTCTGAATAAATCAGTTTTGACAAAAGGGTCACGGTATTCACAAAAAAAACCAGGGTTCAAAACTGAAAGTCTTAGAGTACCGTCTGGCCCCGGATATAAGCGCATATGCGCATATAATAAGTAATGATTTTTTAGGGGTAGCGCTTGTAATTGAGGAACGGCCATAAGCGCCGGCGCTTATAAAATGTCAAATTCCAATTTTGGTTTTCGAAGTATTAAAGTGAAGCCCACAATAAGGCGAACACAACTGTGTACGTTGCGCATGGGATCGTGCATGAAATTCCGGCGAAAACTGCCGCGACTCGATTTCCCACCGCACAGAACCTGTCCTGGAGCAACGCACCTGCCAGCGATGACGTGCATTCTGGCGTGCGGCCCAATAGGAACGTCATGCGCTGCCAGGGTGCAACATTACACCCGAACCATCTAGAAGGGGGTGGAATCTCCTTGCCAGCGTCGCAGATTTGTGCCGCGATACCCTCCTCTCCGGGTTCAGGCAGGGGGGCACCCGTCTATCCCCGATGAGGACCCCAAGCCACAACTCAGAAGGGGTCCCCGCTAATCTTTAATTTCAGCACTCGATTCATTCAGTTTTGGTAGTCCGATTCTTGTTTTCGCCCGCCTGGCTGCGACAGCCATGGCGGAATTCTCAGGCACACACTTTTTGTTCAAGAAGAAGCCCGCGCGTAGGCCCGCCTTTGTAGTCGACGTCGACGGATGGTACTCCCGTGTCCCAGCTGAACCACCAGAGCCACCACAGCCTTCAGCGCCTCCTGCGCCGCCTGCTCCTCCTGCTCCTCCTTTGCCGCCTGCGCCTCCTGCTCCTCCTGTTCCTCCGTCTCCTCCGATTCTGGGATGTCCTTAGTACACAGGGGATCCGCCCGTGCTCACGCTCCTGCTCCCGACTGCGTTCGACGAGTGGCTGGAGGAACCGGAAAGCAACAAGGCCCCAGATGTTGAGGTACCCGGCGCACCTTACCTTGGACCACGTTGGGGCCGGCCCGATGATTGCACCACGTGGGACAAATCTGCACTCGGAGCTGACGACGACGTGGCTGAGGACGAGGAAGCGAGCCGTGCTGACGGCGACGAGGCTGAGGAAGGTGGCGCGCAGGGCGGCACCGCAGAGGATGTGTTTCCTGAGGGCGTACCTGGTGGCGACGACGACGACGGTGTCGAGTACTGGTCACGTGATGGGCTCCCCGAGGAACTGCCGATACCTTCCTTTCCACCAGCTAACCGCAAGCGACCCCACCCGTCTACCCAGAACCGTGATGCCCGCCCCCCCTCTCCCAGGCACAAGATCAGCGATCACAAGCGCAAAGGCTACACCGCTGCGGAGAAGTTGAAGTACGTCGCGATGCTGGATGTGGCGAAGTCGGTGCGCGCACTAGCTCGGGAGTGTGGGATTCACCGGAAGTGTCTCACCAACTGGAAGGTGGCAGCGGGGTTTCTCAAAGAAGCACACTCCGGGCGGAAGCGCATGCACGCTCGCGGGCGGGCCTCGTGGTACCGCCCCATGGAGTTGAAGGTGTACGAGCGGCTCCTGGACTGGCGCCGCAAAGGAACCGCCGTGTCGGTCGGCCGTCTGCGGGAGTGGTCGAGGGAGTTCATGAAGATCCTCTACCCGGACGACAAGTGGAGCGGGAGTCAGAGATGGTCGGAGCGGTTTCGGAAGCGGTGGAATCTAAGCGTCCGCATGAAGACGCGGGTTGCTCAGAAAACAGCCGCTCGTAAGATTACGCCCCTTGCTTTTATATCTAAGTTTCAGGTTCACTTACTAAACTGCCGTCTATCCCGCCCGCTTTCCCCCGTCTCACAAATCTTGCAGAGCAGTGCCAGAAATTCTGGCGTTTTGTCCGACACATGCGTCGCGCGCGCGGCATCGAGCCATGCTGGATCCTCAACGCTGACCAGACACCGCTCTGGCTGGAGATGCCCGCCACCACGACCGTGGATCAGACGGGCGTACGGTCGGTGCCCATCCGGAGTGCAGGTTACCAGAAGGAGCGTGTGACCGTGATGCTGGCGTGCACGGCAGACGGGGCGAAGCTCAAGCCGTGGGTATTTTTCAAGCGGAAGACGCTGCCGAAGGGCAACTTTCCTCCTGGTAATAAGTAGCAACTGCCGCTGTCTTACCGTATCTTTTCTCATGCCGCGCTAACAGTTTAAGTGCCATTTGTGTGTGCAGATGTGGTCATGGCTTGCCACGAGAACGGGTGGATGAACGCAGAAGGCGTCATCCGCTGGCTTGAGGAGTGTGTCAAGCCCTTCTTGAAGCCCTGATTTGGCAGGTGTGCGAAGAGCTCTATGCTCGTGCTGGATTCCTACCGCGGCCACCTTACCGAGGGGGTGAAGGAGAAGCTCCGCAAGATCAACTGCGTGCCTGCTGTCATCCCGTCGGGTTGTACGGGTGAGGTTCAGCCGCTCGACGTCTCCATCAACAAGAGCTTCAAAGCATCTGTTCGTCAGCAATACCAGAAGTGGTTTCAGGAGGAGGGCCAAGAGCAACTGACAGCTGCAGGTACGTTGTTTCCGTTAAACACGCATGTTTATCCCCCTTTCACCCTTGGTCACTGACACGGCTTTCCCGGGTGTCTCTGTTGCGGTGCAGGGAATCTGAAGAAGCCCCCCCCAGAAGTGGTCCTTCGATGGATTTCACAAGCCTGGAAAGCAGTACCCTCCGACCTCGTCAAGTGCGCCTTCCTCACCTGCGGCATTAGCAACGCGCTTGACGGCAGTGAGGACCACCTCGCCATGGCGCACAGGCGGAGCCAGCTGACGGCGGAAGTGGATGTAGACGACGACATGATCGCCGACGGATTCTTTGGCAACAACTGCCAGGAGCCCGAGTCTGACGAGGAGTAGTTCCGGTACTAGCACCCAGGGCCTTCTTTTGGTTTTTCGGTACTCTGGTTTTCAGAGTAGTTTTTATGCAAACTCTGAAATCCAGAGTGGTTCCTACGCCTTACTCTGAGCTGACAGAGTAACCCTATTACGTGGATTAAAAACCCTGGCACGTCAGAGTAAAAAAAATTTGTACTCAGATTGTAGTGTAAAATGTTGTGTGAGAAGTATGGAATGGGAGTATTGTTTTTCCAACTATTTTGCGTTTTGATCTCACTCATAGGGTTCAGTCAGTTCAGTCACGAATGTATTTAATAATTGAATTTAATATAGGAAATCCGATACTAACTAACTAATAAAGAGGAGGCCCCCTGGGCTACACTAGTAGTAGTCATCCTCACCCTCCGATTCCGCATCAGACTCGATCTTCGCCTTCCCCCTTGCGCAAACTGGTGCGCCGTGTGCAGGTTTCTTGGCGGGGCGACGCTTCTTCTGATTGCGCCACATGTCGATGACTTCATGCCACACAAAGTCGTACTGGAGCATGTGGATGCTCATCAGCTCAGTCAGACGAGCGTCGTTGAGTGACGTGCGTATCCAGCTCTTGATGACGTTCTGCCTGCTGAACCCACGTTCGCACTCAACAGTGCTGAGCGGTAGCACGGACAACGCCTGCCACATCAGCATCAGGTTGGGGTACGTGCGAGCCCAGTCGCGCGTCTTCAGCATGTTTTGGAGCCCCTGATAAAAGTCCTCGTCCTCGTGGTGGTTCTTCAGGATGTGGCAGAACGACTTCAGCTCGAGCTCTGCCGCCCGCAAGTCGAAACCTGCGCGCAGGGACAAATTTGGGTTTTTAACTGAAATAATTTGCTGATAGCAGAGCTTAGCCAAACAACACCAGACATGCGCAACTGACAAAGTGTTCTAGATTCTCACCGGGCAGACAATTGTTGAACAGCACAGAGTTTTGCCGAAGCCACATGAGGCAGCGCCGCTCGCGTGTGTCGAGGTTGGGGGGCCACGATTCCACCTTGAACAGCCTCGTCCCGCCCATGCGACGAAAATCCGCCATCCGCTCGGTGAGATTATGGACGGTCTGCTTGGCGAATGCCTTGCACATCTTCTCGCAGTCGCGCATTGTTCCACCAAACTTGTGGCCAGCGATGGGCTCCTCGCTTAGAACAATCTCCTGGCTCACTGCGCGGCCGTTGGAGTCCACGCCCTCCACTTTCACCTCACGCTTGCCATCCTTGTGGCGCTCCAGGAAAGGCGACAGCTGTGGGCTAAGGCCCTCCCCGAACTTCATCTCGTAGTCGATGTAGCGATGTTGGATGTACGACACCGTGCGGTCCACCTCCTGTGCCACGATTGTGACGTCCACCTGGGCGGAGGGCGGGAGGGTTTGAGATAATACAGCCAAACATAAAAAGTTCACATTACAGAGTAAACAAACGTGTAAACCACCATGCAGAAGTGGGAAACAACGTCGAGATAATACTGCATAACAGTACCTTTCGCCTCTGGAAAAAGCGGTTCAAATTGTTGAGCTCGGCCAAGATGTCTGCCAGAAAATAAAGGCAAAAGTGAAACTTCAACGTCTGCACGGTGCTGGCTATCTTGTGCTCGAACTCGATGAAGACGCAGATCGCCGCCCCAAGAACGTGGCACATCCGCAGCACTGCCTCGCCCCGTGCCAGCCAGCGCACGTTGTGGAGCCCCTGGTGCTCCAGATTGGTCTTGTGGTACACCTGCAGCAACTCCTTGAACCGCTCATGAGAAAATGTGAACGAGGATGAATGAACTATGAAACAGTTCGGTACAAGTACTAACCCTAATTGGGTTGTACCCCATATGAGCTACTCCACTACAGCCTACACAAAAGTATAAGCTATAATGTTCTGACACACCCCCATAGGCAAAGTGGGGGAGAACAAGCGGTCACAAGACCAGTCAATGAAAGCAAAGCAAAACAAGCTTCGGGTGGATCACAAAGTCACCACACATTCCGAGCACAAGTTCAAGGCCACAAGGCCAGTTCATATGCATGAGTACATATATATAGAAAGCTAGACAAGCAAGAGCAGGTGTATATATATGTAACAGTACAAGCAAGGTCAAAAGGTGAGCAAGTGAGGCAAGACAGGCACAAGACCAAGCTGAGTACAGAAGCGCTGATGATCACAAGGCGCAAGTGCCTTGGTGAAAACATCAGCAGTGTTGGCCTCAGAGGCCACGTACGCAAGTCGCAACCGACCACGCTGCTGCAACTCACGAGCAAGAAAGTAGCGGAGAGCAATGTGCTTCGTTCAGTGCTCCAGGCGCTGCTCCCGACATAAGGCTAGCATGGCCTTGTTGTCTACGTACAGCACCGGAGGAGAACGAGGCGGCTCTCCGAGGTCAATCAGCAGGTAGGTAAGCCAGCGAAGCTCCTGTGCAGCCATGGCCCCGGCGTAGATCTCAGCCTCACAACTGGAGCCGAGAACAGAAGACGAGCGAGTAGCCCGCCACGAAACAGAGCCGGAACCAAGGCTGAAGGTGTAACCCTGTGACGACCGCTGTGTAGCGTGGTCGTCTGCCCAAGAAGTGTCCGCGTGCCCAGTGAGGACCACTGGACTCCGCCCTCCAAGCACTAGCCCCATGCCCGACGTACTGCACAAGTAGCGCAACACCCTCTTCGCTGCAGCCATGTGCTCTGGTCTGTGTCTCCCAGGAGCAACATAGCGTGCAAGAATGCTAAAAGGGTATGCAAGGTCAGGTCGTGTGCAGGTCATCAGGTACATGAGGCAGCCAACAAGCTCAGGGTACGGGCCACTCGACTCTACGGACTCATCCGAAGGCAGAGCTGAGAGCGAGTGGCGAGTAGACAGAGGAGTGGCCTAAGGCGAGGAGTACGTGAAGCCGAAGCGTTGAAGGACCTGCTGCACCATTTGTGACTGAGTCAAGGTAATGGTGCGCTGTGCTCTGTCCCGGGTGATCTGCAAGCCAAGGTAGCTGCGCAGTTCACCCAGGTCTGTGCACGTGTGTCTCTTCTGCAGCTCGGACTTCACGTGGGCGAGTCCAGCAGTGTCAGCTGTGGCAAAGACCAAGTCGTCTACGTACACGAGGATGTAGAACGGCGGCAGAGAGGTGTCGGTGCGTAGAAACAGCGACGGGTCAGCAGTAGAGGGAGAAAAACCAAGAGCCGCAAGTGTAGTCCTCAGTGTGTCATGCCACTCGCGCGGTGCCTGGCGGAGACCGTAGACTGGCCGTCGGAGGCTCCACTGGGTGCCAGGAGGGAAAGTCCCAGTGAAGCCAGGGGGACGGCGCAACCAGATCTCCTCGTGTAGGCTACCCTGCAGGAAAGCAGTGCTGAAGTCAAGGGAGTGAAGCTCGTAGTCACGCTGAGCGGCTACGTGTAGCAGCACCTGAAGAGTGGTCATCTTCGGGGTGGGAGAGAAGGTCTGAAAGTAGTCAACTCCCTGCCGCTGACTAAAGCCACGAGCCACGTACCGTGCCTTGAAGACAGGTGGAGAGCCCGGCGGCCGCTTCACCCTGAAGATCCACATGCCACTGACGATGTTCGCCCCAGGAGGGGGAACCACGTCAACGTAGGTGCCTGTGGACTTCCAGGAAGCCATCTCTGCATCCATAGCTGCCTGCCACTGAGAGGAGTAGGGACCCTCTACGGCCTCCGCGTAAGAGCGCGGAGTCGGGATGTCTAGTGCATCCGGGTCTCCCTTAGGGGTAAGCAGTACGGACGCGAGATGAGGTGAAGCAACAGCCAGACACTGGAACTCCTCCTGCCTGTCCTCAAGGACGTCCGTGCCAAGAGCACACTCACCCCCGACGGAGGAGGACAGAGAGACGCAGACTCAGCAACAAGACTAGCAGCGTAGTCTAGACGACAGCGAGCAGCAAAATCGACGAGCTCAGCAACAAGAGCAGACGGAGCAGTGGAATCAAAGGAGGGGTCAGTGACGACAGTAGCAAGGAGACGCGTGACAGTAGGACTGGCAGCACGAAGAGAGTCCGACTCAGGGTCGGCAAGCACAGGAAGAGAGGACTCAGGAGGAGAGGGCAAAGGGGCACGCAGAGGAGCAGTGGACGGGCGCAGAGACATCCGGTGCGTGCCAGGGACAGGAGGAGGACGCTGACGCGAACTGCGACCACTAGTGCGAGCAGCACGAACAGGCGACGCGGGACGAGACGCAGGCTCACGACGCTCAGCAAGACCTCAAGTAGGACCAGTTTACGGAGAAGGAGAAGGCAGTGGGGAGGCCAGCGGTAACTGTGACTGCGACTGGACAGGCGGTGGACACTCTAAGGGAGGAGGAAGACCAAGAACCTGCTGAAGGAGCGGAAAAAAGTACGGCCGAGGCCGCGCGGCGACTCCAGACACAGCAGGGACAGCACCAGCACCCCCAGCGGCAGCACCAGCGTCCGCAACACCTCTAGCTCCAGTACCTCCAGCAGCACCAGTAGGACCCGCAGCAGGACCGTCGCCAGGACTGACAGCAGTAGCCTCAGCGCCAACACCCTCAGCAGCTCCGACTCCAGTAGCACTCGCAGGACTAGCACCTCCGAGACCGGCGGCACCAGCACTCTCAGCAGCCGAAGAAGCACGAGCGCCGGGCAAATCACTCGCGCAGCTCCTGTGGAGAGAGTGGCTCCAGCCGAGACGAAGCTCCTGGAGAACGAGCACGCCCAACACCGCCAGACGCCACCCGAGCAGGTCCAACGGCCGCGGGCTCCGCACCCCCAAGCTCAGTAGCTCCAGACTCAGCACCCTCAGGCTCAGCAGCTCCAAACGCAGCACCCCCAGGCGAAGGATCCCCAGGCTCAGCACCCCCAGTCGTAGCACCCCCAGGCTCAGCACCCCAAGTCGTAGCACCCCCAGGCTCGGCACCCCCAGGCTCAGCACCCCCAGTCGCAGCATCCCCAGACGCAGCACCCCCAGGCTCAGCACCCACGCGCGCAGCACCCCCAGAGTCAGCACCCCCAGGCTCAGCACCCGCAGCAGTACCAGAGTCACCAGCAACCTCGACCGGCTCAACTGCATCTACCTGGGACACACCTGAAGGGGCAGGACCCGGAGGTGGGAGGGGGTCTACCGGGGGGGGACCTGGCACAAGGAAGTGCGGTGGCGGGGGGAGGGAAGGAGTGCGGTAGGGGAAGAGGCGGTAGTAGGGTACTGACTCGTCCAACGTGACGTCCTGGGAGGACAGAACACGACGAGAGGTGGAGTGGTAGAACTGCCACCCAGGGGCGTCAGGGGGGAAGCCAAGGAAGACACAGGGAGCAGCACGAGGGGACAGCTTGTCCGCAGACAAGTCGCGGACAAACGCCCGAGATCCCCAGACACGGAACGCAGACACATCGCCGACCTTCCCCGTCCACAGCAAGGCTGGGGAGGTCTCCGGTCTGGAGACCCTGGGGTGAAGGTTGATCTGATGCGCCGCGTACCGAACCGCAAACAGCCACAGAAAATGGGGGGCAGCCGCATGCATCATGGACGTACGAGCGACGTCCATGACCATGCCAATGCGGCGCTCAGCAATCCCATTTTGCTGTGGAAAGCCCGTAAGCGTAAAGTTCTGGCGGATGCCTCGCGCAGGACAGTAGGCTCGCAGAAGGCCAGAGGAGAACTCTCCGCCTCGGTCAGAGTGCAGACGCAGAACAGGAAAGTCCGAGCCGAAGCTCCTCCTGAGCTGGAGACAAGCTGCGCGGATCCAGTCGATCAACACCTCAGCGACATCACCCTTGCTGCGCAAGGGGAAGACTGTGGTGTAACGCGAGAAGTTGTCAACCACCAGCAGGAAGTAGCGCTCGTGACCCTGTCCACGGACGCGAGCCGGGCCCCACACGTCCATGTGAAGCGTGTGCAGCGGGGCCTCTGTCGGGGGAAACTGAGAGGAGTGAGGGGCAGCTCGGAGCCGCCCCTCGACACAGGGGACACAGGAAGGACCAGGCCCCGGAGGAAGGGGAGGGAGGGACCGGGGAAGACCAGAGACAAGGACACGGGAAGCCATGCCTCGGAGACGAGGCAGGGAGGGGTGACCAAGACGGTGGTGCCAGAGGAGAGTCTCTTGAGACAGGAGGCGACACCAGCAGGGGGCAGACTCAGGACCAGACCTGGACGCTGCAGCAAACACCTGACCCGACGCAGCTACATGACCAGACGCAGTGACTGGAGGAGACTCAGTGGTCAGTGTGTACAGGCTCGACCCCGGCCGACGTGTAAACGTGGCCAGGTGTCGGCCTGTCCGAGCGTCCGTGCAGTGGGTCACCCGCTGACTCGCAGGAGTGAACTGGTGAACCCCCGTATCCTGCAGGTCAGCACCACTCACCAAGTTCGTAGAGAACGAGGGGAGGTAAAGACCAAACAAGGTGCCAGAGGGGGCAGCCGGACACGGGAGGACAGTGGAGAAGTGAGAGAGGACAGGACCCCCAGAGGGGTCTGCCAGGGAGACTGCAACTGGCCGACCAAGCGGCGTGAGTGTGGTGCGGTCTCGAAAGAAGGAGCGAGAAGCCCCTGAGTCAAGTGTGAAGGTGAGGGAGGCCGAAGCCGACGTGGTACCTGAGAGCGCAGACTCACCAGCACCTGACGGTGCGGACGCACTGGGACCTAGAGCAGCAGCCTCACCAGTACCTAGAGCAGTAGTACCAATGCCTGGGTCGGGGGGGAAACACCGGTAACAGTCACCCTCATCACTAATAGTCACAGCATACATGGCAGCAAGGATAGCATCAAAGTCAAGATCAAAGATAGCTACGCCTGCCCTAGACAGCTCTCCCCAGCGGGGGATCTCACTAGCCTCCGGGAACTGCTGACGCCAAGCGACCGTTAGGCGGCCAAAGCAGCGCTGGGTGGGGTGAGCACCCCCACACTGCTCACTCGCGCGGTCGCCGGAGCGGAGAACGTAGGTGC
The DNA here is from genome assembly GCA_948144175.1 of Closterium sp. NIES-65. Lineage (NCBI taxonomy): Eukaryota > Viridiplantae > Streptophyta > Zygnematophyceae > Desmidiales > Closteriaceae > Closterium > Closterium sp. NIES-65. The sequence continues at coordinate 2,953,527 of CANXME010002068.1, forward strand.
ACGGGCCAAAACCCCCACCACGCTGACGCTGCGTGTACCACTCACGGAGCTGCTGAGGAGGGGGGATGTCCCGAGAACGCTGCTGCTGCTGCTGCTGCTGCTGGCGCTGACCACTCCCGGAGTCGCTCCACTGAGAAGTACCACCCCGACCAGCTCCACCTCCTCCACCACCGCCGCCTCCACCTCCGCCGCCACCGCCGCCTCCGCTCCCACCGCTACCGCCACCGCCGCCTCCGCCTCCGCCGCTGCCACCGCCACCTCCACCCCCGCCACCACTCCCACCGCCACCCCCACTCCCCCCGCCGCCCCCACCGCCACCTCCACCACCCCCGCTAGCCCCACCCGCGCCCTTGCCCCCCTTGCCCTTGCCAGAGCGGCGTCTCCCGCTAAGGGCAGACGCCGCACCGACCGACTCAAGACCAACGAGGTCCGCCGCAGCAGCAGAGGCAACAAAGGGCAACAGGGGGGAAGGGGAACACCCTGCAAAGATGGGGGTGCAAGGGTCACCACGAGAGGCTCCTACAGCGACTATGCTCTTCTCCGCTGCTAGGAGGGCCTTCTCTAGGAGGTCAACAGTGAGAGTGGTGGGACAGACTGAGAGGATGTGGTCCTTGACTACGCGAAGGGAGTCAGGGAGGCGAGTGACTACATAATAGATAGTGATGTACATGGGGGGGGGATTCTTGGCGCAGAAATCAGCAGGAAGTGCGGCGCGGTAGCGAGTGTCACCAGTGCGGAGGTGCGTAACGAGGTCAGAGACTGTGGGAAAGGGAGCAAGGTCAGGAAAGAGGTACGGTAGCATAAGGCGGCTCAGTGCAGCAGTTGCAGGGGAAGAATAGCGCGCAACTACAGCGTCGTATAAGGTGTGAGCACTCTTGTACTGACTAAAGTGCGCGCGCTCAGAGGTAGGCAGGTGGCGACGCACAGCAAGACGTGCAGCAGCATCGCGCATGGCCCACTGGGAGCGAACAGTGGGGTCAGCATCAGCAGCAGGGGCAGGAGAGGCGCCAGAGGTGAGGTCAAAGAGGGAGAGACCGTCTGCCCTATCGCACTGTAAGAAGAGCTGCAGGTCATCTACCCAAACCTCAAAGTCAATGGCTCGACCCTCAGCGTCAAAAGCGAGAACACTAGGGGAAGCCATGACAGCAGTAGACTAGCGAGACCAACTGTAGGACAGGGGCAGTGCAGTGACAGAAGCGCTGGTCTCACCAGACAGAGCAAGTCGGGCAGCTCAGTAGTGCAGTAACCCGGCAACACGGCTGCTCGGACGGCTCAGTAGCGACTGCGGCTCCGCGGCACCGGCGACTCGGCTGATCAGGCGGCTCGGGCGGCTCGGGCGGCTCGGGCGGCTCGGGTGACTCAGGCGGCTCGGGCGGCTCGGGCGACTCGGGCGGCTCGGGTGTCTCGGGCGGCTCGAGCGGCTCGGGCTGTATAGGGCGGTAGGGCCGCTGGTGAACGGGGGCGGGGCCGCTGAGTAGGGCGGCGGGGCCGCAGGAGTAGGACGGCGGGGCCGGAGGAGGAGGGCGGCGGGGCCGCAGGAGTAGGGCGGCGGGGCCGTAGGAGTAGGGCGGCGGGGCCGCAGGAGTAGGGCGGTGGGGCCGCTGAGTAGGGCGGCGGGGCCGCAGGAGTAGGGCGGCGGGGCCGTAGGAGTAGGGCGGCGGGGCCGCAGGAGTAGGGCGGCGGGGCCGCAGGAGTAGGGCGGCTGGGCCGCAGGAGTAGGGTGGCGGGGCCGCAGGAGTAGGGCGGCGGGGCCGCAGGGTAGGGCGGCGGGGCCGCGAGGTAGGGCGGCGGGGCCGAGAGGTAGGGCGACGGGGCCGCGAGGTAGGGCGACGGGGCCGCGAGGTAGGGCGCCGGGGCCGCGAGGCGACGTGCGGCGGGGCCGCTAGGGGAAAGGGGGGCCGCTAGGGCGGCTCGACGAGGTGAGAGCCCGAAGTGCGACTCGGGCGGAGCGCGCTTCGGGCAGGAAAAAAAAAAAAAAAATGGTCGATGTGGTTGGCCCTAGGCACAGTTCCCACGGGGGAACCTGCTCGATACCATGAGAAAATGTGAACGAGGATGAATGAACTATGAAACAGTTGGGTACAAGTACTAACCCTAATTGGGTTGTACCCCATATGAGCTACCCCACTACAGCCTACACAAAAGCATAAGCTATGATGTTCTGACAGCTCATACCAGAGAGTTGACTTCCCGACGATCGACCCGAGGGCCCTGATGGCGTCGTCCACGATGTTGAAGTCTGGATAGGCCTCTGCTGCATTCTTGACAGCTAGCGCTTCTCTGCACGGTAGGGAACAGGGGGTTGCAGAGTAGGATATGTAAAACACAAAAAGAAAATCACATAGACTCAGAGAGATGTTTTACCGTGTTAAAATACCAAAAACATTTTGGAATAATAACACACCTGTGCGCGATGCAGTGGCACCTGACGAGATGCGCAATCTGCATGCGAAGGCGCGTCACAAGCCCAGTTTCCGATCCGACCATGACAGAGGCGCCGTCTGTTGACATCCCAACAATTTTCTGAAGGTCGATGCCGATGGTCTCCAAATGTTGGAGCAGAACGGCATGCAGCGACGCCGCGTCACATTGAGTGACGGTAAGGAGCGTCAAGAACTCCGTTACCACCACGCGGTCCTTCAGGAAAGTGACAAACACAATCATGTGTTTGCCACGAGCGCGGTCTGTGCTCTCGTCCCACATGATGCCAATGTATGGCGACGCGTGCACGTGTCGCATTTGCTCGCGGTGAAGGAAAGTGGTTAAAGCCTTTACCATTTCCGAAAAGCCGTACCTGGCCACTACCAACGGTTCGTTGTTAGTGCATATTGAAAAAAAAAAAGGAAAATCAAGGAGTACGGAGTTCAACATCAAGTGAGACTCACCGTGTGATGTACACGCCGTAAGGCTGTCGCGGTATGTCGGCGACGCCCTCCTCAGCAAGAAACTGCACGAGCCTGGGGTACATCTGAATCGGTGTGTCCGTCTTGCACACAAACACGATGCTCCACATTAGCCGCGAAATCCGCGCGCCCTCCGGATCGCCCTTCGCAAAGTCATCGATGCGTTTCTGCTCCTCGATGTTCTTCATCAGACCCATTTGCTTCTTCATGGCATCGTCGTGCTTCACGCTCTCCTCGTGCCAGCGAAAGGACCCAATCTGGAGGTCCCGACCTCCTTTCCTATTGCGGCCATAGCGAGCATCGTCCTTCCCGTGCTCTTTACAGACACTGCAACGAACACAAGGGAAACCGTCAGTCGATTTATCAAGGATTAACCATGGGAACCGCGGAAGCCATTCCGACGTGTAGCTTTTCTGGGCCTTCAAATACAACTTCTCCTTCTTCTCCTCTGCGGTGAGTCGGACTACAGGTGTTGTTTTCTTGGCAGGTGGCGGCGGAGTCGGTGCAGGCTTAACGCGCTGCAGACCAATCCCGAGCACGGACTGCGTGAAGCGCCGCTTCTTCGGCGTCTGTGAGGCGGTCGAGTCTGGAACAGACGCATCCACGACCTGTGTTGGTGCTGTCTCGCCCGGTTCAGCGATGCTTGGGTGGTGCGATCCATCGCACACCTCGTTCTGTCCGTCGTGGTCTTCATCTTCTTGGCGTGGCGAGCGAACCCACACCTCGACCCCATCGGAATGCTCGTCGTCGTCCAGTCCATCTTGACGATACCAATTGTCGCCTCCCTAGTAGTCACCACCGCCATCTTGCTGGTCGCCGGCGTGCTCGTGGGAACGATGTACCCTGCGCAAAAACTCCATACCTGTGATGGGGCGAGAGCTTCATGACGGGCCGGGATCAGGATCAGGCGCAGCAGAGTCAGCGTGGTCTGCGTCGTTAGCCATCTGTGGCAAGGCTGCAGGAGAAGGGTGGCTTGAGGCGTGGTAGTGATGCTGGGTACCTCAAGCTTGATCACGGATTGTGGAAATGGATGGAGAAACACAGGTTCACCCCCCGGTGAGCCAGCCGAGCACTAGCAGGGCTTGGCCGCGTCGCCCACGTTTACACCTTCCGTGCGCTGTATCATTCCTTGATCCTAACTGAAGTTCAGATGTGTAACAGTGTGTGCTGGCTGGGAAAACTGCCACTCCAGTAGGCCCTCAGATGTTAGCGTAAAACACGCTGATTACGCTGATTTTGTAGCTCTGAATTTCGTTTTCCCTGGAAAATCAGTAAATGCTTCCATTTTGGGCTGAAATTTCAGTGAATGTGAGTTTGCCACACTGACGGTTTTGTGTGTTTCTGAACGAGTTACACTGAGGAATCAGTATACTTCAGTGCGTCACCCTGAAACGGATTTGACCGGCCGGGGGAAAGGGGGGGGGGGGGGCGACGCGTGTACAGGCTGTTCCTTCGCGTGATTCACGAAACCCCACACACACTTGGAATCTTCTCACATGCGCTGTATTTACAGCTAGTGCGCGCCGAACCGTTTTGCCGCGCTGGAAGCCAGAATACCAGAGAACGGCTAACCTAGTTCACAACTGCCCAATGAGAACACAGACAACACACCACTGGTGGCAGGGTCCACGCCAACACGCCAGGGATGGCAGAGTGGAGTGGGGGTGTTGTCATCTTGCCTGGGAAGACGGAAACCCTGGCCTGGACCAAGATCCCTCGTCATCGCAGCTCGGGAGAGGGGGTACCCCCATCTGCTCTCTCATTCTGTTCCTGCACTCCTCGTGAACCCCTGCAGGAAGTGATGTTCGAGCTGAAGCAGGAGTAGCTTCTCCCTCAAGCTCGGCATGCTCTGCAGCGCTGAGCAGCCATGGCGGTTTCGACGCCCGCAGGTGACGGCCCTCCGCCCGTCGCAGGCACGAGGCCAGCCGCTATTACTGGCTTAGACTTTTAAGACGATGTACCAGTTGGTGACGTCGTTCAAGTTTCATTTTTTTCTGTTCTTCTTGGCAGATGTGCACACGGCACTCAACGCGCTCAACTTGCTATTCCAGAAGCGTTAGGTGAGGTGTTGAGTTACGTAGTGCTTTTCTTATCTTCTAAACCCAGTTACTTATCTTTTGTTTCGGTGTACCTACTCTCCCCCTACCAACAGGTTGACCTCACGGCAGTGCACTCCCAGGTGAGGCGGACCATCATTTACATGGAGCAGCGGTACCTGCACTGTGGCCAGCAGTTTGGCGGTGGGACCAGCGAGCTGCTGTCTGCATTCCTCGCGCGGCACGCCTCCCCGGACTGCCGTGAAGTGACTGTGGAGGGGGTGGATAAGGATGGTGAGGCCCGGTTACACAAGTTCGACCTGCACGAGGAGGCCGTGAAGGGATACACCACTAGCAGCGGGGACATGCAAGGCTGCTACACCTGCTGCCGCTCCTTCGCCCGCGAGCTGGTGTACAACCTCGAGCTGCGCTTGGGAGACCTGACGCGCTTGAACGGGGCGAAGCTCTTCATGCCCCGCTCGTGGCCGAGGGGCGCCGAGGCTAGAGACGCTGAGTGCAAGGAGCACCTGCACGGCCTCGTCCATCTGTTCCAGGCCAAGAAAAGGGACACGATCTTGCCAGGTGAGCTAGAGACGGAACCCCTATGCTCTGCGTGTATGCGTAGCCGTTTCCGTGGTTGCATTATTGCCATGTTGAGAGCTTGACTTTCTACCCGGTTGTGCTCTCCTGTTTGGCAGGTGTCCAGAAGCGTGCAGCTCGAGCGGAGCTGCGCACGTTCCTGCCGGTGCTCTCCACTGCGCCCAAGGAAGAGCAGCCCTTTCACGCAGGCTTGAAGGCCATTTTGCAGACCAGCGACTGGCAAACCAGCTACCCCAACCTAGTCCGTCTGTGGGCTGCCGTCGCTGTACTGCCGCTCAGCACAGTCGAGTGCGAGCGCGGGTTTTCCCGCCAGAATGTGATAAAGTCGTGGCGCCGGACGAGTCTCTGCAACGCCAAGCTGGGAGATTTGATGGCGATGTCGCTGCTCGACTACGACATGGACTGGGACAAGGTGGTGGACATCTGGCGGAGTACCAGGAACAGGCGCCCCAGCAAGCGCAAGGAGCAAGCTGCGCCAGAGAAGGAGCGGGCCAAGGCCAAGTTTGTTAAGGGGAGTGGCCGCCGGTGACAAAATTAGAAGGAAGAAAGAGAATTGAACTAGCAGAAATGGGGATACAAATAGCAAACCCTAGAAGGGTTGTACTCGCTATAAAGCACCCCACTACAGGCTAGAACATAAGATAACATTTTGACACACCCCCATAGCCAAAGTGGGGTGTAATCAGCAGAGCAGGCAAAGCAGTACAAGCTCAGGGTGGATCACAATGTCACCACACAATCTGAGCACAAGTTCAAGAAGAAATAGTTTAGAGTTCACAATTATGAGCAAAGCTAGTGGTAGTCACAACGGGCAAGTGAGGAGGAGGAGAGAGAGTGAGGGGAGAGGAGATAGGAGGCGACGGCTGAAGCTGCAGACACACGGGCAACAGGAGGCAGACTGGCACAGCGGCTACCGGACTAAGCGCCCGGACTACAGGAGTAACAGGCCCCGCGGCTAAAGAAGCGGCAGACGAGCAACGGACCCACGGGCGGCTGGCGTAGAAGTCTAGCTCACTGGGCTACCGGGACAGCGCCCCGGACTACAGGTGCTGCGGACAACAGTACGGCAACCTCCATGCAGCTTCCCCAAACAGTCCCACCCCCCCGACACGCACCCGCTGCTACACCGCTAGCTCCACTCCCACGCACCCCCCTTACACCCTAAACCCCAGTCTCCCACACAACCACCCCCCTCAGCGACAGCTGCAGCAGTGGGAGACGAAGGAGGAGGAGGAGCAAAGGGAAGAAGGCACACCGGCCACCCCCATACCCGACACCCCACCGCTCGCGGCCCCCTCAGGTCGCCTCGACAGGCGACGGGAAAAGGGGGGGGGGGAGGCGGGGACGGGGCCAGGGCCGCGACGGGTAGGGCGACGGGCCGCATGTAGTGCGGCGGTAGGGCCGCAGGTAGGGCGGCTGGTGGGCCGCAGGTAGGGCGGCGAGTGGCCGCAGGTAGGGCGGCTCGCGGGCCGCAGGTAGGGCGGCGGGTGGGCCGCGAAGGTAGGGCGGCGGGTGGGCCGCGAAGGTAGGGCGGCGGGCGGCCGCGTCGGGTCGGGCAGCGGGGCCGCGACGGGTCCCCGTCGCCCGTCGCGGCGCCTCCAGAAGGCGACGCGACGAACGACGGGGCAGACGCCCGCCGCGCGCCTCGGGGCGCACAGCGGGCAGAGAACCGCCGCGCGCCTCGGGGCGCACGGCCGGCAGAAAACCGCCGCGCGCCTCGGGGCGCACGGCGGGCAGAAAACCGCCGCGCGCCTCGGGGCGCACGGCGGGAAGGAAAAGTAGCAGCGGAAGCGAGGTGGTAACCCACCCACAGGATCGATCCAAGGGGATCGACCTGCTCTGATAGCATGACAAAATTAGAAGGAAGAAAGAGAATTGAACTAGCAGAAATGGGGATACAAATAGCAAACCCTAGAAGGGTTGTACTCGCTATAGAGCACCCCACTACAGGCTAGAACATAAGATAACATTCTGACAGCCGGCTGGTGCAGGTGGAGGAGGAGCTAGATGAGGGCATGAGTGGTTCTGCAGGCGATGACAGTGAGAGTGATGATGATGGCAGCAGTAGCAGTAGCATTTCTTCTTCAGATGATGACATGAGCTAGTTCTCTAGTAGTACTAGTTAGGTAGGTTAGGTTAGATATATTTATTTTGGACTTTTTTACACTGAAGGAACAGTACAGTGGAAAATTTTACCCTGACAGGATCAGTATATTGAAAACCACCAACGCTGATTTGGACACCTGGTTGGCAGGGGCACGCTGATCCATCAGCATACCCTCAAACCAATCTGAGGGCCTGCACTCCAGCCAATCAGCTCGCAAAATGCCGCCAACACACGAAGCGAAATCTTGATGAAGTGCTCGGCGACTCGGTTTAACCCCGGTAATTGGGGAAAGGGGGGGGGGGGGGGCGGCTAGGGGGCCTGTATCCTCTGAACAGAGTAAACACCACCCTTAGAAAAAAAACCCTGGGGCCTCAGAGTGAACTATATCTCAACTCTGATACATCAGAGAAAACACAACTCCCAAAATCATAACCCAGCAGGTACAAAGTCCCTCTAAAAAACAACTCTGATTTTCAGAGAAACAGAGTGATTTACTCGGATAACGTGGGCCCTGCTAGCACCTAGGTAGAATAGCAGATTAAGTCTAAAATTGTGTATTGACTTGAAGAATACGTTGAAGCGAATGATGCTATACTTGTTTTGCTTTTGTTGTGGTGCTAAAAAAAAGTGTTAATATTGAGGGTGGCGCTTATAATAAGGAAGGGTACAAAAGGGGTGGCGCTTATAATCGAGGATCGGCCATAAGCGCCATGCTCCAGATAGAAGCGCCGGCGCCTGTAATAGGCCGGCGCCTATATCCGGGGCCATACGGTAAATGGTTATTGCGTCATTGCCCCCCTATACATCAGATTCGTAGTCTGCTGGCTTGAACCAATGGGAGAAGTCAAAGCCATCAGCGATGAGCCCCATGGTGGTCGGGGCGATAGTGGCCAGCATCTGCACGGCATAGAGCAGAACACACACAGAGGGTGGACAACAGGGAGGCACAGGAACAGCCATGTCAACCATCAAGGCAAGGGGACAAGGGGAAGGGAAGCAGAGGTCCATGAGAAGCAGGTGGGGGGCCACAAGTACATACCTGGTCGTGCAGGGGGCCGTTGGTGATGAGCACGGAGCGGTCAAAGACAGAGAAGTCACCCCCGTCCATGCGCGTCACCTGTGCCCCCGCCTCCTCTGCTATCTGCTCTCACCGCACCACGCACACGCACCACTTGTTAGATTTCTGCTATGGTTATGATTTCAATGCAAAGGAGTGATTCTCGGTCTAGAACAGTGAGTTAGAAATAAAGGGGGTTGGTTCGGAGCTTGCGAAGATTTTTGGGCCCACCAATAAGTTGGTTTGGAGGAATCACTGGGGGCTCCAACAATCTTCGTCCTATAACACTCTCCAAACTCAACCTTTGGGGCCGGAATATTTTGGCCAACGTCGGAGAAAGAACATGAGAACCGCATTTCGCCACCCAAACTACGTATGGCTGCTTAACAATACTCAAGCGAATATTACTATACAGGAGAAACGGAATAGACAGATTCTACTACTACTAGGAGGGAACAGCATTGTCTGGCCATAGTCAGAAGGCAACGGCATGGGGAATGGAGGGGCGTGGGAGAGGGCACGTACGAGGACGCCAGCAGCCATGTCCCAGGGCTTGAGACGGAACTCCCAGAAGGCGTCCACCACGCCCAGGGCCACGTGACACATGTCCACCGCTGCTGCTCCCAGCCGCCGCACCCCCTGCCATGGCTCCACACATGGCACAGAGGCACGGCATCACGCAGTTCAGTGCGGGGAGGCGGGATGGAGAAGTGGGGATGCGGAGAGCGCACTGGCCGCACATGACATGGCAGGTACAGACAGCGATGCACACACATGTGATACAACAGGCACACCATAGGCACAGCACAGCACAGCACAGCACAGCACGGCACGGCACGGCACGGCACGGCACGGTACGGCATACCCTGCTGACGTCAGTGAAGTGCTTGAAGAGATCGATGTTAGCGGACCACGCAGCATCGTGCTCGTAGCCAAACCCCGTCACCAGCAGCGACTGCTCCACCTGCCCGCCCACAGCGCCGCAGGGGAAGGGCGCGAGGGAGGCAGGTGAGCAGGGCGCATGTGGTGTGAGGGGGCGAGGGCAGATGAGGCAGGCAGTCAAGGGAAGGGGGAAGTCAGGGATGGAGAGGTGGAGAGAGGGGAGAGGGTGCGCAGAGGGTTGGATTGGATGCTGAGGAGACGGTGATGTGCCGCCTTGGCACATGGAGGGATGCGAGACGAGAGCATGCAGGATGGGGCTTCGTTGAAGGGGGTGTGATGGGACAGTGACTAGGACAGCAGTGGTTGGCACGGCAGACTGGGGGCGGGCAGAGGGCCCATGCAGGAGTGAAAGAACGCCGGGCACGAGTGGCAGTGCGCGAGGGCACACTGTGTAAGTGTGTGTGTGTGTGTGTGGAGTGTGTGTGTGTGTGTGTGTGTGTGTGTGCGTGTGTGCAGCAGCAGTGGCAAGAGTCATGTGAGAATGCAGCACAGGAGAGGGGGCGGTGGGATGGAGGGAGGGTGGGCAGGTGGGGGCGGGCAGAGCACCTTGGCAGTGGCGCTGGCATGGATGGGATGGCCGTTGCAGAAGGCTCCTCCGCCTGACATGGCATGGCATGGCATGGCATGGCAGGCATGGCATGGCAGGCATGGCATGGCAGGCATGGCATGGCAGGCATGGCATGGCAGGCATGGCATGGCATGGCAGGCATGGCATGGCATGGCAGGCATGGCATGGCAGGCATGGCATGGCATGGCATGGCATGGAAAGCATGGTACATGTAGCTCGAGTGGTGACGACACAGGGAGCGGAGCAGATGAGCAGCAAGCATGAAGCAAGGGACTTGCGGGGCGTGGCACGGTGAGGCGTACTACTTGCCAGTGCGTGGGTACAGCCCTGTGAGCATGGCTGCTGGCGCCGCTGGACCGTGGCAAGTCGCGCACGCATGGCATACATGCAGCAGGCAGCAGGCAGGGCGTGGCGGGGCAGCAGCGCACCTGATGAGGCGGTGAAGGTGCGTGTGACCCAGCAGTGCGGCCCCCCTGCAAACTCCACCTGGTAGCATGGCAGGGCAGCATGCAGGCAGGGGGGGAGAGCACATAATAAGCCAGCCACGATGACTGGTGCTAGCAGGTGGCGTGGGCAGGGCAGTGCAGGGCATATGTGGCAGGTGACTGACAGGGCGACGCATGGAATGAGGCAGCGCAGCGATGGGAGCACAGACACATGCTGTGATCCAAGGGGAAGGGCAGGGGGCGGTGATGCACGCATACAGCGGGCCGCTGCTGCCCCGCAGCGAGGATGGTACGACAGGGCGAGGAGGGCGAGTGAGCGCCACAACAGCCTTCTTTACCTTGCCACCCTTGTGCACCTTGCCTCACCTTGCGTCTGCGCAGTCTAGTGGAGGAAGTTCTTATGCGAAGCCAAGAGTTGCGTGCTGCGAGCAGTCAGGTGAATGAACTGCAACACTCCATTCCGGCCAACTGGAAAACCCTATTCCTTGCCACTCCACTGTACCAGGTGGCATGCCAAGGAAGGGGCTGCGCTGTACCACCTCAGCTATGTGGATACTGGCGCTCATAATGCCAAGCGTGAATCATCTTGACGCTATACGCCGCGCCTGACACCTGATGCTTAGCAGATGCCTTCTAGGGCAGACCGGAAAACATCTGGCCGTTTATGCCATGGCAGAGCGTGGCAGCAGGCATCATCAGCACGCGCTGCCACACCACTGCGAGGCAGCAGGCGCGCCTCACACCCCCTTGGCACTGCCGTGACACCAGCCGTGGCAGCCCGCCGCTGCCATGGCCGCACCCCCTCCCCCCCCCCCCCCCCCCCGTGCACAACGCATGCTGCGCCGTGCCTGCACGCCCTGGCCTACCCGCGCAGCACCCTGCCCTCACACGCAGTGCCACTGTGAGCGGCGCACCCCCTCCCCTGCCATGCACCGTCCCTGGCGGATTGCACGCGTGCAATACCTACGTGGTGCTCGCACTGCATTCCGCCCCTCACTCGTGCTGCTGGACCCCAAGTGTGGTGCGCGCGATGGAGCAAGCGAGCGAGGGAGCAGGTGTGGCAAGGACGGAGGACGGGGGCGTGGAGAAGAAGATAATAGGAAAGCGAGGTCTGCATGGAAAGGAGGTGGGGGGAAGCAGATAGGAGGTACAGAGCAACACGGGAACAGGGAGGGCGGGGAGGGCGGGGAGGGCGGGGAGGGCGACTCACGACGCAGGCGGCGACGGGTTTGCCTCGGAAGAGCACGGCGACCGAGGTGGCGAAGGACGGGTACCCGTGGGCGAAGTTGGTCGTGCCGTCTGGGGGGGAAGGGACACGTGGGGGGAAGGGGCAGGTGGGGGGAAGGGGCAGGTGGGGGGGGAGGAGCATGTTGAGGAAGAATGTAGGGGCTATGCGCACAGGTGCAAGCAGGTGCGGAGGGCAGAGGGCGGACGTACCGAGGGGGTCGACACACCAGAGGAAGGGCGAGGCGGAGTCCCCAATGACTCCGCCCTCCTCCCCCAGCAGCAGGTGCGTCGGGAAGCGCCGCAGGATCTCCGCCACCACCGCCTCCTCGCTCTCGCGGTCCGTGCTGCGCGCCGCGCCGCGCACAGGGGGAGGGGGTTTGGGGGGTTATGACTTACACAGAGCAATGACTCTCAAGCTAATACGATGTATCGGGGTTTAGGGCGAGTTCCGGGAAAAGGGGTGCAAGCAGAGCAGGAAATGAGGGACAGAGATGAGGGGGAGGCGTGCGCCGGGCAGGTGCGGGCAGAGCAGGAAATGAACGCGCGGCGGGGTGGGCGCGGCGGCGCTCACTTGGTGACGAGGTCCGTGGCCCCCTTGTACGTGATGTCGCGCGGCTTGTCCAGCGCCGCCATGATCACCTGCGCACGCACACGCGCACGCCGCAACGGGTCAGTGCACCATCGCATCGCGCATGCACACTGCGCGCATCGCATTGCATCGCATATGAACCCCGCCATGCCTCCGCTAATTGCCCTCCTCGCGCAATCCGCGCTCGCTATGACCGGACGCAACTCCCCACATTATCGCGCACCTGCCGCTTACCCCATCGCCGTTTTTCTTTCGCCCCGACCCCGACCCATGCCATTCCCCATTACTCCCCCGACTGACCGCAGCGCCCTTGTTTGCGGCAGCCTCCGCCGCCGCGAGCAGGTCCGCCACGGGCACAGACGGCGCCGCCTCCGCCGCCACTCGTGGTGACGCCGCTGACGCCGTCACGATTGTCGGCATGCGCGCAGATGCGCGGTGAGAGACGAGTGCAATGCGGCGGGACGACACGAGGTCAGGTGCAGAGACGCTAATGTGGGGCAATGCGGCAATAGAGGAGGCGAGACGAGGGAGAGCCAGACGAGACAGGCGCGAGGCCACGACGTTCGAGGAGATCAGCGCCATGTCGACGATGGACACATGATTATGATGAGTTGGGTGAAGGGAAGGTATTTTGTTTTTTAACTGATTAAACTATAAAATAAAACGATGAAAGCAAGCGTTCATGCCGGAGTGGTTAACGGGACAGACTCGAAATCTGTTGGGCTCTGCCCGCGCAGGTTCGAATCCTGCTGAACGCGACTTTTGTTTGCCAGTGCAAGCACACATTCTCTTACAGAATTCGAATTCCTTGTCCGAAGTGACATGTCGACGGATGTCGAGGTAGGTAGGTGAGAATTTCCAGGCCGGCGTTGTGTCCGAAGTAATTCGACATCCAGCCTTGTCAAGGCAAACGACATCCCTCGTGACTTGCACAATGGGGTGACGAAAAAATTCGCGAAATTCGTTCGATTCAAAATTGAGTTTTCAACATTCTCACAAACAGTGCCGGCCGGCATTTTATTGGGAAGTTATGTCGCCGGCAGTGTGTCTGAAGTGCCTCAACATCCATCCGTCATCCCCCGTCATCCATCCGATGACGGATGGATGTCGAAGGGCACTTTGGGGACGCCCTTAGTGTGGTCAGTGTGAAAAATGAGGAATGAAGAAGAGAGGGGTTGCACTAGCAGCAGTTGGCATACATATATGAAACCCTAATTGGGTTGTATTCGCTATAGAGTACCCCACTGCAGGCTAGACAATTATAACATTCTGACACACCCCCATAGCCAAAGTGGGGTGTAATCAGCACAATGAGCAAGCAGGCATAGAGCAGGAGTTCACAATAGGGAGCAAAGCTAGAGTTAATCACAGCGGGCAAGTGAGGAGGAGGAGGAACTGTGGAGGGAGAGAAGATGGGAGGCAACGACTGAAGCTGCAGAGGCACGGGGACAGGAGCGGCTAACTCAGTGGCTACCGAAGCAAGGGCAACGGACTACAGGCGCTGCAGGCGACACGAGAGCTACCTTCACACAACCTCCTCCAGCTGCCCCACACCTCTCGACACACACCCCCTGCTGCACCCTATGTTCAATCACACCCCACCCCCTAGCACCACTCCGTCGACTCCCACACACCCACCCCCCTCAACGGCAGCTGCAGCAGTGGGAGACAGAGGAGGAGGAGGAGCAAGGGAGACCACACACCCGCCACCCCCTACTCGCCACCCCCAAACCCTAACACAGGGCAGGGCGGGATGGCGGGTAGGGAGGTTACGGGGGGGGGGGGGGGGGGAAGGGGGGGCCGCGGCCCCCTCAGGTCGCCTCGACAGGCGACGGGAAAAGAGGGGGGGGTGGTGCACGTGCCCCCGGTGCGCCGCGACAGGCGACGGAGCATGGCCGGGGCGGGGCCGGGGCAGGGTCGAGGCAGGGCCGAAAGGGGCGGCGACGGGGCCGCAAGGGGCGGCGACGGGGCCACTGGAGGCGGCGACGGGGCCGATAGGGGTGGCGACGGACATGCGTCACTGTGGGCGACAATTTTGGAGCAACTGTTGAGAAAAAGACGGCTCGGGAAACTCGCCAGGCGCAAATGGAGTTTTTGCCTCCGAAAATGTTTGTGGCGAGGAGAGACGACACTCGAACCGCCCCTTGTGATGTGGGGTCAACTGCCGTCCCGCCCGACCTGAAGAGCGGCTATACTGCATGGCGGGCACATCATTCAAAATTTCGACAAGAGTGCACGTGGACAGATGGGAACTTTAGACCCGCCGACACTAACGGGTGGCTAAATTGGACTCAAGAGGAGTTGGACGTAGGTGGCGAGGGCAGTTCGAGCCCATACACCTCGAAGAATTCTCGCATGGCACTGCGTACCTGGTGCTGTCGACAACTGGCCAGCCATTTCGAAAGTGGTTTCCATGTAAGGAACACAATTTCGGGGACAGCCTCAACGGCCCACGGTTAAATGGCGTTAACAGTACCACTCCGACATTTACGGAGGAGAGAGGTACAGGCTCCCGGGTCACACTGACAGAAACTCCCCGACGGCTAAGCAAGGGTTGAAGAACGGTGCGAGGAGCAGGTTGAAAGCTGGTGTGATCGATTTGTGACCCTCCGTCACCCGAACATCACCATCCCCACCAAGTTCTAAATCTGACTAATGTAGTCTAATTAGTTGGCCGAAAAACGGGGTTGAACACGAGCCTACCCTGCGTAGGTTAAAAACACATGGATTGGTCCCCGTTCGACAGCTGTACATTAAAAAAAAAGGGGGGGGGGGGGGGGGGTTTGGAGATGCGGCACCGTTTTACTCCGACAAAAGCGGGTTGGGTGAAACATCACGCAAAAATCGGGGCGCCGCAAGGACAACACCGGTGCAGTTTACAGGTTTCTCCTTGCGGAGATTCACTCTACAACAGTAGTGAGCTAGACTACGGGGGTTGGCACTAACTACTTGGAGTGATCGTAGCTTTGCTTAGTTCCTTAGTGCTAGCACATTCACGAGAGAAATCGGCAAGAGATTCCACAAGCAAAGTCGAAATAACAGAATGGTTGAGCAAGAAATGACAACAATGACTACATTAGACACCTAGCAACCCTGCAGCTAGCCTGGTCGACTGCCAGCATAGCTTGGTCTAACAGCATTGCGCCAAGGAGTCGTGCCAGCACTGCAGAAAGGCGGCATGCCAACAGAGCACGTCGACGGCGTGCCAACGCTGCAGCAGAACAGCTATCTAGCGTTACCCCGTAGTGTTAAGAAGTGAGGAATGAATGAACTAGCAAGCAGGTGGGTACAAATAGGAGAACCTAGAAGTATTGTACCCCATATTGTCTACCCCACTACAGCCTACACAGACTATAGCATATGAGTTTGCACACCCCCATAGGCAAAGTGGGGGAGAACAAGAGGTCACAAGACCAGTTAAGCAAAGCAAAGCAAGCTCAGGGTGGATCACAACGTCACCACACAATCCGAGCACAAGAGCAAGGCCAAAAGGCCAGTTCACATGCAAGATCATATATAAAGGTAAACAAGCAAGTGCAGGTATGAAAGATCACAGTACAAGCAAGGTCAAGAAGTGAGCAAATGAGGCCAAGTAGGCACAAGACCTAGCATCGTACAGAAACGCTGATGATCACCAGGCGGAAGTGCCTTGGTAAAGATATCAGCAATGTTGGCCTTAGAGGCCACGTAAGCAAGGCGCAGCTGACCACGCTGCTGTAGTTCACAAGCAAGGAAGTAGCGAAGAACAATGTGCTTCGTTCTGTGCTCCAGTCTGTGCTCCCGACACAAGGCCAGTATGGCCTTGTTGTCTACGTACAGGACTGGAGGAGAACGAGGCGCCTCTCCTAGGTCAGTCAGCAAGTAGGTGAGCCAACGTAACTCGTGTGCAGCCATGGCCCCCGCGTAGATCTCGGCCTCACAACTGGAGCCGAGAACAGAAGACAAGCGGGTAGACCGCCACGAAACAGAGCCGGAGCCAAGGCTGAAGGTGTAACCCTATGACGGCCGCTGCGTAGCGTGGTCGTCAGCCCAAGAAGCGTCTGCGTGACCTGTGAGGACCACTCGACGTCGCCCTCCAAGCACTAGCCCCATGCCCGACGTACTGCACAAGTAGCGCAACACCCTCTTCGCTGCAGCCATGTGCTCTGGTCGGTGTCTCCCAGGAGCAACATAGCGTGCCAAAATGCTAAGAGGGTATGCTACGTCAGGTCATGTGCAGGTCATCAGGTATATGAGGCAGCCAACAAGCTCTGGGTACGGGCCACTCAGCTCTACGGACTCATCCGAAGGCAGAGCTGAGAGCGAGTGGCGAGTAGACAGAGGAGTGGCCTGAGGCAAGGAGTACGTCAAGTCGAAGCGCTGAAGGACCTGCTGCACCATGTGTGACTGAGTCAGGGTAATGGTGCGCTGTGCTCTGTCCCGGGTGATCTGCAAGCCAAGGTAGTTGCACAGTTCACCCAAGTCTGTGCACGTGTGCCTCTTCTGCAGCTCGGACTTCACGTGGGCGAGTCCAGTTGTGTCAGCAGTCGCAAAGACCAAGTCGTCGACGTACACGAGGATGTAGAACGGCGGCTGAGAGGTGTCGGTGCGCAGAAACAGCGACGGGTCGGCTGTAGAAGGAGCAAACCCAAGAGCCGCAAGTGTAGTCCTCAGTGTGTCGTGCCACTCACGGGGCGCCTGGCGGAGACCGTAGACTGGCCGTCGGAGGCTCCACTGGGTACCAGGAGGAAACGACCCAGTGAAGACAGGAGGGCGGCGCAACCAGATCTCCTCGTGCAGGCTGCCCTGCAAGAAAGCTGTGCTGAAGTCAAGAGAGTGAAGCTCGTAGTCGCGCTGAGCGGCTATGTGCAGCAGCACCCAAAGAGTGGTCATCTTCGGGGTGGGAGAGAAGGTCTGAAAGTAGTCAGCTCCTTGTCGCTGACTAAAGCCTCGAGCGACGTAACGCGCCTTGAAGACAGGCGGAGAACCCGGCGGCCGCTTCACCCTGAAAATCCACATGCCACTGACGAAGTTCGCCCCAGGTGGGGGAACCTCGTCAACGTAGGTGCCTGTTGTTGATTGTGTAGGTGGTTGTGGTATTTTGCTCTAGCTGGTTGTGGGCTAAGGGTTTGGGCAAAATGTGGTGGTTAGACTTGTTGCGGGCTGGTATTGATCTCGCACCCAACAAGCACCAACAAACCTTTGCTATTCACTACAACACCTTTGGTGTTGCTAGTTTAGCACTTTGGGTTGTTGGGGATTGTTGTAGGGCGAGGTTTGGGTTGGTAGGGTTTGAACAACTCGTCACTTTTCAGATCTGAACTCTTGCTAAAGCCACTTTCTTGAACTAATCCATGGCTGCCTAGTAATTCCGCCAGGATACACCGTCGCACTTAGATCGCGATAGCGATCGGCCTAGATCTTTGTTGAAAGCGTGCGTTACTATTTTGGAAAGTAGAGTTTAAGACCTTTCTAACGCGTACCTGCTCATAGTTTAAGGTTACGTGAGCTGTACGCAATGTTCCGTCGAAGTTGGCGGACTTAATCTCTTGTACGCTCTCCAGATTCACTCGCTTTCCATCAGTGGTATCAGAGCGGGTTAGGCCTGCGACATTCCCTCTTTTCATCATATTTCGAATTTGTTGAAGGACCTCCAGATCTAGGGTTGGTCATGGCCCAGAAATTAGATGGCCCTCCTAGGTTCACTGGCTCGGATTTTTCGCTATGGCGGTTCCAGTTTACGCTTTGGCTAGGTATCAAAGACCTAGAAGGCGTTTTGGAGGGATCGGAGCGAAGACCTGAAGCTGATGAAGGAAAGGCATCTACTGGAGCCTCTAGCTCATCCATAACTGAGGGAAGTGGAGGTGGATCAGCAGCATCGCGAACCGGAAGGCAACGGCTTAGTGCGGAGGAGCTTGTTAAGGCACAGGAAGCATGGGACCGCAAGGACAAGCAAGCGTTCCAGTACCTGTGTTGGGCCTTGGAAGGCCAACTAGAGCTCCTAAAGATGATGATTAACCTGAAGGGCAAGCAAGGAGCAGCTGCACTAGCATGGAAGAGAGTTCAAGATCGACATTTGCAAAAGGGGTTGGTAAGCATACTCACGTGGAGGAAGCGGTTCTACACCATGGAACGCAACTATGGCGATGGGGAGACCATGGTGCAGTATCTCCAGAGGGTGGATGAGTATGTGAGAGCCTTAGAGGAGTTGAACTACACTGTAGATGAGAAGGAGATCATCTACACCGCACTCCAGGGGCTGGACCAAGAGGTGAACGAGGCCCTACTGCAGTACCTTCACCTTGAGCAACAGAAATGGACCAAGGCCTGGATATGGGAGGTGTTGGTCTTTGATGAGGCTCGCATACAGGATGCTGGTAGAATAGTTGAAGGGGGAATGGGGGCAGGGGATAGGGCTTCCTCCAAGAAATACCAGCAGCGGCAAGGAGGTGGGGGGAAGAAGAAGGAGCTCGACAAGTGCCTCGTCCCTGGATGCAACCGGAAGCATTCTTGGAAGGAGTGTTGGAGCCGTCCTGATGGGTGGAAGCCTCAAGGGTACCCAGGAGAGGCTCCACGTGTCACTAGGCCTGGGTGGGTGGAGAGGAGGATGAAGAATGGAGCATGGAACAAGAAGGGCAGCAAAGAGAAATCGGCAGCAACGGCGGCAAACGAGAATAAGAAGGGAAAAGAGGACTCATCGAATGATGGTTTCTCCTTCTTATCCTTGGAGAAGGAGACGGCGCTTGCTGGTCGTGTGTTGGCTGACCCCAATCAGCTCATTCTAGACTCTGGGGCAACCTGTGGAATGGTACCTCGGCGCGACCTCTTCACCACCTATCACTCCCTCCCACCTAACTCTAGAAATGTGATTGTGGGGAGCGGAGATACGCTGCAAGCAATCGGCATCGGCACCATCACCGTCATGGGGAAGGAGGGGGAGGTGCTGAATGTGAAGGGTGTGCTTCATGTTCCTGATTTGGCAGCCAACCTTCTCTCATGCTCTCAACTTGCGAGGCAAGAATACATATGCACCTTCACCATGGAAGGTGGCACGGTTCGCAAGGGTGGAGCTGTGGTGATGGGGGCCAAATTAGAGAAGGGCCTATACCTTGTTCCAGTTTGTGTGCCTCAGGTGGAGAGGGCACATGGAGTTGAAGCCGGGGAAGCCGCTTGTAGCAGCCGTTGGAGGGACGTGGAGCAGGTGACGGCAGATTTGCTGCACCTACGCATGGGGCATGCAGGAAGGCAGCAACTTGTGGAGTGTGTGAAGAAGGGGGAGCTGAAGGGTGTGGAGATCAAGGAGGGTGGTGGGCAGCCAAGCAAGTGCCCTGATTGCACGAC
Organism: Closterium sp. NIES-65; assembly: GCA_948144175.1. NCBI lineage: Eukaryota > Viridiplantae > Streptophyta > Zygnematophyceae > Desmidiales > Closteriaceae > Closterium > Closterium sp. NIES-65. The sequence continues at coordinate 2,973,322 of CANXME010002068.1, forward strand.
CGGGAAGCTGCCAAGGACCTCTTTCCCTACCTCCACCACTCAAGCCTCCGCACCTCTTGAGTTGGTGCACACGGATGTGTGTGGCCCCATGCAAACACCGGATAAGGAGAAGGGCAGCAAATACTTCATCACCTTCTTGGATGACTTCAGCCGCCTAAGTTGGGTTACCTTGGTGAAAACCAAGGATGAGGTGGCCAAGGTGTTCAAGCGTTGGATACGCTATGCGGAGAGGGAAGCCAGGGCCAAGGTGAAAATACTTAGGTCCGATCGGGGTGGGGAGTACATGGGGAAGGATCTGGAGTCTTTCCTTGAAGACAAGGGCATCACCCACCAGCTTTCAGTCGCCTACACACCGCAGCAAAATGGGGCAGCAGAGCGGCTAAACCGGACCCTCATTGACCTTGCCCGAGCCATGCTTGCTCATGCGCAGCTAGACCATACTTGGTGGGGGGCAGCAGTGCAATATGCCAACTGGGTTAAGAACAGAATGGGCAGCAAGGGGCTAGGGGGCAAGAGCCCTTACTTCATGTGGATCAGGAAGGTGCCTAGTGTGTCCATGGCACGAGTGTGGGGGTGCATGGCGCAGTACAAAGTGCCCGACCAGCAACAGAGGAAGCTCGATCCTAAGGCACAATGGGGCATTTTTCTTGGGGTGTCGGAGAGGAGTAAAGCTTGGATGTTGTGGAGTGTGGCGGATCAGCGGGTGGTGGAAAGCAGGGATGTGGTTTTCCACGAGGGGCTGAGCTATAAGGGGTGGAAAGAGCATGGTGCTAGTACAGTTGGGAACTCCCTTCAGGATCCCCACACCTCTTCCATCTTTGAGGGGGCATGGGAGGACCCTGGAGAGGAGGTAGAGGAGCAGCAAGAGGAACAAAAGGCAGCTGCACCTCACCATGAGGAGTCACCAACTGCTGGTTCTACCCCTGACCCTAACGCACCTGCCCATGACCCGGAGCAGCCACAGGGGCAGTAGCAGCAACAAGAGAAGCCGCAGCAGCCACCACAGGAGCATACACCACCTGTTCCTGCGGGTAGGTGGCATCAAATACTGCAGCAGCAGCTGTCCCCCATGAAGAGAGTGACTTGGAAGGAGAAGCTGCAAAGTCTGGAGCAGGGGGAGGCATCACCTCTGCGCCGCACCACACGCATCTCCCGGCCACCCGAAAGGTTCACACCAAGTGCACAGTATGCTTGCATGCATGATCATGAGGTGCATGATATGGAGGAGTGCATGCTTGTGGATGCTGAGGGGGGTGAGCTTGGGCTTGATGTTGAACGAGGAATGAAATGACTAAGAACGAATGAGTACAAATATGGAAACCTAGAAGTTTGTACCCCCTAAAGGCTAACCCACTGTAGCCTAAACAACTACAACATTAGATATAATGTTTGACACACCCCCATAGGCGAAGTGGGGGAGAACTAGGGGTCACAAGACCAGTCAAGTAAAGCAAAGCAAGCTCAGGGTGGATCACAACGTCACCACAAAATCCAAGCACAAGTTCAAGGCCACAAGGCCAGTTCACATGCAGGAGTACATATATATATATAAGACTAAACAAGCAAGAGCAGTGATATATATATGGAACAGTACAAAGAGGGTCAAGAGGAGAGCAAGTGAGGCAAGACAGACACAAGACCCAGCTGGGTACAGCAGCGCTGATGATCACAAGGCGCAAGTGCCTTGGTGAAAACATCAGCAGTGTTGGCCTCAGAGGCCACGTACGCAAGTCGCAACTGACCACGCTGCTGTAGCTCACGAGCAAGGAAGTAGCGGAGAGCAATGTGCTTTGTTCTGTGCTCCAGTCTCTGCTCTCGACACAAGGCCAGCATGGCCTTGTTGTCGACGTACAGGACTGGAGGAGAACGAGGCGGCTCTCCAAGGTCGGTCAGCAGGTAGGTGAGCCAGCGAAGCTCCTGAGCAGCCATGGCCCCTGCGTAGATCTCAGCCTCACAACTGGAGCCGAGAACAGAAGACGAGCGAGTAGCCCGCCACGAAACAGAGCCGGAACCAAGGCTGAAGGTGTAACCCTGTGACGACCGCTGCGTAGCCTGGTCGTCAGCCCAAGAAGCGTCCGCGTGACCAGTGAGGACCACTGGACTCCGCCCTCCAAGCACTAGTCCCATGCCCGACGTACTGCACAAGTAACGCAACACCCTCTTCGCTGCAGCCATGTGCTCTGGTCGGTGTCTTCCAGGAGCAACATAGCGCGCAAGAATGCTAAGAGGGTATGCAAGGTCAGGTCGTGTGCAGGTCATCAGGTACATGAGACAGCCAACAAGCTCTGGGTACGGGCCACTCGACTCTACGGACTCATCCGAAGGCAGAGCTGAGAGCGAGTGGCGAGTAGACAGAGGAGTGGCCTGAGGCGAGGAGTACGTGAAGCCGAAGCGCTGAAGGACCTGCTGCACCATGTGTGACTGAGTCAAGGTAATGGTGCGGCGTGCTCTGTCCCGGGTGATCTGCAAGCCAAGGTAGCTGCGCAGTTCACCCAGGTCAGTGCACGTGTGTCTCTTCTGCAGCTCGGACTTCACGTAGGCGAGTCCAGCAGTGTCAGCAGTGGCAAAGACCAAGTCGTCGACATACACGAGGATGTAGAACGGCGGCACAGAAGTGTCGGTGCGCAGAAACAGCGACGGGTCGGCAGTAGAAGGAGCAAACCCAAGTGCCGCCAGCGTGGTCCTCAGTGTGTCGTGCCACTCATGTGGCGCCTGGCGGAGACCGTAGACTGGACGCCGGAGACTCCATTGGGTACCAGGAGGGAAAAACCCTGTGAAGCCAGGTGGGCGACGCAGCCAGATCTCCTCGTGCAGGCTGCCCTGCAAGAAAGCAGTGCTGAAGTCGAGAGAGTGAAGCTCGTAGTCCCGGTGAGCAGCAACGTGCAGGAGTACCCGAAGAGTGGTCATCTTCGCGGTGGGGGAGAAGGTCTGAAAGTAGTCAACTCCCTGTCGCTGACTAAAGCCACGAGCCACGTAACGCGCCTTGAAGACAGGCGGAGAACCTGGCGGCCGCTTCACCCTGAAGATCCACATGCCACTTACGATGTTCGCCCCACGAGGGGGGACAGCGTCAACGTAGGTGCCTGTGGACTTCCAGGAAGCCATCTCTGCATCCATAGCTGCCTGCCACTGAGAGGAGTAGGGACCCTCTATCGCCTCCGCGTAAGAGCGCGGAGTCGGGATGTCTAGTGCATCCGGGTCTCCCTCAGGAGCTAGCAGTACAGACGCGAGATGAGGTGAAGCGGCAGCCAAGCACTGAAACTCCTCCTGCCTGTCCTCAAGGACGTCCGTGCCAAGGGCACACGCACCCCCGACAGACGGAGGACAGACAGACTCAGACTCAGCGACAAGACTAGCAGCGTAGTCAAGACGACAGCGAGCAGCAAAGTCGACGAGCTCAGCAACTAGGGCAGACGCAGCAGAAGACTCGAAAGAAGGGTCAGTGACGGCAGTAGCTAGGAGACGCGTGACAGTAGGACTGGCAGCACGAAGAGAGTCCGACTCCGGGTCGGCAAGAGCAGGAAGAGAGGAAGCAGGAGGAGAAGGCAAAGGGGCACGCAGAGGGGCAGTGGACAGACGCAGAGACATCCGGTGCGTGCCAGGGGCAGGAGGAGGACGTGGACGCGAAGTACAAGCTCCAGTGCTAGCAGGACGGACAGGCGACGCAGGGCGAGACGCAGGCTCACGACGCTCAGTAAGACCGTCAGTAGGACCAGAGTAAGGAGAAGGAGCAGGCAGTGAATGAACTGGCTGTGGACACACTAAAGGAGGGGGAGGACCAGGAGGAGGCGAGAGACCAAGAACCTGCTGAAGGAGCGGAACGAAGTACGGCTGAGGGCGCGCGGCGACTCCAGACACAGCAGGGACAGCACCAGTGCCCCCAGCGGCAGTACCAACGCCCGAGTCCGCAGCACCAGCAGGGACTCCAACACCAGGGTCCTCAGCACCAGTCACAGCTCCAACGCCCGGGTCCTCAGTACCAGCAGCAGCTCCAACGCCCGGGTCCGCAGTACGAACAGGAGCTCCACCGCCCGCGTCCTCAGCACCAGCAGCAGCTCCAACGCCCGGGTCCTCAGCACCAGCAGCAGCTCCAACGACCGGGTCCTCAGCACCAGCAGCAGCTCCAACGCCCGGGTCCGCAGCACTAGCAGCAGCAGGGTCCGTGAGACGAGGCGCGCCACTATGAAGTGTGCAACGGCGCTCGTACCACTCACGGATCCGCTCACGAGAGGGGAGCTCCCGACTAGAAGGAGAAGTGCCAGCACCAGTCTCCGTAGCACGCCTGGTCCCAGAGGTACCCCTCCGGAGGCTGCAGTACTGTAAGTACCACTCACGCAACTGCTCCGAGGAGAGGTCTCGGTCAGGCGGAGGACCCCCTGGCGCAGTACCGTCAGGCTCAGCACCCCCACTCACCGTACCCCCAGGCTCAGCACCCCCAGGCACAGCACCCCCAGGCTCAACACCCCCAGTGTCCGCACCCCCAGGCTCAGCACCCCCAGAGTCAGCACCCCCAGGCTCAGCAACCCCAGAGTCCGCACCCCAAGGCTCAGCACCCCTAGTGTCCGCACCCCTAGGCTCAGCACCCCTAGCAGGACGAGAGTCGACAGTAACCTCAACAGGCTCGACCGGGTCTACCTGAGACACACCTGAGGGAGCGGCACCCTGAGGGGGAAGGGGGTCTACGATAGCAGCACCTGGCGCGAGGAAGAGAGGCGGGGGTGGGAGCGGGGCAGTGCGGTAGGGGAAGAGGCGGTAGTAGGGGACAGACTCGTCAAAAGTGACGTCCTGAGAGGGCAAGACCCGGCGCGAGGTGGCGTGGTAAAACTGCCAACCAGGTGCGTCCGGAACAAAGCCGAGGAAGACGCAGGGAACAGCACGAGAGGAGAGCTTGTCCGCAGACGAATCGCGAACAAAAGCTCGAGATCCCCAGACCCGGAAACGCGACGCATCGCCTACCTCCCCCGTCCACAGCAGTGTGGGCGAGGTCTCCGGCAAGGAGACACGGGGCCAGAGGTTGAGCTGATGCGCAGCGTACCGGACCGCAAACGGCCACAGAAAATGGGGGGCAGCCGCATGGATCAAGGAGGTACGAGCGACCTCCATGACCAGGCCAATGCGGCGCTCCGCAACCCCATTCTGCTGTGGAGAGGCCAGAAGCGTGAACAACTGCTCAATGCCGTGCTCAGCACAGTAGGCTGCCAAGAGGTCGGAGGAGAACTCACCACCTCTGTCAGAGTGCAAGCGCAGGATAGGAAAGTCCGAGCGGAAACGCTCGCTGAGCTGGAGACGAGCTCTGCGGATCCAAGGGATCAAAACATCAGGGACCTCACCCTTGGTGCGCAAGGCGAAGACCGTGGTGTAGCGCGAGTAGTCGTCAACAACGATCAGGAAGTACCTCTCCTGACCCTGACCACAGACGCGGGCTGGGCCCCACACGTCCATGTGGAGCGTCTGCAAAGGAGCAGTCGTCGGGGGAAACGAGGAGAAGTGAGGAGCGGCGCGCTGCCGCCCCTCGACACAGGGAAGGCAGGGAGGAGCAGGCGAGGGTGGGAGAGGAGGGAGAACCCTGGGAAGACCAGAGACAAGGTACCGGGAGTGCATGGCACGAAGGCGCTGCACAGACGGGTGGCCAAGTCGGTGGTGCCAGAGGACAGTCTCGTGTGCTAGAGAGCGACACGAGCAGGGGGCAGACAGCTGACCTGACGCGGACGCAAACGCAGACGCAGACGCAGCGACCTGAGGGGAGGCAGTAGTCAGTGTGTACAGGTCCGACCCCGGCGGCCGGGTGAAGGTAGCCAAGTGGCGGCCCGTACGAGCACACGTGCAGTGTGTCACACGCTCGTAGGCAGGGGTGAACTGGTGAACACCCCCGTCCTGGAGAGCAAAACCTCCCACCAAGTTCGTGGAGAACGAGGGGAGGTGGAGACCTGACAGTGTGCCCGACGGGACCGCAGGGCAGGGAAGGACAGTGGAGGAGGTCGCAATGACCGGACCCCCAGAGGGGTCAGCAAGGGAGACAGCAACTGGCCGAGCAAGGGGCTCAAGGGCAGTGCGGTCACGAAAGAAACAGCGAGAGGCACCTGAATCCAGCGTGAAGGTGTGCAGTGCTGCAGTCGACACAGTACCAGGGGGGGCAGACACGCACGCACCTAGAGCAGCAGCCTCACCAGCACCTGGGGTAGCAGACACGTGGGTACCTGGAGCAGCAGACGCACTCGTCCTAATGCCCGGGTCGGGCGGGACACGCAGGTACTCAGAACCCTCTCCACTAGTAGACATCACATACATGGCAGAGAGAATAGCATCAAAGTCTAGAGCATAGATATCAATCCCCTTCTTCAGGAGATCAAGCCAGCGGGGCAGCTCAGTGGCCTGAGGGAATTGAACACGCCAAGCGTCGCTCAGACGAGCGAAGCAACGCTGTGTGGCGTGCGGTCCCCCACACGGCTGGCCAGTGCGGTCACCAGTGCGAATGACGTACGTGCAGCTAAGGCCACCCCCCCCCCCCCCCCCCGTGCTGAGAGTACCACTCACGGACCTCCTAAGGCGAGGGAGTGTGCTGCTGTCCCTGGCCACCGCCAGTGCCGCCACGCCCACCACTCCCGCCACCACCTCCTCGACCACCCCAACCCCTGCCGCCGCCTCGTCCACCGCCACCCCCACTACCTCCTCCGCCCCGGCCACCTCCCCCGCCGCTGCCGCCACCCCCACCACCGCTGCCACCTCCCCCACCCGCGCCACCCCCCCCGCCACCACCTCCCCCACCACCGCCACCCCCGCTGTCACCACCACCGCTCTTTCCCCCCTTGCCTTTGCCGCTGCGGCGTTCGCCCGAAGCAGACGCAGTCCCGACCTTCTCAGCACCAAGGAGGTCGACTGCAGCAGCAGAGGCGACAGAGGGAAGAAGGGGGGAGGGAGAACACCCCTCAAAGAACGGGGTGCGGGGGTCACCGCGAGAGGCACCTACAACTACTTTGCTAGTCTCGGTTGCAAGGAGTTCCTTCTCGAGGAGGGCAATGGTGAGCTCGGTGGGGCAGCGAGCGAGGAAGTAGTCCCTGACTGAGCGCAGCGAGTCAGGGAGGCGCGTGACTAGGTGGTAGAGAGTGATCCAGAGCGGGGGTGGGTTCGTGGCGAGGAACTCATCAGGCATAGCGGCGCGGAAGCGAGCCTCACTAGTGCGGAGGTGGGTAATGAGGTCAGCGACAGTGTGAAAGGAAGCTAAGTCGGGGAACAGGTAGGGAAGAGAGAGACGGCCTAGAGCAGCAGAGGCCGGTGAGGAGTAGCGGGCAACGACAGCAGTGTACAGTGCCTGTGCAGTCTTGTGCTGCCCAAAGTGCTCGCGCTCATCTATCGGTAGAGAGTTGCGGATAGCGAAGCGAGCATGGGCGTCACGAGTCTGCCACTGTGAGCGAGCAGTGCTGTCGGCAGTAGCAGCAGGAGCAGTAGCGTGGCCTAGGGCGTGATCGTACAGAGAGATGTCTTCCTTGGCAGTGAGCTGTAGGAAGAGGTGTAGGTCATCAAGCCAGGTGTCGAACTTCACTGGGCGCCCCTCAGCATCGAAGGCTAGCACTGGAGGGCTAGCCATGGTAGTAGTAGTAGTAAAAGCAGCAGGAGCAGTAGGTAGGTAGGGCGGCGCGGCTCGGTACAGGTAGGGCGGCGCGGCTCGGTATAGGTAGGGCGGCGCAGCTCGGTACAGGTAGGGCGGCGCGGCTCGGTATAGGTAGGGCGGCGCGGCTCGGGTCGGGCGGCGCGGCTCGGTTCGGGCGGCTCGGGTCGGGCGGCGCGGCTCGGGTCGGGCGGCTCGGTTCCGTTAGGGCCGGGCTGTTCGGTGCGGGCGGCGCGGTCTAGGTGGGGCCGTTCGAGGCGGCTAAGGGGAGCGCGGGGAGTGGGTGGGGTTGGGGAAGGGGCCGACGCGGGCTGTAAGGGGTAGGGACGGGGCCGACGCGGGCTGTTAGGGGTAGGGACGGGGCCGACGCGGGCCTCTAGGAGTAGGGACGGGGGCCGACGCGGGCCTCTAGGGGTAGGATCGGGGGCCGACGCGGGCCTCTAGGGGTAGGATTGGGGCCGTCGCAGGCCTCTAGGGGTAGGGACAGGGCCGTCGCAGGCCTCTAGGGGTAAGGACGGGGCCGTCGCGGGCCTCTAGGGGTAAGGACGGGGCCGTCGCGGGCCTCTAGGGGTAGGCTCGGGGCCGACGCGGGCCTCTAGGGTAGGCGCGGGGCCGACGCGGGCCTCTAGGGGACGAGCTCGGGGCCGACGCGGGCCGTTAGGGTTAGGCGCGTGGCCGATTCGGGGCCTCTAGGTGCAACAGCGCGGGGCCTACAGGGCCTCTAGAGGCGTGAACGTCGAGGCGCCCTAGGGCAGGTAGGCAGATAGGCAGGTAGGTAGTGGTAGGCCCTTAGGAAAAACGGTCCTAGGAAGGACCTGCTCTATACCATGTTGAACGAGGAATGAAATGACTAAGAACGAATGAGTACAAATATGGAAACCTAGAAGTGTGTACCCCCTATAGGCTAACCCACTGTAGCCTAAACAACTACAACATTAGATATAATGTTTGACACTTGATTTCTGTCTCATGGGTCAGGTGCATGAGCCCAAGTCGGTCAAGGAGGCCTTGTCCCGTCCTGAGTGGGTCGAGTCCATGCGTGCGGAGCTTGAGTCTCATAGGGTGAACGAGTCTTTTGAGCTGGTTGATCCAGCTTGTGTGCCACCTGGAATGGAGGTCTTGAGGTGTCAGTGGGTGTGGAAGTATAAGCACATGGCTGATGGGAGTATTGAGAGGCCTAAGTCCAGGTTGGTGGCCATGGGGAACACTCAAACACGAGGCGTTCACTATGACCAGGTATATACCCCAGTGGGTAAACCTACCACCCTGAGAGGTTCCCTTGGGATGGCAGCATCCTCGGGGTCTCACATCCATCACATGGATGTGACCACTGCCTATCTTCATGGGGTCTTTCTTGAAGGAGGAGCTATAGATGAGGCAGCCCCCTGGTTTTGATGATGGGTCCGGCAGAGTTTGCCGGCTCAGGAAATCAATCTATGGGCTAAAGCAAGCTCCGAGGCAGTGGTACCTCAAGTTTGACGAGGCGCTGATGGATTTTGGGTTTGAGAGGTCGGAGTGTGACCCCGCCTTGTACCACTTGGTGAGGCATTGGGGCCGGCTGTCCCTCTACCTCTATGTGGATGACATTCTGCTCATGTCTTCGAGCATGGTCTTGCTGGACGAGGTGAAGGGTCTCTTGTCCTCTCGTTTCCGCATGAAGGACTTGGGGGAGGCTAAGTACTATTTGGGGGTGCAGATTGAGCGTGATGAGAGTGGCATCTTGATTCATCAGGAGAGGTACATTCTCAACATGCTAGAGTCCTTTGGCCTTTCTGTGGCTAACCCCGTGCGTACCCCTCTCCCTACAAGGTTCGACGTGCATGCACATGCTGAGGAGCCCTTGCTGCGAGATGAGCTGGTCCAGCTCTATCAAAGTATTGTGGGGTCTCTCATGTATGCAAGCACGACCACACAGCCCCAGATTGCTCATGCAGTGTCACAGCTGTCCAAGGTGGTGTCTTGTCCCAAGGCATTTCACCTGCAGGCTGCTAAGAGAGTGCTAAGGTATCTGAAAGGCTGTGTCAAGTCAGGTATATTCTACCCCGCACACAGCAAGCCTCAGGTTGAGTTGGTGGGCTTTAGTGATGCTGATTATGCTGGAGATTCAGCTGATCGCAAGAGTCACACCGGCTATGTCTATTGCCTTAATGGTGCAGCCATCTCTTGGCAGAGCAAGAGGCAGCCGGTGGTTGCATTGTCTACCACTGAGAGTGAGTACATCAGTCTGTGTCAGTGCATTCAGGAGGGTGTGTGGCTGAAGCGTTTGTTTGGGAGTTTGGGCATGAGTTTGCTGGTGGTGTGCCTGTGTTTGTGGACAACCAGTCTGCCATTGCCCTTGCACAGAATGCATGCTTGCATGGCCGCACCAAGCACATGCAGGTTCGGTGGCATTTCATCAGGGAGATGGTGGCGTGCGGTGAGGTGATCCTCCGGTGGTGCCCCACCAACCGTCAAGCAGCAGATTTACTCACCAAACCCCTCTCTTTTGAGCGGCATGGTGTGTGCATGTCCTTGATGGGGATGCAGCCCCATGTCAGCATGGTGCCTGAGCAGGATGTGGGAGGACTGGTGCTTCTCTGCATTGACGTCCTCATGCTGTGGATGGCTCCCTTCCTTGGGCAAGGGGGAGTAAAGTGAAGGATTTTGCCCAGTGGTGTTCAGCCACATCCAGCACGAGCAAGGGGGAGTGTTGATTGTGTAGGTGGTTGTGGTATTTTGCTCTAGCTGGTTGTGGGCTAAGGGTTTGGGCAAAATGTGGTGGTTAGACTTGTTGCGGGCTGGTATTGATCTCGCACCCAACAAGCACCAACAAACCTTTGCTATTCACTACAACACCTTTGGTGTTGCTAGTTTAGCACTTTGGGTTGTTGGGGATTGTTGTAGGGCAAGGTTTGGGTTTGTAGGGTTTGAACAACTCGTCAATTTTCAGATCTGAACTCTTGCTAAAGCCACTTTCTTGAACTAATCCATGGCTGCCTAGTAATTCCGCCAGGATACACCGTCGCACTTAGATCGCGATAGGGATCGGCCTAGATCTTTGTTGAACGCATGCGTTACCATTTTGGAAAGTAGAGATTAAGACCTTTCTAACGCATACCTGCTCATAGTTTAAGGTTACGTGAGCTGCACGCAATGTTCCGTCGAAGTCGTCGGACTTAATCTCTTGTACGCTCTCCAGATTCGCTCGCTTTCCATCACCTGTGGACTTCCTGAAAGCCATCTCTGCGTCCATGGTCGACTGACACTGAGAGGAGTAGGAACCCTCGATCGCCTCAGCATACGATCGAGGAGTCAGGATGTCAGGTGCATCCGGGTCTCCCTCAGGGGCAATCAGCGTGGACACGAGATAAGGCAAAGCAGCAGCAAAGCACTGGACCTCCTCCTGCCTGTCCTCAAGGACGTCCGTGCTAAGAGCACACTCACCCCCGACGGACGGAGGACAGACAGACACAAACTCAGCAACGAGACTAGCAGCGTAGTCTAGAGGACAACGAGCAGCGAAGTCGACAAGCTCATCAACTAGGGCAGACACAGCAGTGGACTCAAAGGAAGGGTCAGTGACAACAGGTTCCAGGAGACGCGTGACAGAAGGACTAGCAGCACGAAGAGAGTCAGACTCCGGGTCAGCAAGAGTAGGAAGAGAGGACTCTGGAGGAGACGGCAACGGGACACGCAGAGGAGCAGTGGAAGGACGCAGCGCCATCCGGTGTGTGCTGGGGATCGCAGGAGGACGCGGACCCAAGTACGACAACTAGTGCGAGCGGCACGAACAGGCGACGCAGGACGAGATGCAGGCTCACGACGCTCACCAAGACCTCCAGTAGGACCAGTGTAGGGAGAAGGAGCAGGTAGAGGGGAGGCGGGCTGTAACTGTGACAGCGACTGGACAGGCTGTGGACACTCTAAGGGAGGAGCAGGACTAGTAGAGGGCGGGAGACCAAGAACCTGCTTCAGGAGCGGAACGAAGTACGGCCTCGGCCGCGCAGCGCCTCCGGAACTAGCAAGGACAGCACCAGTATTCCCAGCTGCAGCACCAGCGCCAGCAGCACCTCCAGCTCCAACAGCGCCAATTCCAGCACCCTCAGAAGCACTAGCGCCAGCACCACCGCCAGCGCCAACACCCCCAGCAGCTCCAGCTCCAGCAGCTCCAGCTCCAGCAGCACCAGCTCCAGTAGGACGGTCAGCTCCAGCAGCCTCAGCAGCACCCCCACACGCACTAGCACTAGTAGAAACACCAGCGCCAATACCCCCAGCAGCTCCAGCTCCAGCAGCACCTGCACCGCCACCATCTCCAGCAGGACCAACTCTAGTAGCTCCAACAGCACCCCCAAGTCCCAGCAGCACCAGGACCGCCAGTATGAGCACCTCCGGGACCAGCAGAAACAGTAGCACCTCCAGCTCAAGCAGCACGTCTCCAGCGGCGGGCAAACCACTCGCGCAGCTCCTGTAGAGACAGTGGCTCCCGCCTCGATGAAGCACCACCGGCGGCCACACGAGCAGACTTAGCGCCCCCAGGCTCCGCACCCCCAGGCTCCCCACCCCCAGACCCAGCACCCCCACGCTCAGCACCCCCAGACTCAGCACCCCCAGTCTCAGCACCCACAGACTCAGCACCTCCAGACCCGGCACCCGCAGGCTCAGCACCTCTAGTAGCACCAGAGTCAACAGCTACCTCGACAAGCTCGACTGCCTCTACCTGGGACACACCTGACGGGGCAAGACCTTGAGGGTGGAGGGGGTCTACCGGGGGAGGACCTGGCGCAAGGAAGAGGGACGGCGGGGGGAGGAGCGCAGTGCGGTAGGGGAAGAGACGGTAGTAAGGCACCGACTCGTCAAAGGTGACGTCCTGGAAGGACAGATAACGACGCGAGGTGGGGTGGTAAAACTGCCACCCTAGCGCGTCAGGGGGAAAGCCAAGGAAGACGCAGGGAACAGCACGGGGGGACAGCTTGTCCACAGATAAGTCGCGAACAAACGCCCAAGATCCCCAGACCTGAAACGCAGACGCATCACCAACCTTCCCCGCCCACCGCAAGGCGGGGAAGGTCTCTCGCAAGGAGACCCGGGGCTAAAGGTTGAGCTGATGCGCGGCGTACTGAACCGCAAACGGCCACAGAAAATGGGGGGCAGCCGCATGCATCATGGACGTACGAGCGACGTCCATGACCATGCCAATGCGTCGCTCAGCAATCCCATTTTGCAGTGGAGAGGCCAGAAGCATGGAGGTCTGGCAGATGCCCTGTGCACGACAGAAGGCTCCCAGACGGGCAGAGGAAAACTCCCCGCCTCTGTCTGAGTGCAGACGTAGAACCGGAAAGTCCGAGCCGAAACTCTCTCTGAGCTCGAGACGAGCTGCGCGGATCCAGTCGATCAACACCTCAGTGACCTCACCCTTGCTGCGCAAGGGGAAGACTGTGGTGTAACGCGAGTAGTCGTCAACCACCAGTAGGAAGTACCGCTTGTGCCCCTGCCCACGGACGCGGGCGGGGCCCCACAGGTCCTTGTGGAGGGTCTTTAGCGGAGCCTCTGTCGGAGGAAACTCGGACGAGAGAGGGGCAGCGCGCTGTCGCCCCTCGACGTAGGGGACGCAGGTAGGGCCAGGCCACGGAGGTAGGGGAGGGAGAGACCGAGGGAGACCAGAGACAAGGACACGGGAGGCCATGCCTCGGAGACGAGGCACGGAGGGGTGACCAAGGCGATGGTGCCAGAGGAGAGTCTGGTGGGACAGTAGACGACACGAGCAAGGAGCAGACTCTTGATCAGACCTGGACGCTGCAGCAAACACCTGACTCGCACAACTACCTGGCCAGACTCAGCAGCCGGAGGAGACTCAGTAGTAAGGGTGTACAGGCTCGACCCTGGCCGACGGGTGAACGTGGCCAAGTGTCGGCCTGTCCGAGCACACGTGCAGTGGGTCACTCGCTGACTCGCAGGAGTGATCTAGTCAACCCCCCTACCGTGTAGGTCCGCTTCACTCACAAAAATCGTAGAGAACGAGGGGAGGTAGAGACCTGACAGGGTGCTAGAGGGGGTTGCCGGGCACGGTAAGAAAGTGGAGAAGCTAGCAAGGACAGGACCCCCAGAGGGGTCCGCCAGGGAGACTGCAACCGGATGACTGAGCGGCGTAAGACTGGTTTGGTCTTGAAAGAAGGAGCGGGACGCACCCGAGTCAAGGGTGAAGGTGTGTAAGGCCTGAGTCGACGTAGTACCTGAGAGAGCAGACTCACCAGCACCTGGGGCACCAGACGCACTAGCACCTTGAGCAGCAGTAGTAAGAGCAGCAGTAACAGCAGTACGGTCAGGGCAGTGCTCACCAGTGGTGAGAAGGGCAGGCATACGACGGCGGCAACGGCGATGCCGCTACCACTCTAGAGCGAGAGCTCTGCGGCAGCTGAAGTGGCGCCTACTCCATGGGCGGCTGCTCCAGGGGCGGCTGCTGCAGTGGCGGCTGCTCTAGGGGCGACTACTGGAGTGGCGGTTGCTCTAGGGGCGGCTGCTGCAGTGGCGGCTGCTCGAGGGGCGGCTGCTGCAGTGGCGGCTGCTCCAGGGGCGGCTGCTGCTGTGGCGGCTGCTCCAGGGGCGGCTGCTGCTGTGGCGGCTGCTCCAGGGGCGGCTGCTGTAGTGGCGGCTGCTCGAGGGGCGGCTCCTGCAGTGGCGGCTGCTCCAGGGGCGGCTGCTTCTGCTGGGCAGCTCGGCGGCTCGGCTGCCCGCTAGGGGCGGCGACGGGGCCGGGTAGAGGCGGCGACGGGGCCGCTAGAGGCGGCGAGGGATGCCTAGGGAGGGGAGCGGCGACGTGGCCGCTTGGGGCGGCGATGTGGCTGGGTTGGGGCGGCGACGGGGCCGCGTAGGGAGGGGAGCGGCGACGGGGCCGCTAGGAGCGGCGACGTGGCCGCGTAGGGGCTGCGACAAGGCCGCGTAGGGGCGGCAACGGGGCCGCGCAGGAATGTCAGTGGCGACGGGGCCGCTAGGGGCGGCGACGGGGCCGCTAGGGGCGGCAACGGGGCCACGTAGGGGCGGCGACAGGGCCGCGTAGGGGCGGCGACGGGGCCGCGTAGGGAGGGGAGCGGCTACGGGGCCGCTAGGGGCGGCGACGGGGCCGCGTAGGGGCGGCGACGGGGCCACGTAGGGGTGGCAACGGGGCCGCGTAGGGAGATTAGTGGCGACAGGGCCGCTAGGGGTGGCGACGGGGCTGCTAGGGGCGGCGACGAGGCCGCGTAGGGGCGGCTACAGGGCCGCGTAGGGAGGGGAGCGGCTACGGGGCCGCGTAGGTAGGGAGGCGGCAACAGGGCCGCTGGGGGCGGCGACAAGGCCGCTAGGGGCGGCGACGGGGCCGTGTAGGGGCGGTGACGGGACCGCTAGGGGCCGGGAGGGGCCTGGAAGGGCGGCTACGGGGCCGCTGAGGGTGGCGCGAGGGGCCGTGAGAGGGGCCTCTAAGAGAGGTCGACAGAAGGGCAGCTCACAAGGGGCGCCTCGAGCAAGAGCGATTGTCGCTCTGGTCAGAAAAAAAGTTTCAGTGGTGGGCCCAAGGAAGCGTTCCCACCAGGGAACCTGCTCTATACCATATTAACAAATGAAGAATGAATGAACTAGCAAGCAGGTGGGTACAAGTAGGAAAACCTAGAAGTGTTGTACCCCATATTGTCTACCCCACTACAGCCTACACAGACAATAGCATATGAGTTTGACACGTAGAAGACAGCAGTGTGCACGCACGCAGATGCGCGCAGACGATTGGCCCGACTTGCCTCGTTGGGCATCCGTCGGCTGTTGTCTGCGCTTGACAAGCCACATTGACTTCGTGATGCCAGCCCAAAGTCGCCTGCACCATCGTGACCTCGACGACGTTCGCGTGCCTCTGTAGAACTCGTTGAGCAGGTTACCCGGTCGATCTGGTCGACCCCTAGTTGCTCTGGTTGACCTCCAGGCGCCTTGGTCGACCACTGGGTCCCTTTGGTCGACCACCAAGTGCCTCTGGTCGATCACGACTCCCGTCAAGCTACCCCCTGGTCGACGGACCCCTTCTGTCAACCAGAACCGTCAGCGGTTGTTGCCAAGCTCCTCTCGTCGACTGGTGCTCACTTGTTAGGTCGACGGACTGCTCCGTCGTCCTCCTGGTCAAACTGCAAGTCGACGGACTACTCCGGCGGCCTCTCGGTCGAGCTGCAGGTCGACGGACTGCTCCGTCGACCTCCTAGTCGAAGTGCCCCTCCTGGTCGACGGTCCACCAGTCGCTCAGACTAGTCAGTTGCAGTTGTCGAGCTCCCTGGTCAACAGCAGCACCACAGCGGTCCCCTGTAGCTCGATGAAGCATGTCGAGCAGCTCTCCCACTGTGAATGGTTGGCTGCACCTCATTGTTGCCGTCGCCGACGTCGGCAAGGCGAACTTGGCCGATGGCAACAGAGCACTAGGTGAAAGCCGGAAAATGCAGTGCCTTCGTCAGGAAGTTAGCCGGCTGCTAGGTGGTCGGGATGTACTTCAGCATGAACTTCCCGCGCCTCACCATATGCTGCAGCCAGGCATAGCGTCGCTCCATGTACTTGAGGTTGGCCGTCAGCCCCAAGCCCTCAGCGACTGTGATTGCCAATCTGTTGTCCACACAACAAGTTTAAGATTTGTTACAAGTAGGTGTGGCGGCTGTGTGAGGCAATCCTGAAAGAGATGTACGGCGACTTCTAGGAGTCGTTCCGGTTGCTCCCGGCGTTGTCTGAAAGGTTCTAGGAGATAGATCCAGCTAGAAAGTTCAAGATTCAGACGGTCAACGGCTGTTTCAACCGGATGTACATTCGGCCGTCTGCTTTCCGCGGTGCGCTTGGTTTTTGCCGCCTCGTTGTTGCGCTTGACGGGACCTTTCTAATCAGTGCACAATGCGCAACCCTGCCCATTGTCGTTCTGGACGGTAACCAGAAGATTCTAATGCTGGCGTGGTCTGTGGTCGAAGGAGAGAACAAGGACTCATGGACCTGGTTCCTTCAACACTTTTTGGAGAGCTTCTAAAAGTGGCTGCACCGTCAAGATGCATCCATTATCAGTGATCGCGACAAGGGCCTGATTCGTGCTGCACGAGATGTACCCCGCTTGGCATACCTCACTACTTTTGTGCATGGCATCTCTATCAGAATGTTGTGAAGTTTTGTGAGGCTGCTGCTCTTTTATTTTGGCGTCTTGCGAAGTGCAGGGACTTTGACAAATGGGACACCTTGGTGGCAGCATGCCACCGTGACTTCGAGCAAATGGCCAATTATCTCCTTGGCATTGAGAAGCTGATCTCGGGTCCCTCATCGGCAGATGGTAATGAGCAGCAACGTCCCGCTCCCACAACAGCAGCTGAAGCACGTCAACAAGCAGCAGAGAATCGCCGCCAGGGTCGTGAAGAAGCGCGTGCCGCCATGGACCGCACCACCACTTCACGTGTGCATGGGCGTGGGGCGGGTGACGCGTGCGGGCCGGGAGCCACACCAACCGAGCTAGGGCCTGCACCGACTGATGGCACTTCTGCCCCTATGGCTCAGCTAGCCGAGTCCCCTGCCACAAACGAGCCGCCGAGTCGTCCCTCAGCCACGAATCCTGCAACTGTACGTGCATTCAACTATGCACGCAACCTTCGACGTGTTAGGGCAGGTTACATCCCCAGCAATATCCAGACGGACCTGCCACGACCAATAGGATCAAGCGGAGACTCGGGCAAGTGTGGAGAGGAGAAGCCTGGGGGAAACACCTGCTAGGCATTGGTCGTTGTCTCTCTGGATCACCTATGGCCAGATGTCGGCAGTGGCAACTCCCGGGTTAACCTTGCAGCCGGAGCTGAGGAGGACGATGAGGAGGAGGCAGATGCAGAGGAGACAGATGCAGAGGATGCGGATGACCCAGCCACAGCAGAGGGGAACCAGGCCGATGCTGAGGCGAACGCCGATGATAATATGCGAGAGGCCGGTGTCGCGGAAGGCGACCATACTACACGCGTGCGGACCGGGTTTAGGAAGAACAAGCGTGGTACAAGGAAGAATCTGGGCATCAACCTCGTCCACTGGACTCGCATTGAGGCCCCAACTCGACGCTTTGGGATCTTCACGAGCAACGCAGCAGAGCAGGTCAACAGCTCAATCGTGCCCATTCGTCGCTTGTCACCCCTCTGCTGGGGGGTCTCATGTACTGGTATCAGGATAAGTATTGTGAACAAAAGATGGCTGCGCGGGAAAGAACTGCTCTACAAACGGAAGCGGCAGAGGAGCAGATGGTTCTGAAAGAGACACGGGCGGAGGAGTATGAGCTATTGGGCGGACATCTTGAGGAAGGAACCATCCAGACCAGGGACATCGATGATCCCAAGGAATGGAGGTCCTTCAACATAAACATCGCGGCGTGAAACTGCTCAAACTGGGACCAATACCAGTTTCCGTGCTCCCATGATGTGGCCTTTGCTGTGAAGCGGAAGCTAGACCCCCGCACTCTCGTCTCTGAATTCTACACCACGAAGAACTGGGCAGAGACATATTCTTCAACGGTGCGGGGTTCCTGTGTCGACCGTACCGTCCATGGGAGGAGGCTGGCCGCACCAGGCGTGTGCGATGCTCCGCCCTTTCGACGCACCGCTGCCGGCCGTCCGTCGAGATTCGCTGTGTTGAAAAAACGGAACAGGAATGAATGGACCAGTAGTGAAAACAGTATAAGTATCTAACCCTAGAATTGTGTACCCCCTATAGGCTAACCCACTGCAGCCTAAACAAACACAACAACAAATATAATGTTTGACACACCCGGGGGAGAACTAGGGGTCACAAGACCAGTCAAGGCAAAACAAGCTCAGGGTGGATCTCAAGGATACCACACAAATTCCGAGCACAAGCAAGGGGTCACAAGACCAGTTCACATGCAGGTTTACAATAGAACAAGAGGTACAATGATCACAACCTAGAAACATGCAGGTATATATATAGAGATCACAGTACAAACAGACTCAAGAAGTAAGCAAGTGAGGTACAGTAGGTACAAGACCTAGAAGAGTGCAAAAGCGCTGATGGTCACAAGGCTAAAGCCCCTTGGTGAACACATCAGCAGTGTTGGCCTCAGAGGCCACGTAACGCAGACGAAGCTGACCACGCTGCTGCAGCTCTTGAGCAAGGAAGTAGCGCAGAGCAATGTGCTTCGTTCTGTGCTCCAGTCTGTGCTCCTGACACAAGGCAATGGCTGCCTTATTGTCGACGTACAGCATTGGAGGAGAACGAGGCTGCTCTCCAAGGTCGGTCAGCAAGTAGGTGAGCCAGCATAGCTCCTGGGCCACCATGGCTGTGGCGTAGATCTCAGCCTCACAAGTGGTGCTGAGAACAGAAGAAGAGCGAGTAGAACGCCAAGAAACAGAACCAGAGCCAAGACTGAAGGAGTAACCCTGAGACGACCGCTGAGTAGCCTGGTCGTCTGCCCAAGAAGCGTCTGAGTGCCCAGTGAGAACAACTGGGACTCGCCCTCCAAGCACTAGCCCCATGCCCGACGTAGTGCACAAGTAGCGCAACACCCTCTTAGCTGCATCCATGTGCTCCTTGCGGTGACGGCCGGGAGCGACATAGCGTGCAAGAATGCTAAGAGGGTATGCAAGGTCCGGTCGAGTGCAGGTCATCAGGTACATGAGGCAACCCACAAGCTCTAGATACGGGCCACTCAGCTCTACGGACTCATCTGAAGGCAGAGCTGAGAGCGAGTGACCGGTAGGCAGAGGAGTGGGCTGAGGCGAGGAGTACGTGAAGCGGAAGCGCTGAAGGACCTGCTGCACCATGTGTGACTGAGTCAAGGTGATGGTGCGGCGTGCTCTGTCCCAGGTGATCCGCAAGCCAAGATAGCTTGTCAGTTCACCCAGGTCAGAGCACGTGTGTCTCTTTTGCAGCTCCGACTTCACGTGGGCGAGTGCCGCAGTGTCAGCAGTGGCAAAGACCAAGTCGTCGACGTACACGAGGATGTAGAACGGCGGCAGTGAGGTGTCGGTGCGTAGAAACAGCGACGGGTCAGCAGTAGAAGGCGCGAACCCAAGAGCCGCAAGCGTAGTCCTCAAAGTGTCGTGCCACTCATGTGGCGCCTGGCGGAGACCGTAGACTGGCCGTCGAAGGCTCCACTAGGTACCAGGAGGGAACGACTCAGTGAAGCCAGGTGGACGGCGCAGCCAGATCTCCTCGTGCAGGCTGCCTTGTAGGAAAGCAGTGGTGAAGTCAAGAGAGTGGAGCTCGTAGTCACGCTGAGCGGCAACGTGCAGCAGAACCCGAAGAGTGGTCATCTTTGGGGTCGGGGAGAAGGTCTGGAAGAAGTCAACTCCCTCTCGTTGACTGAAGCCTCGTGCAACGTAACGCGCCTTGAAGACAGGCGGAGAGCCCGGCGGCCGCTTCACCCTGAAAATCCACATGCCACTGACGATGTTCGTCCCAGGTGGGGGAACCTCGTCGACGTAGGTGCCTCTGGAATTCCAGGAAGCCATCTCTATGTCCATGGCCGACTGCCACGGAGAGGAGTAGGGACCGGCCATCGCCTGTGCGTAAGAGCGTGGGGTCAGGATGTTTGGTGCATCCGGGTCTCCCTCAGGGGCAGCAAGCATGGACACGAGATAGGGCAAAGCGGCAGCAAAGCACTCAAGCTCCTCCTGCCTGTCCTCAAGGACGTCAGTGCCAAGAGCACACTCACCCCCGACGGACGGAGGACAGACAGACTCAGACACAGCAACCAGGCTAGCAGCGTAGTCTAGACGGCAGGTGGCAGCAAAGTCGACAAGCTCAGCAACTAAGGCAGACGCAGCAGCGGACTCAAAGGAAGGGTCAGTGACAACAGTAGCCAGGAGACGCGTGACAGTAGGACTGGCAGCACGAAGGGAGTCTGACCCAGGGTCAGCAAGAGCAGGAAGAGAGGAAGCAGGAGGAGACGGCAGTGGGACCCGCTGTGGAGGAGTGGACGGACGAAGCGCCATCCGGTGAGTGCCGGGGACAGCCGGAAGACGCTGACGCGGGACACGACTACCAGTGAGAGCAGCACGGACAGGCGACGCACGACGAGGCTCAAGCGACGCAGGACGAGACTCAGGCTCACGACGCTCAGTAAGACCTCCAGTCGGACCAGTGTAAGGAGCAGGACCAGGGAGAGAGGAGGCAGACGGTAGCTGCGATGGCAGCTGGGCAGACAGAGGACACCCTAAGGAGGGAGGAGGACACGGAGGAGGGAGCGGACCAAGAACCTGCTGAAGGAGCGGAACGAAGTACGGCCGCGGCCGTGCAGCGACACCAGAACCAGCAGAGACACACGCACCAGGGTCCTCAGCACCAGCAGCAGCTCCAACGCCCGGGTCCCCAGCACCAGCAGCAGCTCCAACGCCCGGGTCCGCACCACCAGTAGCAGCTCCAACACCTGGGTCCTCAGCACCAGCAGCAGCTCCAACGCCCGGGTCCGCAGCACCAGCACCAGCTCCAACACCCGGGTCCTCAGCACCAGCAGCACCACCAACGGCAGCGGGGTCCGTGACACGAGGCGCGCCACTCCGAAGAGTGCAGCGCCACTCGTACCACTCACGGATCCGCTCACGGGAGGGGAGCTCCCGACTAGGAGGAGAAGCACTAGCACCAGTCCCACTAGCACACCCGGCTACAGAGGTACCTCTCTTGAGGCTGCTGTACTGTAAGTACCACTCACACAGCTGCTCCGAGGAGAGGGCTCCCCCAGGCGTAGGACTCCCAGGCTCAGTACCTCCAGACTCAGAACCCCCAGACTCCGGACTCTGCTGCTCAGCACCCCGAAGCTCAGCACCCCCAGGCTCAGCACCCCCAGGCTCCGCACCCCCAGGCTCAGAACCCCCAGGCTCAGAACCTCCACTCCCGGCACCCCCAGGCTCAGCACCCCCAGGCTCAGCACCCCCAGCAGGACGAGAGTCGACAGCTACCTCAACAGGCTCAACCGGGTCTACGTTAGACACACCTGAGGGAGCGGCACCCTGAGGGGGGAGGGGGTCTACAACAGCAGCACCTGGCGCGAGGAAGAGAGGCGGGGGGGGGAGCGGGGCAGTGCGGTAGGGGAAGAGGCGGTAGTAGGGGACGGACTCGTCAAAAGTGACGTCCTGAGAGGGCAAGACTCGGCGCAAGGTGGCGTGGTAAAACTGCCAACCAGACGCGTCCGGGACAAAGCCGAGGAAGACGCAGGGAACAGCACGGGAGGAGAGCTTGTCCGCAGACGTGTCGCGAACAAAAGCTCGGGATCCCCAGACTCGGAAACGCGACGCATCGCCAACCTTCCCCGTCCACAACAGTGTGGGCGAGGTCTCCGGCAAGGAGACACGGGGCCAGAGGTTGAGCTGATGCTCAGCGTACCGGACCGCAAACGACCACAGACAGTGGGGGGCAGCCGCATGGATCAAGGAGGTACGGGGAACCTCCATGACCAGGCCAATGCGGCGCTTCGCAACCCCATTCTGCTGTGGAGAGGCCGGAAGCGTGAACGACTGCTCAATGCCGTGCTCAGCACAGTAGGCTGCCAAGAGGTCGGAGTGGAACTCACCACCTCTGTCGAAGTGCAAGCGCAGGACAGGAAAGTCCGAGTGGAAACGCTTGCTGAGCTGTAAACGGGCTCTGCGAATCCAAGGGATCAAGACATCAGGGACCTCACCCTTGGTGCGCAAGGGGAAGACCGAGGTGTAGCGCGAGTAGTCGTCAACAACTATCAGGAAGTACCTCTCCTGACCCTGACCACGGACGCGGGCTGGGCCCCACACGTCCATGTGGAGCATCTGCAAGGGAGCAGTCGTCGGGGGAAACGAGGAGGAGTGACGAGCGGCGCACTGCTGTCCCTCGACACAGGGGAGATAGGTAGGAGCAGGTGAGGGAGGGAGGGGAGGAAGGACCCTGGGAAGGCCAGAGACAAGGTACCGGGAGTGCATGGCTCGAAGCCGCAGCACAAACGGGTGGCCAAGGCGGTGGTGCCAGAGGACAGTCTCGTGCGCAAGAGAGCGACACGAGCAGGGGGCCGACAGCTGACCTGACGCGGACGCGGACGCAGACGCAGCAACCTGAGGGGACTTAGTGGTCAGTGTGTACAGGTCCGACCCCGGGTGCCGAGTGAAGGTAGCCAAGTGACGGCCCGTACGAGCACACGTGCAGTGTGTCACGCGCTCGTAGGCAGGGGTGGACTGGTGAACACCTCCGTCCTGGAGCGCACATCCTGCCACCAAGTTCGTAGAGAACGAGGGGAGGTGGAGACCTGACAGTGTGCCCGACGGGACCGCAAGACAGGGAAGGACAGTGGAAGAGGTTGCAATGACCGGACCCCCAGAGGGGTCAGCAAGGGAGACGGCAACTGGCCGAGCAAGCAGCTCAAGGGCAGTGCGGTCACGAAAGAAACAGCGAGAAGCACCTGAGTCTAGTGTGAAGGTGTGCAGTGCTACAGTCGACCCAGTACCAAGGGGGGCAGACGCACAAGCACCTAGAGCAGCTGCCTCACCAGCACCTGGGGTAGCCGACACGCGAGTAACTGGAGCGGCAGACGCACTAGTCCTAATGCCCGGGTCGGGCGGGACTCACAGGTACTCAGCACCCTCTCCACTAGTAGGCATCACATACATAGCAGATAGAATAGCATCAAAGTCTAGAGCATAGATATCAATCCCCTTCTTCAGGAGACCAATCCAGCGGGGCAGCTCAGTGGCCTGAGGGAACTGAACACGCCAAGCGTCGTCGAGACGAGCGAAGTAGCGCGGTGTGGCGTGCGGTCGTCCACACTGCTGACCAGTGCGGTCACCAGTGCGAATGACGTACGTGCTGCTAAAGCCACCCCCTTCCCCGTGCAGAGAGTACCACTCATGGACCTCCTGGGGCGACGGAGTGTGCTGCTGGCCCTGGCCACCGCCAGCGCCTTCACGACCACCACCGCTGCCGCCACCTCCTCGACCACCCCAACCCCTGCCGCCGCCTCGTCCACCGCCACCCAAACCACCGCCTCCGCCCCTGCCACCTCCCCCGCCGCTGCCGCCACCACCCCCACCGCTGCCACTAGCCCCTCCAGTCGCGCCACCACCCCCACCACCTCCACCGCCCCCACCACCGCCTTCCCCGCCGTCACCGCCACCACCCTTGCCCCCTTTGCCCTTTCCGCTGCGGCGTCCGCTCGAAGCAGACGCAGTACCGACATTCTCAGCACCAAGGAGGTCGACAGCAGCAGCAAACGCGACAGAGGGAAGAACGGGGGAAGGAGAACACCCGTCAAAGAACGGGGTACGGGGGTCGCCACGAGAGGCACCTACAGCGACTATGCTAGTCTCAGCTACAAGCAGTTCCTTCTCAAGGAGGGCAATGGTGAGCTCAGTGGGGCAGCGAGCTAGGAAGTGGTCCCTGACAGCACGTAGTGTGTCAGGGAGGCGGGTGACTAGGTGGTAGAGAGTGAGCCAGAGTGGGGGGGGGGTGCGTGGCAAGGAACTCAGCGGGCATGGCGGCACGGAAGCGGACCTCACTAGTACGGAGGTGCGTGATGAGGTCAGCGACTGTGTGGAACGGGGCCAGGTCGGGAAACATGTAGGGGAGGGAGAGACGGCCTAGCGCGGCAGAGGGAGGTGAGGAGTAGCGAGCAACGACAGATGTGTACAGTGCGTGTGCAGTCTTGTGCTGGCCAAAGTGCTCGCGTTCGTCTATCGGCAGGGAGTTGTGAATAGCGAAGCGAGCGTGGGCATCACGAGTCTGCCACTGTGAGCGAGCAGTGCTGTCAGCAGTAGCAGCAGAGGCAGTGACATGGCCTAGGGCGTGGTCGTACAGCGAGATGTCGTCCTTGGCTGTGAGCTGTAGATAGAGATGCAGATCATCTAGCCAGGTATCGAACTTCACTAGGCGGCCCTCAGCATCGAAAGCTAGCAAAGGAGGGCTAGCCATTGCAGCAGTAGAGTAGCAGTAGTAGGGTAGGAACAGGAACAGGAGCCGCTGCAAGTGGGGCACAGTAGGGAGGCGCAGTTCGGTTCGGGCGGTAAGCGAGCGCAGGTGTGTGGGAAGCGTGCACAAGTGTGCGGGAAGTGAACTCGGGTGTGCGGTAAGCAAACTCAGGTGTGCGGGAAGCGTGCACAAGTGTGCGGGGGCCCCTAAGGGTGGGACGCGCGGGGACGACGGGGCCAGCGGGGCCGCTAAGGGGCGGCTCGTGGGGTCGACGGGGCCGGCAGGGGCCTCTAAGGGTGGGACGCGCGGGGTCGACGGGGCCAGCGGGGCCGCTAGGGAGGTGAGCGCGGGGCCGTAAAGGGGCCTCTAGGGGCCGACGGGGCCGTTCGGGGCCTCTAGGGAGGTGAGCGCAGGGCCGACGGGGCCGTAAGGGACCTCTAGGGAAGTGAGCGCGGGGCCGACGGGGCCGTAAGGGACCTCTAGGGAGGTGAGCTCGGGGCCGACGGGGCCGTTCGGGGCCTCTAGGGAGGTGAGTGCGGGGCCGACGGGGCCTCTAGGGAGGTAAGCGAGGGGCCGACGGGGCCGTTAGGGGCGATCGCGGGGCCGAAAGGGGCCGCTAGGGGCGAGCGCGTGGGCGGTTTGGGGCCTTAGAGGGCCGTGAAAACCGAGGCGCCCTAGGGCGCAGGTAGGTAGGTAGGTAGGTAGGTAGGTAGTGGTGGGCCCTAAAAAATCGGTCCTAGGAAGGACCTGCTCTATACCATGTTGAAATAACGGAACAGGAATGAATGGACTAGCAGTGAAAACAGTACAAGTATCTAACCCTAGAATTGTGTACCCCCTATAGGCTAACCCACTGCAGCCTAAACAAAGACAACAACAAATATAATGTTTGACACGCTCACGTCGAGAAGGCCATGCATCCGTACAAGTGCAGCATATGCAAGCTACATGGTCACAACAAGAACCGCTGCATGGGCAAGTATGGTGGCAACGCTTACTCGGAGAAGAGGACGTACCGTAAGCGCCCAGAGGAGCGAAAGTCCTATCGCGAGACAGCACATTTTGCCCCCACTATTTGAACTATGTGGGGGTTAATCTAGCTAGAGTAGCTTCTATATGGGTTAGAGTAGTCACTGTAGTATGCGTTTTCTGAACACTTTGGTTAGGTTTGAATAACTAGAATTCGTATCATGATTGATGTGAAGAATAAAGACCAGTAGCGTGCAGTTTTAGCATCATGCACACGTCAACCAAACGTGAAAGCCTTGTTGGCCTGGACCAAAACAGAAAACCCTGTGGATTGATCGTTTGGAGCATACAAAAAATATATCTAGGGTTGAAGTACCCATCCCTACATTGTCATTATCCCGTGAGCAAACATTCACGTCAAAGTCAAGATACCCGTGCTCGCCTTGGGAATACAATGCCACTGAATCGATTCCATGCCTGATCATTTACCAATGGCTAGTGAAACGCCAGTGAAATGTCCATGACGTGTAGTAACTGAGTGTTGCGCGCCAGTAGCAGCAGCGTCACCAACCCATAAACTCCCAATGATTGTCAAGAAAATGCGCTTCAACTCAAAAAGGCGGCAGTCAACCCGCCGTGAGTGCACATCCATATCTTAGCCCCGCTCTGGATGGTAATTTACCAGGTCGTAGCGACAGGCTAGTTAACAATCCCTGTAAGCTTATTGTACAATAATTTACGCCGCTAGGAGAGTTGGCGCATCATCCAGCTGCTGTGGTACAGTATTTCGCCAGTGAAATGTTCATAAAATGCAACTGAGAATATCGCGTGTGTCCGGTTCGGAGTGCCCGTGGCCACCCGTCAACAACCCGTGAACACCCAGTCATGGTATGCTATTGGCTAGAACAGCCGGGAGTCACGTACCCATGTGCGTGAGGCCACAACCGGCCGAATACACTAGCTTGGTAAAGCCTCACCAGGTCCCCATGGTTGGCCCGCGAATACGCCGTGATGCCTCAAGCGAATGCGGCAACTAACCGATCGCGAAAAGCTTGCAACTGATCTATGAGGCCAGAACCAAGAATTTCGCGAGTAATTCGTTTATTTTCCACTGTAGAAGAGTCATAAAAAAAAAACGGTCATTAAACCACTGAACTAACAAATGGAGGAAGACGCAACTACTACTCGTGAGTCCGTCTCCTTCGTTTTTGTTTAGCTTGACACTGCACGTGAGACGAGGCTTCCGGATCCACCGACACTGTATCAGCCGCCCTCCGTTCCTTATCCATCATCTTACTAAAGGCGTTCCGTTGGCCTTGTCAAAGTGCTAGTTGAGGGCCCACTGTTATGCATTTTGGGAGGGAGCGTACGGGTTGGAAAGGGGGTGCAGAGAAATCAAGTGGTTGGGTGAGAGTCAGGGTGAGGAACACCGCACGGTTATTTGTAGCTGCCACCTGGCATATGGGCAGGGGGATATGGTGTGTTCGAGTCGCACATACCATTTCTGTACTCGGCCAGGAGTTCCTCGTGGTTGAACCACTTCTTTGGGTGTAGCTCAGTGGGCAGGCTATCCACGAGATGGGCGTAATCGGAGAGGCCCATGCCGGCGTACGTTGCTGGCCTGAGGGTGCTGTTGATTGTTGACCTGGTTGATGACAGTTGGTGGTTGAAGACACCCATGGTTGACTTGTCGTTGTGCAACCACAGCAGCTTCATTGACTCGAGCCCTTCGGCAGACAAGTGGACAGCGAACGCCTCGAACACTTCCTCCGGTGCAGGGTAGTGCTGGATTTTTTCCGAGGGGTTCAAAAACAGGAGCTGAGAGCACACTAAGTAGGCCTTGTTCTGTGCAGGGGTGTGGGGTTTACAACACGACATGGGGAGAAAGAAACCATCAGTTATGACTGTGGCCGCGTGACCACAGGATGGACTGTGTGAACTTTCCACGTCACACCCTCCTCCATCCGCCACGTCCACCAGCAACCAGCCCCAATTGCCACGTCACATCCACCCACCCCATGCCACGTCACCCCCTACCCACCAGATACGCGTCACCTCGTCACGCGCCGCTCCCGTGTAACCTTCCAAGCCGCCACGTCAGGCCCAAGCCTCACAATCCACCACGTCACACCCTCTTGCATCCGCCAAGTTGGGGAACAACCAGCCCCACGTGCCGCTTCACACCCACCCACCCCATGCCACGTCACCCCCCACCCACCTGACACGCGTCACCTCGTCACACACCGCTCCCTTGTACCCGTCCAAACCATCATGTTAGCCCCAAGCCTCACATCCCGCCACGTCACACCCTCCTCCATCCGCCACGTCACCCCCCCACCCACCTCACACGCGTCTCCTTGTCACGCACCGCTCCCGTGTACCCGTCCAAGCCGCCACGTCAGCCCCAAGCCTCACATCCCGCCACGTCACACCCTCCTCCATTCGCCACATCAGGGAACAACCAGCCCCACGTGCCCCACGTCACACCCACCCATCCACCCCATGCCACGTCTCCCCCCACCCACCTGACAGGCATCACCTCATCACGCGTCGCTCCCGTGTACCCGTCCAAGCCGCCACGTCAGCCCCAAGCCTCACATCCCGCCACGTCACACCCTCCTCTATTCGCCACGTCAGGGAACAACCAGCCCCCCGTGCCCCACGTCACACCCACCCACCCACCCCATGCCACATCACCCCCCACCCACCTGACACGCGTCACCTCGTCACGCGCCACTCCCGTGTACCCGTCCAAGCCGCCACGTCAGCCCCAAGCCTCACATCCCGCCACGTCACACCCTCCTCCATCCGCCACGTTAGGGAACAACCAGCCCCACGTGCCACGCCACACCCACCCACCCACCCCATGCCACGTCACCCCCCACCCACCTAACACGCATCACCTCATCACGCACCGCTCCCGTGTACCCGTCCAAGCCGCCACGTCAGCCCCAAGCCTCACATCCCGCCACGTCATACCCTCCTCCATCCGCCACGTCAGGGAACAACCAGCCCCACGTCACACCCACCCACCCACCCCATGCCACGTCTCCCCCCACCCACCTGACACGCGTCACCTCGTCACGCGCCGCTCCCGTGTACCCATCCAAGCCGCCACGTCAGCCCCAAGCCTCACATCCCGCCACGTCACACCCTCCTCCATCCGCCACGTCAGGGAACAACCAGCCCCACGTGCCACGTCACACCCACCCACCTACCCCATGCCACGTCTCCCCACCCACCTAACACGAGTCACCTCGTCACGCGCCGCTCCCGTGTACCCTTCCAAGCCCCCACGCCAGCCCCAACCTGCCCCATTTGGCCCGCCACATACCGGGAATGGGTTTGTCTCCTGCAACACTAGCACTCGTGCCTTGTCCACGGAACTCATCAGCGGCGGGGTACCAGCCAAAGGCGCGGCTGCAAAACCCTTGGCATAACTGGCAGGTACTCCACGACGTAGGCCGAGCTGTGCAAACATGGTGTACATCTCAGACTGCAGCGCCTGGAACTCCTCCCGTGTAACAAACTGCTCGTGCTCCGCACTTTCACCTAGGGCACCCATGAGCGGTGGAAAAGGGTGTGAAGAATCTCCCCTCTGGCCAAGGGTTTCAGCATCTTCTTCAGCAGTCCCGTGTGCCCTCAAACTATCACGCTGGCGGGAAAAGGGGAGCTCAGGGAAGGGATTGGCAGAAGTGCTTGGCTGATGCCCGCGCGAAGGACCAGCGAGGGGGGAGACCGCCCTGCCCCGGACAGGAGAAGCGTGTAGCGGCCGAAATGGGTACGAGGGTGAGGCGAGTGGGGAGTGCGTGATGGGGCCTGGTGGAGGTGATTCGGATTCCTCTCCTCTTGGCGCGCCGGGAGCCGTCGCAGCGACTTTGCTCGGGCCGGAGTACGGCGTCAAGAAACTTGGGGCTCCTGTGGATAGCGGCGTCACACTTGCTCTTCCGGCCCCCTTCGTTAGCTGCATCCATTGCACGCTTACCGGTGGCCCAATGCCTGTAACACGAGGGGCTGAGATTTAGAGGGAGTAGGATCAAGGAATTAAAGTCGATCGGTATCAATACAGGGCCACACAGTCATGCATGAAATCAATGGTTTGAATCTAAATCGGGCTTAGCCGTATACTGTTTTGAGACAGGAGACATTACCTTTCTTTGCAGATTCGTCATCCTTCTCCTTCACTGCAGGGGAAAAACAACGTGTAGAATGGTGTTATTTGGCACGGTTGAGCAGAGAGTGCAACAACCATGCCCGGTCTATTGGCCAGGGTGCTCACCTTTCTGCTGTCACTTCGGTTTTTTTGCTGCCAGCGCCTTCTCGTTGCCACCTTTCCGCGGGGTGCTTTGACGGCCGCTGCGACGATTACCGGCAGGTTCTTTCTTGCCAGAACCCAATGGAACCCCTTTGGCGCCGCCACCCTTACCTCCCCCATCCCCTTTTGCTCCCTAGCGCCCTTGCTTTTTACCACCCCCTTCACTTTCAACCTTCACCTTACGCGCCTTCAGTTTGCCAGCTGCTGCGCCGCGCGCGGCGTTAATTGCCCCGCGTTTTTGGGAATGGCGAGTCCGGCCCCCCACCTTCCCTGTACCACTCTGCCGTCTGCCACGCCCGCCCCGTCCCTTCACTACCACCACGTCCTCCTCCTCCTCCTCCCCCTCTTCCTCTTCCTCCTCCTCCTCTGCCTCCTCCTCCTCCTCCTCCTCCTCCTCCTCCTCCTCCTCCTCCTCCTGTTCATCCTCCTCCTCGTCGTCCCCCTGCTCTTCTTCTTCTTCCTCCTCCTCCTCCTCCTCCTCCTCCTCCTCCTCCTCCTCCTCCTCCTCCTCCTCCTCCTCATCCTCCTCCTCGGCCTCACTAGGGTCTTCACCACCCCGTTTCGGCCTCGTCCTCATCGCTGATTTCTTGCCCCTCCTTCCGCCGGATGTTTTTCTTGCTGCGGGTCGGCCCTTTTGGCGCAATGCATGACCCGTCGCTTTGCCACTAGCTTTACTGGCGCCTCGCGTTCTCCCAACTTCCGCACCACCGGCGTCGTCGGCACTAGCTGTCGTCTGCCGCCTCTTCGCCCGCGTGGTGATGTCCCCGGGCACGGTGGTGTCAAAACCGTCCTCCTTATCGCTCTTCCTCTGCCTACGTCTCCCCCGTCCATCAGAAGGAGGAGAGCCACCGACGTCGGCTATGCCATGGTTAGGATCATCCATCGACTCGTGCTCCCCCACCTTGTTCTTATCCAGCACGGCAGCAGAAATTTTGACCACGGTCGGCTGGAGCAGCGTCAGATGGTGTTGAGATGCCTCCGCCTCGGACTCCTTGGTTGCGGTATGCTCGGCGCGTGGATCGCCTCCGTGGTTTCCCCCTGTCGTCGATCCCTCTCTCTTCGCCGACGGGACTGCAAGACTCGCGCTCCCTTGCCCCGAATGTTCGTAGCCGCCACTGGTGCCGTCATTAGTCGGACCAGGCGTGGTTCCAGTTGAGGCAACATCCACATCTTTGTTCACTGTAGAAACACGCTTGTGTGGCGTTGGTTGCTTCCCGTTGTCTTCCGCCTTCCTGCCGGACTTCTCTTGACCGCGCGTGACCTTCTTTGCCACCACTTTTTTCAGCCTAGTGCCACGCGTAACGGACGCATTAGATTTCTTAGCGCCGCCGCCACCCTCCCTATCGTTCCGTTAAGACATCGTCCTTGTCGCTCGGCGTCCGGCCTGTTCCTCCTCCATTGCTTGTTGACATGTGGCACGTGTCATGGTTGCTGTAGGAATGCCAATTTCTATCGCGCGAAACGGGTTAGCCTGTTTTGAAGGGCCGCAGCAACTGAATCCCACGAAGTGTTTAACGACGACCTATCACTGTTATGTTTCTCCGAAAACCGTTGCTATCACTAAAACTGTAATAGTAGCCACTCATCACAGAGCTACGGCCCGTGAATTAGTATACTGGTGAGTCACGGGCGATCTAGAAACGCGCTTGTCAAACAGCGAGCAGCGTCTAAGTGTTGGCACATAGGGTGACGGGAGCAGGTGGGTGGGGTACGAGGGTGGTTGGGGTGGGTTGCGAGACTATAGAGATTACTGTAACCCTATCAGGCTATATTGGACGGTGTACGTGTAGCCACCCGTGCATAAACCCGCCTACCGCTCGATCTCATCCGCTCAATGGCGGAAGTACCTCTTGGCTGGTGCTTGTGTTGTGTGGGGACTCGTTTGAGATGCATTGGCCAACCACGGTTGCCAACGCATCAATCTCTACGCATGGTATGACGGTTTTAGAACCTCAAGTGCGAATGTAACCTTATCCCTGCAAAGTACAGTGATCTCGTGAACGCACAATGTTGAACATGTACGCTGAATAAATCTAAAAAAATACAACAATAAAAAACATCCAAAACTTTGATGCTAATGGTTTGGCGTTGGATTGTCATCCATTCTTGCATGGACATTCAAGAAGGTGTTTAGAAGGAGTGGTATGAAGCAGAGGCCCAATGCACAAGCGTAGATGTGTTCTCGACAGCAGTGTTTATACAGTGCGACGATGCCGCGTTCCGGCCTGTGTGTTGCGCGACATGGTGAATCCGTTGTGGTATGGTGTTGGATTGTCATCCATTCTTGCACGGACATTCAACAAGGTGCTTAGAAGGAGTGGTATGAAGCAGTGGCCCAAAGCACAAGCGTAGATGCGTTCTCGACACCAGTTTTTATACAGTGCGACGATGACACGTTCCGGCATGTGTGTTGCGCGACATGGTGAATCCATTGTGGTATGGCGTTGGATTGTCATCCATTCTTGCACGGACATTCAACAAGGCGCCCAGAAGGAGTGGTATGAAGCACAGGCCCAACGCACAAGCGTAGATGCCTTCTCGACATCGCTGTTCCGACGCGGCGACGTTGCAGCGTTCAGGCCCATGGCTTGCGGGACATGGTGAAACCGTTGTGGAATGGTGTTGGGTTGGGCTCAATTCTTGCGTGGGCCCTCGACAAGGTGCATAGAGGGTGTGGCATGAAGCACTGGTCCAACGCACGAGCGGTGATGCGTTATCGACATCGCTGTTCAGATGCGGCGACGTTGCAGCGTTCAGGCCCGTGGCTTACGCGACATGGTGAAATGGTTGTGGAATGGTGTTGCTTCCCAAACGGTAGCAGACCACACTAATGGTGTTTCTAAACACTGGCGTTGTCAATATGTCGGAAGGTATTGAGCATGCAGTAAAGAATGGTCGTATAATCTTTATGAGTGACATTACGTAATTTGTTATATGTAACTGTACAAGGTATTACCTGGTTTGGATTAAGGCTATGGGGGTGCGCACCACTTTGGGCACACCTACGTGATCGCGATCTCCCCCCTATAGAGACTCTCGAAAGAATCACAACCCCAAACAGATCTCTTCCCTCTCTTCCTCTCCCACCTCGACTCTCACACACGATTCAAAAACCGAAGTTTTGAATATGGAGGCACGTACTCCTCACCGTGCTCGTCACGCACGCCCGCGACCAAGGTAGCCGTACACCACTGCATAAGGCCATGCTCACATCGTAATCACTCTAACAGGGGGTGACACGCCTTGTAGGAAAGGCCTATACCGTGCTGTCGGCGGTCTGTATCTAGCCTTGTCACGGCCGCGCTGGGCGACCATCGTTAGCCAGTCTCTCACTAATGTGACACGATCAAGTGCCACGTGTGCAGAGATCCAAGCTGACGTGGACACTTTGCGCTCTGGCGATGACCGTGCTGGAGTCTGAGCCTTCATTGACCGTGAAGTAAAAGCATTTAGAAGGTTCAAACCAGCTAGTCTCCTCACACTACATTCCACCACTCTTAGACGGATCTAGAATACATGAGCTCTTTGCCAGGCGTAGTATGCGAGTTCTGCAACAGATGGTTCCCCTACATCCAGGTTTATGGCGGCCATAAGTCACGGCGGACCCCTTGTCAAGGGCTTTCCACCGTGGCAAGGCCCTCCTCGTCTGCACCGTCCGCCGGTCTACACGCTCTGCTGTTCGTTCACGACATTCTGTGAGACGCTCCCGCGGCTCCCACTTCCCCTACCGCATCTAACACGTCCAACACCGACGGTGTGAATGGTCCTCCTCGCGTGCCCGAAGCTGACGGGGACGCAACACCCTCGGCTATGAACGTGGGGGCTCCTGAAAGTGAGCATCAACCGCCTCCCTGAACACCTGCCTCTGAGACGAGTGAGCATCCGGAGAGCCGCCCTGAAGAGAGTCACGCCGCACCGCCGACATGCATCTCTGGGCAGAGCAATGCCACGCCCCTCAATCCGCTTGCGTTGAAGCTGCTGCATTTCGTGCGGCGCGTAAATGGCAGAATGGGAATGGCGGAGATCGACATGAATGGCCTGCTTCAGCTCGTGGTGGAGCCCGGCCTTGCGCCTCTTGTGATCTCAGAGATCCGGAACTACAAGGATCTGGAGTGGTTCGAGATGGAGCGCTTGGTTGGGCTCAATCGCGGATGGTCAGTGGCGACCTTTGAGATTGACGGTCATCCGCCACAGCGCCTTCTCTTCCAGAACTCTGCGTAGGTAAGTTGAATCTGGATCCGTGGCTGTGAAATGCAGATTCCGCATCCATTTGGTGCTTGTTGAACGTTGCCTCTGTTAGGCTTGTGTGAGGTCTGACCCACCTTCAACGCGACTAAGCAGGGTTTGGTTCTCTCCTGCTCTTGCCACTGTACGCCAGGCGTTTGCCGAAATGTTTGGGCATACCAACAACGCGCCCGGCTTCAAGCTCAAGGCTCGTGTCGATAAGGACCTTGACACAGGCAAGCGTCGCTATACCACGCCGGAAACGGGAACGTGGTGGAACGATGCTCAGGCATGGAAATACCCCGTTGCCACCCAAAACCAAAAGAGTGCGCATGCCTCCGTTGATGCGCTGATGTATAGGGAGCATCTTCAGTGTGTCATGTTTGTGGGGAGTTCTTTGAAGCATGCTTAGTCCGCCTGGCGACAAGTTACCTTGTTGGTGTTTGACCGTGTGTCTTTTCCCTCTTTGTCGTGCTTTGCAGGAACACTTCGGATGGTCCGAAGTCATGGGGGGTATCATCCTATACTCGGATGTGACGCACATGAGCAACAACGGCCGGAAGAAGGCATGGCCGCTAATGATGACGCTTGCAAACATCTCCCAGGCCAAGCATTTATTTTGTAATAAAATGGCCAGCTTATTTATGCACTGTCAAGCTTAATTGAAGTCATAGCTAACTAAATTTATTCCAAAATGACAACTATTTTGGCAAGCCACAAAAAAACGACAACGTACGACATCCCGAAATTGATTTTCAACTCCAACAAACAAACGCGGTCCGATTTCGGTCCGTGATTGGTCGCGATTTCGTTTCGGAGCTTCGCCAACCAAAACACCTGAAATGTACACCCCTTTGAACCCCCTTAAAAAACCCAGGTTTTTTGTGATGATAGTGTCGCATATGTCATGAATCTTCGTAAACAAAAACTTCACAGCTTTCATGCCACCTTCTAAGTCGGCTAGGCGGGTCCCTTGATTGCGTAATTCGGCAGCCATCTTTCTCATCGCCGATATGTTGTCCATGATTGGCTGCACTGTGTGGATGTGATCGTTCACCATAGCCAGATAGTCATGTGGCGGAAATATCACCGTTTTGCTGTGCAACTTGTCCGCGAGCGTTAGCTCCCCAGCATCACACATCAAGGATCTAATAGCGTGCCTATAGGTTACAATGCTTTACAAGGGCGAAGGGATCCACTCTAAGTTCCTAAAAGACCGTGCTACAAGTTCCCACAAGAACAAGCACACGAAGATGCCTGAGTCAACGGGGTGTTCATGTTGAGGTACCTGGCTGGCCTGCACATGTAAACGACCCACTCGTCAACAATGTATGGATAGGCGGTCAAACCGTGCTACATGTCATGGAACCGTGGGTCGCTCGTATGCTATATTCCAAATCACTTACGAGCAATGCCCGGCTTCGGATGCGACGGAGACGATTGGTCACCTCGGCCGCCTTGAGGCCGGGTGAAGCCTGCGCCAGCGTCGCTCCCAATAGCCTGCATTCGTGTGCTAGGTCAAACGTTGACACATCGTCTTAAGAGTCTCGGCATGAGATTAATAGACAAACAACGCATCGTTGGAAGGGCGCCATGACTCACCAGTTGATGTGTCGGAAGACATTGCGAGACATGGCGACGTGGATCCGAGTTGAATCGAAGAGCACAGTCCGTGGACCCTCAGCCGCTTGTGCGCTAAGCTCTTCGTCAGACATCAACAACAACATGAGAAACATGTGCATGGGTACATTCCCTAATGATCTTGACATGCTAAACAAGTCATTCTCACTCGAATAATACCACTATGCATACGTAGTCGTGTTTGAACAAGGACTCTTTTCCGATGCCGCACATGAGATGCTCGCTACACGCCGACTGGTACGCTGGGGTTGCCAGAGCAACCCACGTCCTCCTCGAAGGTAGCACAGGGTGCATGATGCTTAGAACGCGGCGTGAAATAGGGGAATTACATTAGCACCGGAATTGTCGCCCCACCACGACGTACGGAAGCGACACGACTACTTACACGTTGTGGAAGTCAATTGTTGTCGCCAAAATCTCAAAACTGTCCCGAATGCCAAGAGCATCAGCCATCCGTACGTTGCCGCTCTGATTCGTGATCAATTGTGTTGGGAATAGCTCGCTCATCAACGTGAGCGGAAGTACTGCCCTACCCAAAGATGGCCCAGGCACGGATCTCGTGAATATGGACACTAAGTCGTCGGGTTCAGGCGGCTTTTTCTCCACTACAGCTGGTACGGGGACCTCAAACTTAAGTGCACGCGAAGACGATTTCTTGGCCGCGACTGGATCACATTTTGCTTGCCCGCTTTTCCGAGATGCCATATTACACCGAGATCCTAGTGAACGTAAACTACTACGCTTGGAAGCTTAATGGTGGAGGTATTGACTGCCCAGTTGAAAGAATGGTGGTCTCTAATGTGATCCATGATGGGACGTTCACCAAATGCCTGTGATGGGACAACAAAATATTAGAAAGGTACCGAAGCAATCCATTCTGTCAAGGTGGCCAACTGGCGTCCACGTGTAGGCTTGAGAACATTGGGGTCAGAGTCATAGCAAATGAGAAGTGTGATTAGTCGTCAACACTTGACAGGGGATTAACACTGTGCTTTTTGGAAACTGTAGACACAAGCGAGGGTTTGACGCTGAAATACGCGACATTATGTCAAACATATATGTTACTTATTATGTAGGTTGTAGTGGGGTAGCCCATGTGGGGTACAACCCAAATTAGAGTTTGCTACTTGTACCCATCCTGCTGCTAGTTCATTCATTCCTATTCGTTATTCTGACATGGTTTCAGAGCAGGTCCTAGCCTAGGGCCCACCGAGTAGCGCTACCCCACCCATCGCGCCACTATGATCGCGTTGCCCTGCCCTGCCCTGTGCTGCCTGCTGCAGCGCAAACTGCTTTGCCTGCGCGCCGTCTTCTGCAGCGCGCCCTGCTTAGTCGCGCGCCGCCTGCTGCAGCGCGCCCTGCCCTGCCCGCGCGTCGCGTCGCCACGTCGCCTTGCCCACCGCATCGCCCTGCCCGCGCGTCGCGCCGCGCCGCCGCGCGCCCTGCCTTGCCCGCGTGCCGCGCTGCCGCGCGCCCTGCCCTGCCTGCATGCCACGCTGCGGCGCGCCACTGCCCTACCCGCGCGCTGCGCCGTGCGCCCTGCCCTACATGCGCGCTGCGCTGCCGCTCGCCTCTGCCCTGCCCGCGCACTGCGTCGCGAGCCCTGCCCTACTCGCGCGCTGAGCTGCCGCGCGCCCTACCCTGCCTGCGCGCCACGTTGCCTCGCGCTTCTGCCCTGCTTGCGCGACGTGCCGTGCGCCCTACCTTGCCCGCGCGCCACGCCGCCACGCGCCCTGCCTTTCCCGTGCGCCCTACCTAAGCGCCGCGCCCTGCCCTGCCGTACGCCCTGCTCTGCCGTGCGCACCCTGCCCTACTGCTGTATTGCTGCTAGCGCGCTCCCTGCTGCACTGCTGCTAGCGTGCTGCTCTGCTGCTAGCGCGCCTGACTGCTCTGCCTACTATGGCCACTCTCAACATTCTCACCTTCTATTTGGAGGGCCGCCCAATAGAGTT
The DNA here is from genome assembly GCA_948144175.1 of Closterium sp. NIES-65. Taxonomy (NCBI): domain Eukaryota; kingdom Viridiplantae; phylum Streptophyta; class Zygnematophyceae; order Desmidiales; family Closteriaceae; genus Closterium; species Closterium sp. NIES-65. The sequence continues at coordinate 3,010,898 of CANXME010002068.1, forward strand.
CAATGCATGGCTAGACGACTTACAGTTGTTCCTACTGACAGACTCTAAGGACGGTACTTCACTGTTTGACCTCGCTTCTAGCGCCTCGCCCGCCCCTGACACCATAGTTGACAGTGTGACTCGCTCACAATGGCTTACTCGTGACGCTGCTGCTCGCCTAACCGTTCGCACCACCTGCCGTTAGCCGAATGCGCCCACTTTGGCCAGCATACGACAGCAAAGGCAATGTACGACGCTGTAGTCGCTCGTTACTCCTCCCCGGCCACTGCTGCTCTAGGTCGCCTTCTCCTTCCCTACCTGTTCCTGTCCGCCTTTGCCACAGTAGCCGACCTAGTCACTCAGCTCCGTACTAGTGACACTCGCTACCGTACTGCGCTCCCCGCTGAGTTTCTCGCCAGGACCCCCCCCCCCCCCCCCCCCCCCCCCCCCCATGTACATCACGATGTACTTCATAGTCACCCGCCTCCCTGACTCTCTTACTGCAGTCAGGGACCTCCTCCTAGCAATTGACCCCACCGACCTCACTGTCGACCTGCTCAAGAAGCACCTCCTAGTAGCTGAAACTAGCATAGTCGTTGTGGGCGCTTCTCGTGGCACTCCTCGCACCCCCTTCTTTGAGGGGTGTTCGCCCTCCCCCCTTCTCGCTGCAGCTGTTGACTACCTTCGTGCTGAGGAGGTAGGAGCTGCGTCTGCCCCTAGTGGGAGGCGCCGCAGTGGCAAGGGTAGGGGAGGCAGGAGCGGTGGGGGTGGCTGAGGTGGAGGCGGTGGTGGGGGCGGTGGAGGCGGTGGTGGGGGCGGCGGTGGAGGAGGTAGTGGTGGTGGGGGCGGCGGGGCAGGTGGCGGCGGTGGTGGGGGCAGTGGGGCAGGTGGCGACGGTGGTGGCGGCCGTAGGAGTGGTGGCGGCAGTGGTGGTGGTGGCGGTAGTGGCTGCAGTGGGGGTGGAGGCTGTTAACGCGAATGGAGTGTTGGCCCCGCCCTCGCTTGGGCAACGCCGATGACTTGGTCGGATGTACGGGAGTAGCAGCCGACCGTTCACAGTGGGTGAGCTCCTCAACAGGCTTCATCGAGCTGCAAGGGTCCACTGTGGTGTTGCTGTCCACCAGGGAGCTCGACAGCTGCAACGGACTGGTCTGGGCAACGGGTGGGACGTCGACCAGGACCTGCAGCTTGACCAGGAGGTCTCCGGAGCATCTCGTCGACCTGCAGCTCGACCGGGAGGTCTCCGAAGCATCCCGTCAACCTGCAGCTCGACCGGAAGGTCTTCGGAGCATCCCGTCAACCTACAGCTCGACCGGAAGGTCTCCGGAGCATCCGGTCGACCTACAGCTCGACCGGGAGGTCTCCGAAGCATCCCGTCGACCTGCAGTTCGACCAGGAGGTCGACGGAGCAGTCCGTCGACCTGGCAAGTGAGCAGCGGTTGACGAGGGGAGCTCGGCGACAACCGCTGACTGTCCCGGTCGACGGAAGGGGTCCGTCGACCAGATGGTAGCTCGACGGGAGATGTGGTCGACAAGGGGCTCCTGGTAGTCGACCAGAGGGATCTGGGGGTCGACCAGAATCAGTGGTGGTCGACCAGAAGCACCTGGTGGTCGACCGGGTCAATCGGGTAACCTGCTCGATGAGTTCTGCGGAGGCACGTGAGGTCGCGATGGCGAAGGCGACTGCAGGATGGTATCCCGAAGTCGATGTGGCTCGTCAGGCGCAGACAACAGCCGATGGATGCCCAACGAGGCAAGTCGGGCCAATCGTTTGCGCGCACCTGCGAGCGTGCGCACTGCTGTGTTCTACGGGGCATCGCCGAACAGCCGCTCTGCTGCAGCGTTGGCACGCCGTCGACCTGCTCTGTTGGCAGGTTGCCCTTCTGCAGTGCTGGCGCGGCTCCTCTACGCAACGCTGGCAGGCGGTCGACCGAGCTGTGCTAGCGGTCGACCAGACTAGCTGCAAGGTTGCTAGGTGCCTGATGTAGTCATTCTGTCATTGCTTGTTCAATCATTATGTGATTCCAACTTTGCTAGTGGAAACTCTTGCTGATTTCTCCCGTGAATGTGCAAGCACTAAGGAACCAAGCAAAGCTATGATCACCTCTACTAGTTCGTGCCAACCCCCGTAGTCTAGCTCACTACCGTTGTAGAGTGACTCTCCACATGGTGCGGTGAGCGTGGACGGCCCTGCAGATTACCTTCAGATAGGAGCCGACTTTTGCATCTACTAAGTCGCTCGTAGGCCGGCAGCAGCGTTAGTCGCCATGGTTGATCCCGTAGTTGATGCGGGCGTAGTGGACACCTCGGAGGCACGTTTGGCTGATGCGAGGAGACGCCACGTGGATGGCGACTACGGGACGATCCCCTTGGTGATCGCCGAGTTGTGCATCCGGTCGAGTGGGCGACAGAACACCCTTCCCGTCCTGCATCTCGTCGACCGGTGCGCATCAAAGGTGGCGTCGACGACGAGGTCGACGGTGGTGCACGAGTGAGCGGCAGCGAAGGCACGAGGCAGAGAGGGGTGATCAAGGTCGACGGTGGTTTTGGCTGAATCCAGGAGCGAGTGCAGCTGTCGACAGCGGCTGCAGGCAGCTCGCGTGCCGACGTCGATGTTCGACGTCGCTCTCCTCTACGAAGCCTGGAGGGCTCTCGGCGGCGACGCATGTGACAGCAGGCGGGATTGCACCGGCGTATGGCTACTTCAAATTCTCGCCGGACCGTTTCACCGTCGCACCGCTGCAAGGTCGACGGGACCTCATCACCTGGAGGGAGTCGAGAGAACCTCAGCTGGAGGTCGCTGGGCTGAAGGGCTTCGCCAACGGCACAGTGCCAATTCCGCCCGAGGAGTATGTCGAGCTGCGCGTGGAGTTTCGTTCAGCTCACCTGCTCACCTTCATAGTCATCTCCAGGTGCTACTCGCCGGTGGTGCAGCCAGCGCTCAGGAGCTGTCAAGAGCGACTGGATGCTGGTCACCAGGCATGGCGCTTCATCATGTCGACGTACCAGGTCAGGGACGACCTGTACATCAGGCAGCTAGAGGAGAAGATGACTCACATTCGGATGGGCGAGCAGGAGTCGGCGACAGATTACTGTAACCGTGCTCGACGGATCCTGGCTGAGAGGTCAATGGCGGGCGCCGAATACTCGACGGCGTCCTACATCATCCACATCGTCAAGGGCTTGCTCCGCAGCTACAATCTCATAAAGAGGATGATGATGGTGCCCGATACGCGTGAGTCCCTCGACGAGGACTCCATCACCAGCTACATTCTTCAAGATGCGGTGATGCAGGAGGCCAAACAGCCCACAGAGCTCCTTCCGCATGCAAACTACGCTGCATCGACGAAGCTAAATCAGCAGCAAGGGCAGCACGGGAAGCCGGGCGGAGGTGGTAGCGGAGGTGGGCGGTCAACGAAGGACGTCGACGAGAAGCGGTCGACGCGGGACAAGGGTCGAAGAGGTGGTGGTCGACAGCGGGAGTGCTGGATCTGCGGCGACCCCGACCATCTCTCCTTCGAGGGGTGTCGACTTCGCTTCCTTCTTGCGGAATTCAAGCTGCTTCACGCTGGGAAGCCGATCGTCCTCCGCGTCGACAACAAGTCGGCAATCACGGTCGCTGAGGGCTTGGGGTTGACGGGCAACCTCAAGCACATGGAGCAACACTACGCCTGGCTGCAGCAAATGGTGAGGCACGGGAAATTCGTGCTGAAGTACATTCCGACCACCGAGCAGCCGGCGGACTTCCTGACGCGCGCTGCATTTTCCGGCTTTCAACTGGTGCTCTGTCGCCATCGGCCAAGTTCGTCTGGCCGACGTCGGCGACGGCGACGACGAGGTGCAGCAGTAGGTGCTGTGCCCATCTGCACTGCTGGTGCGGTGACTGCGTGCTGTGTATGGGGTGCACGCCGAGGACGAGTTTTCTCCATGGAGTACTGCCGTGTAGGCTGGAGGCCCAAGCGTGAGCGCGGTAGGGGAGTGTTAACGGGAATGGAGTGTTGGCCCCGCCCTCACTTGGGCAACGCCGACGACTTGGTCGGATGTACGGGAGTAGCAACCGACCGTTCACAGTGGGTGAGCTGCTCAACATGCTTCGTCGAGCTGCAAGGGACCGCTGTGGTGTTGCTGTCGACCAAGGAGCTCGATAGCTGCAACTGACTAGTTTGGGCAACGGGTGGGACGTCGACCAGGACCTGCAGCTTGACCGGGAGGTCTCCGGAGCATCCCGTCGACCTGCAGCTCGACCGGGAGGTCTCCGGAGCATCCTGTCGACCTGCAGCTCGATCGGAAGGTCTCCGGAGCATTCGGTCGACCTACAGCTCGACTGGGAGGTCTCCGAAGCATCCCGTCGACCTGCAGTTCGACCGGGAGGTCGACGGAGCAGTCCGTTGACCTGGCAAGTAGCAGCGGTCGACGAGGGGAGCTCGGCAACAACCGCTGACTGTCCCGGTCGACGGAAGGGGTCCGTCGACCAGATGGTAGCTCGACGGGAGATGTGGTCGACCAGGGGTGCCAGGTAGCCGACCAGAGGGATCTTGGGGTCAACCAAAATCAGTGGTGGTCGACCGGAAGCACCTGGTGGTCGACCGGGTCGATCGGGTAACCAGGTCGACGAGTTCTGCGGAGGCACGCGAGGTCGCGATGACGAAGGGGACTGCGGGCTGGTATCCCGAAGTCGATGTGGCTCGTCAGGCGCAGACAACAGCCGATGGATGCCCAACGAGGCAAGTCGGGCCAATCGTCTGCGCGCACCTGCGAGCGTGCGCACAACTGTGTTCTACCGGGCAACGCTGGACAGCCGCTCTGCTGCAGCGTTGGCACGCCGTCGACCTGCTCTGTTGGCAGGTCGCCCTTCTGCAGTGCTGGCGCGGCTCCTCTACGCAACGCTGGCAGGCGGTCGACCGAGCTGTGCTGGTGGTAGACCAGGCTAGCTGCACGGTTGCTAGGTGCCTGATGTAGTCATTCTGTCATTGCTTGTTCAATCGTTATGTGATTCCAACTTTGCTAGTGGAAACTCTTGCTGATTTCTCCCGTGAATGTGCAAGCACTAAGGAACCAAGCAAAGCTACGATCACCTCTAGTAGTTCGTGCCAAACCCCGCAGTCTAACTCACTACCATTGTAGAGTGACTCTCTGCAGAGGCGGCGGCAGTGGGGGCGGCAGGGGTGGTACCAACTAGAGGGGAGGCCTTGGAGGTGGCCAGCAGCGTCAGCCCCTTTCGTCTAAGGAGCTTCGTGAGTGGTTTGCTCAGCGTGGGGCGGCTTGGGGTAGTGGTCCCTGCCCGTATGTCATTCGCACAAGTGACCGCACCGATCAGACATGCGGGAGGTCTCACACTTAGCACCACTGCTTCTACCGCCTTACCGACGCCTTCCGCGCAGAGTTCCCCGACGCGGCTGAGCTCCCCGTCTGGGGGAAGCTGCTTAGGCAGAATGTTGATATCTTTGCTCTAGACTTGGATGCTATCCTATCTGCCATGTATGCATTGACTGTTAGTGCTGAGGGTGACTGTTACCTGTGTATGCTGCCAGACCCAGGTATAGAGGCTGCTGCTCTAGGTGCTAGTGAGTCTGCTGCCCTAGGTGCTGGTCAGTCTGCTCTCTTTGGTACTGCGTCTATTGCAGCCTTGCACACCTTCATGCTTGACTCACGTGCCTCCCGTTGTTTCTTTCGCGACAGTATCACAGTCACACCGCTTACTGCACCTGTTGCTGTGTCTTTGGCTGACCCCTCTAGGAGCCCAGTCCTTGCACGTTACTACACTGTTCTGCCCTGTCCGTGGACAGGGCCAAGAGCGGTACTTTCTGCTGGTTGTCGACGACTACCTGCGTTACACCATGGTCTTCCCCTTGCACCGCAAGAGGGAGGTCCCTGATCTTCTGATCCCTTGGATCCGCGTTGTTCTTCTCCAGCTCCGCGAGCGCTTCGAGACGGACCTTCCAGTCCTGCGTCTGCACTCTGACAGAGGTGGTGATTTTTCCTCTGACCTCTTGTGGGCCTTTTGTCGTGCGGAGGGCATTCGCCAGACGTTCACGCTTCCGGCCTCTCCGCAGCAGAATTGGGTTGCTGAGCGCCCCATTGGCTTAGTCATGGAGCTAGCTCGTACCTCAATGATCCATGCGGTTGCCCCCCATTTTCTGTGGCCGTTTGCAATCCAGTAGGCCACGCATCAGCTCAACCTCTGGCCCCGTGTCTCCTTGCCGGAGACCTCGCCGGACGGGGGAGGTTGGCGTTGAGTCGGTGTTCCGGGTCTAGGGATGTCGAGCCTTTGTCCGCAATACGTCCGCAGACAACCTCTCCTTCCACGCCGTTCCCTGTGTCTTCCTTGGCTTTGTCCTTGACGCGCCTGGTTGGCAGTTTTACCACCCCACCTCGCGCCGTGTCCTGCCCTCTCAAGAAGTCACGTTTGACGAGTCGGTTCCCTTTTACCGTCTCTTCCCCTACCGCACTGCCCCTCTTTCTCCTCCGCCGCTCTTCCTAGCACCAGGTCCTCCTCCGATAGACCCACCCCCCCCTCAGGATCCTGCTCCCTCATTAGTGTCCAAGGTAGACCCTGTCGAGCATGTCGAGGTAGGTGTCGACTCTAGTGCTGGTGGTGGTGGTGCGTCTGGAGGTGCTGAGCCTGGGGGTGCTGAGCTTGAGCGTGCGGAGCCTCGGGGTGCTGAGCCTGGGGGTGCTGAGTCGGAGGGCGCGGAGCTTGGGGGTGCTAAGCCTGCGGGTGCGGAGCCTAGGGGTGCTGAGCCTGAGCGTGCGGAGCTTGGAGGTACTGAGCCTGGGGGTGCTGAGCCCGAGTGAGTTGAGCCTGGACGCCCTTCTAGTGTCTTGTCGGGGCCGGAGTCTCTCTCTCCACTGCCGCTGCGCGAGTGGTTTGCTCGGTGTAGGAGCCTCCGGAGTGGTGCTGCAGGAGCTGGAGCTGCTCGAGGTACAGGAGCCGCTAGTCCCGAAGGTGCTCGTACTGGAGGTACTGGAGCTGTTGGGACTGGAGGTACTACTTAGTTGCTCGAGGTGCTGGTGCTGCTGGAGCTGGAGCTGCTGGAGGTGCTGCTAGAGATGGAGCTGGAGGCGCTGGAGCTGTTTCTGCTGGTGGTGCTGCTGATGCTAGAGCTAGTGGTGCTACAGAAGTTGGAGCTGGAGGCGCTGGAGCTGGTCTTGCTGGTGGTGCTGCAGGCGTTGGAGCTAGAGGCGCTAGAGCTGTTCTTGCTAGTGGTGCTGCTGGTGCTGGAGCTACTGGTGCTACAGGATTTGGAGCTAGAGACCCTGGAGCTAGGGGTGCTGGAGCTGTCTCTCCTGGTTCTGGTGGTGCTTCACGGCCACGGCCATACTTCGTTCCACTCCTTCAGCAGGTTCTTGGTCTTCCACCTTCTACAGGTACTACTCCTCCCTTACTGTGTCCGCTGCCTGACCAGTCGTAGTCGCAGTTACAGCCAGCATCCCCACTGCCTCGTCCTTCTCCTTACACTGGACCGACCGGAGGTCTTGCTGAGCATCGTGAGCCTGCGTCTCGTCCTACGTCGCCTGTTTGAGCTGCTCGCACTAGTCGTCGTGTTCCACGTCCGCGTCCTCCTCCTATCCCCGGCACGCACCAGATGGCACTTCGTCCTTCCTCTGTTCCACTACGTGTCCCTCTACCGTCTCCTCCTGCGTCCTCCCTTGCTGACGGTCCGGACCCGGAGTCTGACTCCCTTCGTGCTGCTAGTCCTACTGTCACGCGTCTCCTGGCTACTATTGTCAGTGACCCTTCCTTTGAGTCCATTGCTGCGTCTGCCTTAGTTGCTGAGCTTGTCGACTTTTCTGCTCACTGTCGTCTCGACTACGCTGCTAGCCTTGTTGGTGAGTCTGAGTCTGTCTGTCTTCCGTCCGTCGGGGGTGAGTGTGCTCTTGGCACGGACGTCCTTGAGGACAGGCAGGAGGACTTTGAGTGCTTTGCAGCTACGGTACCTCATCTCATGTCCATGCTGATTGCACTTAAGGGAGACCCGGATGCACCAGATATCCCGACCCCGCGCTCTTACGCAGAGGCGATAGAGGGTCCCTACTCCTCTTAGTGGCAGTCAGCCATGGACGCAGAGATGGCATTATAGAAGTCCACAGGCACTTACGTCGACGAGGTTCCCCCTCCTGGGGCGAACATCGTCGATGGCATGTGGATCTTCAGGGTGAAGCAGCCGCCGAGTTCTCCGCCTGTCTTCAAGGCACTTACGTTGCACGAGGCTTTAGTCAGCGCAAGGGAGTTAACTTCTTCCAGACCTTCTCCTCCACCCCAAAGATTACCTCCTCGGGTGCTGCTGTACGTCGTCGCTCAACGTGACTACGAGCTTCACCCTCTTGACTTCAGCACTGCTTTCCTACAGGGCAGCCAGCACGAGGAGATCTGGCTGCGCCGCCCACCTGGCTTCACTGGGTCGTTTCCTGCAGGTACCCAGTGGATCCTCCGGCGGCCAGTCTACGGTCTCCGCCAGGGGCCTCGTGAGTGGTACGACACATGAAGGACAACTCTTGCGGCTCTTGGGTTCGCTCCTTCTACAGCCGGCCCGTCGCTGTTTCTACGCACGACCTGCCGCCGTTCTACATCCTCGTGTACGTCGACCACTTGGTCCTTGCCACTGCTGACACTGCTGGACTAGCCCACGTGAAGTTTGAGCTGCAGAAGAGACACACGTGCGTAGACCTGGGTGAGCTGCGCAGCTATCTTGGCTTGCAGATCACCCGGGAGACAGCACGGCGCACCAGTACATTGACTCAGTCACATATGGTGCAGCAGGTCCTTCAGCGCTTCTTGTTCGAGTACTCCTCGCCACAGGCCACTCCTCTGCCTACGGGTCACTCGCTCTCAGCTCTGCCTTCGGATGAGTCCGTAGAGCCAAGTGGCCCGCATCCAGAGCTTGTGGGCTGCCTCATGTACCTGATGACTTGCACTCGACCAGACCTTGCTTACCCTCTTAGCATCTTGGCACGCTTCGTTGCGCCCGGGAGACATTGACTAGAGCACTGGAAGGCCACTAAGAGGGTGATGCGCTACTTGTGCAGTACGTCGGGCATGGGGCTCGTGCTTGGAGGACAGGCTCAAGTTGTCCTCACTGGTCACGCAGATGCTTCTTGGGTTGACGACTTGGCTACGCAGAGGTCGTCACAGGGTTACACCTTCAGCCTTGGTTCCGGTTATGTTTCGTGGCGGTCCACCCGCTCGTATTCTGTTCTCAGCTCCAGTTGTGAGTCTGAGATCTACATAGGGGCCATGGCTGAATATGAGTTACACTAGCTCACCTACCTGCTGACCAACTTGGGAGAGCCGCCTCGATCTCCTCCAGTTCTGTACGTAGACAACAAGGCCATGATGGCCATGAGCACAACTTGGAGCACAGAATGAAACACATCGCTCTGCGCTACTTCCTTGCTCAAGAGTTGCAGCAGCGTGGTCAGCTTCGTCTTGTTTATGTGGCCTCTGAGGCCAACAGTGCTGATATATTCATCAAGGCACTTCAGCCTTGTGATCATCAGCGTTTCTGAACTGTTCTAGGCCTTGTGCATACTTTGCCTCACTTGCTCACTTCTTGACTTTGCTTATACTGTGATCTATATACCTATACCTTTATACTTACACTTGCTAGGTTGTGAATTCTGTACTGCTTGTTCTCCTATATAAATATCTCTGCATGTGAAGTGGCCTTATGGCCTTTTGCTTGTGCTCAGAATGCATGGTGACTTCGTGATTCACCCTGAGCTTGCTTTGCTGTTCTTGACTGGTCTTGTGACCTCTTGTTCTCCCCCACTTTGCCTATGGGGGTGTGTCAAACATACATGTTACTCATTGTGTAGGCTGTAGTGGGGTAGCCCATGTGGGGTAGAACCCAAATTAGGGTTTGCTATTCCATCCTGCTGCTAGTTCATTCATTCCTGTTCGTTATGCTGATACATTATTGGTTATCTGCAGTTGGGTGGAACTATGTAGAGTGTTCACACGCGAAAGGTTGCAAGCAAGTGATTAACATACAGAAACTTTACAACTCACACTCACAAGATTAGCATGAATGGTGAACCAAATGGTCAGTCTGGATGATGAAACAAAAAGCCACATGGTTCACATCGATAAAGGACTGTCGTATACCATTACAGAATCATGTAGGTGATTTACCAATTAGTCTCGTGGGAATGTACTGTTACCGTATAGGAAAAAAGTGTTTCGTGTTATGTACTACCTAAAGTGATCACGATTGTGTCAACACTCTTGACCGCCTTTCAGCAGCTCGCTGCCAAGATAGGGCTCAAGCTGCCGATGGCTGACTTGGAGGGTTTGAACATGCATGAAGCCGCCGACTCCACCGCTGCAGCCCCACCGCCGGCTCGAACAGTCGGAGCATCAGCACAAGCAGCTCGTACAACGAGAGGTGCTCCCCACCCTTCTGCTGGTGGTCCTTCACATGTGCGTCTACCTAAACCCGCAATGAATCCAAGCAAGGTTCCAGCCCAAACAGCCCCATCCGGAGCATAAACGGTTGCGGCGCGTCACACTGGTACCGCATCCGGCGCTTCGTCCTTCGCGGCCGGTCGGTCTATTGCTGCAGCATGTGCCACAAGGGTAGCAGCGGATCAGCCAGGTGCCTCTGCTGGTGCTCCTGCATCTGGAACAGGTCAGCTAGGTGCCTCTGCTTGCTCCTGGAGCGGGTCAGCCAGGTGCCTCTGCCGGTGCTCCTCTAGCTGGAGAGGCACAACCAGGTACAGCAGCTGGAATTCCAACCTCGGCAGCGTGTCAGCCAAGTGCAGCAGCCGGTGTGTCTACAGCAGCGATAGGTCAGACAGGTGCAGTAGCCGGTGTTCCTTCAGCTGCGACGGGTCAGACAGGTGCAGCAGCCGGTGTTCCTTCAGCTGCGACGGGTCAGACAGGTGCAGTCACCAAAATTCTTATGGCTGCGATGGGTCAGCCAAGTGCAACAGCCGGCTTCCTATAGCTGCGACGGGTCAGACAGGTGCAGTAGCCGGAATTCCTACAGCAGCGACAGGTCAGACAAGTGCATCAGTCGGTGTTCCTACAACAGCAGCGGGTAATCCAGGTGCTGCAACGGTTGCTCCAACGACAATGCAGGCGCTGCCAGGCGCGACCGCGTGGGAATCAATGGCATTTGCGGATTAGCAATGGCCCTCCACAAGCGCTACAGCCAACAAGATATCGGATGCCACCAAGAAAACAACATATACGTATCACCTGGGACTACGAGACCCCAGTGCCACAACCGTGCCCCGGTCATCAGGAATCTGTTGCACCGCCCGGCCCGACTGTGTGTGCCCCTGGAGTAGATGCACGGGTTCAAACTGCCAAGGGGCGGCCTATCAACGCAGCTGTGGTTCAGTCAGGAAACGATGCCTGGGATATAGGGGAACCGCATACGGATCTCACCATCTTTCACCCAGGTGTGCTGGTCCAGGGAGCTGTAGGGTCGGAAGCGGTGCGTGACACTGCAAGGGGAGCTGTTGTTCAAACGGGTTCCTCTGCATGGTCCTCATGCAAACAGTTTTTTGTCCCCTCTGCCTTTCCACCAGGGGTGTATATCCAGGGAGCTCTTGCACCAGGCGCAGTGGGGTTTTCTCCACATGCATATGGTGTTCAGCCGGTCGCCACTTTGGATCTGAAGTCGAGGCGGCAAGGTCAATAGCCGCAGCGTCGCATGTGATAATCATTGACAATCCAACGCGTGGCGATCTCATACCCTTATTTGCCAACGACAAGGCAAAGCTTCGAGGGTGTACGGCTCAACAGTATGAGGTTATGGTCCGAATGAAGTTCTGGCACAAGTGGGAGGAGTGGAGGGTTTATTGGCCGGCAGCAAAGGCAAAGTATGACGAGAAAGTGCGGAGGGCAGAACGTAAGAGAGCGGCACTTCAAAGGAGCTTGGGTGAGACTGATAATTGGCACGACAAAATGGCCAGAACAAGAGGTGAAAGAATTTCAGGAGCGGACACTGCAAATAAACAGGAGGGTTTGGGATCTAAGGATGCATAGTGCACGGCTTGACTGCAAGTGACTGTGTTTTGGGACGCTATGCTGCCCTGTAGGTGCTTTAGGCTTTTGTACCTCACTGCGCAACCTGTTTGGATTTCATTCCTAGTCTGGGTAACAACGTCATCATACTTCTTAGTTCGGCCTCATGCTTGCTCACTGCTACTCATGCTTGTTTTGAAGATATGAATTTTGTTCCATAAGGTTGTCAAACGATATCAGGGTTTAAAATCGGCCAAGTGATAGCCAACCGCATGTAAATGACACGTATCATAGGGCAGGGCTCGTGTCAATGACACACAAAAGCCTTGTAAAGGCTCTGTGAACGGAACGGTGCCAACTATTATGGACCAGTGCATGTCAAGTGTAGTCATCGGGAATGTCAAACTTATATGCTATGGTCTATCTAGGCTGTAGCGGGGTAGACACTATAGGGTACAACATTTCTAGGTTTCCTACTTGTACTCACATTTTGCCTAGTCATTTCATTCCTCGTTATTTCACATGGTATAGAGCAGGTTCCCTAGTGGGAACATTTTCTAGGGCCCATCACTAAAACGAAAATATTTTTTCCTTACCTGCTCGGAGCGCGCTTCGCGCCTACCCTAGTCGCGCCCCGTGCGCCTGCCCTCCCGTCGCGTCCCCTGCCCTTAGTGGCCCGTCGCGCCCCTTAAGGCCCCTTCGCGGCCCCTTCTCGGCTCTTCGGGCCCCTCTCGTAGCCCTTCGTGGCCCCTTCACGGCCCCTCGCGGCCCTTTCGCGGCCCTTCGCGGCCCCTTCGCGGCCCCTCGCGGCCCCTTCGCGGCCCTTCGCGGCCCCTTCGCGGCCCCTCCGTGGCCCTTCGCGGCCCTTCAAGGCCCCTTCATGGCCCCTCCGCAGCCCCTCGCGACCCTTCGAGGCCCCTTCACGGCCCCTCCGTGGCCCCTTCGCGGCTCTTCGCGGCCCCTCTATGGCTCTTCGCGGCCCTGCCGCCCCGTCATCGCCGCCCCAGCAGCAGCTGCCGTCGCGCCTGCTGCCGGTGCTGCTTCCGCCACGACCAGTCGCCGCCGCCGCTTCTGCCGTGACAGCCGCCACCGCTGCCGCTGAGACAACCGCCGCTACTGCTGCTGTGACAGCCACCGCCGCCGTCCCGGCCCTACCCTGCAGCCGAGGCGCGGCCCTCCTCTGTCGCCCTATTGCGGACCTATTCCTGCCGTTGCACCTCGGCCCTGCCCCACCACTTGCGGGCTTCTACCCACCCGCCCCTGGTAAGCGCACCGCCGAGCCGCGCCCCTCCTGCATCTGCTGCTGCTGCTGCTGCTGTCATGGCTACCCCCAATGTGCTCACCTTTGATGCTGAGAGTCGAGCTGTCGACTTTGAGGTCTGGGTCGATGATCTGCAGCTTTTCCAGCAGTACGATAGAAAAGACGGTCTCTCACTGTTCGATCTAACGTCTGGCGCCTCTGCTGCCCCTACTGCCGATGCTGACAATACTGTTCGCTCACGGTGTTGTTCAGGATCCGTCACTTTGAGAGCTTACGACGAACTCATTACTCAAATAAACGCAAATCCGCTCAGCATGAAGTTGCGACTTAGGCTTAGCTACCATCTCCAAGTTGAATTAGTCGTTAAGATGGTCTAGAGAGTGAGACCCAAGTAACAACGTCCAACAGCCGCATGACTAGAATGGTGGAGGAAGTACAAACATTAGGGCATAGAAAGTTGGAGTTGGGGACTCCAAGAGAACCATGAGAGGGAAGATGTTCTCCAAGAGCTAGGGAAGGATGGTAGGAACCTTCCTAGCAGCAAGGATGCAACCCTCATCATGAGGTCCTTGAGGTGTCACATGCAAAATCCAATCTAGTTGGATTTTGCCTAGGTGTTGCAACATTTGCAACCCATGCTAGAAACTTCTAGCCACCCCAATCCAAAAGTCAAAGTTGCCTTCCTAAGCACCCTTCCAAAGATCCCTTTATAGTTATGTCCCAAGTAATCACCCAACTTATATATAACCCCAAAAGGTAGTAAGAAATCCAAATCTTGGAAATCTTGTAACTTGGGCGATCTTGGTCGGAATAAGGCGATCTTGGTGTCGTTGCAAAGCTCTAGATTTCTCCTGCATGATCAAGCATTTAGACTTGGAGAAAAACACAGAGATGATAATATCCAACAGCCATGCACAATGACATACGCTCATGCAAATCATGCAAGCACAAATAGCACGAGCACTCAGCAGGACATTAGGATGACATGCACTCAAAATGACGTGCATCCAACACACAGTGGGCCACACGCGATGCTGCTGCCCGTCTTGCTGTGCGTAGTCACGTGCCATCCACTGAGCCCGCGCACTTTAGTCAGTACAAGAGTGCTAAGACCTTGTACGACGCTGTAGTTGCACCCAGCAGCACCTCCTCCAGCTTCTCGTACCAACACCTAGGCGCTTGCTTAAGGCCATAGATGGCCTTCTTAAGCTTGCACACCCGGCTGGTCCCATCCTCATAGCCGTCGGGCTGCGCCATGTATATATTCTCCAGCAGTATTCCATTGAGGAACGCAGTGGTGATATCCATCTGCTTCACGTGCCATCCCTTCACAGCTGCGCCAGCCATCGAAGTCCTCAATGTCACTGGCTTAGCAACGGGAGCGAAGATCTCCCCAAAGTCGACCTTCTCCTTCTGCTGAAACCCCTTGGCGACCAAGCGGCTCTTGAACCGCTCCAACGCACCATCAGCTCCACTCTTCACCTTGAAGACCCACTTGCTGTTGATCGGCCATCGCCCCTCGGGTAACTCAACAAGCTCCCAAGTCCCATTCTCAATGAGACTGTTGAACTCCGCATCCATGGCAGCCTTCCAGTCCTCCTTTTGGGATCCACTCAGTGCCTCCTCCACTGTGGCTGGTTCTCCAGGCAAGGGTGTGAAGAAACAGAATGCCATCCCCGCATCCTCTCCCTCATCCGCCTGAACCGCCATGGCACCTTGCTTGGGTCCTCCCAAACGGCTATACTTCAGCCTTGAGGGTGCTGCTGCCACTCTCTTCTCGCGGGTTGCAATCTGCTGCCCATGTGGTGAAGCTCCTCTCTGCATACTCCTCTTGGTGACCTTGGCGTTTGTAGCAGGCTCGGGCTGAGATGGTGAGTCCACACGTGCCGACTCATCCTCCAACCCCTCCTCCGCAGCAGGACCAGCGCCTTGCTGCTCACCACTGCCACTGTGGTCACTGGTCAGCTCTGACCCAGGGAGATCCTCAAGGTGCAGCTGAACCTCCTCCACTGCAAACCGCTCAATCTCCTGCAAATGTAAGCCAATCTGCACCTGTTGCTGCTTCTGCCAGTCCTTGTACATGATGTCCTCCACAAACTTGACGTCATGGCTGACCAGCGACTTCTTGCTCTTGGGGTCCCACATCAGCCACCCCTTCGAGTCAGGAGCCATCCCAAGATGGACAGCCCACACAGCAGCAACTTCTAGCTTGTGCCTCTGCTCCTTAGGCACCATCACAAGCCCCATGCAGCCCCACACACGCAGCATCTCAATAGATGGCTTCTTCCCAAGCCAACGCTCCTACGGCACACAATGCTTGTCGCCAACATGCGTCAAGACCCTGCTCTTGACCGTGATGACATGGCAAACGGCATCAGGCCAGAACTTGTAGGGCATTCCAGCAGCCCACAACAAGGTCTTAGGCGCCTCGCCAATAGTCCGGTTGGCACGCTCAGCAATGCCGTTCTGCTGCGGTGTTCAAGGGCAGGTCAGCTGATGTCGGATGCCATTTCTCTTGAGGAACTTGGTGAATTCCGCTCCAAGGAACTCTCCACCTCGGTCGCTCCTCAGCACCTTCACCAGCCGCATCGCTTGCCGCTCCACCATCGGCAACCAATCCTCCTTGATTGCCGCTGCAGCATCGCTCTTCTTGGACAAGGGACGTGCCCACGTGAAACAGC
The DNA here is from genome assembly GCA_948144175.1 of Closterium sp. NIES-65. NCBI lineage: Eukaryota > Viridiplantae > Streptophyta > Zygnematophyceae > Desmidiales > Closteriaceae > Closterium > Closterium sp. NIES-65. Next base: position 3,026,793 of record CANXME010002068.1, read on the forward strand.
TCCATTCGTCCACCATGGTGAGGAAGTACAGCACTCCCCCAGTCCCCTCAGTCCTCATAGGACCCACCAGGTCCATGTGCACCACCTCCAATGGTGCCTTCGCTGATCCCTCCGCTCGTGGGAACGGGAACCGCGCAAACTTGTTTTGCATGCACGCCTCGCAGCTGCCATAGTGAGCGCCATCTCCTAGCAGTTGCAGCCCATGCACGCACTTCTCCTTGTGCATCACCTCCAATGTAGAAACAGCCATGTGTGCGAGCCGCCGATGCCAAGTGTCCCAATCTGCTTGGCCCGAGGTAGCCGACGCCTTCACCGCCGCGCTTCCTCCAATCAGCTCCTCTCCTTGCACACCTTGTTGCTCCTCCTCGGTGAAACTCTCCTCCATAGATGCCGCCTTTGCCGCCTTGCCCGATTTCCGCCAAGGGAGGACCGGGATCTGCCACATCCGCTTGTGGACATCCCCTTTCCATTGCAGGTCCCAAATCAGCCGCTCATCGTTGTAGGCACGATAGTGCTCCGAGCCAATCGTCTCGGTGTTCACACCCGCATCTCCCAATCGGCTGGTAGAAATCAGGTTCACGCACAAGTCCGGCACCCACAGCACGTTCTTCAGCCCCACAAGCTCTCCATCCGCTCCCATGAACTTGGCGCATCCCATGCCCATGACCTTGGCCTTGGCGCCCGTCGCGGATGTGACTGTAGAGATGGGTGCGGGCTGAATCTCATCAAGTAGGTCCGCACGAGGAGTCATGTGCCAAGAGCTCCCGGAGTCTATCACCCAATGGGTGAGGGGGTGTAGGAGAACCTTGGCAGCCATAGCGTGGTCGGTTGCGCCTTCGTTCACGAGAAGAAGAACCCAGCCTTCCGCTCCTCAGATTTGCCGCCTTTCTCCTCATCCTTCTCCTCTCCACAAGCTCCCATGACTCCCCCACTCCTCGTGCTACCACGCTAGTTGCTTGATGAAGGCGGGGTCCAATCCTTGGGTCGTTGGTAGCACTTCCGCCAACGATGTCCGCGCTTCTTGCAGTAGAAGCACACCTCCCCTTGACCCCCGCCGCCATCCTCCTTAGGGTTATCCTTGTTCTTGCCCTTCCACTTCTTCTTGAAGCCACTTTTTCCACCTCCAACTCCATAGCCAGCCCCCTCCTCTGAGCGCTCCACACTCCGCCGCCGCAAGTCCTCTAGGATGCGCGCGTGAATGTAATCCACGCTCCATTGGGGTTGTTGAGAGTTGAGGTTGATCGCTAGGGCAGACCATGACTCCGGCAGCCGTATCACGATCTCCACGCATTGCACGAGCTCCGGTTACACCACACCGCCTCCTTGGAGCTTCGTGAAGATATCCCACGTCTCATCCAACACCGGTTGCATCGGCTCTCCATCAACAAACTTGATGTCGCGCAGCCGCCGCGCGAGTAGCACGATGCCGGTAGCATATTTCGGTGAGTGCACATCCATAAGCTTCCTCCAAGCCTTGGGGCCACACACTCGATCACCCAAGAGGTCCTTGATGTGGTCAAGTTGTCGCCCGCCAACCGCTTGCACCATGAACATGTACGCGTCGAACGATCGCTTCATCCACGCTCCTTTCAGCTCCGCGGCCTCCGGCATCTTCTCCTTTCCCTCCACCAAATCCAATAGTTTGTATTGGGTGTACATCAGCCTCATACGGAAACTCTAGTGCTCGTAGTCCTCCCCCATGAATTTCTCAATAGAGAAAGCTTTCATAGGATCCACAGTTTCTGGAGATGGTGTAGAAGAAGTAGGTAACTTAGGGTTGGCTGGTTGGTGAGTCCCCACTACTCCACCAGCAACTCCCCCCTGCTCTCCAGCCTCTCTAATTTTATCCATCTCGCCACTAGCACCTCCGGACTTCGTACCAACTATATTGAGGCCTTATGAACAGTGGAAACTTGAGAACTCGTTTGGAGAGAATTCTGCAAGAAATATTGATTCTACGAAAATCGCCGTCGCGGACTGGCTACTTCAAATAAGAACGTGGTTTGACCACCAATCGATAGTTCGCAAGCAAAGCTACTAGAAAATGATCTCACTCGACAACATTGGTTGAGAATTCACGACGATTCGTCGTCTCAAAGTCGACTACCCGCTTTGATACCACTTGTTGTTCAGGATCCGTCACTTTGAGAGCTTACGACGAACTCATTACTCAACTAAACGCAAATCCGCTCGGTAGGAAGTTGCGACTTAGGCTTAGCTACCATCCCCAAGTTGAATCAGTTGTTAAGATGATCTAGAGAGTGAGAACCAAGTAAACACGTCCAGCAGCCGCATGACTAGAATGGTGGTGGAAGTACAAATATTAGGGCATAGAAAGTTGGAGTTGGGGACTCCAAGAGAACCATGAGAGGGAAGATGTTCTCCAAGAGCTAGGGAAGGATGGTAGGAACCTTCCTAGCAGCAAGGATGCAACCCTCATCATGAGGTCCTTGAGGTGTCACATGCAAAATCCAATCTAGTTGGATTTTGCCTAGGTGTTGCAACATTTGCAACCCATGCTAGAAACTTCTAGCCACCCTAATCCAAAAGTCAAAGTTGCCTTCCTAACCACCCAACCAAAGATCCCTATATAGTAATGTCCCAAGTAATCACCCAAATTTTATATAACCCCAAAAGGTAATAAGAAAACCAAATCTTGGAAATCTTGTAACTTGGGCGATCTTGGTCAGAATAAGGCGATCTTGGTGTCGTTGCAAAGCTCTAGATTTCTCCTGCATGATCAAGCATTTAGACTTGGAGAAAAACATAGAGATGATAATATCCAACAGCCATGCACAATGACATACGCTCATGCAAATCATGCAAGCACAAATAGCACGAGCACTCGGCAGGACGTTAGAATGACATGCACTCAGAATGACATGCATCCAACACATAGTGGGCCACACGCGATGCTGCTGCCCGTCTTGCTGTGCGTAGTCACCTGCCGTCCGCTGAGCGCGCGCACTTTAGTCAGTACAAGAGTGCTAAGACCTTGTACGACGCTGTAGTTGCACGCTACTCTTCCCCTGCCACTGCCGCCCTTAGTCACCTCATGCTGCCGTTCCTGTTCCCTGACCTCGCCGCCTTTCCCACAGTCGCTGACCTCATTATGCACCTCCGCACTAGTGACACCCGTAACCGCACTGCGCTTCGTGCTGAGTTCTGCGTCAAGAACCCCCCCCATATACATCGCCCTCTACTACCTAGTCACCCGGCTCCCTGACTCCCTTCGTTCGGTCAGGGACCCCTTCCTCTCTGTTTGCCCCACCACACTCACTGTTGACCTCCTCGAGGAGCGCCTCCTTGCAGCTGAGAGGGGTATAGTTGCTGTAGGAGCCTCTCGTGGTGACCCTCGTGCCCCCTTCTTTGAGGGGTGCTCCCCCTCACCCTATTTGCGGTCTGTTGCCTCTACTACTGCTGTCGACCTCATTCGCACCGAGTCAGTCGGCGCTGCGTCTGCCCCTAGCATGAGATGCCGCAACGGCAAAGGCAAGGGGGGCAAGGGCGCTGGAGGAGCTAGCGGGGGCGGTGGAGGTGGCGGTCAGGGTGGCGGAGGGGGTGGGGGTGGCGGTGGGAGCGGTGGCGGGGGTGGGGGCTTCGGTGGCGGTGGTGGAGGCGGAGGCGGCGTCGGCAGTGGCGGTGTAAGCGGAGGAGGCGGCGGTGGCGGCGGTGGCGGCAGCGGCGGTGGAACTGGTCGGGGTGGCTCTGTGCAACGAAGCGGCCTCGGTCGTGGTCAGTGCCAGCACCAGCAGCGCACTCGTGAGACCGCGACCCCCATCAGCTTCGTAAGTGGTACGCTGCGCGTTAGCGGGGTGGGGGTGCTGGTCCATGTGCGTACGTCCTCCGTACCGGCGACCACACTGGTGAGCGGTGCGGTGGCCCGCACACCACCCAGCACTGCTTCTGCCGCCTGACGGACGCCTGGCGTCTCCAGTTCCCTGACGCCACTGAGATCCCTCGCTGGGGCGAGCTGCTTAGGTCGGGGGTTGCTATCTTTGATCTGGATAATGATGCTATTCTTGCTGCCATGTATGTTGTGTCTACTAGTGATGAGGGTGATTGTTACCTGTGTGTTCCGCCTCACCCAGGCATTGAGGCTGCTCCTCTAAGTGCTGGTGAGGCTGCTGCTCTAGGTGCTAGTGCGTCTGCTGCCCCAGGTGCTGGTGAGTCTGCTCTCTCCACGTTGGCTCAGGTTTTGCACACCTTCACCCTTAACTCGGGTGCTTCCCGCTCCTTCTTTCGAGACCGCACCACACTCACGCCGCTTAGTCGGCTGGTTGCAGTCTCCCTGGCACACCCCTCTCGAGATCTTGTCCTTGCCCACTTCTCCAGTGTCTTACCGTGTCCGGCGGCCCCTTTTGGCACCCTGTCAGGTCATTTCCTGCCCTCGTTCTCTACTTTCTTGGTGAGTGGTGCTGACCTACAGGATGAGGGGTTTGACCAGTTCACTCCTGCAAGTCAGCGAGTGACCCACTGTACGTGTGCTCGGACGGGCCGACACTTGACCACGTTTACCCGTCAGTTGGGGTCGAGCCTGTACACACTGACTACTGAGTCTCCTCTGGTTGCTGCGTCTGGTCAGGTAGCTGTGTCAAGTCAGGTGTTTTCTGCAGCGTGCAGGTCTGGTCCTAAGTCTGCCCCCTACTCGTGTCGTCTCCTGTCTCACCAGACTCTCCTCTGGCACCACCACCTTGGTCACCCCTCCCTGCCTCGTCTCCAAGGCATGGCCTCCCGTTACCTTGTCTCTGGTCTCCCCCGGTCCCTCCCTCCTCTTCCTCCGGGGCCTGCCCCTACCTGCGTTCCCTGCGTCGAGGGGCGGCAGCGCGCTGCTCCTCACTCCTCTGAGTTTCCTCCGACAGAGGCTCCGCTCGAGACGCTTCACCTCGACGTGTGCGCCCCCCCCCCCCCCCCCCCCCCCCCCGCGTCTGTGGAGAGGGTCACGAGCGTTACTTCCTGCTGGTGGTTGACGACTACTCGCGTTACACCATAGTCTTCCCCTTGCGCTACAAGGGTGACGTCACTGAGGTGTTGATCGATTGGATCCGCGCAGCTCGTCTCCAGCTCAGAGAGAGTTTCGGCTCGAACTTTCCTGTTCTGCGTCTGCACTTCGACAGCGGCGGAGAGTTTTCCTCTGACCTTCTACGAGCCTTCTCTCGTGCACGGGGCATCCGGCAAACGTTCACGCTTCCGGCCTCTCCACAGCAAAATGGGATTGGTGAGCGCCGCATTGGCATTGTCATGGACGTCGCTCGTACGTCCATGATCCATGCCGCTTCTCCCCATTTTATGTGGTCGTTCGCGGAGCAGTACGTGGCGCATCATATCAACATTAAGCCCCGGGTCTCCTTGCTGGAGACCTCTCCTACTCAGCGGTGGACGGGGAAGGTTGGCAATGCGTCTGCGTTTTGTGTCTGGGGATCTTGAGCTTTTGTCCGCGACTTGTCTGCGGACAAGCTGTACCCCCGCACTGTTCCCTGCGTCTTCCTTGGCTTCCCCCCTGACGTGCATGGTTGGCAGTTCTACCACCCCACCTCGCGCCGTGTTCTGTCCTCCCAGGACGTCACGTTTGACGAGTCGGTTCCTTACTACCGTCTCTTCCCCTACCGCACTGCACCCCTCCCCCCGCCACCGCTCTTCCTTGCGCCATGTCCCCCCCCGGTAGACCCCCTCCCCCCTCAGGGTCCTGCCCCCTCAGGAGTGTCCCAGGTAGACGCAGTCGAGCCTGTCGAGGTAGCTGTTGACTCTTGTGCTGCTAGAGGTACTGAGCTTGCGGGTGCTGAGCCTAGGGGTGCTGTGTCAGGGGGTGCTGAGCCTTGGGGTGCTGAATCTGGGGGTGCTGAGCTTGGGGGTGCTGCGTCTTGGGGTGCTGAGCCTGGGGGTGCTGCAACTATGGGTGCGGAGCCTGAGGGTGCTGGGCCTGCTCGTGTGGAGTCTGGCGGTACCGGGTGTGAAGGTCCTTCGGGTGCTTCGTCTCGGCGGGAGCTACCCTCTCCGCAGAAGCTGCGCGAGTGGTTTGCTCGACGTTGGAGCCGTGCTGCTGGAGCTGGAGGTGCTGCTGGAGCTAGAGGTTATGCTACTGCTGGGGGTGCTGGAGCTGCTAGGCCTGGCGGTGCTCCTTGTGCTGGAGCTCCTGGCGGTGCTGCAGCTGGCGGTGCTGCTGGAGTAGGTGCTGCTGGAGCTGCTGTAGCTGCGGCTGTTGAGTCTTCCGGTGGTCCTGCTGGAGCTGGAGCTGCTGGGGGTGTTGGCGCTGGAGGTGCTGCTGGCGCTAGTGCTTCTGAGGGTGCTGGAGTTGGCGCTGCTGGAGCTGGGGGTGCTGCTTGCGTTGGTGCTGACTCTAGGGGTGCTAGTGCTGTACCAGCTGGTTCAGGAGGCGCTGCGCGGCTTCGGCCGTACTTCGTTCCGCTCATTGAGCAAGTTTTTGGTCTCCCGCCTTCTATTGGTCCTGCTCCTTCCTTAGAGTGTCCACTACCTGTCCATTCCAAGTCACAGGTACAGCCCGCCTCTCCACTGCCTGCTCCTTCTCCCTACATTGGTCTTACTAGAGGTCTTGCTGAGCGTCGTGAGTCTGCATCTCGTCCTGCGTCGCCTGTTCGTGATGCTCGCACTAGTCGTCGTGTTCCGCGTCAGCGTCCTCTTGCGGTCTCGGGCACGCACCAGATGGCACTGCGTCCTTCTACTGCTCCACTGCGAGTCCCTTTGCAGTCTCCTTCAGAGTCCTCTCTTCCTGCTCTTGCTGACCCAAAGTCTGATTCTCTTCGTGCTGCTAGTGCTACTGTGACGCGTCTCCTCGCTACTGTGGTTACTGACCCTTCCTTTGAGTCCACTGCTGCGTCTGCCCTAGTTGCTGAGCTTGTTCATATCACTGCTCGCTGTCGTCTAGACTACTCTGCCAGTCTTGTTGTTGAGTCTGAGTCTGTCTGTCCTCCGTCCGTTGGGGGTGAGTGTGCTCTTAGCACGGACGTCCTTGAGGACACGCAGGAGGAGTTACAGTGTTTTGCTGCTGCTTTGCCTCATCTCGTGTCCATATTGATTGCCGTGAGGGAGACCCAGATGCACCAGACATCCCGACTCCGCACTCTTACGTAGAGGCGATAAAGGGTCCCTACTCCTCTTAGTGCCAGTCAGCCATGGATGTAGAGATGGCTTCTTGGAAGTCCACAGGCACCTACGTCAGCAAGGTTCCCCCACATGAGGCGATCATCGTCAGTGGCATGTGGATTTTCAGGGTGGTCAGCAAGTAGGTGAGCCAGCGTAGCTCCTGGGCCGCTATGGCTGTGGCGTAGATCTCAGCCTCACAACTGGAGCTGAGAATAGAAGAAGAGCGAGTAGAACGCCAAGAAACTGAACCTGAGCCAAGACTGAAGGTGTAACCCTGAGACGACCGCTGAGTAGCCTGGTCGTCTGCCCAAGAAGCGTCTGAGTGCCCAGTGAGAACAACTCGGTCTCGCCCTCCAAGCACTAGCCCCATGCCCGACGTACTGCACAAGTAGTGCAACACCCTCTTAGCTGCATCCATATGCTCCTTCCGGTGACGGCTGGGAGCGATATAGCGTGCCAGAATGCTAAGAGGGTATGCAAGGTCAGGTCGAGTGCAGGTCATAAGGTACATGACGTAACCCACAAGCTCTGGATACGGGCCACTCGGCTCTACGGACTCATCCGAAGGCAGAGTTGAGAGCGAGTGACCGTTAGGCAGAGGAGTGGGCTGAGGCGAGGAGTACGTGAAGCGGAAGCGCTGAAGGACCTGCTGCACCATGTGTGACTGAGTCAAGGTGATGGTGCAGCGTGCTCTATCCCGGGTGATCCACAAGCCAAGATAGCTTGTCATCTTCGGGGTCGCGGAGAAAGTCTGGAAGAATTCAACTCCCTCTCGCTGACTGAAGCCTCGTGCAACGTAACGCGCCTTGAAGACAGACGGAGAGCCTGGCAGCCGCTTCACCCTGAAAATCCACATGCCACTGACGATGTTCGCCCCAGGCGGGGGAACCTTGTCGGCGTAGGTGCCTGTGGACTTCCAGGAAGCCATCTCTGTGTCCATGGCTGTCTGCCACTAAGAGGAATAGGGACCAGCCATCGCCTCTGCGTAAGAGCGTGGGGTCGGGATGTCTGGTGCATCCGGGTCTCCCTTAGGGGCAACAAGCATGGACACTAGATGGGGCAAAGCGGCAGCAAAGCACTCAAACTCCTCCTGCCTGTCCTCAAGGACGTCAGTGCCAAGAGCACACTCACCCCCGACGGACGGAGGACAGACAGACTCAGACTCAGCAACTAGGCTAGCGGCGTAGTCTAGACGACAGGTGGCAGCAAAGTCGACAAGCTCAGCAACTAAGGCAGACGCAGCAGCGGACTCAAATGAAGGGTCAATGACAACAGTAGCCAGGAGACGCGTGACAGTAGGACTGGCAGCACGAAGGGAGTCTGACCCTGGGTCAGCAAGAGTAGGAAGAGAAAACGCAGGAGGAGACGGCAGTGGGACACGGTGTGGAGCAGTGGAAGGACAAAGCGCCATCCAATGAGTGCCTGGGACTGCAGGAGGACGCTGACACGGGACACGACTACTAGCGAGAGCAGCACGGACAGGCGACGCACGACGAGACCCAGGCGACGCAGGACGAGACTCAGGCTCACGACGCTCAATAAGACCTCCAGTCGGACCAGTGTAAGAAGCAGGACCAGGGAGAGAGGAGGCAGACGGTAGCTGTGACTGCAGCTGGACAGACCGACGACACCCTAAGGAGGGAGGAGGACAAGGAGGAGGGAGCTGACCAAGAACCTGCTGAAGGAGCGGAACGAAGTACGGCCGCGGTCGAGCAGCGACTCCAGAACTAGTAGAGACACCAGCGCCAGGGTCCTCAGCACCAGCAGCAGCTCCAACTCCCGGGTCCTCAGCACCAGCAGCAGCTCCAACGCTCGGGTCCACAGCACCAGCAGCAGCACCAGCGCCAGGGTCCTGAGCACCAGTAGCAGCTCCAACGCCCGGGTCCTCAGCACCAGCAGCAGCTCCAACGCCCGGGTCCGCAGCACCAGCAGGAGCTCCAACGCCCGGGTCCTCAGCACCTGCAGCAGCACCAGCGCCCGGGTCCTCAGCACCAGCCGTAGCTCCAACGCCCGTGTCTGCAGCACCAGAAGCAGCTCCAACCTTTGGGGCCGCAGCACCAGCAGCACCAGTAGAGTCTCCAGCACGAGCAGCACCACCAGCAGTAGCGGGGTCCGCGACACCATGCGCGCCACTCTGAAGAGTGCAGCGCCTCTCGTACCACTCACGGATCCGCTCACGGGAGGGGAGCTCCTGACTAGGAGGAGAAGCACTAGCACCAGTCCCAGTAGGACGCCTGGCTCCAAAGGTACCTCTCCTGAGGCTGCACTTCTGGAAGTACCACTCACGCAGCTGCTCCGAGGAGAGGGCTCCTCTAGGTGTAGGACTCCCAGGCTCAGCACCTCCAGACTCAGAACCCCCAGACTCCGGACTCTGCGGCTCTGCACCCCCAGGCTCAGCACCCCCAGGCTCAGTACCCCCAGGCTCAGCAACCCCAGGCTCCGCACCCCCAGGCTCCGCACCCCCAGGCTCAGCACCCCCAGGCTCCGCACCCCCAGGCTCCGCACCCCCAGGCTCCGCACCCGCAGCAGGACGAGAGTCGACAGCTACCTCAACAGGCTCAACCGGGTCTACCTGAGACACACCTGAGGGAGCGGCACCATGAGGGGGGAGGGGGTCTACGACAGCAGCACGTGGCGCGAGGAAGAGAGGCGGGGGGGGGAGCGGGGCAGTGCGGTAGGGGAAGAGGTGGTAGTAGGGGACGGACTCGTCAAAAGTGACGTCCTGAGAGGGCAAGACTCGGCGCAAGGTGGCGTGGTAAAACTGCCAACCAGGCGCGTCCGGGACAAAGCCGAGGAAGACGCAGGGAACAGCACGGGAGGAGAGCTTGTCCGCAGACGTATCGCGGACAAAAGCTCGAGATCCCCAGACCCGGAAACGCGACGCATCGCCAACCTCCCCCGTCCACAGCAGTGTGGGCGAGGTCTCCGGCAAGGAGACACGGGGCCAGAGGTTGAGCTGATGCGCAGCGTACCGGATCGCAAACGGCCACAAAAAGTGGGGGGCAGCCGCATGGATCAAGGAGGTACGGGCGACCTCCATGACCAGGCCAATGCGGCGCTCCGCAACCCCATTCTGCTGTGGAGAGGCCGGAAGCGTGAACGACTGCTCAATGCCGTGCTCAGCACAGTAGGCTGCCAAGAGGTCGGAGGAGAACTCACCACCTCTGTCAGAGTGCAAGCGCAGGACAGAAAAGTCCGAGTTGAAACGCTCGCTGAGCTGGAGACGGGCTCTGCGGATCCAAGGGATCAGGACATCAGGGACCTCACCCTTGGTGCGCAAAGGGAAGACCGTGGTGTAGCGCGAGTAGTCGTCAACAACTATCAGGAAGTACCTCTCCTGACCCTGACCACGGACGCGGGCTGGGCCCCACACGTCCATGTGGAGCATCTGCAAGGGAGCAGTCGTCGGGGGAAACGAGGAGGAGTGAGGAGCGGCGCGCTGCCGCCCCTCGACACAGGGAAGACAGGGAGGAGCAGGTGAGGGAGGGAGGGGAGGAAGGACCCTGGGAAGGCCAGAGACAAGGTACCGGGAGGGCATGGCACGAAGCCGCTGCACAGACGGGTGGCCAAGGCGGTGGTGCCAGCGAACAGTCTCGTGTGTTAGAGAGCGACACGACGCGGACGCAGATGCAGATGCAGCGATCGGAGGGGACTCAGTGGTCAGTGTGTACAGGTCCGACCCCGGCTACCGAGTGAAGGTAGCCAAGTGACGGCCCGTACGAGCACACGTGCGGTCTGTCACGCGCTCGTAGGCAGGGGTGAACTGGTGAACACCCCCGTCCTGGAGCGCACATCTTGCCACCAGGTTCGTAGAGAACGAGGGGAGGTGGAGACCTGACAGAGGAGGACACTGGAGGAGGTCACAATGACCAGACCCCCAGAGGGGTCAGCGAGGGAGACAGCAATTGGCCGAGCAAGCGGCTCAAGGGCAGTGCGGTCACGAAAGAAGCAGCAAGAAGCACCTGAGTCTAGTGTGAAGGTGTGCAATGCTGCAGTCGAGTCAATACCAGGGGGGGCAGACGCACAAGCACCTAGAGCAGCTGCCTCACCAGCACCTGGAGAAGCAGACACGCGAGTACCGGGAGTGGCAGACGCACTAGTCCTAATGCCCGGGTCGGGCGGCACACACAGGTACTCAGCACCCTCTCCACTAGTAGACATCACATACATAGCAGTGAGAATAGCATCAAAGTCTAGAGCATAGATATCAATCCCCTTCTTCAGGAGATCAACCCAGCGGGGTAGCTCAGTGGCCTGAGGGAGCTGAGTGCGCCAAGCGTCGTTGAGACGAGCAAAGCAGCGCTGTGTGGCGTGCGGTCCCCCACACGGCTGACCAGTGCGGTCACCAGTGCGAATGACGTACGTGCAGCTAAAGCCACCCCCCCCCCCCCCCCCCCCCCCCCCTCGGTGCTGAGAGTACCACTCACGGACCTCCTGGGGCGAGGGAGTGTGCTGCTGGCCCTGGCCACCGCCAGCGCCTCCACGACCACCACCGCCGCCGCCACCTCCTCGACCACCCCAACCTTTGCCGCCGCCGCGTCCACCGCCACCCCCACCACCGCCTCCGCCCGTGCCATCTCCCCCGCCGCTGCCGCCACCACCCCCACCGCTGCCACTAGTCCCTCCAGTCGCGCCACCACCCCCACCGCCGCCACCGCCCCCACCACCGCCTCCCCCACCGTCACCGCCACCGCCCTTGCCCCCTTTGCCCCTGCCGCTGCGGCGCCCGCTCAAAGCAGACGCAGTCCCGACCTTCTCAGCACCAAGGAGGTCGACAGCAGCAGCAGAGGCGAGAGAGGGAAGAAGGGGGGAAGGAGAACACCCCTCAAAGAACGGGGTACGGGGGTCGCCACGAGAGGCACCTACAGCTAATGTGCTAGCCTCAGCTGCAAGGAGTTCCTTTTCGAGGAGGGAAATGGTGAGCTCAGTGGGGCAGCGAGCTAGGAAGTGGTCCCTGACGGAGTGCAGAGTGTCAGGGAGGCGGGTGACTAGGTGGTAGAGAGTGAGCCAGAGCGGGGGTGGGTTCTTGGCAAGAAACTCATCTGGCATAGCGGCGCGGAAGCGAGCCTCACTAGTGCGGAGGTGCGTAATGAGGTCAGCGACTGTGTGGAAAGAGGCCAAGTCGGGGAAGAGGTAGGGAAGAGAGAGACGGCCTAGTGCGGCTGAGGCCGGTGAGGAGTAGCGGGCAACAACAGTAGTGTACAGTGCCAGTGTAGTTTTGTGCTGGCCAAAGTGCTCACGCTCATCTATCGGCAGGGAGTTGCGAATAGCAAAGCGAGCGTGGGCGTCACGAGTCTGCCACTGTGAGCGGGCAGTGGTGTCAGCAGTAGCAGCAGGGGCAGTGACATGGCCTAGGGCGTGGACCTGCTCTACACCATGTTGAAATGAAAGAACAGGAATGAATGAACTAACAGTGAAATCAGTACAAGTACCTAACCCTAGAATTGTGTACCCCCTATAGGCTAACCCACTGTAGCCTAAACAAGCACAACATATATAATGTTTGACACACTCCTCGCACTCCCTTCTTCGAGGGGTCTTACCCCTTCCCCCTTGCCCCCTCCTACGCTTCTGCTGCTGCTCTTCACTTCATGCTGAGGAGGTCGGGGCTGCATCTGCTCCTAGTGGGAGGCGCCGCAGCAGCAGGGGCAAGGGGCGATGGTGGAGGTGGCGGTGGTGGTGGAGGGAATGGCGGTGAGAGTGGAGGTGTTGGTGGCGTCAATGGGGGCGGCAGTGAGGGTGGTGGCAGTGGAAGTGGTGGCGGCAGTGGGAGTGGTGGCAGCGACAGTGGTGGCGGCAGTGGGATGGTGGTAGCGCTGGTGGTGGCGGTCCGGGTGGGACCAGTCAGAGGGGAGGTTCTGGCGGTGCTCAGAGGCAGTAGCGGCAGTAGCAGCGTTCGCGTGAGACCCCTACGCCCCAAAAGCTTCGTGAGTGGTTTGTTCAGCGTGGGGCGTCTGGGGATAGTGTTCGCTGCCAGTACGTCATTCGCACAGGTGACCGCGCTGGTCATATATGCGGGTGTCAGAATGTTATGCTCTAACCTGTAGTAGGGTTAGCTATTTGTATCCTCATTCCTGCTAGTGAACCCCTTCTTTGTCTAAACTGTTTCTTGCCTAGCTAGGGCTTTCCTAGCTATGGCTCCTACTTCTGCCTACTATTTTCACATGGTATTAGAGCGATATGCTCCTGGCCTGTGGGCCACACCTCACTGCTTCCGCTACTACTGCTACTCCCTGTCCGCCGCGCGCCCCGTGGTGCGCGGCGTCGAAATTAGGGTTTTCAGCCCGCCGTGCGCCCCGAGGCGCGCGGCGGTTTTTCTGCCCGCCGTGCGCCCCGAGGCGCGTGGCGGTTTTCTGCCCACCATGCGCCCCAAGGCGCGCGACGGGTTTCTGCCCCGTCACTCGGCGCGTCGCCCCCCGTCGCCCGTCGTGGCCTGCGCGCGGCCCGTACAGGCTGCGCGCGGCCCGTACGGGCTGCGCCAGGCCCGGACGCGGCCCGTACGGGCTGCGCCAGGCCCGCGCGCGGCCCGTATGGGCTGCGCCAGGCCCGCGCGCGGCTCGTAAGGGCTGCGCCAGGCCCGCGCGCGGCTCGGACCGCCTGCGCGCGGTTCGGGCGGCTGTGCCAGGCCCGTGGGCGGCCCGTTCTTCGCTGCCCCTGCACTGCCCGCTGTCCCCCGTGCCTCTGATGGCGCCCCACCCCTGCTACTGCTTGTGCTCTTGTCAAGGGTTTGGGGGTGGAGCGTGTGGGGGTATGGGGGTGCAGTTTCTCAGCGGCGTCGCCTGCTCCTCCTCCTCCTCCGTCTCGCGCTACTGCAGCTGCCGCTCAGGGGGGTGGGTGTGTGGGAGCCGAAGGAGTGGTGCTTGGGGGGTGACGTGGGAGTGGAGCTAGGGGTGAAGCAGGGGGTGCGTGTCAAGGGGGGGTGGGACTGTTTGGGGAAGTTGAACGGAGGTTGCCGTCGTATCGCCAGCAGCACCTGTAGTCCGGGGAGTTGCTCCGGTAGCCCAGTCGCAGCCACCTGTGCCAGTCGCCCGTGGGTCCGTTGCTCGTCTGCCGCTACTTTTAGCTGCAGGGCCAGTTACTCCAGTAGTCCGGAGCGTTGTTCCGGTAGCCACTGTGCCAGTGTGCCTCCTGTTGCCCGTGTGTCTGCAGCTTCAGTCGTCGCCTCCTATCTCCTCTCCTCTTACAGTCTTGCCTCCTCCTCCTCACTTGCCCTCTGCGATAGCCTCTAGCTTTGCTTACACTTGTGAACTTTAAATTGTTGCTTCTTGAACTTGTGCTCAGAATGTGTGGTGACATTGTGATCCACCCTGAGCTTGTTCTGCTTTGCTTGCTCTGCTGATTACACCCCACTTTGGCTATGGGGGTGTGTCAGAATGTTATGCTCTAGCCTGTAGTGGGGTGCTCTATAGCAAGTACAACCCTTCTAGGGTTTGCTATTTGTATCCTCATTCCTACTAGTGAACCCCTTCTTTGCCTAAACTGTTTCTTGCCTAGCTAGGGCTTTCCTAGCTATGGCTCCTACTTCTGCCTACTATTTTCACAGCGGGAAGGTGGTCACACACAGTCCCGCGGCTTCTCCCGTCTTGACGATGCCTGGCGGGCAGAGTTTCCTGACGCGACTGAGCTCCCCAGCTGGCTAGAGCTGCTTAGCCAAGGTGTGGATGAATTTGCTCTTGACTATGATGCTATCCTTGCTGCCATGTATGCCTTGACTATTAGTGCTTAGGGTGACTGTTACCTGTGTATGCCGCTCGACCCAGGTATAGAGGCTGCTGCTCTAGGTGCTAGTAAGTCTACTCTCCCTGATACTGCGCCTGCTAAGGCCTTGCACACCTTCACGCTTGACTCAAGTGGTTCCCGCTGTTTCTTTCGCGACAGTACCACAGTCACACCACTCGCTACACCTGTTGCAGTCAGACTGGCTAATCCCTCAGGGGGGCTAGTTCTTGCACGTTCCTCCACTGTTCTCCCGTGTGCGGCGGTTCCGTCTGGCTCACTCTCAGGTCTTCACCTCCCTTGTTCTCTACGAACTTGGTGAATATTGCTACCCTCCATTATGCGATGGTCAGTAGTACCACTCCTTGGGGTCAGCGTGTGTCGATCTGCACTGTACACGGACGGGCCGTCACCTGGCCACGTTCACCCATCGGCCTGGGTCAAGTCTGTACATACTGACTTTTGAGCCTCCTCAGGTATTTGCGTCTGCGTCCGCGTCAGGTCAGCTAGCAGCCCCCTATTTGTGTCACCTCCTATCGCACCAGACTCTCCATTGGCACCACCGCCTTTGGCACCCCTCCCTACCGTGGCATGCACTACCGCCTCCTTGTCTCTGGTCTTCCCAGGTTTCTGCCTCCCCTCCCGCCCTCGCCCGCCCCGCCCTGCCTTCCTTGCGTCAAGGTGCAGTAGCGCGCTGCTCCTCTCTCCTCCTCGTTTCCCCCGATGACTGGTCCATTGCAGACTCTCCACATGGACATGTGGGGCCCAGCCCGCACCCGTGGATAGGGCCGCGAGCGCTAGTTTCTGATGGTTGTTGACGACTACACGCGTTACACCACGTTCTTCCCCTTGCGCAGCAAAGTTGAGTTCCCTGATGTCTTGATTCCTTGGATCCATGCAGTCCGTCTCCAGCTCCACGAGCGGTTCCGTGAGGACCTTCCTGTCCTGCGTCTCCATTCTGAGAGAGGTGGTGAGTTCTCATCCAACCTCTTGCGGGACTTTTGTCGTGGGGAGGGCATCCTTAAGCTGTTCACGCTTTCGGCCTCCTTGCAGCAAAATGGGGTTGCTGAGCGCCGCATTGGCTTAGTCATGGAGGTGGCTCGTACCTCCATGATCCATGCGGCTGCTCCCCAGTTTCTGTGGCCGATTGCGGTCCAGTATGCCATGCATCAGCTCAACCTCTGGCCCCATGTCTCCTTGCCGAAGACCTCGCCTACACTGTGTTGGACGGGGGAGGTTGGCGATGCGTTAGTGTTATGGGTCTAGGACTGTTGTGGCATTGTCCACGATGCCCCCGCGGACAAGCTCTCCTCCCGCGCCATTCCCTGCGTCTTCCTTAGCATTCCCCCTGATGCGCCTGGCTGGCAGTTTTACCACCCCACCTCGCGCCATGTCCTGCCCTCTCAGGACGTTACGTTTGACGAGTCGGACCCTTTTTCCGTCTCTTCCCCTACCACAGTGCCCCTCTCCCCCCCCCCCGCCGCTCTTCCTCGCTCCCGGTCCCCCTCCAGTAGACCCCCTCCCCCCTCAGGGTCCTGCTCCCTCACGTGTGTCTCGGGTAGACCCACTCCCCTTGGCTGAGCCTGTCGAGGTAGCTGTCGACTCTGGTGCTGCTGGGGGAGGAACTGCTAGGGGTGCTACGTCTGGGGGTGCTGGGCCTGAGCGTGCGGAGCCTGGGCGTGCTGAGCCTGGGGTTGCTGATTTTGAGGGTGCGGAGCCTGGGGATGCTGAGCCTGAGCGTGCGGAGCCTGGGGGTGTTGAGCCTGAGGGTGCTGAGCTTGAGGGTGCGGAGCCTGGGGGTACAGAGTTTGGGGGTGCTGAGCCTGGAGGTATTGTGTCTGCTGGAGGTCCTGCGGGGGCCTCGTCATGGCGGGAGCCTCTCTCTCCATTGCAGCTGCGCGAGTGGTTTGCTCGGCGCACCCGCCTTTGGAGTGGCGCTGCTGGATCTTGGGGGCCTGCCGCTGGAGACACTGCCGCTAGAGGCACTAGAGCTGGAGCTGCTGGAGCTGCTGGTCCTTGAGGTACCAGCGGTCCTACTGGAGCTAGAGGTACTGGAGGTGCTGGAGCTGCTGGTCCTAAAGGTGCTCGTGCTGGAGGTGCTGGAGCTGCCGGAGCTGGTGGAGCTGCTAGTACTCAAGGTGCTGAATGTTCTGGCAGTCCTGCTGGAGCTGGAGGTACCGTAGGTGCTGGAGGTGCTCGTGCTGAAGAAACTGGAGCTGCCGGAGCTGGTGGTGCTGCTGGTGCTGGAGGTGCTGGAGGTGTTGGAGGTGCTGGAGCTGATGGTCCCGGAAATACTCGTACTGGAGGTATTGGAGCTGCTGGAGCTGGTGGTGCTGCAGGTGCTGGAGCTGGAGACACTGTAGTTGAGGTGCTGGCGCTGGGGGTGATGGAGCTGTCGATACTAGTGCTGGAGGCAATATGCAGCTGCGACCATACTTTGTTCCACTGCTTTGCTAGGTTCTTAGTCTCCTGTCTTCTACTGACCTTACTCCACCTATACTGTGTCCACCGCCTGACCAGCTACAGCCATAGTTACAGCCCGCCTCCCCACTGCCTGCTCCTTCTCCTTACATTGAGCAAATAGACTCTCTTAAAGAGCATTGTGAGCCTGCATCTTGCCTTGCCTCGCCTATTTACGAGTCCGTAGAGCCGAGTGGCCCATATCCAGAGCTTGTTGGCTGCCTTATGTACCTAATGACCTGCACTCGACCTGACCTTGCCTCCTGGCACGCTACGTTGCGCCCGGGAGATACCGACCAGAGCACTAAGAGGCCGCTAAGAGGGTGTTGCGCTACTTGTGCAGTACATCGGGCATGGGGCTCGTGCTTGGAGGACGGGGTCGAGTTGTTCTCACTGGCCACGCAGACGCGTCTTGGGTTGACGACTTGGCTACGCAGCGGTTGTCACAGGGTTACACCTTCATCTTTGGCTCCTGTTCTGCTTCATGGCGGTCTACCCGCTCGTCTTCTGTTCTCAGTTCCATTTGTGAGGCTGAGATCTACGCAGGGGCCATGGCTACACAGGAGTTTCACTGGCTCACTTACTTGCTGACCGACTTGGGAGAGCGGCCTAGTTCTCCTCCAGTTCTGTACGTAGACAACAAGGCCATGATTTCCTTGTGTCAGGAGCACAGATTGGAGCACAGGACGAAGCACATCGCTCTGCGTTACTTCCTTTCTCAAGAGTTGCAGCAGCATGGTCAGCTTCGTCTTGCTTACGTGGCCACTCGGGCCAACACTGCTGGTATATTAACCAAGGCAGCGTTTATGTACTATTCTAGCCCTTGTGCCTACTTTGCCTCCCTCGCTCACTTTGTGACTTTGCTTGTACTGTGATCTATATATTTATACCTACATGCTTCCACTTGCTTGGTTGTGATCACTGTACTGCTTGTTCCCATTTGCTTGTGCTCAGTGTGTATGGTGACTTCCTGATCCACGCTAAGTTTGTGACCCCTTGTTCCCCCCACTTTGCTTGGGGGTGTGTCAAACTATTATGTTGTGTGTATTGTATAGGCTTTAGTGGGGTACAACCCAAATAGGGTTAGCGCTTGTACCACTATTCTATTCAATGCCTTCATTCTCGCTTAGTCTTCTCACAAAACCTAGTGCTGTTGACGTAGTAGTCCTAATTGAGTGGACTGGCAAGAATATGGCACTAACAGCATCTCTACAAACATAAGTAATGTGCTGGTCAGTTTGGTCGGTATGCGCGCCTGTAGTGCAGGTACCACGTACGACTAGAATGTCTATATCTGCCAAATTCTATAGATCCAATAGCTTAAAACCTCGTACGGGGGTGGGAAACGGTATAAAATAAAGGAAATGGTTATACATATGGTATTTAATGTATTTCTATAGAGAGAGTAATGCATTAGTATGCATGCTTATGTGCAGGTACAAGGCGGAGCTGGAACTCTGAGATCTCCCGAATTATGTGGATCGGAAAGGTTTTAAACCTAGTGTTTTTGAATTAGAAGGCCTAATCTGTGGGACTGGCAAGAATATGGTACTAACTGCATCTCTACAAACATAAGTAATGCGCTGGTCAGTTTGGTCGGTATGCGCGCCTGTAGTGCAAGTACCATGTATGACCGGAATGTCTATATCTGCGATTGTTCCTTATAGCCTTCCCGGATGCTTCTTATGCATCAGAATCAGAGGACATGACAAGTGTGGGAGGCTTCATTTGCTGCGTTGGTGGAGGCCCAACTGCTTGGGAAAGCAAGAAGCAGGTGAACCAAGCATTGAGCTCGGTGGAGTCCGAGTACATGGCACTCTTCCGTGCCATGCGGGAGATTGTTGTCAGAAAATTATAGCTTATACATTTGTGTAGGCTGTAGTGGGGTAGCCCATATGGGGTACAACCCAATTAGGGTTAGTACTTGTACCCAACTGTTTCATAGTTCATTCATTCCATTCTCACTTCTCGTCAATTGTGTGGCAGCGGCGTTTGTAGGCTGAATTGGGGGAGTAGCAGCACGAACCTACCCCACTCTACTGTGCCAGCCAAGGTGCCATTGCACTTGCTAAGAGCATGGCCTCACAAAGCAGCTGAGGCTAAAGTGGCATTGGACGAGGAGCATGGTGACCGCGGGTGAAGTTGAGTTGTGCTACGTGACGATGACGGGGCAGCCGGCGGACATGATGACCAAGAGGCCGGTGGAGCAGCAGCATTGAAAGTGTTGCAAGCTTGCTGGTATGGCTCTGAACTGAGAGGAGCAGATTCTGCGGTATGGTTTGCACTCGACTTGTCCGTATGTGTGCATGCGGGTGTGCATGGAATGGTATGAGGGCATGGGATGACATATATTTCATGCTTATAATAGTGTATGAATGTTGAGTTCTGATGTAGAATGTGTGTGTCGAGTCAATAGCGAGTCATCGCTAGTCGCGTGTCACGCGGTCGTTTGTGTCCCGTGCACAATATGTATTTTGTCGTGTGTATCATACGCGATATCTATCTTGTTGTGTGTGGAACGTCCTTTGTGTCACAGGTGTGTGCAGCAGACCCATCAAGAACTCAATTATGAGTTTATGATGAAAGACCAGACCCTTGGTTTCAAGATTCAAGTGATCGCGAAGCCTGCGAAAAAAAAGGGTACACTTCAAGATATTGAGATTAATTACATTACTTTGTGTGGTGTAACATTTTGCTTGGTATAGGCTCTTGTGAAGGGTAGTTTTGAGACCCTTCGAGGTTGGGGACAGTGTGGCACTGTTCGGCATCATTGTATCTCAGCCCATGGGGTTTGTAGGAGCTGGGAGTCATTCCCAACTCGTAACTCTTCCAAATTTGTGTTCTAAGACTATAGTGGCTGCCATAGTGCCATTCGTTCAAACCGACGATGTGTCGTCAATTCTTAATGGAATTGTGCAATCTGAATTGCCTATTGTAGGCGACTTTAAGTCAAATCGGGTCATTTGAAGCCGTGACCAGAACGCTATGAACGTTTAAAGCCGCTGTGCAAAACTCCAACCATGCACTCCATCTTTCGTTTTAGGCACATTTGAGCCTATTGTGACTAAAACGCAGGGCGCACACAGGGCGCAGGTCAGCAGAGGCGCGTGGGGCGCGGGCAGCACGTGCACGCAGGTCAGGGCAGCGCGGGCAGGGCAGTGCGCGTGCTGCAGGGCACGTGGGGCGCGGGCAGCAAAGCGCACGCGGGACGAAGGGCAACAGGGTGCGCTGGCTGCAAAGGCATGCGCGGGCAGCAGGGTGCACGTGGGCTGCAGAGCGCGCAGGCAGGTCGTGAACAGCGCGGGCAGCTGCGCGCTGGGGTATTGCCTAGGGCAGCGCACTCCCCGAGGATATTACTGAAAGTTATTATTCCCAAGAAGACTTTTTTTTGCTCTCATAACCCACTGATAATGCTCCTGACCAAATCTAGAATAGCAGATCTATATTAGGCTGTTACCATTCCCAACACGACTTTTTGGGCTCTCATAACCCACTGAAACTGCCCCTTCTGGCCTCCAGAAGCTCCCTGAAACACCCTGGCAAAATCTGCCATTGTGCACCAGTGAACTCCGACGAAGCACTTTGGCTTTCTCAAAAGCTCCAGACCACTTTGTAACACACTGTGCAAATAAAGTAGGCAGCTGCTATTCCTAAAACGACTTTTTGGGCTCCTAGATCCTAGTGCAACTGCCGCTTTTGGCCCCCGGAAGCTTATTTGAATGTCTTGGCCAGCATGTGCCAGAGCGCACCGAGCAGCACCACCATGGAATTATGACAGGGCAGGTGCGAATGTGTGGGGCAAGGCGGCTCTAGCGAGCAGGCAGGTCGCAATCGTTAGTGATGGAAATTGTATACAGAGACTTGGATTATTAGTGATGGATGGCTGTGAAGATTGTACCTGTTACAGAGAGATGTTAGTACGGTATAAAGAGACAGAGTGATAGTGGACTATGGTGGTGGTGGTGCTGGTAGGAGGGCAAAGCTGATGAGTTGAAGTGGTTGTCTTACCGCAACAGAGAGGCCACTGCACATTGGGGGGTGCAAAACAACTAGCACCCTGGAAGCAAGCCACCTCTCCACATGGTCAAATCAGAATACGCACCTCCCATTGCAACATAGACGAAAAAGTGGGAAGGTGATTAGGCAAACGGAGACGTGTTTACAAATCCAACTGAGAAATGAGGTTGTAAAAAAGGCTAAAATATGTTGCATGAAGGATTAGAAGCCTACTTATACTCTAGCTTGACCTCACATATGTATGCATTTGCCTGTTTATCAAAACCCGTAAATAAAGCTCCACTAACATCAGAGTCAAGTTGATCACGTTGGAGACAAGATGCATAATAATATGCTGCAGCCTCCCCAGGTCACCCTGGATTAGTTGAAGAAGAAGGGCAGCAAGGGGGAAAGGGGTTGAGGGGTGAGGGGAGTGGGAGAAGAAGGTGGGGGAAAGAGAAAACTACAGTTCAGGTCAGAAGCGTAAGGTATCGCATGAGATGAGACGAGGGATTTGCGAGTTGACACGGCTGTCTAGCTGGTGATAAGGGTGAGAAGAGGGAGTAGACAGCTGTTAAAGCAGGCTGACGCGACCGTCAAATGCTCTCTCACCGACAGTCAGATGAATCCTGACGTGTTCCTCTGTTTCACCAATTGATGCACAAAAAGGGAACAGCACAGGCAAAACATCTCACCAGCACAGCCATTGACTTTACCTGAAGGCCCTGCTCTACTGCAGAGAGCAAAGCCGCGGCCTCCGTAATGCAATACGTTGTCAATCAGAGGCAGTTATTGGCTCTCCTTAAAGAGCCACGTCTGATATGATTCCAAGGAGATTGTTACCCGATGTGCAGATGATGTAGTCCACCCCTGAGGGGTGCACACACACCAAGGTTCGAACACACGGTTTTTGTAACTCACGGTCCGTTTCCTACGTTTGATTTTTACGGTAAACTCCACACACACACATACACATACACATTCGCACACACACACACACACACACATATACACACACGCACGCACGTATGCACGCACGCACGCAGTTACGCATCCACACGTATACACACATACACACGCTCACACAGACACACTAGCACACACATACACACTCACACATACACACACACACAACACATACACACACACAAACATACACAAAACGTGTTTTGTTTACCCTGGCATACACCATGCAGTCCACCCATGAGGGGCGTGCATACACCATGCATGCACGTTTGGCACCCCTGCCAGAAAGATGCTCCTGGCGTCGCTTGCCGCCACTGCCGCCTCCTTGTCTCGCATCAGCTGCACTTCCTGCCCTGGAGTCTCTGGTAGGTCGTGCCATTCCTGCCCACAAATACACAGTCATCACCAGTGGGCAGGAGCTGTGTTAGAGGGCGGAACATGGGACCCGGAGGGAGGGGAGCATGAAAGCAGGGCAGCAAGGGACACACGGATCAACATGCAATCAGAGTATTCATACAAAGGCGCATTAGCTGCCTGTGAGAGGGAGAAGGACCTTTAAAAGGACGGGGAGGAGGAAGGACAAGAGAGAGGAGGGGGAGGTGGAGGGGAAGAGGTAAGACATCTAGGAAGGATGGGAGGGAGGGAGGAAAGGTGAGGGGGGCAAGGGCAGCAATGGAGGCAGGCATGGGGCCATAAACACGATGTGAGCTCCAACGCACATCACATCGAGAGAAGTGAAAGAGGGGGAAACGGAGAGGAAGGATGTGATGGGAGGGAGGAAGGGCGAGGGAAAAGGATAGAAAAAAATAACAGTAACGACTATTTGATATATGCACACAACATGGGATATGGCATGTATACTTAACTCCACATACTGAACGACCCAGAACCTACCTGGGACTTGAACTGCATCTGTACTGACAAAATCATGCCTGCCGAGAGAAAGAGTCCAAGGCACTGCAGCCACCCGAGGCATGGCTGATGGGGCGAGCAAAATGCAAGGCGTGCATCTGCAGCACGGGTGAAAACAGCAGGAGTAAGGGATGAGAGGGTGACAGTGGCAGTGGCAGAGCAGAGGGGGGAGGGAGGAGAATAACAGATGGAGCAAGAGGGTTGGTGAATAGCGGGAGAAGCACTGTGTACACAAGAGGGGTTGGCGCGAATAGGATTAGCGGTTAAGTGAATGGTGATGAGACTGGCGGTGGATGAAGAAAGTTTGAATAACTGAATGAAACGAGTCTTTTATTTATTGTCAGGCTAATCATCTATCAATAGAATGGGAAGGAGAATAGAGGCAGAAACAGGGCAGGTTAGAAGAGGGGGGGGAGGGGAGGTTGGGGAATGGTGGAAGGCAGAAATAGGGAGCTAGGTGAACAGAGGCATTGGCAGGTTGAGGTGGAGAGGAAAAGAGCAGCAGTGGCAGGGGGAGAAGGGAAGGGGCAGCAGAAGGGGGGGAGAGGGGAGGAATAGCGATAGCATCAGAGGAAAAGGCAAAGAGCGTCAATGTCAGGGAGCGAGGTGAATCGCGTCAGCAACTGGGGGCGAGGGGAATACCGTCAGCACCTGGGTGAAAGGGGAATATAACGGCAGTAGCAGGGAATGGGGGGGGGGCAGGGGAGTGAGGAAATTAGAACGAGAATGAAAATGACTAAGTGAAAGTTGGGTACAAATACAACCCTAGAAAGCTGTACCCCATATGTGCTACCCCACTATAGCCTACAATAGCTATGTCATATATATCTGACACACCCCCATAGGCAAAGTGGAGGAGTACAAGGGGTCACAAGACCAGTCAAGCAGAGCAAAGCAAAGCAAGCTCAGGGTGGATCACAAAGTCACCACACAGTCCGAGCACAAGGTCAAGGCCACAAGGCTAGTCACATGCAGGAGTACACATATATCTATAAGGCTAAACAAGCAAGAGCAGGTATATATATATATGCAAGAGTACAAGCAAGGTTAAGTGGTGAGCAAGTGAGGCAAGACAGACACAAGACCCAGCTGAGTGCAGAAGCGCTGATGATCACAAGGCGGAAGTGCCTTGGTGAAAACATCAGCAGTGTTGGCCTCAGAGGCCACGTACGCAAGCAGCAACTGACCACGCTGCTGTAGCTCACGAGCAAGGAAGTAGCGAAGAGCAATGTGCTTTGTTCTGTGCTCCAGTCTCTGCTCTCGACACAAGGCCAGCATGGCCTTGTTGTCTACGTACAGGACTGGAGGAGAACGAGGCGGCTCTCCAAGGTCGGTCAGCAGGTAGGTGAGCCAGCGAAGCTCCTGTGCAGCCATGGCCCCGGCGTAGATCTCAGCCTCACAACTGGAGCTGAGAACAGAAGACGAGCGGGTAGACCGCCACAAAACAGAGCCGGAACCAAGGCTGAAGGTGTAACCCTGTGACGACCGCTGCGTAGCCTGGTCGTCGGCCCAAGAAGCGTCCGCGTGCCCAGTGAGGACCACTGGACTCCGCCCTCCAAGCACTAGCCCCATGCCCGACGTACTGCACAAGTAGCGCAACACCCTCTTCGCTGCAGCCAGGTGCTCTGGTCTGTGTCTCCCAGGAGCAACATAGCATGCAAGAATGCTAAGAGGGTATGCAAGGTCAGGTCGTGTGCAGGTCATCAGGTACATGAGGCAGCCAACAAGCTCTGGGTACACGCCACTCGACTCTACGGACTCATCCAAAGGCAGAGCTGAGAGCGAGTGGCGAGTAGACAGAGGAGTGGCCTGAGGCGAGGAGTACGTGAAGCCGAAGCGCTGAAGGACCTGCTGCACCATGTGTGACTGAGTCAGGGTAATGGTGCGGCGTGCTCTGTCCCGGGTGATCTGCAAGCCAAGGTAGCTGCGCAGTTCACCCAGGTCTGTGCACGTGTGTCTCTTCTGCAGCTCGGACTTCACGTGGGCGAGTCCAGCAGTGTCAGCTGTGGCAAAGACCAAGTCGTCAACGTACACGAGGATGTAGAACGGCGGCAAAGAGGTGTCGGTGCGTAGAAACAGCGACGGGTCGGCAGTAGAAGGAGCAAACCCAAGAGCCGCAAGCGTAGTCCTCAGAGTGTCGTGCCACTCACGCAGTGCCTGGCGGAGACCGTAGACTGGCCGTCGGAGGCTCCACTGGGTGCCAGGAGGAAAAGTCCCAGTGAAGCCAGGTGGACGGCGCAGCCAGATCTCCTCGTGCAGACTACCCTGCAAGAAAGCAGTGCTGAAGTCAAGGGAGTGAAGCTCGTAGTCACGCTGAGCGGCTATGTGCAGCAGCACCCAAAGAGTGGTCATCTTCGGGGTGGGAGAGAAGGTCTGAAAGTAGTCAACTCCCTACCGCTGACTGAAGCCTTGAGCCACGTAACGCGCCTTGAAGAAAGGTGGAGAACCTGGCGGCCGCTTCACCCTGAAGATCCACATGCCACTGACGATGTTCGCCCCAGGTGGGGGAACCGCGTCAACGTAGGTGCCTGTGGACTTCCAGGAAGCCATCTCTGCATCCATAGCTGCCTGCCACTGAGAGAAGTAGGGACCCTCTACGGCCTCCGCGTAAGAGCGCGGAGTCGGGATGTCAAGTGCATCCAGGTCTCCCTCAGGGGTAAGCAGTACGGACACGAGATGGGGTGAAGCAGCAGCTAGACACTGGAACTCCTCCTGCCTGTCCTCAAGGACGTCCATGCCAAGAGCACACTCACCCCCGACGGACGGAGGACAGACAGACGCAGACTCAGCAACAAGACTAGCAGCGTAGTCTAGACGACAGCGAGCAGCAAAGTCGACAAGCTCAGCAACAAGAGCAGACGCAGCAGTGGACTCAAAAGAGGGGTCAGTGACGACAGTAGCAAGGAGACGCGTGACAGTAGGACTGGCAGCACGAAGAGAGTCCGACTCCGAGTCGGCAAGCGCAGGAAGAGAGGACTTAGGAGGAGAAGGCAAAGGGACACGCAGAGGAGCAAAGGACGGACGCAGAGACATCCGGTGCGTGCCAGGGACAGGAGGAGGACGCTGACGCAAACCGCGACCACTAGCGCGAGCAGCACGAACAGGCGACGCAGGACGAGACGCAGGCTCAGGACGCTCAGCAAGACCTCCAGTAGGACCAGTGTAAGGAGAGGGAGCAGGCAGTGGGGAGGCGGGCGGTAACTGTGACTGTGACTGGACAGGCTGTGGACACTCTACAGGAGGAGGAGGACAAAGAACCTGCTGAAGGAGCGGAACGAAGTACGGCCGAGGCCGCGCGGCGACTCTAGATACAGCAGGGACAGCACCAACACCCTCAGCACCACCAGCACCCTCAGCACCCTCAGCACCTCCGGCAGCACCAGCGCCAACAGCACCTCCAGCGGCACCAGCAGCACCCGCAGCAGAACCGCCGCCAGGACTGACAGCAGTAGCCTCAGCGCCAACACCCTCAGCAGCCCCAGCTCCAGTCGGACGAGCACCTCCGGGACCAGCGGCACCAGCACCCTCAGCGGCCGAAGAGGCTCCAGCTCCAGCAGTACGCTGCCAGCGCCAGGCAAACCACTCGCGCAACTCTTGTGGAGTGAGCGGCTCTCGCCGAGAAGAGCTAGGAGAACCACCAGGCCCAGCACCGCCAGACGCCACACGAGCAGGTCCAGCGGCCGCTGGCTCCGCACCCCCAGGCTCAGCAGCTCCAGACACAGCACCCCCAGGCTCAGCAGCTCCAGACGCAGCACCCCCAGGCGAAGGACCCCCAGGCTCAGCACCCCCAGTCGTAGCACCCCAAGGCTCAGCACCCCCAATCGCAGCACCCCCAGGCTCATCACCCCTAGGCTCAGCACCCGCAGCAGTACCAAAGTCACCAGCAACCTTGACCGGCTTGACTGCGTCTACCTGGGACACACCTGAAGGGGCAGGACCCTGAGGGGGGAAGGGGTCTACCTGGGGGGGACCGGGCACAAGGAAGTGCGGTGGCGGGGGGAGGGAAGGAGTGCGGTAGGGGAAGAGACGGTAGTAGGGGACCGACTCGTCAAACGTGACATCCTGGGAGGACAGAACACGACGAGAGGAGGGGTGGTAGAACTGCCACCCTGGTGCATCAGGGGGGAAGCCAAGGAAGACACAAGGAGCAGCACGAGGGGACAGCTTGTCCGCAGACAAGTCGCGGACAAACGCCCGAGATCCCCAGACACGGAACGCAGACGCATCGCCTACCTTCCCCGTCCACAGCAGAGCTGGGGAGGTCTCCGGCATGGAGACTCTGGGGTGAAGGTTGATCTGATGCGCCGCGTACCGAACCACAAACGGCCACAGAAAATGGGGGGCAGCCGCATGCATCATGGACGTACGAGCGACGTCCATGACCATGCCAATGCGGCGCTCAGCAATCCCATTTTGCTGTGGAGAGTCCGGAAGCGTAAAGGTCTGGCGGATGCCTCGCGCACGACAGTAGGCTCGCAGAAGGCCAGAGGAGAACTCTCCGCCTCGGTCAGAGTGCAGACGCAGAACAGGAAATTCCGAGCCGAAGCTCCTCCTGACTGGAGACGAGCTGCGCGGATCCAGTCGATCAACACCTCAGTGACATCACCCTTGCTGCGCAAGGGGAAGACTGTGGTGTAACGCGAGTAGTCGTCAACCACCAGCAGGAAGTAGCGCTCGTAACCCTGCCCACGGACGCGGGCCGGGCCCCACACGTCCATGTGAAGCGTCTGCAGCGGGGCCTCTGTCGGGGGAAACTGAGCGGAGTGAGGGGCAGCCCGGAGCCGCCCCTCGATACAGGGGACACAGGAAGGACCAGGCCCCGGAGGAAGGGGAGGGAGGGACCGGGGAAGACCGGAGACAAGGACACGGGAAGCCATGCCTTGGAGACGAGGCAGGGAGGGGTGACCAAGACGGTGGTGCCACAGGAGAGTCTTGTGAGACAGGAGGCGACACGAGCAGGGGGCAGACTCAGGACCAGACCTGGACGCTGCAGCAAACACCTGACCGGACGCAGCTACCTGGCAAGACGCAGGGACAGGAGGAGACCCAGTGGTCAGGGTGTAGAGGCTCGACCCCGGCCGACGCGTAAACGTGGCTAGGTGCCGCCCTGTGCGCGCGTCCGAGCAGTGGGTCACCCGCTGACTCGCAGGACTGAACTAGTGAAACCCCCCATCGTGTAGATCAGCACCACTCACCAAGTTCGTAGAGAACGAGGGGAGGTAGAGACCTTACATGCTGCTTTGCCTTATCTCGTGTCCACGCTGATTGCCCCTGAGGGAGACCCGGATGCACCAGACATCCCGACTCCTCAATCGTACGCTGAGGCGATCGAGGGTCCCTACTCCTCACAGGGGTAGTCAGCCATGGACGCAGAGATGGCTTCCTGGAAGTCCACACGCACCTACGTCGACGAGGTTCCCCCACCTGGGGCGAACATCTTCAGTGTCATGTGGATTTTCAGGGTGAAGCGGCCGCCGGGTTCTCCGCCTGTCTTCAAGGCGCGTTACGTGGCTCAAGGCTTCAGTCAGCGGCAGGGAGTTGACTACTTTCAGACCTTCTCTCCCACCCTAAAGATGATAACTCTTCGGGTGCTGCTGCACATAGCCGCTCAGCGCGACTACGAGCTTCACTCTCTTGACTTCAGCACAGCTTTCCTGCAGGGCCGCCTGCACGAGAAGATCTGGCTGCGCCGCCCACCTGGCTTTACTGGGTCGTTTCCTCCTAGTACCCGGTGGAGCCTCCAACGGCAAGTCTACGGTCTCCACCATGTGCCTCGTGAGTGGCACGACACACTGAGGACTACACTTGCGGCTCTTGGGTTTGCTCCTTCTACTGCCGGCACGTCGCTGTTTCTGCGCATGGACACCTCTTTGCCGCCGTTCTACATCCTCGTGTATGTCGACGACTTGGTCTTTGCCACTGCTGACATTGCTGGACTCGCCCACGTGAAGTCAGAGCTGCAGAAGAGACACACGTGCATGGACCTGGGTGAACTGCGCAGCTACCTTGGCTTGCAGATCACTCGGGACAGAGCACAGCGCACCATTACCCTGACTCAGTCACACATGGTGCAGTAGGTCCTTCAGCGCTTCGACTTCACGTACTCCTCGCCTCAGGCCACTCCTCTGTCTACTCGCCACTCGCTCTCAGCTCTACCTTCGGATGAGTGCGTAGAGCCGAGTGGCCCGTACCCAGAGCTTGTTGGCTGCCTCATGTACCTGATGACCTACACATGACCTGAACTAGCATACCCTCTTAGCATCTTGGCACGCTATGTTGCTCCTGGGAGACACAGACTAGAGCACATGGCTGCAGCGAAGAGGGTGTTGCGCTACGTGTGCAGTACGTCAGGCATGGGGCTAGAGCTTGGAGGGCGACGTCAAGTGGTCCTCACAGGTCACGCAGACGCTTCTTGGGCTGACGACCACGCTACGCAGCGGCCGTCATAGTGTTACACCTTCAGCCTTGGCTCCGGCTCTGTTTCGTGGCGGTCTACCCGCTCGTCTTCTGTTCTCGGCTCCAGCTGTGAGGCCGAGATCTACGCGGGGGCCATGGCTGCACAGGAGTTACGCTGGCTCACCTACCTGCTGACTGACCTAGGAGAGGCGCCTTGTTCTCCTCCAGTCCTGTACGTAGACAACAAGGCCATGCTGGCCTTGTGTCGGGAGCACAGACTGGAGCACAGAACGAAGCACATTGTTCTTTGCTACTTCCTTGCTCGTGAGCTGCAGCAGCGTGGTCAGCTGCGCCTTGCTTACGTGGCCTCTAAGGCCAACACTGCTGATATCTTTACCAAGGCACTTCCGCCTGGTGATCATCAGCGTTTCTGTACGATGCTAGGTCTTGTGCCTACTTGGCCTCACTTGCTCACTTCTTGACCTTGCTTGTACTATGATCTTTTTATACCTGCACTTGCTTGTTTACCTTTATATATGATCTTGAATGTGAACTAGCCTTTTGGCCTTGCTCTTGTGCTCGGATTGTGTGGTGACGTTGTGATCCACCCTGAGCTTGCTTTGCTTTGCTTAACTGGTCTTGTGACCTCTTGTTCTCCCCCACTCTACCTATGGGGGTGTGTCAAACTCATATGCTATAGTCTGTGTAGGCTGTAGTGGGGTAGACAATATGGGGTGCAACACTTTTAGGTTTTACTACTTGTACCCACCTGCTTGCTAGTTCATTTCATTCCTCAATTCTCACAGGCAATACCATAAAGGCGGAAATGGACAACAAGAACACAAGCAGGGCAATAAGAATGAATATCTTGAGTGAAGTAGCCTGTGTGATGCGAACATTCATACTTGAAGCACACGTTGTGCCGAGAGGGAGTGGTGCACAGGGTAAGTCGCAAAGTAAAAAGGCAGAGTGGTGAGCCGTCCATACGTTGATTTTGAACTGGTGGGCCATTATGACGGTGGTTGTTGGAATCCTAGCGATCCCTGAAAGATATTCGGACACCGAGGAGTTTTCTCTTCTTCATTCTCGTTCTAATCTTCACACGCTATCAGAGCATGTACGGTCGTGGCCTGTGGGCCCACCTAACTGCTTTCGTTGCTACTCTGTGTTCGGCACACCGCGTGGCGTGCCCCTCGCCCTACTCTTAGCGGCCCCGTTGCCGCCCTTCCAGGCCCCTCGCGGCCCCTTTGCGGCCCCGTCGCCGCCCTTCCAGGCCCCTCACAGCCCCTTCGCGGCCCCGTCGCCGCTCCTATCGGCCCCGTCGGCGCCGCCAGCGGCCCCGTCGCTGCCGCGAGCGGCCCCGTCGCCGACCCTAGCGGCCCCGTCGCCGCCCCTATCGGCCCCGTCGCCGCCGCGAATGGCCCCGTAGTCGCCGCCAGCCGCCCCGTCGCCGCCTCCATCGGCCCCGTCGCCGCTGCCAGCGGCCCCGTCGCCGCCGCCAGCGGCCCCGTCGCCGACCCTAGCGGCCCCGTCGCTGCTCCTATCGGCT
The DNA here is from genome assembly GCA_948144175.1 of Closterium sp. NIES-65. Classification (NCBI taxonomy): domain Eukaryota; kingdom Viridiplantae; phylum Streptophyta; class Zygnematophyceae; order Desmidiales; family Closteriaceae; genus Closterium; species Closterium sp. NIES-65. The sequence continues at coordinate 3,057,889 of CANXME010002068.1, forward strand.
CCGTCGCCGCCGCCAGCGGCCCCGTCGTCGCCGCCTGCGGCCTCGTCGCCGCCTCCATCGGCCCCGTCGGCGCCGCCAGCGGCCCCGTCGCCGCTGCCAGCGGCCCCGACGCCGACCCTAGTGGCCCCGTCGCCGCTCCTATCGGCCCCGTCGGCGCCGCCAACGGCCCCGTTGCCGCCGCTAGCGGCCCCGTCGCCGACCCTAGCGGCCCCGTCGCCGCTCCTATCGGCCCTGTTGGCGCCGCCAGCGGCCCCGTCGCCGACCCTAGCGGCCCGGTCGCCGCTCCTATCGGCCCCGTCGGCGCCGCCAGCGGCCCCGGCGCCGCCGCCAGCGGCACCGTCGCCGACCCTAGCGGCCCCGTCGCTGCTCCTATCGGCCCCGTCGCCGCCTCCACCGGCCCCGTCGCCGCTACTTGCGGCCCCGATCCCGCCCCGGCCATGCCCCGTCGCGAGCCGCGGGGCACCGGGGGCACGTGCACCGCCCCCCTCCCTTTTCCCGTCGCCCGTCGCGGCTCCTTTGGGGACCGCACGTGGCCACCCTCAGGTCGCCTCAACACGCGACAGGAGGGGCAAGCATTGCCCCTTCTGCCGCCTGTTTTGGCGGCCTGGGAGACCGCGCGTCGCCCCCCCCCCCCCCCCTAACCTCCCTACCCGCCGTCCCGCCCTGCCCTGTGTTTGGGTCTGGGGGTGGCGAGTAGGGGGTGACGGGTGTGTGGTCTCCCCTGCTCCTCCTCCTCCTTCGTCTCCCACTGCTGCAGCTGTCGCTGAGGGGGGTGGATGTGTGGGAGCCCGGGGTTTAGGGTTTAAGGTGGGTGCTGTGGGAGTGGAGCTAGGGTTTTGAGGGAGGTGGATGTGTGTGAGCCTGCGGTTTAGGGTATAAGGGGGGTGCTATGGGAGTGGAGCTAGGGTTTGAGCAGGGGGTGTGTGTCGAGAGGTGTGGGGCAGCTGGAGGAGGTTGGTTGAACGGAGGTTGTCGTCGTGTCGTCAGTAGCACCAGTAGTCCGGGGCGCTGCTCCGGTAGCCCAGTCGTAGCCAGCTGTGCCAGTCGCCCGTGGGTCCGTTGCTCGTCTGCCGCTTGTCTTAGCCGCGGAGCCAGTTACTCCAGTAGTCTGGAGCGTTGTTCCAGTAGCCGCTGTGCCACTGTGACTCCTGTTGCCCGTGTGTCTGCAGCTTCAGCCGTTGCCTCCTATCTCCTCTCCTCTTACAGTCTCGCCTCCTCCTCCTCACTTGCCCTTTGTGAATGACTCTAGCTTTGCTCGCTATTGTGAACTCCTGCTCTTTGCCTGCTTGCTCATTGTGCTGATTACACCCCACTTTGGCTATGGGGGTGTGTCAGAATGTTATGTTTGTCTAGCCTGCAGTGGGGTATTCAATAGTGAGTACAGCCCAACTTAGGGTTTCCTATATGTACTCAACTGCTTGCTAGTGAACTCCTCTCTTCTTCAACGCCGTGCTGAAGTCAACGCCACAATCCATGAGTTGGGCGGCGGAAATCAGGTTGAAGCGCAGGTTCTGGACGATGAGCGCATCGTTGAGTGTGATGTGCATGCGGCTCCCCCTTGCCTTGAGCACGACGAAGCCTTGCGCACTCGCGCACAGGCGCGTGTTGTTGGCCAGTGTGACGTACGTGACCGTGGGCATGGCGACGGCATTGGATATGTAACGCTCGGAGCCCACCATGTGCTGGCCGCAGCAGTTGTCCAGGTACAAGGTATTGTAGCGCTTCCTGTCGTCACATGCGAGCAGCGCCAGTCGCGGCGTGATGATGTGAGGTGTGTCAAATTTAAGAAACTGCTCGCGCGAGAGCCAATCGAGTTTCGTCGCCCGCATGTCAGGTATGTGCAGGGGACTTTCAAGCAGCGGGACTGGAAGATTCCAGTCCTGGTCGTCGTCGTCGGTGAAATCGTGGCGCGGGCTGAACGGTTTATTGTTGGAGAACGCGCCAATGGGGTGCGGTGCTGGCTCAGGTGATGGTGAGCGCACGCGGCGAGGACGCGACTCGCCCGTTATGGCCATGTTGCTCATGACGTTGCGTACTGGGGCAGACGGTGACGGCTGCTACTGCAGATGATGAACCATTGCGCGTCGGGGGTTGATACCCCTGGGCTGGACGCACGTCGCCTCGTGCGTCTTGTCGGCCGAACCAGTTGCTCGGATTGGTCTAGCGAGGGCGAGATCGGGACTTGCATCGATCCGCCAAGTGCTCGAAGGTTCTGCAAATCTTGCAGTAGAGGCGCCGCGACCGTCGCTCTTCGGTGTTGTTGGCGTAGAAGGCGAGCCGTTCACGTTCTCGTGGTGGCACTGGTCGCAGCTGGTCCATATCCCGTTGTTCGACGAGAAGGGTGGCGCAAAGGGCAGCCTCCGAGGTGACCCCCTGTTGCCGGATAAGCGCCTTGCGGGGCCGCCACTCTGGGCCGAGCCCTTGAAGCACGATGTTGACAGAAATCTCCTCTGATATCGAGCTTCCCAACTTCGCGATTTGATCGCGAAGACTCCGACAACGATTAATGTAACTGTTGGCCCTCTCCCCTGGGGTCATTTTAGTCTCCAGTAGCTGTTGGAGCAGCCGGCTCGAAGAAACGGAGTCCTTCGGCTGGTACACGCCGTTCAGATGGTGCCAAGCGTCGAGAGCTGGAGCGGGCGAGGTTTTGTACGAGCGAATGCTCAACTGCTCCGCCGGCGACATGTTGCGCAGAAGTATACCGTACGCCATCAGGGACTCGTTGTAGTACCTCGCCTTGGCGTCGTCAGTGTCCTCAAGCAGGCCCCGTGTAACTCCCGTCAAAGTAGTGGAAAATCTGAGCGTTCTGCAGCAGGAGCTTCAGCTCGAAGCTCCATGTATAGAAGTCTCTGCCGTCAAAACACACACTTGTCTTTATTTTTTGTATGCTGAGGAACCTTGATTGTGCAGAGAGAATTGCCTCTTCACTGGGACAGGGAGTCTTGGGGGTTGAGCCATTTGTGTTGAGGGAGAAAGTGTGCGGGGCGGCGTTCTGGCCCTTTGGGTTCGGTTGAGTAGGTTGCAATGAGGTTCCCGCGTCGCTGTTCTGCAATGTTTGGAGCCCTTGCTCCAGGTTGGTGAGTCGCTGAAGTAATTGTGCGAGGACTTCGGTCCCGATCGTCGTCGTTTCCTCATTGTCGCAGCCAGGTTGGGTTGCACTTCAGCTGTTAGATTTGTCTGACCACCAGATCCTCCGGCCATTCTCACACGGGATCGTGTGCCAGACACCAATTCCGAATGTCGCAGATTTCGGAGATGGCAGTGGGAAGGATTCCCGAGTCGCTCTCATACCATGTTGCGATTCGAAGTTGATCGTAGCCAGGATCTCCTCAGGATGGTTCGCACACTACAGAGTTAGTGGTGGTGGGCCCTTGACCTCAATTGCAGAGTGAATGTAAATGCTTGAGATAATAAAAACATGCAAATACAAAGGCATAAATATGAGTACAGCGGAATTCGAATCGACCTACCTAGCCATGTACTCTAAGGGGTACATTCCTTTATTCAAATTCATTCCCAACCGTGCGACGCCTACAGTTACGAAACTGTTCCCACCAATTTCCTCTTGCCTGTAACTGCCCGATGCCATCTGCTCCGACGGTCCCGATCCACCCTAACCGTCTGACGCTTTGTGTCAACTCTGACCCTTCGCATTCACTTTCAATACTGCGTGCTTCCTTAGCTGCGGTTAGGAGTGCACAGTAATGTTTTCATCCATTGTTATTCGTAACACAGCCTGCATGTTCTACTATCACATATATAGTTTGACATACCGTATTAGTGTGTGGCGGGGATTTTGGGCCTAAAGCCCCATGTACGGGCTCCCCGTGTCTCGTGTACCCTATACATTTTGGTAAGTCCGAATCAGGGTGACTCGGTACACAATACTCATGCTTCAGTGTTACTGGTACACCTAAACACTAATTTGTCAAGGTAGTCCTATACTTTAAACTGAAAAATCAGTGCAAACGTAAAGAAGATACAGAAATTTCAGGGGAAAAGAAAATCACAGCTACAAAATCAGCCTAATCAACGTGTCTTTCGTTGATATCTGAGGGCCTGCTGTTCGCATGTCTGGCTTCCAAAACACCAGTAATACGAATGACCTAAAACTCATCCAACAGCCTGGATAGAAGCGCCCTGGGGGTATAAAAAAACATTGTTTTTTAGGGGGTGGGCTAGAAATTGAGGATTTTTATAAGCGCCGGCGCTTATATACGGTAATAACTTGTATGAAACGCGTCTTTTTTACACCAAACTGTATATCCTGTTGTTGCATTTTGAATCGAGTCGAAACTATACAGGGTGGTGATTCAGAATCTCGCGCAAGTTGGCAAGGAATGATTCCTCCCCCCCTACCCCCCCCCCCCCCCCCCCCCCCCACCCTTTCTCGTAACCCAGGATTCCCGTTGGCCAACTGTCAAAACCTGAATTTGCGCCACAGCTGTACATGTGTTGGCATGAAGTGGGCCACTATTGACAAGAATTACATTTTCGTTCTACACAACGCCAAGAATTTAACTCATTGTAATAACAGCTGAGCAGGGTTTTTAAAAATCTTACACTGATGTCTCGGTGTTAGAATACTAAGGAATAGTAGTACTTAGGGTTTTGGGTGGCAACCAACAAGAGTAGGAAAAGTAGCACTAGAATGGGCAAAGGCTCAAGAAGTACAAACGAGAAATAAGTCAAAGAAGGTGCACCACCTACAAACAATGTACAACAGTTACGACTGTTAATGCTTGTATGCACTGCTATAGTGGATCTTGCATTGCCAAAAAAAAAAAAAAACAATCTACACTACACTAACTACTGCTACAAGCAGTTTATATATAGAATATATGTCTAAATATGTTTTACATATTTTATAACTGCTTGTAGTTGTAGTGTAGTTATTATGCTTTGTAGGTGGTGCACCAATTTCTTTTGCTTTCCTTGTATAAGTCTTGTAACTTTCTAATGCAACTCCTTTTTTTGCCATCCCCTTTTCTTCTTTCAACTACCGTATTCTCCCATATAAAACATCCCCCCGTAATTGTACACCCCCATTTAGCTAATACGGGGTGGGTGTTATATCCGACCCCGTTTGTACTATACCCCCCCTTTTGGGGTGATTTTCTATAACACCCCCCTTTTCTTATAGATTCATATTGTAGTTGTTATCGAGTCCGATTCCTTACGGGACGATATCGCGAGAATTGCTCCCTAACTGAAATTTCGCGTGTACTTTCACTTAGAATCTGCCAAGATTTCCCCCTCCCACAATCTCGCTATCGCCACGCTGACGAATCTTCCGCTGCATGTGGCCCAATAGGTGAAAATCACCTTCTCACATGAGCCACAGATTCGTGACCAAACCAGTCAAAAAGTGTTTGGTACAGTAAGAACGCACCACCGTGCGCGATTCTGGCCTCGACGATTGCATGAACCCTCGCTACGCAATTGGCTTTGTTTTCACCCTATCAAGTGTCAGAACATTATAGCTTATACATTTGTGTAGGCTGTAGTGGGGTAGCCCATAAGGGGAACAACCCAATTAGGGATAGTACTTGTACCCAACTCTTTCATGGTTCAATTATTCCTCATTTCTTCACATGGTATAGAGCAGGTTCCCTAGTGGAACGCTTCCTTGGGCCCACCACTGAAAACTTTTTTTTTCTGACCGGAGCGATAGTCGCTCCTACCCGAGGCGCGCCTTGTGGGCTGCCCTTCTGTCGACCTCTCGTAGAGGCCCCTCTCACGGCCCCTCGTGCCAGCCCTAGCGGCCCCGTCGCTGCCCTTCCAGGCCCCTCGCGGCCCCTACCGGCCCCGTTGCCGCCCCTACGCGGCCCCGTTGCCGCACTTCCAGGCCCCTCGCAGCCCCTAGCGCCCCCGTCGCCGCCCCTACACGGCCCCGCTGCAGCCCTTCCAGGCCCCTCGCGGCCCCTAGCGGCCCCGTTGCCGCCCCTATACGGCCCCGTTGTCGCCCTTCCAGGCCCCTCGCGGCCCCTAGTGGCCCCGTAGCCGCCCCTACGCGGCCTCGGCGCTGCCCCTGGCGGCCCTGTCGCCGCCCCCAGCGGCCCCGTAGCCGCCTCCCTCCTTACGCGGCCCTGTTGCCGCCCCTACGCGGCCCCGTCGCCGCCCTTAGCGGCCTCGTCGCCGCCCATACGCGGCCCCGTCACCGCCCCACGCGGCCCCGTCGCCGCTCCCTTCCCTACGCGGCCCCGTCGCCGCCCCTACGCAGCCCCGACGCCACCCCTACGCGGCCCCGTCGCCGCCCCTAGCGGCCGCGTCGCCGCTCTATTCCCTACGCGGCCCCGTCACCGCCCCTACGCGGTCCAGCGGCCGCCCCTAGCGGCCCCGTCGCCGCCCCTACGCGGCCCAGTCGTCGCCCCACGCGGCCCCGTCGCCGCTCTGCTCCCTACGCGACCCCGTCGCCGCCCCTAGTGGCCCCGTTGCCGCCCCTACCCGGCCCCGTCGTCGCCCCTAGCGAGCAGCCTAGCAGCCGAGCCGCCCCTGGAGCAGACGCAACTGTAGCAGCCACCACTGCAGCAGCCGTCCCTGGGGCAGCAGCCGCTGCAGCAGTCGTCCCTGGAGCAGCCGCCACTGCAGCAGCCGCACCTGGAGCAGCCGCCACTGCAGCAGCCGCCCCTGGAGCAGCCGCCACTGCTGCAGCCGCCCCTGGAGCAGCCACCACTGCACCAATCGCCCCTGGAGTAGCCGCCCCTAGAGCAGCCCCCACTGCTACAGCCGCCCCTAGAGCAGCCGCCACTGCAGCAGCCGCCCCTAGAGCAGCCGCCGCTTCAGCAGCCGCCCCTGGAGTAGCCGCCACTGCAGCAGCCGCACCTGGAGCAGCCGCCACTGCAGCAACCGCCCCTGGAGCAGCCGCCACTTCAGCAGCCACCCCTGGAGCAGCCGCCACTACAGCATCCGTGGAGCCCTCGCTCTATAGTGGTAGTGGCGTCGCCGTTGCCGCCGTCATACGCCTGCCCTTCTTGCCACTGGTGAGAACTGCCCTGCTCATACTGCTGTTACTGCTGCTCTTACTACTGCTGCTCTTTCCACAGCTACTGCTGCTCCTAACGTGGCCAGATGCAGCTCCAGCGTCGCCCGCGTGAGTCCCTCACCCCCCAACAGCTTCCGTGAGTGGTACGCTAGTTGGGGTTGTCGGGGTGGCCGTAGTGGGAGTCGTCCTGGAGTGACTCGTTGGTCAGCTGCCTGTAGTGGACAGGTGCAGCTGTAGCGTCGCCCGCGTGAGTCCCTCACCCCCCAACAGCTTCGTGAGAGGTACGCTAGTTGGTGTTGTCAAGGTGGCCGTAGTGGGAGTCGTCCTGGAGTGAGTGGTTCGGCAGCTACTTGTAGTGACTAGGTGCAGCCTTAGCGTCGTCCGCGGGTGGTACTCTCGCCCCAGCAGCTTCGTGAGTGGTACGCGCAGCGTGACGGGTCACGGGGTACTGCTCGCTGTCCATACGTCATTCGCACTGGTGCTCGGACTGGTCAGCCTAGCGGGACGCTCGGACACGCACCGTCCCACTGCTTCGCCCGTCTGAGCGACGCCTGGCGTACAGAGTTTGGCGACGCAGCTGAGCTCCCCGACTGGGTGGAGCTGCTTCGACTGCGGGTCGATATCTATTCTCTTGACTATGATGCTATCCTCAGTGCCATGTATGCATTGCCAAATAGTGATGAGGGTGACTGCTACCTCTGTGTTCCACCTGACCCGGGCATTAAGGCTGCTGCTCTAGGTGCTGGTGAGGCTGCTGCTCTAGGTGCTAGTGTGTCTGCTGCCACAGGTGCCAGTGCGTCTGCTGCCCCAGGTGCTGGTGAGTCTGCTCTCTCAAGTACCCTGTAGGCTCAGGCCTTCCACACCTTCACCTTTGACTCGGGTGCGTCCCGCTCCTTCTTTCGAGACTGCACCACTCTTACGCCGCTCAGTCGGCCGGTTGCACTCTCCCTTGCAGACCCCTCTGGGGGTTCTATCCTTGCTAGCTTCTCCACTGTCTTACCGTGCCCGGCAGCCCACTCTAGCACCCTGTCAGGTCTCTACCTCCCCTCGTTCTCTACGAACTTGGTGAGTGGAGCGGACCTACAGGATAGGGGGGTTGACCAGTTCACTCCTGCGCGTCGGCGAGTGACCCACTGCACGTGTGCTCGGACAGGCCGACACTTGGCCACGTTCACCTGTCGGCCAGGGTCGAGCCTGTACACCCTTACTACTGAGTCTCCTCCGGCTGCTGAGTCTGCCCAGGTAGCTGTGTCGAGTCAGGTGTTTGCTGCAGCGTCCAGGTCTGGTCCTGAGTCTGCTCCCTGCTCGTGTCGTCTGCTAACCCACCAGACTCTCCTTTGGCACCACCGCCTTGGTCACCCCTCCCTACCTATTCTTCGAGGCATGGCCTACCATGTCCTTGTCGCTGGTCTCCCTCGGTCTCTCCCTCCCCTACCTCAGGGGCCTGGCCCTACCTACGTCCCCTGCGTCGAGGGGCGACAGCGCGCCGCCCCTCACTCCTCCGAGTTTCCTCCGACAGAGGCTCTGCTGCAAACTCTCCACATGGACGTGTGGGGCCCATTCCGCGTCAGTGGGCAGGGGCGCGAGCGGTACTCCCTGTTGGTGGTTGACGACTACTCGCAAGCAAGGGTGACGTCACTGAGGTGTTGATCGACTGGATCTGCGCAGCTCGTCTCCAGCTCAGAGAGAGTTTCGGCTCGGACTTTCCTGTTCTGCGTCTGCACTCAGACAGAGGCGGGGAGTTTTCCTCTGCCCGTCTGGGAGCCTTCTGTCGTGCACAGGGCATCCGCCAGACCTTCACGCTTCCGGCCTCTCCACAGCAAAATGGGATTGCTGAGCGACGCATTGGCATGGTCATGGACGTCGCTCGTACGTCCGTGATGCATGCGGCTGCCCCCCATTTTCTGTGGCCGTTTGCGGTTCAGTACGCTGCGCATCAGCTCAACCTTCAGCCCCGGGTCTCCTTGCCAGAGACCTCCCCCGCCTTGCGGTGGACCGGGAAGGGTGGCGATGCGTCTGCGTTTCGGGTCTCGGGATCTCGAGCGTTTGTCCGCGACTTGTCTACGGACAAGCTGTCCCCCCGTGCTGTTCCCTGCGTCTTCCTTGGCTTCCCCCCTGACGCGCCTGGGTGGCAGTTTTACCACCCCACCTCGCGCCGTGTTCTGTCCTCCTAGGACGTCACCTTTGACGAGTCGGTGCCTTACTACCGTCTCTTCCCCTACCGCACTGCGCCTCTCCCCCCGCCGCCGCTCTTCCTTGCGCCAGGTCCTTCCCCGGTAGACCCCCTCCCCCCTCAAGGTCTTGCCCCGTAAGGTGTGTCCCAGGTAGACGCACTCAAGCCTGTCGAGGTAGCTGTTGACTTTGGTGCTGCTAGAGGTGCTGAGCCTGCGGGTGCAGGGTCTGGGGATGCTGGGTCTAGGGGTGCTGAGACTGGGGGTGCTGAGACTGGGGGTGCTGAGCCTAGGGGTGCTGAGTCTGGGGGTGCTGAGCCTGGGGGTGCTGGGTCTGGGGCTGCGGAGCCTGGGGGTGCGGAGCCTGGAGGTGCGAAGCCTAGGGGTGCCGAGCCTGGGGCCGCTGAATCTGCTCGTGTGGCCGCCGGCGGTGCTTCATCGAGGCAAGAGCCACTCTCTCCACAGGAGCTGCGCGAGTGGTTTGCCCGCCGCTGGAGATGTGCTGCTGAGACTGGGGGTGCTGCTGGGGCTTCTGGAGTTGGTCCTGCTGGAAGTGCTGGCGGTACTAGTGCTGCTGGAGCTGGAGCTGCTGGGGGTGTTGGCGCTGGTGTTTCTACTGGCGCTGGTGCGTCTGGGGGTGCTGCTGAGGCTGCTGGAGCTGACGGTCCTACTTGCGTTGGTGCTGCTGGAGCAGGAGCTGCTGGGGGTGTTGGCGCTGGTGGTGCTGCTGGCGTTGGAGCTTCTGAGGGTGCTGGAGTTGACGCTGGTGGAGCTGGCGGTGCTGCTGCCGCTGGGGGTACTGGTGCCGTTCTTGCTGGTTCTGGAGGCGCTGAGTGGCCGAGGCTGTACTTCGTTCCGCTCATGGAGCAGGTTCTTGGTCTCTCGCCCTCTCCTGGGTCCTCCTTCGTTAGAGTGTCTACAGCCTATCCAGTCGCAGTCACGGTTACAGCCCGCCTCCCCTCTACCTGCTCCTTCTCCCTACACTGGTCCTATTGGAGGTCTTGCTGAGCGTCGTGAGCCTGCGTCTCGTCCTACGTCGCCTGTTCATGCTGCTCGCACTAATCGTCGTGCTGCGCGTCCGCGTCCTCCTGCGGTCCCCGGCACACACCAGATGGCGCTGCGTCCGTCCACTGCTCCTTTGCGTGTCCCTTTGCCGTCTCCTCCAGAGTCCTCTCTTCCTTCTCTTGCTGACCTGGAGTCTGACTCCCTTCGTGCTGCTAGTCCTTCGGTCACGCGCCTTCTTGCTACTATTGTCACTGACCCTTCCTTTGAGTCCACTGCTGCGATTGCCCTAGTTGCTGAGCTTGTTGATATCGCTGCTCGCTGTCGTCTAGACTACGCTTCGAATCTTGTTGCTAAGTCTGAATCTGTCTGTCCTCCATCCGTCGTGGGTGAGTGTGCTCTTAGCACGGACGTCCTTGAGGACAGGCAGGAGGAGTTCCAGTGCTTTGCTTCTGCTTTGCCCCATCTCGTATCCACGCTGATTGCCCCTGAGGGAGACCCGGATGCACCAGACATCCCGACTCTTCGATCGTACGCTGAGGCGATCGAGGGTTCCTACTCCTCTCAGTGGCATTCGGCCATGGACGCAGAGATGGCTTCCTGGAGTCCAAAGGCACCTACGTCGACGAGGTTCCCCCACCTTGGGCGAACATCGTCAGTGGCATGTGGATTTTCAGGGTGAAGCGGCCGCCGGGTTCTCCGCCTGTCTTCAAGGCGCGTTACGTGGCTCGAGGCTTCAGTCAGCAGCAGGGCGTTGACTACTTTCAGACCTTCTCTCCCACCCCGAAGATGACCACTCTTCGGGTGCTGCTGCACATAGCCACTCAGCGCGACTACGAGCTTCACTCGCTTGACTTCAGCACAGCTTTCCTGCAGGGCAGCCTGCACAAGGAGATATGGCTGCGCCGCCCACCTGGCTTCAGTGGGTCGTTGCACTACTTGTGCAGTACATCGGGCATGGGGCTAGTGCTTGGAGGGCGGTGTTCAGTGGTCCTCACAGGTCACGCAGACGCTTCTTGGGCTGACGACCAGGCTACGCAGCGGTCGTCACAGGGTTACACCTTCAGCCTTGGTTCCGGCTCTGTTTCGTGGCGGTCTACCCGCTCGTCTTCTGTTCTCGGCTCTAGCTGTGAGGCTGAGATCTACACGGGGGCCATGGCTGCAAAGGAGCTACGCTGGCTCACCTACTTGCTGACTGACCTAGGAGAGCCGCCTCGTTCTCCTCCAGTTCTCCGCCATGCTGGCCTTGTGTCGGGAGCACAGACTGGAGCACAGAACGAAGCACATTGCTCTTCGCTACTTCCTTGCTCGTGAGCTGCAGCAGCGTGGTCAGCTCCGCCTCACCTACTTGGCCTCTGAGGCCAACATTGCTGATATCTTCACCAAGGCCCTTCCGCCTTGTGATCATCAGCGCTTCTGTACTTTGCTAGGTCTTGTGCCTACTTGGCCTCACTTCTTGATCTTGTTTGTACTCTACTCTTTCTATAACTGCACTTGCTTGTTTACCTTTATATACATGACCTTGCATGTGAACTGGCCTTGTGGCCTTACTCTTGTGCTCGGACTGTGTGGTGACTTTGTGATCCACCCTGAGCTTGCTTTGCTTTGCTTGACTGGTCTTGTGACCACTTGTTCTCCCCCACTTTGCCTATGGGGGTGTGTAAGAACATTATAGGTTATACATTTTTGTAGGCTGTAGTGGGGTAGCCCATAAGGGGTACAACCCTATTAGGGTTAGTACTTGTACCCAACTCTTTCATAGTTCAATCATTCCTCATTTCTTCATATCAAGTGCCAGAATTGCCTACTTGTATTTGCCACGTGGCAGATTCCAGTGGGCGATCACGTTATCCTCGTATACTTAGTTTTGCGGCACTGGTCAACAATCTTGAGGTGGAGTCAGGCCCCTGATTTTGTTTCACATCTTTTCTACTTGATAAAAAATATACCGTATAATAAGACCCAGGTATTATGTAGGATTTTCCTTTGAGGAGACCCCCCCTATTTTTTCCCAGTGGTTTACATAATACCCTAGGGTGTTTTATCCGGGAGAATACGGTAAGTCAATGCTCCTAGGCTAGGGTTTCTCCTAGCCTAGGAAGCTTCTAATTTCAACATGCTATCAGGGCCTATGAAGTCCTGGCCTGTGGGCCAGCCTCTCGCTTCCGCTGTTGTTTTACCGGTCGCGCACCTCGGGGGCGTGGCGATTTTCGTTCTGTCCCGCGCCCGGGTGGCGCATGACGTTTTTTCTGCCCATCGCGGACCCGCCCCTTGCGCCCGCAACGGCGCCCTGAGCCGCCCCGGACCCGCCCCTGGCGCCCGCGACGGTGCCCTGAGCCGCCGCGGACCCGCCCCTGGCTCCCGCGACGGTGCCCTGAGCCGCCGCGGACCCGCCCCTGGCACCCGCGACGGTGCCCTGAGCCGCTGCGGACCCGCCCTTGGCGCCCGCGATGGTGCCCTGAGCCGCCGCGGACCCACCCCTAGCGCCTGTACCTCACCCCGCTCCTGCACTCGCTGCAACCGCCCCTGCCCTACAGCGCGCCGACCCTCTGTAGCCGCTCTGCGGCTTTATCCCCCTCCCCCTCCCCCCCCCGCCCCCCCCCTCTCCTTTGTCTCCCTGCAGCCGTGGAGGGGAGGGTCTAGGGGTGGCGGGTGTGGGGGTGATGGGTGGTGTGTTTCCCTTCCCCTCCTCCTTTCGTTCCCACTGCTGCAGCTGCCGCTGGGGGAGAGGGTGTGAGGGTGTGGGGGAGCCAGGGGAGTGGCATTGGGGTGGCGGGTGTGAGACCAACCAGCCCCCATCCCTCTGAGGTGGGGAGGGGGGGAGGAGAGCAAAGGGGTGGCAGGAGTGCCTGCCCCTTTGCTGCTGTACCTGCTCTGTTACCTTGCCTGCTGTTGCTATTTTCTCTGTATGATGTACCCCCTCAGGGGGCGTAGCTATACTTCTTTCTATAAGCACTTATGGGGGCGTGTCGAAATATGTTTTACGTATTCTATAACTGCTTGTAGTTGTAGTGTAGTTATTATGCTTTGTAGGTGGTGCACCAATTGCTTTCCTTGTATAAGTCTTGTAACTTTCTAATGCAACTCCTTTTTTCGCCATCCCTTTTTCTTCTTGCAACTAAACTAAGTCAATGCTCCTAGGCTAGGGTTTCTCCTAGCCTAGCAAGCTTCTAATTTCAACAATATATTTCAACACTCAGGGTTAAAATTTCAAACCTAGCCTAAACCCTGATGCAAAAGATTTTCCTAAGGGGTCACACTGATAATCAAGTTTTTGCAAAGGTTCAGCACTGATCATGAGGGTTGCTCAAAACCAAAAATTAGCCCTGTTCCCTACCAACACACTCAGTCAGAATGAGTCAACTTGCGCCCCTGACACGTCATTCTTGTTGGGCTGAAACGCCCTTAGGATCTTTTTAGTAGAGTTAAAGTCTTGAGTAAAGCGGTTACATCAACCTCCGAGGGTTGACTCGCTGGTGCTTCGATTTGCGCTGCTTCGCTTGTGTCTTGATGTTTCGACACGACATAAGCGCTTAAGGCTATTTGTTCCCAACACTCCCCTTCGCTTCTGGAGTGTCGCTGATGGTGACGTGGCTTTGTCCAGTCAGCAGCATGCAGTACTCGAACTTCTGTTTTCCAAGCTTCTTGGTCAAGTAGTCAGCTGCCATCTCGGACGTGGGGCAGTAGGATAGTTCGAGTTTCCCTTTCTCGATCTCGTCCTTCACGAAGAAATATCGCAGAGCGATATGCTTTGTTCTATTCGCGAATCCGCTTTTGTTGGCGATGCGAATCGCAGATTGGTTGTCGCAGAACAGGGTGAAGTTGGGTAACTCGGCTAAATTCGCTTCTTCCAGCAGTTCGCGAAGATAGAGTCCTTCCTTGGTGGCTGAGCAGAGTGCGATATAATCTGCTTCAGCTGAAGAGAGGGCGATTAGTTCCTGCTTGCTTGATTGCCAGGAGATAGGTCCGATAGGTTCGAGGCGGTAGATGTAGCCAGTGCGGGAGCGCCTGTTGTCTGAATCGCCGGCGTGATCGCCATCGACGTAGCCGATTAGTTTCGTCGATGTAGTTGTATTCTTGTAGTATGTCAGACCGATCGTTGGGGTGCTTACGAAGTAGTGGAGTGCGCGGTCTAGCTCCGCCAGGTGTTCTGTTTCGGGTTTCTTGAGGTAAGTAGCGAGTTGACTTGCGGAGTAGGACAGATCTGGGCGGCAGGTGACGGCTGCAAAGAGAAGACAGCCCAGCTTTCTCTGGTAGTCACGTATTCCGGCGGTTTTGAGTAGAGCGGGACTTCCCTTGTCGTTCCCTGCCGTGTAGCGGTATGGCGTGGAGATAGTAGTAGGTGTGAGCGCGAAGCGTTTGGCGATAGTGTCGGCATATTTTTCGGCGCTGAGATAGATCGCATTCTCTTCTTCACGGATGTTGAGTCCGAGGTACTGAGTGACGGTAGAGGAGACCGTGAGTGTGAGGTCCCTCTTTAGCTCCCCTTCGAACCAGGTGGTGACGTCGTCAGTGGAGCCAATGTATAGCAAATCGTCGACGTAGACGATCAGCAAGATATAGTCGGCGTTTTTGGTGAATCGATACATTCCTTGGTCGTGAGGCAGTTGGCGGAATCCGATGCGAGTGAGACGGGTGTGTAGATGTTGTTGCCACAGCCGCGGGGCTTGTTTGATTCCGTAGAGCGATTTTAGTAACTGACAGACTTGGTTAGGTTCCCCGTGGGTACCATGTGGAAGTTCTACGAAGATTTCGGCGTCGACGGGTGCGTAGAGGAAGGCGTTAGCGACGTTGATTTGCCGTAGTTTTCTTTTCTTCATGGCGGCGATCGCGAGGAGGATTCGGAGTGAAGTGTGTCGGCTAACCGGGGTGAATGTGTCGGTGAAGTCCCGTCCGTGTTCCTAATCGAATCCACGCACGACCCAGCGTGCTTTGAACTTCTCGATTGTGCCGTCTGCCTTCGTTTTGATGCAGAAGACCCATTTCCCGATGAGGATGGTCTTGTTCCTTGCCACGCTAACGAGAACGACTTTCTAGGTGTTACGTTCCTCCAGTGCCTTTAACTCTCTGTCCATGGCTTCACGCCATTTTTCCCTGTGTTCCCCCCCCAAAGCCTGCTGAACCGTCGCAGGCTCTTTAGGAAGAGCGTTGCCGTGGACTGCGGTGACGAGGCCGAGAATCTGCAGTCCAGTCTGTGAGTAGCGGGGGAGTGTTGTATCCTCGGGATAAGCTGCTTCATCTCCCGCTTCTGGGTCGCGTATGAAATTCGGCCCTATTCTTTCTGCTTCGTTGGTGTTGACTGTCGCAGGTGTTACGTAACCATTGTCGGCGAAGTGGTAGAAGACTTCGGTGTTGGCGCTTTCGCGAGGATTTTCTTCGTCCATGCGGACGTTGACGGAGCAGAACGGGAGAGGTCCGGCTTCTTCTGACGCGTTGTCAACATTCTGCTCGTCCCAGTCTGCTTCGTCTGCTGCTGAGGCGAAGGCTCGGTCACCACGAAAGCCACCTGTGGGGTCCTGATTGTGACACAAGTGAACAGGAATGAAATGACTAAGGAAAGATTGGGTACAAATACAACCCTAGAAACCCTGTACCCCATATGTGCTACCCCACTATAGCCTACAGCAACTATGTCATATAAATCTGACACACCCCCATAGGCAAAGTGGGGGAGAACAAGGGGTCACAAGACCAGTCAAGTAAAGCAAAGCAGAGCAAGCTCAGGGTGGATCACAACGTCACCACACAGTCCGAGCACAAGAGCAGGGCCAGAGGCCAGTTCACATGCAGGAGTACAGACATATATATATAAAACTAGACAAGCAAGAGCAGGTATATATATGTCACAGTACAAGTAAAGTCAAGAGGAGAGCAAGTGAGGCAAGACAGGCACAAGACCCAGCTGGGTGCAGAGGCGCTGATGGTCACAAGGCGCGAGTGCATTGGTGAACACATCAGCAGTGTTGGCCTCAAAGGCCACGTACGCAAGCCGCAACTGTCCACGCTGCTGCAGCTCACGAGCAAGGAAGTAGCGAAGAGCAATGTGCTTCCTTCTGTGCTCCAGACGCTGCTCTCGACACAAGGCCAGCATGGCCTTGTTGTCTACGTACAGCACTGGAGGAGAACGAGGCGGCTCTCCAAGGTCAGTCAGCAGGTAGGTGAGCCAGCGAAGCTCCTGTGCAGCCATGGCCCCAGCGTAGATCTCAGCCTCACAACTGGAGCTGAGAACCGAAGACGAGCGAGTAGCCCGCCACGAAACAGAGCCGGAACCAAGACTGAAGGTGTAACCCTGTGACGACCGCTGCGTAGCCTGGTCGTCAGCCCAAGAAGCGTCCGCGTGCCCTGTAAGGACCACTGGACTCCGCCCTCCAAGCACTAGCCCCATGCCCGACGTACTGCACAGGTAGCGCAACACCCTCTTCGCTGCATGTGCTCTGGTCGGTGTCTCCCAGGAGCAACATAGTGTGCAAGAATGCTCAGAGGGTATGCAAGGTCAGGTCGTGTGCAGGTCATCAGGTACATGAGGCAGCCAACAAGCTCTGGGTACGGGCCACTCGACTCTACGGACTCATCCGAAGGCAGAGCTGAGAGCGAGTGGCGAGTAGACAGAGGAGTGACCTGAGGCGAGGAGTACGTGAAGCCGAAGCGCTGAAGGACCTGCTGCACCATGTGTGAAGAGTCAAGGTAATGGTGTGGCGTGCTCTGTCCCGAGTGATCTGCAAGCCAAGGTAGCTGCGCAGTTCACCCAGGTCTGTGCACGTGTGTCTCTTCAGCAGCTCGGACTTCACGTAGGCGAGTCCAGCAGTGTCCGCTGTGGCAAAGACCAAGTCGTCGACGTACACGAGGATGTAGAACGGCGGCAGAGAAGTGTCGGTGCGCAGAAACAGCGACGGGTCAGCAGTAGAAGGAGCAAACCCAAGAGCCGCAAGCGTAGTCCTCAGTGTGTCGTGCCACTCACGCGGTGCCTGGCGGAGACCGTAGACTGGCCGACGGAGGCTCCACTGGGTGCCAGGAGGGAAAGTCCCAGTGAAGCCAGGTGGACGGCGCAGCCAGATCTCCTCGTGCAGGCTACCCTGCAGGAACGCAGTGCTGAAGTCGAGAGAGTGAAGCTCGTAGTCGCGCTGAGCGGCTATGTGCAGCAGCACCCGAAGAGTGGTCATCTTCGGGGTGGGAGAGAAGGTCTGAAAGTAGTCAACTCCCTGCCGCTGACTGAAGCCACGAGCAACGTACCGCGCCTTGAAGACAGGTGGAGAGCCCGGCGGCCGCTTCACCCTGAAGATCCACATGCCACTGACGATGTTCGCCCCAGGAGGGGGAACAGCGTCAACGTAGGTGCCTGTGGACTTCCAGGAAGCCATCTCTGCATCCATAGCTGCCTGCCACTGAGACGAGTAGGGACCCTCTACGGCCTCCGCATAAGAGCGCGGAGTCGGGATGTCTAGTGCATCCGGGTCTCCCTCAGGAGCAAGCAATACAGACGCGAAATGAGGTGAAGCAGCCGCCAGACACTGTAACTCCTCCTGCCTGTCCTCTAGGACGTCCGTGCCAAGAGCACAGTCACCCCCGACAGACAGAGGACAGTCAGACGCTGACTCAGCAACAAGACTAGCAGCGTAGTCTAGACGACACCGAGCAGCAAAGTCGACGAGCTCAGCGACAAGGGCAGACGCAGCAGTGGACTCAAACGAGGGGTCAGTGACCACAGTAGCAAGGAGACGCGTGACAGTAGGACTGGCAGCACGAAGAGAGTCCGACGCAGGGTCGGCAAGCGCAGGAAGAGAGGACTCAGGAGGAGAAGGCAAAGGGGCACGCAGAGGAGCAGTGGACGGACGCAGAGACATCCGGTGCGTGCTAGGGACAGGAGGAGGACGCTGACGCGAACCGCGACCACTAGTGCGAGCAGCACGAACAGGCGACGCAGGACGACACGCAGGCTCACGACGCTCAGCAAGACCTCCAGTAGGACCAGTGTAAGGAGAGGGAGCAGGCAGTGGAGAGGAAGGCTCCAACAGGGACTGCGACTGGACAGGCTGTGGACACTCTACCGGAGGAGAAAGACCAAGAACCTGCTGTAGGAGCGGAACGAAGTACGGCCGAGGCCGCGCGGCAACTCAAGACTCAGCAGGGACAGCACCAACACCCTCAGCGACAGCACCAGCGCCACCAACACCTCCAGCGGCAGGACCTCCAGCAGCACCAGTAGTAGAACCACCGCCGGGACAGACAGCAGTAGTCTCAGCACCAACACTCTCACGAGCTCCTGCTCCAGGAGTACCCGCAGACCCAGCAGCTACGGGACCGGCACCACCAGCACCCTCGACTGTCGAAGAAGCTCCAGCTCCAGCAGCACGCCTCCAGCGGCGAGCAAACCACTCGCGCAGCTCCTGTGGAGAGAGGGGCTCCCGGCGAGACGCAGCAGCAGGAGAAACCCCAGGCTCAACAGCTCCAGACGTAGCACCCCCAGGCTCAATAACTCCAGACTCAGTACCCCCAGGCTCAGCAGCTCCCGACCCAGCACCCCCAGACCCAGCACCCCCTAGCTCAGCAGCTCCAGGCACCGTACCCCCCAGCTCAGCACCCCCAGGCTCAGCACCCTCCGCAGTAGCACTCCCAGGCCCAGCACCCCCAGGCTCAGCACCCCCAGTAGCAGCACCTCCAGGCTCGGCACCCCCGCGCACAGCACCCCCAGAGTCAGCACCCCCAGGCTCAGCACCCGCAGCAGCACCAGAGTCACCAGTAACCTCGACCGTGTCAACTACGTCTACCAGGGACACACCTGAGGGGGCAGGAACCTGAGGGGGGAGGGGGTCTACCGGGGGGGGAACTGGCACAAGGAAGTCCGGCGGAGGGGGGAGGGAAGGAGTGCGGTAGGGGAAGAGGCGGTAGAAGGGGACTGACTCGTCGAACGTGACGTCCTGGGAGGACAGAACACTACGAGAGGAGGGGTGGTAAAACTGCCACCCGGGAGCGTCCGTGGGGAAGCCAAGGAAGACACAGGGAGCAGCACGAGGGGACAGCTTGTCCGCAGACAAGTCGCGGACAAACGCCCGAGATCCCCAGACACGGAACGCCGACGCATCGCCAACCTTCCCCGTCCACAGCAAAGCTGGGGAGGTCTCCGGTCGGGAGACTCTGGGCTGAAGGTTGATCTGATGCGCGGCGTACCGAACCGCAAACGGCCACAGAAAATGGGGGGCAGCCGCATGCACCATGGACGTACGGGCGACGTCCATGACAATGCCGATACGGCGCTCAGCAATCCCATTCTGCTGTGGAGATTCCGGAAGCGTGAAGGTCTGGCGGATGCCTCGTGCCCGACAGTAGGCTCGCAGAAGGCCGGAGGAGAACTCTCCGCCTCTGTCCGAATGCAGACGCAGAACAGGAAAGTCCGAGCCGAAGCTCCGCCTGAGCTGGAGACGAGCTGCGTGGATCCAGTCGATCAACACCTCAGTGACCTCACCCTTGCTGCGCAAGGGGAAGACTGTGGTGTAACGCGAGTAGTCGTCAACCACCAGCAGGAAGTAGCGCTCGTGACCCAGTCCACGGACGCGGGATGGGCCCCACACGTCCATGTGAAGCGTCTGCATCGGGGCCTCCGTCGGAGGGAACGGGGAGGAGTGAGGGGTAGCCCGAAGGCGACCCTCGACACAGGGGACACAGGGAGGGCCAGGCCCCGGAGGGAGGGGAGGGAGGGACCGGGGAAGGCCAGAGACAAGAAGGCGAGAGGCCATGCCCCGGAGACGAGGCAGGGAGGGGTGACCCATCCTGTGGTGCCACAGGAGGGTCTTGTGGGACAGGAGGCGACACGAGCAGGGGGCAGACTCAGGACCAGACCTGGACGCTGCAGCAAACACCTGACCCGACGCAGGTACCTGACCAGACGCAGGAGAAGGAGACGGAACAGTGAGTGTGTACAGGCTCGACCCTGGACCACGTGTGAATGTGGTCAGGTGTCGACTCGTGTCCGCGTCCGTGCAGTGGGTGACTCGTCGGCGCGCAGGGGTGAACTGGTCAACCCCTGCATCCTGTAGGTCAGCACCCGCCACCAAGTTTGTAGAGAACGAGGGGAGGTAGAGACCGGACAGGGCGCCAGACGGGACCGCAGGGCACGGCAGGACAGTGGAGTAGCGAGCCAGAACAGGACCCCCAGAGGGGTCTGCCAAGGAGACCGCCACTGGCCGACTAAGCGGCGTGAGTGTGGTGCGGTCTCGAAAGAAGGAGCGAGACGCCCCGCAGTCAAGAGTGAAAGTGAGAGAGGGTGAAGTCAACACAGTACCTGAGAGAGCAGACTCACCAGCACTTGAGGACTCAGACTCACTGGCACCTAGAGCAACAGCCTCACCAGCACCTGGAGCAGCAGCCTCAACAGCACCTAGAGCCGCAGTACCAATGCCCGGGTCGGGCGGGAAACACCGGTAACAGTCACTCTCCTCACTAATAGTCACAGCATACATAGCAGCAAGAATAGCATCAAAGTCAAGATCAAAGATAGCTACTCCAGCCCTAGACAGCTGGTCCCAGCGAGGGATCTCAGAGGCGTCAGGAAACTGGCGACGCCAAGCTTCAGTCAGGCGGCCGAAGCAACGCTGGGCGGAGTGTGGACCACCACACTGCTCACCCGCACGGTCGCCAGTGCGCAGGACGTAAGTGCACGGACCAGTACCCCCACCCCGCTGACGCGCAGAGTACCACTCACGGAGCTGTTGCGGGGAGAGGGTCTCCTGACCACGCTGCTGCTGCTGGCGCTGACCACCACCGGAGCCACTCCTCCTCGGCGCGCCACGACCTCCGCCGCCTCCTCCGCCGCCGCCGCCACCACCTCCACCGCCACCGCCACTCCCACCGTCGCCGCCGCCACCGCCGCCTCCGCCTCCACCCCCACTACCACCGCCGCTGCCGCCCCCGCCTCCACTGCCTCTGCCGACACCTCCACTCCCGCCACTACTCCTGCTACCACCCTCACCTCCGCCGCTGCCTCTACCTCCGCCTCCACCGCCCCCGCCGCCTCCACCACCGCCCCTGCCCCCCTTGCTCTTGCTAGAGCGACGTCTCCCGCTGGGGGCAGACGCCGCTCCGACCGACTCAAAACCAACCAGGTCGGCCGTAGCAGCAGAGGCGACAGAGGGCAGGAGGGGGGAGGGGGAACACCCCTCAAAGATGGGGGTGCGCGGGTCACCACGAGAGGCCCCTACAGCGAGAATGCTCTTCTCGGCTGCGAGGAGGGACTTCTCGAGGATCTCGACAGTGAGAGTGGTGGGGCAGACTGCGAGTAGGTCGTCCCTGACTCCGCGAAGGGAGTCAGGGAGGCGGGTGACAATGTAGTAGAGAGTGAAGTACTGGGGGGGGGGGGTTCTTGGCGCAGAACTCAGCAGGAAGTGCAGCGCGGAAGCGAGCGTAACTAGTGCGCAGGTGGGTAATGAGGTCGGCGACTGTGGCAAAAGCAGCAAGGTCGGGAAAGAGGTACGGTAGCATGAGGCGGCTCAGTGCAGCAGTGGCAGGTGTGGATTAGCGTGCGATAACGGCGTCGTACAAGGTCTTAGCATTCTTGTACGACCCAAAGTGCGCATGCTCAGCGGGAGGGAGGTGGCGACGCACAGCAAGACGTGCAGCAGCATCGCGTGTGGCCCACTGTGAGCGAACAGTGGCATCCTCAGTAGCAGCAGGGGCGGGAGAGGCACCAGAAGTGAGATCAAAGAGAGAGAGTCCGTCAGCTCTGTCGCACTGTAAGAAAAGCTGTAGGTCGTCTACCCACACGTCAAAGTTAATGGCTCTGCCCTCAGCGTCAAAGGCGAGGACACTGGGGGTAGCCATGACAGGAGTAGAGAGAGGGCAGTGCGCAGAGTAAAGCTCAGTGCTCACCAGACAGGGCAGTGCAGGGAGGGCTCGGGCGGCTCGGGCGGCTCGACAGCTGGGCGGCTCGGGCGACTCGGCGGCTCGGGCGGCTCGGGCGGCACTGCAGCTGGGGCGGCTCGGCTGCTGGGGCGGCTCGGCTGTTGGGGCGGCTCGGCTGCTGGGGCGGCTCGGCTGCGGGGACGGCTCGGCTGCAGGGGCGGCTCGGCGGCTGGGGCGGCTCGGCTGCTGGGGCGGCTCTGCTGCTGGAGAGCTCGGCCGGGAGATGCAGGGGCGGGGCCGTCAGGTGCAGCGGCGGGCCGGCAGGTGCAGCGGCGGGTCGACCGGTGCAGCGGCGAGCCGGCAGGTGCAGCGGCGGGGCCGTAGGATGCAGCGGCGGGCAGGTAGGTGCAGCGGCGGGGCCGTCAGGTGAAGCGGCGGGCCGCTGGGTGCAGCGGCGGGCCGTAGGGTGCAGCGGGGGGCCGGCAGGTGAAGCGGCGGGCCGCTGGGTGCAGCGGCGGGCCGTAGGGTGCAGCGGCGGGCCGGCAGGCGCAGCGGCGGGGCCGTCAGGTGAGGCGGCGGGCCGTAGGGTGCAGCGGCGGGCCGTAGGGTGCAGCGGCGGGCCGGCAGGTGCAGCGGCGGGGCCGTCAGGTGCAGCGGCGGGCCGGCAGGGCCGCGTCAGAGCCGGCGGGGGGGCCGCGTCAGTGGAGGCGGCGGGGCCGCGTCAAGCAGGCGGCGGGGCCGCGACGAAGCGGGCGGCAGGGCCGCGTCAGAGCCTGCGGCGGGGCCGCGTCAGTGGAGGCCGCGGGGCCGCGTCAGTGGAGGCGGCGGGGCCGCGTCAGTGGAGGCGGCGGGGCCGCGTCAAGGAGGCGGCGGGGCCGCGATCAGGAGGGGCAGCGGGGCCGCGAGGGAAATGGCGACCCGAGGGGTCGCTAAAAAAAATGCGCGCCTCGGGGCGCGCTTCGGTGGGCCCTAAAAAAAACGGTCCTTAGGAAGGACCCGCTCTATACCATGTGAAACAAGTGAACAGGAATGAAATGACTAAGGAAAGATTGGGTACAAATACAACCCTAGAAACCCTGTACCCCATATGTGCTACCCCACTATAGCCTACAGCAACTATGTCATATAAATCTGACACTGATTTTCGTGCAAGTTGGCGAGGAACGTTTGAAGCGTGAGTCGTTCGTAGAAGATCACGTCACGTGCTGCTACTGTTTCCTTGGAGTGGACGTCGAAGATTTTCCATGCGTTGTAGTTCTTTTCGATGCCGAGGTGTAGTCCCCACTGTGCGCGTTGTGAAAATCTTCCCGCGCGTGCCTCTGGGGATCGGTACTGTACCATGCACCCGAAAACTCTTAACATTTTTGTGCTGCCCTGTTTCCCTGTCCACAGCAGATGCGGTGATGCGTTGTTCGGAAGTGAGGACGACGACATCAAGTTGTGCAGCATGACAGCATGGTCCATTGCTGCAGGCCACTGGTGGTTGGGTAGCCGCATGCCACGTAGCAGTTTGCGCATGCTGTTCTGCAGAGTCCTGTTCATTCTTTCTGCGACACCTTGCTGCTGATGGGCGTAGGGAAGGGAGAGGAGTTGCTTGATTCCTCTTTCCGCCAGCTACTGCTTGAATCGCTGAGAGGTGTATTCTCCTCCTCCGTCTGACTGGAAGCTTTTCAGCTATGCTTCTGACTCTCTCTCTGCTACTGGTAGCCAGGCGGCGAACGCTGCGAGTGCCATGTCGCGGCTGGGTAGGTTTAGATGCCAGACGTATCGAGTGGCGGCGTCGATGAAGGTGATCGTGTAGTTGTAGGTAACTTGTCATGGTTCTCGATTGAAGAGAATATCGCTGTACACCTTCTCGCGTGGTGCGTACGCGGGTGCGCTCGGGTTGTGATGAGGAGTGAACGGTCGATGTGGTAAGTCGGCTTCGGGGCACGTAAGGCAAGTTCCTTGTGCCCGTTGAAGTTCTCTGCCGTCCGGTAGTAGTAATGAGTCCTTGTCTAGGACTCCTGCTCTTATTGTATTATTTAACACGGTGTTGCTTGGATGTCCCATGCGTGCGTGCCATATGTCTTCGGAGGCGCGGTGTCCGGGTGAGCGTCGATATGCGTCGGAGTTGGAGTAGAAGCTGGCGACGAGGTTTGCGTTTCTGTGGACTTCTCGTTGAGTTGGGTTCAGCTGCTGTGCGGGTGTTGGTGGTGCTTCGTCAACTGGTGTTGCTGCTGCTGACGATGGTTCTGCTGTTGCGGATGGTGTTTCTGCTGCTGCCGATGTTGTCTCTGCTGCTGTCGATGTTGTCTCTGCTGCTGCCGATGTTGTCTCTGCTGCTGCCGATGTTGTCTCTGCTGCTGCCGATGTTGTCTCTGCTGCTGCCGATGTTGTCTCTGCTGCTGGCGAATGTTGAATTGTTGCTAATGCGCGTGTTCGTTCTGCTTCAGGGATGGTGTGCGAGTACCAGAAGCCTTCCGGGCTGAAGTCTGGATCAAGATCTGGAGGGTGCGTCCAGTCGGCGAAGTTCACGATGGCGTCGCTGTCTGCGGTGCCCAGGTCTGGGACGAAGTCGAGGACGAAGACGTTGTTCTTCAGAACTGCCTTTCCGATGTAGAGGCCGCCCTTCCCGTGGTATAGTTTAAACTCCTGGGTGGTGCTGTCGGCTTCCAGGTGAATACCTTTCGCCATCAACTGACTGACGCTCAGTAAGTTGTAGTTGAGTCCCTCCGCGATTAGGACTTTTGACATATGCAGTATGACATTTGTCTCTCGTGACTGAAGTTGTACTACTCCTTGTCGTCGTGTGCGCAGGTTCTGGTTGTTGGCGACTGTGATGACGACCTCTCGTTGAAGTCGGTGTTCGCGTTGGACGAAGCGTCCCGAAGAGCACATGTGCTGTCCGCAGCAACTGTTCAAGAACCATGTGTCTTTCCCGGACGGTTCGCTTTGAGCAATGGCGGCGTACGTCGGGTTCGGTTGAAGTGACTCGCGGCGAGGCGTGCTGTTGTCGAGTTGTTCTTCTGGTGAGTAGTATGGTGGTGACTCGGTTGTGCAGGAATCTGTTATCTTTACCATGCAGTTGACGATGTTTCTTGCTTTTTGTGCAGGTTGTCCTGTTGGAGTCGTTGAAGCTTGGACTGAAGTTGTCGGGGTTGCTTGCGTTGAAGTGACTTGGCTGCTTGAAGGTCGAAGTTGTCGCTGTGGTGTTGTCGATTGCTGACGATACGGGCAGTGCGTACGAGGATGCCCTGAAGTCTTGCAGATGTGGCAAAACGGAGGTACTGGCTTCAGTTGTTGTTGCTGTCGACTGTTGTTGTTGTTGTAGCGTCGCTGGGTGTGAAACGCGAACTCTGGTACTGACGTTTTCTTCTTATGTCGTTCTTCTTGCACGTCCATGTCCTGCAGCTCGGCATGGATTTCGGCGCAGAGTGCTGCTTCGGAGATTCTCCCGTGTGCTCGTAGTATGGCGCGAGTGGAGCGCCAGTGAGGGCCAAGACCGCCGATGACGACCGTGACGAAGGCGTCTTCTGAAATCGATCCTCCACATCGAAGAAGCTTGTCGCGCAGCTCGCGGCAGCGACTGATATACGCCATTCCCTTCTCGCCTGGTTTCATTTCGATTGTTGTCAGCTGCGCCATTAACCGACTTTGGTTTACGCTGTCTGTTGCTTGATACAGGCTCTTCAAGTGGTTGTATGCGAGCTCCGCGGAGTTGCCGTAACCTCGGTAAGTCCTTATGTTCTGCTGTTGAGTCGGGGTGATGTTCCTCAGTAGTATTGTGTACGCCATCATCGATTGATAGGTGTACTGCTGCTTCTCATACTGTGTGTCGTTTGTTGGATATGGCAGGGACCCGTCGAAGAAGCCAAGTATCTGCGCTCCTTCCATCATCAGCTCGAATTCGAACGACCAGGTAAAGAAGTCCTTCCCGTCGAAGGGCTTTGTCGTTTGTAATTTTAGAACATGCGCGAACTGCGACTGAACTTGTAATGCGTGTTAAAATGAGAACGAGGATGCATCAACTATGAATGAAGTGGGTACATATAGGAAACCCTAAATGGGTTGTACCCCCTATGGGATACCCCACTATAGCCTACACAACAGCATAAGCTATAATGTTCTGACACACCCCCATAGGCAAAGTGGGGGAGAACAAGGGGTCACAAGACCAGTAAAGGAAAGCAAAGCAAAGCAAGCTCAGGGTGGATCACAAAGTCACCACACAATCTGAGCACAAGGTCAAGGCCACAAGGCCAGTTCACAAGCAAGAGTACACACATATATATAAAGCTAGACAAGCAAGAGCAGGTATACATATATGTGAGAGTACAAGCAAGGTCAAGAGGTGAGCAAGTGAGGCAAGACGGGCACAAGACCCAGCTGAGTGCAGAAGCGCTGATGATCACAAGGCGCAAATGCCTTGGTGAAGACATCAGCAGTGTTGGCCGCAGAGGCCACGTACGCAAGCCGCAACTGTCCACGCTGCTGTAGCTCACGAGCAAGGAAGTAGCGGAGAGCAATGTGCTTCGTTCTGTGCTCCAGACGCTGCTCTCGACACAAGGCCAGCAAGGCCTTGTTGTCTACGTACAGGACTGGAGGAGAACGAGGCGGCTCTCCAAGGTTGGTCAGCAGGTAGGTGCAGCCATGGCCCTGGCGTAGATCTCAGCCTCACAACTGGAGCCGAGAACAGAAGACGAGCGAGTAGCCCACCACGAAATAGAGCCGGAACCAAGGCTGAAGGTGTAACCCTGTGACGACCGCTGCGTAGCCTGGTCATCAGCCCAAGAAGCGTCCGTGTGCCCAGTAAGGACCACTGGACTCCGCCCTCCAAGCACTAGCCCCATGCCCGACGTACTGCACAAGTAGCGCAACACCCTCTTCGCTGCAGCCATGTGCTCTGGTCGGTGTCTCCCAGGAGCAACATAGCGTGCGAGAATGCTAAGAGGGTATGCAAGGTCAGGACGTGTGCAGGTCATCAGGTACATGAGGCAGCCAACAAGCTCTGGGTACGGGCCACTCGACTCTACGGACTCATCCGAAGGCAGAGCTGAGAGCGAGTGGCGAGTAGGCAGAGGAGTGGCCTGAGGCGAGGAGTACGTGAAGCCGAAGCGCTGAAGGACCTGCTGCACCATGTGTGACTGAGTCAGGGTAATGGTGCGGCGTGCTCTGTCCCGGGTGATCTGCAAGCCAAGGTAGCTGCGCAGTTCACCCAGGTCTGTGCACGTGTGTCTCTTCTGCAGCTCGGACTTCACGTAGGCGAGTCCAGCAGTGTCAGCTGTGGCGAAGACCAAGTCGTCGACGTACACGAGGATGTAGAACGGCGGCAGAGAGGTGTCGGTGCGCAGAAACAGCGACGGGTCAGCAGTAGAAGGAGCAAACCCAAGAGCCGCAAGCGTAGTCCTCAGTGTGTCGTGCCACTCACGTGGCGCTTGGCGAAGACCGTAGACTGGACGCCGGAAACTCCACTGGGTACCAGGAGGGAAAGACCCAATGAAGCCAGGTGGGCGACGCAGCCAGATCTCCTCGTGCAGGCTGCCCTGCAAGAAAGCTGTGCTGAAGTCGAGAGAGTGCAGCTCGTAGTCACGGTGAGCAGCAACGTGCAGCAGTACCCGAAGAGTGGTCATCTTCGGGGTGGGGGAGAAGGTCTGAAAGTAGTCAACTCCCTGCCGCTGACTGAAGCCACGAGCCACGTAACGCGCCTTGAAGACAGGCGGAGAACCCGGCGGCCGCTTCACCCTGAAGATCCACATGCCACTGACGATGTTCGCCCCAGGAGGGGGGACAGCGTCAACGTAGGTGCCTGTGGACTTCCAGGAAGCCATCTCTGCATCCATAGCTGCCTGCCACTGAGAGGAGTAGGGACCCTCTATCGCCTCCGCGTAAGAGCGCGGAGTCGGGATGTCAAGTGCATCCGGGTCTCCCTCAGGGGTAAGCAGTACGGACACGAGATGAGGTGAAGCAGCAGCCAGACACTGGAACTCCTCCTGCCTGTCCTCAAGGACGTCCGTGCCAAGGGCACATTCACCCCCGACGGACGGAGGACAGACAGACTCAGACTCAGCAACAAGACTCGCAGCGTAGTCTAAGCGACAGCGAGCAGCAAAGTCGACGAGCTCAGCAACTAGAGCAGACGCAGCAGTAGACTCAAAAGAAGGGTCAGTGACGACAGTAGCAAGGAGACGCGTGACAGTAGGACTGGCAGCACGAAGAGAGTCCAACTCCGGGTCGGGAAGAGCAGGAAGAGAGGACTCAGGAGGAGAAGGCAAAGGGGCACGCAGAGGAGCAGTAGACGGACGCAGAGTCATCCGGTGCGTACCAGGGACAGGAGGAGGACGCTCACGCGAACTACGACCACTAGCGCGAGCAGGACGGATAGGCGACGTAGGGCGAGAGGCAGGCTCACGACGCTCAGCAAGACCTCCAGTAGGGCCAGTGTAGGGAGAAGGAGCAGGCAAAGGGGAGGTAGGCTGCAGCTGAAACTGTGGCTGGACAGGCTGCGGACACTCTAAGGGAGGAGGAGGACTAGCAGAAGTTGGAAGACCAAGAACCTGCTGCAGGAGTGGAACGAAGTACGGTCGAGGCCGCGTGGCGACGCCAGAAGCAGCAGGGACAGCACCAGTACCCTCAGTAGGAGCACCCGCTCCAGCAGCACCTCCAGCAGCTCCTGAACCTCCAGCAGCACTAGGAGAACCTCCAGAAGGACCGCCAGCGGCAGTATCAGCGCCAACACCCGCAGCAGCACCAGCTCAAGTCGAACCCGCAGGCCCAGCAGCTCCAGTACTACCAGTACGAGCACCTCCGGGACCCGCGACCGCAGCACCCTCAGCAGCCGAAGAACCTCCAGCACCAGCAGCACGACGCCAGCGCCGGGCAAACCACTCGCGCAGCTCCTGTGGAGAGAGTGGCTCCCGGCGAGACAAAGCACCCGGAGAACCTCCAGGTGGAGCACCTCACACGCAGTACCCCCAGGCGTAGCACCCCCAGGCTCAGCACCCCCCGGCTCAGTAAGCCCAGGCTCAACACCCCCAGGCTCAGCATCCCCAGACGTAGTACCCCCAGGCTCAACACCCCCAGACGCAGCACCCCCAGGCCCCGCACCCCCAGGTCCAGCAGCCCCAGGCTCAACACCCCTAGCGGCAGCACCCTCAGCAGCACCAGAGTCACCAGTGACCTCGACAGGCTCGACTGCATCTACCTGGGACAGACCTGAAGGGGCAGGACCCTGAGGGGGCAGGGGGTCTACCTAAGGGGGACCTGGTACCAGGAAGAGTGGGGGTGGGGGGAGGGACGGAGTGCGGTAGGGGAAGAGGCGGTAGTAGGGGACCGACTTGTCAAACCTGACGTCCTGGGAGGACAAAACACGGCGAGAGGTGGGGTGGTAGAACTGCCACCCAGGCGCGTCAGGGGGGAACCCCAGGAAGACGCAAGGAGCTGCACGAGGGGACAGCTTGTCCGCAAACAAGTCGCGGACAAACGCCCGAGATCCCACGACCCGGAATGCCGACGCATCGCCAACCTTCCCCGTCCACAGCAGGGCTGGGGAGGTCTCCGGCCTGGAGACCCTGGGGTGGAGGTTGAGCTGATGCGCCGCGTACCTGACCGCAAACGGCCACAGAAAATGGGGGGCAGCCGCATGCATCATAGACGTACGAGCGACGTCCATGACCATGCCAATGCGGCGCTCAGCAATCCTATTTTGCTGCGGTGAGTCCGGAAGCGTGAAGGTCTGACGGATGCCTTGTGCACGACAGAAGGCTCGCAGAAGGCCAGAGGAAAACTCTCCGCCTCTGTCCGAGTGCACACGCAAAACAGGAAAGTCCGAGCCAAAGCGCTGCCTAAGCTGAAGACGAGCTGCGCGGATCCAGTCGATCAACACCTTAGTGACATCACCCTTGCTGCGCAAGGGGAAGACTGTGGTGTAACGCGAGTAGTCGTCAACAACGAGCAGAAAGTAGCGCTCGTGACCATGTCCACGGACGCGGGCTGGGCCCCACACGTCCATGTGAAGCGTCTGCAACGGGGCCTCTGTCGGAGGGAACTGGGAGGAGTGGGGGGCAGCCCGCTGGCGCCCCTCGACACAGGGGACACAGGCAGGGCCAGGGCCCTGAGGAAGGGGAGGGAGGGACCGGGGGAGACCAGACACAAGAAGACGGGAGGCCATGCCTCTGAGGCGAAGCAGAGAGGGGTGGCCAAGGCGGTGGTGCCAGAGGAGATTCTCGTGAGACAGGAGACGACACGAACAGGGGGCAGACTCAGGACCAGACCTGGACGCCGCAGCAAACACCTGACCCGACGCAGCTACCCTACCAGACTCAGCAACTGGAGAGGACGCAGTGGTCAGTGTGTACAGGCTCGACCTCGGCCGACGGGTAAACGTAGCCAGATGCCGGCCTGTGCTAGCCTCAGTACAGTGCGTCACCCGCTGACGCGCAGGAGTGAACTGGTGTACTCCCCCATCCTGTAGGTCAGCACCACTCACCAGGTTCGTCGAGAACGAGGGGAGGTAGAGACCAGACAGGGTGCCAGAGGGAGCCGCCGGACAAGGGAGGACTGTGGAGAAGCGAGACAGGACAGGACCCCCAGAGGGGTCAGCCAGAGACACCGCAACTGGCCGACTAAGCGGCGTGAGTGTGGTGCGGTCTCGAAAGAAGGAGCGAGACGCCCCAGAGTCAAGGGTGAAGGTGAGGGAGGCCGAAGCCGACGTAGTACCTGAGAGCGCAGACTCACCAGTACCTGAGGACGCAGACACACCAGCACCTAGAGCAGCAGCGTCGCACGCACCTAGGGCAGCAGCCTTACCAGTACCTAGAGTAGCAGTCTCAATGCCCGGATCGGGCGGGAAACACCGGTAACAGTCACCCTCATCACTAATAGACACAGCATACATGGGAGAAAGAATAGCATCAAATTCAAGATCAAAGATGGCCACACCCGCCCTAGACAGCTCGCCCCAACGAGGGATCGCTGAGGCCTTCGGGAACTGGTGACGCCACGCGTCCGTCAGGCGGCCAAAGCAGCGCTGGGTGGGGTGCGCACCCCCACACTGCTCACCTGCACCGTCGCCGGTGCGCAGGACGTAGGTGCACGGACCAAAACCCCCACCCCGCTGGCGTACAGTGTACCACTCACGGAGCTGCTGAGGTGACAGGGTCTCACGACCGCGCGAATGCTGCTGGCGCGAGCCACCACCGGAGCCACTCCTCTGCGACGACCCGCGACCAGCTCCACCGCCACCCCCACCGCCTCCGCCTCCTCCGCTGCCTCCACCACTGCCGCCGCCTCCGCCGCCGCCTCCACCGCCGCCTCCTCCGCCACCTCCGCTCCCACCGCCACCGCCGCCGCCGCCTCCGCCTCCACTGCCGCCACCGACCCCTCCACCCCCACCTCCACTCCCACCGCCACCCCCACTCCCCCCACCGCCTCCACCTCCACCTCCACCGCCGGCTCCTCCAGCTCCCTTGCCCCCCTTGCCCTTGCCAGGGCGGCGTCTCCCGCTAGGGGCAGACGCCGCGCCGACCGACTCAAGACCAAGGAGGTCGGCCGCAGCAGCAGAGGCAACAGAGGGCAGCAGGGGGGAGGGAGAACACCCCTCAAAGATGGGGGTGCGCGGGTCACCTCGAGAGGCTCCTACAGCGACGATGCTCTTCTGTATCGCTAGGAGGGCCTTTTCGAGGAGGTCTACGGTGAGCGTGGTGGGACAGACTGAGAGAAAGTGGTCCCTGACTACGCGAAGGGAGTCAGGGAGGCGAGTGACTAGGAAGTACAGAGTGATGTACATGGAGGGGGGGGTTCGTGGCGCAGAAGTCAGCAGGGAGTGCAGCGCGGTAGCGAGTGTCACTAGTGCGGAGGTGCGTGATGAGGTTAGCTACGGTGGGAAAAGCAGCAAGGTCAGGGAAGAGGTACGGCAGCATGAGACGGCTCAGTGCAGCAGTGGCAGGGGAGGAGTAGCGCGTGACTATAGCGTCGTACAAGGTCTGAGCACTCTTGTACTGGCTAAATTGCGCACGCTCGGAGGTAGGGAGGTGGCGACGCACAGCAAGACGTGCAGCAGCGTCGCGCGTGGCCCACTGGGAGCGAACAGTGGCGTCAGTATTAGCAGCAGGGGCAGGGTAAGCGCCAGAGGTAAGGTCAAAGAGAGAGAGGCCGTCTGCCCTATCGCACTGTAGGAACAGCTGCAGGTCGTCGACCCAGACCTCAAAGTCTACGGCTCGCCCCTCAGCGTCAAACGTGAGGACACTAGGGGTAGCCATGACTACAGATGACGAGCAGTGTAAACAGTAGGGGAGGGAGGGCCGTGTAGGGGGAGAAGGCACTGTGCTCACCAGACAGGGCAGCTCTGACGGTCCAGCTGCTGGGCGGCTCGGTGGTAGAGCGGCTCGGCGGCAGGGCGGCTCGGCGGCAGGGCGGCTCGGCTTCCGGGCGGCTCGGCGGCAGGGCGGCTTGGCGGCAGGGCGGCTCGGCTTCCGGGCGGCTCGGCGGCAGGGGGGCTCGGCGGCAGGGCGGCTCGGCGGCTGGGCGGCTCGGCTTCCGGGCGGCTCGGCGGCAGGGCGGCTCGGCGGCAGGGCGGCTCAGCGGCAGGGCGGCTCTCGTGCAGGGCGGCGCGGCGGCGCTCTCGTGTAGGTATGGCGGCGGGTGAGCCGCAGTTAGGGCGGCGGGTGCGCCGCAGGTAGGTTGGCGGGTGGCCGAAGGTAGGGCGGCGGGTGCGCCACAGGTAGGTTGGCGGGTGGCCGCAGGTAGGGCGGCGGGTGCGCCACAGGTAGGTCGGCGGGTGGCCGCAGGTAGGGCGGCGGGTAGGGCCGCAGGTAGATCGGTGGAGGGCCGTAGGTAAGGGCGGCGACGGGCCGTAGGTAAGGGCGGCGACGGGCCGTAGGTAGGGCGGCGACGGGCAGTAGGTAAGGGCGGCGGCGAGCCGGTGCAAGGGCGGCGCGAAGCCGCGGGTAAGGGCGGCGACGGGCCGGGGCGGCGCGAAGCCGAAGGTAAGGGCGGCGACGGGCCGGGGCGGCGCGAAGCCGCAGGTAAGGGCGGCGACGAGCCGGGGCGGCGCGAAGCCGCAGGTAAGGGCGGCGACGGGCCGGGGCGGCGTGAAGCCGCAGGTAAGGGCGGCGACGGGCCGGGGCGGCTCGAAGCCGCAGGTAGAAGCGGCGCGAAGCCGCGGGAAGGGCGGCGACGGGCCTGGGCGATGCGAGGCCGCAGGTAGGGGCGGCGCGAAGCCGCCGGTGAGGGCGGCGCAAAGCCGCGGGTAAGGGCGGCGACGGGCCGGGAAAAAGGCGGCGCGCCGCAGCCGCTAGGGCGGCTCGACGCGACCGTAAGGGCAGCGCGACGGGCCGCTAGGTGCGACTCGCGGGCCGCTAAAAAAAAAAGGCAGGCGCGACTCGAGGCGCGCTTCGGTGGGCCCAAGGAACAGTCCCTAGGAGGGGACCTGCTCTGATTCCATGTTAAAATGCGAACGAGGATGCATTAACTATCAATGAAGTGGGTACATATAGGAAACCCTAAAGGGGTTGTACCCCCTATGGGATACCCCACTATAGCCTACACAACAGCATAAGCTATAATGTTCTGACAATGCGTCCAGCGCTCTCTCTTGTCCCGGTGCAGGTTGTTGTTGTGGCATGAAGCTGACGGAGCCGCGCTGGGGCTCGTACGGAGCGAAGGTAGGTTGTTGATGTTGATTCCCGCGTGCGTAGGATGAGCCATCGAGACTCATGGGCGTCACGTTGTTGTTGTTATTGCTGTTGTTTGATTGCGCAGGTACTCCTTGTTGATGCTGCTCGTAGAAGGACATGAAGGAGAAGAATTTCTCCATCATACTTGGATCGAAGCCCGCGCCTTGGTTTGCGGGTGTTTCCGTAGACCCAGCTGCTGGTCTCGTTGTTGTCCCTTCCTCTGTCTGTAGGCCAGAGGCAGGAGGTGGAGTAGGGGTAGTACCGGGAGAGCCGTTGGAGGAGCTCCTCTCCTTTCTAGCAGACATGTCTTCTTGATGTATTAAGTGTTGAAAAAGAGTAACTTTTAACTCTAACCAGCTCTCATACCATGTTGGGCTGAAACGCCCTTAGGATCTTTTTAGTAGAGTTAAAGTCTTGAGTAAATGATGTAATAGCGGAAGCGTTGAAATAAGTCCTTGAACCACCTTGCGCTAGTATGTGAGGGCAAAGTAAGTTAATTAAAGCAAAGAGATACAGGAATATAAATATATGAGTACATAGAATATGAAGAGACATTATAACTACTTTACTACCGTATCGCCCCGGATATAGGCGCCGTCCGATTAAAGGCGCCGGCACTTCTATCTGGAGCATGGCGCTTATGGCCGGAATTCGATTATAAGCGCCCCCCCTTGAAAATGCTTTACTTATTATAAGCGCATGCCTAAATTTATTTTTCATTCCTGATTAAAACGGTAACGAACTTCATATTTCTAGCGAGTCACATCACATTTTCACTTTGTTTGACTTTCGCGGACCTCACTGGTTGCGCGTCCAGTCAGTATGAGCTGGCACGCGGGCAAAATGACGCGCCAAAGCTCAGTGCACCGTCAGAAATTCGCCCTCGCGCGATTCTGATTCTGGACGCTGTAAAGTTTTAATTCGGTTCAACTTACGAGACTGAAATGTACATGTTGGTGCGTTTGAATTGTATTTCTGTATTTGTCTTTATATAAGCGCCGGCGCTTATGGCCGTTATTCAATTACAAGCGCCACCCCTAAAAAAATCGATTTTATTATAAGCGCCGTGGCGCTTATATCCGGGGCGATACGGTATTGCGGTTCGATACAGTGCGACTCGGGCAAACTGCTCAATGTCGAGTCAGTTGTATGTCCTTGCTGTCGCGCTGCATTTGTCAGGTCAAAGGTCGCTGACCTTTGACTTTCCCATAACCTCCAGCGGTTACATCAACCTCCGAGGGTTGACTCGCTGGTGCTTCGATTTGCGCTGCTTCGCTTGTGTCTTGATGTTTCGACACGACATAAGCGCTTTAGGCTATTTGTTCCCAACAATTCTGACTGGACCCACTGGCAATGAGCGGAGCGAGGGTGAAAGATATCGAGATTCAAAATGTGGGAATGGAAATGCCAGTTTTGTTACAGCAATTTCAGTAAAATTATAGAATCAACAAACGAATGGTGGCGCTTGTAATACA
Source organism: Closterium sp. NIES-65 (assembly GCA_948144175.1). NCBI lineage: Eukaryota > Viridiplantae > Streptophyta > Zygnematophyceae > Desmidiales > Closteriaceae > Closterium > Closterium sp. NIES-65. Next base: position 3,093,008 of record CANXME010002068.1, read on the forward strand.
CAAGCCTTCAAGGGTGTGCTTATAATCGAGGATTGGATATACGGTAAGCGCCCTCATCCTTTTGTAAGCGCCGGCGCTTATCCGATGCCTACGTTTCTATCCCGGGGCTTACAGTATTTAACCACACGAAGCTGATACGAGGTGTAGGAACACGCCCTTATGATAAGACACGGATCTTGTAAATGATAGCCAACAGTTAAGACCCACCCCCCCCCCCCCCCCCCCCCCCCCCCCCCATTTTTGAGGTGGGATTCTTATAATACCGGTACATCCAGGTATTTATCCGGGGTATTATGGTAGTTGAATTTCGCCCAATGATGACGTCCCTGGGTAAAACCCTCCAATAACAGGTTAGGCGAAACGAAAGAAAGGGAGTATGAGCCGGTCACAGGCCGAATGTCTCCTCCACGGCCCTCCAGGCCTCCTCAAGAGCAGCCATGAGGTGATCCATGTGGCACGTGACAGGGGTGTCCTTGCCGCCATCGCACAGCAGCAGGTAGTAGTGCACGCTGCACACACTGCTCAGGTGGTGGTAGCACGCATTCGCCATGCCTCTGGGCCGCAGCTCCAGCAGAGTGGCGTTGCGCGGCATGAAGATGAGGTTGGTGAGCGCTGCCCCGTGCACCCCTATCAACAGCAGCGCGCGCCGGAAGAGGCGGTGCGCTGTGGCTCCCAACGGCGTGGGGGACAGGGTGAGTGGAGACGCACAAGGAGATCCAATGTAGGCACTCAAAGGGGAGGAAGTGAAAAGGGCATGGGGGAAGGAGATGATGGCAAGGCTGGGTGTGGGGGATGGGTCGGCATCGGTGACATGTGGTCTTTCCCTATAAAGCATGGATCGAGCAAGGAAAGGAAGATAGGCTGTGGCATTGGAACATTCAGTAACTCAGGCGAAACAAAGGCGAGAATTCACAGGTATGTGCAGGAGTCAAGGAACAGGGGATTTGTGGGAGGCGGTTGGAAGGGAATATGGAAGGCAGGGGATAGCCATTCTAATCAATGACCCTGGCGCACACATGATGGCCTGGGCCTCACCGGCACTGATGTCCAGAGACCCATCGAACACCACCACTCGGCCCACTGCACTGCCGTCCTGTGCCCCCCGCGCGCCCTCCACCACGCCCCTCACCCCCTGCACCAGCTCCTCAAAGCCTTCCAGCGAGCGCGTGCCCATGCGCCTCGCCACCACCACCACCCAGTCGCCCGGGGGAGATAGGGGGTACGAGACAGCCGGCTGTGTGAGGGTGGACGCTGGACGGCGCACCAAGGACCAATCAGGGCGCATCATGGGGAGGCCATTGGGAGGCAGGAGGTGGTTGTGGCGCAGGCGGTGCCAGAGAGAGGGCGAGGGGTGGCCGCACCATGTGTAGAGGGGCTGGGGTGGTGGGGGAGACAGGGAACAGGCGAGGTCAGGTGGGTGGTGGCAGCAAGAGGTAAGAGCGGGTGCACAACATGTGATAGAAGCGGTGATGAGCGGTGACGGGGGAGGAGTGAGTGGCCACAGTGCAGAGCAGGCATGCGATGGGCGGTAGAGAGTGTGCGGGGCTAGAGGCAAGAGGCGAAAGGCATACGATGTGAGTGAGACGCGTTGACGAACACGGCTGATCGCAACAGCCAAGAACCTTCATGGGCGCTGCTAAGGTGGCGCACAGGGGGGTGGAGCAGCCATGAGGTGATCTGTGTGGAGCGAGACACATGGCTGATAGAAAAATCGAAGAACCTGCAATACTTGCGGGGTGCAGTGCACCTGGTAAAGCTGCATGGTTGCAGTGAAGCTCAGAGTACGATTCTTCCGTGCGGTACACCTCCCACACACTGCTTTCAGCGTGCATCTCCCATCCACTTGCCCAACCCCCTCTCCAACCACCCTGTTTGTTCAGGTCACAGGCGCACCTGGTAGGGCGCACCTGGTAGGGCGCACCTGGTAGGGCGCACCTGGTAGGGCGCACCTGGTAGGGCGCACCTGGTAGGGCGCACCTGGTAGGGCGCACCTGGTAGGGCGCACCTGGTAGGGCGCACCTGGTAGAGGCGCACCTGGTAGGGCGCACCTGGTAAGGGCGCACCTGGTAGAGGCGCACCTGGTAGAGGCGCACCTGGTAGAGGCACTCCTGGTAGAGGCGCACCTGGTAGAGGCGCACCTGGTAGAGGCGCACCTGGTAGAGGCGCACCTGGTAGAGGCGGCGGGCGAAGAAGAGTTGGTGGTTGGGAATTACACGCGCGTTGAGGTCAATGGAGTCGAGCCCCAGCACAAACGACCCCACCGCCTCCATGAACTCCACCTGCCGCCCGCCCATGCGCACACACCACGCACGCCACCACACACACATGCACGGCGCCACACACCATGCATGCAACCACACACACATGCACGCATGCACAATTCCTTGCCAAACCTCCCTGGCTCCTCACACAACTTCCGCTAGGAATCGCAAGCACTGTCACAGTGAACGCAAGCACAAATGCAGGTGAGGAGGTGCGTTGGTGTGCATAGCAGCGCGACCTGCAATAGCTGCAGGGCGACTGGCACGCCTTGGATGTGGGGGTGCAGGGCGCGCAGCGCGAGGAAGAGCGGCAGCAGCTCGACGAGGCCGTGGTAGAACTGCCACGTGTTCCAGTGCGCCAGGTTCACCACTGCCTCGTACTCCTCCACCACCGTGCCCGCTGCGTGCACAAACTGGTCACAGTGGGGCACGGCATGGTCGAGGAACAATTGTTAGAGCAGCAAGTGGGTGCACATGGCTTGTGTAACATGGCAGGGGCACACGGGAGGAGGGCATGTGATGAAGACGACATTGCGCGCACGAGGATGGCCATTGCCACTGGGGCCCCATGCAAGCAACGTCACTGCATTGGAGGGGAAGCACCACAGCAGCGCCACCCACAAGAGCACCAGCCATCCAATGAGCGCTCGCCCACGTGTGCGTGCCCCTTCGCTGCCACCTGCTCGCGCCCCCCATGCCATCCCTTCCCCCGCACAGCACGGCCTCACCTGGTGGTCACTGCCGCAGCCGCCTCGGTCAAAGTAGAGGTGCTGGTTGAACGCCTGGCCGCGCGCGTTGACCCAGACGTTCTCCAGCTCGAACACCTGGCTCGCCCACGGCCACACCGCCGCGTCGTCCACCGCGTGCGAGCACGCGGGGTCGAAGCGCACCTGCTCACCACGCGCCCTGATCCGTGGGCAGTTCACCGGCGCCTCCACCGCGTGCGCTGTCTCCTCGCCCACACCAGGGTCGTAGCACGCGTGCACCTGTGATGCTCCCCACTGCTCCCCGAGCCCCTCGCACTGCTTCATCGTGGGGCATGGCGCCCCCCGGCACCCCAGCAGCACCTCGCGCCGTCCCTGCCGGGGGTGCAGCTTGTCGAAGGGGTTCATGTTCACACGTGTCAGGTTCTCATACGCCAGCGCCGCGCTGAGGGTGCTGCTGCCCGTGCTGTCCCCGCTGTGCAGGTACCGCCTCGCATCGCGCACCCACGGCTTCTGCTGCTTCAGCCGTCGCTCCCACGCCTTCCGCCTCGGCCTCCTCCACACCTTCCCCCGCCACAACCCCGCCAGCCGCCGTCGCCCTTCCCCCGCCTTCTGCCGAATCTGCGCGCGCTCCCCACGAGCGAGCTCGCCGCGCTGCGCCCCCCACCCGTGCCCTTGAGGGGGGAGGGCGAGCGCGCCGTGCGGAGATGCTTTGGACAATAGGGCCTGGGAGGAGCGGGCGGGGTTGATAGGCGCAGAGAGGTTTGATTCGCAAGCGGGCGACGGCTGCTCGCGCGGGGAGGACCGCCGCACGCGCTGCCGCCATGCCGAGGTGGCGCCGGTGGCAGGGGACCCGCTGGACGCGTCGAGGGATGGCAGCGCGAGGGGGTCACGACGCGCGAATGGGGGAGGCGACGCGGCGACGCTGGATCGTCCCGCTCCACTGCCAATGCGCGCTATTTTCGAGAGGCGCCTTCTGTCGCAGACTGGTGCAAGGTCACCGTCACGATAGTATGCGGATGAGAGGCGGGGCGGGTGCCAACCCGTGTGGGTGTCGGGCGAGGCCGCATGGGCATGACACAACAACACGCACGCCAGGAGACACACGCACGATACGGACGAGTGCACAAGGAACGAGGTCATGGATGGATTGGGGGATGTGGGGTGGGGGGGAGGTGAGCAGAGCATACGGGAGAGAGAGGTTGGAAGGGCAGATTAGGGCGTGGAACATTGCCAACGATCAACGCGATGGTCGGTCCCTGATCGCTGAGGTGAGGTGTAACGCGAACCCCGCCAACGAATTTGGACAAAACGGGCTTATAAAGAAACGCCCTTAAAATCACAATAAAGACCCGGGGTTATAACAAACGCCCACAAAAGGGTCTATAGTAGGCTTATAAAACGCCAATACTAAACACACACAAGATAAACTAGTCCCTATGCTAGCCTTGAGTCTTGAAGACTCTATGGGTGAGGCTTTGGGAGTGATAGGGTAGCTTCACCAAGAAGGTTGTGAAGCATAGAGCACCTGTGAAGAAGAATGCCTATTCTTAGAGAGAATATCACGTTTCCCAATTGGTAAATTGGAGTTGGGAAAGAGGGAATGAGCCTTGGAGCTCCAAACCCCCTCCACAATACTCCTTGGGGATCTCCACCTCCTCCATGGCAATACGGGCAAGGAGCTTCTTAAAACAGCAGTATACGTTTTGTTACGACATGAAGTTTTATGAGAAGGCATTCCTGTATGCTGCAGGAGCCGACTCTACCGAGTACGAAGTCGAGGAGTCAGAAGAGTCGAAGCGACACAGCAACCGTCTGAACAGGACCGATGCAAGCAAGAACATTTGAACTGAAAAGGCGGGAACATGTTTGAAACGGGTTCCCGCACCGCACGGTTTGAATTTCGCTGCAATAAGAGAATGTACCCCTTAGAGTACATGGCTAGTCTAGGTCGTCTTGCATTCCTTTGTATTTCTATATAAACCCTATGTATGCATGCTATAATTAATCTCAGTAATTTACATTAACTCTAACCTGAGTTCACTACTTCCGCTGCGACACTACATGCGATCAACCCTGAACAATCCTTTCGCTAAGTCAACTTCAGATTGTAACATGGTATGAGAGCTGCTCAGCGATTCTTCGCGACAACACTTACGTAAAATTCGTCGAACCTAAATCTGGCGAGCGGCACACGCTCCAAGCCAAGATGGCCGGAGGATCCGGATGCCAAGCCAATCTGACGGCCGAAGGGCAAACCAACCCGGCTGCGACAAACGAGGCGACAACCACGATCGGCACTGCCGCGCTCGAGCAGTTATTTGCTCGACTGTCAACTATGGAGAACTCCAAGATTTGCGCAAAGGCGATGCGGGAACCACTTCCCAACCAGCTCAACCAGGACAACCGGCTGCGAAAAGCCACGATACCACCGCGCACGACTTCTCCCTCGACTCAGACAAATCTGCAACAACTGCCGCTCGTCCAAGCGACAAAACAATCAACTCTGCGCAAGCACGCTTCCTTAGTGTGTCAAAAATCAAGACTACCGCCGCGTTTGACAGCAAAGACTTTTATACATGGAGTTTTGAGCTTGAGCTCCTACAGACAACGCAGATCCACCACTACTTCGACGGCTCCTATCCTAAACCGGTGGAAGACACCGAAGACGCTCGGGCTCAATACTACAGTGAGTCACTTATGGCGTATAGCGTTCTGCTGCGCAACATGTCATCTGCAGAACAGCTCGACATTCGCTCCTACAAAGAGAGCGCCGCTCCAACTCTGGAAGCTTGGAAGCACCTCGTGGAGGTATATCAGCCGAAGGATTCTGTCACTGCCAGTCGAATCTTGCAACAACTCATAGAGACCAAAATGGGGCACGGGGAGAAAGCAAATAGCTACATCAACCATTGTCAGAACATTCATGATCAAATTGTAAAGAGCGGAAGTTCTATCTCGGAGGAGATCTTCGCCAACATCATCCTCTAGGGACTTGGGCCCGAGTGGAATGTTACGAACAAGAAGTGATTGCACTATGAAAGTTGGAGTACAAGTAGGAAACCCCAACTTTGTGTACCCCTTAAAGGCTAACCCACTATAGCCTAGACAACAAAACACATCTAGTGTTTGACACACCCCCATAGGCAAAGTGGGGGAGAACAAGGGGTCACAAGACCATTCAAGAAAGGCAAACAAGCTCAGGGTGGATCACAACGTCACCACACACTCCGAGCACAAGCAAAGGGCCACAAGGCCAGTTCACATGCAAAAGTATATATAATTAGTACAGACAGCAAGGGTGATCTCAACCTAGCAGAGCAAACAGGCAGGAGTATATATAGAGATCACAGTACAGGCAAAGCCTACAACAAGTGAGACAAAGGGGGCACTAGCCCCAACAAAGTACAGAAGCACTAATAATCACCAGGCTGAAGTGCCTTGGTGAAAACATCAGCGGTGTTGGCCTGAGAGGCCACGTAGCGCAGACGAAGCTAACCACGCTGCAGAAGCTCACGTGCAAGGAAGTAACGGAGAGCGATATGCTTCGTTCTGTGCTCCAGTCTGTGCTCCTGACACAAGGCAATGGCAGCCTTGTTGTCAACGTACAGCACTGGAGGAGAACTAGGCCACTCTCCAAGGTCGGTCAGCAGGTAGGTGAGCAAGCGTAACTCCTGTGCAGCCATGCCTGTGGCGTAGATCTCAGCCTCACAACTGGAGCTGACAACCGAAGACGAACAAGTAGAGCGCCACGAAACTGAACCAGAGCCAAGGCTGAAGGTGTAACCCTGTGACGACTGCTGAGTAGCCTGGTCGTCAGCCCAAGAAGCGTCTGAGTGCCCAGTGAGAACAACTGAGCTCCCTCCTCCAAGCACGAGCCCCATACCTGATATACTGCACAAGTAGCGCAATACCCTCTTTGCAGCATCCCAGTGCACCTTTCGTTGACGACCATGACCCACGTAGCGAGTCAGAAGGCCAAGAGGGTATGCTAGGTCAGGACGAGTGCAAGTCATCAGGTACATGAGGCAACCAACTAGCTCTGGGTAAGGACCACTCGACTCTACGGACTCATCCGAAGGTAGAGCAGAGAGCGAGTGACCTATAGCCAGAGGAGTGGCCTGTGCTGAGGACCAGGTGAAGCCGAAGCGCTGAAGTCGACAAGCTCAGCAACTAGGGCAGACGTAGCAGCAGACTCAAAGGAAGGGTCAGTGACAGCAGTGGCCAGGAGACGCGTGACAGTAGGACTGGCAGTACGAAGAGAGTCAGACTCAGGGTCAGCAAGAGCAGGAAGAGAGGACTCAGGAGGAGACGGCAAAGGGACACGCTGTGGAGCAGTGGAGGGACGCAGTGACATCCGGTGTGTGCCAGGGACTGGTGGCAGACGCTCACGTAGAGTACGGCGACTGGTGGAAGTAGTACGAACAGGGGACTCAGGACGGCACACAGGTGACACAGCGCGAGACTCCGGCTGACGACGCTCTGTGAGACCGCCTGTAGGACCAGTGTAGGGAGAAGGACGAGGAAGTGGCGAGGCAGGCGGTAGCTGTGACTGCAACTGGACCGGTGGTGGACACTCTACAGAGGGAGGCGGACAAGGCGGAGGTGACTGACCAAAAACCTGCTGAAGGAGTGGAACAAAGTACGGCCGCGGCCGTGAGGTGCCCCCTGCAGCAGTAGAGACAACACCAGAACCTCCAGTAGCTCCAGCAGCACCCCCAGCACCTCCAACGCCCGGGTCTGCAGCATCAGCAGCAGCTCCAACGCCAGGGTCCGCAGCATCAGCAGTAGCTCCAACGCCCGGGTCCGCAGCACCAGCAACAGCTCCAAATCCAGGGTCCGCAGCACCAGTAGCAGGGTCCGCGACACTAGGAGCGCCACTCTTGAGACTGCACCGTTGTGCGTACCACTCACGAAGACGCTGGGTAGAGGGCAGCTCCCGCCTAGGCGAGGAAGCACGAGTACCAGCTCCAGTAGCACCCCTAGCTCCAGAGGCACTTCTCCTGAGGCTGTAGTACTGTAAGTACCACTCACGCAGCTGCTGTGAGGAGAGAGCTCCTCCAGGCGCAGCACTCCCAGGCTCAGCACCCCCAGACACAGCACCAGCAAGCTCCGTACTCCCAGGCTCAGTACCCCTAGACTCCGCACCCCCAGGCTCAGTACCCCCAGACTCTGCACCCCCAGGCTCAGCACCCCCAGGCTGAGCACCCCCAGGCTGAGCACCCCCAGGCTCAGCGCCCCCCCCCTGACCCCCAAGCTCAGCACCCCCAGTCTCCGCAACCCCACGCTCCGCACACTCAGGCTCATCACCCCGAGGAGGACGAGAGTCGACACCTACCTCGACAGGCTCAACCGGGTCTAGCTGGGACACACTTGAGGGAGCGGCACCCTGAGGGGGGAGGGGGTCTACCGTAGCAGCACCTGGCGCGAGGAAGAGAGGCGGTGGAGGGAGCAGGGCAGTGCGGTAGGGGAAGAGGCGGTAGGGGAAGAGGCGGTAGAAGGGTACCGACTCGTCAAAGGTGACGTCCTGAGAGGCGAGGACACGGCGTGAGGCGGCGTGGTAAAACTGCCAACCAGACGCGTCTGGGACGAAGCCAAGGAAGACACACAGAACAGTACAGGAGGAGAGCTTGTCCGCTGACGTATCGCGAACAAAAGCTCGAGATCCCAAGACCCGGAAACGCGACGCATCGCCAACCTCTCCTCACAACAGCTGCGTGAGTGCCAGAGGACTGTCTCGTGCGCCAAAGAGCGGCACGAGCAGGGGGCCGACAGCTGACCTGACGCAGACGCAGACGCAGCTACCTGAGGGGACTCAGTAGTCAGTGTGTACAGGTCCGACCCCGGCTGCCGTGTGAAGGTCACCATGTGACGGCCTGTCCGAGCACACGTGCAGTGTGTCACGCGCTCGTAGGCAGGGGTGAACTGGTAGACACCCCTGTCCTGGAGCGCACTACCCGCCACCAAGTTCGTAGAGAACGAGGGGAGGTAGAGACCGGAGAGTGTGCCTGACAGGACGGCCGGACAGGGGAGGACAGTGGAGGAGGTCGCAAGGACTGGACCCCCAGAGGGGTCAGCGAGAGAGACTGCAACGGGCCGAGCAAGCTGCTCAAGAGCCGTGCGGTCACGAAAGAAACAGCGGGAGGCACCTGAGTCTAGTGTAAAGGTGTGTAGTGCCTTATTCGACTCAGTAATCGGGGGCGTAGACGCACCAGCACCTAGAGCAGCAGCCTCACCAGCACCTGGGGTAGTAGACACTCTAGCACCTAGAGCGGTAGCCTCACCGGGTCGAATGCCTGGGTCGGGCGGAACACTCAGGTACTGGGCAGCCTCTCCACTAATAGACATCACATACATGGCAGAGAGAATAGCATCAAAGTCTAGAGCAAAGATATCAATGTTTTGCTTCATCAGATCAGCCCAGCGGGGCAGCTCAATGGCGTCAGGGAACTGAGTACGCCAGGCGTCGTCGAGGCGTGAGAAGCAGCGCTGCGTGGGGTGCGCCCTCCCACACGTCTGACCAGTGCGTTCACCAGTGCGGATAACATACGTGCAGCTAAGGCCACCCCCCCCCCCCCCCCTTGCCGAGCTTACCACTCACGGAGCTCTTGGGGCGGCGGAGAGTGCTGTAGGCTCTGGCCACCGCCAGTGCCCCCACGACCACCACTGCCGCCACCACCTCCTCGACCACCTCCTCCCCCGCCGTCGCCGTGTCCACCGCCGCCCCCACCACTGCCCCCGCCCCTGCCACCGCCCCCGCCGTTGCCGCCGCCACCCCCAATGCTGCCACTAGCCCCACCAGTCCCACCACCACCCCCACCACCGCCTCCCCCGCCGTCACCTCCTCCTCCCTTGCCCCCTTTGCCCTTGCCGCTGCGACGCCCGCCCGAGGCAGACGCGGCCCCGAACTTCTCAAAACCAAGGAGGTCGACAGCAGCAGCAGAGGCGACAGAGGGAAGAAGGGGGGAGGGAGAACACCCCTCAAAGAAAGGGGTGCAGGGGTCGCCACGAGAGGCACCTACAGCGACTATGCTAGCCTCAGCTGCAAGCAATTCCTTCTCGAGGAGGGCAATGGTGAGCTCAGTGGGGCATCGAGCTAGGAAGTGATCCCTGACAGCACGTAGAGTGTCAGGGAGGTGGGTGACTAGGTGGTAGAGAGTGAGCCAGAGCGGGGGAGGGTTCTTGGCAAGAAACTCATCGGGCATGGCGGCACGGAAGCGGGCCTCACTAGTACGGAGGTGCGTGATGAGGTCAACAACTGTGTGGAACGAGGCCAGGTCGGGAAACAGGTAGGGGAGTGAGAGGCGGCCTAGCGCGGTAGAGGCAGGTGAGGAGTAGTGGGCAACGACAGCGGTGTACAGTGCCTGTGCAGTCTTGTGCTGGCCAAAGTGCTCGCGCTCGTCTATCGGCAGGGAGTTGCGAATAGCGAAGTGAGCGTGGGCGTCACAAGTCTGCCACCGTGAGCGGGCACTGTTGTCTGCAGTAGCAGCAGGAGTAGAAGCATGGCCTAGGGCGTGATCGTACAGTGAGATGTCCTCCTTGGCAGTGAGCTGTAGAAAGAGGTGTAGGTCATCTAGCCAGGTATCGAACTTCACTGGGCGCCCCTCAGCATCGAAAGCTAGCACAGGAGGGCTAGCCATAGCAGCATTAGACTAGTAGTAGAGTAGCAGTAGTTGCACCCTAAAAATAGTAGACAGGGCGGCTCGGTTCAGTATGGGCGGTGCGGCTTGGTTTGGGCTGAGCGGTTCGGTTCGGGCTGGGCGGCTCGTGGGTCCTAAGGAGCGGCGCGCGGGTCGAGAATGGGCCGACGGGGCCGCTGTGGTGGGGTCGCGCGTGGGGTCGACGGGGCCAGCGAGGCCGCTAAGGGGCGGCTCGTGGGGTTGACGAGGCCGGCTGGGGCCTCTAAGAGGGTCGCGCCTGGGGTCGACGGGGCCAGCGGGGCCGCTAAGGGGCGGCTCGTGGGGTCGACGGGGCCGGCTGGGGCCTCTAAGGGGGCGACGCGCGGGGTCGACGGGGCCAGCCGGGCCGCTAAGGGGCGGCTCATGAGGTCGACGGGGCCGGCTGGGGCCTCTAAGATTGCGACGCGCGGGGTCGACGGGGCCAGCGGGGCCGCTAAGGGGCGGTACGTGGGGTCGACGGGGCCGACAGGGCCACTAGGGAAGGGGTGGGCGCGCGGGGCAACCGGGGCCGACGGGGCCGCTAAGGGGCGGCGCCCGGAGTCGACGGGGCCTCCAAGGGGCGGCGCGCGGGTCGCTAAGAGGGAGGCGGGTCGAGGGGCCTTAGGGGGCCGTGAAAAACGAGGCGCACGAGGGCGCTAGGGGGGAGGCGCTCGAGGGCGCTCCGACAGTAGGGCGCACGAGGGCGCTAGTAGGTAGCAGTAGTGGTGGGCCCTAGGAATCGGTCCTAGCGGAGGACTTGCTCTGATTCCATGTTACGAACAAGAAATGATTGCACTATGAAAGTTGGAGTACAAGTAGGAAACCCAAACTTTGTGTACCCCCTAAAGGCTAACCCACTATAGCCTACACAATAAAAACACATATAGTGTTTCACATGGAAGCCTTGTAAGGCGCTACTCCAACAACGAGGAACGCTCTTAGAAGCCGCGCTTTGTGCCGCACTGCTGATTGAACAGCATGACATGAACTCGAGCAGGACGAGTTTTGCGCCACGCCGAGAGCGCCTCTATGGGAGAACGACGCCTTATGCCAGCTATGCTGGCTCGCCTTTACTTTATTATGCTATTTCTAGCGTAGGATATCTATATGCATGCATGAATTGCTTGATTTCCTAGGCTAGGTGATTTCCTATATTTTATTTTAGTTATAGCACCGAGCTAGGTTGCGTGCACCGAATTCTGGCTTTTCGGTTGCCAAAGAATTGCCTTCGACCGAATTCGTTAAGGATCTGTTCGGGACGCTTCGCGGCCCGCAATCGTTCGCGTAACACCTGGTTACGGGGCCTTGTGTCGAGCCTATATATGCCTCGTGTTGTACCCAGGTCCTCATTCAATTTTCATTCTCTTTTCTGATCTCGATCCTAGATTCTTCACTTGGTAATCAGAGCCTGTTTGCAAGCGAAGATTGTCGACCGCTTAAACCTAGCTTTTAAAACCGCGGGGGCGACTACGGAAAGCGCCGATACGGGTATGTGAAACCAGTTCCGCGCAATTTTCCAAAACCCCCTCAACTCGGTTTTCGAACACCCCTAAGATTTACTGGTGGAAAGGTTGGAGTTTCGACCGTTCGATCGAGTTTCATCTCAACGGCTCAGAGAATTTCGCTTTAAAAAGTTGGAATTTGGACCGTCGGATTGATTTTCTTCTCAACGGCCAAGATCGGACGCGAATTTCGCCCGGAGAGATTTACGCGACCTACAGAATTCGCGCTCGTCGATCCTCTAGTCAACTTGACTCGCAGTAAGTCGACCAGAACCTAGAATTCAATTATTTTCGTCGCGCATCTTCCTGTAAATCGCCAAATGGAGGGAAAAGGAGATATTTCAGTACAAAGAATCGCGGAGTTACGTGCTGAGCATAAGCAAACATATGCGGCGCTCCCACGACTCGAAAAACTCCTTGCGAACCAGTCGGCAACCGCCACAGCAGTAGCGACAACAGTAGCAACAGCAGCAGCAGCGGCAACACCGACAATTCTACATATGACAACGGCAGCAGCTACAGTTAACCTCGAAGCAATGAAGCCGAGGCTACCGGAGGCGTTCGATCCTACAATAAAAAGGAACGATGTTCCTCGATTTGTAACTGAATTCGAAATTTACTTCGAAGCTGTTGGATGTTCGACCCCGACAAAAGACGCAATGCGCATACGGCTTGCAGCAACACTATTATGAGACCCAGCTCTAGAGTGGATCAACAACAGAATAGTCCAAGGCGAGGGGACGTGGGCGCAGTTTCCGGCAGCACTGATCGAACAGTTCGACACGTTGAACAGTAGCTACTACGGAACACGACGCAACAAGCCAACTAGTGGCATGGGGCGATTGGCACCACCCACGACTGCCGACCCGATGGAGAACGACAAGGGCGATGTAGAGCAACAGCTAGCAAATAATGAGACGTGCAAATTTTGCGGCGCTACAAGACATCGTATCTTGGCGTGTTGTAAAATGAATAGAAGGTGTGCGGAGCTGAAGGATAAGAACAGTGCGGCACCCCCGAAGCAGAAAACGGACAACGTGGCAACTTCGGAGAGGGCAAAAATAAGAGAATATGGTGGTACAAATTTAAAACGTCACGACTAGGCGACACCAGGGGAAATCGCCGAGACTAATGGAGGATCCGCGAAACAAGACCCTTCACCGATCGGGAAACTCCAGCCGTATACCCCGACAAGTAAGAATATTACTTCTCATGAGTTTCAAGCCTTTATTAAGGGAGAGTCAGAAATTAAACTGGTACCGGGTATTATGGGGACCCTACTCCAGAGCGCAAATACGGGTCGAGCGTTCCAAGGAGTTAATATTCTCTCCCAGCAGGACAGTTTTAAGGCTCCCTGTTCCCCACAGATGAAGCCTACGCAGCTGCAAAGGCTTAGTGGAAGGTTCCAGGCCCAAGAGAAGCCGAATCGGCCTCGGATAAATCCTTCTAACCTTTCTCAGTTGAAAATTGATACTGAAGCTGCATCTTCGAGCGCAGGACCTAGGGATAACATATTCGACGTACCCTACGATCCTATTAGCAATACCATCTATGGATACTCGGAGCAGCAGCAACCACTAGTACTCGAGGTGATCTGCAACGAGCGTCGCCTCCAGGCCCTGGTGGACAGTGGTGCGTCCCACTCGGTGTGCGACCGCGGGACGTTGGAGAAAATTGGAGAATCCTCAGAAGAAACCCAGTTTACAACAACAATGGTGGACGGTACAAAGCTTCCCATCCATGGCAAGTCAACAGTGCAGCTGCAGATAGGGGCGTTGAGTTGGAAGCCGACGTTGCCGATCACGAACATCAAGGGATTAGATTTCATCTTGTGGCAAGATTTTCTGAAGCGGTTCAACCCCGAGATCGACTGGGTCAACCGGAAAACGTGCATCTACAACAACGGGAAACGAGTGGAGCTGCGAAGCTGGACGGATACAGGGAGCGTTCCTGAAACGACACTGGCACATTTCAAACGGACAGTGAACGAGAGTAACACGGGATACTTGGCACTGGTTATGGCAGCAGCAGAGGAGGAGGTCTTGGAGCAGTACAAGGATATAATGCCCAATGACCTACCCGCAAGCGTACCTCCAGCACGCACCCACGAGCACGAGATCGTGGAGAAACCACGTGCGAAACCCGTCTCACGTGCACCATACCGACTGAGTCCAATTGAACTTACAGACATGAAAAAACAGATAGAGTATCTACTGGACAGACAACTGATCCGCCCATCCACCTCTCCCTACGGTGCACCAGTTCTCACTCGAAAGCACGACGGTAGTTTACGGATGTGCATCGACTACCGCGCACTGAACAAACAGACGGCACTGACTACAGCGCCAGTACTCATCCTACCAGATCCAGACAGAGACTACGTGTTGGAAGCAGACGCTAGTGACCAAGCAGTCGGAGCAGTACTGATGCAGCATCACGTACGCAGTTTGCAACCCATCGCCTACCTCAGCAAGATGTTGTTACAGTGGGAGAAAGACTTAGCTGTAAGGAAGGGTTTAGGAAAGATTTGGGTACCGAATTACGCCCCGCTACGGCAGATCCTATTTGAGGAGTTTCACGACGTACCATGCGCGGGACATTTCGGTAGCAACAAGATGTTAGCAGGGATAGCAAAGTATTACTACTGGCCCGAGATGGCAGCAGACGTGCAGCAGTTCGTCACCTCTTGCGACACGTGCCAGCGGTGAAGAGTAGCAAGCAGAAAAAACCAGGGTTACTTCAGCCTCTACCTGTACCGGAGCAGCCATGGCAGGTCGTTAGTCTCGACTTCATCACAGGACTTCCCTCGACCTCACGAGGACATGATTCCATCCTCGTAGTAATCGATAAGTTCTCCAAAATGGGTCACTTCATAACGACCAACGCCACAGCTACAGCTGAAGCAACTGCTCGCCTCTTCTTCGACCGCATCATCACCATCCACGGCATCCCCGCTACACTCATCTCAGACAGAGACCCAAAATTCACCAGTAAGTTCTGGAAGGAGCTCATGGGAATGTTGGGGACAAAGCTTGCAATGTCTTCAGCATACCACCCCCAGACTGACGGACAGACAGTGCGACTCAATGAAGTGGTTGAACAGTTACTACGCACAGCTTGCAAGGACAACGTCAGCCACTTGGACACACAGTTACCGACCCTAGAGTTCGCTTACAACAACGCCTCACATGTGGCCACAGGTAAAACTCCTTTCTTCCCGTGTTACAGACGGGAACCACTCACACCACAGCAGCCAACCACACCATCATGACGAGAAGTGAGAATGGAATGGATGAACTATGAAACAGTTGGGTACAAGTACTAGCCCTAATTGGGTTGTACCCTTTATGGGCTACCCCACTACAGCCTACACAAATGTATAAGCTACAATGTTCTGACACACCCCCATAGGCAAAGTGGGGGAGAACAAGTGGTCACAAGACCAGTCAAGCAAAGCAAAGCAAAGCAAGCTCAGGGTGGATCACAAAGTCACCACACAATCCGAGCACAAGAGTAAGGCCACAAGGCCAGTTCACATGCAAGAACATATATATAAAGGTAAAACAAGCAAGGGCAGGTATAGAAAGAGTACAGTACAAACAAGATCAAGAAGTGAGCAAGTGAGGCCAGGTAGGCACAAGACCTAGCACAGTACAGAAGCACTGATGATCACAAGGCGGAAGGGCCTTGCTGAAGATATCAGCAGTGTTGGCCTCAGAGGCCACGTAGGTGAGGCGGAGCTGACCACGCTGCTGCAGCTCACGAGACAGGAAGTAGCGAAGAGCAATGTGCTTCGTTCTGTGCTCCAGTCTGTGCTCCCGGCACAAGGCCAGCATGGCGGAGAACTGGAGGAGAACGAGGCGGCTCTCCTAGGTCAGTCAGCAAGTAGGTGAGCCGGAGCCAAGGCTGAAGGTGTAACCCTGTGACGACCGCTGCGTAGCCTGGTCGTCAGCCCAAGAAGCGTCAGCGTGACCTGTGAGGACCACTCGACGTCGCCCTCCAAGCACTAGCCCCATGCCCGACGTACTGCACACGTAGCGCAACACCCTCTTCGTTGCAGCCATGTGCTCTGCTCTGTGTCTCCGAGGAGCAACATAGGGTGCCAAGATGCTAAGAGGGTATGCGAGGTCAGGTCATGTGCAGGTCATCAGGTACATGAGGCAGCCAACAAGCTCTGGGTACGGGCCACTCAACTCTACGGACTCATCCGAAGGCAGAGCTGAGAGCGAGTGGCGAGTAGACAGAGGAGTGGCCTAAGGCGAGGAGTACGTGAAGCCGAAGCGCTGAAGGACCTGCTGCACCATGTGTGACTGAGTCAGGGTAATGGTGCGCTGTGCTCTGTCCCAGGTGATCTGCAAGCCAAGCTAGCTGCGCAGTTCACCCAGGTCTATGCACGTGTGTCTCTTCTGCAGCTCCGACTTCACGTGGGCGAGTCCAGCAGTGTCGACAGTGGCAAAGACCAAGTCGTCGACGTACACGAGGATGTAGAACGGCGGCAAAGAGGTTTCGGTGCGTAGAAATAGCGACGGGTCGGCTGTAGAAGGAGCAAACCCAAGAGCCGCAAGTGTAGTCCTCAGTGTGTCGTGCCACTCACGGGGCGCCTGGCGGAGACCGTAGACTGGGTGCCGAAGGCTCCACTAGGTACTACGAGGAAACGACCCAGTGAAGCAAGGAGGGCGGCGCAGCCAGATCTCCTCGTGCAGGCTGCCCTGCAGGAAAGCTGTGCTGAAGTCAAGAGAGTGAAGCTCGTAGTCACGCTGAGCGGCTATGTGCAGCAGCACCCGAAGAGTGGTCATCTTCGGGGTGGGAGAGAAGGTCTGAAAGTAGTCAACTCCATGCCGTTGACTGAAGCCTCGAGCCAAGTAACTCGCCTTGAAGACACGCGGAGAGCCCGGCGGCCGCTTCACCCTGAAGATCCACATCCCACTGACGATGTTCGCCCCAGGTGGGGGAACCTCGTCGACCTAGGTGCCTATGGACTTCCAGGAAGCCATCTCTGCGTCCATGGCCGACTGCCACTGAGAGGATAAGGGACCCTCGATCGCCTCAGCGTACGATCGAGGAGTCGGGATGTCTGGTGCATCCGGGTCTCCCTCAGGGGCAATCAGCGTGGACACGAGATGGGGCAAAGCAGCCGCAAAGGACTGGAACTCCTCCTGCCTGTCCTCAAGGACGTCCGTGCTAAGAGCACACTCACCTCCGACGGACGGAGGACAGACAGACTCATACTCAGCAACAAGACTTGAAGCGTAGTCTAGACAACAGCGAGCAGCGAAGTCGAGAAGCTCAGCAACTAGAGCAGACGCTGAAGTGGACTCAAAGGAAGGGTCAGTGACAACAGTAGCAAGAAGGCGCGCGACTGAAGGACTAGCAGCACGAAGGGAGTCAGACTCCGGGTCAGCAAGAGAAGGAAGAGAGGACTCTGGAGGAGACGGCAAAGGGACACGTTGAGGAGCAGTGGATGGACGCAGTGCAATCTGGTGTGTGCCGGGGACCGTAGGAGGACGCGGGCGCGCAGCACGACGACTAGTGCGAGCAGCACGAACTAGCGACGCAGGATGAGACGCAGGCTCACGACGCTCAGCAAGACTTCCAGTAGGACCAGTGTAGGGAGAAGAAGCAGGTAGCGGGGAGGCGGGCTGTAACTGTGACTGCGACTGGACAGGCTGTGGACACTCTAAGGGAGGAGCAGGACAAGGAGAGGGAGGGAGACCAAGAACCTGCTCCAAGAGCGGAACGAAGTACGGCCTCGGCCGCTCAGCGCCTCCAGAACCAGCAAGGACGGCACCAGTACCCCCAGCGGCAGCACTAGCGCTAGCAGACACTCCAGCTCCAACAGCGCCAACTCCAGTACCCTCAGAAGCACCAGCGCCAGCAGCACCGCTAGCGCCAACACCCCTAGCAGCCCCAGCTTCAGCAGCACCAACTCCAGTAGGACCGTCAGCACCAGCTGCCTCAGCAGTACCCCCAGACGCACCAGCACTAGTAGAAACACCAGAGCCAACACCCCCAGCAGCTCCACCTCCAGCAGCACCAGCACCGACAGGAGCTCCAGCAGCACCCCAAGACTCAGCAGCACGTCCAGCGGCGGGCGAACCACTCGCGCAACTCCTGTGAAGAGAGCGGCTCCCGTTTTGACGAAGCACCGCCGGCGGCCACACGAGTAGACCCAGCACCCCCAGGCTCCGCACCCCCAGGCTCAGCACCCCCAGGCTCAGCACCCCCAGACTCAGCACCCCAGTCTCAGCACCCCCAGGCTCAGCACCCCCAGACCTGGCACCCGCAGACCCGGCACCTGCAGGCTCAGCACCTCTAGCAGCACTAGAGTCAACAGCTACCTCGACAGGCTCGACTGCGTCTACCTGGGACACACCTAAAAGGGCAAGACCCTGGCGGGGGTCTACCTGGGTAGCACCTGGCGCAAGGAAGAGCGGCGGCGGGGGGAGGGGCGCAGTGCGGTAGGGGAAGAGACGGTACTAAGGCACCGACTTGTCAAAGGTGACTTCCTGGGAAGACAGAACACGGCGCGTGGTGGGGTGGTAAAACTGCCAGCCAGGCGCGTCGGGGGGGAAGCTAAGGAAGACGCAAGGAACAGCACGGGGGGACAGCTTGTCCGCAGACAAGTCGCGGACAAACGCCCGAGATCCCCAGACCCGAAACGCAGACGCATCGCCAACCTTCCCTGTCCACCGCAAGGCGGGGGAGGTCTCTAGCAAGGAGACCCAGGGCTGAAGGTTGAGCTGATGCACTGCGTACTGAACCGCAAACGACCACAGAAAATGGGGAGCAGCCGCATGGATCATGGACGTACGAGCGACGTCCATGACCATGCCAATGCGGCGCTCAGCAATCCCATTTTGCTGTGGAGAGGCCGGAAGCGTGAAGGTCTGGTGGATGCCCTGTGCCCGACAGAAGGCTTCCAGACGGGCAGAGGAAAACTCCCCGCCTCTGTCTGAGTGCAGACGCAGAACAGGAAAGTCCGAGCCGAAACTCTCTCTGAGCTGGAGACGAGCTGCGCGGATCCAGTCGATCAACACCGCAGTGACGTCACCCTTGCTGCGCAAGGGGAAGACTGTGGTGTAACGCGAGTAGTCGTCAATGACCAGTAGAAAGTACCGCTCTCTCCCCTGCCCACTGTTGCGGGCTGGGCCCCACACATCCATGTGTAGAGTCTGCAGCGGAGCCTGTGTCGGAGGAAACTCGGAGGAGTGAGGGGCGGCGTGCTGTCGCCCCTCGACGCAGGGGACGCAGGAAGGGCCAGGCCCCGGAGGAAGGGGAGGGAGAGACCGAGGAAGACCAGAGACAAGGACACGGGAGGCCATGCCTCGGAGACGAGGCAGGGAGGGGTGACCAAGGCGGTGGTGCCAAAGGAGAGTCTGGTGGGACAGCAGATGACACGAGCAGGGGGCAGACTCAGGACCAGACCTGGACGCCGCAACAAACACCTGACTCGACGCAGCTACCTGGGCAGACTCAGCAGTAAGAGGAGACTCAGCAGTAAGGGTGTACAGGCTCGACCCTGGCCGACGGGTGAACGTGGCCAAGTGTCGGCCTGTGCGAGCACACGTGCAGTGGGTCACTCGCTGACTCGCAGGAGTGAACTGGTCAACCCCTCAATCCTGTAGGTCCGCTCCACTCACCAAGTTCGTAGAGAACGAGGGGAGGTAGAGACCAGACAGGGTGCCAGAGGGGACTGCAGGGCACTGAAGGACAGTGGAGAAGCTAGCAAGGACAAGACCCCCAGAGGGGTCTGTCAGGGAGACTGCAACCAGCCGACTAAGCGGCGTAAGAGTGGTGCGGTCTCGAAAGAAGGAGCGGGACGCAACCGAGTCCAAGGTGAAGGTGTGGAAGGCCTGAGCCGACGTAGTACCTGAGAGAGCAGACTCACCAGCACCTGGGGCGGCAGACGTACTGGCATCTAGGGCAGCAGATGCACTAGCACCTAGAGCAGCAGCCTCACCAGCACCTAGCGCAGCAGCCTCAATGCCCAGGTCAGGCGGTTCACACAGGTAACAGGCACCCTGAACACTATCAGTAACAACATACATGGCAGCAAGATTAGCATCAAAGTCAAGATCAAAGATGGCAATCCCGGCCTTAGCCAGATCTCCCCAACGAGGGATCTATGACGCCTCAGGGAACTGGCGACGCCACGCGTCCGTCAGGCAACCAAAGCAGCGCTGGGTGGAGTGCGGACCTCCGCACTGCTCACCAGTGCGGTCGCTGGTACGGAGATGGTAAGAGCAGGGACCAAAACCCCCACCACGCTTACGCGCAGTGTACCACTTACGAAGCTGCTGAGGGGACAGGGTTACACGACTCCGCTGCTGCTGCTGGCGCTGACCACCACCGGCGCCACTCCTCGGCGCAGGGTCGCGACCCGCTCCACCACCGCCGCCTCCGCCGCCGCCGCCTCCGCCGCCTCCTCCACCTCTGCCTCCTCCACTACCTCCGCCGCCTTCGCTCCCTCCGCCACCTCCACCGCCTCCGCCGCCTCCACTGCTGCCGCCGCCGCCGCCACCCCCGGCACCACTCTCACAACCACCCCCACTCCCTCCACCGCCTCCACCACCACCTCCACCGCCCCCTCCACCCCCTCCAGTGCCCTTGCCCCCCTTGCCCTTTCCGGTGCGGCGTCTCCCGCTCGGGGCAGACGCAGCGCCGAACGACTCGAAACCAATGAGGTCAGCCGCAGCAGCAGAGGCAACAGAGGGCAAGAGGGGGAAGGAAGAACACCCCTCAAAGACAGGGGTGCGAGGGTCACCACGAGAGGCTCCTACAGCGACTATGCTCTTCTCTATCGCTAGGAGTGCCTTCTCGAGGAGGTCAACGGTGAGAGTGGTGGGGCAAACAGAGAGGAAGTGGTCCCTGACTACCCGAAGAGAGTCAGGGAGTCGGATGACTATGTAGTAGAGGGTGATGTACATGGTGGGGGGGTTCTTGGCGCAGAACTTAGCAGGAAGCGCAGCGCGGTAGCGAGTGTCACTAGTGCGGAGGTGCGTAATGAGGTCAGCGACAGTGGGAAAGGCAGCAAGGTGAGGGAAGAGGTACGGTAGCATGAGGCGGCTCAGTGCAGCAGTGGCAGGGGAAGAGTAGCGTGCAACTACAGCGTCGTACAAGGTCTGAGCACTCTTGTACTGGCTAAAGTGTGCACGCTCAGTGGTCGGCAAGTGGCGGCGCACAGCAAGGCGAGCAGCAGCGTCACGTGTGTCCCACTGTGAGCGAACAGTGGCGTCAGCATCAACAGCAGGGGTAGGGGAGGCACCAGAAGTGAGGTCAAACAGGGAGAGGCCGTCTGCCCTATCGCACTGCAGGAAAAGCTGCAGATCATCTACCCAGACCTCAAAGTCCACTGCCCGACCCTCAGCGTCAAAGGTGAGAACGCTAGGGGAAGCCATAACAGCAGTAGGCAGGGCTGTGCAGTGGCAGAGACTGTGCTCTTACCAGGTAGGTGGGGCGATCGGGCTGCTCGGCGGCTTAGCTGTTGGGCGGCTCGGCTGCAGGGCGGCTCGGCTGCTGGGCGGCTCGGCTGCTGGGCGGCTTGGCTGCACGGTGCTGGGCGGCTCGGCTGTTGGGCGGCTCGGCTGCTGGGCGGCTCGGTTGCTGGGTGGCTCGGGCGGTCGGGCGGCTCAGCTGGCCGGCAGTTCGGCTGCTCGGCGCTGCGGGCGCTGGGCGACGGGGTCGCAGGTGGTGGCGAGGTCGCAGGTGGCGGCGGGGCCTAAGGTGGCGGCGGGCCGCAAGGGTTGGCGGGGCCGCGGTGGCGACGCGGCCTAAGTGGGCGACGTAGCGGGGCCGCGACAGGGCCGTAGCGCGGCCTAAGCGGGGCCGTAGCGGGGCCGACGGGGCCGAAGCGGGGCCTAAGTGGGGCCGTAGCGGGGCTGACGGGGCCGTAGCGGGGCCGTAGTGGGGCCTAAGTGGGGCCGACGGGGCCGAAGCGGGGCCTAAGCGGGGCCTAAGCGGGGCCGTAGCGGGGCCGACGGGGCCTAAGCGGGGCTGTCGCGAGGCCGTAGCGGGGCCTAAGCGGGGCCGTAGCGGGGCCGACGGGGCCGAAGCGGGGCCTAAGTGGGGCCGTAGCGAGGCCGACGTGGCCGTAGCGGGGTCGTAGCGGGGCCTAAGCGGGGCCGACGGGGCCGAAGCGGGGCCTAAGCGGGGCCGACGGGGCCAAAGCGGGGCCTAAGCGGGGCCGTAGCGGGGCCGACGGGGCCTAAGCGGGGCTGTAGCGGGGCCTAAGCGGGGCCGTAGCGGGGCCGACGGGGCCGTCAGCGACCTAAGCGATGCCGTAGAGGGCGGCTTGAGGGGCAGTAAGGGCGGCCAACAAGGGCCACTAAGGCGGCTCGAGGCGCTACTCGGGTCAGGAGCTAAGCGCGCTCCGG
Source organism: Closterium sp. NIES-65 (assembly GCA_948144175.1). Classification (NCBI taxonomy): domain Eukaryota; kingdom Viridiplantae; phylum Streptophyta; class Zygnematophyceae; order Desmidiales; family Closteriaceae; genus Closterium; species Closterium sp. NIES-65. The sequence continues at coordinate 3,115,506 of CANXME010002068.1, forward strand.
GCAGGGAAGGAAAAAAAAAAGTTCGTGGTGGGCCCTAGGCAGTATTCCCACTCGGGAACCTGCTCGATACCTTGACTATGAAACAGTTGGGTACAAGTACTAACCCTAATTGGGTTGTACCCCTTATGGGCTACCCCACTACAGCCTACACAAATGTATAAGCCATAATGTTCTGACACGGCACACGTCCAAGGCGCACATGAATTCGTCACCACCATGCAGCAGCTATGGGAAAAGACTTAGCGACGTCTCACCACGATGTAGAACTCCCAGAAGCAGTATGCCGATCGTCAGCGACGTGATCACTCAGTATCAGTCGGAGACCAGGTGCTTCTTGACACGCACAACTTGAATCTGTCTCACCTCCGATCCAAACTCCGGCCTCGCTTCTGTGGTCCTTTTCTTGTTGAGGCACAGGTGACACCAGTTACCGCTTGCGCTTACCAGATACATGGAAGCTTCACAACGCTTTCCATGTGCAGCCACTGAAACTCTACAAGGACCCCAACCAACAGTTGTACCCAAGTGATTCATTCAATTTACATTCTCATTTCTGAGCTCGATCCTAGATCCTCACAGCCTCGCCTTCCACGCAGACAACTGTGAAGAGCGACGACAACCAAGGCGCCACTACTGCAAAATATGCAAAGCCTTCGGGCATTCAACGGATCGATGCAAATCCCGATCCAACAATCGCCACCCGAATTCCACTCACCACAACAATTGGGTCGGCCGACAAGATGCTCGTCATTCTCAGCCTCAACAACAGACCTCCCGTCCTCGTGCACAGCAACAACCACAGCAGACACAAGGACCTCAAGGAGGAGCTACCAGAAACGTGATAGAAAACATGACGACACGGCGTCATCGCACCGCTGAACCTGACGAAGAAGAAGAGATTCAAGGAGGAGTGCTTCAGCCAGAGGAGGGATGGAATAATCCCCTCACGGAAGACCACAACTACCGATACGACAAAGACGAGCAGGATTGAAACCAACCAATTACACTGCGGGAAAGCCCGCCACATGATAATCAGCTTTACGTACCCGTGGGATGGAAGGAGGTCGAAGACCCATCCTTTCACAGACGCTACAAGGCAACACGAGTGACTCCGCGACTCGCGCTGCTCGTACAAAATAACAACACCGACAAATATAACACATGGTACCTAGATAGCTGCTCCGGACAGCACATGGTGGGGTCCACACGATACGTTTCGAACCTGAGCCGCGCCCCCGCAACCTACGTCACCGTCGCCAACAACCACCAGCTGCTCGCGAACTCACAAGGCATCGTTGTCCTGCAAGCACGAGATAGCAACACGCATATCTCGTTCAACGACGTACTTTACGTCCCGGATCTTCGCTTCAATCTGCTCTCGACTGTGGCGTCATACTCACTATGGATCTAGCCACGCGCGACCTCATCCTCACCTACGCTCCTCCAGACACATCTCCCGAGTTATTTAAATACCTCGGTCGAGCCCGCTCAATCAACGGGATCTATGTCTTGGACTTCGACGTACCGAGCTGTCAAGCTTCATCCGACGAGCTCGTGGATCTTGCTCCCCTCGAATTTGCCTTCATGAACAAGGAGTCGTGGCAACATCCAGACAGACGACCGTGGGTCCGCCGGAGCCCTCATCCCCAGAGAATTAATTTGCATGAGCCCGACATCAACGGCCTGCACAGCCTGCCACACACCCATGGCAAGCCGCACGGAACAAGTTGAAAGAGAATATGCGGCGATCCACGAAGCAGAGAGCGCTGAAGAGGAGCCCACTGGCATGACCGAAGAAGAGCTCGTCGTGACAACTCACCGCATCTTCGGAGAAAACAACAAGCGATTCGGCCAACCACCTGTACCGCGCTCGGAGATACTCCGCTTCATTCTTGAAGCTAACACCGGCTCATTCGACGAAGAGAATCGCCCGCGCCCGTACACCTGCGAGGTCTACCGCCACGAGATTGACCCGGCCTGGAAGGACCCAGACTCAAAAGGAAAATTAAGCGTCAAGGAGGAAAGAGACAAGGCCAGGGCAGAAAAGAAACGAAAATGTACGAGGAATGCGTAGCGGCCAGATGGGACAAGGAGTCAGCATGGCGCGGCGCTTGGGGAGACGAAGAATACGAACCAGAAGAAGGTGCTACCTGGGGATCAGCAACACGCGCTTGGGGAGCCAGCGACAGCGGCATATTCGCTACAGGAGGCTGAGGGACCGAAGAAACTACCGAGGGTGATCTGACACAAGAAGAGCTGGAGGAAGCAGAGCGCAAGATATGAGCCGAGCGTGGAGAAGAATCACCACGAGTGGCCGTACCGCTCGGACAACCCCCTCGCACTCGTTCACCTCCCTGCTCACCTTACCGATGGAATGAACCTTGGTCAGAGATTGAGGAGGAGAAATGTACCATCAACTCCCCCACGAGACTCACTCGGTCCAATCTCCCGCCCAGATCCATTTGCCCGTCTCATCGAGGACACGAGGACCCCACTGAACATCATCCCTGATCGCGAATTCCTCGCACTCTACCTCACGACACCACCTGCAAAAGGGGAAACAGCAACAGAACCAGAGACAGAGGAGGCAGAGGACGAAGCAGAACCAGGAGACAAGGAAGAACCCCCACTCCAAATCCCGCAAGAGACGGAGACGGAAGCAGCAGAGCATCACGCACGCTACATGCGCACCAGTGGCATTCCCGCAGAAGACAAACTATGGCACTGGCGACTCGGCCACCCCTCGCATCAGACTCTCGCCAACTGCCTCCCCGCCAAAGTCTTCCTCCCGGGCGCACTCCTCCGCCCCGACGGCACTGAACCGCACAACACCCCACACCCAATCACCTGCACCGTCTGCCCCACAGCACCCCTCACTTACAGCGCCTACCCCTCACAGGAACCCAGCTCCAACCGCTCCAAGAAACTGCAAAAGGTATACAACGACTTTATCGTACTCACCTGCGATGGTATCAACGGCGAAAAATACACGCTCACCTTTATCGACGCCTACTCGCGCCACGTCTGGATCGCCAACGTCGATGCTCGCTCCAAGGCCCCAGAAGTTTTCCGCATCTAGCTTGCACACGCGCAGCGGCAGTCGGGGAGAAAGCTGAAAATCTGGCAGAGCGATGGCGCCAAAGAGTTCCGCAGTAATGAACTGGAGAGCGTTCTCATCGAGAAGGGGATCAAGCATGACATCTCTCTCCCCTATGTCGAACACTATATATGTGTTATTGCTGTGTAGGCTATAGTGGGTTAGCCTTTAGGGGGTACACAACTCTAGGGTTTCATACTTTGTACTGCAATGTTGTGTAGTTCATTCACTTCTTGATTCTGACATGGTATTAAGAGCTTAGGTTCTAGACCTAAGGGCCCACCGTTCCGCTAGAGGTGCCCTCGTGCGCCCCCTTTTTTAGCGCCCTTGTGAGCCTTTCCCCTAGTGCGCCCTCGTGCGCTCTCCTCTCACGCTGCCCGTGTGCAGCCCGCTAGCAACCCGAGCGCGGCCCCGTCGTTTTAGCGCACGTAAGAAAACCGCCGCATAGGGTGGCCCCGATTTCTCTCACGCGCCCCAGCAAGCCATCACCCGTAGGCCCTTGCTAGCCCCTAGGCCCACGCATGACCCACAGCCGCCAGCCCGCAGGTCGCAGCCAGCGCGCCACAACGATCACGCGTCGGCAGCTGCAGCGCGCGACCCATAGCCGCCACTAGAACGCAGCCGCGGCCCGCGCGCAGCTGCACCCTAGGGGCCGCCGCGCACCCAGCCTAGGCCCGCCGTCGCGCCGCCTTACCTGCCCGACCCGCGTCGCCCGAGTCGCGCCACCCGAGTCGCGCCGCCCGAGTCGTGCCGCCCTGACCGAGCCACGCCGCCCATACCGAGCCGCGCCGCCCTACCTGCTGCAACTGCTCTTCCTGATCCTACTGCTTCTACTGTTGCTACTGCTACTACTACTGCTACTCCTGCTACTGCCACTATGGCCAGTCCCACTATTCTCACCTTTGACACCGAGGGCCGCCCGATTAAGTTCGATGTCTGGCTTGATGACCTCAACCAGTTCCTCCAGATCACTGCCAAGGACGATGTCTCTCTGTACGACCACACGTAAGGCACTGCTCCTGCACCTCCCGCTACTGCTGACAGTACTGCTTGCTCCCAGTGGCAGACTCGTGATGCTCATGCCCGCCTAGCCGTTCGCAGCCACCTGCCGTTAGATGAGCGCGAGCACTTCGGCCAACATAAGACCACTAGGGAGCCGTACGACGTCTCTCACTGCCCTACCTCTTCCCCGACCTGTCTGCCTTTACCACTCTAGCTGACCTCATCACCCACCTCCGTACCAGTGACCTCCGCTACTGTGCCGCACTCCCCCTAGATTTCCTCGCCAAGAAACCCTCCCCGATGTACCTCACACTGTACCACCTTGTCACGCGCCTCCCTGACTCCCTGGCCTGCATGCCTCAGTCTCCACCCTCGCCCACGCCGTCGAACCAAAGAAACCGTGCCAGGCCCTAACCGGCCCTCACGCCAAGAAGTGTGTGCAGCAATGGATGCTGAACTAAAGGCGCTCGAGTCTCGTGACACATGGGTTCTCGTCGATTGTGCAGCAGTGAAGGGGAGGAGGGTGCTAAGCAGAAAATAGTATTTTCATCTCAAGACTAACGCCGACGGAACCATTGAACGCTTCAAGGCACGATGGGTCTTATGTGGATATGACCAGCGCCACGGCATCAACTTCGATCAAACCTTTCCTCTCGTCAGCCGTCATACCTCGGTCAGGATTCTACCCGCCGTAGCCGCCGCTAAGCATCTACCACCGCGACAGATCGACGTGAAGAATGCATTCTTATATGCGTTGGTGGACGCAACCATCTTTATGGAGCAACCACACACCTACGGAGAAGGAGATCCCAGGGTCTGCCAGCTGAAGAAATCCCTCTACAGGATCAAGCAGGCGCCTCGTCTCTAGTAGCAGCATCTGCACAAGATTCTACTCGAAATTGGTTTCAGGTAGCTGCCACACGACCCAGGAATGTACCGCCTCCACTTCAACGGTGACTACATCCTCCTCAACGTCTACGTCGACGACGTGCTCTACACTCGCACCTGCAACCAGCTCCTTAACCAGTTCGAGGAGAACCTGGGGAAGCACGTGGATATTACCATCAAGCACAAAGTCACTCAGTTTATGGGCCAGAAGCAATCCATCTGTCAGCTTCAAAATACGCAGAGCAGCTGGGAGAACATGTGAGGATCTAGGATCGAGCTTAGAAAAGAGAATTGTAATTGATTGCCTCACCTGGGTACAACACGAGGCTATATATAGTCTCGACACAAGGCCAGTTACCCAGGTGTTACGCGAATGTCTTGAGGGTCGCGAAGCGTCCTAAACAGAACCTTCCCGCACTCAGTAGAAAGCAATTCGGTGGAAACCGAATAGGCTTGAGTTCGGTACACGTAACCTGGTTCGGTGCTATAACTATAATAAAATATAGGAATGCACCTAGCCTAGGAAATCAAGCATATCTATGCATGATAAATAAAACCCAAGCTAGTAATAGCATAATAAAGTCTAGGCAAGCTAGCAAAGCCAGCTAAAGCCGTCGTACTCTCACACGTGCCCCCCTCAAAGCTGGGTGGCGTGAGAAACACCCTGCTTCACAAGATAGTCCTTGAGAGCACGGCGTGCGTTGCCCATATCAGCTTCTGCAACCCAACTGTCCTGAGTGGGGTCGTATCCCTTCCAGCGTATCAGGAACTCGAGGGTCTTGCCGCAGCGGCGCCGATGAGTGAGAAGACGCTCCACTTTGTACTCTGGTTCATCCTGGATGAGAACAGGTGATGGTGGCGGTAGCTGCCATCCCTGGAACTGTTGGTTGGGGTCCTTGTAGAGCTTCAGTAGATGAACATGGAAAGCGTTGTGAAGCTTCTACGTAGTAGGTAAGCGTAAGCGGAATGTGACTGGTGTCACCTGTGCCTCAACGAGAAAAGGACCTCACAAGCGAGGCCGGAGTTTGGATGGTAGGTGAGACAGGTTCAAGTTGCGCGTGTCAAAAAACACCTGATCTCCGACTGCTACTGAGTGATCTCGTCGCTGGCGATCGGCATACTGCTTCTGGGAGTTTTGCATCGTGGTGAGACGTCGCTGAGTCTTCTCCCATACCTGCTGCATGGTGGTGACGAAGTCATGTGCGGCTTGGACGTGTGCCGGTGTGGTTGGCTGTTGTGGTGTAAGTGGTTCCCGTCCGTAACACAGGAAGAAAGGAGTTTTCCCTGTGCCCGCATGTGACGCGTTGTTGTAAGCGAACTCTAGGGTCGGTAACTGTGTGTCCCAGGGGCCAACGTTGTCCTGCAAAAGGTATACAACGACTTTATCGTACTCACCTGCGATGGTATCAACGGCGAAAAATACACGCTCACCTTTATCGACGCCTACTCGCGCCACGTCTGGATCGCCAACGTTGATGCTCGCTCCAAGGCCCCAGAAGTTTTCCGCATCTAGCTTGCACACGCGCAGCGGCAGTCGGGGAGAAAGCTGAAAATCTGGCAGAGCGATGGCGCCAAAGAGTTCCGCAGTAATGAACTGGAGAGCGTTCTCATCGAGAAGGGGATCAAGCATGACATCTCTCTCCCCTATGTCGAACACTATATATGTGTTATTGCTGTGTAGGCTATAGTGGGTTAGCCTTTAGGGGGTACACAACTCTAGGGTTTCATACTTTGTACTGCAATGTTGTGTAGTTCATTCACTTCTTGATTCTGACATGGTATTAAGAGCTTAGGTTCTAGACCTAAGGGCCCACCGTTCCGCTAGAGGTGCCCTCGTGCGCCCCCTTTTTTAGCGCCCTTGTGAGCCTTTCCCCTAGTGCGCCCTCGTGCGCTCTCCTCTCACGCTGCCCGTGTGCAGCCCGCTAGCAACCCGAGCGCGGCCCCGTCGTTTTAGCGCACGTAAGAAAACCGCCGCATAGGGTGGCCCCGATTTCTCTCACGCGCCCCAGCAAGCCATCACCCGTAGGCCCTTGCTAGCCCCTAGGCCCACGCATGACCCACAGCCGCCAGCCCGCAGGTCGCAGCCAGCGCGCCACAACGATCACGCGTCGGCAGCTGCAGCGCGCGACCCATAGCCGCCACTAGAACGCAGCCGCGGCCCGCGCGCAGCTGCACCCTAGGGGCCGCCGCGCACCCAGCCTAGGCCCGCCGTCGCGCCGCCTTACCTGCCCGACCCGCGTCGCCCGAGTCGCGCCACCCGAGTCGCGCCGCCCGAGTCGTGCCGCCCTGACCGAGCCACGCCGCCCATACCGAGCCGCGCCGCCCTACCTGCTGCAACTGCTCTTCCTGATCCTACTGCTTCTACTGTTGCTACTGCTACTACTACTGCTACTCCTGCTACTGCCACTATGGCCAGTCCCACTATTCTCACCTTTGACACCGAGGGCCGCCCGATTAAGTTCGATGTCTGGCTTGATGACCTCAACCAGTTCCTCCAGATCACTGCCAAGGACGATGTCTCTCTGTACGACCACACGTAAGGCACTGCTCCTGCACCTCCCGCTACTGCTGACAGTACTGCTTGCTCCCAGTGGCAGACTCGTGATGCTCATGCCCGCCTAGCCGTTCGCAGCCACCTGCCGTTAGATGAGCGCGAGCACTTCGGCCAACATAAGACCACTAGGGAGCCGTACGACGTCTCTCACTGCCCTACCTCTTCCCCGACCTGTCTGCCTTTACCACTCTAGCTGACCTCATCACCCACCTCCGTACCAGTGACCTCCGCTACTGTGCCGCACTCCCCCTAGATTTCCTCGCCAAGAAACCCTCCCCGATGTACCTCACACTGTACCACCTTGTCACGCGCCTCCCTGACTCCCTGGCCTGCATGCCTCAGTCTCCACCCTCGCCCACGCCGTCGAACCAAAGAAACCGTGCCAGGCCCTAACCGGCCCTCACGCCAAGAAGTGTGTGCAGCAATGGATGCTGAACTAAAGGCGCTCGAGTCTCGTGACACATGGGTTCTCGTCGATTGTGCAGCAGTGAAGGGGAGGAGGGTGCTAAGCAGAAAATAGTATTTTCATCTCAAGACTAACGCCGACGGAACCATTGAACGCTTCAAGGCACGATGGGTCTTATGTGGATATGACCAGCGCCACGGCATCAACTTCGATCAAACCTTTCCTCTCGTCAGCCGTCATACCTCGGTCAGGATTCTACCCGCCGTAGCCGCCGCTAAGCATCTACCACCGCGACAGATCGACGTGAAGAATGCATTCTTATATGCGTTGGTGGACGCAACCATCTTTATGGAGCAACCACACACCTACGGAGAAGGAGATCCCAGGGTCTGCCAGCTGAAGAAATCCCTCTACAGGATCAAGCAGGCGCCTCGTCTCTAGTAGCAGCATCTGCACAAGATTCTACTCGAAATTGGTTTCAGGTAGCTGCCACACGACCCAGGAATGTACCGCCTCCACTTCAACGGTGACTACATCCTCCTCAACGTCTACGTCGACGACGTGCTCTACACTCGCACCTGCAACCAGCTCCTTAACCAGTTCGAGGAGAACCTGGGGAAGCACGTGGATATTACCATCAAGCACAAAGTCACTCAGTTTATGGGCCAGAAGCAATCCATCTGTCAGCTTCAAAATACGCAGAGCAGCTGGGAGAACATGTGAGGATCTAGGATCGAGCTTAGAAAAGAGAATTGTAATTGATTGCCTCACCTGGGTACAACACGAGGCTATATATAGTCTCGACACAAGGCCAGTTACCCAGGTGTTACGCGAATGTCTTGAGGGTCGCGAAGCGTCCTAAACAGAACCTTCCCGCACTCAGTAGAAAGCAATTCGGTGGAAACCGAATAGGCTTGAGTTCGGTACACGTAACCTGGTTCGGTGCTATAACTATAATAAAATATAGGAATGCACCTAGCCTAGGAAATCAAGCATATCTATGCATGATAAATAAAACCCAAGCTAGTAATAGCATAATAAAGTCTAGGCAAGCTAGCAAAGCCAGCTAAAGCCGTCGTACTCTCACACGTGCCCCCCTCAAAGCTGGGTGGCGTGAGAAACACCCTGCTTCACAAGATAGTCCTTGAGAGCACGGCGTGCGTTGCCCATATCAGCTTCTGCAACCCAACTGTCCTGAGTGGGGTCGTATCCCTTCCAGCGTATCAGGAACTCGAGGGTCTTGCCGCAGCGGCGCCGATGAGTGAGAAGACGCTCCACTTTGTACTCTGGTTCATCCTGGATGAGAACAGGTGATGGTGGCGGTAGCTGCCATCCCTGGAACTGTTGGTTGGGGTCCTTGTAGAGCTTCAGTAGATGAACATGGAAAGCGTTGTGAAGCTTCTACGTAGTAGGTAAGCGTAAGCGGAATGTGACTGGTGTCACCTGTGCCTCAACGAGAAAAGGACCTCACAAGCGAGGCCGGAGTTTGGATGGTAGGTGAGACAGGTTCAAGTTGCGCGTGTCAAAAAACACCTGATCTCCGACTGCTACTGAGTGATCTCGTCGCTGGCGATCGGCATACTGCTTCTGGGAGTTTTGCATCGTGGTGAGACGTCGCTGAGTCTTCTCCCATACCTGCTGCATGGTGGTGACGAAGTCATGTGCGGCTTGGACGTGTGCCGGTGTGGTTGGCTGTTGTGGTGTAAGTGGTTCCCGTCCGTAACACAGGAAGAAAGGAGTTTTCCCTGTGCCCGCATGTGACGCGTTGTTGTAAGCGAACTCTAGGGTCGGTAACTGTGTGTCCCAGGGGCCAACGTTGTCCTGCAAAAGGTATACAACGACTTTATCGTACTCACCTGCGATGGTATCAACGGCGAAAAATACACGCTCACCTTTATCGACGCCTACTCGCGCCACGTCTGGATCGCCAACGTTGATGCTCGCTCCAAGGCCCCAGAAGTTTTCCGCATCTAGCTTGCACACGCGCAGCGGCAGTCGGGGAGAAAGCTGAAAATCTGGCAGAGCGATGGCGCCAAAGAGTTCCGCAGTAATGAACTGGAGAGCGTTCTCATCGAGAAGGGGATCAAGCATGACATCTCTCTCCCCTATGTCGAACACTATATATGTGTTATTGCTGTGTAGGCTATAGTGGGTTAGCCTTTAGGGGGTACACAACTCTAGGGTTTCATACTTTGTACTGCAATGTTGTGTAGTTCATTCACTTCTTGATTCTGACATGGTATTAAGAGCTTAGGTTCTAGACCTAAGGGCCCACCGTTCCGCTAGAGGTGCCCTCGTGCGCCCCCTTTTTTAGCGCCCTTGTGAGCCTTTCCCCTAGTGCGCCCTCGTGCGCTCTCCTCTCACGCTGCCCGTGTGCAGCCCGCTAGCAACCCGAGCGCGGCCCCGTCGTTTTAGCGCACGTAAGAAAACCGCCGCATAGGGTGGCCCCGATTTCTCTCACGCGCCCCAGCAAGCCATCACCCGTAGGCCCTTGCTAGCCCCTAGGCCCACGCATGACCCACAGCCGCCAGCCCGCAGGTCGCAGCCAGCGCGCCACAACGATCACGCGTCGGCAGCTGCAGCGCGCGACCCATAGCCGCCACTAGAACGCAGCCGCGGCCCGCGCGCAGCTGCACCCTAGGGGCCGCCGCGCACCCAGCCTAGGCCCGCCGTCGCGCCGCCTTACCTGCCCGACCCGCGTCGCCCGAGTCGCGCCACCCGAGTCGCGCCGCCCGAGTCGTGCCGCCCTGACCGAGCCACGCCGCCCATACCGAGCCGCGCCGCCCTACCTGCTGCAACTGCTCTTCCTGATCCTACTGCTTCTACTGTTGCTACTGCTACTACTACTGCTACTCCTGCTACTGCCACTATGGCCAGTCCCACTATTCTCACCTTTGACACCGAGGGCCGCCCGATTAAGTTCGATGTCTGGCTTGATGACCTCAACCAGTTCCTCCAGATCACTGCCAAGGACGATGTCTCTCTGTACGACCACACGTAAGGCACTGCTCCTGCACCTCCCGCTACTGCTGACAGTACTGCTTGCTCCCAGTGGCAGACTCGTGATGCTCATGCCCGCCTAGCCGTTCGCAGCCACCTGCCGTTAGATGAGCGCGAGCACTTCGGCCAACATAAGACCACTAGGGAGCCGTACGACGTCTCTCACTGCCCTACCTCTTCCCCGACCTGTCTGCCTTTACCACTCTAGCTGACCTCATCACCCACCTCCGTACCAGTGACCTCCGCTACTGTGCCGCACTCCCCCTAGATTTCCTCGCCAAGAACCCCTCCCCGATGTACCTCACACTGTACCACCTTGTCACGCGCCTCCCTGACTCCCTTCGCACAGTCAGGGACCAGTTTCTCGCCCTCTCCCCCACTGACCTCACTGTCGACCTCCTCGAGAAGGAACTCCTAGCAGCTGAGAAGAGCATTGTAGCTGTAGGTGCCTCTCATGGTGACCCCCACACCCCCCTTTTTGAGGGGTGCTCCCAAGTCCCCCTCCTCCCCTCCATTGCATTTGCTGCTGCTGTCGACTTCCTAGGAACTGAGGAGGTCGAGGCCGCGTCTGCTCCTAGTGGGAGACGCAAGGGCGGCAGGGGCAAGGGGGGCAGGGATGGAGGAGGTGGAGGTGGGGGCGGCGGCGGTGGAGGGGGTGGAGGGGTCGGGGATGGTGGCGGAGGTGGGAGTGGCGCGGGTGGTGGGGGGGTCGGTGGCGGCGCACGGGGTGGTGGAGGCGGCGGTGGTGGAGGTGGTGGAGGTGGTGGTGGCAGTGGTGGCGGCGGTGGAGCAGGTGGCGGGCGCGGTGGAGCGGTACAGCGTGGGGGGTTCGGTGGTGGCCAGAGGCAGCAGCAGCAGCGTCCCGGTGAGACTCCCTCGCCCCAGCAGCTCCGTGAGTGGTACTCTCAGTGTGGGGGGTCTGGGGGTGGGGGTAACTGCCTGTACGTCATCAGCACAGGTGACCGCACTGGCTAGACTTGAGGGAGGTTTCACACGGCACAGCGCTGCTTCTTTCGCCTCGACAACACCTGGCGCGAGCAGTTCCCGGATGCCTCTGAGCTGCCCCGCTGGGCTGATCTGCTTAAGAAGGGAATTGATATCTTTGCTCTTGATTATGATGCTATCCTTGCTGCTATGTATGCATTGACTATTAGTGTTGAGGGTGACTATTACCTGAGTGTACCGCCCGACCCAGGTATTGAGACAGGTGAGGCTGCAGCTCTAGGTGCTAGTGCGTCTGCTGCTCCAGGTCCTGGTGAGGCTGCTGCCCTAGGTGCTAGTGCGTCTGCGTCTGCTGGTATTGCACCTACTGGGGCACTTCACACCTTCACACTGGACTCAGGTGCTTCCCGCTGTTTCTTTCGTGACCGCAATGCCCTAGAGCAGCTCCCTAGACCGGTTGCTATCTTCTTGGCTGACCCCTCAGGGGGTCCGGTCCTTGCGACCTCCACCACTGCCCTCCCTTGTCCTTGGGCTACAAGCGGTACTTCCTGCTGGTCGTCGACGACTACACGCCCTACAGCACGGTCTTCCCCTTGCGTACCAAGGGTGAGGTCCCTGATGTCTTGATCCTCTGGATCCGCGCTGCTCGTCTCAAGCTCCGCCAGCGGTTCTAGTCGGACTTTCCTGTCCTACATCTGCACTCTGACAGAGGTGGCGAGTTTTCCTCTGACCTCTTGGCAGCCTACTGTGCGGAGCACGGCATCCACCAGACGTTCACTCTCCCGGCCTCCCCGCAGAAGAATGGGGTTTCTGAGCGCCGCATTGGTCTTGTCATGGAGGTCGCTCGTACCTCCATGATCCATGCAGCTGCCCCCCATTTCCTGTGGCCGTTTGCAGTGCAGTACGCCGCGCATCAGCTTAATCTCTGGCCCCGTGTCTCCGTTCCGGAGACCTCGCCTACCCTGTGTTGGACGGCGTCCCTCACCTTCACCCTTGACTCAGGGGCTTCCCGCTCCTTCTTTTGAGACCGCACCACACTCACGCCGCTTGGTCGGCCAGTTGCAGTCTCTCTGGCAGACCCAACTTGGGGTCCTGTCCTTTCTCACTTCTCCACTGTCCTCCCGTGTCCGGCGGCTCCCTTTGGCACCCTGTCTGGTCTCTACCTCCTCTCGTTCTCTACAAACTTGGTGAGTGGGACTGACCTACAGGATGGGTTAGTACACCAGTTCACTCCTGCGAGCCAGCGGGTGACCCACTGCACGGACGCTCAGACGGGCCGACACTTGGCCAAGTTTACACGTCGGCCTGGGTTGAGCCTGTACACACTGACCACTGCATCTCCCCCTGTCCCTGCGTCTAGTCAGGTAGCTGCGTCGGGTCAGGTGTTTGCTGCAGCGTCTAAGTCTGGTCCTGAGTCTGCCCCCTGCTCGTGTCGCCTCCTGTCTCACGAAACTTTCCTGTGGCACCACCGCCTTGGTCACCCCTCCCTGATTCGTCTCCGAGGCATGGCCTCCTGTGTCCTTGTCTTTGGTCTTCCCCGGTCCCTCCCTCCCCTTCCTCCGGGGCCTGGCCCTACCTGCGTCCCCGGTGTCGAGGGGCGGCAGCGTGCTGCCCCTAACTCCTCCCAGTTTCCTCCGACAGAGGCCCCGCTGCAGACGCTTCACATGGACGTGTGGGGCCCGGCCCGCGTCCGTGGACAGGGTCACGAGCGCTACTTCCTGCTGGTGGTTGACGACTACTCGCGTTACATCACAGTCTTCCCCTTGCACAGCAAGGGTGATATCACTAAGGTGTTGATCGACTGGATTCGCGCAGCTCGTGTCCAGCTCAGGCAGAGCTTTGGCTCGGACTTTCCTGTTCAGCGTCTGCACTCTGACCGAGGCAGAGAGTTCTCCTCTGGCCCTCTGTGGGCCTACTGTCGTACACGGGGCATCCGCGAGACCTTCACGCTTCCGGACTCTCCACGGAAAAATGGGATTGCTGAGCGCCGCATTGGCATGGTCATGGACGTCGCCCGTACGTCCATGATGCACGTGGCTGCCCCCCATTTTCTGTGGCCGTTTGCGGTTCAGTACGCGGCGCATCAGATCAACCTTCACCCCAGGGTCTCCATGACGGAGACCTCCCCAGCTCTGCTGTGGACGAGGAAGGTTGGCGATGCGTCTGCGTTTTGCCATGTGTCGTCTGTCAGTACTGCTCGCACTAGTGGTCGCGGTTCGCGTCAGCGTCCTCCTCCTGTCCTTGGCACGCACCTGATGTCTCTGCGTCCGTTCACTGCTCCTCTGCGTGCCCCTTTGCCTTCTCCTCCTGCGTCCTCTCTTCCTGCTCTTGCGGACCCGGAGTCGGACTCTCTTCGTGCTGCCAGTCCTACTGTCACGCGTCTCCTTGCTACTGTCGTCACTGACCCTTCCTTTGAGTCCACTGCTGCGTCTGCCCTAGTTGCTGAGCTCGTCGACTTCGCTGCTCGCTGTCGTCTAGACTACGCTGCTAGTCTTGTTGCTGAGTGTGCGTCTGTCTGTCCTCCGTCCATCGGGGGTGAGTGTGCCCTTGGCACGGACGTATTTGACGACAGGCAGGAGGAGTTCCAGTGTCTGGCTGCTGCTTCACCTCGTCTCGTGTCCGTACTGCTTACCCCTGAGGGAGACCCGGATTCACTTGACATCCCGACTCCGCGCTCTTACGCGGAGGCGATAGAGGGTCCCTACTCCTCTCAGTGGCAGGCTGCTATGGACGCAGAGATGGCTTCCTGGAAGTCCACAGGCACCTACGTTGACGAGGTTCCCACGCCTGGGGCGAACATCGTCAGTGGCATGTGGATTTTCAGGGTGAAACGGCCGTCGGGTTCTCTGCCTGTCTTCAAGGCGCGGTACATGGCTCGTGGCTTCAGTCAGTGGCAGGGAGTTGACTATTTTCAGACCTTCTCTCCCACCCAAAAGATGACCACTCTTCGGGTGCTACTGCACATAGCCGCTCAGCGCGACTACGAGCTTCACTCTCTTGACTTCAGCACTGCTTTCTTGCAGGGTAGCCTCCACGAGGAGATCTGGCTGCGCCGCCCACCTGGCTTCACTGGGACTTTTCCTCGTGGCACCCAGTGGAGCCTCCGACGGCCAGTCTACGGTCTCCGCTAGGCACCGCGTGAGTGGCACGATACACTGAGGACTACGCTTGCGGCTCTTGGGTTTGCTCCCTCTACTGCCGACCCGTCGTTGTTTCTGCGCACAGACACTTCTTTGCCGCCGTTCTACATCCTCGTGTACGTCGACGACTTGGTCTTTGCCACTGCTGACACTGCTGGACTCGCCCACGTGAAGTCTGAGCTGCAGAAGAGACACACGTGCACAGACCTGAGTGAACTGCGCAGCTACCTTGGCTTGCAGATCACCTGGGACACAGCACGCCGCACCATTACCCTGACTCAGTCACACATGGTGCAGCAGGTCCTTCAGCGCTTCGGCTTCACGTACTCCTCGCTTCACGCCACTCCTCTGTCTACTCGCCACTCGCTCTCAGCTCTGCCTTTGGATGAATCCATAGAGTCGAGTGGCCCGTACCCAGAGCTTGTTGGCTGCCTCATGTACTTGATGACCTGCACACGACCTGACTTTGCATACCCTCTTAGCATCTTGGCACGCTATGTTGCTCCTGTGAGACACCGACCAGAACATATGGCTGCAGCGAAGAGGGTGTTGCGCTACTTGTGCAGTACGTCGGGCATGGGTCTTGTGCTTGGAGGGCAGAGTCCAGTGGTCCTTACTGGGCACGCAGACGCTTCTTGGGCTGACGACCAGGCTACGCAGCGGTCGTCACAAGGTTACACCTTCAGCCTCGGGTCCGGCTCTGTTTCATGGCGGGCTACCCGCTCGTCTCCTATTCTTGGCTCCAGTTGTGAGGCTGAGATCTACGCCGGGACCATGGCTGCACAGGAGCTTCGCTGGCTGATCTCGGAGAGCCGCCTCGTTCTCTCCCAGTGCTGTACGTAGACAACAAGGCCATGCTGGCCTTGTGTCGAGAGCAGAGACTGGAGCACAGAACGAAGCACATTGCTCTTCGCTACTTCCTTGCTCGTGAGCTACAGCAGCGTGGTCAGCTACGTCTTGTGTACGTGGCCTCTGAGGCCAACACTGCTGATATCTTCACCAAGGCACTTGCGCCTTGTGATCATCAGCGCTTCTGTACTCAGCTGGGTCTTGTGCCTGCCTTGCCTCACTTGCTCACCTCTTGACCTTGCTTGTACTGTTACATACATATATACGCCTGCTCTGACTTGTCTAGCCTTTTATATATATGTGTACTCCTTCATTTGAGCTGGCCTTGTGGCCTTGACCTTGTGCTCGGAATGCGTGGTGGCGTTGTGATCCACCCTGAGCTTGCTTTGCTTTGCTTGACTGGTCTTTTGACCCCTTGTTCTCCCCCACTTTGCCTATGGGGGTGTGTCAGATTTATATGACATAGCTATTGTAGGCTATAGTGGGGTAGCACGTATGGGGTACAGCTTTCTAGGGGTTTACATTTTGTACCCAACTTTCACTTAGTCATTCATTCTTCGTTCCAGTTTTCTCATATGGTTGGTACAATAGTAAACGTGTTACTTATGCACGTCGTTGGCACCTACAATAAGCTCCTTACATACTTATATGGTTGGTACCTAAAGTAAGTGCGTTACTTATACATATGGTTGCTTCCAGAAGAAACACGTTACTTGACCATGTGCAATACATACCCGTGTGGTTGGTACCAAGACTAAGCACGTTACTTACCTATTTGGTTGCTAACAAGAGTAAGTGAGATACTTACCCATAAGGTTGGTACCAAGAGTAAGCGCGTTACTTACCGATATGGCTGGTACCAACAGTAAGCACGTCACTTACTTATATGGCTGATACTAAACGTACATGCGCTACTTACTCATATGGTTGGTACCAAGAGTGAATGCGTTACTTACCCATACGGTTGGTACCAAGAGTAAGGGCGTTACTTACCTGTGTGGTTGGTACAAGAGTAAACGTTATACTTATGCATATCGTTTGTACCAACAATAAGCGCGTTACTTACTTATATGGTTGATACCAAAAGTATGTGCGTTACTTGGCCATAAGGTTGGGAACAAGAGTAAGTGCGTTACTTACCCATAAGGTTGGTACCCAGAGTAAGCGCGTTACTTACCCATATGGCTGGTACAAAGAGTAAGCACGTTACTTACTCATATGGTTGGTACTAAATGTATGTGCGGTACTTACCCATACGGTTGGTACAAAAACATAAGGTCGTTACTTTACTGTATGGTTGGTACGAGAGTAAACGTCTTACTGATGCATATCGTTGGTACCAACCATAAGCGTGTTTTTTACCAATGAGGTTCGTACCAAGAGTAAGTGCATTACTTAGCCATGTGGTTGGTACCTAGAGTAACCAAGTTACTAAAGCATATGGTTGGTTCTAAAAGTAAGTGCGTTACCTACTCATGTTGTTGGTACCATAAATAAGCGCATTACTTACCCATATGGTTGTTATTAAGAGAAATCGCGTTACTTACCTATATCGTTGGTACCAAGAGTGAGCGTGTTACTTACTCATATGGTTGGTTCCAAGAGTGAGTGCATTACCAGCCCCTATGGTTGGTAACAAGAGTCAGCGCGTTACTTACCTGTATGGTAGGTACGAAGAGTTTGCGTCTTACTTACACATATGGTTGGATCCAAGAGAAAGTGCGCTACTTATCAATGTGGTTGGTACCAAGTGTAAGTGTGTTACTTACCCATATGGCTGGTACCTAGAGTAGGTGCGTTACTTATCCATATGGTTGGCTCCAAGAGTAGCATATTATTACTCATATGGTTGGTTTGAAGAGTAAGTTCGTTACTTACCCATATGGCTGGTACTAAGAGTAAGCACGTTACTTGCCTAAATTGTTGGTACTAAAAGTAGGTGCGCTACTTATCCATATGGTTGGTACCAAGAGTGAATGCGTTACTTACCCATACGGGTTGTACCAAGAGTAAGCCCGTTACATAAATATATGGTTGGTACAAGAGAAAGTGTGTTATTTATGCATATCATTGATACCAACGATAAGCGTGTTACTTACTCATCTAGTTGGTACCAAGAGTCAGTGCATTACTTACCCATATGGTGTGTTCCAATAGTAAGTGCGTTACTTACGAATGTGGCTGGTACCAAGAGTAAGTGCCTTACTTACCATCTGGTTAGTGTTGGTATAAGGGCCATATAAACTCAAGCTATTAAGACTTCATCAAACTTAATACCTCTTCTCAGGGTCACCTCCAAGGGTCCTTGGGTTCCTGGTACAAGACCAGCCCCTATCCTTGGGTCCGAGTTTGTAGAGAGAGGACCCAAGAATGACGTAGCCAAATAACAAGAGTAACTTGTACATCGCACATCGTATCATGCAGACCGTTGACCGGATTAAGCTGAGAACTTCCTATATTGAAGCTCTCTCCAAGAGCTTTGAAATAAGCCAAATTGCCGTGCAAAAAGTTCTGCCATTACGAAGTTATGTCTCGAACAACGTCTGCCTAGCGTTGGAGTGCTAATGTACTAGCTTTCCCGTGGTAGCATTCCGCCGTCGAACTGCGTAGAAACGAAATTCCAGCGAGGAAGGAACTCGCTTGAATCAATTAACTATATCCAGGTACAAACAAAGAAGAAATATCTAGTTCTACCTAGCAAAGACATTGGGAATCAACCCGGGAACAACCAGGGATGATCCCAAATAATTCCAAGCAACAGAACCAACCTGGCTGGACAAAACAGCAGGTGGTAGGTTGGTAAACAACGCGTGGCTCTGTCTTTTCAACCTGGGAAACAACAACCAGGTTCAGGTCCTAAAAATAGAACCTGTTTTGTCTTTGCCCAACCAGCCGAATGCTAGTTCCGCTGGTTTCCCCTAGCCCCGTAGCATGCAGATACAGACAAAATACATCCAACCTTCACCTAAATTGTACCCCTATAGTGCCTGCCTTGCTACACTTTACTTAGCCAATCAATACACGACAATTCCAAGTTGGATAAAACTGAATCTGTGTATTTAAATGAACCGAACTGCAAAGCTTCCATCTTGTGTTCCTTTGCGAGCTCGTCCTTTCTGATTGCACTGTATATAGTGCGTAAAACGCTGTGCGGAAGCGCACAATGTGCGAGTACCTGCAAATGCTTCAAGCAAAAATTGTGAAAGCAAACAAACACACGAACACACGATTCACACGCAAATGCATTTGCACACGCACACTCCTACAAACAGACGGCAAGATGTCGTGCAATGTGAATTTGCACCCAACACACTCCCCCTCAGCCTGCCGGCTACATCCACATCATCCCATGCTAGTTCATGCTCATGAGGATGTCTGCTGGCTTCTGGTGAGTCTTGATATACATCGGATTCACCGTCCCCCTCTTGACCTTACGCAGACAGTGCCACTTGATTTGCATGTGCTTGTTGAGCCCATGAAGCACAATATTCCTGGCCATCCCAAGAGCCTACTTGCTCACAAAACAGCGGCGTAGCAACCTTCTGCTCCAGGCCAATCTCCTCTAACAGCCTCCTCAACCAAAGCACCTCCTTCACCCCGTGAAACATTGCCACGTACTCTAACTCCAACGAGGAAAGGGCTGTCTCCATCTGGTTCTTGGACCTCCAACTAACGGGTCCTCCCCCAACCAAGCAGATGTATCCTCCCACATATGAAGAATCATCCTTCTCAGAAGCCCAAGTAGCATCGGTAAAGCAAGTGAGAAACAGCTTGCCTTCCCCAAGCCTATACCCTTTCTCTTTCAGCACCTAAACCCCCTTCAACTTCACCTGTGCAAATGCGGAGTGTTGAACTTCAATGCTTGGGTGTGAGTTCATGTACTTCACCATACGTTCAGCTGGATCCACCTACTCCTCAGACGGATTCTGCACCTCCCTAGCCAGCTGCCCAACCGAGAAAGAGATGTCAGGCCTTGTGTGAACTGCTGTGTACAAGAGGCTGCGCACCAAGGACTGAAATTGCTGCTGCTCCTTGGCTTCAACCCCTTCATTCTGTGCTGCCTTCACTAGCATGAACTCAGCTGGCAGGGGAGTTGCAACCTTTTGCTCATTCTCAATCCCATACTTTTCCCCTCGCTCCTTGATGAACTTCTCCTGGTGCAGCTTCAACCACCTGTGATCTGGATCCCTCTCCACGTGCATCCCAAGGGTCTTGCACCTGAAGTTTTTTAATAGCTGCTGCCGCACCTTCTATATCTCCTTCATGCTGCTGCTGAAGAGAACAATGTCATCCATATAGACCAAAAACATCACCAGCTCCCCCCCCTCGCCCTTGAGAAAGAGGCTCTCACCATAGCTGCTGGTCCTGAATCCCATCTCCTCTAATGCAGCTGCCAACCTCTGGTACTAGCAGCATGGTGCTTGCTTCAAGTCGTAGATTGACTTGTTGAGCTTGCACACCCTGCCCATACCATCCTCAGACCCAGGCGGCTGCGTCATGTACACCTCCTCCTCTAGAATCCCATTGAGGAATGCCGTTGATATATCCATCTGAATGATGTATATATCATTCAAACTAATGGTTGCATCTGCCAACAAGACACGGAGGGTAGGAGGTTTGGCAATGGGAGCAAAGATCTCATTGAAGTCCTGCTTCTTCTTCTGCATAAGCCCCTTAGCCACCAGCCTACTCTTGTAGATGGTGACCTGCCCCTTGCCATCGGTCTTGATCCTTAGCACCCACTTGCATTGTAGTGCTTTCTTCCCCTCAGGGAGCACCACCAGTTCCCATGCCCTATTCTCTTGCAGGCTCTGGTACTCAGCATCCCTAGAAGCCAGCCACTTGTCCCTATCTCAACCTGCTAATGCCTCCTCCATGCTAGCTAGTTCCTCTGGTGCAGGGGCAAGAAAACAGTAGGCAGGTTCATCCTTCTCATCCGGGTTAGCCTTGAGGCAAAATCAGCCTTGCTCCTCCGTAGTAGTGTAGGAGCTCTGATGCTCTGCTCACCCTCAAGTCCAGCAGCTTTACTAATGCTACCGCTAGGCTCCATACCATCTCCTCCACCAGCAGGTGCCTCTGTACCTTCTCTCCATCTCCACGCTCTGCAGCTGCCTCCTCTCCCTCCTCCCACACACTAGGAGTCAGGTCCTGCTGCATGGTGATCTGCTCCATCTCCTGTTAGACTTTGGCCTCCGGCTGATTCTTGCAGCACCCTTACATCAGGCCCTCAACAAACTTCACATCCCTGCTGTCATACAACGCACCCTTCCGTGGTTTCCATAGCAGCCATCCCTTGCTCTCAACAGCCAGCCCCAAATGCACACACCAGATTGCACTCGCCTCCAACTTACTTCGATGCGTTTTGGGAACGTGGGCGACTGCCATGCAACCGAACACCCTCAGCATGTCCATAGGCGGCTTCCTCCCAAGCCACCTCTCCAACGGCACCCACGAGTCATCACCAACCTTAATGAGCACCCTGTTCCTAGCAACGGTAGCGTGCCAAACAGCATGGGGCCACATCGAGTTGCCCAGCCCTGATTCTTTGAGAAGCGCCCTAGCTGTCTCCCAAATTGTCAGGTTCGCCCGTTCTGCTACACCATTGGACTGTGGGGTGCAAGCCGTGGTCAGCACCCTCTAGATGCCCTACTTCTTAAGCCAGGCCGTTATCTCAGCTCCAAGAAACTCACCATCCCGGGCTGTCCTAATCTTCTTCACCACACACTCTGCTTGCTTCTCCACGAACGGCAGCCAGTTGTCCTGTATCATAGAGCAGGTAGTCAGCCTGCTCCAGCCATAAACTAAGGTTAGGAAATACCGCTCCCCCTTGAGCCCTTGCACCGTCTGTTCAGCTTCAAACCCTTGGCGGCTGCATCCTTCTCTAGCAAGGGCATTGCCACATGCCCCAAACGTCGGTGTGCCGTTGCCCAATCTGTCTCTCTAGACGTGGCCAACATTCTCACACCAACCCCTCCAACGGCATTGCAGTCCCCGTGGGTTGTAGGCCCCTCTCTAGCCTGCCCCCCACTGTGCCACGCCAACGCCGGCAGCTGCAACATGGAATCCGTACACATCCTTACTCTCGTGCAGATGCTAAAGCACTCGATTGCCCAACTTCCCCTTGTAAGTGCGTGCCCCATCCGTGCTAATGCTCACCCCAGCCTTGGCAAGATTACGGAGGGAAATTAGGTTGGCCTTGAGGTTGCGGTCTAGGAGAACATCGTGCAGCACCACAGGCTTGCCATCCGCTCCCTTAAATGCAGCTCGTCCCGCACCAGCCACCTTCAACGCTTGTCTTGAGGTAGAGCACACCTCATTGATCGGTGCAGCGAGTAGGTTGTCAAGCAGGTCCTTGCGTGGCGTCATCGTCCACGCGGCGCCTGTGTGCAAAACCCAAAAGTCCAAGGGGTGCAATGTCACGACTCTAATCTTTGCGTAGGCATTAGATATATCTTCGTGACTATTTAGGATTAAGGGCAGCTACAGTAGAGAGGATATTGAGGGAGCCGGCTAGAGTCGAAACAATAGAACCGAAAAACTAGGAATTGGCGGGCGATAGGGGGACCGTTAACACAACGGCTGGAATTAACATGGAGGGAGAGCGGACCGTCGTCTCAGACCCAGGAGAGACGCCACACGACTATCGATGGACCAAAATAGTACGGGAACGGTGGAAGAATCAGGAGGCGCAGACCCCGCAAATCAGGATGCCCGGGATGACGACGACGAAGGGAGGACAGAATCAACACTGTACCCGGAGCGGCGGCCCCGGGCTGGAGAGGCGACCTGGAGCAGCTCTGGTACACAGCGGTGTCGCTGTCAAGGCCGACGACCCGTTCGATGGATCCGGCAGCCGCGGAATGCGCTGGAAGGCGACAAACTTGCCCAAAGTGGAGGTAGCGGAGCGGTACACGGGTATTCCAGGCGTGGGGCCGAGCCTGAAGAATTACCTCATGCAGCTCGAAACCGTCCAGTACTGTTGGGAGCGCGACGAATATGACCCGGCCGAGTTCTTCCGGAAAATGGCAGGAACCTTGGCGGGCAAAGCAGAGACGTTCTACCGTCTGACGAGGGACGAGGTCTTAGAAGAATTGGCGGAAGGAGAAATCACGAACCCGACGGCTCGGTTCTTACAATTGATGCGAAAGGAGTTCGCGGGACAGACCAAGGTACGCGTCAAGGATTTTCGGGACTTCCGAAGGAAGAAGGAGGAGTCGCTGTTGGCTTATTATTGCCGACTCCGGGAACTAGCGGAGGACTTGGAAAGCAAGGAGGAACGCCTGCTCGTGCGGAAATTCGTGCGTGGGCTGGACGACGAGCTGAAGGGAGTAGTACAGAGCACCGTCTAGAGCATAGGCGCCGACATCACCCTTAAAGAAGTCTACCTGCTGACGAAGAAGACGGAGCAGGCGCAGCGACTGCTGGATCTGGAGGACTCGGAAGGAAGGAGTCGCGCGAGGACGAGTTGGGCAGCCGCGGCAGTCCCCGACCCGTCCCCTGGAGGAAGAGGCCGCCCCGACCCCCGCCTCTATCATACCTGCGGGGAGCACGGGCATTTGAAGAGAGACTGCCCCAAAACGCCGACCTGTGAGCAGTGCGGGAAACGCGGACACCGGAAGGAAGACTGTTACAACCGGCCAAAGGAAGCACTGGGAGCGACTCGGGAGGAGCTCCAAGCCAAAGTCCGGCGGCTGCAGCTGCGACTAGGAGCAGTTCCCTACTCCGAAGGACGTCAAAGCGCGGGCGCTACTTGCGTACGAAGAAGTCGACGAGGCTGAAGAGGAAGGGGAGGCGGATTACCAGCGGGAGTACGCGGTGATGGCTTATCCTCGGTCGCGGGATGACCTCAGCCTCTGGCCTAGGGCCAGCCAATCCCAACAGAGTGGGGTGACGAGCGGAGCCCGCCCTCGGAACAGTCAGACGGAGAGATCACGCCCTTCGGATATGAGACGGCATCCGAATGAACGGCTAGTGTGCCAGGCGTCGGTGCTGATTGCCGAGAAGGGGAGTCTCACTGTGGGGGGCCTATCCGTGAAGCAGACAATCATAGATACGGGCGTGCATCACGTGCTGATAGGAAAGGGGCTCGCTAAACAGTTAAAGTTGGACGTGGCCGGGCGAACTGTGGAAAGGGGGATAACACTCATGACTACCGAGGGAGGAGAGCCCAAATGGATGCCGAAAACGCGGCGGCCCGTTGAGGTGGTACTCTTACCGGGGACAAACAAGCACTGTTGCATCAGGCTACCGTGCGGCGTCTCAGAATCGGAGGATTACGACGTCCTCGTTGGGATGGAACTCCTCTAAAAGGTGGGAGCTACTATCTGTACTTGGCAGGAGAAAGTGCTATTCCGCGCGCAATATTAGGACCTGGAGAGTGCCGTAGGTACGGTGCCAGTACAGTTCGTGCGGCAGGAGCCGCGGGAAGCATATCAAGCGCAAAAGTAGGATCTGACGGAGGATCTGGGGGAATGGCCTTGGGAGAAGTACGAGGAGGAATACGAACGAAGGATAGAGAGACGGATCGCGGGACGCAGCCCGGCCGATCTGAAGGAACGCGTCAGTCGCGTTCAGACCTTGGACGCACCCATCCGCCTCCTGGAGCTATATGGGGGAATCGGGACGGGCCTAGCCGCGGCGCTGCGAGCAGGGTGCACGATCAAGAGATGGATCCATGTCGAGCGTGATCCTATCGTGCGAGAGATGGCCAGGCACCATGCCTTGCTGCTGCGTGATGAGTACCTGGACCAGATGTGGGAGGGCGCCATCCCACCAGAAGCGGAGCAGGGGGTCCATGACGTAAGGGACATCTCTGAAAGCGTGCTGGACCAGTGGGGACATGTGGACTTGGTGATCGCAGGATGGGAATGCCAAGGATACTCCAGAGCCGGGGAAGGAATGAGGATAGACGATGCTAGAGGCGCGTCGTTCCGAGACCTGCAACGAGTGTTAAGGATGCTGCAGCAGCGCCAAGGAGAAGTCGCCTACATCTTAGAGAATGTGGATCTGGCGGAGGACAGAAGGGAGCCCGTGAAGCGGGCGTTTGAGGAGATCGTGGGGGTCCTGGGGAGGGGAGTACCACCGGATGCGGCGCAGCTGGGGTCGCGGGCACACCGACTGCGGAGGTACTGGCAGAATGTGATGTCCACGGCGGAGTTGCGACACTCGTTGGCCCTGATGCAGCGCCCGGAGCCACGCTTAGTGAGCGACATTCTTGAGCCAAATTGACTGCCGGCTCTCGTGACGAGCCCAGATCACCCATCGCAGTACCAGTGCAACGAGCCGGGCAAGCCCCGGCAGGCTCTGCCCACACTAGTGTCATACGCCGATGCCCGCGGATTCCGTATGGAAGGAGATCTGCCAGGGCTAGGAATGATCTACGACGTACGACAAAGGGTTTGGGAACACCCTACAGCGAACGAGCGAGAGGCGGCCATGGGACACTTGTGGGGAGCTACGGCCCATCCGGGAGTGATGGAACAGCAGCACCGAGCCGCCCTAGGCCGAGCCATGGACGCGAATGTGACGACTTGGCTGCTGGATACCATGCGGATGCACGTGCAGCGAGATATCGCGTGTTGCGAGTGGTACCGGGACCTGGAGTCTGTCGAATGGCAGAAGGAGTCGCTAGCCAGGATCGAAGCCAGATATGACAAGAAGATAGACGAAGGATGGGCGGCACATATGGCCATGGAAGTAATGGAGGGAGAGACCGAAGGGGACACTGAGGCAGTGAAGGAGCTTCTGGGGAAGCAGGAACGGGGGCCCGAAGACGACTAGGTCTTCGGAGGGGGGATGGATGCCGAGACAGCGGCACCGCTGCAGGACGTGCTGAGACAGCACTGCAGGACTTTTGCGTACACCTTGCAAGAGCTGGGGAGGTGTACCACGCACGAAATGAAGATAGCACTTACCAACAAGGTCCCAGTCTATCAACAGAAAAGACGGATGAGCCTGGGGGATATAGATATTTGCACAGAGAAGTGCAATGAACTGCTGGAGGCGGGGTTAATTCAACGGTCAGAGAGCGACTATGCAGCCGCGACGGTCGTAGCCTCACAGAAAGACCTGACGGAAGCGGTATCAGCATGGAGAATGTGTGGGGACTACTGGAGCCTCAACAAAGTCACAGTGGTCGACCGGTATCCCATGCAGTCGGCTGAAGAGATCTTCGATAAGCTGCAGGGGGTGAAAGTCTTCTCTACCTTAGACTTGAGGCAGGGCTTCAACCAGATCCCCATCAGACCAATGGACTGCAAGAAGAGGGCGTTCCACGGGCCGGATTGCCTGTATGAATGGCGGTTCATGCCATTCGGGACGAAGAACGCGCCTGCGGTGTTCCAGCGCGCCATGGACACGATCCTGCGAGGGGTGCCGGCAACAGCCTGTTACATAGACAATGTGGTCGTCTTCAGCCCGGACGCAGAACAGCACGTGAAGGATGTGAAGGCTACGTTGGATGCTATCCGGGAGGCAGGTCTTACTTGCCATCCGAAGAAATGCAACTTCGGGAACACAAGGGTGAAGTACTTGGGATTTGAGATCCAAGGGGGGAAGCTGGGAATTCAGCAGGCGAAGGTGGAAGTTCTGGATAGAGTCCCACGGCCGAAAGACAGGAGCACGCTAAGGGCAGTGCTAGGATTCCTCAGTTACTATTGTAAGTTCATACCAAACTTCAGCAAGACAGCCGCGGCGTTGAATCGGCTGCTAAGGGAAGACCAGAAATGGGAATGGGGGGAGGAGGAGCAGGGGGCACTACAGGCGCTGCTGAAAGCCGTGAAAACGGCTACCCTGCTGACATTACCCAACAAGGAAGACCCGTTCGTTCTGTATACGGAATGGAGTAGCGCGGGTATGGGGGCGATCCTATGCCAAAAGAGGGAGGGAGAAGAGAAGGTTGTGACCTTCGCCAGCCGGAGTTGCAATCCAGCGGAGGCTAACTATAGCTCATATGAAGGTCGGCGGTGTGGGCGATTACCCACTTCTGAGTGTACCTGCAGGGGAGGCAGTTCGAGCTCGTGACAGATCACCAACCGCTGACCTAGCTGATGACTAACCACGCGCTAACAGGAAGGAACGCCCGCTGGGCCATGGGATTGCAAGAGTACCACTTCACCATCAGGCACAGGGCAGGCAAAACCATGCAGCATGTGGACGGGCTGTCGCGAAACCCGCCGACTCACCGCCCCACGGCATTCCTAGTGGCACTGGCGAGAGAAATTGGCGCAGAGGGAGCCAGTCGCGGAAAAGGAAAGGGGCCAGCTGATGTCCAGGAAGACCAAGAGGTCTTGGACTGGGTGCAAGGAAAGACGGCAGAAGGGACCACCGTTGGCGAGAGAGCTAGAGCCCGGGGAGCCCATTACCGATGGCATCAAGAGCAGCTGCTGAAGAATGCTAAGGACGGGTGGAAGCTGGTCCCACGGCCACGGGAGCGAGAGCAGATCATCAGCACGGTGCATCGGCAACTAGGGCACTACGCGAGCCTACGCACCGCCCAGCTGGTGGAGACGGGGTGGTGGTGGGACGGGATGCACAAAGGAATCAGAGAGTGGGTGGACAGGTGCGAACTGTGCAGCCGAAACAAAGCCGAACTAGAACGTGGCAGGAAGGAGTTGCAGTCGCTACCCATCCACTGGATCGGATTCAGGTGGTCCTTGGAACTGTCGGGAGAAATGCCGCTGAGCAGACGAGGGAAGCGGTACATTCTGATCATGATCGAGCACGGCAGCAAGTGGGTCGAGATGAAGGCCCTTCCCAGCAAGAACTCCGCCAATATAGCCGAGGCCTTCGAGGAACAAGTGCTCGAGCAGTTCCGGGCGTGTGGGGAGGTGCTCACGGATCAGGGGACCGAGTTCATGGGGGAGTTCGACAAGCTGCTGCAAGCCACCGGTATCACCCATAGGAGAACCTCACGCTATCACCCGCTAAGTGATGGGCTCACTGAACGATTCGTACTGACTGTCAAACGGGGACTGCGGGCGTACGGGGAACGCTTCAAGAGAGATTGGGACGCGCGGTTACCATGGGTGGCAGTGGGATATAGATTCAGCAAACAATCTGCATTGAGGGATCTGTCGCCCTACTACCTCCTCCTGGGGCGAGAACCCGTGTTACCAGTGGATGCACCCAGGATATTCACGGGGTCGGTGCAGGTGGACAGTGATGCCGATTGGGTGGGGTTGGCCGAGGCTAGAGCACAGTACCTGAGAGAGCTATTGTCAACAGCACTGGAGAACCTACACGTGGCGCAGCTGAGAGATGCGCAGCGGTACAAGAAGAGGGGGGAAATGCAAGCAAGAACAAGGGACAGGGCCCTGGGGGCGGGGGAGGAAGTATACCTGAAGTAGGCCAAACATGACCTGATGGACATCGGGCTGAGCACTGAACGCTGGAAAGTCAAGAAGGTGAAGGATTCTGGTGTGGTCGTGCTCGTGAGCGCGCAAGGGTAGAGGAGAATGGAGCATTACACGAACGTGGCTCGAGCCCGGGGGCAGTCAAAGGGGCAGACAAGCAACCAGCCAGACGCCAGGGAGGTCCAGCGGCAGTCGGCAGGAGCCCACGAACAACCGCGGAGGGGGCAAGTGAGGAGCGAGGCTGGATTCAAGGGAGAGGGCTACAGAGCGCAGAAGGCTGGGAAGAAGACAAGTTGAGCGTCTCATAAGAAACAACACCAAGTCAGGGGCTGAAGGGCGAGGACAAGGCACAGCAGCAGGGCAGTCAGGGGTGGGACAGAGAGACTCCGACAGCTATCACGACTCTAATCTTTGCGTAGGCATTAGATATATCTTCGTGACTATTTAGAATAAAGGACAGCTATAGTAGAGAGGATATTGAGGGAGCCGGCTAGAGTCGAAACAATAGAACCGAAAAACTAGGAATTGGCGGGCGACAGGGGGACCGTTAAAACAACGGTAACCCTTCGCCACTTAAGAAAGTAGGCAAGCTTAGGGAAGATGCTTGAGTGATTGTTTTCACATTTATGCTTACAAACTTCTGATCTCCCTCAGCGAAGGATAAGCACGAGGAACCACCCCACGCAAGCAATCTAGCCTACCGCTAACAACTCTCCCACCCAGCCGATTTAGGGTTTGAACACCAGTACGGCTGGAGCAGAGGACTTTTCAAGTGAGGAGCGAGGCTGGATCCAAGGGAGAGGGCTATTGAGCACAGAAGGCTGGGAAGAAGACAAGGTGAGCGTCTCAGACGAAACAACACCAAGTTAAGGGCTGAAGGGCGAGGATAAGGCACAGCAGCAGGGCAGTCAGGGGTGGGACAGAGAGATTCCGACAGCAGCTCTGCTCCAACCTTGGCAGAATGATCTCCTTGCTCCCCCTTGCCTTCGACATGGAAGAACTGGCCCGCGATGCGCTCCTTCTACTTCTCAGCAGCGCCGTTGCCTTTTGGGTTGTCGTCGTACGAATCAGCAACCATGTTCGCGCCGTTTTCCTCGTTCCTCCACGCACCACCATCCTGGTGACGATTCTGGGGGGTCCAACCTTCGGGGTTCTTATAACATTAGAACCAATGATGCCCCTCCTTCTACCAGCAACCCCCTTTCATTTTGCCACCAGCACCAGACTTTCCCCCACGTCCATATTTCGCACCGCGACCCCAACCGACACCCCATGTTGGTCGTTGGAGTCATCGTCCTTCTTTGCACCGAGGCCAGCACCACCAAAGCCACGTCCTGTGCCACGTCTGCTCCCTTGCATCCCGTAGCCATTGCTGCCGTCGTCTCCACCCCTCAGTTGGCTGCGACGGAAGTCCTCCTCCATAATCTTTTTTCGCACCCACTCGAGCGTCCAGGAGCTCTAGTTCTACGACAGACTTGATCCGATCGTGAATTGAAGCCACGATTCAGGCAGCAGCGACAGCATCATCAAGCACTTGATCTGCTCTAAGTAGGTGATCCCCGCGGTGGCCAACTTCGCGTAGAGGTTGTGCATCTTGTCTAGGACAAGTTGCACCGGCTCTCTCTCGCTCGGGCGCAGCCTGGACATCTCCCTCTCCAGCATCAACGTTGCGATAACGGAGGTCGGGGCGTGCAGCTTCTTCAGCACAGTCCACGCCTTCGGTCCGCACTCAACCTCCGGCAGCAGGCGCGTGACGTGGTGACGCTAGTACAGCTCCAAACTCTGCAACATCAAATAGTAGCCAGCCGAGGCGAGCTCGTCCCAATCTTCCTGCATCACGGGGTTGTCAGAACATTATAGCTTATACATTTGTGAAGGCTATAGTGGGGTAGCCCATAAGGGGTACAACCCAATTAGGGTTAGTACTTGTACCCAACTGTTTCATAGTTCATTCATTCTCTCATTCTAATCTTCACATGGTATAGAGCTGGTTCCCTCGTGGGAACTGTTCCTAGGGCCCACCGACTTTTATTTTTTTCCTGCCCAAAGCACGCTTGGCCCCAGCCCGAGTCGCGCCCCATGTCGTTCCCCCTCTAGCGGCCTCTAGCGGCCCCTTTTACGGCCCCTAACGGCCCCGTCGCGCCGCCCTTGCGGCCCCGTCGCGCCGCCCTTGCGGCCCCATTGCGCCGCCCTTGCGGCCCCGTCGCGCCGCCCCCTACTGCGGCCTCGTCTCCGCCCTTTCAGCGGCCCCAACTTCGCCCTTTCAGCGGCCAAGTCGCCGCCCTTCCGCGGCCTTGTAGACCCCCTTCCACGGCCTTGCCGCGCGCCCTTACAGCAACCCCGTCGCCGCCCTTCCGCGGCCCCGACACCGCCCTTCCGCGGCCCGGTCACCGCCCTTCAGCGACCCCGTCGCCGCCCTTTCAGCGGCCCCGTCGCCGCCCTTTCAGCGGCCCCATTGCCGCCCGCCCTTTCAGCAGCCCCGTCGCCGCCCTTTCAGCGGCCCCGTCGCCGCCCGCCCTTTCAGCGGCCCCGTCGTCGCCCTTCCGCGGCCCCCTCGCCGCCCTTCAGCAGCCCCGTCCCCCCCCCCCCCCCCCCCCCCCCCCCCCTTCCGCGGCCTAGTCGCCGCCCTTTCAACGGCCCGTCGCCGCCCTTTCAGCGGCCTGTCGCCGCCCTTTCAGCGGCCCGTCGCCGCCCTTTCAGCGGCCCCGTCGCCGCCCTTCCACGGCCCCGTCGCCACTCAGCCGCCCAGCGCCCGAGCCGCCGAGCAGCCCAGCAACCGAGCAGCCGAGCCGCCGAGAAGCCGAACCGCTGAGAAGCCAAGCCTTCCGACAGCCGAGCCGCCCGACCGCCGAGCCACCCAGCATCTGAGCCGCCGAGCAGCCAAGCCGCCCGACCACCGAGCCGCCCTGCGGCCGAGCCGTACGACCGCCGAGCTGCCCAGCAGCCGAGCCGCCGAGCTGCACCGCAGCCGAGGCGCTTCCGCCTGTCGACCTGCCCGGGACCACCCCACTTGTCTAGTAAGAGCAGCGCCTCTGCCACTGCACTGCCCTGCCCCACTGTACTCACTACTTGTCTACTGCTGTCATGGCCTCCCCTAGTGTTCTCACCTTTGACGCTGAGGGTCGGGCAGTTGACTTTGAGGTCTGGGTAGATGATCTGCAGCTTTTCCTCCAGTGCGATAGGGCAGATGGTCTCTCCCTGTTTGACCTCACTTCTGGTGCCTCTCCTGCCCCTGCTGCTGATGCGGACGCCACTGTTCACTTACAGTGGGCCACGTGTGATGCTGCTGCTCGCCTTGCTGTGCGCCGCCACTTACCGACCACTTAGCGTGCACACTTTAGCCTGTACAAGAGTGCTCAGACCTTGTACGACGCTGTAGTTGCACGCTACTCTTCCCCTGCCACTTCTACACTGAGCCGCCTCATGCTACCGTACCTCTTCCCTCACCTTGCTGCCTTTCCGACAGTCGCTGACCTCATTACGCACCTCCGCACTAGTGACACTCGCTACCGCGCTGCGCTTCCTGCTGAGTTTTGCGCCAAGAACCCCCCCCCCCATGTACATCACCCTACACTACATAGTCACCCGGCTCCCTGACCCTCTACGCGTAGTCAAGGACCACTTCCGCTCAGTTTGCCCCACCACTCTCACAGTTGACCTCCTCGAGAAGGCACTCCTAGCGATAGAGAAGAGCATAGTCGCTATAGGAGCCTCCCGTGGTGACCCTCGCACCCCCGTCTTTGAGGGGTGTTCTCCCTCCCCCCTCTTGCCCTCTATTGCCTCTACTGCTAAGGTCGACCTTGTTGGTTTCGAGTCGGTTGGCACTGCGTCTGCCCCAAGCGGGAGACGCCGCACCGGCAAGGGCAAAGGGGGCAAGGGCGCTAGAGGGGCTGGAGGGGGCGGTGGAGGTGGTGGTGGAGGCAGTGGAGGGAGTGGGGGTGTTGGTGGGAGTGGTGCCAGGGGTGGCGGCGGCAGCGGCAGCAGTGGAGGCGGCGGAGGCGGTGGTGGTGGCGGAGGGAGCAGAGGCGGCGGAGGTGGCGGAGGAGGCGGAGGTGGCGGAGGAGGCGGAGGTGGAGTAGGCGGCGGAGGCGGCGGCAGCGGCGGCGGCGGTGGCGGAGCGGGTCGCGACTCTGCTCAGAGAGTGGCTCCGGTGGTGGTCCGCGCCAGCAGCAACGGAGTGGTGTGACCCTCTCCCCTCAGCAGCTTCGTGAGTGGTACACCGCGCGTCAGCGCGGTGGGGGTTTTGGTCCCTGCATTTACGTCCTCCGTACCGGCGACCGAGCTGGTGAGCAGTGCGGAGGCCCGCACTCCACCCTGCGCTGCTTCGGTCGCGTGACGGACGCGTGGCGTCGCCAATTCTCTGAGGTGTCAGAGATCCCTCGCTGGGGAGATCTGTCTAGAGCGGGGGTTGCAGTCTTTGATCTTGACTATGATGCTATCCTTGCTGCCATGCATTGTGTGACTACTAGTGTTGAGGGTGACTGTTACCTGTGTGTACCGCCTGACCCGGGCATTGAGGCCACTGCTCTAGGTGCTGGTGAGGCTGCTGCTCTAGGTGCTAGTGTGTCTGCTGCCCCAGGTGCCAGTGCGTGTGCTGCCCCAGGTGCAAGTGCGTCTGCTGCCCCAGGTGCTGGTGAGTCTGCTCTCTCAGGTACTAAGTCGGCTCAGGCCTTCCACACCTTCACCCTTGACTCGGGTGCGTCCCGCTCCTTCTTTTGAGACCGCACCACTCTTTTGCCGCTCAGTCGGCCGGTTGCAGTCTCCCTTGCAGACCCCTCTGGGGGTCCTGTCCTTGCTAGCTTCTCCACTGTCCTACCGTGCCCGGCAGCCCCCTCTGGCACCCTGTCACGTCTCTACCTCCCCTCGTTCTCTACGAACTTGGTGAGTGGAGCGGACCTACAGGATAGGGGGGTTGATCAGTTCACTCCTGCGAGTCAGCGAGTGACTCACTGCACGTGTGCTCGGACAGGCCGACACTTGGCCACGTTCACCCGTCGGCCAGGGTCGAGCCTGTACACCCTTACTACTGAGTCTCCTCCGGCTGCTGAGTCTGCCCAGGTAGATGCGTCGAGTCAGGTGTTTGCTGCAGCGTCCAGGTCTGGTCCTGAGTCTGCTCCTTGCTCGTGTCGTCTGCTGTCCCACCAAACTCTCCTTTGGAACCACCGCCTTGGTCACCCCTCCTTGCCTCGTCTCCGAGGCATGGTCTCCCGTGTCCTTGTCTCTGGTCTCCCTCGGTCTCTCCATCCCCTACCTCCGGGGCCTAGCCCTACCTGCGTCCCCTCCGTTGAGGGGCGACAGCACGCCGCCCCTCACTCCTCCGAGTTTCCTCCTCCGAGTTGGTCCTGCTGGAGCTGCTGGCGGTACTGGTGCTATTGGAGCTGGAGCTGCTAGGTGTGTTGGCGCTTGTGCGTCTGGGGGTGCTGCTGAGGCTGCTAGAGCTGACGGTCCTACTAGAGTTGGTGCTGCTGGAGCTGGAGCTGCTGGGGGTGTTCGCGCTGGTGGTGCTGCTGGCGCCGGTGCGTCTGTGGGTGCTGCTGAGGCTACTGGAGCTGACGGTCTTACGGGAGTTGGCGCTGGTGGTGCTGCTGGCGCTGGTGCTTCTGAGGGTGCTGGAGTTGGCGCTGGTGGAGCTGGAGGTACTGCTGGCGCTGGTTCTGCCGCTGGTGGTACTCGTGCCGTCCTTGCTGGTTCTGGAGGCGCTGAGTGGCCGAGGCCGTACTTCGTTCCGCTCCTAGAGCAGGTTCTTGGTCTTCCGCCCTCTCGTGGTCCTGCTCCTTCCTTAGAGTCTCCACAGCCTGTCCAGTCGTAGTCACAGTTACAGCCCGCCTCCCCTCTACCTGCTCCTTCTCCCTACACTGGTCCTACAGGAGGTCTTGCTTTGCGTCGCGAGCCTGCGTCTCGTCTTGCGTCGCCTGTTCGTGCTGCTCGCACTAGTCGTCGTGCTGCGCGTCCACGTCCTCCTGCGATCCCCAGCACACACCAGACGGCACTGTGTCCTTCCACTGCCCCTCTGCGTGTCCCGTTGCCGTCTCCTCCAGAGTCCTCTCTTCCTACTCTTGCTGACACGGAGTCTGACTCCCTTCTTGCTGCTAGTCCTTCGGTCACGCGCCTTTTTGCTACCGTTCTCTCTGACCCTTCCTTTTAGTCCACTGGTGCGTCTGCCCTAGTTGCTGAGCTTGACGACTTCGCTGCTTGCTCTCATCAAGACTACGCTGCTAATCACGTTGCTGAGTCTGAGTCTGTCTGTCCTCCGTCCGTCGAGGGTGAGTGTGCTCTTAGCACGGACGTCTTTGAGGACAGGCAGGAGGAGTTCCATTGCTTTGATGCTGCTTTGCCCCATCTCGTGTCCACGCTGATTGCCCCTGAGGAAGACTCCTGACTCCTCGATCGTACGCTGAGGCGATTGAGGGTCCCTACTCCTCTCATTGGCAGTCAGCCATGGACGCAGAGATGGCTTCGTGAAAGTCCACACGCACCTACGTCGACGAGGTTCCCCCACCTGGGGCGAACATCGTTAGTGGCATGTGGATTTTCAGGGTGAAGCGGCCGCCGGGTTCTCCGCCTGTCTTCAAGGCGCGTTACGTGGCTCGAGGCTTCAGTCAGCGGCAGGGAGTTGACTACTTTCAGACCTTCTCTCCCACCCCGAAGATGACCACTCTTCGGGTGCTGCTACACATAGCCGCTCAGCGCGACTACGAGCTTCACTCTCTTGACTTCAGCACACCTTTCCTGCAGGGCAACCTGCACGAGGAGATATGGCTGCGCCGTCCTCCTGGCTTCACTGGGTCGTTTCCTCCTTGTACCCAGTCGAGCCTCCGGCGGCCTGTCTATGGTCTCTGCCAGGCGCCCCGTGAGTGGCACAACACACTGAGGACTACACTTGCGGCTCTTGGGTTTGCTCCTTCTACTGCCGACCCGTCGCTGTTTCTGCGCACCGACACCTGTCTACCGCCGTTCTACATCCTCATGTACGTCGACGACTTGGTCTTTGCTACTGCTGACACTACTGGACTCGCCCATGTGAAGTCTGAACTGCAGAAGAGACACACGTGCATAGACCTGGGTGAACTGCGCAGCTACCTTGGCTTGCAAATCACCCGGGACAGAGCACAGCCCACCATTACCCTAACTCAGTCACACATGGTTCAGCAGGTCCTTCAGCACTTTGGCTTCACGCACTCCTCGCCTCAGGCCACTCCTCTGTCTACTCGCCACTCGCTCTCAGCTCTGCCTTCAGATGAGTCCGTAGAGCCGAGTTGCCCGTACCCAGAGCTTGTTGGCTGCCTCATGTACCTGATGACCTGCACACGACCTGACCTTGCATACCCTCTTAGCATCTTGGCACGCTATGTTGCTCCTGGGAGACACCGACCAGAGCACATGGCTGCAGCGAAGAGGGTGTTGCGCTACGTGTGCAGTACGTCGGGCATGGGGCTAGTGCTTGGAGGGCGACGTCGAGTGGTCCTCATCGGTCACGCTGACGATTCTTGGGCTGATGACCAGGCTCTGCAGCGGTCGTCACAGGGTTACACCTTAAGCCTTGGCTGCGGCTCTGTTTCATGGCGGTCTACCCGCTCGTCTTCTGTTCTCAGCTCCAGCTGTGAGGCTGAGATCTACGCAGGGTCCATGGCTGCACAGGAGCTACGCTGGCTCATCTACCTTCTGACTGACCTAGGAGAGCCGCCTCGTTCTCCTCCAGTTTTGTACGTAGACAACAAGGCCATGCTGGCCTTATGTCGGGAGCACAGACTGGAGCACAGAACGAAGCACATTGCTCTCCGCTACTTCCTAGCTAGTGAGCTGCAGCAGCGTGATCAGCTCCGCCTCACCTACGTGGCCTCTGAGGCCAACACTGCTGATATCTTCACCAAGGCCCTTCCGCCTTGTGATCATCAGCGCTTCTGTACTTTGCTAGGTCTTGTGCCTACCTGGCCTCACTTGCTCACTTCTTGATCTTGTTTGTACTGTACTCTTTCTATACTTGCACTTACTTGTTTACCTTTATATATATGATCCTGCATGTGAACTGGCCTTGTGTCCTTACTCTTGTGCTTGGACTGTGTGGTGACTTTGTGATCCACCCTGAGTTTGCTTTGCTTTGCTTGACTGGTCTTGTGACCACTTGTTCTCCCACACTTTGCCTATGGGGGTGTGTCCGAACATTATAGCTTTTACATTTGTGTAGGCTGTACTGGGGTACCCCATAAGGGGTACAACCCAATTAGGGTTAGTACGTGTACCCAACTGTTTCATAGTTCATTCATTCTCTCATTCTAATCTTCATAGGGGTCACTCAATCTAGGTTCCTCCCCAATCATTAGTTTGAGAAAACGGATTTGACAGAATTAGAGTTGCATTTTTGCAGCCCAATCATCATAGCCCTCACCATTGAACTTCTCAACGGTGAAGTTTTTCAGCACCTCCTTTATCTGCGAGCCCTGGTTTGTTCGCGCTCCCCTTGGCACCAAAACACCAAAATCTTGGCTGCTGCTACGATCTTGGGCTGAATATTCATCAGCTTCTGCCAAGGTATTGCCACCATAGCTACATATAACGAGGATCACTAGAACGAAGCTCTGATACCAGCTTGTTGGTGTAAGGGCCTAATAAACTCAGGTTAGAAAAACTTAATTAAACTTGAAACCTCTCCTCAGGGTTACCTCCAAGGGTCCTTGGGTGCCTGGTACAAGGCTATCCGCTATCTACGGATCCGAGTTTGTAGAGAAAGGAGTCAAGATTATCTTAGCCAAATAACAAGAGTACATTGTACATTGCAAAGCGTGTCGTGCATACAGTCAATCAGATTCAGCTGAGAAATTTTTATATCGAAGCTCGCTCCAAAAGTTTTTGAATGAACCAAGTTGCCTCATGAAAAAATATGCAATTATGTGTGAAAGAACAAGGAATGAATGAACTAGGAAACAGTTGGATACAAATGTGAAACCCTAGAAACGTGTACCCCTTAGAGTCTACCCCACTACACCCTACACAAGCTAAGTCATATATATCTGACACACCCCCATAGGCAAAGTGGGGGAGAACTAGGGGTCACAAGACCAGTCAAGCAAAGCAAAACAAAGCAAGCTCAGGGTGGATCACAATGTCACCACACAGTCCGAGCATAGGTTCAAGGCCACAAGGCCAGTTCACATGCAGGAATATATATAAAGGTAAACAAGCAAGTGCAGGTATAAATAGATCACAGTACAAGCAAGGTCAAGAAGTGAGCAAGTAAGGCAAAGTAGGCACAAGACCTAGCATCGTACAGAAGCGCTGATGATCACAAGGCTGAAGTGCTTTGGTAAAGATATCAGCAGTGTTGGCCCGAGAGGCCACGTGAGCAAGGCCTAGCTGACCACGCTGCTGCAGCTCACGAGAAAGAAAGTAGCGAAGAGCAATGTGCTTCGTTCTGTGCTCCCGACACAAGGCCAGCATGGCCTTGTTGTCTACGTACAGAACGAGAGGAGAACGAGGCGGCTCTCCAAGATCGATCAGCAGGTAGGTGAGCCAGCGTAACTCCTATGCAGTCATGGCCCCAGCGTAGATCTCGGCCTCACAGTTGGAGCCGAGAATAGAAGACGAGCGGGTAGACCGCCACGAAACAGAGCCGGAACCAAGGCTGAAGGTGTAACCCTGTGACGACTGCTGCGTAGCCTGGTCGTCAGCCCAAGAAGCGTCTGCGTGACCGGTGAGGACTACTGAACGCTGCCCTCCAAGCACTAGCCCCATGCCTGACGTACTGCACAAGTAGCGCTACACCCTCTTCGCTGCAGCCATGTGCTCTGGTCGGTGTCTCCTAGGAGCAACATAGCGTGCTAGGATGCTAAGAGGGTATGCAAGGTCAGGTCGAGTGCAGGTTATCAGGAACATGAGGCAGCCAACAAGCTCTGGGTACGGGCCACTCGGCTCTACGGACTCATCCAAAGGCAGAGCTGAGAGCGAGGAATGAATGAACTAGGAAACAGTTGGATACAAATGTTAAGCCCCAGAAACCTGTACCCCTTAGAGTCTACCCCACTACAGCCTACATAGGCTGAGTCATATATATCTGACATTATGAACTTGTGGCTCGGACAGCGTTGAACTAGCGTCGTAGTGCTAGCGTACTAGCATTGACTCGGTAGCATTCCACCATCGTACCG
The DNA here is from genome assembly GCA_948144175.1 of Closterium sp. NIES-65. Lineage (NCBI taxonomy): Eukaryota > Viridiplantae > Streptophyta > Zygnematophyceae > Desmidiales > Closteriaceae > Closterium > Closterium sp. NIES-65. The sequence continues at coordinate 3,153,879 of CANXME010002068.1, forward strand.
CGTAGTAACGAAATTCCAGCAAGAAAGGAATTTGCTTGAATCAAATTTACTGTATCTAGGTACCAACAGAGAAGGAATAAATAGCTCTAGCTAGAAAGGACCGTGGGAATCAACTTGGGAACAACCTGGGATAATCACAAATATTTCCAAGCAACAGAACCAACCTCGCTGGACAAAACAGCAGGTGGTAGGTTGGTAAACAACCTCTGGTTCTGTTTTTCCAACCTGGAAAAACAAGAACTAGGTTCAGGGCCTAAAAACAGAACCTGTTTTGTCTCTACCCAACCAGCCGAATGCTGGTTCCGCTGGTTTCCCCTGGCCCTGTAGCATGCATATATAGACAAACAAAATACAACATTCACCTAACTTGTACCCCTATATTACCTACCTTGCTACACTATAGTTAGCCAAACTAAACAGTACACTTCCACGTTGGATAAAACTGAATATGCGCATTCAAATGAACTGTGCTGCAAAGCTTCCATCTCGGGTTCCTTCGCAAGCTCGTCCATTCTGCTTGCAAAGCTTATAGCGCTTACAACATTTTGCCAAAGCGCACAATGCGCGATTACCCGCAAATGCTTCAAGCAAAAACTGTGGAAGCAAACAAACACACGAACACAACATTCACAGGCATACCAACACAAATAGAAGATACGATGTCGTGCAATGCGAATTAGCACCCAACAGTTGGTACCAAAAGTAAGCGCGTTACTTACCCATATGAATGGTTCCAAGAGTAAGTTCCAAGAGTACGTGCATTACTAAACAATATGGTTGGTACCAAGAGTACGCGCGTTACCTACTCATACGGTTGGTTCCAAGAATAAGTGCGTTACTTTCCTATATGGTTGGAACTAAGATTGAGCGCATTTCTTACTCATATGGATGAGGAGAAACGAGAATGATTGAACTATGAAAGAGTTGGGTACAAGTACTAACCCTAATTGGGTTGTACCCCTTATGGGCTACCCCACTACAGCCTACACAAATGTAAAAGCTATAATGCTCTGACACACCCCCATAGGCAAAGTGGGGGAGAACAAGTGGTCACAAGACCAGTCAAGCAAAGCAAAGCAAGCTCAGGGTGGATCACAAAGTCACCACACAATCCGAGCACAAGAGCAAGGCCACAAGGCCAGTTCACATGCAAGATCATATATATTAAGGTAGACAAGTAAGTGCAGATATAGAAAGAGTAGAGTACAAACAAGATCAAGAAGTAAGCAAGTGTGGCCAGGTAGGCACAAGACCTAGCAAAGTACAAAAGCGCTGATGATCACAAGGCAAAAGGGCCTTGGTGAAGATATCAGCAGTGTTGGCCTCAAAGGCCACGTAGGTGAGGCGGAGCTGACCACGCTGCTGCAGCTTACGAGCCAGGAAGTAGCAGAGAGCAATGTTCTGTTAGAGACTAAGGATCGAGTCTGTGAAGATTAGGAGCCTAAATTTCTCAAAATCGTTGGCTTGAAATTCTGGACAGAAACCGCGACTTCACAAGAAACGTTGTCGACGAAACGTGCACAGTTAGAAACGTCTCAAACTCGAGTATGTTATAGCCCTTGGTCGCGGCTATCATTCCCAATTTGAATCGTATCGAAAGGTGGAGTAAATCTCGAGTTATGCTTTACGGCGCACCAGGGGGTATGCTGCCACATAGAAATTAAATTCACTCACAATAGTTTCACAAGTTCACAAGAGAGTTAGGGTAGCAATAAACCAGGTAGGAGGGAAGAGGAGGACGAGAGGGAAGGTCCCAAGAGATTCCCCAACCAAGGAAACCCCATGCCACACAATTCCCTTCCCCATAGGCAACCCCACTTTCACATTTGTCACTTTCCCAACTCATGCCATCCACCTCAACCCACTTGGCCACACTTGCCAACCTGGTTTGGCTTCACCCAACCACATGGCAGCATTCTACAGTGATGGGTTCGAATTCCCAACCCCCAAAAGCCTGTACCCCATATTGAGTCAACCCCACAACTCTCCATGGTCACCACAACCAAATATCAAAAGCATACGAACTCCAACGTTCGTAACTTTCTTGTTCGTGCTCCGATTGAAGTGATTCTTGGTTCGTCGGAAAGCTCTTGAGCAGTGGAGTCACTTCAGATATCTGCTCAAGCCAAATAACATTCACACACACTCAGAAAATCCAAACCACAGAAAACACAAATTCTTGCCCACGCTCATTTCACACATGCAACGCACGAACACATGATGGGAGGCAGACAGACGTGAATGCAAATGATAGCATCACATAACAAACTCCCCCTCTGGCTGCCAACCATCATCCCACATGCCATAGCTCAAGCATGCACCCTCAATGCACACTCATCCCAGCAAGCTTCATGCCCTTCCAATGCTCAGGTTCTGCCAGGCGCTTGGTGAGAATGTCAGCCGCCTGCTGCTGGGTTTTCACAAGTTCCAGTCGAACCTCCTTGTCCAGGAGCCTCCTTGTCCAATGCCATTTAGGCCTGATGTGCTTGGTCAGCCCATGAAGACAAGCATTCTTGGCCAGCTTCACCGTTGACTCGTTGTCACAGAAAATCACAGTCGGCTCCTTCTGGCACACTCCGATCTCCTCCAACAAACGCCTCAGCCACACCACCTCCTTTGCCCCATGATGAAGGGCCATGTACTCTGTCTCACACGAGGACAGCCCCACCTCGTTCTGCTTCTTGCTGCGCCAGCTCACTGCACCACCTCCAAAGAGGCACACATAGCCTCCAATGCTGGTGCCATCCGCTTTCACCGAGTTGAAGCTAGCGTCAGTGTAGCAGGTCACGAGCATCTCCCCCTTGCTCAAATCAGCTGCACCCCTCTGCAGCCTCTGCCTCACAGCACTGTACTCCAAACCCACTGATGCCGTTGCACTCACATAGCGGACCAACCTCTTGGCCGCTTCCAGCTGCTCATGACTGGGGCGTGAAACCACACTGGCAAGCCTAGATGTTGCAAAGGCAATGTCAGGCCGTGTGTGGTTAGCCGCATAGTTGAGTGCCCCAACCATGGAATGAAAAAGTTTCCTGTCACTCTCACCCACCACCTCCTCATCAGCACAGGGCTCCACAGTGAACCCCGAAGGCAGTGGGGTGGCTGGCTTTCCTCCATCTTGCAGCCCATACTTCTCAGCCAGCCCCTCACAATACTTTCTCTGGTGCAACCTCAACACTCCCTTGTTAAGGTCCCTCTCCACATGCATCCCAAGGTAGTACTTCACATCTCCCATCTTGGAGCACTTGAACTGCATTTCCAGCATCTCCTCCACACGTTCAATCATTGCAGACGACTCAGAGAAGAGCAGGATGTCGTCCACGTACACTAGGAGCATGAGGAAGTGCTCCTTCTCTTGCAGCAGGAACAGGCTGTGATCACACTCGCTCTTCTTGAACCCCCCGGCCAGCAGTGTCTCCTCCAGTTTGCGGTACCATGCACGAGGAGCCTGCTTCAGGCCATAGATGGCCTTCTTCAGCCTGCACACCCTGCCGCTCCCATCATCCAACCCCTCAGGCTGCAGCATGTACAGCTCCTCCAGAATGACTCCATTGAGGAAGGCGGTGGTAATGTCCAGCTGCTTTACCCGCCATCCACGGTATGCGGCCATCGCCAAAGACACTCTCAGTGTTGTGCCTTTTCCCACAGGAGCATAGAGCTCATCAAAATCCTTCCCCTTCGTCTGCTGGAACCCCTTAGCGACAAGCCTTGACTTGTAGCGCGTCAGCTCCCCATCAGGTCCATACTTGTGCCTGAAGATCAGCTTCGAAGAGATTGCCTTCTTCCCAGGAGGCAGCTCACACAGCTCCCACGTCTCATTCTCCAGCAGTGAGTCGTACTCCTCCTTCACACTCTGCTTCCACTTCTCAGCATCGGGCCCACTCAAGGCCTCGGTAAGCGTCTTGGGCTCAGGGACGGCTGCCCAGTAGCAGTGCGCTATCTCCTCCTCATCACACTGATCAGCCACACTCCCAGCCCGTACCACCTTCGGCTTCCCAAAGCTCGGATAGGTCAGCCGGTTAGGAGGGCGCACATCCCTCTTAGGACGGTCAGCCGTACGTGCGGCACCTCGTGGAGCATCTTGCTGCTGCTGCTGCGGCTACTGCTGCTGCTGCTGCTGCTGCTGCTGCTGCTGCTGCTCTACCACCTCGGGTTCTCCCCCATCCTCAGTCACCCCAGAGATCTCCTCCTCTGAGATGGCAACCTCCACTTGCCTCGAAGGCCGCTGCATCTCATCGGCCTCAACGATCAGCGGTGTCGTAGGAAGCTTCTGCTGCTGCTGCTTCCACTCCTTGTAGTACAAGGACTCCAGGAACTTCACGTCCCTTGACACAGTCAGCTGCTGGCTGGTCAAGTCCCATATGAGCCAGCCCTTGTGGTCCTTCGCAAGTCCCAAGTGCACACCCCATCTTCCAGAAGCTTCCAACTTTCCCCTCTTCTCCTTCGGCACATGAAACACCACCATGCAGCCGTAGGCTCTCAGCATGTTGACTGCTGGTGCACTCCCATACCACTTGGTGTAAGGCACCCACTGCTTGTCCCCCACAGTTGCGAGCACCCTGTTCTTCACCACAACGACCTGCCGTAGTGCAGTCACCCAAAACGGATCCGGCAGCCCTGCACGCCCAAGGAGAGTGCGAGCACCTTCCTGCAGGGTCCGGTTGAACCGCTCAGCCACGCCGTTCTGCTGAGGGTTGTAGGGCACCGTGAGCTGATGCTGGATCCCCTTCTTCTTCAGCACCGCCTCAAAAACAGCGCCAATGAACTCTCCCCCGTTGTCGGTGCGGATCACCTTCACTTTGTGTCCGCTCTCCCTTTGTGCTCTCGGCATCCACTCCTTGAGAACAGCCGCTGCCACCTCCCCCTTAGTCTTGAGAGGGTAGACCCACACCGCACGTGTGTGGTCATCCACAATGGTTAGGAAATAGCGGCTGCCCGAGAGAGAAGGGGCCCTCGTGGGGCCCACCACGTCCATGTGCACAAGTGCAAGTGGAGCCTTCGCTGGTCCCGTGCTGCTGCTGAAGGGAAACTTCGTGAACTTGGTCTCAAGGCATGTAGGGCAGCTCCCAATCTCCCTTGCTGCCCCCTTCACCTCCAATCCCTTCAGGTTCCCATCCTTCACCAATTTCTGCAGCATCGGAATGTTGATGTGGCACAACCTCTCGTGCCACGTCTCCCAATCGGCCTCACCACTCCCAGAAGAAGCCTTTGCCCATGCAGCCGTTGCATCCACACCAGCAAGCACCTCACCATGTGATTGCTGTGGCTGCTGCACCTTCTTGACTGCATCCAGGGCCCCAGCAGTTGGTGCAGTCTCCTCTCCTCCCGCAGTTGCTTTAGCCGCTGCCGCTGCCTTTGCCGTTGCTGGAGGTTTCCCATTCCAAGGGATGATGGGCAGCTGCCACAGGTCCTTGATGCAGCTGCTCTTCTCCTCCAAATCCCACAGCAGCAACTTCCCAAGCTTCGCACGGCAGCTGGTTGGGCCGAACGTAACTTTGGCCTTGCTTTTCTGCAGCCGGCGCACAGAGAGGAGGTTAGCGGATAAACCTTCAACCAATAGCACATTTCCCAGCCCCACAAGCCCCCCATTAGCTCCCATAACCTTGGCATTCCCAACACCAATCACAGGGAGCAAGGCACGTGAAGCGGCAGCCACAAACTTTATCTTCCCAGGGGGCTTCACCTCATCAAGCAAATCTGCCCGTGGAGTCATGTGACTTGTGCAACCTGAATCGATCACCCAGTGAGTGAGGGGGTGCATCACAACCTTCCCAACTGAACCCACATCACCCCCACTCCCTTGCACGTCCTCAACCATGAGGAACATACCAGGGTCGGCTTTACCTTGTGCACCATCACCTTGTGCACCTGAACCTTGCACAGCACCACCTCGTGCACGTTCACCACTTGGCGGCTTCATGCCTGGAGGCGCCCATCCTTCAGGCCGGCTGAAACACTTGAACCATGGGTGTCCAGCCTTCTTGCAGTACCAGCACGCACCCTCCATTCGGGTACTCCCCTTGCCACCAGAGCTCCCATGCCCCTCGTTGTAGTCACCTCGGCCTCTTCCTCTGCCAAAGCCTCTCCCACGGCCTCGGCCTCTCCCTCCCCCTCTTCCTCTGCTGCCTCCTGCAGCTCCATACCCCTCAGCAGTTTTGTTGGCAGCACCACCTCCCATGTGGCGCCTGCGGAAGTCTTCCTGCAGGATCTGCTGCCGTAGCCACTCAGGCGTCCACTTGTCCTGCTGAACGTTGAGGGTGGGGATGAGGTTGTCCCACGAGTTGTCGAGCACCGAGATGATCTTGGTGCACTGCTGCATCTCCGACACCTTGCTGCCCGCCGCTGCCATCCTCGCATAGGTGTCCTTGATCTTGTCAAGGACCGGTTTCACATCGTCTCCCGCCTTCATGGAGAGAGCAGCCAGCTCCTTCTCCATTACGATCACCATCGGCAGCGTGTTGGGTTGTACCACATCCCGTAGCAGCTTCCACGCCTTAGGCCCGGAGTCGTCCAGCTCCACTAGGTCCTTGATATGCTGGAACATATCATTGTTGACCGATTGAAGGATTAGGTCGTACAGCACCGCGCTCTTCTCAATCCATTTGTCGCGGGCATCACCTTCCTCCGGCATCTTCTCTTCTCCCATCGCAAGTTTCAGCAGCTTGTAGCGCTTGAAAGCGCTCCGCATCCGCCCGCTCCATTCCTCGTAGTTGGAGCCGTCCAAAGCCTCGATCTTGGACGGTGGCGGTTCACTCTTCTTCTCAGCTGCTTCTCCACTCATCTCCTCTGCTCCCAATCAGAGGTTTCAGCTCCCCCTTTTGCTGGTCACAATGTAGATCCACAATATTTTCACAAGTGACGGCGCCAACGAAATTTCGGCAGAGTTTCCCCTTAGCGGAAGTCACATCCAACCTCCAGAACTCCACTTAGGCACGCCCACAGGCCATGGTGGGTCTAGGAGGGTCTTCACACTTCAGTAGACTCTCCACGAAGTCTTTAATCAGCTCTGATACCACTTGTTAGAGACTAAGGATCGAGTCTGTGAAGATTAGGAGCCTAAATTTCTCAAAATCGTTGGCTTGAAATTCTGGACAGAAACCGCGACTTCACAAGAAACGTTGTCGACGTAACGTGCACAGTTAGAATCGTCTCAAACTCGAGTATGTTATAGCCCTTGGTCGCGGCTGTCATTCCCAATTTGAATCGTATCGAAAGGTGGAGTAAATCTCGAGTTATGCTTTACGGCGCACCAGGGGGTATGCTGCCACATAGAAATTAAATTCACTCACAATAGTTTCACAAGTTCACAAGAGAGTTAGGGTAGCACTAAACCAGGTAGGAGGGAAGAGGAGGACGAGAGGGAAGGTCCCAAGAGATTCCCCAACCAAGGAAACCCCATGCCACACAATTCCCTTCCCCATAGGCAACCCCACTTTCACATTTGTCACTTTCCCAACTCATGCCATCCACCTCAACCCACTTGGCCACACTTGCCAACCTGGTTTGGCTTCACCCAACCACATGGCAGCATTCTACAGTGATGGGTTCGAATTCCCAACCCCCAAAAGCCTGTACCCCATATTGAGTTCACCCCAAAACTCTCCATGGTCACCACAACCAAATATCAAAAGCATACGAACTCCAACGTTCGTAACTTTCTTGTTCGTGCTCCGATTGAAGTGATTCTTGGTTCGTCGGAAAGCTCTTGAGCAGTGGAGTCACTTCAGATATCTGCTCAAGCCAAATAACATTCACACACACTCAGAAAATCCAAACCACAGAAAACACAAATTCTTGCCCACGCTCATTTCACACATGCAACGCACGAACACATGATGGGAGGCAGACAGACGTGAATGCAAATGATAGCATCACATAACATGTTCTTCGTTCTGTGCTCCAATCTGTGCTCCCGACACAAGGCCAGCATGGCCTTGTTGTCTAGATACAGAACTGGAGGAGAACGAGGCGGCTCTCCTAGGTCGGTCAACACATAGGTGAGCCAGCGTAGCTCTTGTGCAGCCATGGCCCCTGCGTAGATCTCAGCCTCACAGCTGGAGCAGAGAACAGAAGACGAGCGGGTAGACCGCCATGAAACAGAGCCGGAGCCAAGGCTGAAGGTGTAACCCTGTGACGACCGCTGCAGAGCCTGGTCGTCAGCCCATGAAGCGTCAGGGTGACCTGTGAGTACCACTCGACGTCGCCCTCCGAGCACTAGCCCCATGCCCGACGTACTGCACACGTAGCGCAACACCCTCTTCGCTGCAGCCATGTGCTCTGGTCGGTGTCTCCCAGGAGCAACATAGCGTGCCAAGATGCTAAGAGGGTATGCAAGGTCAGGTCGTGTGCAGGTCATCAGGTACATGAAGCAGCGAACAAGCTCTGGGTACGGGCCACTCGGCTCTACGGACTCATCCGAAGGCAGAGCTGAGAGCGAGTGGCGAGTAGACAAAGTAGTGGCCTGAGGCGAGGAGTACGTGAAGCCAAAGCGCTGAAGGACCTGCTGCACCATATGTAACAGAGTCAGGGTAATGGTACGCTGTGCTTTGTCCCAGGTGATCTGCAAGCCAAGGTAGCTGCGCAGTTCACCCAGGTCTGTGCACGTGTGTCTCTTGTGCAGCTCGGACTTCACGTGGGCGAGTCCAGCAGTGGCAAAGACCAAGTCGTCGACGTACACGAGGATGTAGAACGGCGGCAGAGAGGTGTCGGTGCGTAGAAACAGCGACGGGTCGGCAGTAGAAGGAGCAAACCCAAGAGCCACAAGTGTAGTCCTCAGTGTATCGTGCCACTCACGGGGCACGTGGCGGAGACCGTAGACTGGCCGCGGAAGGCTCCACTGGGTACCAGGAGGAAACGACTCAGTGAAGCCAGGAGGGCGGTGCAGCCAGATCTCCTCGTGCAGGCTGCCCTTCAGGAAAGCTGTGCTGAAGTCAAGAGAGTGAAGCTCGTAGTCGCGCTGAGCAGCTATGTGCAGCAGCACCCGAATAGTGGTCATCTTCAAGGTGGGAGAGAAGGTCTGAAAGTAGTCAACTCCCTGCCGCTGACTGAAGCCTTGAGCCACGTAATGCGCCTTGAAGACAGGCGGAGAACCCGGCGGCCGCTTCACCCTGAAAATCTACATGCCTCTGACCATGTTCGCCCCAGGTGGGGGAACCTCGTCGACGTAGGTGCCTATGGACTTCCAAGAAGCCATCTCTGCGTCCATGGCCGAGTGCCAGTGAGAGGAGTACGGACCCTCGATCGCCTCAGCATACGATCGAGGAGTCGGGATGTCTGGTGCATCCGGGTCTCCCTCAGGGGCAATCAGCGTGGACACGAGATGGGGCAAAGCAGCAGCAAAGCACTGGAACTCCTCCTGCCTGTCCTCAAAGACGTCCGTGCTAAGAGCACACTCACCCCCGACGGACAGAGGAAAGACATACTCAGACTCAACAGCCAGACTAGCATCGTAGTCTAGACGACAGCGAGCAGCAAAGTCGACAAGCTCAGCAACCAAGGCAGATGTAGTAGTGGAATCAACGGAAGGGTCACTGACAACAGTAGCAAGAAGGCGTATGACCAAAGGACTAGTAGTCGAAGGGAGTCAGACTGTGGTTCCGTAAGGACAGGAAGAGAGGACTCTGGAGGAGACGGCTACGGGACACGAAGAGGAGCAGTGGAAGGACGCTGTGCCATCTGGTGTGTGGCGGGGACCGCAGGAGGAAGCGGACGCGCAGTACAACCACTAGTGCGAGCAGCACAAACATGCAATGCAGGACGAGACGCAGGCTTACGACGCTCAGTAAGACCACCAGTAGGACCAGGGTAGGGAGAAGGAGCAAGGAGAGGGGAGGCGGGCTGTAACTGTGACTGCGACTGGACAAGCTGAGGACACTCTAAGGGAGGAGCAGGACCAGTAGAGGGCGGGAGACCAAGAACCTGCTCCAGGAGCGGAACGAAGTACGGCCTCCACCGCGCAGCGCCTCCAGAACCAGCAGGGACAACACCAGTACCCCCAGCGGCAGCACCAGCGCAAGCAACACCTCTAGCTCCACCAGCGCCAACTCCAGCACCCTCAGAAGCACCAGCGCCAACTCCGGTAAGACCGTCAGCTCCAGTAGCCTCAGCAGCACCCCCAGACGTACCGGCGCTAGGAGAAACACCAGCGCCTGCACCCCTAGCAGCTCCAGCTCCAGTAGCACCAGTACCGCCAGCAACTCCAGTAGGACCAACTCTAGTAGCCTCAGCAGCACCCCAAGTCTCAGCAGCACGTCTCCAGCGGCGGGCGAACCACTCGCGCAGCTCCTGTGGAGAGTGCGGCTCCCGCCTCGACGAAGCACCGCCGGCGGCCACACGAGCAGACCTAGCGCCCCCTGGCTCACACCCCCTGACTCAACACCCCCAGGCTCAGCACCCCCAGACCCAGCACCCCCAGGCTAAGCACCCCCAGTCTAAGCACCCCCAGACTCAGCACCCCCAGACCCGTCACTTGGAGGCTCAGCACCTCTAGCAGCACTAGAGTCAGGAGCTACCTCGATAGACTCGACTGCGTGTACCTGGGACACCCCTGACGAGGCGGGACCCTGAGGGGGGAAAGATCTACCGGGGGAGGACCTGGTGCAAGGAAGAGCGGCGGCGGGGGGAGAGGCGCAGTGCGGTAGGGGAAGAGACGGTAGTAAGGCACCAACTCGTCAAAGGTGACGTTCTAGGAGGACAGAACATGGCGCGAGGTGGGGTGGTAGAACTGCCACCCAGGCGCGTCAGGGGGGAAGCCAAGGAAGATGCAGGGAACAGCACGGGGGGATAGCTTGTCCGCAGACAAGTCGCGGACAAACGCCTGAGATCCCTAGACCCGAAACGCAGACGCATCGCCAACCTTCCCCGTCCACTGCAAGGCGGGGAAGGTCTATGGCAAGGAGACCCGGGGCTGAAGGTTGAGCTGATGCGCGGATTACTGAACCGCAAACGGCCACATAAAATGGGGGGCAGCCGCATGCATCATGGATGTACGAGCGACGTCCATGACCATGCCAATGCGGCGCTCAGCAATCCCATTTTGCTGTGGAGAGGCCGGAAGCGTGAAGGTCTGGCGGATGCCCTGTGCATGACAGAAGGCTTCCAGACGAGCAGAGGATGTCAAATTATAATGTTGTGTAGGCTATAGTGGGGTAGCCTATATGGGGTACACATTTTTAGGGTTGCATATTTGTACCACTTTCATTCCTTAGTCAATCCTTCTCGTTTCAGTTTTCTCATGGTATAAAGCAGGTTCCCTAGTGGGAACTGTGCATAGGGCCCACCAAGTCGATTTTTTTTTTTCCTGGCCGGAGCGCGCTCCGCCCGAGTCGCGCTCCTCTCTTTCATCTCGTCGAGCCGCCCTAGCGACTGAGTCGCGCCGCCCTAGCGGCCGCGTCGCCCTAGCGGCCCCGTCGCCCTAGCGGCCCCATCGCCCTAGCGTCCCCGTCGCCTAGCCCTACGGCCCCGTCGCCTAGCCCTACGGCCCAGGCGACGCCCTGTCCCGGCCCCGCCGCCCTTCGCTGCGGCCCCGCCGCCCTTCGCTGCGGCCCCGCCGCCCTTCGCTGCGGCCCCGCCGCCCTTCGCTGCGGCCCCGCCGCCCTTCGATGCGGCCCCGCCGCCTGTTGCTGCGGCCCCGCCGCTCTTCGCTGCGGCACCAACGCCCTTATCTGCGGCCCCGCCGCCCTTCGCTGCGGCCCCTCCGCCCCTCTCGCTGCGGCCCCGCCGCCTACCTTGCGGCCCCGCCGCCCTTTGCTACAGCCCCGCCGCCCCTCTCGCTGCGGCCCCGCTGCCTACCTTGCGGCCCCGCCGCCATTTGTTGCGGCCCTGCCGCCCCTCTCACTGCAGCCTTGCCACCTACCTTACGGCCCCACCGCCCTACCAGCGGCCGTGCCGCCCTACGCAACCGAGCCACCCGCACCGCTAAGCAGCCCGAGCCGCCCGTTCCACCCGAGCCGCCCGAGCCGCACGAGCCGCCCGAGCCGCCCGAACCGCCCGAGCCGCCCGAGCCGCCCGAACCGCCCGAGCCGCCCGAGCCGCCTGAGCCGCCTGAGCCGCTGAGGAGCCGAGCCGCTAGTGCCGCAGAGCCGTAGTTGCTGCTGAGCCATCCGAGTCTCCCGAGCCGCCGTGTTGCCGAGCTGCTGTACTGCCGAGCTGCCCGAACCGCCCTGTCTTGTGAGAGCAGCGCTTCTGTCTTTGCACTGCCCCTGTCCTACAGTTAGCGCTGCTAGTCTACTGCTGTCATGGCTACCCCCAGTGTTCTCACTTTTGACGCTGAGGGTCGGGCCATTGACTTTGACGTCTGGGTAGATGACCTGCAGCTTTTCCTACAGTGCGATAGGACAGACGGTCTCTCTCTCTTTGACCTCACCTCTGGCGCCTCTCCTGCCCCTGTTGCTGATGCTGACACCACTGTTCGCTCCAAGTGGGCTACGCGCGATGCTGCTACACGTCTTGCTGTGCGTCGCCACCTGCCTACCACTGAGCACGTGCACTTTAGTCAGTACAAGAGTGCTCAGACCTTGTACGACGCTATAGTTGCGCGCTACTCTTCCCCTGCCACTGCTGCACTGAGCCGCCTCATGCTACCGTACCTCTTCCCCGACCTTGCTGCCTTTCCCACAGTCGCTGACCTCATTACGCACCTCCGCACTAGTGACACTCGCTACCGCGCTGCGCTTCCTGCTGAGTTGTGCGCCAAGAACCCCCCCCATGTACATCACCCTCTACTACATAGTCACCCGGCTCCCGGACTCTCTTCGCGTAGTCAGGGACCACTTCCTCTCAGTTTGCCCCACCACTCTCACCGTTGACCTCCTCGAGAAGGCCCTCCTAGCAGCGGAGAAGAGCATAGTCGCTGTAGGAGCCTCTCGTGGTGACCCTCGCACCCCCATCTTTGAGGGGTGTTCCCCTTCCCCCCTTTTTCCCTCTGTCGCCTCTGCTGCTGCGGCCGACCTCGTTGGTCTTGAGTCGGTCGGTGCGGCGTCTGCCCCTAGCGGGAGACGCCGCTGTGGCAAGGGCAAAGGGGGCAAGGACGCGGGTGGAGCTAGCGGGGATGGTGGAGGTGGCCGTGGAGGCGGCGGAGGGAGTGGGGGTGGCGGTGGGAGTGGTGGCGGGGGTGGAGGTGTCGGTGGCAGCAGTGGAGGCGGCGGCGGCGGAGGCGGTAGCGGTGGGAGCGAAGGCGGCGGTGGTGGCGGCGGTGGAGGAGGCGGTGGTGGCGGAGGTGGAGCTGGTCGGGGTGGCGCTTCGCAGCGGAGCGGCTGTGGTGGTGGTCAGCGCCAGCAGCAGCAGCAGCAGCAGCAGCATTCTCGGGACATCCCCCCACCTCAGTGGCTACGTGAGTGGTACGCGCAGCGTCAGCGTGGTGGGCGTTTTGGTCCGTGCACCTACGTCCTTCGCACCGGTGACCGCGCGGGTGAGCAGTGTGGAGGTGCCCACCCCACCTAGCTCTGCTTTGGCCGTCTGACGGACGCTTGGCGTCGGCAGTTCCCGGAGGCCACTGAGATCCCCCGCTGGGGAGAGCTGTCTAGGGCAGGTGTAGCTATCTATGATCTTGACTTTGATGCTATTCTTGCTACCATGTATGCTGTGACAATTAGTGATGAGGGTGACTGTTACCGGTGTTTCTCGCCCGACCCGGGCATTGAGACTGCTGCTCTATGTAGTGGTGAGGCTGCTGCTCTAGGTGCCAGTGCGTCTGCGTCCTCAGGTGCTGGTGAGTCTGCGCTCTCATGTACCGCGTCGGCTTCGGCCTCCCTCACCTTCACACTTGACTCAGGGGCTTCTCGCTCCTTTCGAGACCGCACCACACTCACGCCGCTTGGTCGGCCGGTTGCAATCTCCCTTGCAGACCCTTCTGGGGGTCCTGTCCTCTCTCACTTTTCTACTGTCCTCCTGTGTCCGCCTGCCCCCTCTGGCACCTTGTCTGGTCTTTACCTCCTCTCCTTCTCTACGAACTTGGTGTGTGGTGCTGACCTACAGGATGCGGGGGTTCACCAGTTTACTCCTGCGCGTCAGCGGGTGACCCACTGCTCGGACGCTCGCACAGGCCGGCACCTGGCCACGTTTTCGCGTCGGCCGGGGTCGAGCCTCTACACCTGTCCCTGCGTCTGGTCAGGTAGCTGCGTCGGGTCAGGTGTTTGCTGCACCGTCCAGGTCTGGTCCTGAGTCTGCCCCCTGCTCGTGTCGCCTCCTGTCTCACGAGACTCTCCTGTGGCACCACCGCCTTGGTCACCCCTCCTTGCCTCGTCTCCGAGGCATGGCTTCCCGTGTCCTTGTCTCTGGTCTTCCCCGGTCTCTCCCTCCCCTTCCTCCGGGGCCTGGTCCTTCCTGTGTCCCCTGTGTCGAGGGGCGGCTACGGGCTGCCCCTCACTCCTCTCAGTCTCCCCCGACAGAGGCCCCACTGCAGACGCTTCACATGGACGTGTGGGGCCCGGCCCGCGTCCGTGGACAGGGTCACGAGCGCTACTTTCTGCTGGTGGTTGACGACTACTCGCGTTACACCACAGTCTTCCCCTTGCGCAGCAAGGGTGACGTCACTGAGGTGTTGATCGACTGGATCCGCACAGCTCGTCTCCTGCTCTGAGAGAGTCTCGGCTCCGCCTTTCTTGTTCTGCGTCTGCACTCGGACAGAGGCGGGGAGTTTTCCTCTGAGAAAACTGAAACGATAAGGATTGACTAAGGAATGAAAGTGGTACAAATATGCAACCCTAGAAATGTGTACCCCATATAGGCTACCCCACTACAGCCTACACAACATTATAATTTGACACACCCCCATAGGCAAAGTGGGAGAGAACAAGGGGTCACAAGACCAGTCAAGCAAAGCAAAGCAAAGCTCAGGGTGGATCACTTAGTCACCACACAATCCGAGCACAAGTTCAAGGCCAGAAGGCCAGTTCACATGCAGGAGCACATATATATATATATAAAGGCTAAACACGTAAGAGCGAGAGTATATATATGTGACAGTACAAGCAAGGTCAAGAAGTGAGCAAGTGAGGCAAGGTAGGCACAAGACCAAGCTGAGTACAGAAGCGCTGATGATCACAAGGCGCAAGTGCCTTAGTGAAGATATCAGCAGTGTTGGCCTTAGAGGCCACGTACGCAAGTCGCAACTGACCACGCTGCTGCAGCTCACGAGCAAGAAAGTAGCGGAGAGCAATGTGCTTCGTTCTGTGCTCTTGGCACTGCTCCCGACACAAGGCCAGCATGGCCTTGTTGTCTACGTACAGCACTGGAGGAGAACGAGGCGGCTCTCCGAGGTCAGTCAGCAGGTAGGTGAGCCAGCGAAGCTCCCGTGCAGCCATGGCCCCGGCGTAGATCTCAGCCTCACAACTGGAGCCGAGAACAGAAGACGAGCGAGTAGCCCGTCACGAAAGAGAGCCGGAACCAAGGTTGAAGGTGAAACCCTGTGACGACCGCTGCGTAGTCTGGTCGTCAGCCCAAGAAGCGTTTGCGTGCCCAGTGAGGACCACTGGACTCTGCCCTCCAAGCACTAGCCCCATGCCCGACGTATTGCACAAGTAGCGCAACACCCTCCTCGCTGCAGCCATGTGCTCTGGTCTGTGTCTCCTAGGAGCAACATAGCGTGCAAGAATGCTAAGAGGGTATGCAAGGTCAGGTCGTGTGCAGGTCATCAGGTACATGAGGCAGCCAACAAGCTCTGGGTACGGGCCACTCGACTCTACGGACTCATCCGAAGGCAGAGCTGAGAGCAAGTGGCGAGTAGGCAGAGGAGTGGCCTGAGGCGAGGAGTACGTGAAGCCGAAGCGCTGAAGGACCTGCTGCATCATGTGTGACTGAGTCAGGGTAATGGTGCGGCGTGCTCTGTCCCGGGTGATTAGCAAGCCAAGGTAGCTGCTCCAGGAGCGGAACGAAGTACGGCCTCGGCCGCTCAGCGCCTCCAAAACTAGCAAGGACGGCGCCAGTACCCCCAGCGGCAGCACCAGCGCCAGTAGCACCGCCAGCGCCAACACCCCCAGCAGCTCCAGTTCGAGCAGCACCAACTCCAGTAGGACCATCAGCACCAGCAACCTCACTAGCACTAGTAGAAACACCAGCGCCAACACCCCCAGCAGCTCCACCTCCAGTAGCACCGGCACCACCAGCATCTCCAGCAGGACCCCTAGTCTCAGCAGCAAGTCTCCAGCGGCAGGCAAACCACTCGCGCAGCTCCTGTGGAGAGAGCGGCTCCCGCCTCGACGAAGCATTGCCAGTGGCCATACGAGCAGACCCAGCACCCCCAGGCTCCGCACCCTCAGGCTCAACACCCCCAGGCTTAGCACCCCCAGACACAGCACCCCCAGGCTCAGCACCCCCAGTCTCAGCACCCCCAGACTTAGCACCCCCAGACCCGGCACCCGCAGGCTCAGC
This sequence comes from Closterium sp. NIES-65, assembly GCA_948144175.1. Taxonomy (NCBI): domain Eukaryota; kingdom Viridiplantae; phylum Streptophyta; class Zygnematophyceae; order Desmidiales; family Closteriaceae; genus Closterium; species Closterium sp. NIES-65. The sequence goes on from CANXME010002068.1 coordinate 3,170,244, forward strand.
ACCTCTAGCAGCACCAGAGTCAACAGCTACCTCTACAGGCTCGACTGCGTCTACCTGGGACACACCGCACGGGGTAGGACCCTGAGGGGGGAGGGGGTCTACCTGGGGAGGACCTGACGCAAGGAAGAGCGGCGGCGAGGGGAGGGGCGCAGTGCGGTAGGGGAAGAGACGGTAGTAAGGCACCGACTCGTCAAAGGTGACATCCTGGGAGGACAGAATACGGCGCGAGGTGGGGTGGTAAAACTGCCACCCAGTCGCGTTAGGGGGGAAGCCAAGGAAGATGCAGGGAACAGCACGGGGGGACAGCTTGTCCGCAGACAAGTCGCGGACAAACGCCCGAGATCCCCAGACCCGAAACACAGACGCATCGCCAACCTTCCCGATCCACTGCAAGGCGGCGGAGGTCTCTGGCAAGGAGACCTGGGGCTGAAGGTTGAGCTGATGCGCGGCGTACTGAACCGCAAACGGCCACAGAAAATGGGGGGCAGCCGCATGCATCATGGACGTACGAGCGACGTCCATGACCATGCCAATGCGGCGCTCAGCAATCCCATTTTGCGGTGGAGAGGCCGGAAGCGTGAAGGTCTGGCGGATGACCTGTGCACGACAGAAGGCTCCCAGACGGGCAGAGGAAAACTCCCCGCCTCTGTCCGGGTGTAGACGTAGGACAGGAAAGTCCGAGCCGAAACTCTCTCTGAGCTGGAGAGGAGCCGCGCGGATCCAGTCGATCAACACCTCAGTGACGTCACCCTTGCTGCGCAAGGGGAAAACTGTGGTGTAACGCGAGTAGTCGTCAACCACCAGCAGGAAGTACCGCTCGCGACCCTGCCCACTGACGCGGGCTGGGCCCCACACGTCCATGTGGAGAGTCTGCTGCGGAGCCTCTGTCGGAGGAAACTCGGAGGAGTGAGGGGCGGCGCGCTGTCGCCCCTCAACGCAGGGGACGCACGTAGGGCCAGGCCCCGGAGGAAGGGCAGGGAGAGACCGAGGGAGACCAGAGACAAGGACACGGGAGGCCATGCCTCGGAGGCGAGGCAAGGAGGGGTGACCAAGGCGGTGGTGCCAAAGGAATGTCTGGTGGGACAGCGGACGACACGAGCAAGGAGCAGACTCAGGACCGGACCTGGACGCCGCAGCAAACACCTGACTCAACGCAGCTATCTGGGCAGACTCAACAGTAGAAGGAGACTCAGAAGTAAGGGTGTACAGGCTCGACCCTGGCCGACGGGTGAACGTGGCCAAGTGTCGGCCTGTCCGAGCACACGTGCAGTGGGTCACTCGCTGACTCGCAGGAGTGAACTGGTCAACCCCCCTATCCTGTAGGTCCACTCCACTCACCAAGTTTATAGAGACCGAGGGGAGGTAGAGACCTGACAGGGTGCCAGAGGGGGCTGCAGGGCACGGTAGGACAGTGTAGAAGCTAGCAAGGACAGGACCCCCAGAGGGGTCTGCAAGAGAGGCTGCAACCGGCCGACTGAGAGGCGTAAGAGTGGTGCGGTCTCGAAAGAAGGAGCGGGACGCACCCGAGTCCAGGGTGAAGGTGTAAGGCCTGAGCCGATGTAGTACGTGAGAGAGCAGACTCACCAGCACTTGGGTCAGCAGACGCACTAGTACCTAGAGCAACATCCTCACCAGCACCTAGAGCAGCGGTCTCAATGCCCGGGTCAGGCGGTACACACAAGTAACAGGCACCCTGAACACTATCAGCAACAGCATACATGGCAGCAAGAATAGCATCAAAATCAAGATCAAAGATAGCAACCCCGGCCTTAGTCAGATCTCCCCAGTGAGGGATCTCTTACGCCTCAGGGAACTGGCAACGCCACGCGTCCGTGAGGCGACCAAAGCAACGCTGGGTGGAGTGCGGGCCTCCGCACTGCTCACCAGCGCGGTCGCCGGTACGGAGGACGTAAGCGTAGGGACCAAAACCCCCACCGCGCTGACGTGCAGTGTACCACTCACGAAGCTGCTGAGGGGACAGGGTCACACCACTCCGCTGCTACTGCTGGCGCTGACCACCACCGATGCCACTCCTCGGCGCAGAGTCGCGACCCGCTACACCACTGCCGCCTCCGCCGCCGCCGCCGCCTCCGCCGCCTCCTCCACCTCCTCCTCCTCCACTACCTCCGCCACCTCCGCTCCCTCCGCCACCTCCACCGCCTCCGCCGCCTCCACTGCCGCCGCCGCCGCCACCACCCCGCGCACCACTCCCACCACCACCCCCACTCCCTCCACTGCCTCCACCACCACCTCTACCGCCCCCTCCAGCCCCTCTAGCGCCCTTGCCCCCCTTGCCCTTGCCGATGCGGCGTCTCCCGCTCGGGGGAGACGCAGCACCGACCGACTCGAAACCAACAAGGTCGGCCGCAGCAGTAGAGGCAACAGAGGGCAAGAGGGGGGAGGGAGAACACCCCTCAAAGACGGGGGTGCGAGGGTCACCACGAGAGGCTCCTACAGCGACTATGCTCTTCTCTATCGCTAGGAGTGCCTTCTCGAGGAGGTCAACGGTGAGAGTGGTGGGGCAGACTGGGAGGAAGTGGTCCCTGACTACGCAGAGAGAGTCAGGGAGACGGGTGACTATGTAGTAGAGGGTGATGTTCATGGGGGGGGGGGGGGGTTCTTGGCGCAGAACTCAGCACGAAGCGCAGCGCGGTAGCAAGTGTCACTAGTGCGGAGGTGCGTTATGAGGTCAGCGACAGTGCGAAAGGCAGCAAGGTCAGGGAAGAGGTACGGTAGCATGAGGCGGCTCAGTGCAGCAGTGGCAGGGGAAGAGTAGCGTGCAACTATAGCATCGTACAAGGTCTGAGCACTCTTGTACAGGCTAAAGTGTGCACGCTCAGTGGTCGGTACGTGGCGGCGCACAGCAAGGCGATCAGCAGCATCGCGCGTGGCCCACTGTGAGCGAACAGTGGCGTCAGCATCAGCAGCAGGGGCAGGGGAGGCACCAGAAGTGAGTTCAAACAAGGATAGGCCGTCGACCCTATCACACTGCAGGAAAAGCTGTAGATCATCTACCAAGACCTCAAAGTCCATTGCCCGACCCTCAGCGTCAAAGGTGAGAACGCTAGGGGAGGCCATAACAGCAGTAGACAGGCAGTGAGTACAGTGGGGCAGGGCAGCGCAGTGGCAGAAACTATGCTCTAACCACGCAAGTGGGGCGGCCGGGCAGCTCGGCGCGGCGGTCGGGCGGCTCGGGTGTCAGGCGGTTCGGCTGCTGGGCAGCTCGGCGGTTGGGCGGCTCGGCTGCTCGGTGCTGGGCGGCTCGGCGGTCGGGCGGCTTGGCTGCTCAGTGCTGTGCGGCTCGGCGGTCGGGCGGCTCGGCTGCTGGGCGGCTCGGCGGTCGGGCGGCTCGTCTGCTGGGCGGCTCGCCGGTCGGGCGGCTCAGCTGCTCGGCGGTTCGGCTGCTCGGCGGTGTGGGCGCTGGGCGGCGGGGCCGCAGGTGGCGGCGAGGTTGCAGGTGGCTACGGGGCCGCAGGTGGCGGCGGGGCCGCAGGTGGCGACGGGGCCGAAGGTGGCGGCGGAGCCGTAGGTGGCGGTGGGGCCGCAAGTTGCGACGGGGCCGCACATGTGCCGAAACGGGGCAGTAAAGTGGCCAGACGGGTCCGTAGCGGGGCCAGATGGGGCCGTAGCAGGGCCAGACGGGGCCGTAGCGGGGCCAGACGAAACCATAGCGGGGCTAGAAGAGGCTGTAGCGAGGCCAGAAGGGGCCATAGCGGGGCCAGACGAGGCCGCGGAGGGGCCTATATGGGGCTGCACGAGGGGCCAGACGGGGCCGTGAAGGGGGTAAGGGGCCAGACGGGGTCGCGGAGGGGGCCTAGGCGAGGCCGCGAAGGGGCTTAGGCGGGGCCATAAGGGGCCAGGCGGGGCCGCAGAAGGGCCTAGGCGAGGCCGCGACGGGTCCGTAAGGGGCCTAAGCGGGGCCGTAAGGGTCCAGACGGGGCTGCGGAGGGGCCTAGGCGGGGCCGGGACGGGGCCGTAAGGGGCCTAAGCGGGGCTGTAAGGGGTCAGACGGGGCCGCAGAGGGGCCTAGGCGAGGTCGCGACGGGGCCTAAAGGGGCCTAAGCGGGGCCGCGACGAGGCCATAAGGGGCCAGACGGGGCCGTAAGGGGCCTTAAGGGTGGCGTGAGGGATCGTAGAAGGCGGAGCGAGGGGTCGTAAGGGCTGCCAAAGGTGGCCACTAACGGCGGCTCGAGGCGCTACTCGGGTAGGAGCGAAGCGCGTTCGGGCAGGGAAGAAAAAAATCGTGGTGGGCCCTAGGCACCATTCCCACTCGGGAACCTGCTCTGATACCATGACGAGAAATGAGAATGGATGAATGAACTATGAAACAGTTGGGTACAAGTACTAACCCTAATTGGGTTGTACCCCTTATGGGCTACCCCACTACAGCCTACACAAATGTATAAGCTATAATGTTCCGACATTTTATCTAGCGCGGAAGTGTACTGTTTCGTTTGGCTAACTATACTGTAGGAAGGCAGACAATATAGGGGTACAATTTAGGTGAAGGTTGTATTTTGTTTTTCTGTATCAGTATGCTATAGGGACAGGGGAAACCAGCGGAACCAGCATTTGGCTAGTTGGGCAGAGACAAAGTAGGTTCTGTTTTTAGGACCTAAACCTGGTTGTTGTTTTCCCAGGTTGGAAAAACGGAACCAGAGGTGGTTTACCAACCTACCACCTGCTGTTTTGTCCAGCCAAATTGGTTCTGTTGCTTGGAGTTATTTGTGATCATCCCTGGTTGTTCCCACGTTGATTCCCAAGGTCCTTGCTAGCTAAAACTATCTATTCCTTCTCTGTTGGTACCTAGATACAGTAAATTTGATTCAAGCAAACTCAATCCTTGCCGGATTTTCGTTACTGCGCGGTTCAATGGCGGAATGCTATAGAGTCAACTCTAGTACGCTAGCACTACGACGCTAGTTAAACGCTGTCCGAGCCATAACTTCATAATGGCATATTTTTTCGCGAGGCAACTTGGTTCATATAGAAGCTCTTGGGGCGTGCTTCGATATGGAAAATTCTCAGCTTAATCCGATTGACGATCTGCACGGCACGCTTTGCAATGTACAATGTACTCTTGATATTTGGCTAAGATATTGTTGACTCCTTTCTCTACAAACTCGGACTCGTAGATAGGGGATAGTCTTGTACCACGCACCCAAGGACCCTTGGAGGTGACCCCGAAGAGAGGTTTCATGTTTAATTAAGTTTTTCTAACCTGAGTTTATTAGACCCTTACACCAACAAGCTGGTATCAGAGCTTCGTTCTAGTGATCCTCGTTATATGTAGATATGGCGGCAATACCTTGCCAGAAGCTGATGAATATTCGGCCCAAGATCATAGCGGCAGCCAAGATTCTGGTGTTTCGGTGCCAAGGGGAGCGCGAACAAACCAGGGCTCGCTGATCAAGGAGGTGCTGAAGAACTTCACTGTTGAGAAGTTCAATGGTAAGGTCTATGATGATTGGGTTGCGAAAATGCAACTCTATTTCCGCAAGATCGGTTTTCTGAAACTAATGATTGGGGAGGAACCTAGATTGAGTGACCCCGCACTGCAGGAAGATTGGGACGAGCGCGTCTCGGCTGGCTACTATATGATGTCGCAGAGTTTGGAGCTGAACCAGTGTCACCACGTCATGCGCGTGCTGCCGGAGGTTGAGTGCGGACCGAAGGCGTGGACTGTGCTGATGGAGCTGCACGCCCTGACCTCCATTGTCGCAATATTGATGCTGGGGAGGGAGATGTCCGGGCTGCGCCCGAGCGAGGGAGAGCCAGTGCAACCTGTCCTGGACAAGATGCACAACCTCTACGCGATGTTGGCCACTACAGGGATCACCTACTTAGAGCAGACCAAGTGCTTGATGATGCTATCGCTGCAACCTGAATGGTTGCTTTAATTCACGATCGGATCAAGTCTGTCGCAGAACCAGAGCTCGTGGACGCTTGAGGAGACAAGGGGGAGCAAGGAGATCATTCTGCTAAGGTTGGAGCAGAGCTACACCCCTTGAACTTTTGGTTGTTGCACACAGGCGCTTCGTGGACGATGACGCCACGCAAGGACCTGCTTGACAACCTACTTGCTGCACCGATCAATGAGGTGTGCTCTGCCTGTGGACACGCGTTGAAGGTGGCTGGTGCGGGACGAGCTGCATTTAAAGGAGCAGATGGCAAGCTTGTGGTGCTGCACGATGTTCTCCTAGTCCGCGACCTCAAGGCCGACCTAATTTCCCTCTGTAAGCTTGCCAAGGCTGGGGTGAGCACTAGCACGGATGGGGCACGCACTTACAAGGTGAAGTTGGGCAATCGGGTGCTTTGGGATGCGCATGAGAGTAAGGATGTGTACGGATCCATGTGGCAGCTGCCGGCGTTGGCGTGGCACAGTGGGGGGTAGGCTAGAGAGGGGCCTACAACCCGCAGGGAGTGTGACGCCGTTGGAGAGGTTGGTGTGAGAGTGTCGGCCGCGGCTAGAGAGACAGATTGGGCAAAGGCACACCGACGTTAGGGGCATGTGGCAATGCCCTTGCTAGAGAAGGATGGAGCCGTCAAGGGTTTGAAGCTGAACAGATGGTGCAAGGGCTCAAGGGGGAGTGGTATTTCTCAACCTTAGTTCATGACTGGTGCAAGCTGATGTGGGCGTATCTACTGACGCAGAAGGATCACGCCGCCTCTATGATACAGGACGACTGGCTGCCGTTCGTGGAGAAGCAAGCGGAGTGTGTGGTGAAGCAGATTAGGACAGACCGGGATGGTGAGTTTCTTGGAGCTGAGATAACAGCTTGGCTTAAGAAGCAGGGCATCTGGAGGGAGCTGACCACGGCTTGCACCTCACAGTCCAACGGTGTAGCGGAACGGGCGAACCTGACAATATGGGAGACAGCTAGGGCACTGCTCAAAGAATCAGGGCTGGGCAACTCGATGTGGCCCCATGCTGTTCGGCACGCTACCGTTGCTAGGAACAGGGTGCTCATTAAGGTTGGTGATGACTCGTGGGTGCCGTTGGAGAGGTGGCTTGGGAGGAAGCTGCCTGTGGACATGCTGAGGGTGTTCGGTTGCATGGTAGTCGCCCACGTTCCCAAAAAGCACCGAAGTAAGTTGGAGGCGAGTGCAATCTGGTCTGTGCATTTTGGGCTGGCTGCCGAGAGCAAGGGATGGCTGCTGTGGGAACCACGGAAGGGTGCGTTGTTTGACAGCATGGATGTGAAGTTTGTTCAGGGCCTGATATATGGGGGCTACAAGAATCAGGCGGAGGCCAAAGTCTCACAGAAGATTGAGCAGATTACCATGCAGCTGGACCTGACTCATAGTGTGTGGAAGGAGGGAGAGGAGGCGGCTGCAGAGGGTGGTGATGGAGAGAAGGTACACCAGGCACCTGCTGGTGGCGGAGATGGTATGGAGCCTAGCGGTAGCATTAGTAGAGCTGCTGGATCTGAGGGTGAGCAGCAGCAGGGCAATGCAAATGGCTTCTACACTACCACTAAGGTGGAAGCCGAGAGGTGTCGTTATGAAATGGTGGGAGACACCCGTCTCTAGGCCAAGACGTACCCGTATGGCTACTATGAAGCTATCTGCAGGAGTTGAGCAGCAGCTGGGGAACGAAGAGGCATTGCTGATTTTGCCTCAAGGCTATGACCCGGATGCGGAGGATGAGCCTACCTACTGTTTTCTTGCCCCTGCCCCAGAGGAACGAGCTAGCATGGAGGAGGCATTAGCAGGTTGAGATAGGGACAAGTGGCAGGCTTCTAGGGATGCTGAGTACCAGAGTCTGCAAGAGCATAGGACATGGGAACTGGTGGTGCTGCTTGAGGGGAAGAAAGAAGTACAATGCAAGTGGGTGCTAAGGATCAAGACCAACGACAAGGGGCAGGTCACCATCTACAAGAGTAGGCTGGTGGCTAAGGGGTTTATGCAGAAGGAGAAGCAGGAATTCAATGAGCTCTTTGCTCGCACTACCAAACCCCCTTCCCTCCGTGTCTTGTTGGCAGATTCAGCCATTAGTGGGAAATACATCATTCAGATGGATATATCAACGGCATTCCTCAATGGGATTCTAGAGGAGGAGGTGTACATGACGCAGCCGCCTGGGTCTGAGGATGGTACGGGCAGGGTGTGCAAGCTCTACAAGTCAATCTACGACTTGAAGCAAGCACCATGCTGCTAGTACCGGAGGTTGGCAGCTACATTAGAGGAGATGGGATTCAGGACCAGCAGCTGTGATGAGAGCCTCTTTCTTAAGGGCGAGGGGGGGAAGCTGGTGATGGTTCTAGTCTACGTGGACGACATTGTTCTCTTCACGAGTAGCATGAAGGAGATCTAGAAAGTGCAGCAGCAGCTTTTGAAGAACTTCAAGTGCAAGACCCTTGGGATGCACGTGGAGAGGGATCCAGATCACAGGTGGTTGAAGCTACACCAGGGGAAGTTTATCAAGGAGCTGGGGGAAAAATATGGGATTGAGAATGAGCGAAAGGTTGAGGCTGGCAAGGGTGGTGCAGAATCCGTCTGAGGAGTAGGTGGATGCAGCTGAACGTATGGTGAAGTACATGAACTCACACCTAAGCATTGGAGCTCAATACTCTGCATTTGCACAGGTGAAGTTGAAGGGGGTTTAGGTGCTAAAAGAGAAAGGGGATAGGCTTGGGGAAGGCTAGGTGTTTCTCACTTGCTTTACTGATGCTGCTTGAGCAACTGAGAAGGAGGATTCCTCATTTGTGGGAGGATACATCTGCCTGGTTGGGGGAGGACCCGTTAGTGGGAGGTCCAAGAACAAGACGGAGACAACCCTTTCCTCGGTGGAGTCAGAGTACATAGGAATGTTTCACGGGGTGAAGGAGGTGATTTGGTGGAGGAGGCTGTTAGAGGAGATTGGCCACGAGCGGAAGCTTGCTACGCCGCTGTTTTGTGACCAAGTGGGCTCTTGAGATGGCCAGGAACGCTGTACTTCATGGGCTCAACCAGCACATGCGAATCAAGTGGTAGTGGCTGCGTAAGGAGGTGAAGAGGGGGACAGTGAATCCGATGTATATCAAGACTCACTAGGAGCCAGCAGACATCCTCATAAGCATGAACTAGCATGGGATGATGTGGATGAAGCCGGCAGGCGGAGGGGGATTGTGTTGGGTGCAAATTCACATTGCACGACATCTTGCCGTCTGTTTGTACGAGTATGCGTGTGCGAATGCATTTGCGTGTTCATCCCTGGTTTATCCCAGGTCAATTCCCAAGGTCCTTTCTAGGTATAACTATATATTTCTTCATTGTTTGTACCTGGATATAGTTAATTGATTCAAGCAAGTTCCTTCCTCGCTGGAATTTTGTTTCTACGCAGTTCGACGGCGGAATGCTACCAAATCAAAGCTAGTACGCTAGCACTCCAACGCTAGGCAGACATTGTTCAAGCCATAACTTCGTAATGGCAGAACATTTTCCAAGGCAACTTGGCTTATTTGAAAGCTCTTGGAGAGAGCTTCGATATAGGAAGTTCTCAGGTTAATCTGATCAACGGTCTGCATGATACGATGCGCGATGTACAAGGTACTCTTGTTATTTGGCTACATTATTCTTGGTTCCTTTCTCTACAAACTCGGACCCAAGGATAGGGGCTAGTCTTGTACCAGGCACCCAAGGACCCTTGGAGGTGACCCCGAGAAGAGGTATTAAGTCCAATGAAGTCTTAATAGCTTGAGTCTTTAAGGCCCTTATACCAACACCAACCACATGGTAAGTAAGGCACTTACTCTTGGTACCAACCACATTCGTAGGTAACGCACATACTCTTGGAACACACCATATGGGTAAGTAACGCACTGACTCTTGGTACCAACCATATGGGTAAGTAATGCACTTACTCTTGGTTCCAATCATATAGGTAAGTAACGCGCTTATCGTTGGTATCAACGATATGCATAAATAACACACTTACTCTTGTACCAACCATGTATTTATGTAACGCGCTTACTCTTGGTACAACCCGTATTTGTAAGTAAGGCATTCACTCTTGGTACCAACCATATGGGTAAGTAGCGCACCTACATTTAGTACCAACCATATAGGTAAGTCGTGCGTACTCTTAGTACCAGCCATATGGGTAAGTAACGAACTTACTCTTCAAACCAACCATATGAGTAATAATGTGCCACTCTTGGTACCAACCATATGGGTAAGTAACGCACTTACTCTTGGAACCAACCATATGGGTAAGTAACGCACCTACTCTTGGTACCAACCATGTGGGTAAGTAACACACTTACTCTTGGTACCAACCATATGGGTAAGTAACGCACTTACTCTTGGTACCAACCACATTGATAAGTAGCGCACTTTCTCTTGGATACAACCATATGTGTAAGTAAGGCGCTAACTCTTTGTACCTACCATACCAGTAAGTAACGCGCTTACTCTTGTTACCAACCATAGGGGTTGGTAACCCACTTACTCTTTGAACCAACCATATGAGAAAGTAACGCACTTACTCTTGGTTCCAACCATACAGGTAAGTAACGCCCTAACTGTTGGTATCAGCGATATCCACATATAATATGCTTACTCATGTACCAACCATACATGAAAATAACGCGCTTACGCTTGGTACTAACTCTACTGGTAAGTAACGTATTCACTCTTTGTACCAACCATATGGGTCAATAACGCACGTACTCTTAATACCAACCACATGGGTAAGTAATGCATTTACTCTTGGTACAAAGCATATGGGTATAAAACGCGATTACCCTTTGTGCCAACCTTATAGGTAAGTAACGCACTTACTCTCGGTACCAACCATAAGGGTAAGAACGTGCTTACTCTTGGTACCAACCACATGGATAAGTAACTCACTTACTCTTTGTGCCAACCATATGGGTAAGTAACGTGGTTACACTTGGTACCAACTATGTGGGTAGTAACGCTCTTACACTTGGTACCAACCACATTGGTAATTAACGCACTTCTCCTTGGTACCAACCACATGGGTAAGTAACGCACTTAGTCTAGGTATCAACCACATTGGTAAATAACATGCTTATCGTTGGTACCAACGATATGCAGAAGTATGACGTTTACTCTCGTACCAACTATACAGTTATTCAACGACCTTACTGTTATAGTCACAGTAGGCACCAATGTGCCTAAGACGAAAGATAGAGTGCACAGTCGGATTTGTGCACAGCGGCTTTAAACGTTCATAGCGATCTTCTCGCAACTTCAAATGACCTGACTCAACTTGGATCTGGAGCGTCTTAATGTTGCCTACACTAGGCAATTTAGATCGCACGATTTGACCAAGTATTGACGATACAGCATTGGTTTGAACGAACGGCACTATGGCAGCCACTTTAGTCTTAGAACACACAATAGGATGAGTTAGCAAGAGTTACGAGTTGGGAATGACTCCCAGCTCCTACAAACCCCACGAGCTGAATTACAGTAATGTGGAACAGTGCCACACTGTCCCAAACCAAGAAGGGGCTCGAAACTACCCTCCTCAAGGGCCTACACCAATAGGAATGTTACACTACATTGTAATGTAACTATCTTCAATATCTTGAGGTGTACCCTTTTGATGAGCTTCGAAATCACTTGAAGCTTGAACAAAGGCTCTGGTTCTTCATCACAAAACTCATCCTTGAGTTCTTGATGGGTCTGCTGCACACACCTGCGACACGCCGAACGTTGGACAAACGACAAGATAGAAACCGCGCACGATAAAATGGAAACCGCGCGGGACACACAAAATGACCGAGTAATACGCGGCTAGCAATAACTCGCTATTGACTCGACACACACACTCGACATCATGACCCATCATTCACACACCATTATGAGCATGAAATATATGTTTATTTCATGCACTCATACCACTTCATGCACACACGCATGCACGCACATGCACACGGACAACAAGCCGAGTGCAAACCGTAGGGTTGCACCAACACTTACCTTTTGGTACCAACTGTATAGGTAAGTAACGTATTCACTATTGGTACCAACCATATGAGCAAATAGCGCATATACGTTTAGTACCAACCATATGAGTAAGTAACGTGCTTACTCTTTGTACCAGCCATATGGGTAAGTAACGCACTTTCTCTTGTTACCAACCTTATGGCTAAGTAACGCACTTTCTTTTGGTATCAACCATATAAGTAAGTAACGCGCTTATCGTTGGTACCAACGATTTGCATAAGTAACACGTTTTCTCTTGTACCAACCATACAGGTAAGTAACCCCCTTCCTCTTGGTACCAACCGGATGGGTAAGTAACGCATTCACTCTTGGTACCAACCATATGAGTAAGTAGCGCACTTACGTTTAGTACCAGCCATATGAGTAATTAATGTGCTTACGCTTGGTACCAGCCATATCGGTAAGTAACGCGCTTACTCTTGGTACCAAGCTGATGGGTACGTAACGCAATTACTCTTGTTACCAACCAAATAGGTAAGTAACGCACTTGGTCTTGGTACCAACGACACGGGTATGTATTGCACATGGGTAAGTAACGTGCTTACTCGTGAAAACAACCATATGTGTAAGTAACGCACTTACTTTTGGTACCGACCATATAAGTATGTAACGAGCTTATTCTAGGTGCCAAAGACATGCCTAAGTAACACGCTTACTATTGTACCAACCATATAGGTAAGTTACGCACATACTTTTGTACCGACCTACGGTTTGCACTCGGCTTGTTGTCCGTGTGTGCGTTTGTGCATGGAATGGTATGGGAGCAATAGATTGAGAAGAAGTGAACGAGAATGAAATGACTATGAATGAAGTGAGTACAAATAGGAAACCCTAATGGGATTGTACCCCCTATGGGATACCCCACTATAGCCTACACAAATGAGTAAGCTATAAAGTTCTGACACACCCCCATTGGCAAAGTGGGGGAGAACAAGGGGTCACAAGACCAGTCAAGCAAAGCAAAGCAAAGCTCAGGGTGGATCACAAAGTCACCACACATTCCGAGCACAAGTTCATAGGCCAGAAGGCCAGCTCACATGCAAGATGACATATAGAGATATACAAGAGTCAAGCAAGCAAGAGCAAGAGTATATATAGGTAAAGGTACAAGCAAGGTCAAGAAGTGAGCAAGTGAGGCAAGAGAGGCACAAGACCCAGCTGCGTGCAGCATCGCTGATGATCACAAGGCGCAAGTGCCTTGGTGAAGACATCAGCAGTGTTGGCCTCAGAGGCCACGTACGCAAGTCGCAACTATCCACGCTGCTATAGCTCCATGCAAGGAAGAAGCGGAGAGCAATGTGCTTTGTCCTGTGCTCCAGTCGCTGCTCTCGACACAAGGCCAGCATGGCCTTGTTGTCTACGTACAGGACTGGAGGAGAACGAGGCGGCTCTCCTAGGTCGGTCAGCAGGTAGGTGAGCCAGCGAAGCTCCTGGGCCGCCATAGCCCCGGCGTAGATCTCAGACTCACAACTGGAGCCGAGAACAGAAGACGAGCAGGTAGCCCGCCACGAAACAGAGCCGGAACCAAGGCTGAAGGTGTAACCCTGTGACGACCGCTGCGTAGCCTCGTCGTCAGCCCAAGAAGCGTCCGCGTGCTCAGTGAGGACCACTGGACTGCGCCCTCCAAGCACTAGCCCCATGCCTGGCGTACTGCAAAAGTAGCGCAACACCCTCTTCGCTGCAGCCATGTGCTCTGGTCGGTGTCTCCCAGGAGCAACATAGCGTGCGAGAATACTAAGAGGGTATGCAAGGTCAGGTCGTGTGCAGGTCATCAGGTACATGAGGTAGCCAAGAAGCTCTGCATACGGGCCACTCAACTCTACGGACTCATCCGAAGGCAGAGCTGAGAGCGAGTGGCGAGTAGGCAGAGGAGTGGCCTGAGGCGAGGAGTACGTGAAGCCGAAGCGCTGAAGGACCTGCTGCACCATGTGTGACTAAGTCAGGGTAATGGTGCGCTGTGCTCTGTCTCGGGTGATCTGCAAGCCAAGGTAGCTGCGCAGTTCACCCAGGTCTGTGCACGTGTGTCTCTTCTGCAGCTTGGACTTCACGTAGGCGAGTCCAGCAGTGTCAGCTGTGGCAAAGACCAAGTCGTCGACGTACACGAGGATGTAGAACGGCGGCAGAGAGGTGTCGGTGCGCAGAAACAGCGACGGGTCTGCAGTGGAAGGAGCAAACCCAAGTGCCGCCAGCGTAGTCCTCAGTGTGTCGTGCCACTCACGCGGCGCCTGGCGGAGACCGTAGACTGGACGCCGGAGACTCCACTGGGTACGAGGAGGGAAAGACCCAGTGAAACCAGGTGGGCGACGCAGCCAGATCTCCTCGTGCAGGCTGCCCTGCAAGAAAGCAGTGCTGAAGTCGAGAGAGTGCAACTCGTAGTCACGGTGAGCAGCAACGTGCAGCAGTACCTGAAGAGTGGTCATCTTCGGGGTGGGGGAGAAGGTCTGAAAGTAGTCAACTCCCTGCCGCTGACTGAAGCCACGAGCCACGTAACGCGCCTTGAAGACAGGCGGAGAACCCGGTGGCCGCTTCACCCTGAAAATCCACATGCCACTGACGATGTTCGCCCCAGGAGGGGGGACAGCGTCAACGTAGGTGCCTGTGGACTTCCAGGACGCCATCTTTGCATCCATAGCTGCCTGCCTTTGAGAGGAGTAGGGACCCTCTATCGCCTCCGCGTAAGAGCGCGGAGTCGGGATGTCTAGTGCATCCGGGTCTCCCTCAGGGGTAAGCAGTACAGACGCGAGATGAGGTGAAGCGGCGGCCAGACACTGGAACTCCTCCTGCCTGTCCTCAAGGACGTCCGTGCCAAGGGCACACTCACCCCCGACGGACGGAGGACAGGCAGACTCAGACTCAGCGACAAGACTAGCAGCGAAGTCTAGACGACAGCGCGCAGCAAAGTCGACGAGCTCAGTAACAAGGGCAGACGCAGCAGAAGACTCGAAAGAAGGGTCTGTGACGGCAGTAGCAAGGAGACGCGTGACAGTAGGACTGGCAGCACGAAGAGAGTCCGACTCCGGGTCGGCAAGAGCAAGAAGAGAGGACCCAGGAGGAGAAGGCAAAGGGGCACGCAAAGGAGCAGTGGACGGACGCAGAGAGATCCGGTGCGTGCCAGGGACAGGAGGAGGACGCTGACGCGAACCGCGACCACTAGTGCGCGCAGCACGAACAGGCGACGTAGGACGTGACGCAGGCTTACGACGCTCAGTAAGACCTCCAGTCGGACCAGTGTAGGGAGAAGGAGCAGACAAAGGGGAGGCAGGCTGTAGCTGTGACTGTGACTGGACAGGCTGTGGACCCTCTAAGGGAGAAGGAGGAGGACCAGGAGGAGGTGTAAGACCAAGAACCTGCTGCAGGAGTGGAACGAAGTACGGTCGGGGCCGCGTGGCGACGCTAGAAACAGCAGGGACAGCACCAGTACCCCCAGCAGGAGTACCCGCTCCAGCAGCACCTCCAGTAGCTCTAGAACCCCCAGCTGCACCTCCAGCAGCCCTAGAACCTCCAGCAGCACCAGGAGCACTGCCAGGCGAACCGCCAGCGGTAGTCTCAGCGCCAACACGCTCAGCAGCACCAGCTCCAGGAGAACCCGCAGGCCCAGCAGCTCCAGTACTCCCAGTACGAGCACCTCCGGGACGCGCGGCAGCAGCACCCTCAGCAGCCGAAGAACCTCCAGCACCAGCAGCACGCCTCCAGCGCCGGGCAAACCACTCACGCAGCTCCTGTGGGGAGAGTGGCTCTCGGCGAGATGAAGCACCCGGAGAACCTCCAGGCGAAGAACCTCCAGTCTCAGCACCCCCAGGCTCAGCACCCCCAGGCGCAGCACCTCCAGTCTCAGCAACCCCAGGCTCACCACCCCCAGGCTCAGCACCCCCAGGCTCAGCACCCCCAGGCTCAGCACCCCCAGGCTCAGCACCCCCAGACTCCGCACCCCCAGGCTCAGCACCCCTAGGCACAGCACCCCCAGTCACAGCACCCCTAGGCTCAGCACCCACAGCAGCACCAGAGTCACCAGTGACCTCGACAGGCTCGACCGCGTCTACCTGGGACACACCTGAAGTGGCAGGACCCTAAGGGGGAAGGGGGTCTACCGGGGGGGGACCTGGTACCAAGAAGAGCGGGGGTGGGGGGAGGGATGGAGTGCGGTAGGGGAAGAGGCGGTAGTAGGGTACCGACTCGTCGAACGTGACGTCCTGGGAGGACAGAACACAGCGAGAGGTGGGGTGGTAGAACTGCCACCTAGAACTGCCACCCAGGGGAGTAGCGCGCAACTACAGCGTCGTACAAGGTCTGAGCACTCTTGTACTGGCTAAAGTGCGCGCGCTCAGCGGTAGGGAGGTGGCGACGCACAGCAAGACGTGCAGCAGCATCGCGCGTGGCCCACTGTGAGCGAACAGTGGCGTCAGCATCAGCAGCAGGGGCAGGGACGGCACCAGAGGTGAGGTCAAAGAGAGAAAGACCGTCTGCCCTATCGCACTGTAAGAACAGCTGCAGGTCGTCGACCCAGACCTCAAAGTCAATGGCGCGACCCTCAGCGTCAAAAGCTAGGACACTAGGGGTAGCCATGACGACAGACTAGCAGTGCAAGCAGTGCGGGGAGGGGCACGCAGTAGCAGTGGAGTTGTGCTCACTAGACAGGACAGGTCGAGCAGCTCAGCAGCACAGGAACACGGTAACACAGAAGCTGCCGGCCTTGTAGCAACAGCAGCCCCACAGGACCAGCAGCTCGGCTCCCCAGGTGGCTCGGGCGGGTCGGGCGGCTTGGGCGGCTCGGGCGGCTCGGGCGGCCCGGGCGGCTCGGGCGGCTCGGGCGGCTCGGGCGGCTCGGGCGGCTCGGGCACGCAGCGGCACGGGCGACTCGGGCGGCTCCGCTGCTTGGGTGGCTCGCGCGGCTCGGGTGACGCGGGGGCTCACGGGCGACGCGGGCGTCGTGGCGGGCGGCTCACGGGCGGCTCGTGGGCGGCTCACGGGCGGCTGCACGAGTGGCTGGGGTGGCTCACGGGCGGCACGTTGGGCGGCTGCACGGGCGGCTGCACGGGCGGCTGCACGGGCGGTTGCACGGGCGGCTGCACGGGCGGCTGCACGGGCGGCTCACTGGCGGCTGCACGGGTGGCACGTCGGGCGGCAGCACGGGCGGCTGCACGAGCGGCTCACGGGCGGCTGCACGGGCGGTACGTCGGGTGGCGCACGGGCAGCTCACGGGCGGTTGCACGGGCGGCTGCACGGGCGGCTGCACGGGCGGCGCGTCGGGCTGCTGAGGGCGACGCACGGGCGGCCGACAGGCGGCTAGCGGGCGTCGGGCGGCGCGCGGGCGTCGGGTGGCTAGCGGGCGCCGGGCGGCTAGCGGGCGTCGGGCAGCTAGCGGGCGTCGGGCGGCTAGCGGGCGTCAGGCGGCTGGCGCGTCGGGCGGCTAGCGCACGGGCAGGCAGCTGACGGGCAGCTCTGGGCGGCGCACGGGCGGCTCACGCGAGCCGCTCACACTCTGCGTAGGGCAGCGCGCGGAGCGCTAGGGCGCTAGGGCGGGCAACGCGCGGGCGCTAGGGCGGGCAGCGGGGCGCGGGCGCTAAGGTGGCGCTCAGGCTGCTAGGGCGGGCGGCGCGCTAGCTGCTAGGGCAGAAAAAAAAAATTCAAGGTAGTGGTGGTGGGCCCTAAGCACAGTTCCCACAGGGGAACCTGCTCGATACCATGAGAAGAAGTGAACGAGAATGAAATGACTATGAATGAAGTGAGTACAAATAGGAAACCCTAATGGGATTGTACCCCCTATGGGATACCCCACTATAGCCTACAAAAATGAGTAAGCTATAAAGTTCTGACATAGATAATATATATTTCATGCTTATTATAGTGTATGAATGATGATTCATGATTTCCAATGTGTGTGCGTCGAGTCAATAGCGAGTTATCGCTAGTCGCGTGTCTACGTCGCCGTTTGTGTGTCTCGAGCGGTTTCTATCTCGTCGTTTGTGTATCTCGGGCAGTTTTATTTTGTCATGTGTAGAACGTCTGGCGTGTCGCAAGTGTGTGCAGCACGCCCTTCAAGAACTGAAGGATGCGTTTATGATGAAGATCCAGAGCCTTGGTCTTAAGATTCAAGTGATCGCGAAGTCCGCAAAAAGGGTACACTTCAAGATTTAGCAGATCTCGTCGTTTTACATTACTTTGTGTTGTGCAACATTTCATTTGGCAGAGGCCCTTGTGAAGTGTAGTTTCGAGACCCTCGGCTCTTGGGGTTTGTAGGAGCTGGGAGTGTCAAACTTATAGGCTATAGTCTGTGTAGGCTGTAGTGGGGTAGACTATATGGGGTACAACATTTCTAGGTTTTCCTACTTGTACCCACCTGCTTGCTAGTTTATTCATTCCTCATTCTTCACATGGTATAGAGCAGGTTCCCTAGTGGGAACGCTTCCTTGGGCCCACCACTGAAATTATCCTTTCTGGCCGGAGCGCCAGTTGCTCCTGCCCGAGGCGCGCCTTTTTCGCCGCACTTTCCACGCCCCTAGTGGTCCCTAGTGGCCTCATCGCCACCCCCCCACGCGGCCCCGTTGCCGCTCCTAGCGACCCCGTCGCCGCCTCTCACCCTACACGGCCCCGTCGCCGCCCCTAGCGGCCCCGTCGCCACCTCTTACCCTACGCGGCCGCGTCCCCGCCCCTGCGCGGCCCCGTCGCCGCCCCTAGCGGCCCCGTTGCCGCTCCTATTGGCCCCGTCGCTGCCTCTCACCCTACGCGGCCCCGTCGCCGCCCCTACGTGGCCCAGTCGCCGCCCCTAGCGGCCCCGTCGCCGCCCCTAGCGGCCCCGTCGCCGCTTCTCACCCTACGCGGCCACGTCGCCGCCCCTAAGCGGCCCCGCTGCCGCTCCTAAGCGGCTCCATCGCCGCCCCTAAGCGGCCCCGACGCCGCCTCTACGGGGCCCTGTCGCCGCCCCTAGCGGCCCCTTCGCCCCCCCCCCCCCCCCCCCCCCCCCCCCCCCCCGCTTCCTACGCAGCCCCATCGCCGCCACTACACGGCCCCGTCACCGCTCCCCTCCCTACGCGGCCCCGTCACTGCCCCTAGCGGCTCCAACGCCACCTCTCTACTGAGCAGCCCAGCAGCTGAGCCGCCCAACAGCAGAGCCGCCGAGCCGCCTAGAAGCCGAGCCACCGAGCCGCCAAGCCGCCCAGCAACCGAGCCGCCGAGCCGCCCGACAGCCGAGCCGCCCAGCAGCCGAGCCGCCGAGCCGCCCAGCAGCCGAACCGCCAAGCCGTCCGACAGTCGAGCCGCCAAGCACCCGAGCTGCCGAGCCGCCCGACAGCCGATCCGCCCAGCAGCCGAGCCGCTGAGTCGCCGAGCCGCCCTGCCGTTGAGCCGCTACTAGTCCTACCGGCGCGCCCCGGCCCTACTTACTCGGACTAGTGAGCTCACTCCTTGCTAGGCCACTGCAGTCATGGCTACCCCCAGTTTTCTTACCTTTGATGCTGAGGGTCGTGCTGTTGACTTTGAGGTCTGGGTCGATGACCTCCTCGAGGAGCGCCTCCTAGCAGCATAGTGGTTGTAGGAGCCTCTCAAGGTGACCCTCGCACCCCCGTCTTTGAGGGGTGTTCCCCCTCCCCCCTCTTGCCCTTTGTTGCTTCTGCTGCTGCTCCTGCCGACCTCGTTGGTTTCTACGGGGTCGGCGCTGCATCTGCCCCTAGCGGGAGACGCCGCACCGGCAAGGGCAAGGGGCGCAAGGGAGCTGGAGGGGCTAGCGGGGGCGGTGGAGGTGGTGGTGGAGGAAGTGGAGGAGGTGGGGTGGTGGTGGGAGTGGTGGCGGGGGTGGCGGCGGCGGTGGCAGCAGTGGAGGCGGAGGAGGCAGCGGTGGTGGCGGAGGGAGCGGAGGTAGCGGAGGTGGCGGAGGCGGCGGAGGTGGCGGAGGCGGCGGCGGCGGAGGCGGTGGAGCTGGTCGCGACTTTGCGCAGAGGAGTGGGTCCGCTGGTGGTCAGCGCCAGCAGCAGCAGCGCAGTCGTGAGACCCTGTCCCCTCAGCAGCTTCGTGAGTGGTACGCTGCGCGTTAGCGCGGTGGGGGTACTGGTCCCTGCACTTACGTCCTCCGTACCAGGGACCACACTAGAGAGCAGTGCGGGGGCCCGCACTCCACCCAGCGCTGCTTCGGCCGCCTGACAGACGCGTGGCTTCACCAGTTCCCTGAGGCGTCAGAGATCCCTCGCTGGGGAGATCTGTCTAGGGCGGGGGTTCCCATCTTTGATCTTGACTATGATGCTATTCTTGCTGCCATGTATGCTGTGTCTGATAGTGTTGAGGGTGATTGTTATCTATGTGTTCCGCCTAACCCGGGCATTGAGGCTGCTGCTCTAGGTGCTGGTGAGGCTACTGTCCCAGGTGCTAGAGCGTTTGCTTCCCCAAGTGCTGGTGAGTCTGCTCTCTTGGGTACTACGTCGACGCGGGCCTTACACACCTTCACCCTTGACTCGGGTGCTTCCCGCTCCTCCTTTCGAGGCTGCACCACGCTTACACCGCTTAGTCGGCCGGTTGCAGTCTCCCTGGCGGACCCCTCTGGGGGTCCTGTCCTTGCTAGCTTCTCCACTGTCTTACCGTGGCCGGCAGCCCCCTCTGGCACCCTATCAGGTCTCTACCTCCCCTCGTTCTCTACGAACTTGGTGAGTGGAGCTGACCTACAGGATAGGGGGGTTGACCAGTTCACTCCTGCGAGTCAGCAGGTGACCCATTGCACGTATGCTCGTACAGGCCGACACTTGGCCACGTTCCCCCATCTGCCAAGGTCGAGCCTGTACACACATAGTACTGAGTCTCCTCCGGCTGCTGAGTCTCGCTAGGTACCTGCGTTGAGTCAGGTGTTTGCTGCAGCGTCCAGGTCAGGTCCTGAGTCTACTCCCTGCTCGTGTCGTCTCCTGTCCCACCAGACTCTCCTTTGGCACCACCATCTTCGTCACCCCTCCCTGCCTCGTCTCCGAGGCATGGCCTCCCGTGTCCTCGTCTCAGGTCTCCCCCGGTCTCTCCCTCCCCTACCTCCGGAGCCTGCCCCTACCTGCGTCCCTTGCGTCGAGGGGCGACAGCGCGCCGCCCCTCACTCCTCCAAGTTTCCTCCCACAGAGGCTCCGCTGCAGACTCTCCACATGGATGTGTGGGGCCCCGCTCGCGTCCGTGGACAGGGGCATGAGCGTTACTTCCTGTTGGTGGTTGACGACTACTCGCGTTACACTGCAGTCTTCCCCTTGCGCAGCAAGGGTGACGTCACTGAGGTGTTGATCGACTGGATCCGCGCAGCTCGTCTCCAGCTCAGAGAGAGTTTCGGCTCGGACTTTCCTGTTCCGCGTCTGCACTCTGACAGAGGCGGGGAGTTTTCCTCTGCCTGTCAGGGAGCCTTCTGTCGTGCACAGGGCATCCGCCAGATCTTCATGCTTCCGGCCTCTCCACAGCAAAATGGGATTGCTGAGTGCCGCATTTGCATGGTCATGGACGTCGCTCGTACGTCCATGATCCATGCGGCTGCCCCCCATTTTCTTTGGCCCTATGCGGTTCAGTACGCAGCGCATCAGCTCAACCTTCAGCCCCGGGTATCCTAGCCAGGGACCTCCCCCACCTTGCGGTGGACGGGGAAGGTTGGCGATGCGTCTGCGTTTCGGGTCTGGGGATCTCGGGCGTTTGTCCACGACTTGTCTGCGAACAAGCTGTCCCCCCGTGCTCTGCCCTGTGTCTTCCTTGGCTTCCCCATTGACGCGCTTGGTTGGCAATTTTACCACCCCACCTCAAGTCGTGTTCTATCCTCATTGGACGTCACCTTTGACGAGTCGGTGCCTTACTACCATCTCTTCCCCTACCGCACTGCGCCCCTCCCCCCGCCGCCGCTCTTCCTTGCGCCAGGTCCTCCCCCGGTAGACCCCCTCCCCCCTCAAGGTCTTGCCTCGTCAGGTGTGTCCCAGGTAGACGCAGTCGAGCCTGTCGAGGTAGCTGTTGACTCTGGTGCTGCTAGAGGTGCTGAGCCTGCGGGTGCCGGGTCAGGAGGTGCTGAGTCTGGGGGTGCTGAGCCTGGGGGTGCTGAGTCTGGGGGTACGGAGCCTGGGGGTGCTGCGTCTGAGGTTGCTGAGCCTGGGGGTGCCGAGTCTGGAGGTGCGGAGCCTGGAGGTGCGGAGCCTGGGTGTGCTGGGCCTTCTCGTGTGGCCGTCGGTAGTGTTTTGTCCAGGTGGGAGCCACTCTCTCCACAAGAGCTGCGCGAGTAGTTTGCCCAGCGCTGGAGCCGTGCTGCTGGATCTGGAGGTACTACTGTTGCTGCTGGTCCTGGAGGTGCTCATACTGGCGGTACTGGAGCGGCTGGGACTAGGGGTTCTGCTGGGGCTACTGGAGTTAGTCCTGCTGGAGGTACTGCTAAAGGTGCTGGCAGTACTAGAGCTGACGGTCCTACTAGAGTTGAAGCTGCTGGAGCTGGAGCTGGTGGGGGTGTTGGCGCTGGTGGTTCTGCTGGCGCTGGTGCTTCTGAGGGTGCTAGAGTTGGCGCTAATGGAGCTGGAGGTACTGCTGGCGCTGGTGCTGCCACTGGGAGTACTGGTGCTGTCCCTGCTTTTTCTGGAGTCACTGCTCGTCCGCGACGGTACTTTGTTCCGCTCCTCGAGCAGGTTCTTGGTCTCCCACCCTCTACTGGTCCTGCTCCTCCCCTAGAGAGTTCGCAGCCTGTCCAGTCGCAGTCACAGTTACAGCCCGCCTCCCCCCTTTCTGCTCCTTCTCCCTACACTGGTCCTATTGGAGGTCTTGTTGAGCGTCGTGAGCCTGCGTCTCGTCCTGCGTCCCCTGTTTGTGCTGCTCGCACTAGTAGTCGTGTTCTGCATACCCGCCCTCCTACAGTCATAGGCACACACTAGATGGCACTGCGTCCTTCCACTGCTCCTATGCATGTCCCGTTGGCGTCTCCTCCAGAGTCCTCTCTTCCTGTTCTTGCTGACCCTGAGTCTGACTCTCTTCGTGTTGCCAGTCCTACTATTACGCATCTCCTGGCTACTGTTGTCACTGACCCTTCCTTTGAGTCCATTGCTGCGTCTGCCTTAGTGGCTGAGCTTGTTGACTTTGCTGCTCGCTGTCGTCTCGACTACGCCGCTAGTCTTGTTGCTAAGTCTGAGTCTATCTGTCCTCC
Source organism: Closterium sp. NIES-65 (assembly GCA_948144175.1). Lineage (NCBI taxonomy): Eukaryota > Viridiplantae > Streptophyta > Zygnematophyceae > Desmidiales > Closteriaceae > Closterium > Closterium sp. NIES-65. The sequence goes on from CANXME010002068.1 coordinate 3,193,321, forward strand.
GTCCGTCGAGCGTGAGTGTGCTCTGAGCACGGACGTCCTTGAGGACAGGTAGGAGGAGTTCCAGTGTTTTGCTGCTGCTTTGCCTCATCTCGTGTCCACGCTGATTGCCCCTGAGGGAGACCCGGATGCACCAGACATCCTGACTCCTCGATTGTACGCTGAGGTGATCGAGGGTCCCTACTCCTCTCAGTGGCAGTCAGCCATGGACGCAGAGATGGCTTCCTGGAAGTCCACAGGCACCTACGTCGACGAGGTTCCCCCACCTGGGGCGAACATCGTCAGTGGCATGTTGATTTTCAGGGTGAAGCGGCCGCCGGGTTCTCCGCCTGTCTTCAAGGCGTGTTATGTGGCTCGAGGCTTCAGTCAGCGGCAGGGAGTTGACTACTTTCAGACCTTCTCTCCCACCCCGAAGATGACCAATCTTCGGGTGCTGTTGCACATAGCCACTCAGCGCGACTACGAGCTTCACTCTCTTGACTTCAGCACAGCTTTCCTGCAGGGCAGCCTGCACGAGGAGATCTGGCTACGCCGCCCACCTGGCTTGATTGGGTCATTTCCTCTTCGTACCCAGTGGAGCCTCTGGCGGCCAGTCTAAGGTCTCCGCCAGGCGCCCCGTAAGTGGCACGACACGCTGAGGACTACACTTACGGCTCTTGGGTTTGCTCCTTCTACAGCCGACCCGTCGCTGTTTTTGCGCACCGACACCTCTTTGCCGCCGTTCTACATCCTCGTGTACGTCGACGACTTGGTCTTTGCTACTGCTGACACTGCTGGACTCGCCCATGTGAAGTCTGAACTGCAGAAGAGACACACGTGCATAGACCTGGGTGAACTGCGCAGCTACCTTGGCTTGCAAATCACCCGGGACAGAGCACAGCCCACCATTACCCTGACTCAGTCACACATGGTTCAGGAGGTCCTTCAGCACTTTGGCTTCACGCACTCCTCGCCTCAGGCCACTCCTCTGTCTACTCGCCACTCGCTCTCAGCTCTGCCTTCGGATGAGTCCGTAGAGCCGAGTTGCCCGTACCCAGAGCTTGTTGGCTGCCTCATGTACCTAATGACCTGCACACGACCTGACCTAGCATACCCTCTTAGCATCTTGGCACACTATGTTGCTCCTCGGAGACACCGACCAGAGCACATGGCTGCAGCGAAGAGGGTGTTGCGCTACTTGTGCAGTATGTCGGGCATGGGGCTAGTGCTTGGAGGGCGACGTCGAGTGGTCCTCACCGGTCACGCTGACGCTTCTTGGGCTGACGACCACGCTACGCGGCGGTCGTCACAGGGCTACACTTTCAGCCTTGGCTCCGGCTTTGTTTTGTGGTGGTCTACCCGCTCGTCTTCTGTTCTCGGCTCCAGCTGGGAGGCAAAGATCTACGCGGGGGCCATGTCTGCACAGGAGCTACGCTGGCTCATCTACCTGCTGACTGACCTAGGAGAGCCGCCTTGTTCTCCTCCAAATCTGTACTTAGACAACAAGGCCATGCTGGCCTTGTGTCGAGAGCGTAGACTGGAGCACAGAACGAAGCACATTGCTCTTCGCTACTTCCTTGCTCGTGAGCTGCAGCAGCGTGGTCAGCTGCGCCTTGCTTACGTGGCTTTCGAGGCCAACACTGCTGATATCTTTTCCAAGGCACTTCCGCCTTGTGATCATCAGCACTTCTGTACGATGCTAGATCTTGTGCCTACTTGGCCTCACTTGCTCACTTCTTGATCTTGCTTGTACTGTGATCCTTCTATACCTGCACTTGCTTGTTTACCTTTATATATGATCTTGCATGTGAACTGGCCTTTTGGCCTTGCTCTTGTGCTCAGATTGTGTGGTGACATTGTGATCCACCCTGAGCTTGCTTTGCTTTGCTTGACTGGTCCTGTGACCTCTTGTTCTCCCCCACTTTGCCTATGGGGGTGTGTCAAACTTATATGCTATAGATTGTGTAGGCTGTAGTGGGGTAGACTATATGGGATACAACATTTCTAGGTTTTCCTACTTGTACCCACCTACTTGTTAGTTCATTCATTCCTCATTCTTCACAGGGAGTCATTCCCAACTCGTAACTCTTCCTAATTTGTGTTCTAAGACTTTAGTGGCTGCCATAGTGCGGTTTGTTCAAACAAACACTGTCCCGTTCATTCCATCTAAACCATATGGTTAAGTAACGCGTTTACTATTGGTACCAACCACATGGGTAAGCAACTCACTTACTCTTGGTACCAACCATATGGGTAAGTAATGTGCTTACTAATGGAACCACCCATATGATAAAGTAACGCACTTACTCTTGGTACCAGCCACATGGATAAGAAAAGCACTTGCCCATGGTACCCACGATATGGGTAAGTAACATATTCACCCTTGGAAACAACTACACGAGTAAGTAACAACTCACTTAGTACCAACCATATAGGTAAGAATCGCATTTACTCTTGGAACAAAGCATAGGAGTAAGTAACGAACATATTGTTGGTACCAACCACATTGGTAAGTGACGCACTTACTTTTCGTACCAACCATATGGGCAAAAAGGGATGTTACTCTTGGTATCAATCACATGGATAAGTAACGCACTTACATTTGGTACCAACCATATGGGTAAGTAACGTGCTTACATTTGGTACCAACCATATGGGCAAGTAACGTGCTTACTTTTGGTACCAACCATATGGTTAGAAAACGCTGTGTCACATGGGTAAGTAACGCATCTACTCTTGGTACCAACCACATTGGTAAGAAAAACACTTATTCTGGAAACCAACCATATGAACTATCGTTTGGTATCAACCATATGGGTAAGTAATGCATTTTTTCTTGGTACCAATCATATGGGTAAGTAACGCGCTTACTCTTGGTACCAACCACATGGATAAGTAACGCATTTACATAGGTACATTAATCATATTTGTAAGTAACACATTTACTCTTGGAACCAACCTTATGAGAAAGTAGCGCGCTTATTCTTTGTACTAACCATATGGTTAAGTGACGCAATTACTCTTAGTACCGACCACATTTGTAAATAACCCACTTACTCGGTACCAATCATATGAGTAAGTAACGCGCTTACTTTTGGTAGCAACCATACGGTTAGGTAACTCATTTAATCTTGGTACCAATTATGTTGATAAGCAACGCACTTACTCTTGGAACCAACCATATGAGTAAATAACACGCTAACTCTAAGTACCAACCTTATGGATAAGTAACGCATTTACTCTTGGTACCGACCATATGAGTAAGCGACGCTCTGACTCTTGGTACCAACCATAATTGTAAGTAGCGCACTTACTCTTGGTACCGACCACATGGGTAAGTAACGCGCTTACTCTTGTTACCAACCATATGAGTAAGTGACGCGCTTACTCTTGGTACCAACCATATGGGTAAGTAACACGCTTACTCTTGGTACGAACCACATGTTTAAGTAAAGCATTTACTCTTGGTACCAGCAATATATGTATGTAACGCACATATTTCTGGTACGAACCACATATGTAACTAACACGCTTACTCTTGTTACCAACCATAAGTAATGCGCTTACTCTTAGTACTAATCACATGGATAAGTAAAGCACTTACTCTTAGTACCAACCATATGGGTAAGTAACATGCATGCATTTGGTACCAACCATATGGGTAAAAAACGCCGTTACTCTTTGTACCAACCATATGGGTAAAAAAACGCCGTTACAATTGGTACCAATCACATTGGTAAGTAAGTTACTTTCTCCTGGAACCAACCATTTGAGTAAATAACACGCTTATTCTTGGAACCAACCATATCAGGTAAGTGACGCACTTACTCTTGGAACCAACCATATGAGTAAGTAACGCGCTTCCTCTTGCTACCAACCATATTGGTAAGTAACGTGCTTACTCTTGGTACCAACCCCATGTGTAACTGACGCGCTTACTCTTGGTACAAACCATATGGGTAGGTAACGCACGTACCCCTGGTACCAACCACATTGGTACGAAACGCACTTACTCTTGGAACCAACCATATGAGTAAGTAACGCGCTTACTCTTAGTACCAACCATATAGGTAAGTAACGCACTTTCTCTTGGTACCTACCATCCTGGTACCAACTACATTTGTAAGTAACGTGCTTACATTTGGTACCAACCAAATGGGTAAATAACGTACTAACTCTTGGTACCAACCACATGGGTAAGCAATGCATTTACTCTTGGTACCAACCATATGGGTAAGCAACACACTCACTTTTGGTAACAACCACATGTGTAAGTAACACGCGTTTTCTTAGTACCAATAATATGAATAAGCAACGTACTTACTCTTGGTACCAAACACATTGGTAAGTAACTCACTTACTCTAGATACCAACCACATTGGTAACTAACGCGCTTAGTCCTGGTACCAACCATATGAGTAAGTATCGAGATTATTCTTGGAACCAACCATATCAGATAAACGACACACTTACTCTTGGAACCAACAATATGGTTAAGTAACGCAGTTACTATTGGAACCAACCATATGAGTAAGTAACACGTTTACCCTTGGTACCAACCATATGGGTAAGTAACATGCTTACTCTTGGTACCATCCACATGGGTAAGTAACGCGCTTACCCTTGGTATCAACCATATGGGTAAGTAACGTGCTTATTCCTGGTACCAGCCATATTGGTAAGTAGCGCACTTACTCTTGGGACCAACCATATCAGGTAATTGACGCACTTACTCTTGGTACCAACCACATTGATGACTAATGCGCTTAGTCTTGGTACCAACCATATAGGTAAGTAACCTGCTTACTCTAGGTACCAACCATATAGGTAAGTAACGCGCTTACTCTTGGTACCAACCACATAGGTAAGTAACGCGCTTACTCTTGCTATCAACCATAAGGGTAAGTAACGCAGTCACTCTTGGTACCAATTAAATGGGTAAAAAACGCACATATTCTCGGTACCAACCACATGGGTAAGTAACGCACTTACTCTTGGAGCCAACTATATGAGTAAGTAATGCGCGTACTCTTGGTACCAACCATATGGGTAAGTAACCCTCTTACTTTTGGTACCAACCACATGGGTAAGTAATTGACTACCAACCATATGAGTAAGTAACGCGCATATTCTTGGGACCAATCATATCAAGTAAGTGACGCACTTAATCTTGGTACCAACCATACCAATACGTAACGCGCTTACTCTTGGTACCAACCATATGGGTAAGTAACTCGCTTACTCTTGAAACCAACCACAAGGGTAAGTAACGCGCTTACTCTTGGCACATATGGGAAGGTAATGCATTTAGTCTTGGTACCAACCATATCAGTAAGTAACATACTCACTCTTGTTACTAACGATATGGGTATGTAACGTACATATTCTTGGAACCAACCATGTGAGTAAGTAACGCAGTTACTCTTGGTACCAACCATATGAGTAAGTATCGTGCTTACTCTTAGTACCAACCACATGGGAAAGGGTTTGCTAATTCAGGTAACATCCACGTTGGTAAGTAATGAACTTACTGTTGGAACCAACCATATGAGTAAGTCACCTACTTACTCTTGTTAATAATGATATGGGTAAGTAACGCCTTTACTCTTGGAACCAACCATGTGAGTGAGTAACCCTCTTACTTTTGGTACCAACCATATTGGCTATGTAGCGCACTTACTCTTGGTTCTAACCACATGGATAAGTAACGCGCTTACTCTTGGTACCAACCATATGGTTAGGTCACGCGCTTACTCTTGGTACCAACCATATGGGTAAGTAACGCACTTACTCCTAGTACCAACAACATTGATAAGTAATGCACTTACTGTTGGAACCAACCATATGAGCAAGTAACGCTCCTACTCTTGGTACCAACCACATGGGTAAGTAACGCGCTTACTTTTAGTGCCAACCAGTAACGCCTTACTCTTGGTACCAACCATATGGGTAAGTAACGTGCTTACTCCTAGTACCAACCATATGGGTAAGTAACGCAATTACTCTTAGTACCAACTATATGGGTAAGTAACGCACTTACTATTGGTGCCAACCATATGAGCAAATAACGCGCTTACTCCTAGTATGAACCAGATGGGAAAGTAACGCGCTTACTCTTGGTACCAACCACATTGGATGCACTTACTGTTGGAACCAACTGTATACGTAAGTAACGCGCTTAGTGTTGGTACCAACCATATCGGTAGGAAACGCACTTTTTCTTGGTACCAACCATATAGGTAAGTAATGCGCTTATTCTTGGTACCGACCACATTGGTAAGTAACGCACTTACTTTTGGGACCACTGATCTGGGTTAGTTATGTACTTTTCCTTGGTACCCACTATATAGGCAAGTAATGCACTTACCCGTGGTACCAACCATATAGGTAAGTAACGTGCGTACACGTGGTACCAACCATTTGAATATGTAACGCGCTTACTCAAGGTACCAACCACATGGGTAAGTAACGCGCTTACTCTTGGTAGAAACCACTTGTGTATGTAACGCGCTTACTCTTGGTACGAGCCATATGGGTAAGTAACGCACTTAATCTTGGTACCAACCATATGGGTAAGTAGCACACTTTCTCTTAGTACCGACCATATAAATACGTAATTGTCAAATTATAATGTTGTGTAGGCTATAGTGGGGTAGCCCATATGGGGTACACATTTCTAGGGTTGCATATTTGTATCACTTTCATTCCATAGTCATTCATTCTCGTCCTAATTTCCTCATGGTATCGAGCAGGTTCCCCCGTGGGAACTGTGCCTAGGGCCCACCACATCGAGTTTTTTTTTTTTTTTTCCTGCCCGAAGCGCGCTCCGCCCGAGTCGCGCTCCGGGCTCTCACCTTGTCGAGCCGCCCTAGCGGCCCCCTACGCCCTAGCGGCCCCTCCGCCCTAGCGGCCCCTACGCCCTAGCGGCCCCTATGCCCTAGCGGCCCCTACGCCCTAGCGGCCCCGCCGCCCGTCCATTCAGCCCCGCCGCCCTTTGCTACGGCCCCGCCGCCCGTCTCAGCGGCCCCGCCGCCCTTCGTTGCGGCCCCACCCTCCTCAGCGGCCCCGCCGCCCTTCGCTGCGGCCCCACCGTCCCACATTGCGGCCTCGCCGCCCTTCTCAGCGGCCCCGCCGCCCTTCGCTGCGGCCCCGCCGCCTCACATTGCGGCCCCGCCGCCCTTCACTGCGGCTCCGCCGCCCCTCTCAGCGGCCCCGCCGCCCTTCGCTACGGCCCCGCCGCCCGTCTCAGCAGCCCCGCCGCCCTTCACTACGGCCCCGCCGCCCCACATTGCGGCCCCGCCGCCCGTCGCTGCGGCCCCCCCGCCTCACACTAAGGCCCCGCCGCCCTTCGCTGCGGCCCCGCCGCCCGTCTCAGCGGCCCCGCCGCCCTTCGCTGCGGCCCCTCCGCCTCTCTCGCTGCAGCCCCGCCGCCCTTCTCAGCGGCCCCGCCGCCCTTCTCTGCGGCCCCGCCGCCTCTCTCACTGCGGCCCCGCCGCCCTCCTCAGCGGCCCCGCCGCTCTTCACTGCGGCCCTGCCGCCCTTCACTGCGGCCCCGCCGCCCCTTTCACTGCGGCCCTGCCACCCTACACCGCCCGCGCCGCCCGAGCCGCCCGAGACGCCCGACCGCCCGAGCCGCCCGAGCCGCCCGCGCCGCCCGACCCGCCCAAGCAGCCCGAGCCGCCCGAGCCGCCCGAGCCGCTGGTGCCGCAGAGCCGCAGTTGCTGCTGAGCCGTCTGAGTCGCTCGAGCCGCCGTGTTGCTGTGCTGCTGAGCTGCCCGAACCGCCCTGTCAGGTGAGAGCAGCGCTTCTGTCACTGCACTGCCCCTGTCCTACAGTTGGTATTGCTAGTCTACTGCTGTCATGGCTACCCCCAGTGTTCTCGCTTTTGACGCTGAGGGTCGGGCCATTGACTTTGAGGTTTGGGTAGATGACCTGCAGCATTTCCTACAGTGCGATAGGGCAGACGGTCTCTCCCTCTTTGACCTCACCTCTGGCGCCTCCCCTGCCCCTGCTGCTCACGCTGACGCCACTGTTCGCTCCCAGTGAGCCACGCGCAATGCTGCTGCACGTCTTGCTATGCGTCGCCACCTGCCTACCTCTAAGCGCGCGCACTTTAGTCAGTACAAGAGTGCTCAGACCTTGTACGACGCATAAGTTGCGCGCTACTCTTCCCCTGCCACTGCTGCACTGAGCCGCCTCATGCTACCGTACCTCTTTCCTGACCTTGCTGCCTTTCCCACAGTCGCTGACCTTGTTACGCACCTCCGCACTAGTGACACTCGCTACCGCGCCGCGCTTCCTGCTGAGTTCTGCGCCAAGAACCCCCCCCCCCCCCATGTACATCACTCTCTATAATATAGTCACCCGCCTCCCTGACTCCCTTCGTGTAGTCAGAGACCACTTCCTCTCAGTCTGTCCCACCACCCTCACTGTTGACCTCCTAGAGAAGGCCCTCCTAGCAGCGGAGAAGAGCATAGTCGCTGTAGGAGCCTCTCGTGGTGACCCTCGCACCCCCATCTTTGAGGGGTGTTCCCCTTCCCCCTTGTTGCCCTCTGTCGCCTCTGCTGCTGCGGCCGACCTCGTTGGTCTTGAGTCGGTCGGTGCGGCGTCTGCCCCTAGCGGGAGACGCGGCTCTGGCAAGGGCAAGGGGGGCAAGGGCGCGGGTGGGGCTAGCGGGGGTGGTGGAGGTGGCGGTGGGGGCGGCGGGGGGAGTGGGGGTGGCGGTGGGAGTGGTGGCGGGGGTGGAGGTGGCGGTGGCAGCGGCGGAGGCGGAGGCGGCGGTGGCGGTAGCGGTGGGAGCGGAGGCGGCGGTGGCGGCGGAGGTGGAGGCGGCGGTGGTGGAGGAGGTGGAGCTGGTCGGGGTGGTGCTTCTCAGCGGAGCGGCTCCGGGAGTGGTCAGCGCCAGCAGCAGCAGCAGCGTTCTCGAGACATCCCCCCTCCTCAGCAGCTCCGTGAGTGGAACACGTAGCGTCAGCGTGGTGGGGGTTTTGGCCCGTGCACCTACGTCCTTCGCTCCGGCGACCGCGCGGGTGAGCAGTGTGGGGGTGCTCACCCCACCTAGCACTGCTTTGGCCGCCGGACGAAGGCTTGGCGTCTGCAGTTCCCGGAGGCTAGTGAGATCCCCCGCTGGGGAGAGCTGTCTAGGGCAGGCGTAGCTATCTTTGATCTTGACTTTGATGCTATCCTTGCTGCCATGTATGCTGTGACTATTAGTGATGAGGGTGACTGTTACCGGTGTTTCCCGCCCGACCCGGGCATTGGTAGTGCTGCGCTAGGTGCTAGTGAGGCTGCTGCTCTAGGTGCCAGTGCGTCTGCGCCCTCAGGTGCTGGTGAGTCTGCGCTCTCAGGTACCACGTCGGCTTCGGCCTCCCTCACCTTCACACTTGACTCCGGGGCTTCTCGCTCCTTCTTTCGAGACCGCACCACACTCACGCCACTTGGTCGGCCGGTTGCGGTCTCCCTGGCAGACCCCTCTAGGGGTCTTGTCCTCTCTCACTTCTCCACTGTCCTCCCGTGTCCGGCTGCCCCCTCTGGCACCTTGTCTGGTCTTTACCTCCCCTCGTTCTCTACAAACTTGGTGAGTGGTGCTGACCTGCAGGATGCGGGGGTTCACCAGTTTACTCCTGCGAGTCAGCGGGTGACCCACTGCTCGGACGCTCGCACAGGCCGGCACCTGGCCACGTTTACGCGTCGGCCGGGGTCGAGCCTCTACACCCTGACCACTGGGTCTCCTCCTGTCACTGCGTCTAGCCAGGTAGCTGCGTCGGGTCAGGTGTTTGCTGCAGCGTCCAGGTCTGGTCCTGAGTCTGCCCCCTGCTCGTGTCGCCTCCTGTCTCACGAGACTCTCCTGTGGCACCACCGTCTTGGGCACCCCTCCCTGCCTCGTCTCCGAGGCATGGCTTCCCGTGTCCTTGTCTCTGGTCTCCCCCGGTCCCTCCCTCCCCTTCCTCAAGGGCCTGGTCCTTCCTGTGTTCCCTGTGTCGAGGGGCGGCTCCGAGCTGCCCCTCACTCCTCTCAGTTTCCCCCGACAGAGGCCCTGCTGCAGACGCTTCACATGGACGTGTGGGGCCCGGCCCGCGTCCGTGGACAGGGTCACGAGCGCTACTTCCTGCTGGTGGTTGACGACTACTCGCGTTACACCTCAGTCTTCCCCTTGCGCAGCAAGGGTAATGTCACTGAGGTGTTGATCGACTGGATCCGCGCAGCTCGTCTCCAGCTCAGGAGGAGCTTCGGCTCGGACTTTCCTGTTCTGCGTCTGCACTCTGACCGAGGCGGAGAGTTCTCCTCCGGCCTTCTGCGAGCCTACTGCCATGCGCGAGGCATACGCCACACCTTTACGCTTCCGAACTCCCCACAGCAAAATGGGATTGCTGAGCGCCGCATTGGCATGGTCATGGACGTCGCTCGTACGTCCATGATGCATGCGGCTGCCCCCCATTTTATGTGGCCGTTTGCGGTTTGGTACACGGCGCATCAAATCAACCTTCACCCCAGGGTCTCCATGCCGGAGACCTCCCCAGCTCTGCTGTGGACGGGGAAGGTAGGCGATGCGTCTGCGTTCCGTGTCTGGGGATCTCGGCCGTTTGTCCGCGACTTGTCTGCGGACAAGCTGTCCCCTCGTGCTGCTCCTTGTGTCTTCCTTGGCTTCCCCCCTGACGCACCAGGGTGGCAGTTCTACCACCCCTCCTCTCGTCGTGTTCTGTCCTCTTAGGACGTCATGTTTGACGAGTCGGTCCCCTACTACCGTCTCTTCCCCTACCGCACTCCTTCCCTACCCCCACCGCCGCACTTCCTTGTGCCAGGTCCCCCCCAGGTAGACCCCCTCCCCCCTTCAGGTGTGTCCCAGGTAGACGCAGTCGAGCCGGTCAAGGTTGCTGGTGACTCTAGTACTGCTGCGGGTGCTGAGCCTGGGGGTGCTGACTTTGGGGGTGCTGCGCGAGGGGGTGCTGGGCCTGGGGGTGCTGCGTATGGGGGTGCTGAGCCTACGGGTGCTACGACTGGGGGTGCTGACCCTGGGGGTCCTTCGCCTAAGGGTGCTGCGTGTGGAGCTGCTGAGCTTGGGCGTGCTGCGTCTCGAGCTGCTGAGCCTGAGGGTGCTGAGTCTTGAGCTGCTGAGCCTGGGGGTGCGGAGCCCGCGGCCGCTGGACCTGCTCGTGTGGCGTCTGGCGGTGCTGGGCCTGGCAGTTCTCTGGGTGCTTCGTCTCGGCGGGAGCCACTCTCTCCACAGGAGCAGCGCGAGTGGTTTGCCCGGCGCTGGAGGCGTACTGCTGGAGCTGGTGCTTCTTCGGCTGGTGAGGGTGCTGGTGCCGCCGGTCTCGGAGGTGCTAGTCCTGGGAGTGCTGGAGCTGCTGGGCTTGCGAGTGCACCTGGAGTCGGAGCTGCTGCGGGTGTTGGCGCTGAGGCTACTGCTGTCAGTCCTGGCGGCGGTCCTGCTGCGGGTGCTGCTGGTGCTGCTGGAGGTTCTAGAGCTGGAGGTGCTCTTGGCGCTGGTGCTGCCGCTGGGGCTGCTGGTGCTGTTCCTGCTGTGTTTGAAGTCGCCGCGCGGCCTCGGCCGTACTTTGTTCTGCTCCTTCAGCAGGTTCTTGGTCTTCCTCCTCCCTTAGAGTGTCCACCGCCTGTCCAGTCACAGTCACAGTTACCGCCGGCCTCCCCACTGCCTGCTCCTACTCCCTACACTGGTCCTACTGGAGGTCTTGCTGAGCGTCGTGAGCCTGCGTCTCGTCCTGCGTCGCCTGTTCGTGCTGCTCGCGCTAGTGGTCGCGGTTCGCGTCAGCGTCCTCCCCCTGTCCCTGGCACGCACCAGATGTCTCTGCGTCCGTCCACTGCTCCTCTGAGTGCCCCTTTGCCTTCTCCTCCTGAGTCCTCTCTTCCTGCCCTTGCCGACACGGAGTCGGACTCTCTTCGTGCTGCCAGTCCTACTGTCACGCGTCTCCTTGCTACTGTTGTCGCTGACCCCTCTTTTGAGTCCACTGCTGCCTCTGCTCTTGTTGCTGAGCTCGTCGACTTTGCTGCTCGCTGTCGTCTAGACTACGCTGCTAGTCTCGTTGTTGAGTCTGCGTCTGTCTGTCCTCCGTCCGTCGGGGGTGAGTGTGCTCTTGGCACAGACGTCCTTGAGGACAGGCAGGAGGAGTTCCAGTGTCTGGCTGCTGCTTCACCTCATCTCGTGTCCGTACTGCTTACCCCTGAGGGAGACCCGGATGCACTTGACATCCCGACTCCGCGCTCTTACGCGGAGGCCGTAGAGGGTCCCTACTCCTCTCAGTGGCAGGCAGCTATGGATGCATAGATGGCTTCCTAGAAGTCCACAGGCACCTACGTTGACGCAGTTCCCCCTCCTGGGGCGAACATCGTCAGTGGCATGTGGATCTTCAGGGTGAAGCGGCCGCCGGGCTCTCCGCCTGTCTTCAAGGCGCGGTACGTGGCTCGTGGCTTCAGTCAGCGGCAGGGAGTTGACTACTTTCAGACCTTCTCTCCCACCCTGAAGATGACCACTCTTCCGGTGCTGCTAAACATAGCCGCTCAGCGTGACTACGAGCTTCACTCCCTTGACTTCAGCACTGCTTTCCTGCAGGGTAGCCTGCACGAGGAGATCTGGCTGCGCCGTCCACCTGGCTTCACTGGGACTTTCCCTCCTGGCACCCAGTGGAGCCTCCGACGGCCAGTCTACGGTCTCCGCTAGGCACTGCGCGAGTGGCACGACACACTGAGGACTACGCTTGCAGCTCTTGGGTTTGCTCCCTCTACTGCTGACCCGTCGCTGTTTCTACGCACCGACACCTCTCTGCCGCCGTTCTACATCCTCGTGTACGTCGACGACTTAGTCTTTGCCACTGCTGACACTGCTGGACTCGCCCACGTGAAGTCCGAGCTGCAGAAGAGACACACGTGCACAGACCTGGGTGAACTGCGCAGCTACCTTGGCTTGCAGATCACCTGGGACAGAGCACGCCGCACCATTACCCTGACTCAGTCACACATGGTGCAGCAGGTCCTTCAGCGCTTCGGCTTCACGTACTCCTCGCCTCAGGCCACTCCTCTGCCTACTCGCCACTCGCTCTCAGCTCTGCCTTCGGATGAGTCCGTAGAGTCGAGTGGCCCGTACCCAGAGCTTGTTGGCTGCCTCATGTACCTGATGACCTGCACACGACCTGACCTTGCATACCCTCTTAGCATTCTTGCATGCTATGTTGCTCCTGGGAGACACAGACTAGAGCACATGGCTGCAGCGAAGAGGGTGTTGCGCTACTTGTGCAGTACGTCGGGCATGGGGCTAGTGCTTGGAGGGCAGAGTCTAGTGGTCCTCACTGGGCACGCGGACGCTTCTTGGGCTGACGACCAGGCTATGCAGCGGTCGTCAAAGGGTTACACCTTCAGCCTTGGTTCCGTCTGTGTTTCGTGGCGGGCTACTCGCTCGTCTTCTGTTCTCGGCTGCAGTTGTGAGGCCGAGATCTACGCCGGGGCCATGGCTGCACAGGAGCTTCGCTGGCTCACCTATTTGCTGACCGACCTTGGAGAGCCGCCTCGTTCTCCTCCAGTCCTGTACGTAGACAACAAGGCCATGCTGGCCTTGTGTCGAGAGCAGAGACTGGAGCACAGAACAAAGCACATTGCTCTTCGCTACTTCCTTGCTCGTGTGCTACAGCAGCGTGGTGAGTTGCGGCTTGCGCATGTGGCCTCTGAGGCCAACAGTGCTGATGTTTTCACCAAGGCACTTGCGCCTTGTGATCATCAGCGCTTTTGTACTCAGCTTGGTCTTGTGCCTGTCTTGCCTCACTTGCTCACTTCTTGACCTTGCTTGTACTGTCACATATATATACTCCTGCTCTTGCTTGCTTAGCCTCATATATATATGTGTGCTCCTGCATGTGAACTGGCCTTCTGGCCTTGAACTTGTGCTCGGAATGTGTGGTGACTTTGTGATCCACCCTGAGCTTTGCTTTGCTCTGCTTGGCTGGTCTTTTGACCCCTTGTTCTCCCCAAGTGTGCATATGGGGGTGTGTCAAATTATGATGTTGTGTAGGCTATAGTGGGGTAGCCCATATGGGGTACACATTTCTAGGGTTGCATATTTGTATCACTTTCATTCAATAGTCATTCATTCTCGTTCTAATTTCCTCAGTAATGCGCTTACTCAAGGTACCAACCATATGGGGAAGTAACGCGCTTACTCTTGGTACTAACCATATGAGTAAGTAACATGCTTACTCTTAGTACCAACCGTTTACGTAAGTAATGCACATACTCTTTGTATCAACCATATGGGTAAGTAACGTACTTACCCTTGGTACCAATGATAGGGTATGTAATGCCCTAATTCTTTCTTGCCAAACATATCGGTATGTAACGCACTTATTCTTGGATTCAACTATATGGGTAAGTAATGCCCTTATTCCTGGCACCAACCTCATAGGAAAGTAATGCGCTTATTTGCGGTACCAACCATCTGGGTAAATAATGCATTTATCCTTCATACCAACTATATGGGTAAGTAACACCCTTTTTCCTCGTACGAACCACTTGGGAAAGTAATGCGCTTACATGTGGTACCAACCATCCGGGTAAGTAACACGCTTACTCTTGGTACCAACCATATGGATAAGTAATGTACTTACCATTGGTACCAACCATATGACTAATTAACGTGCTTATTGTTGGTACCAACCATATGGGTAAGTAATGGTACCAAGTAACCAACGATATATGTGTGCAACGCCTTTACTCTTGGTACCAACCATATGGGTAAGTAGCACACTTACTCTTGGTACCAACGATATGGATATATAACGCCCTTGCCCTTGGTGCCAACCATATCGATATGAAACGCCCTTACTCTTGGTGCCCACCATATCGGTATGTAACGCCCTTTCTCTTGGTACCAACCACATGGGTATGTAACGCGCTTATTTGTGGTACGAACCATCTGGGTAAATGATGCACTTATCCTTGGTACCAACTATATGGGTAAGTAATGCACTTCCCCGTAGTACTATCCATAGAGGTAAGTAACGCTCTTACGCATGGTACCAACCATTTGGGTAATCAAAGCCCTTACTATTGGTACCAAACATATGCATATGTAACGCACTTACTCTAGGTACCAACCATATGTGTAAATTATGCACTTACTCTTGGTACCAACCATGTGGGTAAGTAGCGCACTTCCACTTGGAACCAACCATATAGGTATGTAACGCCCTTACTCTTGGTACCAACCATATGGATAAGTAACGCACTTACTCTCGGTACCAACGATATAGGTAAGCGACTCCCTTTATCTTGGCGTGAACCATATCGGTGTGTAACAAGCTTACTCTTGGTACAAACCATATGGGTAAGTAACTCGCTTACTCTTGGTACCAACCACATGGAAAGTAACGCCCTTACTCTTGGTACCAACCATATGGATAAGTAACGCACTTACCCATAATACCAATTATAAGGGTTAGTCAAGCGCTTACTCTTGGTACCAACCATATGAGTAAGAAACGTGCTTATTGTTGGTACCGACCATATAGGTAAGTAACGCACTTCCATTTGGAACCAACTATAGAGGTATGTAACGCCTATACATGTGTTACCAATCATCTGCGTAAGTAACGCACTTACCTGTGGTACCAACCAGATGGGTAAGTAACGTGCTTACTCGTAGTACCAACCATTAGTGTATTTGACGCGCTTAATTTTGGTACCAACCATATGGATAAGTAAAACACGTTCTCTTGGAACCAACAATATGAGTAAGTAACGTGCTTATCGATGGTACCGACCATATGGGTAAGTAAAGCACTTCCTCTTCGTACCAACCATTTGGGTAAGTAACGTACTTCTACTTGGAACTAGCCATATAGGTGTGTAATGCCCTTACTCTTGGTACCAACCATATGGGTAAGTAACGTACTTACTCTTTGTACCAACTATATGGGTAAGAGACGCCCTTACTTTTGGTACCAACCATATGGGTAAGTAACATATTTACTATTGGTACCAACCATATGGGTAATTAACGTACCAACTCTTGGTACCAACCGTATAGGTATGTAGCGCGCTTACTCCTGATATCAATAATATGGGTAAGTAGCGTCATTACTCTTGGTACAAACCACATAGAAAAGTAACTTGCTTACATGTGGTACCAACCATCTGGGTATGTAATGCGCATATCCTTGGTACCAAGTATATCAGTAAGAAACGCAGTTACGCAAGATACCAACCATAAGGGTAAGTAGCGCTCTTACTTGTGGTACCAACCATTTGGGTATTTTGTGCGCTTGCTCTTGGTACCAACCTTGTATGGTAAGTAACGTACTTCCACATGGCACCAACCATATAGGTAGTAACGTACCAACCATTTGGATAAGAACCCCACTTACTCCAGGTACCAACCATATGGGTAAGTAACACACTCACTGTAGCTAACAACCATGTGGATAAGTAACGCGCTTTTTCTTAGTACCAACCATATGGGTACGTAACGCCCTTACTCTTGGTGCTAACCATTGTTATGTGATGCTATCACTTGCATTCACGTCTGTCTGCCTCCCATCACATGTTCGTGCGTTGCATGCGTGGTGTGAGCGTGTGCAAGAGTTTGTGTTTGATGTGGTTTGGTTTTTCTGAGTGTGTGTGAATGTTGTTTGGCTTGAGCAGATATATGAAGTGACTCCTGTGCTCGATTGCTTTCCGACGAGCCAAGGATCGCTTCAATCGGAGCACGAACGAGAAAGTTACGAACGTTCGAAGTTCGTATGCCTTTCATGTTTGGTTGTGGCGACTATGGGAAGTTCTGGGAATGACTCTATATAGGGTACAGAATTTTGGGGTTTGGGAAATTTGTACCCATCACTGTAGATGCTGCCAAGTGGTTGGGTGAAGCCAAACCAGGTTGGCAAGTGTGGCCAACTTGGGTGAGGTGGATTGTGGAGGTTGGGAAAGTGACAAAGGTGAAAGTTGGGTTGCCTATTGAGAAGGAAACTGTGTGGCATGGGGTTTCCTCGGTTGGGGACTCGAATGGGACCTTCTCTCTCGTCCTCCTCTTCCCTCCTATCTGGTTTCTAGCCACTCTAACACTTTTGTATGGAACTTGTGAGATAACTTGTGATTGAGTTAAGTTCTATGGCAGCTTACCCCTAGTGCGCCGAAATCTATAACTCAAGATTTACATCACCTTTATGTACGATTCAAATTGGATATTGTAGCCACAAAATAGAGCTATAACATATTCAAAATTAGTGAAGTTTCCACATGCGTTTTCTCGTCGACGGCTTTTCTTGTGAGCGCGACATTTCTGTCCAGGATTCTAAGCCAACGATTATGAGAAATTTAGGCACCTAATCTTCATAGACTCCGTCCTTAGTCTCTAAAAAGTGGTATCAGAGCTGATTAAGTACCTTGTGGGGAGTCTACTGAAGTGTGAAGACCCTCCTAGATCCACCATGGCCTGTGGGCATGCCTTAGTGGAGTTCTAGAGGTTGGATGTGACTTCTGCTAAGGGGAAACTCTGCCGAAATTTCGTTGGCGCCGACATTTGTGAAAATTTTGTGGCACTTCAGTGTGGACAGCAAAGGGGGGAGCTGAAACCTGTGATTGGGAGCAGAGGAGATGAGTCAAGAGAGTGGGGAAGCAGCTGAGAAGAGGAGTGAGCCGCCTCCATCAAAGATTGAGGCGTTGCATTGCTCCAACTACGAAGAATGGAGTGGGTGAATTAGGAGCGTCTTCAAGCGCTACAAGCTGCTGAAACTCGCGATGGGAGATGAGAAAATGCCCAAGGAAGGAGATGCTCAAGATCGGTCGATTGAGCGGAGCGCGGTGCTGTTCGACCTCATCTTGCAATCGGTCAACAACGACATGTTCCATCACATCAAGGACTTGGTTGAGTTGGACGACTCCGGTCCAAAGGCGTAGAAGCTACTACGCGACGTGATTCAGCCCAACACGCTGCCCATGGTGATCATGCTCGAGAAAGAGCTGGCAGCCATCTCCATGCGATCGGGTGATGATGTGAATCCGGTCCTTGACAAGATCAAGGACACATATGTGAGGATGGCAGCGGCGGGCAGCAAACTGTCGCAGATGCAGCAGTGCACCAAGTGTCAACGGGAGCGTTGTAAGGCCCCGTCCTCGCTTGGGCGGAGCCAACCTTGTGGTCGGATGTGCGGGGGTTGCAGCCGACCTGCAGCAGTGGGCTCGGGGACCACTGCAAGAGCGCCAAGCTGGAGGGCGCCTGGCTGGAGGGCGCCGAGCAAGAGGACGTCGACTTGGGCGTCCCGGGGGGCCCATAAACCGACCTGGGCGTCTGGTCGGCGTCCTGGGAGGAGGGACGCCGCTCTGGAGGTTTGGAAGGCGTCCTGGGCGCCTCGACGCCATACTGGGGACGCTGGGCATGCGCGGCCGGCTACGGACTGCGCTGGTCGGCCAGGCGTGGTTGCCCGGTCGACCGGGATACCCGGGCAATGTATGCAAGTGTCGCTAGGGTGGAGTCTGCGAGGCCGGCCTAGGGGGTGGTATCCCGAGGTCGACGTCGCTGGTGGGCGCAGTCGCTGGCGTGGAGTCTGCCAGGCGTCTGCGCTATGGTCGTGACAAGATGTGGAGCACCAACCAGGGACGCCGACAAGAAGTCGGCCAAAGACAATGGTCGAGGAGGAGGAGGTCGACGACGAGAGTGCTCGATGTGCGGCGACCCTGACCACCTCTCCTACGAGTGCCCCGACCGCAGTGACTCCGACAACGACGACGCCAAGGGAGGCCGCGGAAGGTCGGGCATTCGTTGCCCTTGTCGAGGAGGAAACAAGCCGCGCAAGGAGAAGCAGTAGATGACATCGACCTCCGCGAAGGACGTCGACTCCTCTGCAGGTGGCAAGGGGCGGGACGACAAGACGGCGTCGTGCTCGCTGGTCGGCGTCGTGGAGCCGACCGTCTCGCTGGCACCAGAAGCCGGGGAGGACTTCCAGGCGGTAGCGGCAGCTGTGCAGGCAAACCCGGCGGTGGTACTGCTCGACAGCGGTTGCTCCCAACACCTGATGGGGACGAAGGAAGTCTTCGTCGACCTGCAGCCGAGCAGCTCCATCAAGCACGCGCGCGGCTTTAATGGGGCACTGCAGGACGTTCAGGGCCGCAGCACCGTCGCTCTGCAAGGGGAGGCCGGGAAGCAGGTGCTCATCCCCAACGTGCTTTACGTCCCGGGTGTTCGGGCAAACCTGCTTTCAGCCGGCCAGCTGAAGGAGCACGGCGTGAAGCTGCAGGAGGACGGCGACGAGATGCTGCTCGTCTCGGCAGCAAGGGAGGTGCTCGGTCGGGCGACGTACACCGGGCGTGTCCTCTGCACCGACCTGCACCCCTGCTCGGCCACGTCGATAACGCCTACCACGGAGGTAGTGGCCCTGCGCGCGATTGTCTCGGCGACAAAGGCATTGCCGGACAGGATGCACGCAAGGCTTGCGCACGTCGGCATAGACACCATCAGGAACTCGGCAAAGAACGAGGTCGCCATTGGGCTGGACCTCAAGTCGGCGACCGGCGCCGACTCACCGTGTGTCTCGTGCGTCGGCGGGAAGCTGACGCGGCACACCTTCCCTGACCAAGGCTCCGACGACGACGACGTGCTTGCCGTCGTGCACATCGACCTGTGCGGGCCGTTCCGCGTGGCTGCCAAGGATGGCAGCCTGTACTTCTTGCTGCTGAAGGACGGCAAGACCCGCTACGTGTAGGTGAAGCCGGTCATCAAGAAGTCAGATGCGTTGCCGGTGTTCGTGCAATGGCTGGCGGTGGCTGAGCGGCAGGGTTTAGGGTGCTGCTGGAGTTCTAGAAGTGGCTGGTGTTGGTGGAGAGGCACACGAAGAAGTCGGTGTTGATGCTGCGCTCTGACCGGGGAGGGGAGTTCCTCTGGAAGCAGTTCACCGACTTCGTGAACGGCAAGGGGATTGTCCACGACCTGACCTGCCCATACACCCCATAGCAGAACGGCATGGCGGAGCGGGAGATGAGGACGGTGGTGGAGTCGGTGCGGACAATGCTGCTGCACATGGGCGTGCAGCACCACTGGTGGCACCTCGCTCTCCGGCAGGCGGTTTGGGTTTGCAACTGCCTTGAGAGGTTGGCGCTGCCGCCGGGGACGACGCTGTACTAGCAGCTGACCAGGAAGAAGCCCGACTTGTCGCTGGCGCAGGTGTGGGGCTGCATGGCGCAGTTCTTAGCCCCCGAGCAGCAGCGTGGTCGGAAGCTGCAGCCGAAGGCCCGGTGGGGCCTTCACCTCGGCGTGTCGGAGGAGAGTAAGGGCTGGGAGCTCCTCAAGATCTCCGACAACCGGGTTGTCACCACGTTGGACGTGGTGTTCTACGAGAGCATGTCGCTGGAGGTGTGGAAGTCAGCGCACGGGCCGGCATCAGGGCGGATGCCGGCTCCCCCGCCAACGGACACCTCGACGGCGATGCCGCCTCTACTTGCCGAGATCGATGACGTTGCTGGTGAGGACGCCGAGGACATCCCCGCTCCTTGCACTCCACCTGCCCCTCCCCTTGTTGCCGACTTACATGGGCTGACCTTGATGTCGGCCTCCTGCAATGAAGGGAAAAGTGGTGCGTCACCTGTGGCGCCGGTCCCAAGCATCGCCGGTGGTCGACGTGCTGCTGTGCAAGGCGGCATGGGAGCGAGGTTGACGCCGACTGGGAGGCAGCAGGTGGTGCAGACGCCTTTGGTGAAACCGGTAAAGGAGGCGGCTGCAGGAAACAGCAGCTGACAGGGGAGCAGGCAGCAGCGACGCCGACCAAGGAGCCGTTGGCGACCGGGCTGTCGTCAGGGGAGGCGACCACAGGGGAGCAGTTGACTAGGACGCCGGCTGAGGAGCAGCAGGACGCCAAGGGCAGCGACGACGGCGAAGATGGAGGGGACGCCGAGGAGGTCCAGGCGGCACCACGGCGTTCAGGCCGACTTCGGAGGCCGCCTGACTTCTTCGTCCCCGCTGCCTTCACCACGGTTTATGGCGTCGACGATGATGACCTGCTGTACGACGACGCCGAGGAGGATGAGGAGTTTCCAGAGCTCGACCCCGACATGCTAGCCGACCCCGAGCACCGTTGGGACATCTCGACGATGACGATGAAGGAGGCGTTGGCGAGCTGGAAGGGCCCGGCAGTGAAGGCCGCCATGGAGGAGGAGATTCGCAGCCTCCTCAACATGGGAACGTGGGAGCTGGTCAAACGCGCGCCGCGAGTGAACATCATGAAGAACCGGTGGGTGATGTCGACGAAGTACCACATCGACGACACCGTCGAGCGAGAAAAGGCGAGGCTGGTCGTGAAGGGCTTCACGCAGGTGTACGGCGCCGACTACGACAAGACGTTCGCGCTGGTGGGCAGCTGCGTCACGCTGAGGATCTTCCTCAGCATCGTCGCCGTCGGCAACCTCAAGCTGATGCAGCTCGACATGAAGAAAGCCTTCCTGCAGAGCAAGCTTGACCGGGTGCTGTACATGCACCAGCCGGACTACTTCAATGACGGATCCGGCCGGGTGTGCAAGCTGCTGAAGAGCCTGTATGGGCTGAAGCAGTCGCCGCTGCTATGGTTCTTGGCGCTCAACGATGTGCTGGTCGGCGCCGGGTGGAAGAAGAGCCTGGTCGACGAGGCTCTTTACTTCACGGTCAGCAAGGACGGAGTGGCCTGCTGGGTGCTGGTCTACGTTGACGACCTGATTGCTGCCAGCCGCAGCGCCGCGATGCTGATAGAGCTGAAGGAGCTGCTGGAAGCCGCCTTCAAGCTGCGCGAGATCTTGCCGGTGCAAAAGTACCTTGGGCTGGAGATCGTGCGCGATAGGTCAGCGGGGAAGCTGTGGCTACACCAACAGGGCTACGCCGACAAGCTACGTAGGCGCTTCATCGACGAGGAGCAGATCGGGCTCAACCCGAAGACGCCGGTCTCGGTCGACGCCTACGCCGAGCTCACCTTCGACGACGAGGAGGCGCAGGAACGGTAGGAGGAGGATCACCGACAGAAGGTCGGCTTGTTGCAGTTCGCGGCGACGACGACGAGGCCGGACATCCCCTTTGCCTGCAGCAAGCTGGGGAGCGGCCTCACGGTGAGGAGTGACCAGCACTGGCGCGAGGTCGACCGTTGCCTTGCCTACCTTGCCAACACACGTGACACCGCCCTAGAGTTCGGCGGTGGACCTGAGTTGCTCGAGTTGGTCGGCTACGTGGATGTCGACGACGCCGGTGACAAGCAGAATAGGACAAGCACGGATGGCTACTCGTTCGTCTACGTTGGGGCCGCAGTCTCCTGGTCAAGCTAGCGCATCAAGTGCGCGAGGCTGTCGTCAACCCAGTAGGAGTACGTGGCGGCGACTGAAGCTGGCAAGGAGGGACGCCGCCTTCGCTTCCTCCTTGCCGAGTTCCGGCAGCTGGACGCCGGGAAGCCGGCTGTCCTGCGCGTGGACAACAAGTCGGCCATCACGGTCGCCAAGGGCATGGGGTTGACAGGCAACCTCAAGCACATGGAGCGGCCACAGGCCTGGTCGCAGCACATGGTGAAGCGCGGGAAGTTCTCGCTGCAGTACATCCCGACTGCTGAGCAGCCAGCCGACTTCCTGACGAAGGCGCTGCACTATCTAGCCTTCAACCGGTGCTCCGTCGCAATCGGCCAGGTGCACTTGGCTGACGTGGGCGACGGCAACAACGACGTGCAGCAGTAGGTGCCATGCCCTCTTGCATGGCTGGTGTGGTGACCGGCGTGCTGTGTGTTGGGTGAACGCTGACGGGCTATTCTCAGAGCTGTACTGCCGTGTGGGCTAGGGGCCCAAGCGCGAACGCGGCAGGGGAGTGTCAACGAGAGTGTTGTAAGACCCCGTCCTCGCTTGGGCAGAGCCAACCTTGTGGTCGGATGTGCGGGGATTGCAGCCGACCTGCAGCAGTGGGCACGGGGGCCACTGCAAGGGCGCCAAGATGGAGGGCGCCTGGCTGGAAGGCGCCGAGCAAGAGGACGCCGACCCGGGCGTCCCGGGGGGCCCAGACACCGACCTGGGCATCTGGTCGGCGTCCTGGGAGGAGGGACACCGCTCTGGAGGTTTGGAAGGCGTCCTGGGCGCCTCGACGCCAGACTGGGGATGCCGGGCATGCGCGGCCGGCTACGGACTGCGCTGGTCGGCCAGGCGTGGTTGCCCGGTCGACCGGGATATCCGGGCAATGTGTGCGAGTGTCGCCAGGGTGGAGTCTGCGAGGCCGACCTCGGGGGTGGTATCCCGAGGTCGACGTGGCTGGTGGGCGCAGTCGCTGGCGTGGAGTCTGCCAGGCGTCTGCGCTGTACACGTGACAGGGAAGTGCGCACCAAACAGATGCGCACACCTGCGAAGCAGGTGCACCGTTGTCCTGCGGGTGCAACGCTGTGCAGCCAACTTGCTGCTGCGCTGGCACACCGTGGACAAGCAACGTTGGCGAACTACTACTCTGCAACGCTGGAACGGTTCGAGCGCTGCTGCGCTGGAGGTTGACTAGTAGCCTAGCTAGCACTGACGTAGTCTATGATGCCAATGTTGTTACTATTATTGTTGTCATGTTTTGCTAGTGAAACCCTTGCCATTTCTCCCCGTCAACTAGCAAGCAGAGTAAACACAAGGAAACGACTAAGTGAACAAATGCAGAGATCACACGAGCACACGTGCCTAGCCGATAGTCTAGCTCCCGTTGCAGCAGTTATCTCCGCACCAAGATCATCTCAATGCTCGACAACTTGTGGGATAACCTCATCCCCACCATCAATGTTCAGCACGACAAGTGGACGTCTGAGTGGCTACGGCAGCAGATCCTGCAAGAGGACTTCCGCAGGTGCCACACGAGAGGTGGTGCTGCCAAGAAATCTGCTGAGGGGTATGGAGCTGCAGAAGGCAGCACAGAGGGGGAGGGAGAGGCCGAGGCTGTGGGAGAAGCTGTGGCAGAGGGAGATGTAGAATTCCACTACTATAGCAACTTGATAGAGCTTAGAAGCACGATTCCAACGCACCGAAGAGTGCAGGAAACGGTCCACTATAGCCAAAGATACACACAAACATAGCAGTGATAATGACTTGGTGGATTTCTGGTTTGTGCTCTCTGGTTTTATACTAGGACGCAATACAAAATAAAAGCACACAAGATAGTGTCGACCCGGGTCGCACGTTGAATTTTGTCGACGCGAAATTTGGAGCCTTGAATTTCGCCGAGCGAATTCCATTGACTGGAATTCCGTAGACAAGAATTTCCGCGACAAGAATTCCATCGACCACCGACTGTAACTCCCGTGCGAATTCTGTTGACTTCGACACTTCGTTGCCGAGTTTCAAACCGAACGCGACCCGAGATCGATTTCGCCAAATTGTCCCCAATCTGTCCCCAAAGTGTCCCCAATCTGTCCTGACAAGACACTTTCGGGACACTTGAATCGAAAGGTCTCCAGTTCGAAACTCGTGTGCACCATAACCAGCACCTTAGCAGAAACTGTCCTGAATCTGTCCTGAGACACTTTCAGGACAGATTTGAAGGTCACGAGTACGAATCCCAGCGCAGACATTTTGTTGCTCATGGCAGCATTTCCTTCTAACACACCCCCTTGCTGTTAGGAGCATTCTGGACTAGCCCGGCTGCTGCACAGCATCGGTTGAAGGCTGCCTTCTTGAGCCGCTTCGTGAAGAAGTCCGCGGGCTGCGCCGTTGTAGGGATGTGCTGCACCTCCAACTTCTTCATGCGCACCATGTCCTGTAGCCACATGTGGCGACGGTCCACATGCTTCATGTGCCCCTGCAGCCCGCCCGCCTGGCTGAGCTGCATCGCAGACATGTTGTCGACGTACAGGGTAGTGGGGACACCCTTCTTGAGCGGTTGAAACTCCCACAGCAGGAACCTTAGCTTGCGCCCCTTCTTTCCCGCTTCCACCGCAGCCACAAGCTCGCTCTCGGTGGAGGAAAGTTTGGTTGCACCCTGTAGCTTCTTGGCCTGCCATGAAAGGGCAGCTCTGCCAAGCTTGAAGAGGTAGCCTCCCGTGGACGACCGGTTCTCCTAGTCGCCTGCATCATCCGCATCTGCATACCCTACGAGAGTCAAACTCTCTGGTCCTCCCTTGAACAGCAGCCCCTTGTCCGGTGAGGCAGCCCACTAGGAGAGTGTGCGGAAGAGCTCATGCCAATGCGCATCGGTCCTGAGGTGTGCACCTGCTGCAAGGCGACTGCATGCAAAAGAGAGGTCAGGACGGGTTGAGATGGCTGCAAACTACACCATGCCAAGAATTGACAAGTACTCGGTCATGGTACAATTGGCAAACTGGCCGGCATCCTGCTTAGCAAAGCTGGCAGAGGAGAGAGGAGTAATAGGCTGCTTCTTTGGTGGCGCCCCCTTGAAGAACCGCTGCTGCACCTTCGCCAGATACGCATTCTGGTGCAGGAAGAGTGTCCTGTTGGGGCGATCTCGCTCAATCTGCAGTCCCAGGTAGCGCTCCACTGGCTCCACCTCACGGAGCTGAAACGCCTTGGCCAGCAGCCCCTTCAGGTCCTGCAGAAGCTACTGGTCTTCACTTGCCGCAAGCAGGTCATCCACGTAGATTAGCAGCCACACGCGCTTCCCGCTTTCCCCATCCTTGTAGTATAGGGCCTGGTCCACAAGGCTCTTCTTGTACCCCTCCACAAGGAGCACCTTGTCCAGCTCCTTGTACCACAGAAGGGGACTCTGCTTTAGCCCGTAAAGGCTTTTCTGCAAGAGGCACACCTTGCTGCTACCGTCGGTGAAGTAAGGCGGCTGCTGCATGTAGATCTCGTGGTCGATGGTGCCGTGAAGAAATGCATTCTTCACATCAAGCTGCAGCAAATCCAGGTCCATAGCTGCTGCGATTGAGAGGAGCACGCGAACGGTGGTGTAGCTGCCAACAGGAGCGTAAGTGTCGTTGTAGTCGATGCCGAATCGCTGGCTAAAGCCCTTAGCCACTAGCCTGGCCTTGTACTTCTCCACGGTGCCATCAGGCCGCAGCTTCTTCTTCAGCAGCCACTTGACGCTGACGGTTTTGCGACCTTCAGGTAGGTCAGCCAACGTCCAAGTGCCTTGCTCATCAAGGCTCTCCATCTCCTCCTTCATAGCAGCCCACCATTCCTTGCCTTCAGTCCCGGTCAACGCAGCTGCTAGGTCGAGGATGACACCTCCCCAAGCGCCTTCCTCCTCCTCATCCTTGTCCGGGTATTCCACGTCGTCATCGCTGCCCGTGTCGCACTCGTCCCCAGCAAGGTATGCCACGTCGTACGGGTTGTCCTCATCATCCGCATCCAGGGCCGTCATGGCTGATGGCTGAAACCGTACGGGTGGCACCCCCTTGTTAGGCCTGCTGGAGCGACGTGGGGGTGGTGGAATGGGCTGGAAGGGGGGAACTGCAGGTGAAGGCTCATGCTCATGGGCCATAGGTGACTGCTCATCCACTGCTACTTCTTCTTCTTCTTCCTTCTCGTGATCAGCCTTGCTGGTGTCAACCTCCACAGGACCATCCGCCGGTCCTACGGGCGCCGAATCAGCAACGGAGGGTGGACCAAAAGGAGGAGGTGCAGTAGGTGCCTTGCTGCCCAAAGGGCCCACCGAGCGTTCAAGGGGTTTCTCGCCCCCTTGTACAGACGGTACCGGGGCCACGATGACGGTACGTGGTGGCGGCGGATTCTGCTCGGGGTCGTGGGGCTCAGAGAAGAGAGGTGGGACTGAAGCAAAGGGTGGTGTGGGCTGGTCGTTCCCGTCACCCACGCGTGCACGCCACTTCTGCCACCGTTCAAGTGACATGTCCTCATGAAAACGTGCATCCCGGGTGATGACCATGCGCTTTGACTCAACATCCACCGCACGCCATCCCTTACTTTCCATGCTCATGCCCAAATGAATGCCCCAACGAGTCTTGCTTGCAAGCTTCCCCTCACGCTCATGCTCAGGAACGAGGTACTGCACCATGCACCCGAACACACGGACCATGGATACACCGGGCTTGACTTTGAACACCACCAAATGAGGGGTCACACCATGGGGCAGGGTGGATTGGTGCACACGGTTTACCACCCACAAGAATTGCTGGAAAGCGAAGTGCCACCAGTGTGCTTTCACCCCCATGTGCGCCAACATCACACGCATGCCCTCGGTTACCGTACGATTGCGGCGTTCAGCCACACCGTTCTGCTGGGGGGTCGAGGGGCAGGAGAGTTGACGTAAAATTCCTCGTTGCTTCAGCAGCAACAGAAACTCATGCGACATAAACTCCCCTCCCCGGTCCGACCGCAACACCTTCACCGTCATGCCGGTTTGGCGTTCAGCTTCGGGAAGCCATTCCTTGAAGGCAGTAAGCGCGTCGCTTTTCAGCTTCAACGTCTTCCCCCAGGTGTAATGTGAGGCGTGGTCGACAAAAAGAATGTAGTACCTGCTTCCATCCATGGCTAGGGTCTGAAATGGACCGCACACGTCAGTATGGACCAGCCCAAGTACCTGCTCCTCTCGCTCGTCGTGCAGCGGAAATGATTCACGAGTGAGTTTGGCTTCATGGCAGGAGGTGCACGGCATATCCTCACCTCCTTTCTCCAGATCCATACCGAACACGCCACCGCTCGTGGCTGTCCGCTTCACCGCATCGAAGTGGACGTGTCCAAGGCGAGCGTGCCACAGGTTGGGCATTGCCTTGGAGCCCACCGCGTACGTCTTGAGGCTGGCCGCTCCATCTTTAGCTTCCGGCTTGCTTGACGCCACATCAGCAATCTCCTTCGCCGTGCCGTTGCTTGCCGTTGCAACCGCCGTGCCGTTGCACGCCGATGCAGCCCCTGTGCCGTTGCTCGCCGCTCCACCCACCATATCGGTGCATGCCGCTGCAGCCGCCATGCCGTTGCATGCCACTACTGCCGTTGCACCGTTCCTTGCTGGCCCCGGTTTCAGGTCAAGGTAGTGAAGGCGATGACGGTATCGTGCCGTTGCAGCCACTTGACCTCCTGATGCGATGATGCGAGTGACACCTTCCTCGGTTTGCAGATTTGCTCCCTTGTCCAAGAGCTGCCCAGGGGAGACCAAGTTGGCCTTCATTCCTGGCACAAAGAGGACATCATATAGGGTCACACGCAAGCTGTTAGTGCCCTCCAGCAAAACCTCACCAACACCGGCAACTTCCTGCATAGAACCATCAAACCCTTTGACTGATTTCGTTGCAGATGGGTCACGGATCACCGTAAACCACTCCTTGCGGCCGGTCATGTGTTGAGAGCATCCTGAGTCAAGGAACCATAAGTCCTTGTCGTCGGCCAGCAACTTTGCAGCCGAACACGCGACGCTGAGCGCCACGCCCTTCCCGTCTCCTTCGGCTACGTTCGCGGCTGCCGCGGGCGTTGTATCTTTCTTCTTGTTGGGGCACTTGGCAGCCATGTGCCCCTCCTCATTGCAATTGTAGCAGCGCCCCTTGAAGGGGGCTCGCTTCTTCTCCCGCTTGCCATCCTTCTTCTTGTCTGTGTGCTCCCTTCCCTCTTTTCCTTCCTTCCCGTTGACCCCCGTTGTAGCCACGATGGTGTTGACAGCGCCCGAGAAAGCAGATGCATCGCTGGTGATCTGCTTGTAACTCTGTTCCATGGAGAGAGTCTGCTCCTCCATCAACACCTCGCTGCACACGCGTTCCACCGTCATGTCAGGGCTGGAAATTTCGAGCTTGCGGCGAAGAAATCCGTACTCCGGTGGTAGGCCCTTCAGCACGTGGGCGGCAAACGTGGCCATGTGGACCTCCTGTCCAATGGTCAGCAGCTCCGCTCGGATGGTGCGGGCCCTATTGCAGTAGGATTCCGCTGTCTCATCGTCTCCCTTCCTGAGTTGGGCTAACTGGGTCTGAAGTAGGGAAGCGTGGAGGGCATCACGAACATGAATAAATAGACAAGATATATGCCCATGCTAGCTGTCCGGCTTTCTCTTGCTGAGAGAAACCAGAGATGGACATTCGGATGGGTGGAGAAACACATCGGTTCAGCACCATGAATGCAAGCATTTGGCCCTTTGCGTACTCCCTTCGTTGCAAGGGGTTGTTTGGGGCCGGGCTTGGTGCTGTCGCGTTGCAAAACTACCACAAATCAGCACACTGGAGCTGAGGTCGGATGGCGCTGACCCACGCGGTAAGGTCGTGCCTTCCCTCCAGCAGCGGCGTCACTGAGATATGCTCAACTCCAAACTTGAATTGGCCATAGCTCGTGCAAATCATTCCCGTGTCAATGGTCGGTGCAAGAGCTCCTCCACCAATGCCCACAGCACTAGGAGCCTCATGCACAGCTCCTCCTTTACCAGTTCCTCCTTGCTGGCTGCTCGCAGTTGCTTGCTCCGCCGCGCGCTCCCGAACCATGCGTAGTAGACGACCATCCACAATGAGGTCGACCTCCTCATCACGCAAGTGAGGGTGGTGCTCACGAACGGACGCCTCCAGCTCCTGACGGGCATTCAGACCTTCAGCGCTCGTTAACCACTCCATGCGCAGTCAAAACGTGCGTCGGCCACACCAACGTGGGAACGAAGTGATGGGAGGACAACATCAAGCCGCTAGTTGGATCGACGCAGATAACGCAGCTCTGATACCATGTAGAATTCCACTACTATAGCAGCTGGATAGAGCTCAGAAGCACGATTCCAACGCACTAAAGAGTGCAGGAAACGGTCCACTATAGCCAGAGATACACACAAACATAGCAGTGATAATGACTTGGTTGATTTCTGGTTTGTGCTCTCTGGTTTTATACTAGGACGCAATACAAAATAAAAGCACACAAGATAGTGTCGACAAGGGTCGCACGTTGAATTTTGTTGACGCAAAATTTGGAGCCTTGAATTTCGCCGAGCGAATTTCATTGACTGGAATTCCGTAGACAAGAATTTCCGCGACAAGAATTCCGTCGACCACCAACTGTAACTCCCGTGCGAATTCTGTTGACTTCGACACTTCGCTGCCGAGTTTCAAACCGAACGCGACCCGAGATCGATTTCGCCAAACTGTCCCCAATCTGTCCCCAAACTGTCCCAAATCTGTCCTGACAAGACACTTTCGGGACACTTGAATCGAAAGGTCTCCAGTTCAAAACTCGTGTGCACCATAACCAGCGCCTTAGCAGAAACTATCCTGAATCTGTCCTGAGACACTTTCAGGACAGATTTGAAGGTCACGAGTACGAATCCCAGCGCAGACATTTTGTTGCTCATGGCAGCATTTCCTTCTAACAGGAGAGGTAGAGATGACTACAGTCGTTCTCCTAGTGCACACACTGCATGCTAGGTCACGGGGCAATTTGGCAAGAGTTTCACTAGGGAAAATTGACAACAATTGTTGCAGCAACATTGGCAAGACAGACTACATCAAAGCTAGCTAGGCTGCTGGTCGACCTCCAGCGCAGCACGGTCGACCACGCTCCAGCGTAGCAGCGCTCGCACCGCTCCAGCATTGCAGAGTAACAATTCACCAACGTTGCAAGTCCACGGTGTGCCAACGCTGCAGCAGGTCGGCTGCACAGCGTTGCACCCGCAGGACAATGGTGCATCTTCTTCGCAGGTGCGCGCAGCTGGTTGGTGCTCCACATCTTGTCATGACCATAGCGCAGGCGCCTGGCAGACTCCACGCCAGCAACTGCGTCCACCAGCCACGTCGACCTTGGGATACCACCCCCGAGGTCGGCCTCGCAGACTCCACCCCGGCGACACTCGCGCATGTCGCGCGGGTATCCCGGTCGGTTGGGCAACCACGACTAATCGACTAGCACAGTCCGTAGCCGGCCATACATGCCTAGCGTCCTCAGCCCGGTGTCCAGGCACCCAGGACACCATCCGAACCCCCATATCGGCGTCCAGACGGCTAGGACGCCTTGGAAACGTCCAGGGCAGCACCCAGCTTCCCAGGACGCCAACCAGACGCCCACGTCGGTGCCCGGGCCATCAGGATGCCGTGCAGACGCCTAGGGCGGCGTCTCAGGCTCCTAGGATGCCGTGCAGATGCCTAGGTCGGCGTCCAGCCTTCCATAACGCCGTGCAGACGCCCAGGTCGGCGTCTGACCTCCCAAGACGCCAACCAGGCGTCAAAGACGCTGACCAAGCGGGCGTCCTCCTGCCCGCCGCCCTCCAGCCAGGTGCCCTCCAGCTCGGCGCCCCTACAGTGGCCCTCGTGCCCACTGCTGCACGTCGGCTGCAACCCCCGCACATCCGACCACGAGGTCGGCTCCGCCCAAGCGAGGACGAGGCGAAACAACACTCCCGTTGACACTCCCTTGCCGCGTTCACGCTTGGACCCCCAGCCCACACGGCAGTAGAGCTCCGAGAATAGTCCGTTGGCGTGCACCCAACACACTGCACACCGGTCGCCACACCAGCCATGCAAGAGGGCATGGCACCTACTGCTGCACGTCGTCAACACCCTCGCCCTCGCCGACCAAGCATACCTGACCGATTGCGATGGAGCACCGGTTGAAGGCCGGGTAGTGCAGCGCCTTCGTCAGGAAGTCGGCTGGCTGCTCAGCCATCGGGATGTACTTCAGCGAGAACTTCCCGTGCTTCACCATGTGCTGCAGCCAGGCCTGTCGCCGCTCCATGTGCTTGAGGTTGCCCGTCAGCCCCATGCCCTCGGTGACTATGATGGCAGACTTGTTGTCCATTCTCAGGAAAGTCGGCTTCCCGGGGTCCAGCTGCCGGAACTGTGCAAGGACGAAACGAAGTCGGCGTCCCTCCATGTCGGCTTCGGTGGCCGCCACGTACTCCGACTCGGTCAACGACAACGTCGCGCACTTGATGAACTGGCTCGACCAGGAGACTGCGGCCCCTCCGTGGACGAACACGTTGCCACCCGTGCTCGTCCTGTTCTGCTTGTCACTAGCCTCGTCGGCGTCTACGTAGCCGACCAGCTCCAGCGACTCTGGTCCACCACCGTACTCCAGGGCGGTGTCACGTGTGTTGGCGAGGTAGGCGAGGCAGCGGTCGACCTCGCGCCAGTGCTGGTCTCTCCTCACCGTGAGGCCGCTCCCCAGCTTGCTACAGGCCAAGACAATGTCCGGCCTCGTCGTTGTTGCCGCGAACTGCAGCAAGCCAACTTTCTGCCGGTATTCCTCCTCCTTGCGTTCATGCGCCTCTTCGTCGTCGAAGGTAAGCTCGGCGTAGGCGTCGACTAAGACCGGCATCTTTGGGGTGCGCCCGGTCTGCTCCTCGTCGATGAAGCACGTGCACAGCTTGTCGACGTAGCCCTGCTGGTGCAGCCATAGCTTCCCCGCTGACATGTCGCGCACGATCTCCAGCCGGAGGTACTTCTGCACCGGCGAGATCTCGCGCAGCTCGAAGGCGGCTTCCAGCAGCTCCTTCAGCTCCTCTAGCATTGCGGCGCTGCTGCTGGCGGTGAGCAGGTGGTCGACGTAGACCAGCACCCAGCAAGCCACTCCGTCGTTGCTGACCTTGAAGTAACGAGCCTCGTCGACCTGGCTCTTCTTCCACCCGGCGCCGACCAGCACATCGTTGAGCGCCAAGTACCACAGCAGAGGCGAATGCTTCAGCCCGTACAGGCTCTTCAGCAGCTTGCAGACCGGGCCGGTTCTGTCGTTGAAGTAGTCCGGCTGGGACATGTAGAGCACCTGGTCGAGCTTGCTCTACAGGAAGGCATTCTTCATGTCGAGGTGCATCACGTTGAGGTCGAGGACAACAACGATGCTGAGGAAGATCCTCAGCATGAGGTAGCTGCCCACCGGCGCAAACGTCTCGTTGTTATCGGCGCCGTACACCTGCGTGAAGCCCTTCACGACCAGCCGTGCCTTCTCTCGCTAGACGGTGTCGTCTATGTGGTACTTCGTCGTTAACGCCCACCTTTTCTTCATGATGTTCATTCCTGGCAGACGTTCGACCAGCTCCCACGTGCCCATGTTGATGAGGCTGCGGATCTCCTCTTCCATGGCGGCCTTCACCGCCACGCCCTTCCAGCTCGCCAAAGCCTCCTTCACCGTCATCGTCGAGATGTCCCAACGGTGCTCGGGGACGGCATGCATGTCAGGGTCGAGCTCCGGAAACTCCTCATCGTGCTCGCCGTCGTCGTACAGCAGGTCGTCGGCATCATCGTCCACGTCGTACACCGTGGTGAAGGCAGCGGGGACGAAGAAGTTAGGCGGCCTCCGAAGTGGGCATGTAAGTGGTGGTGCCGCCTGGACCTCCTCGGCGTCCCCTCCATCGTCGCCATCATCGCTGTCCTTGGCGTCCTGCTGCACCTCAGTCGGCGTCCCTGCCGGCTTCTCCCCTGCGGTCGGCTCCCCTACCGACTGCCCGGTCGCCGATTGTTCCTTGGTCGGCGTCGCTGCTGCCTGCTCCCATGTCAGCTGTTGCTCTGCAGGAGCCTCCTTTGCCGGCTTCACTAGAGTCGGCGGCACCACCTGCTACCTGGTCAGCGTCAGCTTCGCCCCCACGCCGACTGGCACAGCATCACGGCGGCCACCGGCAATGCTTGGGGCCGGCGCCAGAGGTGACGCCCCACTGCTCCCCTCATCGCCGGAGGCAGACGTTGGGGTCAGCCCATGCAAGTTGACCACAAAGGGAGGGGCAGGTGGAGTGCAGGGAGCGGGGACGTCCTCAGCGTCCTCACCAGCAAGCTCACCAACCTCAGGGAGCAGAGTCAGCGTCGCCGTCGAGGTGTCCGTTGGCGGGGGAACCGGCATCCGCCCTGACGCCGGCCCGTGCGCCGACTTCCACACGTCCAGCGACATGCTCTCGTAGAACACCACGTCCGACGTGGTGACCACCAGGTTGTCGGCGATGTCGAGGAGTTCCCAGCCCTTGCTCTCCTCAAACACGCCGAGGTGAAGGCCCCACCGGGCCTTGGGCTGCAGCTTTCCACCATGCTGCTGCTCGGGGACAAGGATCTACGCCATGCCATCGCCAGCGACAAGTCGGGCTTCTTCTCGGTGAGTAGCTGGTACCGCGTCGTCCCCGGCGGCAGACCGCTCAAGGCAGTTGCGGACCCAAACGGCCTGCCGCAGAGCTAGGTGCCACCAGTGGTGCTGCACGCCCATATGCAGTAGCATCGTGCGCACCGACTCCACTACAGTCCTCATCTCCCGCTCTGCCATGCCGTTCTGCTGCGGGGTGTACAGGCAGGTCAGGTTGTGAACGATCCCCTTGCCGTTCACGAAATCGGTGAACTGCTTCTCGAGGAACTCTCCTCCCCGGTCAGAGCGCAGCATCAACACTGACCTCTTCGTCAGCCTCTCAGCCACCGCCAGCCACTGCACGAACTCCCGCAACGCATCGGAATTCTTGGCGAACGGCCTCACCCACACGTAGCGGGTCTTGCGGTCCTTCAGCAGCAAGAAGTACAGGCTGCCGCCCTTGGCAGCCACACAGAACGGCCCGCACAGGTCGATGTGCACGACGGCAAGCACGTCGTCGGCGTCGGATCCTTGGTCGGGGAAGGTGTGCCACGCCAGCTTCTCGCCGACGCACGAGACACACGGTGAGTCGGCGCCAGACGCCGACTTGAGGTTCAGCCCGGTGGCAACCTCATGCTTCGCCGAGCTCTGTATGGTGGTCATGCCGACGTGCGCAAGCCTTGCGTGCAGTCTGTCCGGCGTTGCCTTCGTCGCTGTGACGATCGTCCGCAGGGCCACCACCTCCAAGGTGGGCGTCGTCGGCTTGGCCGAGCAGGGACGCAGGCCGGTGCAGAGGACACGACTAGTGTACGTTGCCCGGCCAAGTTGTCTTCGTTGAGCTTTGCCCTCGTGCTTGGCGCCATGGACAGCCGCTTCATGAGGTTGTAGCTGCTGGAAAGTCCCTGCATGACATGAGTGACGTACGACGCCGTCGAGTACTGCGCGCCGGCCATTCTGATGGTGGCGACAATTCGCCGAGCTCGGTTGCAGTAGTCGGTCGCGGTCTCCTCGTCGCCCATACGCAGGTGCGTCAGCTGCCCCTCAAGCTGGGCGATGAACAAGTCGTCGGTTACCTGGTACATCGACTCGATGAAGTGCCACGCCTGGTGGCCGACGTCGAGGTACTTTCGGCACCACTTCAGAGCGATCTGCACGCCCGGCGAGCTTGTGAAGGTCAGCAGCTGCACGGCGCAAAACTCCGCTCGCAAGTCGGAATGTTGCTCCTCCGGCGTCGCCACGGTCCCTCGGGCGAATCCAATCAGCCCGGCCATCTCCAGCTGGGGCTCGATGGCTTCTTTCGAGGTGAGTATGTCCTGTCAACCAACGAGCGGCGGGGTGACCAAGATCCTGTCCGGCGTAAACTTGAAGTAGCCGTAGCTTGGTGCAATCCCGCCCGCCGTCACCTGGGTCGCCGACATCGGCGACAATCCGCTTCGCCCTGCGAGCCTGCAGCCGCCGACGACTGCATCCCTCGCGCCTAAACGTCGCCGGCTTCACCGGCATGTATCACATCTCGTTGCCTCGACGTGCCTCCCACACTGCTGCTGACCTGACCTCCAACGGCGCTGACGCACACGTCGACGCCGGCGTCATTGTTCACTGGACGAGGAGAGGCTGGTCGAGAAGGGGGGTGCTCCGCTGCCCTCACGGAGTGGAGTCCTGCCTCGACGACTGCCCAGGGTATCGCCCCGTACTCCTGAGCCTGATGGTGTCTCCTCGCATCCTCTAGCTATGCCTCCAGGGTGTCCCTCACCTCGGCGTCACCTACGCGCAGGCTAGTGACTGCACGGCTGCCGGCCTACGAACACGATCGGTAAGTGCAAAGTTGGCTAGACTGAACTACGTCACGGTGTCGTCCACGCTCACTGCCCCATACGGAGGTAGCTTTAGCAACGGGAGCTAGACTACGGGCTAGGCACGCATGCTCGTATGATCTCTGCGTTCTCTTTTCCTTCGTTGTTTTCCTAGTGCACACAGTGCTTGCTAGGTCACGGGGCAATTTGGCAAGAGTTTCACTAGGGAAAATTGACAACAATGGTTGCAACAACATTGGCAAGACATACTACATCAGAGCTAGCTAGGCTGCTGGTCGACCTCCAGCGTAGCACGGTCGACCGCGCTCCAACACAGCAGCGCTCGCACCGCTCCATCATTGCAGAGTAGCGATTCGCCAACGTTGCAAGTCCACGGTGTTCCAACGCTGTAGCAGGTCGGCTGCATAGTGTTGCACCCGCAGGACAACGGTGCATCTGCTTCGCAGGTGCGCGCAGCTGGCTGGTGCTCCTTACCTTGTCACGAGCACAGCGCAGGCGCCTGGCAGACTCCACGCCAGCAACTGCGTCCACCAGCCACGTAGACCTCGGGATACCACCCCCAAGGTCGGCCTCGCAGACTCCACCCTGGCGACACTCGCGCACATCGCCCGGGTATCCCCGTCGACCGGGCAACCATGCCTGATCGACCAGCGCAATCCGTAGCCGGCCACACATGTGCGGCGTCCCCAGCGTGGTGTCCAGGTGCCCAGGACACCATTCGAACCCCTAGGTCGGTGTCCAGACGGCCAGGACGCCTTGCAAACGTCCAGGGCGGCGCCCAGCCTCCCAGGACGCGGATCAGACGCCGACCAGACGCCCAGGTCGGCGTCTGGGCCCCTAGGACGCCCAGGTCGGTGCCCGGGCCCCCAGGACGCTGTGCAGGCACCCAGGGCGGCGTCTCAGTCTCCTAGGATGCCGTGCAGATGCCTAGGTTGGCGTCCGGCCTTCCAGAACGCCGTGCAGACGCCCAGGTCGGCGTTTGACCTGCCAGGACGCCAACCAGGCATCCAGGACGCTGACCAAGCGTCCAGGACTGCGTCCTCCTACCCGGCGCCCTTTAGCCAGGCGCCCTCCAGCTCGGTGCCCTTGCAGTGGCCCCTGTGCCTACTGCTGCAGGTCGGCTGCAACCCCCGCACATCCGACCACGAGGTCAGCTCCACCCAAGCGAGGAAGGGGCCAAACAACACTCCCGTTGACAACTAGAACGAGGGACATAGGAGCTCCGGAGGCAGGGGGAGCACCCAAATGGAGGGTGCGTGCTGGTACTGCAAGAAGGCTGGACACCCATGGTTCAAGTGTTTCAGCCAGCCTGAGGGATGGGCGCCCCCAGGCATGAAGCCACCAAATGGTGAACATTAACGAGGTGGCGCTGTGCAAGGTTCAGGTGCACAAGGTGATGGTGCACAAGGTAAAGCCGGCCCTAGGATGTTCCTCATGGTGGAGGATGTGAAAGGGAGTGGGGTTGATGTGGGTTCGGTTGGGAAGATTGTGATGCACCCCCTCACTCACTGGGTGACCCCGCGGGAAGGTTGCACAAGTCACATGACCCCGCGGGCAGATTTGCTTGATGAGGTAAAGCCCCTTGGCAAAATTAAGTTTGTGGCTGCCGCTTCAAGTGCTTTGCTCACTGTGATTGATGTGGGGAATGCCAAGGTAATGGGAGCTAAAGGGGAGCTTGTGGGGCTAGGGAAGGTGTTGCTGGTTGAAGGTTTGTCCGCTAACCTCCTCTCTGTGCGCCGGCTGCAGAAAGCCAAGGCCAAAGTTACGTTAGGCCTAACCAGTTGCCATGCAAAGCTTGGAAAGTTGCTTCTGTGGGATTTGGAGAAGAGCAGCTGCATCAAGAACCTCTGGCAGCTACCCATCATTCCTTGGAATGGGAAACCACCAGCAATGGCAGTGGCAGCAGCAACGGCTAAAGCAACTACGGGAGGATAGGAGACTGCACCAACTGATGGGGCCGTGGATGCAATCAAGAAGGCGCAGCAGCCACAGCACCCACATGGTGGGGTGCTTGCTGGTGTGGATGAGAGCGTTGCATGGGTAAAGGCTTTGCCTAGGAGTGGTGAGGCCGATTGGGAGACATGGCATGCAAGGCTATGCCATGTGAATTTTCCTATGCTACAGAAGCAAGTTAAGGATGGGAGCTTGAAGGGGTTGGAGGTGAAGGGGGCAGCGAAGGAGATTGGGAGCTGGCCGACATGCCTTGAGACCAAATTCACAAAGTTTCCCTTCAGCAGCAGCACGGGACCAGCCAAGGCTCCACTTGCGCTTGTGCACATAGATGTGGTGGGCCCAACACGGACCCTTTCTCTCTCGGGCAGCCGCTACTTCTTGACGATTGTGGACGACCACACGCGTGCAGTGTGGGTGTACCCTCCCAAGACCAAGGGGGAGGTGGCAACGGCTGTTCTTAAGGAGAGGATGCCGAGAGCTCAAAGGGAGAATGGACACATGGTGAGGGTGATCTGCATTGACAACGGGGGAGAATTCATTGTCGCTGATTTTGAGGCGGTGCTGAAGAAGAAGGGGATCCAGCATCAGCTCACAATGCCCTACAACCCTCAGCAGTATGGCGTGGCTAAGCGGTTCAACCGGACCCTGCAGGAAAGTGCTCGCAATCTCCTTGGGCGTGCAGGGCTGCCGGATCCGTTTTGGGTGACTGCATTGCGGCAGGTCGCCCTTGTGAAGAACAGGCTGCTGGCAACTGTGGGGGACAAGCAGTGGGTCCCCTACACTAAGTGGTATGGGAGTGCACCAGCAGTCAACATGCTGAGAGCCAACGGCTGGATGGTGGTTTTTCATGTGCCTAAGGAGAAGAGGGGAAAGCTGGAGGCTTCTGGGAAATCGGGTGTGCACTTGGGGCTTGCAAAGATCTCAAGGGCTGGCTGATATGGGACTTGACCAGCCAGCAGCTGACTGTGTCGAGGGATGTGAAGTTCCTTGAGTCCTTGTACTACAAGGAGTGGAAGCAGCAATAGCAGAAGCTTCCTACTACACCGCTGATCATTGAGGCCGATGAGGTGCAGCGGCCTTCGAGGCAAGTGCAGGTCACTGTCTCAGAGGAGAAGATCTCTGGGGTGACTGAGGATGGGGGAGAACCTGAGGTGGAGGAGTGCAGCAGCAGCAGCAATAGCAGCCGCAGCAGCAGCAGCAGCAACAAGATGCTCATTTATGTGCCCAACGTCCGCCTGACCGTCCTAGAAGGGATGTGTGCCCTCCTATCAATCTGACCTATCCAAGCTTTGGCAAGCCAAAGGTGGTACGGGCTAGGAGTGTGGCTGAGCAGTGTGATAAGGATGAGATAAAGCACTGCTATTGGGCAGCCGTCCTTGAGCCCAAGATGCTAGCTGAGGCATTAAGCGGGCCCGATGCTGAAAATTGAAAGCTGAGTGTGAAGGAAGAGTATGACTCTCTGCTGGAGAATGAGACGTGGGAGCTGTGTGAGCTGCCTCCTGGGAAGAAGGCTATTTCTTCCATGTTGATCTTCAGGCATGAGTACGGACCTGATGGGGCGCTGACCCGCTACAAGTCAAGGCTTGTGGCTAAGGGGTTTCAGCAGACAAAGGGGAAGGACTTTGACGAGATTTTTGCTCCTGTGGGGAAAGGCACAAACATTGCGGGTGTCATTGGCAATGGCAGCAAACCGTGGATGGCGGGTGAAGAAAATGGACATTACCAACGCCTTTCTCAATGTGATAATTTTGGAGGATCTATACATGCTACAGCCTGAGGGTTTGGATGATGGGAGCGGCAGGGTGTGCAGGCTGAAGAAGGCCATCTATGGCTTGAAGCAGGCTCCTCACGCATGGTACCACAAGCTGGAGGAGACACTGCTGGCTGGGGGGTTCAAGAAGAGTGAGTGCGACCACAGCTTGTTCCTGCTGCAAGAGAAGGAGCATTTCCTTATGCTCCTGGTGTATGTGGATGACATCCTGCTCTTCTCTGAGTTGTCTGCGATGATTAAGCGTGTGGAGGAGATGCTGGAGATGCAGTTCAAGTGCTCGAAGATGGGAGATGTGAAGTATTACTTTGGGATGCATGTGGAGAGGGACCTTGACAAGGGAGTGCTGAGGTTGCACCAGAGGAAGTATTGTGAGGGGCTGGCTGAGAAGTATGGGCTGCAAGATGGAGGAAAGCCAGCAACCCCGCTGCCTTCGAGGATCACTGTGGAGCCCTGTGCTGATGAGGAGGTGGTGGGGGAGAGTGAGAGCAAGCTATTTCATTTCATGGTTGTGGCGCTCAATTATGCGGCCAACCACACGCGGCCTGACATTGCCTTTGCAACAGGCTTGCCAGTCTGGTTTCTCGCCCCAGTCATGTGAAGCTGAAACGGCCAAGAGGTTGGTTCGATATGTGAGTGCAACAATATCAGTTGGCTTGGAGTACAGTGCTGTGAGACAGAGGCTGCAGAGGGGTGCAGCTGATTTGAGCAAGGGGGAGATGCTCTTGACCTGCTACACCGACGCTAGCTTCAACTTGGTGAAAGCGGATGGCACCAGCATTGGGGGCTATGTGTGCCTGTTTGGAGGTGGTGCACTGAGCTGGCGCAGCAAGAAGCAGAACGAGGTGGGGCTGTCCTCATGTGAGACAGAGTACATGGCCCTGCATCATGGGGCCAAGGAGGTGGTGTGGCTGAGGCTTTTGTTGGAGGAGATCGGTGTTGGTCAGGGGGAGTCGACTGTGATGTTCCGTGACAATGAGTCGGCAGTGAAGTTAGCCAAGAATGCTTGTCTTCATGGGCTGACAAAACACATCAGGCCTAAGTCGCATTGGGTGAGGAGGCTTTTGGATAAGGAGGTGCGGCTGGAGATTGTGAAGACCCATCAGCAGGCGGCTGACATTCTTACCAAGCGCTTGGCTGAACCTGAGCACTGGAAGGGCATGAAGCTTGCTGGGATGAGTGTGCATTGAGGATTGATGATTGAACTATGGCATATGGGATGATGGTAGGCAGCCAGAGGGGGAGTTTGTTATGTAATGCTATCACTTGAATTTACGTCTGTCTGCCTCCCATCACATGTTCGTGCGTTGCATGCGTGGTGTGAGCGTGTGCAAGCATTTGTGTTTGATGTGGTTTGGTTTTTCTGAGTGTGTGTGAATGTTGTTTGGCTTGAGCAGATATCTGAAGTGACTTCTCTGCTCAAGTGCTTTCCGACGAGCCAAGGATCGCTTCAATCGGAGCACGAACCAGAAAGTTACGAACGTTCGAAGTTCGTATGCCTTTCATGTTTGGTTGTGGTGACTATGGAAAGTTGTGGGAATGACTCTATATGGGGTACAGACTTTTGGGGGTTGGGAAATTTGTACCCATCACTGTAGATGCTGCCAAGTGGTTGGGTGAAGCCAAACCAGGTTGGCAAGTGTGGCCAACTTGGATGAGGTGGATCGTGGAGGTTGGGAAAGTGACAAAGGTGAAAGTTGGGTTGCCTATTGAGAAGGAAACTGTGTGGCATGGGGTTTCCTTGGTTGGGGACTCCCTTGGGACCTTCCCTCTCTTCCTCCTTTTCCCTCCTATCTAGTTTCTAGCTACTCTAACACTTTTGTGTGGAACTTGTGAGATAACTTGTGATTGAGTTAAGTTCTATGGCAGCTTACGCCCTAGTGCACCAAAATCCATAACTCAAGATTTACTTCACCTTTACATACGATTCAAATTGGATATTGTATCCAAGGAATAGAGCTATAATATATCCAAAATTGGTGAAGTTTCCACGTGCGTTTTCTCGTCGACGGATTTTCTTGTGAGCGCGACATTTCTGTCCAGAATTCTAAGCCAACGATTATGAGAAATTTAGGCACCTAATCTTCATAGACTCCGTCCTTAGTCTCTAACAACCATATGGGTATGCAGTTACTCTTGGAACCAACCGGGTAAGTAACTTCCTTTTTCCTTGTACCACCCACATGGAAAAGTAACGCGCTTACTTGTGGTACCATACATCTGGGTAATTAATGCGCTTATCCTTGGTACCAAGAATATGGATAAGTAACGCACTTACTATTGGTACCAACCAT
The DNA here is from genome assembly GCA_948144175.1 of Closterium sp. NIES-65. NCBI lineage: Eukaryota > Viridiplantae > Streptophyta > Zygnematophyceae > Desmidiales > Closteriaceae > Closterium > Closterium sp. NIES-65. Next base: position 3,234,981 of record CANXME010002068.1, read on the forward strand.
ATGAGTAAGTAACGCGCTTATGGTTGGTACCAACCATATGGGTAACTAATGGTACCACAATTTGGGTAAGTAACGCACTTCCAATTCGAACCAACCATATGGGTGTGCAATGACTTTACTCTTGGTACCAACCATGTGTGTAAATAATGCCCTTACTCTTGGTGCCAACCATCTCGGTATGTAACACGCATACTCCTGCTACCAACCATATATGTAAGTAACGCCCTCACTCTTGGTACCAACCACATGGAAATGTAACGCTTATTTGTTGCACCAACCATCTGGGTAAATGATGCACTTATCCTTGGTACCAACAATATGGGTAAGTAACGCATTTCATCATGGTACCAACCATAGAGGTAAGTAACGCTCTTACTAATGGTACCAAAAATTTGGGTTATTAACGCCCTTCCTATTGGTACCAAACATCTGCATAAGTAACGCACTTACTCTTGGTACAAACCATATGAGTAAGTAACCCGCTAATTGTTGGTACCAACCATATAAGTATGTGATGCACTTACTCTTGGTACCAGCCATGTGGGTAAGTAACGCACTTATTCTTGGTACCAACGATATGGGTAAGCGACGCCCTTACTCTTGGCACCAACCATATGGATAAGTAACGCACTTACCCATAATGCCAACTATAGGGGTAAGTCACGCGCTTACTCGTGGTACCAACCTTTTGGGTATTTAACCGCGCTTACTATTCATACAAACCATATGGATAAGTAACGCACTTACTCTTGGTACCAACCATATGAGAAAGTAACGTGCTTATCGTTGGTACCGATCATATATTAACTATCGCACTTACTCTTAATACCAAGCATATGGGTAAGTAGCGCACTTCAAATTGGAACCAAAATGTATAGGTATGTAACGCCCATACATGTGGTGCCAACCATCTAGGTAAGTAACGCACTTACCCGTGGTACCAACCATATGGGTATGTAACGCACTTAGTCATAGTACCAACCATATGGATAAGTATCACACGTACTCTTGGAACCAACTATATGAGTAAGTAACGTGCTTATTGCTGGTACCGACCATATGGGTACGTAAAGCACGTACTCTTGGTACCAACCATATAGGTAAGTAACGTACTTCTACTTGGAACCAGCCATATAGGTGTGTAATGCCCTTACTCTTGATACCAATCATATGGATAAGTAACGTACTTACTATTTGTACCAACCATATAGGTAAGAGACGCCCTTACTCTTGGTACCAACCATATGGGTAAGTAATGCACCGACTCTTGGTACCAACCAATATGGATAAATAACACACTTCCACTTGGAACCAACCATATAGAAATGTAACGCCCATAATCTTGTTACAAACCATATGGGTACGTAACACAGTCTCTCTTGGTTCCAATGACATAAGTATGTAATGCACTTACCCTTGGTACCAACCATATGGAAAAGTAACTCGTTATTCTTTGTACCAGCTATAGGGGTAAGTAGCGAGCTTACTCATGGTACCAACCATTTGGGTGCTAATTATTGGTACCAACCATATGGAGAAGTAAATCACTTACTCTTAATACCAACCATATGAGTAACTAACCCGCTTTTTATGGGTACCAACTATATGGGTAAGTAACGTACTTACTCTTGGTACCAACCATATAGGTATGTAACGAGCTTACATGTGGTACCAACCATCTGGGTAAGAAACGCGCTTGTCCTAGGTACCAACTATATTGGTATGTAACGCACTTACTCGTGGTACCAACCATATGGGCAAGTAATGCTCTTACTCTTTGTACCGATGATATGGGTAAGTAACGCACATACTCTGGGTACCAACCATATGTGTAAGTAACATACTTACTCTTGGTACCAACCTTTTGGGAAAATATCCTACTTACTCTTCGTACCAACAATATGGGTAAGTAACGCCCTTATTCTTGGTGCCAACCACATAGGTAAGAACGTACTTACTCTAGGTACCAAATATACGAGCAAGTAACGCGCTTACGCTTGGTACCAACCATATGGTAAGTAACGCGCTTACTCGTGGTACCAACCGTATGGGTAAGTAACGCTCTTACTCTTGGTACCAACCATCTCGGTAATAAACCCACTTACACTTGGTACCAACCATATGCATAATTAACGCACTTACTCTTCATACCAATCAAATGGGTAAGTAAAACACTTATTATTGGTGCCAAACATATAGTTAAATAACGCACTTACTCTCAATACCAACCATATACGCTTACGTAATGCACTTACGCTTCTTACGAACCACATAGGAGAGTAACACGCTTACTCATGTTACCAACTATCTAGGTAAGTAATGCGCTTATTCTTGGTACCAACTATGTGGGTAAGTAACGCTCTGAGAAGATGAGAACGAGAATGAATGAACTATGAAACAGTTGGGTACAAGTACTAACCCTAATTGGGTTGTACCCCATATGGGCTACCCCACTACAGCCTACACAAAAGCATAAGCTATAATGTTATGACACACCCCCATAGGCAAAGTGGGGGAGAACAAGCTGTCACAAGACCAGTCAAGCAAAGCAAAGCAAAGCAAGCTCAGGGTGGATCACAAAGTCACCACACATTCCGAGCACAAGTTCAAGGCCACAAGACCTGTTCACATGCATGAGTACATATATATAGAAAGCTAGACAAGCAAGAGCAGGTGTATATATATGTAGCAGTACAAGCAAGGTCAAGAGGTGAGCAAGTAAGGCAAGACAGGCACAAGACCAAGCTGAGTACAGAAGCGCTGATGATCACAAGGCGCAAGTGCCTTGGTGAAGATATCAGCAGTGTTGGCCTCAAAGGCCACGTACGCAAGACGCAACTGACCACGCTGCTGCAGCTCACGAGCAAGGAAGTAGCGAAGAGCAATGTGCTTCGTTCTGTGCTCCAGTCTCTGCTCTCGACACAAGGCCATGTTGTCTACGTACAGCACTGGAGGAGAACAAGGCGGCTCTCCGAGGTCAATCAACAGGTAGGTGAGCCAGCGAAGCTCCTGTGCAGCCATGGCCCCGGCGTAGATCTCAGCCTCACAATTGGAGCCGAGAACAGAAGACGAGCGAGTAGCCCGCCACGAAACAGAGCCGGAACCAAGGCTGAAGGTGTAACCCTGTGACGACCGCTGCGTAGCCTGGTCGTCTGCCCAAGAAGCGTCCGCGTGCCCAGTGAGGACCACTGGACTCCGCCCTCCAAGCACTAGCCCCATGCCCGACGTACTGCACAAGTAGCGCAACACCCTCTTCGCTGCAGCCATGTGCTCTGGTCTGTGTCTCCCAGGAGCAACATAGCGTGCAAGAATGCTAAGAGGGTATGCAAGGTCAGGTCGTGTGCAGGTCATCAGGTACATGAGGCAGCCAACAAGCTCTGGGTACGGGCCACTCGACTCTACGGACTCATCCGAAGGCAGAGCTGAGAGCGAGTGGCGAGTAGACAGAGGAGTGGCCTGAGGCAAGGAGTACGTGAAGCCGAAGCGCTGAAGGACCTGCTGCACCATGTGTGACTGAGTCAGGGTAATGGTGCGGCGTGCTCTGTCCCGGGTGATCTGCAAGCCAAGGTAGCTGCGCAGTTCACCCAGATCTGTGCACGTGTGTCTCTTCTGCAGCTCGGACTTCACGCGGGCGAGTTCAGCAGTGTCAGCTGTGGCGAAGACCAAGTCGTCGACGTACACGAGGATGTAGAACGGCGGCAGAGAGGTGTCGGTGCGTAGAAACAGCGACGGGTCAGCAGTAGAGGGAGCAAACCCAAGAGCCGCAAGTGTAGTCCTCAGTGTGTCGTGCCACTCGCGCGGTGCCTGGCGGAGACCGTAGACTGGCCGTTGGAGGCTCCACTGGGTGCCAGGAGGGAAATTCCCAGTGAAGCCTGGTGGACGGCGCAACCAGATCTCCTCGTGCAGGCTACCCTGCAGGAAAGCAGTGCTGAAGTCAAGGGAGTGAAGCTCGTGGTCACGCTGAGTGGCTACGTGTAGCAGCACCCGAAGAGTGGTCATCTTCGGGGTGGGAGAGAAGGTCTGAAAGTAGTCAACTCCCTGCCGCTGACTGAAGCCACGACCCACGTACCGCGCCTTGAAGACAGGTGGAGAGCCCGGCGGCCGCTTCACCCTGAAGATCCACATGCCACTGACGATGTTCGCCCCAGGAGGGGGAACCGCGTCAACGTAGGTGCCTGTGGACTTCCAGGAAGCCATCTCTGCATCCATAGCTGCCTGCCAGTGAGAGGAGTAGGGACCCTCTACGGCCTCCGCGTAAGAGCGCGGAGTCGGGATGTTTAGTGCATCTGGGTCTCCCTCAGGGGTAAGCAGTACAGACGCGAGATGAGGCGAAGCAGCAGCCAGACACTGGAACTCCTCCTGCCTGTCCTCAAGGACGTCCGTGCCAAGAGCACACTCACCCCCAACGGACGGAGGACAGACAGACGCAGACTCAGCAACAAGACTAGCAGCGTAGTCTAGACGACAGCGAGCAGCAAAGTCAACGAGCTCAGCAACAAGAGCAGACGCAGCAGTGGACTCAAAGGAGGGGTCAGTGACGACAGTAGCAAGGAGATGCGTGACAGTAGGACTGGTAGCACGAAGAGAGTCCGACTCAGGGTCGGCAAGCTCAGGAAGAGAGGACTCAGGAGGAGAGGGCAAAGGGGCACGCAGAGGAGCAGTTGACGGACGCAGAGACATCCGGTGCGTGCCAGGGACAGGAGGAGGACGCTGACGCGAAATGCGACCACTAGTGCGAGCAGCACGAACAGGCGACGCAGGACGAGACGCAGGCTCACGACGCTCAGCAAGACCTCCAGTAGGACCAGTGTACGGGGAAGGAGAAGGCAGTGGGGAGACCGGTGGTAACTGTGACTGCGACTGGACAGGCGGTGGACACTCTAAGGGAGGAGGAAGACCAAGAACCTGCTGAAGGAGCGGAAAAAAGTACGGCCGAGGCCGCGCGGCGACTTCAGACACAGCAGGGATAGCACCAGCACCCCTAGCGGCAGCACCAGCGTCAACAGCACCTCCAGCTGCAGTACCTCCAGCAGCACCAGTAGCACCCGCAGCAGGACCGCCGCCAGGACTGACAGCAGTAGCCTCAGCGCCAACACCGTCAGCAGCTCCGACTCCAGTAGCACTCGCAGGACTAGCACCTCCGAGACCGGCGGCACCAGCACCCTCAGCAGCCGAAGAAGCACCAGCTCCAGTAGTACGCCTCTAGCGCCGGGCAAACCACTCGCGCAGCTCCTGTGGAGAGAGTGGCTCCCGCCGAGACGAAGCACCCGGAGAACCAGCAGGCCCAGCACCGCCAGACGCCACACGAGCAGGTCTAGCGGCCGCGGGCTCCGCACCCCCAGGCTCAGTAGCTCAAGACTTAGCACCCCCAGGCTCAGCAGCTCCAGACGCAGCACCCCCAGGCGAAGGACCCCCAGGCTCAGCACCCCCAATCGTAGCACCCCCGGGCTCAGCACCCCCAGTCGTAGCACCCCCAGGCTCAGCACCCCCAGGCTCAGCACCCCCAGTCGCAGCATCCTCAGACGCAGCACCCCCAGGCTCAGCACCCACGCGCGCAGCACCCCCAGAGTCAGCACCCCCAGGCTCAGCACCCGCAGCAGTACCAGAGTCACCAGCAACCTCGACCGGCTCAACTGCATCTACCTGGGACACACCTGAAGGGGCAGGACCCTAAGGGGGGAGGGGGTCTACCGGGGGGGGACCTGGCACAAGAAAGTGCGGTGGCGGGGGGAGGGAAGGAGTGCGGTAGGGGAAGAGGCGGTAGTAGGGTACTGACTCGTCGAACATGACGTCCAGGGAGGACAGAACACGCCGAGAGGTGGGGTGGTAGAACTGCCACCCAGGGGCGTCAGGGGGGAAGCCAAGGAAGACACAGGGAGCAGCACGAGGGGACAGCTTGTCCGCAGACAAGTCGCGGACAAACGCCCGAGATCCCCAGACAAGGAACGCAAACGCATCGCCGACCTTCCCCGTCCACAGCAAGGTTGGGGAGGTCTCCGGTCTAGAGACCCTAGGGTGAAGGTTGATCTGATGCGCCGCGTACCGAACCACAAACGGCCACAGAAAATGGGGGGCAGCCGCATGCATCATGGACGTACGAGCGACGTCCATGACCATGCCAATGCGGCGCTCAGCAATCCCATTTTGCTGTGGAGAGTCCGGAAGCGTAAAGGTCTGGCGGATGCCTCGCGCACGACAGTAGGCTCGCAGAAGGCCAGAGGAGAACTCTCCGCCTCGGTCAGAGTGCAGACGCAGAACAGGAAAGTCCGAGCCGAAGCTCCTCCTGAGCTAGAGACGAGCTGCGCGGATCCAGTCGATCAACACCTTAGTGACATCACCCTTGCTGCACAAGGGGAAGACTGTGGTGTAACGCGAGTAGTCGTCAACCACCAGCAGGAAGTAGCACTCGTGACCCTGTCCACGGACGCGGGCCGGGCCCCACACTTCCATGTGACGCGTCTACAGCGGGGCCTCTGTCGGGGAAAACTGAGAGGAGTGAGGGGCAGCTCGGAGCCGCCCCTCGACACAGGGGACACAGGAAGGACCAGGCCCCGGAGGAAGGGGAGGGAGGGACCGGGGAAGACCAGAGACAAGGACACGGGAAGCCATGCCTCGGAGACGAGGCAGGGAGGGGTGACCAAGACGGTGGTGCCAGAGGAGAGCCTCGTGAGTCAGGAGGCGACACGAGCAGGGGTCAGACTCAGGACCAGACCTGGACGCTGCAGCAGACACCTGACCCGACGCAGCTACCTGACCAGACGCAGTGACTGGAGGAGACTCAGTGGTCAGTGTGTACAGGCAGCACCACTCACCAAGTTTGTAGAGAACGAGGGGAGGTAAAGACCAGACAAGGTGCCAGAGGGGGCAGCCGGACACGGGAGGACAGTGGAGAAGTGAGAGAGGACAGGACCCCCAGAGGGGTCTGCCAGGGAGACTGCAACTGGCCGACCAAGCGGCGTGAGTGTGGTGCGGTCTCGAAAGAAGGAGCGAGAAGCCCCTGAGTCAAGTGTGAAGGTGAGGGAGGCCGAAGCCGACGTGGTACCTGAGAGCGCAGACTCACCAGCACCTGAGGGCGCGGACGCACAAGCACCTAGAGCAGCAGCCTCACCAGTACCTAGAGCAGCAGTACCAATGCCCGGGTCGGGCGGGAAACACCGGTAACAGTCACCCTCATCACTAATAGTCACAGCATACATGGCAGCAAGGATAGCATCAAAACAAGATCAAAGATAGCTACGCCTGCCCTAGACAGCTCTCCCCAGCGGGGGATCTCACTAGCCTCCGGGAACTGCTGACGCCAAGCGTCCGTCAGGCGGCCAAAACAGCGCTGGGTGGGGTGAGCACCCCCACACTGCTCACCCGCGCGGTCGCCGGAGCGGAGGACGTAGGTGCACGGGCCAAAACCCCCACCACGCTGACGCTGCGTGTACCACTCACGGAGCTGCTGAGGAGGGGGGATGTCCCGGGAACGCTCCTGCTGCTGCTGGCGCTGACCACTCCCGGTGCCGCTCCGCTGAGAAGTGCCACCCCGACCAGCTCCACCTCCTCCACCACCGCCGCCTCCACCTCCGCCGCCACCGCCGCCTCCGCTCCCACCGCTACCGCCACCGCAGCCTCCGCCTCCGCCGCTGCCACCGCCACCTCCACCCCCGCCACCACTCCCACCGCCACCCCCACTCCCCCCGCCGCCCCCACCGCCACCTCCACCACCCCCGCTAGCCCCACCCGCGCCCTTGCCCCCCTTGCCCTTGCCAGAGCGGCGTCTCCCGCTAGGGGCAGACGCCGCACCGACCGACTCAAGACCAACGAGGTCGGCCGCAGCAGCAGCGGCGACAGAGGGCAACAGGGGGGAAGGGGAACAACCCTCAAAGATGGGGGTGCGAGGGTCACCACGAGAGGCTCCTACAGCGACTATGCTCTTCTCCGCTGCTAGGAGGGCCTTCTCTAGGAGGTCAACAGTGAGAGTGGTGGGACAGACTGAGAGGAAGTGGTCCCTGACTACGCGAAGGGAGTTAGGGAGGCGAGTGACTATATAATAGAGAGTGATGTACATGGGGGGGGGATTCTTGGCGCAGAACTCAGTAGGAAGTGCGGCGCGGTAGCGAGTGTCACTAGTGCGGAGGTGCGTAACGAGGTCAGCGACTATGGGAAAGGCAGCATGGTCAGGAAAGAGGTACGGTAGCATAAGGCGGCTCAGTGCAGCAGTGGCAGGGGAAGAGTAGCGCGCAACTACAGCGTCATATAAGGTGTGAGCACTCTTGTACTGACTAAAGTGCGCCCGCTCAGAGGTAGGCAGGTGGCGACGCACAGCAAGACGTGCAGCATCATCGCGCGTGGCCCACTGGGAGCGAACAGTGGGGTCAGCATCAGCAGCAGGGGCAGGAGAGGCGCCAGAGGTGAGGTCAAAGAGGGAGAGACCGTCTGCCCTATCGCACTGTAAGAAGAGCTGCAGGTCATCTACCCAAACCTCAAAGTCAATGGCTCGACCCTCAGCGTCAAAAGCGAGAACACTAGGGGAAGCCATGACAGCAGTAGACTAGCGAGACCAACTGTAGGACAGGGGCAGTGCAGTGACAGAAGCGCTGGTCTCACCAGACAGAGCAAGTCGGGCAGCTCAGTAGTGCAGTAACCCGGCAACACGGCTGCTCGGACGGCTCAGTAGCGACTGCGGCTCTGCGGCACCGGCGACTCGGTTGATCAGGCGGCTCGGGCGGCTCGAGCGGCTCGGGCGGGTCGGGCGGCTCGGGCGGCTCGGGTGGCTCAGGCGGCTCGGGCGGCTCGGGCGACTCGGGCGGCTCGGGTGGCTCGGGCGGCTCGGGCTGTTGTGGCAGCTCGGGCGGCGCGGGCCGTGTAGGGCGGCAGGGCCGCTGGTGAACGGTGGCGGGGCCGCTGAGTAGGGCGGCGGGGCCGCAGGAGTAGGGCGGCGGGGCCGTAGGAGTAGGGCGGCGGGGCCGCAGGAGTAGGGCGGCGGGGCCGCAGGAGTAGGGCGGCGGGGCCGCAGGAGTAGGGCGGCGGGGCCGTAGGAGTAGGGTGGCGGGGCCGCAGGAGTAGGGCGGCGGGGCCGCAGGAGTAGGGCGGCGGGGCCGCAGGAGGAGGGCGGCGGGGCCGCAGAGGTAGGGCGGCGGGGCCGCGAGGTAGGGCGGCGGGGCCGCGAGGTAGGGCGGCGGGGCCGCGAGGTAGGGCGGCGGGGCTGCGACGACGGGCGGCGGGACCGAAGCGACGGGCGGCGGGGCCGAGGCGACGTGCAGCGGGGCCGCTAGGGGAAAGGGCCGCTAGGGCGGCTCGACGAAGTGCGACTCGGGCGGAGCGCGCTTCGGGCAGGAAAAAAAAAGGTCGATGTGGTGGGCCCTAGGCACAGTTCCCACGGGGGAACCTGCTCGATACTATGAGAAGATGAGAACGAGAATGAATGAACTATGAAATAGTTGGGTCCAAGTACTAACCCTAATTGGGTTGTACCCCATATGGGCTACCCCACTACAGCCTACACAAAAGCATAAGCTATAATGTTCTGACACGCTCTTACTCGTTGTACCAATTATATGGATAATTTACGTTGCCGATGTTGTACCTCAAAGAGCAGACTCACCAGCACCTGGGGTAGCAGACGCGCTAGCACCTAGAGCAGCAGCCTCACCAGCACCTAGAGTAGCAAACTGGAGACCGGGGTGAGGCGGCACACACAAGTGACAGACTCCTTCGGCACTAGTAGACAATGCATACATTGCAGTGAGAATAGCATCATAGTTAAGAGCAAAGATATCTACCCTCTGCATAAGCAGCTCCACCCAGTCGGGGAGCTCAGCGTCGTCGCCAAACTCTGTACGCCAAGTGTCGCTCAGACGCGCGAAGCAGCGGGACTCTGTGTGACTACGCGTCCCGCAACTCTGACCAGTCCGGACACCCGTACTAATAACGTACGGGCAGCCAGCAGTACTCAGCGACCCTCCACTCTGAGTGTACCACTCACAAAGCTGCTGGGGTGAAAGAGTCTCGCATGGACAACGCTGCTGCTACACCGGGCCACTACAAGAAACTCCCGAACTTCCCACTCCAGGACGACTCCCACTACTGCCACCCCTACAACCCCAACTGGTGTACCACTCACGAAGCTGTTGGGGGATAAGGGACTCACGCGCGCGACGTTTGAGCTGCATCCTGCCACTACAAGCAGCTGCGGAACTACTCATTCGAGGACGACTCCCACTACGGCCACCCCGACAACCCCAACTAGCGTACCACTCACGAAGCTGTTCGGGGGTGAGGGACTCACGCGGGCGACGCTGGAGCTGCATCTGGCCACGCCAGGAGCAGCAGTAGTAAGAGCAGCAGTCACAGCAGTACGGGCAAGGCAGTGCTCACCAATGGCAAGAAGGGCAGGCGCACGACGGCGGCAACGGTGATGCCGCTACCGCTGTAGGGCGAGAGCTCCGCGGCAGCTGCAGGGGTGGCTGCAGTTTGACATTTCCTATATCGAATCTCGCTCCAAGAGCCATTACGGAGCTTTAAAATGAACCAAGTTGCCTCACGAAAATTTCTGCCATTACGAAGTTATGGCTCCGACAGCGTTTGCCTAGTGTTGGAGTGCTAGCATACTAGCGTTGACTTGGGTAGCATTCCGCCATCGCACCTCGTAGAAACAAAATTCCAGCAAGGAAGGAATTCGCTTGAATAAATTTCCCTATGTTCAGGTACACATAGAGACGGAATAAATAGCTCTAGCTAGCAAGGACCTTGGGAATCAACCTAGGAACAACCAAAGATGATCCCAAATAATTCTAAGCGACAGAACCAACCTGGCTGGACAAAACTGCGAGTGGTAGGTTGGTAAACAACCTCTGGTTCTGTGATTAAACTCCACTACATTGGAGTACAAGTATGAAACCCTAGAGTTGTGTACCCCCTAAATGCTAACCCACTATAGCCTATACAGCAATAACACATATATAGTGTTTGACATTTTGAACCAAAGAACTCCAGCTACATGGTGTGTTAGCAGATTCATCGGCATAAACAGTTTGGCAGTGTAACACAGTATACGCAGTAGATGGAGAGCCTCTTCAACCGAATAACCGACCTGACCGAAGGGGAAAAAATCCAAACGTATACCGAGGGGCTAAAGATGGAAGTCCGCCAACAGGTGATTGCCGCGAACTACAACAAGTACCGCGACATGGTGTATGCAGCAGAGAGATTTGATGCGTTGATGCGAGATCAACCCGAAACACGATGACGCGTGCCGAACAGATCATTCGGCACCGAGCGATTGGCACCACCCACGACCGCCAGCCCGATGGATATCGACAAGATCGACGCGAAGCAGCGGCCGACAAAATATGAGAAGTGCGAATTTTGCGCAGCAGCAGGACATCGACTCTTGGCGTGTTGGAAAATGAAGAAGGCACGAGCGGAGCTACAGGGCAACAACAGTGCGACATCCACGATGGCAAAAAAAAGGAGGACACGATGGCGCGAATTTAAAACGCCACAACTGGCCGGCAACAGGGGAAATCACCGAGACAAATGGAGGCTCCGCGAAACAAGACTCTGCACCAACCGGGAAACTCCAGCCGAACACCCCCGAGAGTAAGAATATTCCCTCTCGAGGTTTTCAAGCCTTTAAAAAATTCAGGGGAGATTCCAAGGCCAAGAAAAAGCCTTCAGACATTATTCAGGTATCTGAGAAGTTGGACAAACCACTCCGGAGCGTTGAAAAGGGTCGTGCGTTCCAAGGAGTTAATATTCTCTCCCCGCAGCACAGTGTTAAGGCTCCCCACTGCCCACAGAAGAAGCCTACACAGCTGCAAAGGCTTAAGGGAAGGTTCCAAGCCAAGACGAAGCTGAATCGGCCTCGGATAAATCCTTCTAACCCAACTCAGTTATGGAGTCAGTAGCTTCGAGCCCAGGACCGGGGGATGATCTATTCGACGTACCCTACGATCCTATAAGCGAGACCATCTACGGTTACTCGGAGCAGCAACAACCACTACTACTCGAGGTGATCTGCAACGGGCGACGCCTCCAGGTACTAGTGGACAGCGGTGCCTCTCACTCGGTGACGACCTACTGGACCAACTACATGGTGCAACAATCTTTTCGAAGCTGGACCTACGGTTGGGTTACTGGCAGACCAAGATGGCTCACAACTTGGTCCACAAGACGGCTATCCGTACCAGATACGGCTCATACGAATACTTGGTGATGCCGTTCGGACTCTGCAATGCACCAGCAACGTTCCAGGCGGAGATGAATCACATCTTACGGCCCCTGTTGGACGAATGCGTAGTGGTGTACCCGGACAACATTCTCATCTACTCCAAGAACATGAAAGAGCACGTTGAGCATCTGCAGAAGGTGTTCGAGATCCTGCGGAAAAACAAGTTCTACGTGAAGCTGAGGAAGAACGACTTCGCTCTGAAGAAGGTGCAGTTTTTCGCTCACATGGAGAGTGCCGAGGGCATACACGTGGATCCGCGGTAAACCGAAGCCGTCAATAAGTGGGAGGTACCGGAAAACGTGAAGGAGTTGCAGCAGTTCCTAGGCTTCGCCAACTATTACAACAGGTTCGTGCCGTAGTATGCCAAGATAGCAGCGCGACTGGCCGACCTACTGAAAAAGGATACGCCCTACAAATGGGATACTCCTCATCAACAAGCCATGGAGCAGCTACAGACAGCAGTGACTACAGCGCCAGTACTCATCCTACCGGACCCAGAGAAGGAATACGTGGTGGAAGCAGACGCTAGTGACCAAGCAGTCGAAACAGTACTGATGCAGGATCACGGACGCGGTTTGCAGCCCATCGCCTACCTCACTAAGAAGCTACACGGAGCAGAACTGAACTGCCCCATCCATGACAAGAAAGCCTTAGCGATAGTCATAGCCTTCAAGGCATGGAGGTGTTACCTAGAGGGAGCCAAGACTACAGTTTATACTGACCACTGCACCTTCAAATACCTGAAGTCGCAGCCGACGCTCTCTCGACGACAGGTGCGGCGGGTGGACTTCCTGGAAACTCACTTCCACTACGACATTGTCTACAAGCCCGGGCTACACAACAAGGCAGACGCGTTGAGCCGCCCCAGTCATGTAGCAGGCATCGAGCTCAACGGGATGAACCCTCTACTCAAGGGTATATTCCAACATGGGTACTCCGTGGACGCAAAGAACACTATAGCACAGACCAAGAAGCTGTTACAGTGGGAGAAAGACTTAGATGTAAGGAAGGGTTCAGGAAAGATTTGGGTACCTTATTATGCCCTGCTACGGCAGATCCTATTGGAGGAGTTTCACGACGTACCATACGCGGGACATTTCGGGAGCAACAAGACGTTAGCGGGAATAGCAAAGTATTATTACTGGTCTGGGATGGCAGCAAACGTGCAGCATTTTGTCACCTCTTGCGACACGTGCCAGCGGATAAAGAGCAGCAAGTAGAAAAAAGCAGGGTTACTTGAGCCTGTACCCATACCGGAGCAGCCATGGCAGGTCGTTAGCCTTGAATTCATCACATGACTCCCTTCGACCTCACGGGAACATGATTCCATCCTCGTAGTAATCGATAAGTTCTCCAAAATGGGTCACTTCATCCCGACCAATGCCACAGCTACCGCTGAAGCAACTGCTCGCCTCTTCTTCGACCGCATCATCACCATCCACGGCATCCCCGCTACACTTATCTTAGACAGAGACCCCAAATTCACGAGTAAATTCTAGAAGGAGCTCATGGGATTATTTGGGACCAAACTTGCGATGTCCTCAACATACCACCCCCAAACTGACGGACAGACAGAGCGACTCAATCAGGTGGTTGAACACTTACTGCGCACAGCTTGCAAGGACAACGTTGGCCCCTGGGACACACAGTTACCGACCCTAGAGTTCGCTTACAACAACACGTCACATGCGGCCACAGGGAAAACTCCTTTCTTCCTGTGTTACGGACGGGAACCACTTACACCACAACAGCCAACCACACCGGCACACGTCCAAGCCGCACATGACTTCGTCACCACCATGCAGCAGGTATGGGAGAAGACTCAGCGACGTCTCACCACGATGCAAAACTCCCAGAAGCAGTATGCCGATCGCCAGTGACGAGATCACTCAGTAGCAGTCGAAGATCAGGTGTTTTTTGACACGCGCAACTTGAACCTGTCTCACCTACCATCCAAACTCCTGCCTCGCTTCTGAGGTCCTTTTCTCGTTGAGGCACAGGTGACACCAGTCACATTCCGCTTACGCTTACCTACTACGTAGAAGCTTCACAACGCTTTCCATGTTCATCTACTGAAGCTCTACAAGGACCCCAACCAACAGTTCCAGGGATGGCAGCTACCGCCACCACCACCTGTTCTCATCCAGGATGAACCAGAGTACAAAGTGGAGCGTCTTCTCACTCATCGGCGCCGCTGCGGCAAGACCCTCGAGTTCCTGATACGCTGGAAGGGATACGACCCCACTCAGGACAGTTGGGTTGCAGAAGCTGATATGGGCAACGCACGCCGTGCTCTCAAGGACTATCTTGTGAAGCAGGGTGTTTCTCACGCCACCCAGCTTTGAGGGGGGCACTTGTGAGAGTACGACGGCTTTAGCTGGCTTTGCTAGCTTGCCTAGACTTTATTATGCTATTACTAGCTTGGGTTTTATTTATCATGCATAGATATGCTTGATTTCCTAGGCTAGGTGCATTCCTATATTTTATTATAGTTATAGCACCGAACCAGGTTACGTGTACCGAACTCAAGCCTATTCGGTTTCCATCGAATTGCTTTCTACTGAGTTCGGGAAGGTTCTGTTTAGGACGCTTCGCGACCCTCAAGACATTCGCGTAACACCTGGGTAACTGGCCTTGTGTCGAGACTATATATAGCCTCGTGTTGTACCCAGGTGAGGCAATCAATTACAATTCTCTTTTCTAAGCTCGATCCTAGATCCTCACATGTTCTCCCAGCTGCTCTGCGTATTTTGAAGCTGACAGATGGATTGCTTCTGGCCCATAAACTGAGTGACTTTGTGCTTGATGGTAATATCCACGTGCTTCCCCAGGTTCTCCTCGAACTGGTTAAGGAGCTGGTTGCAGGTGCGAGTGTAGAGCACGTCGTCGACGTAGACGTTGAGGAGGATGTAGTCACCGTTGAAGTGGAGGCGGTACATTCCTGGGTCGTGTGGCAGCTACCTGAAACCAATTTCGAGTAGAATCTTGTGCAGATGCTGCTACTAGAGACGAGGCGCCTGCTTGATCCTGTAGAGGGATTTCTTCAGCTGGCAGACCCTGGGATCTCCTTCTCCGTAGGTGTGTGGTTGCTCCATAAAGATGGTTGCGTCCACCAACGCATATAAGAATGCATTCTCCACGTCGATCTGTCGCGGTGGTAGATGCTTAGCGGCGGCTACGGCGGGTAGAATCCTGACCGAGGTATGACGGCTGACGAGAGGAAAGGTTTGATCGAAGTCGATGCCGTGGCGCTGGTCATATCCACATAAGACCCATCGTGCCTTGAAGCGTTCAATGGTTCCGTCGCCGTTAGTCTTGAGATGAAAATACTATTTTCTGCTTAGCACCCTCCTCCCCTTCACTGCTGCACGATCGACGAGAACCCATGTGTCACGAGACTCGAGCGCCTTTAGTTCAGCATCCATTGCTGCACACACTTCTTGGCGTGAGGGCCGGTTAGGGCCTGGCGCGGTTTCTTTGGTTCGACGGCGTGGGCGAGGGTGGAGACTGAGGCATGCAGGCCAAGGAGTTGCAGGTCAGACACATTCGTGGTATCCGTGGTGTCGGTGATGGGGACTTCCACCACTTCGTCATCGTCGCTCTCATAGCCAGGTAAGGATGGGCTTGGTTTGGCTCGGCGGCGGGATGGTGCAGGTGCGGGAGCGTCGCCGCTGTCGTCGTCATCGTCGTCCGTGCGGGGGCGAGGCGGAACACCGGGATGCTCGTCGGTGGCGTCGTGATCGAGCATTGCTGTTGCTGCTGCTGCTGCGTCATCAGGTGATGCGAAGCTGCGGCCGCTGTTGACGTAGCCACGAGCTTCGTTGCGCCTCTCGTCCTCGATCCACTGCTGGAAGATGAGTCGTTCGTAGAAAAAAACGTCGCGCGCGGGAACAATCTTTTTGCTGTCAATGTCAAGGATGAGCCAGCTCTTGTGTTCATTGCTGAGCCCCAGATGGATGCCCCAGTGTGCCCGTTGAGAAAACTTGCCGATGGTGGCCGAAGTCGGCCGGTACTGCACCATGCACCCCCAAACCCTCGGCATGGAGGGGTCTCCCCTTGAGCCGGTCCACTTCATGTGCGGGGAAAGGTTGTCCCTGTTGGCCGTGGTGGAGAGGAGGTTGTACGGGCGCACCGCGTGATTCATGGCGTAAGGCCAAAACTTCTTGGGCAAGCCAGACTGGTTCATGAGGGCGCACACCTTCGTCATGCGAGTGCGGTTTGTGAAACAACGAGGAAGTTGCAAAAGAAGAATGACGAAAGAGGGGTTTCACTAGCAGCAGTTGGGGTACATATAGCAAACCCTAACTGGGTTGTACTCGCTATAGAGCACCCCACTACAGGCTAGATAATAACATTCTGACACACCCCCATAGCCAAAGTGGGGTGTAATCAGCACAATGAGTAGGTATAGCAGGAGTTCACAATAATAAGCAAAGCTAGAGGTAATCACAGCGGGCAAGTGAGGAGGAGGAGGAACTGTGGAAGGAGAGAAGATGGGAGGCAACGACTGAAGCTGCAGAGGCACGGGCACAGGAGCGGCTGACTTAGTGGCTACTAAAGCAAGGGCGACGGACTACTGGAGTGACTGGCTCCGCGGCTAAGACGAGCGGCAGGAGCAACGGACCCACAGGCGACTAGTGCAACAGGCTCACTGGCTACCGAAGCAAGGGTGACGGACTACAGGCGCTGCAGGCGATACGACAGCTACCTCCACACAACCTCCACCAACTGACCCACACCCTTGACACACCCCCCCTGCTGAACCCCTAACTCCACTCCCACGTCACCCCCCTGGCTCCACTCCCCTTGGCTCCCACACCTCCACCCCCCTCAGCAGCAGCTGCCGCAGTGGGAGACGAACAAGGAGGAGGGGAGAGGGAAGGGAAGCACCCACACCGCACACCCCCATGCTCGCCACCCCACACCCCCCACCACCGTGGAACGCACGGCGGCACGGGAGGAACGGGCAGCACGGGGGGGGGGACGGGACAGAAGGGGGGGACGCGCGCTCCTCCTCAGGGCGCCGAAATGGATAGGCGGAGGGGCGCCCGCGGTTCCCCAGGGCGCCGTGACAGACGGGCAGGAAGCGCGCGTGGCCTGTAGGGCGACGCGACGAGACGGGCGGGGGCTGTGCGTGGGTCCCCACAGCAGAAAACCGCCGCGCGCCCCGAGCGCACGGCAGGAAGAAGATGTCGCGCGCCCGAGGCGCGCAAGAAGTAGAACAGCAGCGGAAGCAGTTAGGTGGCGGGCCCACCCACAGGATCGACCCAAGGGGGTCGACCTGCTCTGATAGCATGTTAGAAACAACGAGGAAGTTGCAAAAGAAGAATGGTGAAAGAGGGGTTTCACTAGCAACAGTTGGGCTACATATAGCAAACCCTAACTAGGTTGTACTCGCTATAGAGCACCCCACTACAGGCTAGATAATAACATTCTGACACGGTTGACTCTCTCCGCGACGCCTTGCTGCTGGTGAGCGTAGGGTGTCACAAACAAGAAGTGAATGAACTACACAACATTGAAGTACAAGTATGAAACCCTAGAGTTGTGTACCCCCTAAAGGCTAACCCACTATAGCCTACACAGCAATAACACATATATAGTTTTTGACACACCCCCATAGGCAAACTGGGGGAGAGCAAGGGGTCACAAGACCAGTCAAGAAAGGCAAACAAGCTCAGGGTGGATCACAACGTCACCACACACTCTGAGCACAAGCAAAGGGCCTCAGGGCCAGTTCACATCCAGAGGCATATATGCAACACAAACAGCAAGGTGATCTCAACCTAGCAAACCAAACAGGCAGGTACATGTATATAGAGATCACAGTACAGGCAAAGCCTACAGCAAGTGAGGAAAAGTGGGCACAAGCCCTAGCAAAGTGCAGAAACGCTGATGATCACCAGACTGAAGTGCCTTGGTGAATATATCAGCGGTGTTGGCCTGAGTGGCCACCTAACGCAGGCGAAGCTGACCGTGCTGCTACAGCTGTCGAGCCAGGAAGTAACGGAGAGCGATGTGCTTCGTTCTGTGCTCCAGTCTGTGCTCCTCACATAAGGCAATGGCAGCCTTGTTGTCGACATACAGCACTGGAGGAGAACTAGGCCGCTCTCCCAAGTCGGTCAGCAAGTAGGTGAGCCAGCGTAGCTCCTGGGCAGCCATGGTTGTGGCGTAGATCTCAGCCTCACAACTGGAGCTGAGAACAGAAGACGAGCGAGTAGAATGCCAAGAAACTGAACAAGAGCCAAGGCTGAAGGTGTAACCCTGTGACGACCGCTGAGTAGCCTGGTCGTCAACCCAAGAAGCGTCTGAGTGCCCAGTGAGAACAACTGAGCTCCCTCCTCCAAGCACGAGCCCCATGCCCAATGTACTGCACAAGTAGCGCAATACCCTCTTTGTAGCATCCCAGTGCACCTTTTGGTGCCTGCCAGGTGCCACGTAGCGGGCCGGAAGAAACGGCGCGAGGTGGGATGGTAAAACCGCCACCCAGGCGCGTCAAGGACAAAGCTCAGGAAGACACAGGGAACCGCACGGGAGGAGAGTTTGTCCGCGGACGTATCGCAGACAAAGGCTTGACATCCCCAGAGTCGGAACACCGACGCGTCGCCAACCTCCCCAGCACCTGATGAAGCAGACGCACTGGCACCTAAAGCAGCCGCCTCGCTAGCACCTAGAGCAGCAGCCTCACCAGTACCTGGAGCAGCAGTCTCAATGCCCGTGTCAGGCAAAAAACACCGGTAACAGTCACCCTCATCACTAATAGTCACAGCATACATGGCAGCAAGAATAGCATCAAAGTCAAGGTCAAAGATAGCTACTCCCACCCTAGACAGCTCGGCCCAGCGGGGGATCTCAGTGGCCTCCGAGAACTGGTGACGCCGAGCGTCCGTCAGGCGGCCAAAGCAGCGCTGAATGGGGTGCGCACCCCCACACTGCTCACCCGCGTGGTCGCCTGTGCGTAGGACGTAGGTGCATGGACTAGTACCCCCACCCCGCTGACATGCAGCGTACCACTCACGGAGCTGCTCTTGGGGGGGGGGGATGTCCCGAGTGCGATGCTGCTGCTGCTGCTGCTGGCGGGGACCACCACCGGCGCCGACCCTCTGCGCAGCGCCACCCCGACCAGCTCCACCGCCTCCGCCACAGCCTCCTCCACCACCGCCACCTCCGCCACCTCCGCTCCCACTGCCACCGCCACTGCCGCCTCCGCCTCCACTGCCGCCACCGACACCTCCACCCCCGCCACCACTCCCACCGCCACCCCCACTCCCTCCGCCACCTCCACCGCCGCCTCCACCGCCCGCGCTAGCCCCTCCAGCGTCCCTGCCCCCCTTGCCCTTGCCAGAGCGGCGTCTCCCGCTAGGGGTAAATGCCGCACCGACCGACTCAAGCCCAACGAGGTCGGCCGCAGCAGCAGAGGTAACAGAGGGCAAAAGGGGGGAAGGGCAACACCCCTCAAAGATGGGGGTGCGAGGGTCACCACGGGAGGCTCCTACAGCAACTATGCTCTTCTCTGCTGCTAGGAGGGCCTTCTCGAGGAGGTCAACGGTGAGAGTGGTGGGGCAAACAGAGAGGAAGTGGTCCCTGACTACGTGAAGAGAGTCAGGGAGTCGGGTGACTATGTAGTAGAGGGGGATGTACATGGGGGGGGGGGTTCTTGGTGCAGAACTCAGCAGAAAGTGCAGCGCGGTAGCGAGTGTCACTAGTGCGGAGGTGCGTAATGAGGTCTGCGACTGTGGGAAAGGCAGCAAGGTCAGGGAAGAGGTACGGTAGCATGAGGCGGCTCAGTGCAGCAGTGGCAGGGGAGGAGTAGCGTGCAACTACAGCGTCGTACAAGGTCTGAGCACTCTTGTACTGGCTAAAGTGCGCACGCTCAGAGGTAGGCAGGTGGCGACGCACAGCAACACGTGCAGCAGCATCGCGCGTGGCCCACTGTGAGCAAACAGTGGCGTCAGCATCAGCAGCAGGGGGAGGAGAGGCACCAGAGGTGAGGTCAAAGAGGGAGAGACCGTCCGCCCTATCGCACTGTAAGTAGAGTTGCAGGTCATCTACCCAGACGTCAGAGTCAATGGCCCGACCCTCTGCGTCAAAAGCGAGGACACTAGGGGTAGCCATGACAGCAGTAGACTAGTAGCGCGAACAGTGGGGTAAGGGCTGTGCAGTGGTAGAGGCGCTGCTCTTACCGGACAGGGCGGCTCGGGCCGCTCGGCGGCTCGGGAGGAACTGCAGCTCGGCGGCTCGGCAACTCGGCGGCTCGGGCGGCTAGGGTGGCTCGGCGGCAACTGCGGCTCGGCGACTCAGCGGCTCGGGCGGCTCGGGCGGCTCGGCGGTACGGCAGTTCGGCTCGCGGCGCCCTGGCGGCTCGGGCGGCTCAGGTGGTGCGGCGGCTCGGGCGGCTCGGGTGGCGCTGGCGGCTCGGTGGTGACGGCGGGGCCGGGGCTAGGAAGGGCGGGCGACGGGGCCAGCAGCGGCTGGGCCGGGGCCGGGAAGGGCAGCTCGGGGCCGCAGGGGTAGGCGACGGGGCCAGGAAGGGCAGCTCGGGGCCGCAGGGGTAGGCGACGGGGCCAGCAGAGGCGGGGCCGGGTCGGGAAGGGCGGCGTCGGGGCCGGAAAAGGGGCGGTGTGAGGATCTAGGATCGAGTTCAGGAAAGAGAATGAGAATTGATTCGAATTGAATGTTCACCTGGGTACAACACGAGGTTATATATAGGCTCAACACAAGGCCCCGTAACCAGGTGTTACGCGAAGGTTCCGCGGGCCGTGTAGCGTCCCGAACGGATCCTTACCGAATTCGGTAGAAGGCAATTCGGTGGCAACCGAAAAGCCAGAATTCGGTGCACGCAACCTAGCTCAGTGCTATAACTATAATAAAATATAGGAAAGCACCTAGCCTAGGAAATCAAGCAATTCATGCATGCATATAATAAACCTATGCTAGAAATAGCATGATAAAGTAAAGGCAAGCAAGCATAGCTGGCATAAGCCGTCGTACTCTCAGAGGCGGCGCCGGGGCCGCGGGGTAGGCGACGGGGCTGCGGGGCGGCGGATCGGGGCCGGAAAGGGCGGCGCCGGGGCCGCGGGGTAGGCGACGGGGCCGTAGGGCTGCGGGTCGGGGCCGGGAAGGGCGGCGCCGGGGCCGCAGGGCTAGGCGACGGGGCCAGCAGAGACGGGGCCGGGTCGGGAAGGGCGGCGTCGGGGCCGTTAAAGGGCGGCGCCGGGGCTGCGGGGTAGGCGACGGGGCCGCAGAGTGGCGGATCGGGGCCGGGAAGGGCGGCGCCGGGGCCGCGGGGTAGGCGACGGGGCCGCAGGGCGGCGGATCGGGGCAGGGAAGGGCGGCGCCGGGGCCGCAGGGCTAGGCGACGGGGCCGCGAGGGCGGCTGATCGGGGCCGCGAGGGCGGCGCGACGCAGCCGCTAGGGCGGCGCGACGGGATCAGAGAGGGGAGCGCGACTCGAGCAGAGGCTGAGCGCGCTCCGGGCAGGAAAAAAAAAATTGAATCGGTGGGCCCTAGGAACAGTTCCGACGAGGGAACCTGCTCGATACCATGAGAAAATTGGAACGAGGAATGAATGACTAAGTGAAATTTGGGTACAAAATGTAAACCCCTAGAAAGCTGTACCCCATATGTGCTACCCCACTATAGCCTACAATAGGTAAGTTACGCTCTTACTTTTGTACCAACCTACGGTTCGCACTGAGCTTGTTGTCGGTGTGTGCGTTTGTGCATGGAATGGTATGGGAGCATTAGATAATATATATTTCACGCTTACAGTAGTGTATGAATGATGATTCGTGATGTCGAATGTGTGTGTGTTGAATCAATAGCGCGTGTCTAGTAGCCGTTTGTGTGTCTCGGGTGGTTTCTATCTCGTCGTTTGTGTGTCTCGCGCGGTTTTTTTTTGTCATCTGTAGAACGCTCGACGTGTCGCAGGTGTGTGCAGTAGGCCTATCAAGAACTGAATGATGAGTTTACGATGAAGATCCAGAGCCTTGATCTCAAGATTCAAGTGATCGCGAAGTCTGGGAAAAATGGTACACTTCAAGATAGTGAGAATGGTTAATTTACTTTGTGTCGTGTAACAATTCACTTGGTGTAGGCCCTTATGAAGGGTAGTTTCGAGACCCTTTGTGGTTGGGAACAGTATGGCACTGTTCCACATCACTGTACCTAGGCTCTTGGGGTTTGTAGGAGCATGGAGTCATTCCCAACTCGTAACTCTTCGTATTTTGTGTTCTAATACTATAGTGGCTGCCATAGTGCCATTCGTTCAAACCAACACTGTGTCATCACTTCTTCATGAAATCATGCAATCTAATTTGTCTGATGTAGGCAACGTTAAGACGATCCAGATTCAATTTGAATCGGGTAATTTAAAGAGGTGACCAGAATGCTATAAACGTGCAGAAATCCGACTATGAACTCTATCTTTTGTTTTAGGCACATTCAAGCCTATTGTGTCTATGAAAAGTGGTATCAGAGCGCCTTGGAGCAGGTTGGACGATGGCTGGACCTAAAGAATGGGGTGACAGAGGTGCTGGAGGAGGTGGAGGACCCCAAGCACAAGGTCAACCCCGTGATTCAGCCATGGCGCCCATGCAGCCTACTCTTGGACCTTCCAGGGATGAACCAAGGGTGTTCGGGCTTGACAAGTTCAACGGTGACAACTTTGATGAGTGGTCCTTCAGAATGGAAAACGTATTTAACCACTATGTCCTGGTGGAGGTGATGGAAGGAACAGAGAAGCGCCACGAGAACGACCCGGATATGAGCCCGTGGGTGCGGAAGATCGCACAAGGCCTTATGTTACTTGAGCAAGTGTTGGGGAGCAGCCAAATCCGTCATATCAAGCCATTCCACCGTGAACCATAGAAGGGACCACAAGCATGGGCTGCTCTCAAGAGTGTACACGCTCATGCAACAGCGGCGGTAGCGGTGGTGTTGGAACGACAAATGGTGACACTACGAATCGAAGAAGACGAAGCGGTTGAAGGAGTGCAAAAAGTCTTCGACTTGTTGACACGGCTTGAGGGAGCTGATTTGAATTACAATGAGCTCCAAAAGAACTTGCCCCGCCTCTCGCTTGAAGACGTGAGCGAGCAATCCTTCGAGAGGATTTCCGCCGCCATGAGTTGACGAGCGTCGATGGCGCCGGGGCAGCAAGAATCGGCCGGGGGTACGGCCGTGGAAGGGGCAGAGGACGAGGGGGAGGCAGATTTGGAAGCAACAACTTCAATGGAGGCCGCGGTAGTGGCGGTTACGGCAGCGATGACAAGAGCTACGGACGCGGACGCGGCCGATTTGACGGCATATGCCATTATTGTCACACGAGCGGACACATGTGGCGAGATTGCTACAAACTCCCAGATGGATGGACCCTTGCTCAAGGCCATGAGGGTAAATGAGCAGGAGAATGGAGAGGAAGAGGCCGAGGCCGTGGCGGTCGCGAAGGTGGAGCTGCAAATATGAAGAACGAAGATAGCGGCAAAGACTCAAGCGACGATCGATTCCCGGGTCAATTCTTCTTCGTATCTACGCAAGCACCGGCTGTACCAGAGAACGATGAAGGCTTTGACGAGCCAGCAGCTGTGAGAAAAGGCCACCCTTCAATCCCTGGACTATTGGGTGATCGACAGCGATGCTACCTATAGCATGACACCTCTCACGGACTTGCTCACCGAACTCAAACCGTCACCGGTGAAGCATGTCACATTGGGTTTGGGGCAGCTTGGTGAAAGGCATGGGCAAGGCCATGTTCAAGGGTGCTGATGGGAAGATGGTGGGCCTCAAAAACGTGCTTTGGGTGCCCAACCTTGCTGCGAACTTGATCTTTGTGCGACGGTTGCAAAAGGCTGGCATGGACACAAGCTCGAAGGGAGCCAAGACCTACACCGCAAGGATTGGCGAGCGGATTCTTTTGGACCTTTATGAGGACAGGGATGTCTACAACGACATGTGGCAGATCCCTGTGGTCCCCATGCCTAAGGAGAGGCAAGTGGCAGCAAGCGTCAGCACCAAGATTGAAGCAGTTGGAAGCAGCGATGGCGCGAACGGTCGCGCTAAGGAGATTGAGTCCAACAAGTGCAATCTTGGAGGGACCAGCAAGCTTGGTGAACACGAGGAGAGTGGTGCAGCAGCCAAGAAGCAGCACAAGGGTGAGGAGAACCCCAAGGAAGCAGCGGAGGAGGACTACGGAGAGAGCATGTGGGGCACCATTGCGAGTGCAGCATTCTGCAATCCGACTTCGGCTACGAGGGAGTGTGATTGGTTGTTGTTGCTGGCCCCGTCCTCGCTTGGGCGGAGCCGACTTCGTGGTTGGGTGTACAGGAGGTACAGCCAACTTGCAGTAGTGGGCGACGCCGACTTGGGCGAGCTGGTCGACGGGGTTGGTCGACTTGCACGGGGCCACTGCATTGCCGCCGACTTGGGAAGCCGGCGGCCGACTTAAAATGGTGGTCGGCGATGTGGCATGTCGACCTGGAAGTCGGCGCCGACTTTGCAAGGTCACCGACTTGCAAGGTCACCGACTTGGGAGGTCGCCGATTTAAAGAGGTCGGCCTGGAAGTCGGCGCCGACTTGGTGACGCCGACTTCTGGTAGCCGACTTGGGTGGTGGGCTGACGACTGTGCTGGTCGATGTGGAGCTGGTCGACCAGGAGTGACGTCGACCTAGAGCTGGTCGACCAGGGATGTGGTCGACCTGGTGAGGTCGAATGGAGGTGGCCGTCGACTTGGGAGGTCGACGGG
This sequence comes from Closterium sp. NIES-65, assembly GCA_948144175.1. Lineage (NCBI taxonomy): Eukaryota > Viridiplantae > Streptophyta > Zygnematophyceae > Desmidiales > Closteriaceae > Closterium > Closterium sp. NIES-65. The sequence goes on from CANXME010002068.1 coordinate 3,259,940, forward strand.
CACATACAGGAGCACCTGGTCGACGTGGTTGCCCGGTCGACCATGTTATCTCGGTGACGAGGTTTTGCGGAAGAGTGCGACGGTCGCCCAGGCGATGTTGGCGAGACTGACCTCGGTGGTGGTATCGCGAGGTAGACGTGGAGGATTAGGTGGAGTCGTCAGCACGTGGATGACTTGGTGCGTGCGTTGTGCAGGTGACGGGGCTCAGCACGCCAATCATCTGCGAGCACCTGCGAAGTTGGTGCGCTGCTGTTCTGCGGGACCAACGCTGGCACGCCGTCGACTTTGCACTGCAGGAACGTGGTCAACCAAGTCATGCTGGAACGTGGTCGACCATGGTGCGCTGGCAGTCAGCCGACCTGAATGCTAGCTCTGATGTAGTCTTGTCTTGCCAACCTAATTGTATCATTGTTGTCAACTTTCACTAGTGAAACTCTTGCCAACTTGCCCCGTGAACTAGGAAGCAGTGTGTGCACTAAGAAACTGACTAAGGACCAACGAACGCAGAGATCACACGAGCCTGCGTGCCTTGCCTATAGTCTAGCTCCCGTTGTAGTAGTTATCTCTGCATGGTGCGGTGAGCGTGCACGGCACACAACTTACCTTCCAGTCAGGTCGACCTAGTAGCTACTTACCTTTTGTATTCGTAGGCCGGCAGCTGTGCTAGTCACCACAATGGTTGGAGAAAGTGACGCTGGTGTTGCAGACACCATGGAGGCACGGCTGGAAGGGGCGAGGAGACGCCATGAGGCGAAGGAGTTCGGTGACCTCCCGTGGGCGGTTGTCGAGGTTGGCATCCGCGCCGTGTGGGCGACGGAGCACCCTCCTTCTCGGCCTGCTTCTCCTCGACCGGTGAAAACCGAGGGCGATGTCGACGTGGGCGTCAACGCCGGTGGTGGCCAAGTCGGCAGCAGTGCGGGAGGCACGTCGAGGCAGAGAGGTATGATTCACACCGATGAAGTCGGCGGCGTTCAGGCGCGAGGGGTGCGGTTGTCGGCGGCTGCAGACTCCTCGCAGGGCGATGTCGGAGGTTGACGAAGTGGGTTGTCGCCGGTGTCGGCGACTCAGGTGACGGCGGGCAGAATTGTGCCGGACAGGATCCTGGTCACCCCACCGCTCATCGGTCGACCCGACATCCTCATCTGGAAGGAGGCCATCGAGCCCCAGCTGGAGATGGCCAGGCTAATCAGTTTTGCTCGAGGCACCGTGGCGACGCCGGACGACCCCGACTTGCGTGCGGAGTTTCGCGCCGTGCAACTATTGACCTTCACGGTCATCTCGCGGTGCTGCTCGCCGGGCGTACAGATCGCCTTGAAGTGGTGTCGAGAGTACCTCGACGCCGGCCACTAGGCGTGGCACTTCATCGAGTCCACCTACCAAGTCACCGATGACTTGTTCATCGCCCAGCTGGAGGGGCAGCTGACACACCTGCGTATGGGCGAGGAGGAGACGGCAACCGACTACTGCAACCGAGCTCGGCGAATTCTCGCCACCATCAGGATGGCCGGCGCGTAGTACTCGACGGCATCCTACGTCACGCACCGAGGATGAGGACGTTATGCAGGGACTCTCGAGCAGCTATAACCTCCTGAAGCGGCTGTCAATGGCACAGAGGATGAGGACGACACTCAACGAGGACAACTTGACCTCGTACATCCTGCGGGATGAGGCGATGCAGGAGGCAGAGCGGTCCTAGGAGCTCTTGGCGCAGGCGAAATTCGTCGCCCCGGCGAAGCAAGGAGGTCGAGCGGGGCAGCGCAGACAGTCCGGCGGCGGTGGTAGCAGTGGCTGGAAGCCGACCAAGGAAGTCGACAAGAAGAATTCGACCAAGGACAGCGATCAAGGAGGAGGAGGTCGACGTCAGGAGTGCTGGCTGTGCGGCGAACGCAGTGACTCCGACGACCGCAGTGACTCCGACGACGACGACGACAAGGTAGGCTGTGGGAGGTCTGGCAGCCGTCGTCCTTGTCAAGGAGGGAACAAGCTGCGCAAGGAGAAGCAGTCGACCACGTCGACCTCGGCGAAGGAAGCCGACTCCCCTGCTGGCGCAAGGCGCGGGACGACAAGACGGCGTCGTGCTCACTGGTCGGCGTCGTGGAGCCGACCGTCTCGCTAGCACCGGAGGCCGGAAAGGACTTCCAGACGCAGGCAGCAGCAATGCAGGCTAACCCGGCGGTGGTCCTGCTCGACAGCGGCTGCTCCCACCATCTGATGGGGACGAAGGAAGTTTTCGTCGACCTGCAGCCGAGCGGCTCCACCAAGCATGTGCGCGGATTCAAGGGGGCGCTGTAGGATGTAAAGGGCCGCGGCACCATCGCCCTGCAAGGGGAGGGCGGGAAGCAGGTGCTCATCCCCGACGTGTTGTACGTCCCAGGTGTGCGGGCAGACCTGCTATCGTCCGGCCAGCTGAAGGAGCACGGTGTGAAGTTGAAGGAGGATGGCGATAGGATGCTGCTCGTCTCGGCAGTAGGAGAGGTGCTCGGTCAGGCAACGTACTCCGGGCGTCTCCTCTGCACCGACTTGCGTCCCTGCTCGACGAGGTTGACATCGCCCACGCCAAAGGTTGTGGCCTTGCGGGCAATCGCCTCGAAGAGGAAGTCGACGCCGGACAGGATGCATGCGAGGCTTGCGCACGTCGGCATGGACACCATACGGAGCTCGGCAAAGCACGGGGTCGCTACTGAGCTGGACCTCAAGTCGGCGACGGGCGCCGACTCACCGTGCATCTCGTACGTCGGCGGGAAGCTGGCGCGGCACACCTTCCCCAACCCTCCGACGCCAACGACGTGCTGGCTGTTGTGCACAACGACCTGTGCGGGCCGTTCCGCGTGGCTGCCAAGGACGGCAGCTTGTACTTCTTGCTGCTGAAGGACCGGAAGACCCCGCTACGTGTGGGTGAGGCCGGTCGCCAAGAAGTCAGATGTGCTGCTGGAGTTCCAGAAGTGGCTGGTGTTGGTGGAGAGGCAGGTGAAGAGGTCTGTGCTGATGCTGCGCTTAGACCGGGGAGGGGAGTTCCTCGGGAAGAAGTTCACCAACTTCGTGGACGCAAAGGAGATCGTCCACGACCTGACCTGCCTGTACATCCTGCAGCACAACGACATGGCGGAGCGGGAGATGAGGACGGTGGTGGAGTCGGTGCGAACGATGCTGCTGCACATGAGCGTGCAGCACCACTGGAGGCACCTCGCTATGCGTCAGGCCATCTGGGTCCGCAACTGCCTTGAGAGGTTGACGCTGCCGCCGGGGACAACGCTGTACCAGCTGCTCACCGGGCAGAAGCCCGACCTGACGCTGGCACACGTGTGGGGCTGCATGGCACAGTTCCTAGTCCCCGAGCAGCAGCGTCGTGGGAAGCTGCAGCCAAAGGCCAGGTGGGGCCTTCACCTCGGCGTGACGGGGGGGAGCAAGGGCTGGGAGCTCCTCGATATCGTCTCTTTGTGTTTTACGAGGATATGTCACTTGAGGTATGGAAGTCGGAGCACCGGCCGGTGTCTGGTCCGACGCCGACCTCCACGCCGACCGACACCTCGACGGCGAAGCTGCCTCTGCTCGCCGAGGTTGGTAAGCTTGCTGATGAGGATGCCGGGGTCATCCGTCCTCCTTCCCCTTCCCCTACGACCCCTGCCCCTCCCCTCGTAGCCGGCCTGCGCGGGCTGGCTCCTATGTCGGCCTTTGGCGATGAGGGGAGTAATGGGACGTCGCCTTCGGCGCCGGCCAAGGGCATCGCCAGTGGCCGACGTGACGAGCGGCAAGTTGACATTGGGGAAGAGAAGGTCAAGGAGGAGTAGCCGACTTGGATGAATCCGGCAAAGAAGGAACCAGCGGTGCAGCAGCCGACAGGGGAGCAGGCAGCGGTGACGCCGACCACGGAGCAGTCCACAACCAGGCAATCGGCAGAGGAGCCGACTACATGGGAGAGGTCGGCCAGGAAGTCGACCGAGGTGCAACAGGACGACGAGGGCAGCAAAGCCGGAGAAGTCCACCGACAGCGACATGGTGGAGGTTCGGCCTGAACCCCGGAAGTCAGGCCGGCTTCGGAGGCCGCCCGATTTCTTCGTCCCGGCTGCCTTCACAACAGTATACGACATAGACGACAACGACTTGGCGTATGATGACGCCAAGTAGGATGAGGAGTTTCCGGAGCTCGACCTTGACATGCATGCCGACCCCGAGCACCGTTGGGACATCTTGATGATGACGGTGAAGGAGGCGTTGGCAAGTTGGAAGGGCCTGGCGGTGAAGGCCGCCATGGAGGAGGAGATCCGCAACCACATCAGCATGGGCACGTGGGAGCTGGTCGCGCCCACCGGGCGTGAACATCATGAAGAACCGGTGGGTGCTGATAACGAAATACCACGTCAACGACACCGTCAAGCGCAAGAAGGCGAAGCTGGTCGTGAAGGGCTTCACCCAGGTGTATGGCGCCGACTACGACGAGACGTTCGCGCCGGTGGGAAGCTACGTCACGCTGAGGATCTTCCTCAGCATCGTCGCCGTCCTCAACCTCAACCTGATGCAGCTCTACATGAAGAACGCCTTCCTGCAGAGCAAGCTCGACCGGGTGCTCTACATGTCTCAGCCGGACTACTTCAACGACGGGATCGGCCGGGTGTGCAAGCAGCTGAAGAGACTGTAGAGACTGAAGCAATCGCCGCTGCAGTGGTACTTGGCGCTCAACGATGTGCTGATCGGCGCCGGATGGAAAAAGAGCCAAGTCGACAAGGCTCTGTACTCAAGGTCGGCGACGACGGAGTGGCCTGCTGGGTGCTGGTCTACGTCGACGACCTGCTCGCTGCCAGCAGCAACACCGAGATGCTGAAGGAGCTGAAGGGGCTGCTGGAGTCTGCCTTCAAGCTGCGTGAGATCTCGGCGGTGCAGAAGTACCTCGGGCTGGTGATCGTCCACGACAGGTCGGCAGGGAAGCTGTGGCTGCACGAGCAGAGCTATGCCGATAAACTGCGTAGCCACTTAATCGACAAGGAACAGACCGGGCGCTCCCCAAAGACGCCGGTCTCGGTCGACGCCTACGCCGAGCTCACCTTTGACGATGAGAAGGCACAGGAGCGACAGGAGGAGGAGTACCGGCAGAAGGTCGGCTCGCTGTAGTTCCCGGCGACGACAACGAGGCCGGGCATTGCCTTTGCATGCAGCAAGCTGGGGAGCGGCCTCACGGTGAGGAGCGACCAGCACTGGCGCGATGTCGACCGCTGCCTCGCCTACCTCGCCAACACTCGTGACACCGCCCTGGAGTTCGGCGATGGACCTGAGTCGCTGGAGCTGATCGGCTACGTGGACGCCGACGACGCCGGTGACAAGCAGAACAGGACAAGCACGGGTGGCTACGTGTTCATCTATGGAGGGGCCGCAATCTCCTACTCGAGCCAGCGCATGAAGTGTGCGACGTTCTCGTTGACCGAGTCGGAGTATGTGGCGGCCACCGAAGCCGGCAAGGGGGGACGCCGACTTCGCTTCCTCCTCACCGAGTCCCGACAGCTGGATACACGAAAGCCGACTGTCCTTTGAGTGGACAACAAGTTGGCCATTACAGTCCCCGAGGGCATGGGGTTGATGGGCAACCTCAAGCACATGGAGCGGCGGCAGGCCTGGCTACAACATATGGTGAAGCGTGGGAAGTTTTCACTGAAGTACATCCCGACCGCTGACTAGCCGGCCCACTTCCTGACGAAGGCGCTGCACTATCCGGCCTTCAGCCGGTGCTCCGTTGCCATTGGCCAGGTGCACTTGGTCGACGTGGGCGACGGGGACAACGACGTGGAGCAATAGGTGCCATGCCCTCCTACATGGCTGGTGCGGTGACCGGCGTGCTGTGTGTTGGGTGCACGCCGAGGAGCTATTCTCCGAGCAGTGATGCCGTGTGGGCTGGAGGCCCAAGCGTGTACGCGGCAGGGGAGTGTCAACGGGGATGTTGTTGTCCCCGTCCTCGCTTGGGCGGAGCCGACTTCGTGGTTGGGTATACAGGAGGTACAGCCGACTTGCAGTAGTGGGCGACGCCGACTTGGGCGAGCTGGTCGACGGGGTTGGTCAACTTGCACGGGGCCACTGCATTGCCGCCGACTTGGGAAGCCAGCGGCCGACTTCAAATGGTAGTCGGCAATGTGTCACGTCGATCTGGAAGTCGGCGCCGACTTGCAAGGTCACCAACTTGCAAGGTCACCGACTTGCACGGTCGCCGACTTGCAAGGTCGCCGACTTGGGAGGTCGTTAACTTCAAGAGGTTTGCCCGGAAGTCGGCGCTGACTTGGTGACGCCGACTTCTGGTAGCCGACTTGGGTGGTCAGCTGACGACTGTGCTGGTCGACGTGGAGCTGGTCGACCAGGAGTGACGTCGACCTAGAGCTGGTCGACCAGGGTTGTGGTCGACCTGGTGAGGTCGAATGGAGGTGGCCGTCGACTTGGGAGGTCGACGGGCACATACAGGAGCACCTGGTCGACGTGGTTGCCTGGTTGACCAGGTTACCTGGGTGACGAGGTTCTGAGAAAGAGTGCGACGGTCACCCAGGCGATGTTGGCGAGACTGACCACGGTGGTGGTATCCCGAGGTTGACGTGGCGGATTAGGTGGAGTCGTCAGCATGAGGATGACTTGGTGTGTGCGTTGTGCAGGTGACGAGGCTCAGCATGCCAATCATCTGCGAGCACCTACAAAGCTGGTGCGCTGCTCTTCTGCGGGAGCAACGCTGGCACGCCGTTGACCTGAAGCATTGGCACGCCCTCGACTTTGCACTACTGGAACGCGGTCGAGCATGGTGCGCTGGCAGTCGACCAACCTTAATGCTAGCTCTGATGTAGTCTTGTCTTGCCAACCTGATTGTATCATTGTTGTCAACTTTCACTAGTGAAACTCTTGCCAACTTGCCCCGTGAACTAGGAAGCAGTGTGTGCTCTAGGAAACCGACTAAGGACCAACAAACGCAGAGATCACACGAGCCTCCGTGCCTAGCCTGTAGTCTAGCTCCCGTTGTAGTAGTTATGTCCGCAGGAGAGAGCATGTGTGGCACTATTGCGACTGCGGCATTCTGCAATCCGACTTCGGCTACGGGGGAGTGTGATTGGTTAACTTTGCATCGGCGCATGGGGCATTTGGCCCTGCCTATTTTGCAGCAGCTAGTGACTGGAGATATGGTTGCTGACATACGTGTGAAGGGGGAGCTCGATGAGGTACTTGGCTGCCCGACATGCATGCAAGCCAAGTTTACCCGTTTCCCATTCTCGAGTTCAAAGGCAACGGCTAAGGCACCATATGATGAGGTGGTGATGGACGTGGTGGGCCCCTTTCAAACTTGGAGCTGTTGGAGAAGAGTACTTTCTCACCATTTTTGAACTCTACACTCGCATAACATATACGTGCTGCCCAAGAAGAGCAACGTGGCTGAAACGGTGAAGACCGATTAGTTGCCGATGGTGGAGTGGCAACAAGACCAATTTGTGAAGTCGTCCAGCACCGATCGATGGGGAGAGTTCCTGAGCAAGGAGTTATAATTGTGGCTGAAGAAGAATGGCATAAGGCACTCTCTCACCATGCCATACTCCCTTGCAATAAACGGCATCGCCGAGCGAGCGAACCGCACAATCACGGAGACGGCACGCGGTTTGCTCATTGAAGCCGGGCTACTCGACTATTTTTGGCCTTATGCAGTGCGGAGTGCGTGTCTGGTCAAGTACAGAGCTTTGAACCATGTGGGAGCAGACAAATGGGTGCCCTATGTGCAGTGGATTGGAAAGAAGCCCAAGGTGGATATGCTTCGGGTGTTCTGGTGCATGTGCATTGCACTCGTAACTTAGCATCTTCGACACAAGAAGCTTGGTTACAAGGCGATATGGGCTGGGCACTTGGGCGTGGCTCAAAACAGCAAGGGATGGCATCTTTGGGACCCATTAACGAAGAAATTCTTGGTGAGCAGACTGCAAGTTCATGGAGAACCTGATGGCCAGCATGCAGATGGCCGGCGTCGAGTACGCGACGGCGTCATACGTCACGCACGTAATCAAGGGGCTCCTGAGCAGCGGCTGTCGGTGGTGCCGGGCACGCGGGAGTCACTCAACGAGGACTTGCTGACCTCGTTCATCCTCAGGGACGAGGAGATGCAGGAGGCCGAGAGGTCCACAGAGCTCTTGCCGCAGGCCAACTACATTGCCCTGACGAAGCAAGGAGCTCAACCGAGGCAGCGCTGCAAGCCTGGCGGCGGCGGTGGCGGAGGTGGAAAGTCGGCCAAGGATGGCGGTCGATGAGGAGAATGTCAACGCCGGGAATGCTGGCTGTGCGGCGACCCCGACCACCTCTCCTTTAAGTGGCCCAACCACCGCACTGGCTCCGACGACGACGACACCAAGGGAGGCCAAGAGAGGTCGGCTGGTCGTCGCCCTCGTCGGGAGAGCAAGCCGCGCAAGGAGAAGCAGTCGACCAAGTCGGCGTCGGCGAATTACGCCGACTCCTCCTCCGGCGGCAAGGGGCGAGGCGACGGGGAGGCGTCGTGCTCGCTGGTCGGCGTCGTGGAGCCAATCGTCTCGCTGGCGCCGCAGGCCGGTGAAAACTTCCAGGCAGTGGCAGCAGTTGTGCAGGCGAACGGCTGCTCGCACCACCTGATGGGGACGAAAGAGGTCTTCGTCGATTTGGGGCCGAGCAGCAACGTCAAGCATGTGCGCTGCTTCAATGGGGCGCTGTAGGATGTTCAGGTGTGCGACACCATTGCTCTGCAAGGGAAAGCCATGAAGCACGTGCTCATCCCCGACAAGCTCTACGTCCCGGGACTGCATGCGAACCTGTTGTCGGCTGGCCAGCTGAAGGAGAGCGGCGTGAAGCTGACGGACGACGGTGACCGGATGCTTCTCGTCTCAGCAGCAGGGGACATTTTTGATCGGGCAACGTACATCTGCTGAATCCTCCGCACCGACCTTCGTCCCTGCTCGACAAAGTTGACGTCGACCTCGCGCCAATGTTGGTCGCTCCTCACCGTGAGGCCGCTCCCTAGCTTGCTGCAGGCGAACGAGATGTCCAGCCTCGTCGCCGTCGCCGCAAACTGCAGCGATCCGACGTTCTGCCGGTATTCCTCCTTGCGCTCCTGCGTCTCCTCGTCGTCGAATTTCAGCACAGCGTAGGCGTCGACCGAGACCAGCGTCTTCTGGTTCTGACCGCCTTGATCCTGGTCGATGACGCGCCTACGCAGCTTGTCGGCGTAGCTCTGCTGGTGCAGCCACAACTTCCTTACCGACCTAACGCGCATGATCTCCAGCCCGAGGTACATGACGACTGGTGAGATCTCACGCAGATCGAAGGTGGCCTCCAGCAGCTCCTTCAGCATTGCTGTGCTGCTGCTAGTGGCGAGCAGGTCGTCGACGCAGACCAGCACTCAGCAGGTCACTCTATCGTCGCAGACCTTGAAGTAGAGCGCCGTGTCAACCTGGCTCTTCTTTCAGCCAGCACCCAGCAGCACGCCGACGAGAGCCGTGTACCACAGTAGCTGCGACTGCTTTAGCATGTAGAGGTTCTTCAGCAGCTTGCAGACCCGGCCGGTCCCGTCGTCGAAGTAGTCCGGCTGGTACATGTACAGCACCCGGTCGAGCTTACTCTGCAGGAAAGTGTTCTTCATGTCGAGTTCCATCAGGTTGAGATCGAGGACGGCGACGATGCTGGGGAAGGTCCTCAGAGTGACGTAGCTGCTCACCGGCGAGTACCTCTTGTTGTAGTCGGCACTGTACACCTGCGTGGAACCCTTCACGACCAGCCTCGCCTTCTCGTGCTGGATGGTGTCGTCAATGCGGTACTTGGTCGTCAGCACCCACAAGTTCTTCATGATGTTCACCCCGCGTGGGCGTTCGACCAGCTCCTAGGTGCCCATGCCGATGAGGCTGCGGGTTTCCTCGTCCACGGCGGCCTTCACCGTCGGGCCCTTCCAGCTCGCCAGCGCCTTCTTCACCGTCATTGCTGCGATGTCCTAGTGGTTTTGGGGGTCAGCATGCACGTCAGGGTCGAGTTCTGGCAGGTTGACGTCAGGTCGTTCAGCAAGTCATCGTCAGCGTCGTCGTACACCGTAGTGAAGGCAGCCGGTGGCAGACAGGTGTGACAGCTCAGCCACTTTGGTGGCCTCTGAGTTCGACCTGAGCATTGCTGCTCAGGCTCTGAGCATTGCAGCTCAGGCGTCTTGATCGGCACCTCCACCACGTCGCTGTCGGTGGACTCCTCTCCCGCCAACAGCTCCCCTTCGTCGTCGACACCCTCGTCGTTGACGAGCTGTTTCATCCCTTCGACCAGCTGCTCCTCTCTCGTCGACCTTCCTGCCGACTTCTTCTTCGTCGATAGCTCCCCTGTCAGCTACCCTGTCTGCTCCTCCCCTGTCGACTGGACTTCTGCTGCTGCCTCCTGCTGCACCAGCTCCCCTGTGTGCTGCTTCCTTGTCGTTGACGGCTGCACATCCTCGTCGACGAGCTTGGCGTCTCGTCAGCCGCTGGCGATGCCACTGGCCGGCACCACAGGCAACGCCTCACGACTCCCCTTATCGCCATTGGTCGAGACTGGTCTCAATGCAGGCTGATATGCGACGAGGTGGGGAGGAGCAAGGACAGAGGGCGGAGGGAGGACTTCCTCAACGTCCTCATCAGCAGGCTCGTCGACCTCGGCGAGCAATGGGAACATTGCCGTCGAGGTGTCCGTCGGCGGGTGTGCATGCATCCGCCCCGACGCTAACCCGTACTTTGCATTCCACACTTCCGGAGACAGCCTTTCGTAGAAGATCACATCGCCTGACGTAATGAGCTTTCTTATGGTCAAATCCAGCACCTCCCAGCCCTTGATCTCCGACGACACGCCTAGGTGAAGCCCCCAGTGAGCCTTCAGCGCCAGCTTCCCAATGCGCTGTTGCTCGGGAACCATGAACTGCACCATGCAGCCCCACGTCAGTGCCAGCATGAGATCTGGCTTCTTCCCAGTCAACAGCTGGTACGGTGTCGTCTCCGGCGGCGTCTTCGACCGCTCCAAGTTGTTGCGCACCCAGACGGCCTGTCGTAGGACGAGGTGCCACCAGTGGTGTTGCACGCCCATGTGCAGCAGCATCGTCCGCACGGACTCGACGGCCCTGCACTTCTCTCGTTTAGCCATGCCGGTCTGCTGCGGAGCATACATAGGGCCATGTCAGGTTGTGAACGATGCCTTTTCTTCCGACGAAGTTGGTGAACTCCTTCCCGAGGAACTCCCCTCCTCGGTGTGAGTGGGAGCATCAACACCGACTTCTCCGTCTGCCGTTCCACCAGCACCAACCACTTCTCGAACTCCTGTAGCAAGTCGCTCTTCTTAGCAACCGGCACCACCCACCATGAACCAAGTGTGGCGATCCTTCAACAGCAGGAAGTACAAGCTGCCATCCTTGGCAGCCACCCGAAATGGCCCGCACAAGTCCCTGTACACAACAGCCAGTGCCTCCTCGGCATCCGAGCCATTGTTGGGGAAGGTGTGCCACGCCAGCTTTCCTCCAACGCACGAGACATACGGTGGGTCTGCTACGGTCGAGGGCTTGATGTCGAGCCCAGTATCAACTTGGTGCTTCGCCGAGATCTTGATCGTGTCAGCCTCCAGCGCCACCACACCGACCATCGAGCACAACGCCTCCCCGTCGCCTCGGCCTTTGCCGCTAGAATTGTCGGTGTCCTTCATCAACGACGTCTTCTTTGACGTCTTCTCCTTGCGCGGCTTCTCATCTCGACGAGGGCGACGACTGGTCGACCGACCGCGGCCTCCCTTGTTGTCGTCCACGTCGTTGTCGTCGCGGTCGGGGCACTCGTAGGAAAGATGGTCGGGGTCGTGGCAGATCCAGCACTCCCGCCGTCGATCACCACCTCAACGGCCCTCGAGCTCTTCTCGTCGACGTCCTTCGTCGACCGCCCACCTCCGCTCCCACCTCCGCCCGGCTTCCCACGCTGCCTCTGCTGTTGATTTGGCTTCGCCGGGGCAGCGTACTTCGCCTGCGGAAGGAGCTCTGTAGGCTGCTCTACCTCCTGGAGAGCCTCATCTTGGATGACGTAGCTGATGAGTGAGTCCTCGTTGACGCGTGCCGGGCACCATCACCATCCTCTTCATGAGGTTGTAGTTGCGCGGCAGGCCCTTGACGGCGTAAGTTATGTAGGACACCGTTGAGGATTCGACGCCCACCATCTGCATCTCAGCCAGGATACATCGAGCACGGTTGCAGTAGTCCGTCGCCGACTCCTGCTCGCCCAACCGAAGGTGTGTTATCTGCTCCTCCAGCTGTCCAATGTACATGTTCTCCTTCGCCTGGTACGTCGACAGGATGAAGTGCCATGCTTGGTGGCCAGCATCCTGTCGCTCTCGACATGACTTGAGCGCTAGCTGCACCACCGGCAAGCAGCACCTCGAGATGACCATGAAGGTGAGCAGGTAGGTACGAAACTCCCCACGCAGCTAGACATCATCCTTAGGCGGAATTTGCACAGTGCCGTCGGCAAAGCCCTTCAGCCCAACGACCTCCAGCTGAGGTTCTATCGCCTCCCTCCAGGTGATGAGGTCCCGTCGACCTTGCAGCGGTGTGACGGTGATCCTCTTTGGCGAAAACTTGAAGTAGCCATACGCTTGTGCGATCCCGCCCCCCGTCACGTGCGTCGTTGCCGACAGCCCTCCACCGCTTCGTAAAGGAGAGCGACGTTGACCATCGACTTCGATCCATGAGCTGCTCGCAGCTACCATTGACCGCTGCACTTGCGCTTGACTCCCGTCGACACCACCGCCGACCTTAATCACCCCTTGTCAGATTTATATGACATAGCTATTGTAGGCTATAGTGGGGTAGCACATATGGGGTACAGCTTTCTAGGGTTTGTATTTGTACCCAACTTTCACTTAGTCTTTTCATTCTCGTTTCAGTTTTCTCATGGTATCGAGCAGGTTCCCTCGTGAGAACTGTTCCTAGGGCCCACCGATTCGATTTTTTTTTTCCTGACTGGAGCGCGCTCAGCCCCTGCCCGAGTCGCGCTCCCCTCTCTGATCCTGTCGCGCCACCCTCTCGGCCCAGATCCGCCGCCCTAGCGGCCCCGTCGCCTAGCCCTTCCCGGCCCCGATCCGCCGCCCTGCGGCCCCAATCCGCCGCCCTGCGGCCCCGTCCCCTACCTCGCGGCCCTCGCGCCGCCCTACCTGCGGTCCCGGCCCCGTCGCCTACCTGCGGCCGTGTGGCCCCGTCGCCTACCTCGCGGCCCTCGCGCCACCCTACCTGCGGCCTCGGCTCCGTCGCCTACCTGCGGCCCCGGCCCCGTCGCCTACCTGCGGCCCCGGCCCCGTCGTCTACCTGAGGCCCCAGCCCCGACGCCTACCTTCAGCCCCGGCCCTGTCACCTACCTGCGGCCCCGGCCCCGTCGCCTACCTGCGGCCCCGGCCCCGTCGCCTACTTGCGGCCTCGGCCCCTTCACCTACCTTCGGCCCCGGCCCCTTCACCTACCTGCGGCCCCGGCCCCGTCGCCTACTTGCGGCCCCGGCCCCGTCACCTACCTAAGGCCCCGGCCCCTTCGCCTACCTGCGGCCCCGGCCCCGTCGCCTACCTGCGGCCCCGGCCCCGTCGCCTACCTGCGGCCCCGGCCCCGTCGCCTACCTGCGGCCCCGGCCCTGTCGCCTACCTACGACCACGGCCCCGTCACCTACCCCTACCGCACGAGCCGCCAGAGCCGCCTGAGCCGCCCGAGCCGCCGAGTTGCCCGAGCCGCCCGAGCCGCCGAGTCGCCCGAGCCGCCCGAGCCGCCGAGTCGTCCGAGCCGCAAGAGCCGCCGAGTCGCCGAGCCGCAATTACCGCCCGAGCCGCCCGGGCCGCCCGAGCCGCCGTGTCGCCCGAGCCGCCCGAGCCGCCCGAGCCGCCCGAGTCGCCGAGTCATCGAGCCGCCCGAGCTGCAGTCACCGCCGAGCCGCCCGAGCTGCCCCTGTCTGGTAAGAGCACCGCCTCTACCAGTGCACTGCCCATACCCCACAGTTCGCGCTACTAGACTACTGCTGTCATGGCTACCCCTAGTGTCCTCGGTTTTGACGCTGCGGGTCGGGCCATTGACTTTGATGTCTGGGAAGATGACCTACAGCTTTTCTTACAGTGAGATAGGGCGGACGGTCTCTCCCTCTTTGACCTCACCTCTAGTGCCTCTCCTGCCCCTGCTGCTGATGCTGACGCCACTGTTCGCTCACATTGGGACACACGCGATGCTGCTGCACGTCTTGCTGTGCGTCGCCACCTGCCCACCTCTGAGCGTGCGCACTTTAGCAGTACAAGAGTGCTCAGACCTTGTACGACGCTGTAGTTGCACGCTACTCCTCCCCTGCCACTGCTGCACTGAGCCGCCTCATGCTACCGTACCTTTTCCCTGACCTTGCTGCCTTTCCCACAGTCGCTGACCTCATTACGCACCTCCGCACTAGTGACACTCGCTACCGTGCTGCGCTTCCTGTTGAGTTCTGCGCCAAGAAACCCCCCCCCCCCCCCATGTACATCACCCTCTACTACATAGTCACCCGGCTCCCTGACTCTCTTCGCGTAGTCAGGGACCACTTCCTCTCAGTTTTCCCCACCACTCTCACCGTTGACCTCCTCGAGAAGGCCCTCCTAGTAGCAGAGAAGAGCATAGTCGCTGTTGGAGCCTCTCGTGGTGACCCTCGCACCCCCATCTTTGAGGGGTGTTCCCCTTCCCCCCTTTTGCCCTCTGTCGCCTCTGCTGCTGCGGCCGACCTCGTTGGTCTTGAGTCGGTCGGTGCGGTGTCTACCCCTAGCGGAAGACGCCGCTCAGGCAAGGGCAAGGGGGGTCGGGGCGCTGGAGGAGCTAGCGGGGGTGGTGGAGGCGGCGGTGGAGGCGGCGGAGGGAGTGGGGGTGGCGGTGGGAGTGGTGGCGGGGGTGGAGGTGTCGGTGGCGGCAGTGGAGGCGGAGGCGGCGGCGGCGGTGGCGGTGGGAGCGGAGATAGCGGAGGTGGCGGCGGTGGACGAGGCGGTGGCGGAGGAGGTGGAGCTGGTCGGGGTGGCTCTACGCAACGGGTCGGCTCCGGTGGTGGTCCACGCCAGCAGCAGCAGCAGCAGCGCACTTGGGACATCCCCCCCCCTCAGCAGCTCCGTGAGTGGTACGCTGCACGTCAGCGGGGTGGGGGTACTGGTCCGTGCACCTACGTCCTACGCACCGGCGACCGCGCGGGTGAGCAGTGTGGGGGTGCACACCCCACCCAGCGCTGCTTTGGCCGCCTGACGGACGCTTGGCGTCACCAGTTCCGGGAGGCCTCTGAGATCCCCCGCTGGGGTGAGCTGTCTAGGGCGGGAGTAGCTATCTTTGACCTTGACTTCGATGCTATTATTGCTGCCATGTATGCTGTGACTATTAGTGATGAGGGTGACTGTTACCGGTGTTTTCCGCCCGACCCGGGCATTGAGACTGCTGCTCTAGGTACTGGTGAGGCTGCTACTTTGGGTGCTAGCGAGGCTGCTGCTCTAGGTGCCAGTGCGTCTGCTTCCTCAGGTGCTGGTGAGTCTGCGCTCTCAGGTACCGCGTCGGCTTCGGCCTCCCTCACTTTCACCCTAGACTCAAGGGCTTCTCGCTCCTTTCGAGACCACACCATACTCACGCCGCTTGGTCGGCCGGTTGCAGTCTCTCTGGCAGACCCCTCTGGGGGTCCTGTCCTTTCTCACTTCTCCACTGTCCTCCCGTGTCCGGCGGCCCCCTCTGGCACCTTGTTTGGTCTATACCTCCCCTCGTTCTCTACGAACTTGGTGAGTGGTGCTGAAGTACAGGATGCGGGGGTTCACCAGCTCACTCCAGCGAGTCAACAGGTGACCCACTGCACGGACGCTCGCACAGGCCGACACCTGGCCACGTTTACACGTCGGCCGGGGTCGAGCCTGTACACACTGACCACTGAGTCTCCTCCTGTCACTGCGTCTAGTCAGATAGCTGCGTCGGGTCAGGTGTTTGATGCAGCGTCCAAGTCTGGTCCTGGGTCTGCCCCCTGCTCGTGTCACCTCCTGTCTCACGAGACTCTCTTGTGGCACCACCGCCTTGGTCACCCCTCCCTGCTTCGACTCCGAGGCATGGCCTCCCGTGTCCTTGTCTCTGGTCTTCCCCGGTCCCTCCCTCCCCTTCCTCTAGGGCCTGGCCCTACCTGCGTCCCCTGTGTCGAGGGGCGGCAGCGGGCTGCCCCTCACTCCTCCCACTTTCCTCCGAAGAGGCCCCGCTGCAGATGCTTCACATGGACGTGTGGGGCCCGGCCCGCGTCCGTGGACAGGGTCACAAGCGCTACTTCCTGCTGGTGGTTGACAACTAATCGCGTTACACACCACAGTCTTCCCCTTGCGCAGCAAGGGTGATGTCACTGAGGTGTTGATTGACTGGATCCACGCAGCTCGTGTCCAGCTCAGGCAAAGCTTCGGCTCGGACTTTCCTGTTCTGCGTCTGCACTCTGACAGAGGCGGAGAGTTCTCCTCTGGCCTTCTGCGCGCCTACTGTCGTGCACGAGGCATCCGCGAGAACTTCACGATTCTGGACTCTCCACAGCAAAATGGGACTGCTGAGCGCCGCATTGACATGGTCTTGGACGTCGCTCGTACGTCCATGATGCATGCGGCTGCCCCCCATTTTCTGTGGCCGTTTGCGGTTCCGTACGCGGCGCATCAGATCGACCTTCACCCCAGGGTCTCCATACCGGAGACCTCCCCAGCTTTGCTGTGGACGGGGAAGGTTGGCGATGCGTCTGCGTTCCATGTCTGGGGATCTCGGGCGTTTGTCCGCGTCTTGTCTGCGCACAAGCTGTCCCCTAGTGCTGCTCCTTGTGTCTTCCTTGGCTTCCCCCCTGACGCGCCAGGGTGGCACTTCTACCACCCCACCTCTTGCCGTATTCTGTCCTCCCAGGACGTCACGTTTGACGAGTCGGTCCCCTAATACCGCCTCTTCCCCTACCGCACTCCGTCCCTCCCCCCGCCACCGCTCTTCCTTGTGCCAGGTCCCCCCCCCCGGTAGACCCCCTCCCCCCTCAGGGTCCTGCCCCTTCAGGTGTGTCCCAGGTAGACGTAGTCGAGCCTGTCGAGGTTACTGGTGACTCTGGTGCTGCTGAGGGTGCTGAGCCTGGGGGTGCTGAGTCTAGGGGTGCTGAGCCTTGGGGTGCTGAGACTGGGGGTGCTGGGCCTAAGGGTGGTACTACTGGGGGTGCTGAGTCTGGGGGTGCTGAGTCTGGGGGTGCTGAGCCTAGGGGTGCTGAGCCTTGGGGTGCTACGCCTGCGGGTGCTGCGCCTGGGGTTGCTACGTCTGGAGCTGCTGAGCGTGGGGGTGCGGAGCCTGCAGGCCTGCTCGTGTGGCGTCTGGCGGTGGTGGGCCTAGAGGTTCTCCGGGTGCTTCGTCTCGGCGGGAGCCGCTCTCTCCACTAGAGCTGCGCGAGTGGTTTGCCAGAGGCTGGAGGCGTACTCCTGGAGCTGGAGTTTCTTCGGCTGCTGAGGGTGCTAGTGCCGCGGGTCCCGGAGGTGCTCGTACTGGGAGTACAAGAGCTGCTGCGCCTGCGGGTACGACTGGAAGTGGAGCTGCTTTGGGTGTTGGAGCTGAGGCTACTGCTGTCGGTCCTGGAGGCGGTCCTACTGGGGGTACTGGAGCTGGAGGTGCTGTTGGCACTAGTGCTGCCACTTGGGGTGCTGGTGCTGTCCCTGCTGTGTCTGGAGTGGCCGCGCGGCCTCGGCCGTACTTCGTCCCGCTCCTTCATCAGGTTCTTGGTTCGTCCTCCCTTAGAGTGTCCACAGCCTGTCCCGTCATGGTTACAATTACAGCCGGCCTCCCCACTGCCTGCTCCTTCTCCCTACACTAGTCCTACAGGAGTACTTGCTGAGCGTCGTGAGCCTACGTCTCGCCCTGCGTCGCCTGTCCGTGCTGCTCGCACTAGTGGTTGCGGTTCGCGTAAGCGTCCTCCTCCTGTCCCCCTTACACACCGGATGTCTCTGCGTCCGTCCACTGCTCCTCTGCGTGTCCCTTTGCCTTCTCCTCCTGAGTCCTCTCTTCCTGCACTTGCCGACCCGTGGTAGGACTCTCTTCGTGCTGCCAGTCCTACTGTCACGCGTCTCCTTGCTACTGTAGTAACTGACCCTTCCTTTGAGTCCACTACTGCGTTTGCCCTAGTTGCTGAGCTCGTCAACTTTGCTGCTCGCTGTCGTCTAGACTACGCGGCTAGTCCTATTGCTGAGTCCGCGTCTGTTTGTCCTCCGTCCGTCGGGAGGGAGTGTGCCCTTGGCACGGACGTCCTTGAGGACAGACAGGAGGAGTTCCAATGTCTAGCTGCTGCTTCACCTCATCTTGTGTCCGTACTGCTTACCCCTGAGGGAGACCCGGATGCACTAGACATCCCGACTCCGCGCTCTTACGCGGAGGCGGTAGAGGGTCCCTACTCCTCTCAGTGGCAGGCAGCTATGGACGCAGAGAAGGCTTCCTGAAAGTCCACAGGCACCTACGTTGACGAGGTTCCCCCGCCTCGTGCGAACATCGTCAGTGGCATGTGGATCTTCAGGGTGAAGCGGCCACCAGGTTCTCCACCTGTCTTCAAGGCGCGGTACGTGGCTCGTCGCTTCAGTCAGCGGCAGGGAGTTGGCTACTTTCAGACCTTCTCTCCCACCCCGAAGATGACCACTCTTTGGGTGCTGCTGCACATAGCCGCTCAGCGCGACTACGAGCTTCACTCTCTTGACTTCAGCACTGCTTTTTTGCAGGGTAGCCTCCACGAGGAGATCTGGCTGCGCCGCCCACCTGGCTTCACTGGGACTTTTCCTCCTGTCACCCAGTGGAGCCTCCGGCGGCCGGTCTACGGTCTCCCCCAGGCACCGCGTGAGTGGCACAACACACTGAGGACTACACTTGCGGCTCTTGGGTTTGCTCCTTCTACTGCCGACCCGTCGCTGTTTCTGCGCACCGACACCTCTCTACCGCCGTTCTACATCCTCATGTACGTCGACGACTTGGTCTTTGCTAGTGCTGACACTGGTGGACTCGCCCACGTGAAGTCTCAACTGCATAAGAGACACACGTGCATAGACCTGGGTGAACTGCGCAGCTACCTTGGCTTGCAAATCACCCGGGACAGAGCACAGCGCACCATTACCCTGACTCAGTCACACATGGTGCAGCAGGTCCTTCAACGCTTCGGCTTCACGTACTCCTTGCCTCAGGCCACTCCTCTGCCTACTCGCCACTCGCTCTCAGCTCTGCCTTCGGATGAGTCTGTAGAGTCGAGTGGCCCGTACCCAGAGCTTGTTGGCTGCCTCATGTACCTGATGACCTGCACTCGACCTGACCTTGCATACCCTCTTAGCATTCTCGCACGCTATGTTGCTCGTGGGAGACACAGACCGAAGCACATGGCTTCAGCGAAGAAGGTGTTGCGCTACTTGTGCAGTACGTCGGGTATGGGGCTAGTGCTTGGAGGGCAGAGTCCAGTGGTCCTCACTGGGCACGCAGACGCTTCTTAGGCTGACGACCAGGCTACGCAGCGGTCGTCACAGGGTTACACCTTCAGCCTTGGGTCCGGCTCTGTTTCGTGGCGGGCTACCCGCTCGTCTTCTGTTCTCGGCTCCAGTTGTGAGGCTGAGATCTACGCCGGAGCCATGGCTGCACAGGAGCTACGCTGGCTCACCTACCTGCTGACTGACCTTGGAGAGCCGCCTCGTTCTCCTCCAGTGCTGTACGTAGACAACAAGGCCATGTTGGCCTCGTGTCAAGAGCAGAGACTGGAGCACAGAACTGGCCTAGACATATATGTGAAGGGTGCTCCATCGCCTATTGCGTCCGGATGCCGAAGTCAGCGATAGTCAAGGGGATCATCTCATACTCACCATTCGTGTGGAATTTCCTTGCATCAGCCATTTGTGCCTCCAAGGTGTTTGCTACGCCCGCATCAAGTACGGGGTCGACCGTGGCAACTATAACGGCTGCCGGCGTACAAACGACTTAGTAGGTGCAATAGTCGGCTCCTATTTGAAGCTAATCTGCGGGGCCATCCACGCTCACCGCACCATGGGTAGAGTCACTCTACAATAGTCGTTAGCTAGACTACGGATGTGTTGACACGAACTCTAGGAGAGGTTGTAGCTTTATTTAGTTCCCTAGTTCGTTATATAGACTTTAAATTGAAACCTCTCCTCATGGTCACCTCCAAGGTTCCTTGGGTGCTTGGTACAATACCAGTTCCTATCCTCGGGTCCGAGCTTGTAGAGAGAGGAGTCAAATAAACTTAGCCAAATAACAAGAGTACCTTGTACGTTGCGAAGCGTGCCGTGCAGACCGTTGTTCAGATTAAGCTGAGAATTTTCAATATCGAAGCTTGCTCCAGGAGCTTTAAAATAAACCAGTTGCCTCGCAACAAAGTTATGCCATTATGAAGTTCTGGCTCCGACAGCATTGAATTAGCGTCGTAGTGTTAGCGCACTAGCGTTGACTCGGTAGCATTCCGCCGTCGATCCGCGTAAAACGAAATTCCAGCAAGTGGTAAGTTGGTAAATAACCTCTGGTTCAGGTCCAACTTGGGAAAACAACAACCAGGTTCAGGCTCTACAAACAGGACCTGTTTTGTCTTTGCCTATCCAGCCAAATGCTAGTTCTGCTGGTTTCCCTTGGCCCTGTAGCATGCAAATACAGACACCAACATCCAACCTTCACCTAAATTATACCCCTAAGGTGCCTGCCTTGCTACACAATAGTTAGCCAAACGAAACAGTACAATTCCGAATTGGATAAAACTGAATCTGCGTATTCAAATGGACCGAACTGCAAAGCTTCCATCTTGGGTTCCTTTGCGAGCTCGTCCTTTCTGATTGCACTTTCTATAACACGTATAATGTTGTGCCGAAGCGCACAATGCGCGAGTACCTGCAAATGCTTTAAGCAAACAAACATACGAACACACTATTCACACACAAATGCATTCGCACACGCATACTCGTACAAACAGATCGCAGGATGCCATGCAATGTGAATTTTCACACAACACACTTCCCCTCAGCCTGCCGGCTGCATCCACATCATTCCATGCTACTTCATGCTCATTCCACTGATGCGCACACAACGCCTACGAGGCTGATTTGTAAGCCTTTTGGTGAGGAAATTTGCTGGCTGCTGGTGAGTTTTGATATAGTGTTGTCTGCTTGCGTGACTTACCCATGTGGTTGGTACCGAAAGTAACTGCGTCACATATCAATGTGGTTGGTAGCAAGAGTAAGCGTGTATGTTACACATATGGTTGGTTCGACGAGTAAGTTAATTAATTACCAGTCTGGTTGGTACCAAGAGTATGTACGTTACCTACCCTTGTGGTTGGTACCGAGAGTAAGTGTACCCTTGTGGTTGGTACCAAGAGTAATTGAGTTACTTATTCATATGGTTGGTACTAAGAAAAAGCCCGTTATTTACGCATATGGTTTTTACCAAAAGTGAGCTCGTTACTTACTCATATGGTTCGTACCAAGAGTAAGCGCGTTACAGACATATATGGTTGGTTCTAAGAGTATGTACGTTACTTTTCAATGTGGTTGGTACCAAGAGCAAGAGTGTTACTTACCCTTATGGTTGGTACCATTAATATGCCCGTCAATTACGCATATGGTTGGTACCAAGAGTTAGTGTGTTACTTACTCAAATGGTTGGTACCAAGAGTTAGTGTGTTACTTACTCATATGGTTGGTTCCAAGAGCAAGCTTGTTACTTACCCATACGGTTGATACCAAGAGTAAGCCCTTACTTACCCATATGGTTGGTACGAAAAATATGTGTGTTGTTACCCATGCGTTTGGTACCATATGGTTGGTACTAAAAAAAAGCTCGTTACTTACCCATATAGTTTTTACCAAAAATGAGCTCGATACTTGCACAAATGTTTGGTACCAAAAGTCAGCGCATCACTTACCCCTATGGTTGGAACCAAGAGTCAGTGCGTTACTTAGCCAAATAGTTGGTACCAAGAGTAAGTGCGTTACTTACCGATATGGTTGGTACAAATAGTAGGTACATTAATACACATATGCTTGGAACTAAAGAAAAGCGCGTTACCTACCTATACGGTTGTTGCCAAGAATGAGCGTGTTATCTACTCACATGGTTGGTTCCAAGAGTAAGTGCGTCACTTACCCATATGGTTGGTACCAAGAGTAAGCGCGTAACATATTCATATGGTTGGTTCCAAAAGTAAGTACTTATAAGAGTAAGTGCGTTACTTACCCATATGGTTAGTACCAAGACTCAGGGCGTTACATACCCATATCGTTGGTTCCAAGGATAAGTAGGTTACTTATATGGTTGGTATCAAGTGTGAGTTCGTTACTTACCCATATGGTTGGTACCAAGAGTAAGGGCGTTACTTATACATGTCGTTGGTACCAACGATAAGTGCGTTACTTACCTATATGGTTAGTAGCAAGAGTAAGTGCGTTACATACTCATATGGTTGGTTCTTCGAATAAGTACGTTACTTACCCATATGGTTGGTACCAAGAGTATGTGCGTTACTGACCCATATGGTTGGTACAAAAATTGAGCGTGTCACTTACTTATATGGTTCGTTCCATGAGTATGTGCATTACATATCCATATGGTTAGTACCAAGTGTGAGTGCGTTATTTACACGTATGGTTGATACCAAGAGAAAGTGCATTACTTACCCATATGGTTGGTACCAAGAGTAAGCGCGTTATTTATAAATATTGTTGGCACCAACGATAAGCGCGTTACTTACCCATATGGTTAGTAGCAAGTGTAAGTGCGTTCCTTGCCCATACGGCTGGTACCAAGAGTAACCGTGTTACTTACCCGTATGGTTGTTACCTGGAATAAGTGCGTTACTTATCCATTTAGCTTGGTACTCAAAACGCGTTTGCGTGCGTTTGGACCTCTTTCCAAGCCAGCAACAGCATGGGAGGGTGACCAGCATAATTGTTCATTGCCATTGGCGAATGAACCATGCATGCTGCATTTTTTGCACATGTGCGGATCCTTCCGCATTTTGGAGATGAAAACGCTCGTTCTGGGCGTTTTTCTAGTGTTCAATCATGTGGCTGTGTGCGTTTGGACCCATTACTGAGCCAGCAAGAGCGTGGGAGGGTGACGAGCATCATCGGTAATTGCCACTGGTGAATGAACCATGCCTGCCGCATTTCTCGCACATGTGCGGATTTTTCCGCGTTGTGGGGATCAGAACGCTCGTTCCGGACGTTTTTCTACCGTCCGGTCACGCGGCTGTGTGCCTTTGGATCTATTGCCAAGCCAGCAAGAGCGTGGGAGGGTGACGAGCATGATCGGTCATTGGCACTGGCGAATGGACCATGCCTGCCACATTTCCCGCACATGTGCGGATCCTTCCGCATTTTGGGGATGAAAACGCTTGTTCCGGGCATTCTTCTACCGTTTTGTCATGCGGCTATGTGCCTTTGGACCTATTACCAAACCAGTAAGAGCGTGGGAGGGTGACGAGCATGATCGGTCATTGGCACTGGCGAATGATCCATGCGTGCTGCATTTTTTGCACATGTGCTGATCCTTCCACGTTTTGGGGATGAAAACGCTCGTTTCGGGGGCTAGGGTGTTCTTGGGGCGCCTTGAGCGGGCAGGGCCTTACTCCGAAGGCGTCGTCGAACTGGTCGCAGGGCACGCGGGAGAACCCCTGGTACACTCTCATCGCCGCCATCTCGCTGTACGCGCCCAGCATGCCCTGGGAGAGGGGGAGGGGGAAGGGAGGGAGGGGATTGAAGGAGATGGCGGAGGGACGGCGGGGAAGGGCGCCAGCGCGCGCCGTGGATGAACAGGGTGTAGGGAGGTGGCGGATGTAGGGTGGAGATAGGGGGGAAATGTGCGGAGTCGAACGATTGCGGGAAGCGGAGGGGCGTGCGGAGGTCGCAGCCGTGGTGTCGCGCCACGCTCACCTGACACGCCACTCGAAGTGGGACACCTGTCCCATTCCCATTCGTGCATCCCTCTCTGTCTTACTGCAACTATAGCCCACGGCGTGCGCTTGCGCGGGCGACGCCTGTCCGTGGCGTGATTGGCAGGCGCTTAGCACTACGAGAGCGACTGGGGGAGCCACCGGGGGAGCCGACAGCTGTCGCAAGGGAAGGCGTGGGGGAGAGGTGCGGGTTAAATGAGGGAACTACGGCGCACTGGCGGACGCGATAGCGCATGAGGGCGCGCCACCGCGGATGGAGGTAGCGGAGGGCGAGACGGAACGACTGGTGGCTTGCAATCAGATGCTTCGACTTAAAGCGGAGCGCGAGATGGAACTTCAGTACAAACTTACACTGCTGTCCACTCAACCGCCACATCACGCGTACCTGTACCGAGCGGCTGGCCAATGAGCGACGAGCCGCTGCTTAGACTGACGTGATCTGGTGTTGCCATTGAGGAGGGTGAGGACGAGTTTTTATAGGAGCGCGGCGCGGTCAAACAGCGAGGAGCGGAGGAATCGGCGCATGGGCAGCGATACGATCGAGGTCATGGCACCCTGCGATGCTTCCCGAACGACGGGCCAATGACTCTACGGGCTGATCGTTACGTGTTTAGGAATTGCACGCACGTGGCGGACACACGGCATGCAGCTAGGCGACAACACAGAGAAGGGAAAGACGGATTTTTGAGTCAAAGTCGCCTTTAGGGAATCATTGGAGTTTACCACGTGCAAAATCGCGCCCGAATGATCTAGAATGTCATCGAACCACACTGCCGCGCAAATAATCTCATCAAACGGCATTCAGGTGAATGCTTATTCCTCGCCCTCCAAAAATATCCTAACAATTACAGTGGACGAGGATAGGGTTACCGTCCCTCATTTTGCAGGAAGTTGCCGAACCCAAACCCCACCCCTCTGATAAATCATTTCAAATACCTGATAAGACCCCATATTACATGCGCGTTACTCTCCTTTCCTTCCCTTTTGCTTCGCACCACCACACTCGTTTTCATCTATGCGCGCCTTCTTTCCGCCACGGTAATTCCATCCACCACCCGTTTGATTTCTGTTGGGTTAGACCTTAAAGCGGCTCGAGCAGGCCAATCGGCAGCAAGGATGGTGAAGCGAAGCAAGAGTGTGTTGATGTTAATCGTCCGAGGATTGGCGGCTTGAGGCTATCGGAGTAATTGCTGTGCTTGTGGTGCCTAGTGATTCCGTGGTCGTGTCATGCCTCGTTGGCCTAGAAGCACCCCAGCCTTTTTCTATGCAAAATGTCTCTCCTCGTTGTGTCGCGTTTCTCGTGCATCTCCCCTCGTGCCTTACGACTGACTTTCCTCACCCCGCCCTTACCTTTCCGACCCCCTCCCTCTCTTCCCCCGCCACACCGCGCGCCCCTTGCGTGCACGCAGAGAACAAGAGCAAGCGAGTGACGCTGCGGCAGAAGTACAAAGTCATTTGAAAGGTCAAGGAGCACGCAAAGAAGAAGCTTAAGGAGGCCAAGAAGGCGCACCGCGGCACCACGTGGAGAAGGACCCGGGCATCCCTAACGACTTGCCATTCCGCGAAAAGGAGCTCGCGGCTCTCAAAGCGCCGTGGCAGCGTGCGCTGGAAGGGCGCGAGGCGAAGAAGCCGCAGAAGAAGGAACGGGTGCGCGGGGAGAAGGGAATGGGAGCGAGTTGGCGAGAGGGGAAAGAGAGCCAAGAACTGAAGGTCGGGAGTGGGGTCGCAGTGAAACTGATCTGGCACATTCGCTCGTCAAGAAATGGGCATTCACACGTCAAGAGATGCTTATCAAACCTCAAACATCTGCCACTCCTTCCCTCCCCCAAACTTCCCTTCTCCACAAATTCTCCTTCCCCCCACTTGGCGAAGCGGCACCGCGTGGGGCCGCTGCCGGGCGCGGAAGGTAAGGAGAATGAGGAAGACGCGGAGATGGGGGGGCAAGGGGCAGGAGGAGGGGAAGGGATGGTCGCGTGAAGAGCTGGGCGCCGATGGCGGGGATGGTGAAGGGGGCGATAGAGAGGGGCGCGGAATTTGAGAAGCGGAGGAGCGGCAGTGGGCAAGGAGAAAGGTGGGTGCGCGGGAGGCAATAGGAAAGGGGCAAATCTTACTAAGCCTGAGTCCCAACGGCTGAAGGGGTTAGGAGGCATCAAATCTTAAGCCCGAAACCCCACCGAGGGAACATGCAGTACAAAACGATCGGCGCATATCCACTGTATTCGTGCTCCCGCTACATCCGCCGTTCCTCCTCTTCCCTTCCTCTCCCTCCCCTCAATTTACCTTCTTCAACCCCTTAGTTTTATTCTCCTCTTCCTCTTCTTCCCCCACAAACCACCTCCCCCCCTTCCCTCCCCCCTCGGGCGCGCGCAGCGGGCGGGCAGCAGGTGTTTATGCGTGAGCTGCACGTGGTGGTGGAGGCGGCGGACGTGGTGCTGCTCGTGCTCGACGAGCGCGACCTGCTGGGCGCACGGTGCCGACAGCTGGAGGCCATAGTGAGGCGCAGCGCACGCACAAGCGCTCCGTGCTTCTCCTCAACAAAATCGGTGAGTGCTCGTGCGTGTCCTCCCCGCCCTCCTCTGCCTTATCGCACAAGCGCTTCGTACTTCTCCTCAACAGAATGGTGAGTGTGTTAGGTGCAAATTTACATTGCACGACATCCTGTCGTCTGTTTGTATGAGTATGCGTTTGCGAGTGCATCTGCGTATAAATATAGTGTTCGTCTGTTTGTTTGCTTTCGCAACTTTCGCTTGAAGCATTTGCAGGTACTCGGGCAATGTCCGCTTCGGCACAACATTGTACGCGCTATAAACAGGGCAAGCAAAAAAGATGAACTCGCGAAGGAACCCAATATGGAAGCTTCGCGGTTCGGTTTTATTGATTGCGCAGATTCAGTTCTATAGTGTAGCAGAGGAGGCACTATAGTGGTACAATTTAGGTGAAGGTTGGATGCTGTTTGTCTGTATCTGCATGCTACAGGGCCAACAAAAACCAGCCGAACAAGGATTTGGCTGGTTGGGCAAAGACAAAACAGTTTCTGTTTTAAGGACCTGAAATTGGTTGTTGTTTTCCGAGGTTGAAAAAACAGAACCAGAGGTTGTTTACCGAAATCAGTGAGTGCTCGTACGAGTTCTCCCCGCCCTCCTCTGCCTTGTCGCACCGGCGCTTTGTGCTTCTTCTCAACAAAATCGGTGAGTGCTCATGCGTGTTCCCCCTGCCCTCATCTGCCTTGTAGCACAAGCACTTCGTGCTTTTCCTCAACAAAATCGGTGAGTGCTCGTGCGTGTTCCCCCCAGCCCTCCTCTGCCTTGTCACACAAGCGCATCGTGCTTCTCCTCCACAAAATCTGTGAGTGCTCGTAGGATTTCCCCCCGCCCTCCTCTGCCTTGTCGCACAAGCGCATCGTGCTTCTTCTCAACAAAATCGGTGAGTGCTCGTGCGTGTTCTCCTCGCCCTCGTCTGCCTTGTAGCACAAGCGCTTCGTGCTTTTCCTCAACAAAATCGGTGAGTGCTCGTACGTGTTCCCCCCGCCCTCCTCTGCCTTGGCGCACAAGCGCATCGTGCTTCTCCTTGACAAAATCGGTGAGTGCTCGTGCAAGTTCCCCCCGCCCTCCTCTGCCTTGTCGCACACGCACTTCGTGCTTCTCCTAAACAGAATCGGTGAGTGCTCGTGCGATTCCCCCCGCCCTCGTCTGCCTTGTAGCACAATCGCTTTGTGCTTTTCCTCAACAAAATCGGTGAGTGCTCGTGCGTGTTCCCCCCGCCCTCCTCTGCCTTGTCGCACAAGCGCATCGTGGTTCTCCTCCACAAAATCTGTACAAAATTGGTGGGTGCTCGTACCTCGCCCTCCTCAGCCTAGTTGCACAAGCACATAATGCTTCTGCTCAACAAAATCGGTGAGTGCTCGAACGTGTTCCTCCTGCCCTCCTCTGCCTTATCGCACAAGCCAATCGTGCTTCTCCTCAACAAAATTGGTGTGTGCTCGTGCGTGTTGCCCACGCCATCCTCTGCCTTGTTGCACAAGTGCTCCGTGCTTCTCCTCAACAAATCGGTGAGTGCTCGTGCATGTTCCCCCAGCCCTCCTCCGCCTTGTCGCACAAACGCATCGAACTTCTCCTCGACAAAATCGGTGAGCGACCGTGCGTGTTCCCCACGTCCTCCTCTGCTTTGTCGCACCAGCACATCGTGCTTCTCCTCAATAAAGTCTGTGAGTGCTCGTGCGTGTTCCCCCCGCCCTCCTCTGCCTTGTCGCACAAGCGCATCGTGCTTCTCCTCGACAAAATCTGTGAGTCCTCGTGCGTGTTCCCCCCGCCCTCCTCTGCCTTGTCCTACCAGCGCTTTGTGCTTCTTCTCGACAAAATCGGTGAGTGCTCGTGCGTGTTCCCCCCGCCCTCGTCTGCCTTGTAGCACAAACGCTTCATGCTTTTCCTCAACAAAATCGGTGAGTGCTAGTGCGTGTTCCCCCTGCCCTCCTCTGCCTTGTCGCACATGCGTATCGTGCTTCTCCTTCACAAAATCTGTGAGTGCTCGTGCATGTTCCCCCCGCCCTCCTCTGCCTTCTCGCACAAGCGCTTCTTGCTTCTGCTCAACAAAATTGGTGAGTGCTCGGACGTGTTCCTCCCGCCCTCCTCTGCTTTGTCGCACAAGCGCATCGTGCTTCTTCTCAACAAAATTGGTGCGTGCTCGTGCGTGTTCCCCCCTGACTCATCTGCCTTCTCGCACAAGCGCTTCCTGCTTCTGCTCAACAAAATCTGTGAGTGCTCGAACGTGTTCCTCCTGCCCTCCTCTGCTTTGTCGCACAAGCGCATCGTGCTTCACCTCAACAAAGTTTGTGAGTGCTCGTGCGTGTTCCCCCCGCCCTTCTCTGCCTTGTCGTACAACTGCTTCATGCCTGTCCTCAACAAAATCGGTGAGTGCTCGTGCGTGCTCCCCCCGCCCTCCTCTGCCTTGTCGCACAAGCGCTTCGTGCTTCTTCTCAACAAAATCAATGAGCGCTCATGCGTGTTCCCCCCGCCCTCCTCTGACTTGTCGCACCAGCGCTTTGTGCTTCTCCTCAACAAAATCGGTGAGTGCTCGTGCGTGTTCCCCCCGCCCTCCTCTGCCTTGTCACACCAGCGCTTCGTGCTTCTCCTCAACAAAATTGGTGGGTGCTCGTGCGTGTTGCTCCCGCCCTCCTCTGCCTTGTCGCACAAGCGCTCCGTGCTTCTCCTCAACAAATCGGTGAGTGCTCGTGTGTGTTCCCCTCGCCCTCCTCTGCTTTTTCGCACCACCGCATCGTGCTTCTCCTCAACAAAGTCTGTGAATGCTCGTGCGTGTTCCCCCCGCCCTCCTCTGCCTTGTCACACCAGCGCTTCGTGCTTCTTCTCAACAAAATTGGTAAGTGCTCGTGTGTGTTCCCCCCGCCCTCGTCTGCCTTGTAGCACAAACGCTTCGTGCTTTTCCTCAACAAAATCAGTGAGTGCTCGTGTGTGTTCCCCCCGCCCTCCTCGGCCTTATCGCACAAGCGTATCGTGCTTCTCCTCCACAAAATCTTAGAGTGCTCGAACGTGTTCCTCCCGCCCTCCTCTGCTTTGTCGCACAAGCGCATCGTGCTTCTCCTCAACACAATTGGTGCATGCTCGTGCGTGTTTCCCCCACCCTCCTCTGCCTTGTAGCACAAACGCTTCATGCTTTTCCTCAATAAAATTGGTGAGTGCTAGTGCGTGTTCCCCCCGCCCTCCTTGACCTTATCGCACAAGCGTATCGTGCTTCTCCTCCACAAAATCTGTGAGTGCTCGTGCGTGTTTTTCCCGCCCTCCTCTGCCTTCTCGCACAAGCGCTTCCTGCTTCTGCTCAACATAATCTGTGAGTGCTCGGACGTGTTCCTCCCGCCCTGCTCTGCTTTGTCACACAAGCGCATCGTGCTTCTCCTCAACAAAATTGGTGCTACACGTGCGTGTTCCCCGCGCCCTCCTCTGCCTTGTCGCACAAGCGTATCGTGCTTCTCCTCAACAAAATCTGTGAGTGCTTGTGCGTGTTCCCTCCGCCCTCCTCTGCCTTGTCGAACAAACGCATCGTGCTTCTCCTCGACAAAATCGGTGAGTGCTTGTGCGTGTTTCCCCCGCCCTCCTCTGCCTTTTCGCACAAGCGCATCGTGCTTCTCCTTAAGAAAACCTGTGAGTGCTCGTGCGTGTTCCCCCCGCCCTCCTCTGCCTTGTCGCACCAGCGCTTCCTGCTTCTCCTCAACAAGATCGATAAGTGCTCGTTCGTGTTCCCTCCGCCCTCCTGTGCCTCGTTGCACAAGCGCATCGTGCTTCTCCTCAACAAAATCGGTGAGTGCTCGTGCATGTTCCCCGTGCCCTCTTCCGCCTTGTCGCACCAGCGCTTCGTGCTTTTCCTCAAGAAAATCAGTTCGTGCTCGTGCGTGTTCCCCCCGCCCTCCACTGCCTTGTCGTAGAAGTGCTTCGTGCTTGTCCTCAACAAAATCGGTGAGTGCTCGTGTGTGTTCCCCCCGCCCTTCTGTGCCTTGTCGCACAAGCGCATCATGCT
Organism: Closterium sp. NIES-65; assembly: GCA_948144175.1. NCBI lineage: Eukaryota > Viridiplantae > Streptophyta > Zygnematophyceae > Desmidiales > Closteriaceae > Closterium > Closterium sp. NIES-65. The sequence goes on from CANXME010002068.1 coordinate 3,290,390, forward strand.
TCTCGTCGACAAAATCGGTGAGTGAGCGTGCGTGCTCCCTCCTCCCTCCTCTACCTTTTCGCACCAGCGCATCATGCTCCTCCTCAACAAAATCGGTGAGTGCTCGTGCGTGGTCCCCCCGCCCTCCTCTGCCTTTTCGCACAAGCGCATTGTGCTTCTCCTCAACAAAACCTGTGAGTGCTCGTGCGTGTTCCCCCCGCCCTCCTCTGCCTTGTCGCACCAGCGCTTCCTGCTTCTCCTCAACAAGATTGATAAGTGCTCGTTCATGTTCCCTCCGCCCTCCTCTGCCTCGTTGCACAAGCGCATCGTGCTTCTCCTCGACAAAATCGGTGAGTGCTCGTGCATGTTCCCTGCGCCCTCCTCCGCCTTGTCGCACCAGCGCTTCGTGCTTTTCCTCAAGAAAATCAGTTCGTGCTCGTGCGTGTTCCCCCCGCCCTCCACTGCCTTGTCGTAGAAGTGCTTCGTGCTTGTCCTCAACAAATCGGTGAGTGCTCGTGCGTGTTCCCCCCGCCCTTCTCTGCCTTGTCGCACAAGCGCATCGTGCTTCTCGTCGACAAAATCGGTGAGTGAGCGTGCGTGTTCCCTCCACCCTCCTCTACCTTTTCGCACCAGCGCATATTGCTCCTCCTCAACAAAATCGGTGAGTGCTCGTGCGTGGTCCCCCCGCCCTCCTCTGCCTTTTCGCACAAGCCCATAGTGCTTCTCCTCAACAAATCGGTGAGTGCTCGTCTGTGTTCCCCCCGCCCTCCTATGCCTTCTCGCACAAGCGTTTTGTGCTTCTCCTCACCAAAATCGGTGTGTGCTCATACGTGTTCCCCTCGCCCTCCTCTGCCTTGTCACACAAGCGCATCGTGCTTCTCCTTAACAAAATCTAAAAGTGATCGTGCGTGTTCCCCTCGCCCTCCTCTGCCTTGTCGCACAAGCGCCTCGTGCTTCTCCTCGACAAAATTGGTGAGTGCTTGTGCATGTTCCACGCTCCCTCCTCTGCCTTGTCGCACCAGCGCTTTGTACTTTTCCTCAACAAAATCCGTGAGTGCTCGTGTGTGCTCCCCCCGCCCTCTTCTGCCTTGTCGCACAAGCGTATCGTGTTTCTCCTCAACAAAATCGGTGAGTGCTTGTGCGTGTTCCCCCCGCCCTCCTCTGCCTTGTCGCACAAGCGCTACCAGCTTCTCCTCAACAAGATCGGTAAGTGCTCGTTCGTGTTCCCTCCGCCCTCCTCTGCCTCGTCGCACAAGCGCTTCGTGCTTCTCATCAACAAAATCGGGGAGTACTCATACTTGTTCCCCCGCCCTCCTCTGCCTTGTCGCACCAGCGCTTTGTGCTTCTCAACAAAATCTGTGAGTGCTCGTGCGTGTTCCCCCACCAGCTTCTGCCTTGTCGCACAAGCGCATCGTGTTTCTCCTCAACAAAATCGGTGAGTGCTCGTGCGTGTTCCCCCTGCCCTCCTCCGCCTTGTCGCACCAGCTCTACCTGCTTCTCCTCAACAAGATCGGTGAGTGCTTGTTCGTGTTCCCTCCGCCCTCCTCTGCCTCGTCCCACAAGCATATCGTGCTTCTCCTAATCGGTGAGTGCTCGTGCATGTTCCCCCCGCCCTCCTCTGTCTTGTCGCACAAGCGCTTCGTGCTTCTCATCAACAAAATCAGCAAGTACTCGTACGTGTTCCCCCGCCCTCCTCTGCCTTGTCGCACCAGCGCTTTGTGCTTCTCCTCAACAAAATCGGTGAGTGCTCGTCCGTGTTCCCCCCGCCCTCCTCTGCCTTGTCGCACAAGCGCTTCATGCTTCTCCTCAACAAAATTGGTGAATCCTCGAACGTGTTCCCCCCGCCCTCCTCTACCTTGTTGCACAAGCGATTCGTACTTCTCCTCAACAAAATTGGTGAGTGCTCGTATGTGTTCCCCCCGCCCTCCTCTGCCTTGTCGCATAAGCGCATCGTGCTTCTCCTGAACAAAATCTGTGAGTGATCTTGCGTGTTCCCCCCGCCCTCCACTGCCTTGTCGCACAAACGCTTCGTGCTTCTCGTCAACAAAATCGGTGAGTGCTAATACGTGTTCCCCCTTCCCTCCTCTATCTTGTCGCACCAGCGCTTAGTGCTTCTCGTCAAGAAAATCGGTGAGTGCTCGTGCGTGTTCCCCCCGCCCTCCTCTGCCTTGTCGCACCAGCGCTTTGTGCCTCTCCTCAACAAAATTTGTGACTGCTCGTACGTGTTCCCCCCGCCCTCCTCTGCCTTGTCGCACAAGCGCATCGTGCTTCTCCTCAACAAAGTCCGTGATTGCTCGTGCGTGTTTTGTTGGGTGCAAATTCACATTGCACGACATCCTCGCGTTTGTTTGTACGAGTATGCGTCTACGAATGCATTTACGTGTAAATGGTGTGTTCGTGTGTTTGTTTCCTTTCGTAATTTTTGCTTCAACCATTTGCAGGTAGTGGAGCATTGTGCGCTTCGGCACAGCATTTTACGCGCTATGAACAGTGCAAGCAGAAAGGACGAGCTCGCAAAGGAAACCAAGATGGAAGCTTTGCGGGATATTTTAATTGATTGCGCAGATTCAGTTCTTTCCACTCGAAATTGTACTGTTTTGTTTGGTTAACTATAGTGTAGCAGCGCAGGCACTATAGGGGTACAACTTAGGTGAAGGTTGGATGTTGTTTGTCTGTATCTGCATGCTACATGGCCAGGGGAAACCAGCGGAACCAGCATTTGGCTGGTTGGGCAAAGACAAAATAGGTTCTGTTTTTAGGACCTGAACCTGGTTGTTGTTTTCCCAGGTTGGAAAAATAAAACCAGAGGTTGTTTACCAACCTACCACGTGCTGTTTTGTCCAGCCAGATTGGTTCTGTTGCATGGAACTGAGCTTAATCCGATCGACGGTCTGCATGAGACACTGCGACGTTCAAGGTACTCTTGCTGTTTTGACCAAGTCCCTCTTGATCCCTCTCCCTACAAACTCGGACCCGAGGATAGGGGCTGGTCTTGTACCAGGCACCCAAGGACCCTTGAAGGTGACCCCGAGGAGAGGTTTTAACTTTGGTTAAGTCTAAATAGCTTGAATTTATTAGGCCCTTATACCAACATGTTCCCCCCGCCCTCCTCTACCTTGACATACAAGCGCTTGGTGCTTCTCCTCAACAAAATTCGTGAGTGATCGTATGTGTTCCCCCCGCCCTCCTCTGCCTTGTCACACAAACGCTTCGTGCTTCTCCTCAACAAAATCAGTGAGTGCTCGTGCGTGTTCTCCCCGCCCTGCTCTGCCTTGTCGCACAAGCGCTTTGTGCTTCTCCTAAACAAAATCAGTGAGTGCTCGTGCGCGTTCCCCCCGCCCTCCTCTGCCTTTTCGCACAAACGCTTCGTGTATCTCCTAAACAAAATCGGTAAGTGTTCATGCGTGGTCCCCCCGCCTCCTATGCCTTGTCGCAGCGCTTCCTGCTTTTTCTCAAGAAAATCAATGAGTGCTCATGCGTGTTCGCCCCGCCCTCCGCTGCCTTGTCACACAAGCACTTCATGCTTCTCCTCAACAAAATCGGTGGGTGCTCGTACGTGTTCCCCCCCCTCTCCTCTGCCTTGTCGCACAAATGCTCCGTGCTTCTCTTGAACAAATCGGAGAGTGCTCTTGCGTGTTCCCCCTGCCTTCCTCTGCCTTGTCGCACCAGCGCTTTGTGCTTTTCCTCAAGAAAAATCGTTGATTGCTCGTGCGTGTTCCCCCTGCCCTCCTCTGCCTTGTCGCACAAGTGCTCCGTGCTTCTCCTCAACAAATCAGTGAGTGCTCGTGCGTGTTCCCCCCGCCCTCCCCTGCCTTGTCGCACAAGCGCATCATGCTTCTTTTGAACAAAATGTGTGAATGATCGTGTGTGTTCCCCCCACCCTCTTCTGCCTTGTTGCACAAGCGCATCATGCTTCTCCTCGACAAAGTCGGTGACTACTCAAGCGTGTTCCATCCGCCCTCCTCTGCCTTGTCACACAAGCGCATCGTGCTTCTGCTCAACAAGATCGGTGAGTGCTAGTTCATGTTTCCTCCGCCCTCCTCTGCCTCGTCGCACAAGCGCATCGTGCTTCTCCTCGACAAAATGGGTGAGTGCTCGTGCGTGTTCCCCCCGCCCTCCTCTGCCTTGTCGCACCAGCGCTTCGTGCTTCTGCTCAACAAAATTGGTGGGTGCTTGTACGTGTTCCCCCTGCCTTCCTTAGCCTTGTAGCGCCAGCGCTTTGTGCTTCTCAATAAAATCAGTAACTGCTCGTGCGTGTTCTGTCAGTAGAGCTACACTGTGAGATCCCCGATCGATCCTAGGGGGGGTTACAGGCGCGTTTGCCTGGGGGGTTATGGGCGCACTGACCCGCTACTGAAACAAGCCCTTTTATCCCAATGGTCTAGTGGTTGGGATTCTGACATGGTATCAGAGCGGTCTTGGGTTCAAATCCCGGTGTATGCACATGTTGGCCATTGCCATTGTGCTCAGTCCTGGGCCTCCCAGTGTGGGGGGGTGTCAGTAGAGCTACATTGTGAGATCCCCGATCGATCCTAGGGGGGGTTACAGGCGCGTTTGCCTGGGGGGTTATGGGCGCACTGACCCGCAACTGAAACAAGCCCTTTTATCCCAATGGTCTAGTGGTTGGGATTCTGACATGTTCACTCTGCCCTCCTCTGCCCTGTCGTATCAGCACTTTGTGCTTCTCCTCAAGAAAATCGGTGACTGCTCGTGCGTGTTCCATCAGCCCTCCTCTGCCTTGTCGCACAAGCTCATAGTGCTTCTCCTCAACAAAATCGGTGAGTGCTGCGTGTTCCCCCCGACCTCCTCTGCCTTGTCGCACCAACGCTTCGTGCTTCTTCTCAACAAAATCGGTTAGTGCTCGTGCGTGTTCCCCCCGCCCTCCTCTGCCTTGTCGCACAAACGCTCCGTCTTTCTTCTGAACAAATCAGTGAGTGCTCATACGTGTTCCCCCCGCCCTCCTCTGCCTTGTCGCACTAGGGCATCATGCTTCTCCTCAACAAAATCGGTGAGTGCTCAATAGTGTTCCCCCCGCCCTCCTCTGCCTTGTCGCACCAGCGCTTCGTGCTTGTCCTCAACAAAATCGGTGAGTGCTCGTGCATGTTCCCTCCCCCCTCCTCTGCCTTGTCGCACAAGCGTATCATGCTTCTCCTCGACAAAATCGGTGACTGCTCGTGCGTGTTCCCCCCGCCCTCCTCTGCCTTGTCGCACTAGCGCATCGTGCTTCTCCTCAACAAAATCGGTGAGTGCTCGTGCGTTTTCCCCCCGCCCTCATCTGCCTTGTCTCACCAGCGCTTCGTGCTTCTCCTCAACAAGATCGGTGAGTGGTCGTCCGTGTTCCCTCCATCCTCCTCTGCCTTGTCGCACCAGCGCTTCGTGCTTCTGCTCAACAAAATCGGTGAGTGCTCGAACATGTTCCCCCCGCCCTCCTCTGCCTTGTAGCACCAGCGCTTCGTGCTTCTCCTCAACAAAATCGGCGAATGCTTGTGCGTGTTTCCCCCGCCCTGTTCTGCCTTGTTGCAAAAGCGCATCATGCTCCTCCTCAATAAAATCAGCGAGTGCTCGTTCGTGTTCCCCCCGCCCTTTTCTGCCCTTTCCTACCAGCGCTTCCTGCTTCTCCTCAACAAAATATGTGAGTGCTCGTGCGTGTTCCTCCCGCCCTCCTCTGCCTTGTCGCACAAGCGCATCGTGCTTCTCCTCAACAAATTCGGTGAACAAAATCGGTGAGTGCTCAAGCGTGTTTCCCCCGCCCTCCTCTGCCTTGTCGCACAAGCGCATCGTGCTTCTCCTCAACAAATTAGGTGAACAAAATCGGTGAGTGCTCAAGCGTGTTTCCCCCGCCCTCCTCTGCCTCGTCGCACAAGCAATTCGTGCTTCTCCTCAAGAAAATCGATGAGTGCTGCGTGTTTTCCCCGCCCTCCTCTGCCTTGCCGCACCTGCGCTTTGTGCTTCTTCTCAACAAAATCGGTAAGTGCGCGTGCGTGTTCCCCCCCCCCTCCTCTGCCTTGTCGCACCTGCGCTTTGTGCTTCTGCTGAACAAAATCGGTGAGAGCTCGTGCGTGTTCCCCCCACCTTCCTCTGCCTTGTCGTACAAGCGTTTCATGCTTATCCTCAACAAAATCGGTGAGTGCTCGTGCGTGTTCCCCCCGCTCTCCTCTGCCTTATCGCACAAGCGCTTCGTGCATCTTCATAATAAACTCAGTAAGTGCACGTGCGTGTTCCCCCCGCCCTTCTCTGCCTTGTCGTACAAGCACTCTATGCTTTACCTCAAAAAATTGGAGAGTGCTTGTGTGTATTCCCAACGCCCTCATCTGCTTGTTGCACGAGCGCATCGTGCTTCTCCTCAACAAAATTTAGTGAATGCTCATGTGTGTTCCCCCCGCCTTCCTCTACCTTGTCGCACAAGCGTTTCGTGCTTCTCCTCAACAAAATCGGTGAGTGCTCATGCTTGTTCCGCCCGTCCTCTTGTGCCTTGTCGAACAAGCGCTTCGTGCTTCTCCTCAATAAAATTGGTGAGTGCTCGTGCGTGTTTCGCCCGCCCCTCTTCTTTGTCGCACAAGCGCTTTGTACTTCTCCTCAATAAAATCGGTAAGTGCTCGTGCGTCTTTTCCTTGCCCTCCGCTGGCTTGTTGTACAGGCGCTTTGTGCTTCTCGTCATCAAAATCGGTAAGTGCTCGTACGTGTTCCCCCCGCCCTCCTCTTCCTTGTCGCTCTGACCTCATTTCCGGGTGGCCTCGAAGAAGCTAGGGCAACCATGTCAGAGCCACTACGAGGAACGTTCTGTTATAATGAACGAACAGGAATGATTGAACTAACAGTGAAATCAGTACAAGTACCTAACCCTAGAATTGTGTACCCCCTATAGGCTAACCCACTGTAGCCTAAACAAGCACAACATATATAATGTTTGACACACCCCCATAGGCGAAGTGGGGGAGAACTAGGGGTCACACGACCAGTCAAGGCAAAGCAAGGCAAAACAAGCTCAGGGTGGATCTCAAGGATACCACACAAATTCCGAGCACAAGCAAGTGGTCACAAGACCAGTTCACATGCAGGTTTATAATAGAGCAAGAGGTACAATGATCACAACCTAGCAAGAGTAAACATGCAGGTATCTATATATATAGAGATCACAGTACAAACAGACTCAAGAAGTAAGCAAGTTATGTCCAGTAGGCACAAGGCCTAGAAGAGTGCAAAAGCGCTGATGGTCACAAGGCTGAAGCGCCTTGGTGAACACATCAGCAGTGTTGGCCTCAGAGGCCACGTAACGCAGACGAAGCTGACCACGCTGCTGCAGCTCTCGAGCAAGGAAGTAGCGCAGAGCAATGTGCTTCGTTCTGTGCTCCAGTCTGTGCTCCTGACACAAGGCAATGGCTGCCTTGTTGTCGACGTAGAGCACTGGAAGAGAACGAGGCCGCTCTCCAAGGTCGGTCAGCAAGTAGGTGAGCCACCGTAGCTCCTAGGCCGCCATGGCTGTGGCGTAGATCTCAGCCTTACAACTGGAGCTGAGAACAGAAGAAGAGCGAGTAGAACGCCAAGAAACTGAACCAGAGCCAAGACTGAAGGTGTAACCCTGAGACGACCACTGAGTAGCCTGGTCATCGCCCCAAGAAGCGTCTGAGTGCGCAGTGAGAACAATTGGGTCTCGCCCTCCAAGCACTAGCCCCATGCCCGACGTACTCCACAAGTAGCGCAACACCCTCTTAGCTGCATCCATGTGCTCCTTCTGGTGACGGCCGGGAGCGACATAGCATGCAAGAATGCTAAGAGGGTATGCAAGGTCAGGTCGAGTGCAGGTCATCAATTACATGAGGCAACCCACAAGCTCTAGATACGGGCCACTGGGCTCTACGGACTCATCCAATGGCAGAGCTGAGAGCGAGTGACCGGTAGGCAGAGGAGTGGGCTGAGGCGAGGAGTACGTGAAGCGGAAGCGCTGAAGGACCTGCTGCACCATGTGTGACTCAGTCAAGGTGATGGTGCGGCGTGCTCTGTCCCGGGTGATCCGCAAGCCAAGATAGCTTGTCAGTTCACCCAGGTCTGTGCACGTGTGTCTCTTCTGCAGCTTCGACTTCACGTGGGCGAGTGCCGGAGTCTCAGCAGTGGCAATGACCAAGTCGTCGACGTACACGAGGATGTAGAACGGCGGCAGTGAGGTGCCGGTGCGTAGAAACAGCGACGGGTTAGCAGTAGAAGGCGCGAACCCAAGAGCCGCAAGTGTAGTCTTCACTGTGTCGTGCCACTCACGTGGCGCCTGGCGGAGACCGTAGACTGGCCGTCGGAGGCTCCTCTGGGTACCAAGAGGGAACGACCCAGTGAAGCCAGGTGGGCGGCGCAGCCAGATCTCCTCGTGCAGGCTGCCCTGTAGGAAAGTAGTGCTGAAGTCAAGACAGTGGAGCTCGTGGTCACGCTGAGCGGCGACGTGCAGCAGAACCCGAAGAGTGGTCATCTTCGGGGTCGCGGAGAAGGTCTGGAAGAAGTCAACTCCCTCTCGCTGACTGAAGCCTTGTGCAACATACAGCACATGCAGAGTCTCCAGCACCAGCAGCACCACCCGCAGCAGCGGGGTTCGCGACATCAGGCGCGCCACTCCGAAGAGTGCAGTGCCTCTCGTACCACTCACGGATCCGCTCAAGAGAGGGGAGCTCCCGACTAGGAGGAGAAGCACTAGCACCAGTCCCACTAGTACGTCTGGCTCCAGAGGTACCTCTTCTGAGGCTGCAGTACTGTAAGTACCACTCACGCAGGTGCTCCGAGGAGAGGGCTCCTCCAAGTGTAGGACTCCCAGGCTCAGCACCTCCAGACTCACAACCCCCAGACTCCGAGCTGTGCGGCTCAGCACCCCCAGGCTCAGCACCCCCATACTTAGCACCCCCAGGCTCTGCACCCCCAGGCTCAGCACCCCCAGGCTCCGCACACCCAGGCTCCGCACCCCCAGGCTCCGCACCCCCAGGCTCCGCACCCTCAGGCTCAGCACCCCCACGCTCCGCACCCGCAGCAGGACGAGAGTCGATAGCTACCTCAACAGGCTCAACCGGGTCTACCTGAGACACACCTGAGGGAGCGGCACCCTGAGGGGGGAGGGGGTTGACGACAGCAGCACCTGGCGCGAGGAAGAGAGGCAGGGGGGGGAGCGGGGCTGTGCGGTAGGGGAAGAGGCAGTAGTAGGGAACGGACTCGTCAAAAGTGACGTCCTGAGAGGGCAAGACTCGGCGCGAGGTGGCGTGGTAAAACTGCCAACCAGGCGCGTCCGGGACAAATTCGAGGAAGACGCAGGGAACAGCACGGGAGGAGAGCTTGTCCGCAGACGCATCTCGGACAAAAGCTCAAGATCCCAAGACCCGGAAACGCGACGCATCGCCAACCTCTCCTGTCCACAGCAGTGTGGGCGAGGTCTCCGGCAAGGAGATACGGGGCCTGAGGTGGAGCTGATGCGCAGCGTACCGGACCGCAAACGGCCACAGAAAGTGGGGGGCAGCCGCATGGATCAAGGAGGTACGGGCGACCTCCATGACCAGGCCAATGCGGCGCTCCGCAATCCCATTTTGCTGTGGAGAGGCCGGAAGCGTGAACGACTGCTCAATGCCGTGCTCAGCATAGTAGGCTGCCAAGAGGTCGGAGGAGAACTCACCACCTCTGTCAGAGTGCAAGCGCAGGACAGGAAAGTCCGAGTGGAAACGCTCGCTGAGCTGGAGACGGGCTCTGCGGATCCAAGGGATCAAGACATCAGGGACCTCACCCTTGGTGCGCAAGGGGAAGACCGTGGTGTAGCGCGAGTAGTCGTCAACAACTATCAGGAAGTACCTCTCCTGACCCTGACCACGGACGCGGGCTGGGCCCCACACGTCCATGTGGAGCGTCTGCAAGGGAGCAGTCGTCGGGGGAAACGAGGAGGAGTGAGGAGCGGCGCGCTGCCGCCCCTCGACACAGGGAAGACAGGGAGGAGCAGGTGAGGGAGGGAGGGGAGGAAGGACCCTGGGAAAGCCAGAGACAAGGTACCGGGAGTGCATGGCACGAAGCTGCTGCACAGACGGGTGGCCAAGGCGGTGGTGCTAGAGGACAGTCTCGTGTGCCAGAGAGCGACACGAGCAGGGGGCCGACAGCTGACCTGACGCGGACGCAGACGCAGCAACCTGAGGGGACTCAGTGGTCAGTGTGTACAGGTCCGACCTCGGCTGCCGAGTGAAGGTAGCCAAGTGACGGCCCGTACGAGCACACGTGCAGTGTGTCACGCGCTCGTAGGTAGGGTTGAACTGGTGAACACCCCCGTCCTGGAGCGCACATCCTGCCACCAGGTGAGTAGAGAACGAGGGGATGTGGAGACCTGACAGTGTGCCCGACGGGACCGCAGGACAGGGGAGGACAGTGGAGGAGGTCGCAATGACCGGACCCCCAGAGGGGTCAGCGAGGGAGACAGCAACTGGCCGAGCAAGCGGCTCAAGGGCGGTGCGGTCACGAAAGAAGCAGCGAGAAGCACCTGAGTCCAGTGTGAAGGTGTGCAGTGCTGCAGTCGACTCAGTACCAGGGGGGGCAGACGCACAAGCACCTAGAGCAGCTGCCTCACCAGCACCTGGGGTAGCAGATACGCGAGTACCTGGAGCGGCGGACGCACTAGTCCTAATGCCCGGGTCGGGCGGCACACACAGGTACTCAGCACCCTCTCCACTAGTAGACATCACATACATAGCAGTGAGAATAGCATCAAAGTCTAGAGCATAGATATCAATCCCCTTCTTCAGGAGATCAACCCAGCGCGGCAGCTCAGTGGCCTGAGGGAACTGAACACGCCAAGCGTCGTTGAGACGAGCGAAGCAGCGCTGTGTGGCGTGCGGTCCCCCACACGGCTCACCAGTGCGGTCACCAGTGCGAATGACGTACGTGCAGCTAAAGCCACCCCCCCCCCCCCCCCCCCCCCCCGTGCTGAGAGTACCACTCACGGACCTCCTGGGGCGACAGAGTGTGCTGCTGGCCCTGGCCACCGCCAGCGCCTCCATGACCACCACCGCCGCCACCACCTCCTCGACCACCCCAACCCCTGCCGCCGCCGCGTACACCGCCACCCCCACCACCGCCTCCGCCCCTGCCACCTCCCCTGCCGCTGCCGCCACCACCCCCACCGCTGCCATTAGTCCCTCCAGACGCGCCACCACCCCCACCGCCGCCACCGCCCCCACCACCGCCTCCCCCGCCGTCACCGCCACCGCCCTTGCCCCCTTTGCCCCTGCCGCTGCGGCGCCCGCTCGAAGCAGACACACTCCCGACCTTCTCAGCACCAAGGAGGTCAACAGCAACAGCAGAGGCGACAGAGGGAAGAAGGGGGGAAGGAGAACACCCCTCAAAGAACGGGGTACGGGGGTCGCCACGAGAGGCACCTACAGCTACTATGCTAGCCTTAGCTGCAAGGAGTTCCTTCTCGAGGAGGGCAATGGTGAGCTCAGTGGGGCAGCGAGCTAGGAAGTGGTCCCGGACGGAGCGCAGAGTGTCAGGGAGGCGGGTGACTAGGTGGTAGAGAGTGGGGGTGGGTTCTTGGCAAGGAACTCATCAGGCATAACGGCGCGGAAGCGAGCCTCACTAGTGCGGAGGTGCGTAATGAGGTCAGCGACTGTGTCGAAAGAGGCCAAGCCGGGGAACAGGTAGGGAAGAGAGAGACGGCCTAGTGCGGCAGAGGCCGGTGAGGAGTAGCGGGCAACGACAGCAGTGTACAGTGCCTGTGCAGTCTTGTGCTGACCAAAGTGCTCGCGCTCATCTATCGGCAGGGAGTTGCGAATAGCAAAGCGAGCGTGGGCGTCACGAGTCTGCCACTGTGAGCGAGCAGTGCTGTCAGCAGTAGTAGTAGGGGCAGTAACATGGCCTAGGGCATGGTCGTACAGTGAGATGTCGTCCTTGGCAGTGAGCTGTAGATAGAGGTGCAGGTCATCTAGCGAGGTGTCAAACTTCACTGGGCGGCCCTCAGCATCGAAAACTAGCACATGTGGGCTAGCCATAGGAGCAGTAGGAGTAGGAGGATGAGACAGGTAGGGCGGCTCGGTCAGTACGCGCGGCGCGGTTCGGTTCAGGTAGGGCGGCGCGGCTCGGGTAGGGCGGCGCGGTTCAGTTTGGGTCGCGCGGCTCGGCTCGGACTGGGCGGCTCGGTTCGGGTCACGCGGCTCGGCTCGGTCCTGGAGGGGCTGTGGCGGTCACGGGCCATTCAGGGCCTCTAGGGGCGAGCGCGGGGCCGTTTGGGGCCTCTAGAGGCGAGCGCGGGGCCGTTCGGGGCCTCTAGGGGCAAGCGCGGGGCTGTAAGGGGCCGCTAAGGGCGAGCGCGGGGCCGTTCGGGGCCTGTAGGGGCGAGCGCGGGGCCGTAGGGGGGCGCTAGGGGCGAGCGTGGGGCCGTTCGGGGCCTCTAGGGGCGAGCGCAGGGCCGTAAAGGGCCTCTAGGGGCAAGCGCGGGGCCGTTCGAGGCCTCTAGGGGCGAGCGCGGGGCCGTAAGGGGCCTCTAGGGGCGAGTGCTCGGCCGACAGGGGCCTCTAAGGAGATGAGCGCGGGGCCGACGGGGCCGTTAGGGGCGATCGTGGGGCCGATAGGGACGCTAAGGGGCGAGCGCGGGGCCATAAGGGGCGAGCGCGTGGGCCGACGGGGCCTTAAGGGGCGGCGCGCAGGTCGCTAAGGGGCGGGTCGCGGGTCGCGGGGCCTTAGGGGGCCGTGAAAAACGAGGCGCCCTAGGGCGCAGGCAGGTAGGTAGGTAGTGGTGGGCCCTAAAAAAATGCTCCTAGCGAAGGACCTGCTCTGAAACCATGTTAGAATGAACGAACAGGAATGATTGAACTAACAGTGAAATGAGTACAAGTACCTAACCCTAGAATTGAATACCCCCTATAGGCTAACCCACTGTAGCCTAAACAAGCACAACATATATAATGTTTGACACATCCAGCACGCGACGGGAGATCGAAGGCGTCCGCTGGGCGCTCCAAATGTACGCGAACAAGATCAAGCAAAAACACGTTCTCGTGCGGGTGGACAACCAGGGCGTATTCTTCATCCTTCGCACAGGCGGCTCTCACACCCCCGACCTCATAACGGCATGCAAGAGCATCATCCAAACATGCATGGAGCTTGGCACGCGCTTGATCGTTGAATGGATTTTGCGCGAGCTCAACACACACGCCGACGAGCTTTCAAAAATGGTCAACCACAACGATTACGCGCTGAAAACGCCGTGGTTCCGCATCTTGGAACGTCGTTGGGGTCCTCACTCCATCGACCTCTTCGCAAACTCCTGCAACACCCGACTGCCGCGCTTCTGCACAAAGATTCTCCTCCCGGCAGCCATTGGAATTGATGCGTTCTCGATTGTGTGGACACCTGAAAACAACTTCGCCTTCGACTAACTCAAAGTGTCTACACCTTGTGTTCAGATTTGCTCCCAAAGTTACACGACCAACTGATTAACATGCTCGTGTAGTCCCGCGCTGATTCTACGATCTGGACATATGAATCATACTGGGTCAAGTTTCTAGCCTTCTGCACAAAAGTGAACCTTCCATTCTTTCTGGCATCCGACATGACCCTCGCGCTATACCTGGTACACGCAATCCGACGCAAAGCCACCATATCCGTAGTGCGGGTGACGTGCTCGGCGGTCAGCTTTGCACATTGCATGACTGGGAGCAAATGCCCGACAACCGGACCGTTCACCACCCAAGTCTGCGACTGTGCAAAACGACACTACCCTCGCCCTACTCGTCTGAAGAAACCCGTATCGATCCAACAAGTCCGGGACATGGCCGCAAGTTACTTGCAGTCCGACGATCCTGCGCAATTTCAGAAAAGGTTGATCCCCATCCTCATGTACTCAGGATTTGTGTGATACTCTGACCTAGTAGTCATAAAATGGCAAGACATCCAATTCAACGACGAGGTCATGTGGATTCTCATACCACACTCCAAGACCGATCAAGCTGGTCACGGAACTTGGATACCCATTGCAGCAACGGCGGATCCCTGTTGCCCAGTGCGCTGCACCCGACGCTTCATCCGACTCGCTGGCTATGGCCCACGGTCAGAGGGACCATTGATTCGTGTTTTTGGCCACGCTTCAACCAGCGAGGGCCAGGCGAGGCCACCTTCATACACTACGATCTGGAACTGGTGCAAGGAAGCCTTCGCAAAGGTTGGCCTTGGAGAGCTGCAGCTAGGCACCCGTTCTTTCCGAAAAGGTGCAGCCACAGTAGCAGCCAACACGGGAGTGCCAGACAGAGTCTTCAAACGGCTGGGCAAATGGCGAAGCGACACAGCAAAGGAAATGTATGTTACGCCATAAGTCGAGCCTCTTATCAAAGCCTCCCGTACCCTACAAGATCCGACGCATGCGGTGTCATCGACACAACACACAGAGACACTCGTACGCAACCGGGGGCCCCCGCTGCCCATGTCTCAGAGACCCCATTTGTAATGAGAACGATTCCAATTGATAAGAAAGAAAGCAAGCTTTCTCAATATTACAATTTTTAAACACACATTTTGTTTTTTTTAATTGTGTATTGTGAAAGCGAAGCTGCTTGTACTGCATAATTGGCATCGTCGAAGCGCGCTAAACGCCCTTCTCCAACTACAAAAACCGTGGGTTGGAGCTCATTTCCCTCCACGCACGTTTCTCGATTTTCAAACAGCTCACTTAACATTCCCACCACCCACCCCATAGTAAATCGCCTTGCTAATGCCACTTGGGATAGCGTACATCTTAGCTAGTGTTATTAGTCTTCACTAGCTTATGTTCAACGTTGATGCAAATGTTGTAATAAGCCATTTGTAATGAGAACAATGCCAATTGATAAGAAAGAATGCAAGCTTTCTCAATTTTATTGTAGTAACTGCAAGTGTCGCTGGTGACGACGCTGCCGGCCGCTCGCTCTCGTCGTTGCCTCGTGCAAGCTTGCCACTTGTGACGGCTCCACTTGCTCCATGGCTGGCAGTGTCACCTTCTTCATCGGACAACTCCTGACGCGCTTCACCTCGCGGCCGGCGTAGATCAGTGTTTTCTTCTCGTAGTGTTGTGACCTTCGTTGACAATGTCTTTACTGTTGCTTGTAGTGCTGCCATGTGCGCCAAACACTTTGTTCAACTTCTCTTGGTCCATGAGTCGCACACTTCGTCTGGAGGGCAGAGGGGTGTCTGTTGTGGCCTTTTAGGCAAGAAGAAAGCAAACACTATCGAAATCAGGCAGGTTAGAAGTAACGAACGATGCAGCCAGCCGTTTTGCAGTCTCCTGTACCAGCCAACCCGTCCCTCCAAATCACCCTCGAAAAGCGGGGTGAACTAGGAAAGTAGCTCTGATGCCAGGTGTTATGAATGAGTTGACAATACAATTTGTTGGAATAACCGAAAGGTTATATAAGCATTCCCGAAGGTATTCCACTGTACCAAGTACCGCTATAGCTCATATAGAGCATGCAGAAGGTCGAGGGTCACCCGAAGGTCAACCGTCGAAGGAAGTCAACGATCGTGACCCTTGACCATCCAGTAACCGCACGACAGTTGTTCACTGCAACATGGTAACTGTCGAGCATGGCAATAGTCGTGGTTACTGTAGCTATGTAATATACTTAATAAGGGAATGTACCCCTCAGAGTACATGGCTACCTAGTTTGCTATTTAATCTCTTGTATTCCTATCTTATAATCATCTTGTTCTCTTTCAATTTATCAACAAGGTCACTACGGAGACTCCATTGTCTCCTCTCAAACTTAACAGCTCTTATCCTATCTACTTGATCCTTTGGTTATATCAGCATGGTATGAGAGATAGAGTGGATTATAAGATCTGCCAAGTCCTCGTTCTTCCTAGAACAATCTCGCTATATATTTACTCAATACATTTCTAAGTCTGCAATATCATGGCTTCAGAAGGGACAGCTATTGCGGACTGTGAAGAGAATGAGGAATGATGGACTAGAAATGAGTTGGGTACAAATATGTAACCCTAGAAAGCTGTACCCCTTACTGTCTACCCCACTACAGCCTAGAAAGACTATAGCATAAATCATTGACACACCCCCAGAGGCAAAGTGGGGGAGAACAAGAGGTCACAAGACCAGTTAAGCAAAGCAAGCTTAGGGTGGATCACAATGTCACCACAGATTCCGAGCACAAGTTCAAGGCCACAAGGCCATATCACATGCAGGATTATATACAAAGGTCAACAAGCAAGTGCAGGTATAAATAGATCACAGTACAAGCAAGGTCAAAAAGTGAGCAAGTGAGGCCAAGTAGGCACAAGACCTAGCATCGTACAAAAGCGCTGATGATCACAAGGCTGAAGTGCCATGCTAAAAAAATATCAGCAGTGTTTGCCACGTAATCAAGGCGCAGCTGGCCACGCTGCTGCAGCTCACGAGCAAGGAAGTAGCGAAGAGCAATGTGCTTTGTTCTGTGCTCCGGTCTTTGCTCCTCACACAAGGCCAGCATGGCCTTGTTGTCTACGTACAGGACTGGAGGAGAACGAGGCGGCTCTCCTAGGTCAGTCAGCAGGTAGGTGAGCCAGCGTAGCTCCTGTGCAGCCATGGCCCCTGCGTAGATCTCAGCCTTACAGCTGGAGCAGAGAACAGAAGACGAGCGGGTAGACCGCCACGAAACAGAGCCGGAGCCAAGGCTGAAGGTGTAACCCTATGACGACCGCTGTGTAGCCTAGTGGTCAGCCCAAGAAGCGTCTGCGTGACCGGTGAGGACCACTGAATGCCACCCTCCAAGCACGAGCCCCATGCCCGACGTACTGCACAAGTAGCGCAACACCATCTTCGCTGCAGCCATGTGCTCAGGTCTGTGTCTCCCAGGAGAAACATAGCGTGCCAAGATGCTAAGAGGGTATGCAAGGTCAGGTCGAGTGCAAGTCATCAGGTACATGAGGGAGCCAACAAGCTCAAGGTACAAGCCACTCGGCTCTACGGACTCATCCAAAGGCAGAGCTGAGAGCGAGTTGCGAGTAGACACAGGAGTGGCCTGAGGCGAGGAGTACGTGAAGTCGAAGCGCTGAAGGACCTGCTGCACCATGTCTGACTGAGTCAGGGTAATGGTGCGCTGTGCTCTGTCCCGGGTGATTTGCAAGCCAAGGTAGCTGCGCAGTTCACCCAGGTTTGTGCACGTGTGTCTCTTCTGCAGCTCGGACTTCACGTGGGCGAGTCCAGCAGTGTCAGCAGTAGCAAAGACCAAGTCGTCGACGTACACGAGGATGTAGAACGGAGGCAAAGAGGTGTCGATGTGTAGAAACAGCGACGGGTTGGCAGTAGAAGGAGTAAACCCAAGAGCCGCAAGAGTAGTCATCAGTGTGTCGTGCCACTCCCGAGGCACCTGGCGAAGACCGTAGACTGACGGCCGGAGGCTCCACTGGGTACCAGGAGGAAACGAACCAGTGAAGCCACGTGGGCGGCGCAGCCAGATCTCCTCGTGAAGCCTGCCCTATTGGAAAGCAGTGCTGAAGTCAAGAGAGTGAAGCTCGTAGTCGCGCTGAGCGGCTATGTGCAGCAGCACCTCAAGAGTGGTCATCATTGGGATGGGAGAGAAGGTCTGAAAGTAGTCAACTCCCTGCCGCTGTCTGAAGCCTCGAGCCACGTAATGCGCCTTGAAGACAGGCGGAGAACCCGGCGGCCGCTTCACCCTGAAAATCCATATGCCGCTAACGATGTTCGCCCCAGGCGGGGGAACCTCGTCGACGTAGGTGCCTGTGGACTTTCAGGAAGCCATCTCCGCGTCCATGGCTAACTGCCACTCTTTGAATGCCATCAAAGAGCGCGGAATAGGGACCCTCTATCGCCTCCGCGCAAGAGCGCGGAGTCGGGATGTCTGGTGCATCCGGGTCTCCCTCAGGAGCAATCAGCATGGAGATGAGATCAGGCAAAGCAGCAGCAAAACACTGGAACTCCTCCTACATGTCCTCAAGAACGTCTGTGCTAAGAGCACACTCACCCTCGACGGACGGAGGACCGACAGACTCAAGCTCACCAACTAGACTAGCAGCGTAGTCTAGACGACAGCGAGCAGCGAAGTCGACAAGCTTAGCAACTAGGGCAGACGCAGCAGTGGACTCAAAGGAAGGGTTAGTGACAACAGTAGCCAG
Organism: Closterium sp. NIES-65; assembly: GCA_948144175.1. Classification (NCBI taxonomy): domain Eukaryota; kingdom Viridiplantae; phylum Streptophyta; class Zygnematophyceae; order Desmidiales; family Closteriaceae; genus Closterium; species Closterium sp. NIES-65. The sequence continues at coordinate 3,308,465 of CANXME010002068.1, forward strand.
GAGACGCATGAGAGTAGGGCTGGCAGCACAAAGAGAGTCAGACTCTGGGTCAGCAAGAGTAGGAAGAGAGGACTCTGGAGAAGACGGCAAAGGGACACGCAGTGGAGCAGTGGAAGGACGCAGTGCCATCTGGTGTGTGCTTGGGACCCAAGGAGGACGCGGACGCGGAACACGACGACGCAGGACGAGACGCAGGCTCACGACGCTCAGCAAGACCTTCAGTAGGAACAGTGTAGGGAGAAGGAGCAGGCAGAGGGGAGGCGGGCTGTAACTGTGACTCTGACTGGACAAGCAGTGGACACTCTAAGGAAGGAGCATGACGAGTAGAGGGCGGAAGACCAAGAACCTGCTCAAGGAGCGGAAGAAGTACGGCCGTGGCCGTGCAGTGCCTCGAGAACCAGCACGTACAGCACCAGCACCCCCAGCGGTAGCACCTGCGCAAGTAGCACCCCCAGCTCCAGCAGCGCCAACTCTAGCACCCCCTGAAGCACTAGCGCCAGCAGCACTTACAGCGCCAACGCCACCAGCAGCTCTAGCTCCAGTAGCTCCAGTAGCACCTACCCCAGCAGCACCGCCAGCTCCAGCACCGCCAGCTCCAGCACCGCAAGCAGCTCCTATACAAGGAGTAACCCCAGGCCCAGCAGCTCCAGTACCTCCAGTACGAGCACCTCTGGGACCCGGGGCACCAACACCCTCAACAGCAGTAGAACCTCCAGCTCCAGTAGCACCTCCATCTCCAGCAGCACGGCTTCAGCGCCGAGCAAACCACTTGCGCAGCTCCTGGGGAGAGGGTAGCTCCCGCCGGGACAAAGCACCCGAAGGACCTCCAGATCCAGTACCGCCAGACTCCACACAAGTAGGCCTAGCACCCACAGCCTCCACACCCCCAGTCGCAGCACCCCCAGGCTCAGCACCCACAGACGCAGCACCCCCAGGCTCAGCACCCCCGGGCTCCGCACGCATAGGCTCAGCACCCCCAAGCTTAGCACCCCCAGACCCCGCACTCGCAGGCTCAGCACCCCTAGCAGCACCAGAGTCAACAGCTACCTCGACACGCGCAACTGCGTCTACCTGAGACACACCTGAGGGGGCAGGACCCTGAGGGGCAAGGGGGTCCACCAGGGGGGGACCTGGAGCAAGGAAGAGCGGCGGCATGGGAAGGGGTGCAGTGCGGTAGGGGAAGAGACGGTAGTAAGGAACCAACTCGTCAAACGTGACGTCCTAGGAGGACAGAACACGGCGTGAGGTGGAGTGGTAAAACTGCCAACGAGGCACGTCAGGGAGGAAGTCGAGGAAGACGCAGGGAACAGCACGGGGGGACAGCTTGTCCGCACACAAGTCGCGGACAAACGCCCGAGATCCCCGGACACGGAACGTAGACGCATCGCCAACCTTCCCCGTCCACCGCAGAGTAGGGGAGGTCTCCGGCAAGGAGACCCGGGGCTGAAGGTTGAGCTGATGCGCTGCGTACTGAACTGCAAACGGCCACAGAAAATGGGGAGCAGCCGCAAGGAACATGGACGTACGAGCGACGTCCATGATCATGCCAATGCGACGCTCAGCAATCCCATTTTGCTGTGGGGAGGCCGGAAGCGTGAACATCTGGCGGATGCCCCGTGCATGACAGAAGACTCGTAGAAGGTCAGAGGAAAACTCTCCGCCTGTGTTGGAGTGCAAACGTAGAACAAAAAAGTCCGAGCCGAAACTCTCTCTGAGCTGGAGACGAGCTGCGCGGATCCAGTCGATCAACACCTCAGTAACCTCACCCTTGCTGCGCAAAGGGAAGATTGTGGTGTAACGCGAGTAGTCGTCAACGACCAGCAGGAAGTAACGCTCGTGACCCTGTCTACGGACGCGGGCGGCGCCCCACATGTCTAGGTGAAGTGTTTGCAGGGGAGCCTCTGTCGGAGGAAACTCGGAGGACTGAGGAGCGGCGCGCTGCCGCCCCTTGACGCAGGGAACGCAGGTAGCGGCAGGATCCGGAGGAAGAGGAGGAAGGGACCGGGGGAGACCAGAGACAAGGACACGGGAGGCCATGCCTCGGAGACGAGGCAGGGAGGGGTGACCAAGGCGGTGGTGCCAGAGGAGAGTCTGATGAGACAGGAGACGATACGACCTGGGGGCAGACTCAGGACCAGACCTGGACGTTGCAGCAAACACCTGACCCCACGCAGCTACCAGGCCAGACGCAGCAACCGGCGGAGACTCAGTAATCAGTGTGTACAGGCTCGACCACGGCTGACGGGTAAACGTGGCCAAGTGCCGGCCCGTCCGAGCACACGAGCAGTGGGTCACTCGCTAACTTGCAGGAGTGAACTGGTCAAGCCCCCCATCCTGTAGATCAGCACCACTCACCAAGTTCGTAGAGAACGAGGGGAGGTAAAGACCTGACAGGGTGCCAGAAGAGGCCGCCGGACACGATAAGACAGTGGAGAAGTGGGCAAGGACAGGACCCCCAGAGGGGTTTGCCAGGGAGACTGTAACCGGCCGACAAAGCGGCGTGAGTGTGGTGTGGTCTCGAAAGAAGGAGTGGGAAGCACCCGAGTCAAGGGTGAAGGTGTGCAAGGCCTGAGCCAATGTGGTACCTGAGAGAGCAGACTCACCAACACCTGGGGGAGCAGACTCACCAGCACTTGGAGCAGCAGACGCACTAGCACCTAGAGCAGTAGCCTCACCAGTACCTAAAGCAGCAGCCTCAATGCCCGGGTCAGGCAGAACATACAGGTAACAGTCACCCTCATCACTAGTAGACACAACATACATGGCAGAAAGAATAGCATCATAATCAAGATCAAAGATTGCAACCCCCGACCTAAGCAGCTCGCCCCAGCGACGGATCTCATTGGCGTCAAGGAACTAAAGACACCAGGCAGCCGAAGCAACGCTGGGTGGTGTGCGGGCCACCGCACGGCTCACCAGTGCGCTCGCCGGTACACGGGACGTAGGCACAGGGACCAGCACCCCCACCCCGCTGACGCGCAGCGTACCACTCACAAAGCTGCTGGGGGGGCGAGGTCTCACGAGTGCGCTGCTGCTGCTGGCGCTGACCACCACCAAAGCTGCCCCGCTGCACAGCGCCACCCCGACCAGCTCCACCGCCGCCGCCGCCACCGCCGCCACCGCCGCCTCCTCCGCTCCCACCGCCAACGCCGCCGCCGCCTCCTCCTACAGCGCCGCCACCAAAGCCCCCACCCCCGCCACCACTCCCACCGCCACCCCCACCCCCTCCGCCACCTCCACCGCCACCTCCACTGCCCCTGCCAGCCCCTCCAGCGCCCTTACCCCCCTTGCCCTTGCAGTTGCGGCGTCTCCCGCTAGGGGCAGACGCAGCGCCGACCGACTCGGTGCCAACGAGGTTGACCGCAGCAGCAGAGGCAAGAGAGGGCAAAAGGGGGGAGGGGGAGCACCCCACAAAGAAGGGGGTACGAGGGTCACCACGAGAGGCTCCTATAGTGACAAAACTCTTCTTAGCTGCCAGGAGGCGCTCCTTGAGGAGGTCAACGATGAGTGTGGTGGGGCAAACAGAGAGGAAGTGGTCCCTGACCGAGCGAAGGGAGTCAGGGAGCCGGGTGACTAGGTAGTAGAGGGTGATGTACATGGGGGGGGGGGGGGTTCTTGGCGCAGAACTCAGCAGGAAGCGCAGCGCGGTAGCGGGTGTCACTAGTGCGAAGGTGCGTAATGAGGTCAGCGACTGTGGGAAAGGCGGCGAGGTCACGGAATAGGTACGGCAGCATGAGGCGACTAAGGGCAGCAATGGCAGGGGAAGAGTAGCGTGCAACTACAGCGTCGTACAAGGTCTTAGCACTCTTGTACTGACTAAAGTGCGCGCGCTCAGTGGACGGCAAGTGACTACGCACAGCAAGACGGGCAGCAGCATCGCGTGTGGCCCATTGTGAGCGAACAGTGCTGTCAGCATCGGCAACAGGGGCAGCAGAGGCACCAGACGTGAGATCGAATAGTGAGAGATCGTCTTTCCTATCGCACTACAGGAAAAGCTGTAGACCATCGACCCAGACCTCAAATTCGACAGCCTGACCCTCAGCATCAAAAGTGAGAACACTAGGGGTAGCCATGACAGAAGCAGCAGCAGGCTAGCAACAGCAGTGGCAGGCAGGAGCAGCTCAGTAGCAGAGGCGCGGCTCGGCGGTGCTCTTACCAGGGCGGGTGGGTAGAGGTCCGCAAGTGGTGGGGCAAGGCCGAGGCGCGCCGGCAGGGACAGGGCCGCGACAGGGCGGCAGAGGAGAGCCGCGCTTCAGCTGCAGGGCAGGGCTGGGACGGCCGCAGCGGCGGCTGTCACGGCAGCGTTGGCGGCGGGTGCTGCTGTCGGCGGCGGCGGCGGTGGCTGTCACGGCAGCGGCGGCGGCGGCTGCTACTATCGGTGGCGGCGGCGGCTGCTGCGGCTGTCACGGCAGCGGCGGCGGCGGCTGCTGCTATCGGCGGCGGCGGCGGCGGCTGCGGCCCTGACAGCGACGGCGGCGGCTGTCACGGCGCGACGACAGCTGCTGCTGGGGCGGCGACGGCGGGGCGGCAAGGCTGTGAAGAGCCTGGGAGGGGCCGTGAAGGGGCCGCGACAAGCCGCGAAGGAGCCGCGGAGGGGCCGTGAAGGAGCCGCAAAGGGGCCGCTAAGGGCGGCAAAGGGGCCGAGAAGGGGCCGCGAAGGGCCGTGAAGCGGCCGCGAAGGGCGGCGACGGGGCCGAGAAGGGGCCGCGAGGGGCCACGAAGGGGCCGCAAGGGGCCGCGAAGAGCGGCGAAGGGGCCGTGAGGGGCCGCGAGGGGCCGCGAAGGGCCGTGAGAGGGGCCGCGAAGGGCCGCGGAGGGGCCGCAAGGGAGCCGCGAAGGGGCCGCAAAGGGTAGGGGACGCGACGGGAGGGCAAGCACACGGGGCGCGACTAGGGCAGGGGCGAAGCGCGCTCCAGGCAGTTTTTAAGAAAAAAATCGATTTCGTAGTGGGCCCTTTGTAACGTTCCCACTAGGGAACCTACTCTATACCATGTGAAGAGAATTTGGAATGATGGACTAGGATATCAGTTGGGTACAAATATGTAACCCTAGAAAACAGTACCCCATACTATCTACCCCACTACAGCCTAGAAAGACTATAGCATAAATGTTTGACACAGACTCACCGGGCCCACCACCAGCAACGACTAATGTGTCAAACATTATATATGTTATACTTGTGTAGGCTACAGTGGGTTAGCCTATAGGGGGTACACAATTCTAGGGTTTACTACTTGTACTCTTTTCACTTCTAGTTCATCCATTCCTGTTCGCTTATTCTCACATAATGCGCCATCAGCGGTGACCTCCTTCAGCACCGCTGTCGTTAAGCAGCTAGTCGCACGCATCAACGCTCTTGAGAGCCATCAAGCAATGAGCATTGACGGCTCTAGCTACGCCAGAGGAGTTGCTGGACTCCCTCTCCCTGGGGAAGACCGCCGCGTCAACTCCGAGAGGTCTTTCACCTTTGACAATTTTCAAGGCTCAGCTCCTGCACAAGACAACCCACAACGAGCACAATCAGAAATCGTCTCTATGCAAACCAAGTTTTGTTGAAATGTATTTGTATACATTTATAAATGCCTACAGTAGAGTTTAGTGTAGTTATATAGTTTCCTGCTTGGTGGTGTGAAACAAGTGAACAGGAATGAATGAACTAGCAGTGAAAAGAGTACAAGTAGGAAACCCTAGAATTGTGTACCCCCTATAGGCTAACCCACTGTAGCCTACACAAGCATAACATATATTTATGTTTGACACACCCCCATAGGCAAAGTGGGGGAGAACAAGGGGTCACAAGACCAGTCAAGCAAAGCAAAGCAAGCTCAGGGTGGATCACAAAGTCACCACACAGTCCGAGCACAAGAGCAGGGCCAGAGGCCAGTTCACATGCAGGAGTACAGACATATATATAAAACTAGACAAGCAAGAGCAGGTATATATATATGTCACAGTACAAGTGAAGTCAAGAGGAGAGCAAGTGAGGCAAGACAGGCACAAGACCCAGCTGGGTGCAAAAGCGCTGATGGTCACAAGGCGCGAGTGCCTTGGTGAACACATCAGCAGTGTTGGCCTTAGAGGCCACGTACGCAAGTCGCAACTGACCACGCTGCTGCAGCTCACGAGCAAGGAAGTAGCGGAGAGCAATGTGCTTCGTTCTGTGCTCCAAGCGCTGCTCTCGACACAAAGCCAGCATGGCCTTGTTGTCTACGTACAGCACTGGAGGAGAACGAGGCGGCTCTCAAAGGTCAGTCAGCAGGTAGGTGAGCCAACGAAGCTCCTGTGCAGCCATGGCCCCGGCGTAGATCTCAGCCTCACAACTGGAGCTGAGAACCGAGGACGAGCGAGTAGACCGCCACGAGACAGAGCCGGAACCAAGGCTGAAGGAGTAACCCTGTGATGACCGCTGCGTAGCCTGGTCGTCAGCCCAAGAAGCGTCCGCGTGGCCGGTAAGGACCACTGGACTCCGCCCTCCAAGCACTAGCCCCAAGCCCGACGTACTACACAGGTAACGCAATACCCTCTTCGCTGCAGCCATGTGCTCCGGTCTGTGTCTCCCAGGAGCAACATAGCGTGCAAGAATGCTCAGAGGGTATGCAAGGTCAGGTCGTGTGCAGGTCATCAGGTACATGAGGCAGCCAACAAGCTCTGCATACGCACCACTCGACTCTACGGACTCATCCGAAGGCAGAGCTGAGAGTGAGTGGCGAGTAGGCAGAGGAGTGGCCTGAGGCGAGGAGTACGTGAAGCCGAAGCGCTGAAGGACCTGCTGCACCATGTGTGACTGAGTCAAGGTAATGGTGCGGCGTGCTCTGTCCCGAGTGATCTGCAAGCCAAGGTAGCTGCGCAGTTCACCCAGGTCTGTGCACGTGTGTCTCTTCAGCAGCTCGGACTTCACGCAGGCGAGTCCAGCAGTGTCCGCTGTGGCAAAGACCAAGTCGTCGACGTACACGAGGATGTAGAACGGCGGCAGGGAAGTGTCGGTGCGAAGAAACAGCGACGGGTCAGCAGAAGAAGGAGCAAACCCAAGAGCCGCAAGCGTAGTCCTCAGTGTGTCGTGCCACTCACGCGGTGCCTGGCGGAGACCGTAGACTGGCCGTCGGAGGCTCCACTGGGTGCCAGGAGGGAAAGTCCCAGTGAAGCCAGGTGGACGGCGCAGCCAGATCTCCTCGTGCAGGCTACCCTGCAGGAAAGCAGTGCTGAAGTCAAGGGAGTGAAGCTCGTAGTCACGGTGAGCGGCTATGTGTAGCAGCACCTGAAGAGTGGTCATCTTCGGGGTGGGAGAGAAGGTCTGAAAGTAGTCAACTCCCTGCCGCTGACTGAAGCCACGAGCAACGTACCGTGCCTTGAAGACAGGTGGAGAGCCCGGCGGCCGCTTCACCCTGAAGATCCACATGCCACTGACGATGTTCGCCCCAGGAGGGGGAACCGCGTCAACGTAGGTGCCTGTGGACTTCTAGGAAGCCATCTCTGCATCCATAGCTGCCTGCCACTGAGAGGAGTAGGGACCCTCTACGGCCTCCGCGTAAGAACGCGGAGTCGGGATGTCTAGTGCATCCGGGTCTCCCTCAGGGGCAAGCAGTACAGACGCGAGATGAGGTGAAGCAGCCACTAGACACTGTAACTCCTCCTGCCTGTCCTCTAGGACGTCCGTGCCAAGAGCACACTCACCCCCGACGGACGGAGGACAGACAGACGCAGACTCAGCAACAAGACTAGCAGCGTAGTCGAGACGACAGCGAGCAGCAAAGTCGACGAGCTCAGCGACTAGAGCAGACGCAGCAGTGGACTCAAAAGAGGGGTCTGTGACGACATTAGCAAGCAGACGCGTGACAGTAGGACTGGCAGCACGAAGAGAGTCCGACTCAGGGTCGGCAAGCGCAGGAAGAGAATACTCAGGAGGAGAAGGCAAAGGGGCGCGCAGAGGAGCAGTGGACGGACGCAAAGACATCCGGTGCGTGCCAGGGACAGGAGGAGGACGCTGACGCGAAGTGCGACCACTAGCGCGAGCAGCACGAACAGGCGACGCGGGACGAGACGCAGGCTCACGACGCTCAGCAAGACCTCCAGTAGGACCAGTGTAAGGAGAGGGAGCAGGCAGTGGAGAGGAAGGCTCCAGCAGGGACTGCGACTGGATAGGCGGTGGACCCTCTACTGGAGGAGAAAGACAAAGAACCTGCTGCAGGAGCGGAACGAAGTACGGCCGAGGCCGCGCGGCAGCTTCAGACTCAGCAGGGACAGCACCAGCGCAACCCACACCTCCAGCGGCAGGACCAATAGCAGTAGGCTCAGCACCTACGCCCTCAGCAGCTCCAGCTCCAGGAGGACCCGCAGGTCCAGCAGCTCCGGGACCGGCAGCACCCGCACCCTCGACGGTCGAAGAAGCTCCAGCTCCAGCTCCAGCAGCACCTCCAGACTCAGCAGCACGCCTCCAGCGGCGAGCGAACCACTCACGCAGCTCCTGTGGATAGAGGGGCTCCCGGCGAGACGCAGCAGCAGGAGAAACCCCACGCTCAGCAGCTCCAGACGCAGCACCTCCAGGCTCAGCAGCTCCCAGCTCAGCACCCCCAGGCTCAGCAGCTCCCGACCCAGCACCCCCAGACCCAGCACCTCCAGGCACAGCACCCCCCGACTCAGCACCCCCAGGCTCCGCACCCTCCGCAGGAGCACCCCCAGGCCCAGCACCCCCAGCAGTAGCACCCCCAGGCTCAGCACCCCTGCGCACAGCACCCCCAGAGTCAGCACCCCCAGGCTCAGCACCCGCAGCAGCACCAGAGTCACCAGTAACCTCGACCGGGTCAACGGCGTCTACCTGGGACACACCTGAGGGGGCAGGAACCTGAGGGGGGAGGGGGTCTACCGGGGGAGGAACCGGCACAAGGAAGTCCGGGGGAGGGGGGAGGGAAGGAGTGCGGTAGGGGAAGAGACGGTAGAAGGGGACTGACTCATCGAACGTGACGTCCTGGGAGGACAGAACATGACGAGAGGAGGGGTGGTAAAACTGCCACCCTGGGGCGTCAGTGGGGAAGCCAAGACACAGGGAGCAGCACGAGGGGACAGCTTGTCCGCAGACAAGTCGCGGACAAACGCCCGAGATCCCCAGACACGGAACACAGACGCATCGCCAACCTTCCCCGTCCACAGCAAGGCTGGGGACATCGCAGGCCGAGAGACCCGGGGGTGAAGGTTGAGCTGATGCGCCGCGTACCTCACCGCAAACGGCCACAGAAAATGGGGGGCAGCCGCATGCATCATGGACGTACGAGCGACATCCATGACCATGCCAATGCGGCGCTCAGCAATCCCATTTTGCTGTGGTGAGTCCGGAAGCGTGAAGGTCTGGCGAATCCCCCGTGCACGACAGTAGTCCCGCAGAAGGCGAGAAGAGAACTCTCCGCCTCTGTCCGAGTGCAGACGCAGAACAGGAAAGTCCGAGCCGAAGCTCTTCCTGAGCTGGAGACGAGCCTCGCGGATCCAGTCGATCAGCACCTCAGTGACCTCACCCTTGCTGCGCAAGGGGAGGACTGTGGTGTAACGCGAGTAGTCGTCAACCACCAACAGGAAGTAGCGCTCGTAACCCTGCCCACGGACGGGGGCTGGGCCCCACACATCCATGTGAAGCGTCTGCAGGGGAGCCTCTGTCGGGGGGAAGTGGGAGGAGTGAGGAGTAGCCCGGAGGCGACCCTCGACACAGGGGACACAGGAAGGTCCTGGCCCGGAGGGGAGAGGAGGGAGAGACTGGGGAAGACTAGAGACAAGGACACGGGAAGCCATGCTCCGAAGACGGGGCAAGGAGGGGTGGCCAAGACGGTGGTGCCACAGGAGAGTCTCGTGAGACAGGAGGCGACAAGAACAGGGGGCAGACTCAGGACCTGACCGGGACGCAGCAGCAAGCACCTGACACGACGCAGCCACCTGACCAGACGCAGGGACAGGAGGAGACTCAACGGTCAGGGTGTAGAGACTCGACCCCGGCCGACGCGAGAACGTGGCCAGGTGTCGGCCTGTGCGTGCCTCCGTGCAGTGGGTCACCCGCTGACTCGCAGGAGTGAACTGGTAAACCCCCACATCCTGCAGGTCCGCTCCACTCACCAAGTTCGTAGAGAACGAGGGAAGGTACAGACCAGACAAGGTGCCCGAAGGGGCAGCCGGACACGGGAGGACAGTGGAGAAGTGAGACAGGACAGGACCCCCAGAGGGGTCAGCAAGGGAGACCCCAACCGGCCGGCCGAGCGGCGTAAGGGTAGTGCGGTCTCGAAAGAAGGAGCGAGAAGCCCCGGAGTCAAGTGTGAAAGTGAGGGAGGACGAGGACGACGCAGTACCTGAGAGCGCAGTCTCACCAGTACCTGAGAGCACAGACGCACTGGCACCTAGAGCAGCAGCCTCACAAGCACCTAGCGCAGCAGTACCAATGCCCGGGTCGGGCTGGAAACACCGGTAACCCTCATTCTCCTCACTATAATCAACAGCATACATAGCAGCAAGGATAGCATCAAAATCAAGATCAAAGATAGCTACACCAGCCCTTAGAAGCTCATCCCAGCGAGGGATCTCACTAGCCCCAGGGAACTGCTGACGCCAAGCGTCCGTCAGGCGGCCAAAGCAGCGCTGGGTGGCGTGGGCACCCCCACACTGCTCACCCGCGCGGTCGCCGGAACGAAGAACGTAGGTGCAGGGACCAGTACCCCCACCCCTCTGACGCCCAGCGTACCACTCACGAAGCTGCTGAGGCGGAGGGATGTCCCGCGAGCGCTGCTGCTGCTGCCGCTGCGAGCGCTGGCCACCACCACCTCCGCTACGCTGCTGGGTACCACCCCGACCAGCTCCACCTCCTCCACCACCACCGCCTCCTCTGCTGCCGCCTCCACCGCCTCCACCTCCGCCGCCTCCACCTCCGCCGCTGCCTCCACCACCACCGTTGGCACCACCACCACCGTCTCCGCCGCTGCCGCCACCACCACCACCACCCCCGCCACTAGTCCCGCCGCCACCCCCACTCCCTCCGCCGCCACCGCCGCCACCGCCACCGCCCCCTCCAGCTCCACCCGCGCCCTTGCCCCTCTTGCCCTTGCTGGAGCGACGTCTCCCACTAAGGGTAGACGCCGCGCCGACCGACTCAAGACCAAGCAGGTCGGCAGCAGCAGCAGCAGAGGCAACAGAGGGCAGCAAGGGGGAAGGAGAGCACCCCTCAAAGATGGGGGTGCGAGGGTCACCACGAGAAGCACCTACAGCGACTATGCTCTTCTCCGCTGCGAGGAGGGCCTTCTCGAGGAGGTCGACGGTGAGGGTGGTGGGACAGACTGCGAGAAAGTGGTCCCTGACGACGCGAAGGGAGTCAGAGAGGCGTGCGACTACGTAGTAGAGAGCGATGTACATGGGGGGTGGGTTCTTAGTGCAGAACTCAGCAGGAAGGGCGGCGCGGTAGCGAGTGTCACTAGTGCGGAGGTGCGTAATGAGGTCAGCAACAGTGGGAAAGGCAGAGAGGTCAGGAAAGAGGTAGGGAAGCATGAGACGGCTCAGTGCAGCAGTGGCAGGGGAGGAGTAGCGCGCAACTACAGCGTCGTACAAGGTGTGAGCACTCTTGTACTGACTAAAGTGCGCACGCTCAGAGGTAGGGAGGTGGCGACGCACAGCAAGACGTGCAGCAGCATCGCGGGTGGCCCACTTAGAGCGGACAGTGGGATCAGCATCAGCAGCAGGAGCAGGAGAGGCGCCAGAGGTGAGGTCAAAGAGAGAAAGGTCGTCAGCCCTGTCGCACTGTAAGAACAGCTGCAGGTCGTCTAACCAGACCTCGAAATCAATGGGGCGACCCTCAGCGTCAAAAGCTAGGACACTAGGGGTAGCCAGGGCGACGACAGCGAGGCAGTGCAAGCAGTAGGGAAAGAGCTCGCAGTGTCAGTGGGACTGTGCTCACCAGGCAGGGCAGGTCGTGCAGCTCTGCAGAAAGGCGGCTCAGCGACCGGGCGGCTCGGGTGCACAGCGGCTCGGCTCCCGGGCGGCTCGGCGGCTGGGCGGCTCGGGCGCAGGGCGGCTCGGCTCCCGGGCGGCTCGGCGGCAGGGCGGCTCGGGTGCAGGGCAGCTCGGCTCCCGGGCGGCTCGGCGGCAGGGCGGCTCGGGTCCCGGGCGGCTCGGCGTTGGGCGGCTCGGCTCCCGGGCGGTTCGGCTGCTGGGGCGGCTCTGCTGCTGGGGCGGCTCGGCCGGGAGATGCAGGGGCGGGGTCGTCAGGTGCAGCGGCGGGTCGACCGGTGCAGCGGCGGGCCGGCAGGTGCAGCGGCGGGGCCGTAGGGTGCAGCGGCGGGCCGACCAGGTGAGGCGGCGGGCCGTAGGGTGCAGCGGCGGGCCGTAGGGTGCAGCGGCGGGCCGGCAGGTGCAGCGGCGGGGCCGTCAGGTGAAGCGGCGGGCCGCTGGGTGCAGCGGCGGGCCGGCAGGTGCAGCGGCGGGCCGGCAGGTGCAGCGGCGGGGCCGTCAGGGGAGGCGGCGGGCCGTAGGGTGCAGCGGCGGGCCGCAGGGTGCAGCGGCGGGCCGGCAGGGCCGCGTCAGAGCCGGCGGCTGGGGCCGCGTCAGTGGAGGCGGCGGGGCCGCGTCAAGGAGGCGGCGGGGCCGCGATCAGGAGGGGTGGCGGGGCCGCGTCTGAGGGACAGCGGGGCCGGGAGGGAAATGGCGACCCGAGGGGTCGCTAAAAAAAAGGCGCGCCTCGGGGCGCGCTTCGGTGGGCCCTAAAAAAAAAACGGTCCTAAGGAAGGACCCGCTCTATACCATGTGAAACAAGTGAACAGGAATGAATGAACTAGCAGTGAAAAGAGTACAAGTAGGAAACCCTAGAATTGTGTACCCCCTATAGGCTAACCCACTGTAGCCTACACAAGCATAACATATATAATGTTTGACAGGTGGTGCACCATTTGCCCATTTCCTTGACTATATCTTGTATGCCTTCTATTATTGAAACACTTTTCTCCTTCCAAAATCTCTCGACACTTTTCTTTCAACCCCTCAACTCGAACTAAGTCACTCCTAACTATGGCTCCTAAGCCCAACTGGACTTAGGATTCTGACAAGTTTGTATTGACTTCAAACTTGAAGACCTCAATTCCTTTAGACGGCAAGGATTTCTACACGTGGAGTTTCGAATTTGAGCTTCTCACGACAACCGCTCATATCTGGATGTACTACGACGCGAGCCTACCTTTTCGTACGGAAGGCACCATTCAAGAGAAGCATCAATACTACCACGAATCCCTCCTCGCGTATACCGCTCTCCTTCGAAATCTCTCACCTGAAGAGCAGCTTGGCATCCGTCCCTACAAAACGGAATGGGCTCCCGCGCACGCGTCCTGGGAACACCTGCGCAACTCATTCATGGCAACAGATCCGATCACTATGAGTCGTCTGCTCAGCCAGTTGACTTCGGTTAAAATGAAGCAAGGGGAGAAGGCGGGACCGTATGTTAACCAGTGCCGCAATCTGCGCGATCAAGTCAAAAAGTGCGGTGGGACCGTTCCCGACGACATGTTCATTTGGATGGTCATCTCTGGCCTCGGCCCTGACTGGCAACAATTGTCAGAACATTGATGCTTATACATTTGTGTAGGTTGTAGTGGGGTAGCCCATAAAGGGTACAACCCAATTAGGGTTAGTACTTGTACCCAACTCTTTCATAGTTCAATCATTCTCATTTCTCATCATGGTATCGAGCAGGTTCCCGAGTGGGAATGCTGCCAAGGGCCCACCACGATTTTTTTTTCCCTGCCCGGAGCGCGCTTCACTCCTACCCGAGTCGCGCTTCAGTGCCTTACCTACCCTCGAGCCGCCCTTAGTGGCCCCCCCTTTGGCCGCCCTTACGGCCCCTTACGGCCCCGCTTAGGCCCCTTACGGCCATGTCGCGGCCTCGCCTAGGCCCCTTCACGGCCCCGTCTGGCCCCTTACGGCCTCGCTTAGGCCCCTTACGGCCCCGTCGCGGCCTCGCCTAGGCCCCTCTCCGCGGCCCCGTTTGGCCCCTTACGGCCCCGCTTAGGCCCCGTCGCGGCCTCGCCTAGGCCCCTCCGCGGCCCCGTCTTGCCCCTTAGGGCCCCTTCGCAGCCTTGCCTAGGCCACTCCGCGGCCCTGTCTGGCCCCTTACGGCCCTTTACGGCCCCATTTAGGCCCCTCTGCAGCCCCATCGCCACCTGCAGCCCCGTCACCACCTGCGGCCCCGTCGCCACCTGCGGCCCCGTCGCCACGTGCGGCCCAGCCGCCACCTGCGGCCCCGTCGCCACCTGCGGCCCCCCCGCCACCTGAGGCCCCGCCACCACCTACGGTCCCGTCGCCACCTGCGGCCCAACCGCCACCTGCGGCTCCGCCGCCACCTGCGGCCCCGTTGCCACCTGCGGCCCCGCCGCCACCTGCGGCCCCGCCGCCACCTGTGGCCCCGTCGCCACCTGCGCCCCCGCCGCCACCTGCGGCCGCGAGCCGCCTGCCTACCAAGCACCCGAGCCGCCCAGCAGCCGAGCCGCCGAGAAGCCGAGCCGCCCAACAGCCGAACCGCCAAGTAGCCGAGCCGCCTTGCCGCCGAGCCGCCCAGCAGCCGAGCCGCCCTGCAGCCGAGCCGCCCTGCCGCCGAGCCACCGAGCCGCCCTACTGTCTAGCAGCTGCTGTTCCTACCGGTGCTCCCCGGCCCCTCCTTCCTCGGACTGATGAGCTCACTTCCTCCTAGGCCACTGCAGTCATGGCTACCCCCAGTCGCCTCACTTTTGATGCTAAGGGCCGTGCCGTTGACTTTGAGGTCTGGATCGATGACCTCCAGCTGTTTCTTCAGTGCGATAGGGCGGACGACCTCTCCCTGTTTGACCTCAATTCTGGTGCCTCTCCTGCCCCTGCTGCTGATGCTGATGCCACTGTTTGCTCACAGTGGGCCACGCGCGATGCTGCTGCTCGCCTTGCTGTGCGCCGCCACTTACCGACCACTGAGCGTGCACACTTTAGCCAGTACAAGAGTGCTCAGACCTTGTATGACGCTGTAGTTACACGCTAATCTTCCCCTGCCACTGCTGCACTGAGCCGCCTCATGCTACCATACCTCTTCCCTGACCTTGCTGCCTTTCCCACAGTCGCTGACCTCATTACGCACCTCTGCACTAGTGACACTCGCTACCGCGCTGCGCTTCCTGCTGAGTTCTGCGCCAAGAACCCCCCCCTATGTACATCACCCTCTACTACATACTCACCCGGCTCCCTGACTCTCTTCGCGTAGTCAGGGACCACTTCCTCTCAGTTTTCCCCACCACTCTCACCGTTGATCGCCTCGAGAAGGCCCTCCTAGCGATAGAGAAGAGTATAGTCGCTGTAGGAGCCTCTTGTGGTGACCCTCACACCCATGTCTTTGAGGGGTGTTCTCCCTCCCCCCTCTTGCCCTCTGTTGCCTCTACTGCTGCAGCCGACCTCGTTGGTTTCGAGTCAATCGGCGCTGCATCTGCCCTGAGCGGGAGACGCTGCACCGGCAAGGGCAAGGGGGGCAAGGGCGCTGGAGGGGCTGGAGGGGGCGGTGGAGGTGGTGGTGGAGGCAGTGGAGGGAGTGGGGGTGGTGGTGGGAGTGGTGCCGGGGGTGGCGGCGGCGGCGGCAGCAGTGGAGGAGGCGGAGGCGGTGGAGGTGGCGGAGGGAGCCGAGGCGGCGGAGGTGGCGGAGGAGGCGGAGGTGGAGGAGGCGGCGGAAGCGGCGGCGGCGGAGGCGGCCGCGATGGTGGAGCGGGTCGCGACTCTACGCAGAGGAGTGGCGCCAGTGGTGGTCAGCGCCAGCACAAGCGGAGTGGTGTGACCCTGTCCCCTCACCAGCTTCGTGAGTGGTACACTGCGCTTCAGCGAGGTGGGGGTTTTGGTCCCTGCGCTTACGTCCTTCGTACCGGCGACCGAGCTGGTGAGCAGGGCGGAGGCCCGCACTCCACCCAGCGCTGCTCTGGTCGCCTGACGGACGGGTGGCGTCGCCACTTCCCTGAGGCGTCGCCACTTCCCTAAGGCCAAGGTTGCTATCTTTGATCTTGACTTTGATGCTATCCTTGCTGCCATGTATGCTGATGATACTTGTGTTGCAGGTGACTGCTACCTGTGTGTACCGCCTGACCCGGGCATTGAGGCCGCTGCTCTAGGTACTGGTGAGGCTGCTGCTCTAGGTGCTAGTGCGTCTGCTGCCCCAGGTGCCAGTGCGTCTGCCGCCCCAGGTGCTGGTGAGTCTGCTCTCTCAGGTACTACGTCAGCTCAGGCCTTCCACACCTTCACCCTTGACTCGGGTGCGTCCTGCTCCTTCTTTCGAGACTGCACCACTCTTACGTCGCTCAGTCGGCCAGTTGCAGTCTCCCTGGCAGACCCCTCTGGAGGTCCTGTCCTTGCTAGCTTCTCCACTGTCCTACCGTGCCCGACAGCCCCCTCTGGCACCCTATCTGGTCTCTACCTCCCCTCGTTCTCTACGAACTTGGTGGGTGGAGCGGACCTACAGGATAGGGGGGTTGACCAGTTCACTCCTGCGAGTCAGCGAGTGACCCACTACACGTGTGCTCGGACAGGCCGACAACTGGCCACGTTCACCCGTCGGCCATGGTCGAGCCTGTACACACTTACTACTGAGTCTCCTCCGACTACTGAGTCTGGTCAGGTAGCTACGTCGAGTCAGGTGTTTGCTGCAGCGTCGAGGTCTGGTCCTGACTCTGCTCCCTGCTCGTGTCGTCTCCTCTCCCACCAGACTCTCCTTTGGCACCACTGCCTTGGTCACCCCTCCTTGCCTCGTCTCTGAGGCATGGCCTCCCGTGTCTTTGTCTCTGGTCTCCCTCGGTCTCTCCCTCCCCTACCTCCGGGGCCTGGCCCTACCTGCGTCCCCTACGTCGAGGGGCGACAGCGCGCCGCCCCTCACTCCTCCGAGTTTCCTCCGATAGAGGCTCCGCTGCGGACTCTCCACTTGGACGTGTGGGGCCCCGCCCGCGTTCGTGGCCAGGGGCACGAGCGTTACTTCCTGTTGGTGGTTGACGACTACTCGCGTTACACCACAGTCTTCCCCTTGCGCAGCAAGGGTGACGTCACTGAGGTGTTGATCGACTGGATCCGCGCAGCTCATCTCCAGCTCAGAGAGAGTTTCGGCTCGGACTTTCCTGTTCTGCGTCTGCACTCGGACAGAGGCGGGGAGTTTTCCTCTGCCCGTCTCAGAGCCTTCTCTCCTGCACAGGGCATCCGCCAGACCTTCACGCTTCCGGCCTCTCCACAGCAAAATGGGATTGCTGAGCGCCGCATTGGCATGGTCATGGACGTCGCTCGTACGTCCATGATGCATGCGGCTGCCCCCCATTTTTTATGGCCGTTTGTGGTTCAGTACGCCGCGCATCAGCTCAGCCTTCAGTTCAGACTTTGATGCTATCCTGGTCTCCTTGCGAGAGACCTCGCCCGCCTTGCGGTGGACCGGGAAAGTTGGCGATGCGTCTGCGTTTCGGGTCAGGGGATCTCGGGCGTTTGTCCGCGACTTGTCTGCGGACAAGCCGTCCCCTCGTGCAGTTCCCTGCGTCTTCCTTGGCTTCCCCCCTGACGCGCCTGGGTGGCAATTTTACCACCCCACCTCGCACCGTGTTCTTTCCTCCCAGGACATCACCTTTGACGAGTCGGTGCCTTACTACCGTCTCTTCCCCTACCGCACTGCGCCCCTCCCTCCGCCGCCGCTCTTCCTTGCACCAATTCCTCCCTAGGTAGACCCTATCCCCCCTTAGGGTCCTCCCCCGTTAGGTGTGTCCCTGGTAGATGCAGTTGAGCCTGTCGAGGTAGCTTTTGACTCCGGTGCTGCTAGAGGTGCTGAGCCTGCGGGTGCTGAGTCTGGGGGTGCTGAGACTGAGGGTGCTGAGCCTGGGGGTGCTGAGCCTGGGGGTGCTGAGCCTGGAGGTGCTGAGCCTGAGGGTGTAGGGCCTGGGGGTGCTGGGCCTACTTGTGTGACTGCAGGCGGTGCTTCGTCGAGGCGGGAGCCGCTCTCTCCACAGGAGCTGCGCGAGTGGTTTGCCCGCCACTGGAGACGTCCTGCTGCGTTTGGGGGTGCTGCAGGAGCTGCTGGCGGTGCTGGTGCTGCTGGAGGTGGAGCTGCCGGGGGTGTTGGCGCTGGTGTTTCTACTGGTGCTCGTGCGTCTGGGGGTGCTGCTGAGGCTGTTGGTGCTGACTGTCCTACTGGTGTTGGTGCTCCTGGAGCTGGAGCTGCTGGGGGTGTTGGCGTTGGCAGTGCTGCTCGCGCTGGTGCTTCTGAGGGTGCTGGAGTTGGCGCTGTTGGGGCTGGAGGTGCTACTGGCGCTGGTGCTGCCACTGGGGGTACTGGTGCCGTCCTTACTAGTTCTGGAGGCGCTCAGCGGCCGAGGCCGTACTTCGTTCCGCTCCCGGAGCAGGTTCTTGTTCTCCCGCCCTCTCCTGGTCATGCTCCTCCCTTAGAGTGTCTACAGCCTGTCCTGTCGCAGTCAGAGTTATAGCCCGCCTCCCCGCTACCTGCTCCTTCTCCCTACACTGGTCCTACTGGAGGTCTTGCTGAGCGTCGTGAGCCTGCGTCTCGTCCTGCATCGCCTGTTCGTGCTGCTCGCACTAGTTGTCGTGCTGCGCGTCCGCGTCCTCCTGCGGTCCCCGGCACACACCAGATGGCATTGCGTCCTTCCACTGCTCCTCTGCGTGTCCCATTGCCGTCTCCTCCAGAGTCCTCTCTTTCTTCTCTTGCTGACCTCGAGTCTGACTCCCTTCGTGCTGCTAGTCCTTTGGTCACGCGCCTTCTTGCCACTGATATCACTGACCTTTCCTATGAGTCCACTGCTGCGTCTGCTCTAGTTGTTGAGCTTGTCGAATTCGCTGCTCGCTGTCGTCTAGACTACGCTGCCAGTCTCGTTGCTGAGTCTGAGTCTGTCTGTCCTCCGTCCGTAGGGGGTGAGTGTGTGTCAACGGGAGTTGGGTGTTGGCCCCGTCCTCGCTTGGGCGGAGCCGACTTCGTGGTCGGGTGTGAGGGGAGCAGCCGACCTGCAGCAGTGGGTGAGCTGGTCGACGAGGAGGTCGACCTGCACGGGGGGCCACTGCACGGGCGCCAACTACAGGGTGGCGCCGACTTCCGGGAGGTCGACTTGGGAGTCGACCTGCGGAGGACGTCGAAGCCGACTTCGGCGGTCGACCTGTGGGTGGTCGACCGGACCTGGTGGTCGACGAAGGAGGGACCGACGTCGACCTTTACGCAAGACGCCGAGCAGTCGGGCGTCGAGTAGTGGGGCGTCAACTTCGTGACGCGCTTCGGGCGGCCGACGTGGGTGGTCGGCCGACGACTGTGCTGGTCGACGTGGAGCTGGTCGACCAGAGGGGATGTCGACCTGGAGGAGGTCGACGTGGAGGTGGTCGTCGACTTGGGAGGTCGACGGGCACGTACGGGAGCTGCTGGTCGACATGGTTGCCTGGTCGACCAGGTTACCTGGGTGACGAAGTGCTGCGGAGGAGTGCGACGGTCGCCCAGGCGAAGTTGGCGAGCCCGACCTCGGTGGTGGTATCCCGTGGTCGACGTGGCCGATCAGAGGCAGTCGTCAGCTCGAGGTTGACGTGGTGTGTGCGCTGTGCAGGTGACGAGACTCTGTACGCCAATCATCAGCGCACACCTGCGAAGCGGGTGCACTGCTGTCCTGCGTGAGCAATGCTGGCACACCGTCAACCTGCGACGTTGGCACGTCGTCGACCTCGCCTTGCTGGAGCGCGGTCGACCAAGTCGTGCTGGAACGCGGTCGACCAAGCTGCGCTGGCAGTTGGCCGACCTGAATGCTTGCTCTGATGTAGTCTTGCTATGCCAACTTCATTGTAACATTTGTTCTGAACTTTTCCTAGTGGAACTCTTGCCAATTTTCCCCGTGAACTAGCAAGTAGTGTGCACACAAGGAAAACGACTAAGGAACAGAGAACGCAGAGATCACACGAGCACACGTGCCTAGCCCGTAGCCTAGCTCCCGTTGTAGCAGTTATCTCCGCATGGTGCGGTGAGCGTGGACGGCACACGACTTACCTTTCAGTCAGGTCGACGTAGACACCACTTACCTATTTCGTAGTTGCAGGCCGGCAACTGTGCGGTAGTCACTATGGTAGGAGCCGTAGGTGACGCGGGGGTGGTGGACACCCTAGAGGCACGGTTGGAGAACGCGAGGAGGAAGCACGAGGCCAATGAGTATGGCGACTTGCCCTGGCCGGTCGTCGAGGCTGGACTCCGCTCCATGTGGGCGAAGGAGCACCCGTCTCGACCTGCCTCTCCTTGTCCGGTGAACAACGAAGGCGGCTTCGACGTGGGCGTCAACGCCGGTGGTGGTCAAGTCGGCAGCAGTGCTGGAGGCACGTCGAGGCAGAGAGGTGTGATACACGCCGGTGAAGTCAGCGGCGTTCAGGCGCGAGGGATGCAGTCGTCGGCGGCTGCAGGCTCTTCGCGGGGTGACGTCGGAGGTCGACGGAGTGGGCTGTCGCCGATGTCAGCGTCCCAGGTGACGGCAGGTGGGATCGCGCCGAGCTACGGCTACTTCAAGTTCACGCCGGACAGGATCTCGGTCACCCCTCCGCTGGTTGGTCGACCCGACATTCTCACCTGGAAGGAAGCCATCGAGCCCCAGCTGGAGATGGCCGGGCTGATCGGCTTCGCCCGAGGGACCGTAGCGACGCCGGGGGAGCACCTCCCCGACTTGCGGGCGGAGTTTCGCGCCGTGCAGCTGTTGACCTTCATGGTCATCTCGCGGTGCTGCTCGCCGGGCGTGCAGAACGCCTTGAAGTGGTGCTGGGAGTACCTTGACGCCGGCCACCGGGCGTGGCTTTTCATTGAGTCGACGTACCAGGTCACCGACGACCTGTTCATCGCTCAGCTGGAGGGACAGCTGACACACCTGCGTATGGGCGACGAGGAGAGTGCGACCGACTACTGCAACCGAGCCAGGCGAATTCTCGCCACCATCAGGATGGCCGGCGCGCAGTACTCTACGGCGTCGTACATCACCCATGTCATGCAGGGACTGTCTAGCAGCTATAATCTCCTGAAGCGGCTGTCTATGGCGCCGAGCACAAGGGCGACGCTCAACGAGGACAACCTGACCTCGTATATCCTGCAGGACGAGGCGATGCAGGAGGCTGAGCGATCGTAGGAGCTCTTGGCGCAGGCCAACTTTGTCGCCCCGGCGAAGCAAGGAGGCCGACCAGGACAGCGCGTACAGTCTGGTGGAGGGGGGAGCGGCGGCTCGAAGTCGACCAAGGAGGTCGAGAAGAAGTCGACCAAGGACGGCGGTCGAGGAGGAGGAGGTCGACGTCGGGAGTGCTGGATCTGCCACAGCCCCGATCACCTCTCCTTCGAGTGTCCCGACCGCAGTGACTCCGACGACAACGACAAGGGCGGCCGCGGGAGGTCTGGCAGCCATCGTCCTTGTCGTGGAAGAAACCAGCCGTGCAAGGAGAAGCAGTCGACCAAGACATCGACTTCGGCGAAGGACGCCGACTCCCCTGCTGGCGGCAAGGGGCGAGACGACAAGACGGCGTCGTGCTCGCTGGTTGGCGTCGTGGAGGCGACCATCTCTCTGGCGCCGGAGGCCGGAGAGGACTTCCAGGCGGTGGCGGTAGCTGTGCAGGCGAACCCGGCGGTGGTCCTGCTCGACAGCGGTTGCTCCCACCATCTGATGGGGACGAAGGAAGCCTTCCTCGACTTGCAGCCGAGCGGCGCCATCAGGCATGTGCGCGGCTTCAATGGGGCGCTGCAGGATGTCCAGGGCTGCGGCACCGTCGCTCTGCAAGGAGAGGCCGGGAAGGAGGTGCTCATCCCCGACGTGTTGTACGTCCCGGGTGTGCGAGCCAACCTGCTCTCGGCCGGCCAGCTGAAGGAGCACGCCGTGAAGCTGCAGGAGAACGGAGACGGCATGCTGCTCGTCTCGGCAGCAAGAGAGGTGATCGGGCGGGCGACGTACTCTGGGCGTGTCCTCTGCACCGACTTGCGTCCCTGCCCAACGCGGTCGACGTCGCCCACGACGGAGGTTGTGGCTCTGCGGGCAATCGTCTCGAAGACGGAGTCGACGCCGGGCCGGATGCATGCGAGGCTTGCGCATGTCGGCATGGACACCATACGGAGCTCGGCGAAGAACGAGGTCGCCATTGGGCTAGACCTCAAGTCGGCGACGGACGCCGACTCCCCGTGTGTCTCGTGCGTCGGCGGGAAACTGGCGCGGCACACCTTCCCCGACCAAGGCTCCGACGCTGACGACGTGCTGGCCGTCGTGCACATCGATCTGTGCGGGCCGTTCCGCGTGGCTGCCAAGGACGGCAGCCTGTACTTCTTGCTGCTGAAGGACCGCAAGACCCGCTACGTGTGGGTGAAGCCGGTCGCCAAGAAGTCAGATGCTTTGTCGGCGTTCGTACAGTGGCTGGCGGTGGCTGAGCGGCAGACGACGATGTCCGTGTTGATGCTGCGCTCAGACAGGGGAGGGGAGTTCCTCGGGAAGCAGTTCACCGACTTCGTGAACGGAAAGGGGATCGTCCACGACCTGACCTGCCCATACACCCCGCAGCAGAACGGCATGGCGGAGCGGGAGATGAGGACGGTGGTGGAGTTGGTGCGGACAATGCTGCTGCACATGGGCGTGCAGCACCACTGGTGGCACCTCGCTCTCCGGCAGGCCGTCTGGGTCCGCAACTGCCTTGAGAGGTCGACGCTGCCGCCGGGGACGACGCCGTACCAGCTGCTGACCGGGAAGAAGCCCGACTTGTCGCTGGCGCGGGTGTGGGGCTGCATGGCGCAGTTCCTTGTTCCTGAGGATCAGCGTGGTGGGAAGCTGAAGCCGAAGGCCAAGTGGGGCCTGCACCTTGGCGTGTCGGCGGCGAGCAAGGGCTGGGAGCTCCTTGACGTCGCCACTGACCGGGTGGTCACCACGTCGGACGTGGTGTTTTACGACGAAATGTCGCTGGCCGAGTGGAAGATGGACCATGGGCCGGTGTCCGGCCGCTTGTCGTCCACCCCGCCCTCTGACACCTCGTCGGCGACGCTGCCGCTGCTTGCCGAGGTCGGTGAGCTTGCTACTGAGGACGTCGAGGACGTCCGCACCTCTACCCCTCTCCCTCTGACCCCTGCCCCTCCCCTCGTGGCCGACCTGCGTGGGCTGACCTCGGTGTCGGCCTCCGGCGATGAGGGGAGTCGTGGGACGCCGCCTTCGGCGCCGGCCAAGTGCATCGCCGGTGGCCGACGTGACGAGCGGCGAATCGACGTGGGATTGCAGTCGACAGGGGAGGAGCAGGTCGAGGAGCAGCAGCCGACAAGGGAGCAGGCTGCCGTGAAGCCGACCACGGAGCAGTCGGCGACCGGGCCGTCGGCAGGAGAGCCGACCCCAGGGGAGCAGTCGGCTGGGACGCCGGCTGAAGAGCAGCAGGACGCTGAGGGCAGCGACGATGGAGGGGACGCCGAGGAGGTCCAGCAGGGACCACGGCGTTCGGGCCGACTGCGGAGGCCGCCTGACTTCTTCGTCCCCGCTGCCTTCACCACGGTGTATGACGTGGACGATGACGACGACCTGCTGTACGATGACGCCGAGGAGGATGAGGAGTTTCCGGAACTCGACCCTGACATGCTAGCCGACCCCGAGCACTGTTGGGACATCTCGACGATGACGGTGAAGGAGGCGTTGACTAGCTGGAAGGGCCCGGCGGTGAAGGCCGCCATGGAGGAGGAGATTCGCAGCCTCCTCAACATGGGAACGTGGGAGTTGGTCGAACGTCCGCCGGGAGTGAACGTCATGAAGAACCGGTGGGTGTTGACGACGAAGTACCACATCGACGACACGGTCGAGCGAGAGAAGGCGAGGCTGGTCGTGAAGGGCTTCACACAGGTGTACGGCGTCGACTACGACGAGACGTTCGCGCCGGTGAGCAGCTACGTCACGTTGAGGATCTTCCTCAGCATCGTCGCCGTCCTCAACCTCAACCTGATGCAGCTCGACATGAAGAACGCCTTCCTGCAGAGCAAGCTCGATCGGGTACTGTACATGTCCCAGCCGGACTACTTCAACGACGGAACCGGCCGGGTGTGTAAGCTGCTGAAGAGCCTGTACGGGCTGAAGCAGTCGCCGCTGTTGTGGTACTTGGCGCTCACCGATGTGCTGGTCGGCGCCGGGTGGAAGAAGAGCCAGGTCGACGAGGCTCTTTACTTCAAGGTCGGCGAGGGTGGAGTGGCCTGCTGGGTGCTGGTCTACGTCGACGACCTACTTGCCGCCAGCAGCAGCGCCACGATGCTGCAGGAGCTTAAGGAGCTGCTGGAAGCTGCCTTCGAGCTGCGCGAGATCTCGCCGGTGCAGAAGTACCTCAGGCTGGAGATCGTACGTGACAGGTCGGCGGGGAAGCTGTGGCTGCACCAGCAGGGCTACGCCGACAAGCTGCGTAGGCGCTTCCTCGACGAGGAGCAGACCGGGCGCACCCCGAAGACGCCGGTCTCGGTCGGTGCCTACGCCGAGCTCACCTTCGATGACGAGGAGGCGCAGGAACGGCAGGAGGAGGAGTACCGGCAGAAGGTCGGCTCGCTGCAGTTCGCGGCGACGACGACGAGGCCGGACGTCGCCTTCGCCTGCAGCAAGCTGGGGAGCGGCCTCACGGTGAGGAGCGACCAGCACTGGCGCGAGGCCGACCGCTGCCTCGCCTACCTCGCCAACACACGTGACACCGCCCTGGAGTTTGGCGGTGGACTTGAGTCGCTGGAGCTGGTCGGCTACGTGGACGCCGACGACGCCGGTGACAAGCAGAACAGGATGAGCACGAGCGGCTACGTGTTCGTCTACGGAGGGGCTGCAGTCTCCTGGTCGAGCCAGCGCATCAAGTGCGCGACACTGTCGTCGACCGAGTCGGAGTACGTGGCAGCCACTGAAGCTGGCAAGGAGGGACGCCGCCTTCGCTTCCTCCTCGCAGAGTTACAGCAGCTGGATGCCGGGAAGCCGACTGTCCTGCGCGTAGACAACAAGTCGGCCATCACGGTCGCCGAGAACATGGGGTTGACGGGCAACCTCAAGCACATGGAACGGCGACAGGCCTGGCTGCAGCACATGGTGAGGCGCGGGAAGTTTTCGCTGCAGTACATCCCAACCGCTGAGCAGCCGGCCGACTTCCTGACAAAGGCGCTGCACTATCCGGCCTTCAACCGGTGCTCCGTCGTAATCGGCCAAGTGCGCTTGGCCGACGTGGGCGACGGCGACAACGACGTACAGCAGTAGGTGCCATGCCCTTTTGCATGGCTGGTGCGGTGGACGACGTGCTATGTGTTGGGTGCACGTCGACGAGCTAGTCTCCGAGCTGTACTGCCGTGTGGGCTGGGTGCCCAAGCGTGAACGCGGCAGGGGAGTGTCAACGGGAGTTGGGTGTTGGCCCCGTCCTCGCTTGGGCGGAGCCGACTTCGTGGTCGGGTGTGAGGGGAGCAGCCGACCTGCAGCAGTGGGTGAGCTGGTCGACGAGGAGGTCGACCTGCACGGGGGGCCACTGCACGGGCGCCAACTACAGGGTGGCGCCGACTTCCGGGAGGTCGACTTGGGAGTCGACCTGCGGAGGACGTCGAAGCCGACTTCGGCGGTCGACCTGTGGGTGGTCGACCGGACCTGGTGGTCGACGAAGGAGGGACCGACGTGGACCTTTACGCAAGACGCCGAGCAGTCGGGCGTCGAGTAGTGGGGCGTCAACTTCGTGACGCGCTTCGGGCGGCCGACGTGGGTGGTCGGCCGACGACTGTGCTGGTCGACGTGGAGCTGGTCGACCAGAGGGGATGTCGACCTGGAGGAGGTCGACGTGGAGGTGGTCGTCGACTTGGGAGGTCGACGGGCACGTACGGGAGCTGCTGGTCGACATGGTTGCCTGGTCGACCAGGTTACCTGGGTGACGAAGTGCTGCGGAGGAGTGCGACGGTCGCCCAGGCGAAGTTGGCGAGCCCGACCTCGGTGGTGGTATCCCGTGGTCGACGTGGCCGATCAGAGGCAGTCGTCAGCTCGAGGTTGACG
The DNA here is from genome assembly GCA_948144175.1 of Closterium sp. NIES-65. Taxonomy (NCBI): domain Eukaryota; kingdom Viridiplantae; phylum Streptophyta; class Zygnematophyceae; order Desmidiales; family Closteriaceae; genus Closterium; species Closterium sp. NIES-65. Next base: position 3,334,447 of record CANXME010002068.1, read on the forward strand.
TGGTGTGTGCGCTGTGCAGGTGACGAGACTCTGCACGCCAATCATCAGCGCACACCTGCGAAGCGGGTGCACTGCTGTCCTGCGTGAGCAATGCTGGCACACCGTCAACCTGCGACGTTGGCACGCCGTCGACCTCGCCTTGCTGGAGCGCGGTCGACCAAGCTGCGCTGGCAGTTGGCCGACCTGAATGCTTGCTCTGATGTAGTCTTGCTATGCCAACTTCATTGTAACATTTGTTCTGAACTTTTCCTAGTGGAACTCTTGCCAATTTTCCCCGTGAACTAGCAAGTAGTGTGCACACAAGGAAAACGACTAAGGAACAGAGAACGCAGAGATCACACGAGCACACGTGCCTAGCCCGTAGCCTAGCTCCCGTTGTAGCAGTTATCTCCGCAGTGTGCTCTTAGCACAGACGTGCTTGAGGACAGGCAGGAGGAGTTCCAGTGCTTTGCGGTTGCTTTGCCTCATCTCGTGTCCACGCTGATTGCCCCTGAGGGAGACCCGGATGCACCAGACATCCCGACTCCTCGATCGTACGCTAAGGCGATCGAGGGTCCCTACTCCTCTCAGTGGGAGTCAGCCATGGACGCAAAGATGGCTTCTTGGAAGTCCACAGGCACCTACGTCGACGAGGTTCCCCCACCTGGGGCGAACATCGTCAGTGGCATGTGGATTTTTCACGGTGAAGCGGCCACCGGGTTCTCCGCCTGTCTTCAAGGCGTGTTACGTTGCTCAAGGCTTCAGTCAGCGGCAGGGAGTTGACTTCTTTTAGACCTTTGGGTGACCACTCTTTGGGTGCTGCTGCACATAGCCGCTCAGCGCGACTACGAGCTTCACTCTCTTGACTTCAGCACAGCTTTCCTGCAGGGCAGCCTACACGAGGAGATCTGGCTGCGCCGCCCTCCTGGCTTCACTGGGTTGTTTCCTCCTGGTACCCAGTGGAGCCTCCAGCGGCCAGTCTACGGTCTCCGCCAGGCGCCCCGTGAGTGGCACAACACACTTAGGACTACACTTGCGGCTCTTGGGTTTGCTCCTTCTACTGCCGACCGGTCGCTGTTTCTACGCACCGACACCTCTCTGCCGCCGTTCTACATCCTCGTGTACGTCGACGACTTGGTCTTTGCCACTGCTGACACTGCTGGACTCGCCCACGTGAAGTCCGAGCTGCAGAAGAGACACATGTGCATAGACCTGGGTGAACTGCGCAGCTACCTTGGCTTGCAGATCACCCGGGACATAGCACACCGCACCATTACCCTGACTCAGTCACACATGGTGCAGCAGGTCCTTCAGCGCTTCGGCTTCACGTACTCCTCGCCTCAGGCCACTCCTCTATCTACTCGCCACTGGCTCTCAACTCTGCCTTCAGATGAGTCCGTAGAGTCGAGTGGCCCGTACCCAGAGCTTGTTGGCTGCCTCATGTACCTGATGACCTGCACACGTCCTGACCTTGCATACCCTCTTAGCATCTTGGCACGCTATGTTGCTTTTGGGAGACACCGACCAGAGTACATGGCTGCAGCGTAGAGGGTGTTGCGCTACGTGTGCAGTACGTCGGGCATGGGGCTAGTGCTTGGAGGGCGATGTCGAGTAGTCCTCACAGGTCACGCTGACGCTTCTTGGGCTGACGACCAGGGTCTGTAGCGGTCGTCACAGGGTTACACCTTCAGCCTTGGCTCCGGCTCTGTTTCGTGGCGGTCTACCCGCTCGTCTTCTGTTCTCAGCTCCAGCTGTGAGGCTGAGATCTACGTAGGGGCCATGGCTGCACAGGAGCTACGCTGGCTCACCTACCTACTGACTGACCTAGGAGAGCAGCCTCGTTCTCCTCCAGTTCTGTATGTAGACAACAAGGCCATGCTGGCCTTGTGTCGGGAGCATAGACTGGAGCACAGAACGAAGCACATTGCTCTCTGCTACTTCCTGGCTCATGAGCTGCAGCAGCGTGGTCAGCTCCACCTCACGTACGTGGCCTCTGAGGCCAACACTGCTGATATCTTCACCAAGGCCCTTTCGCCTTGTGATCGTAAGCTCTTGTACTTTGCTAGGTCTTGTGCCTACCTGGCCTCACTTGCTCACTTCTTGATCTTGTTTGTACTGTACTCTTTCTATACCTGCACTTGCTTGTTTACCTTTATATATATGACCTTGCATGTGAACTGGCCTTGTGGCCTTACTCTTGTGCTCGGAATGTGTGGTGACTATGTGATCCACCCTGAGCTTGCTTTGCTTGACTGGTCTTGTGACCACTTCTTCTCCCCCACTTTGCCTATGGGGGTGTGTCAGAACATTATAGCTTATACATTTGTATAGGCTGTAGTGGGGTAGCCCATAAGGGGTAAAACCCAATTAGGGTTAGTACTTGTTCCCAACTCTTTCATAGTTCAATCATTCTCGTTTCTCATCAACAATATGAGTCACTCCTTCGCGCCCGAGCAAACAATATCGGAGTCAGCTCTGTGCGTCACGCTCCTTTCCGAACAAAAGGAGATTGACCTGTACAATGAGAAGAATGTCAAACGGGAGAAATTAGTCTTCTACATAATAGCGTCAGAAGGGGAGCAACGCGGAAAGAAAGGAGCTTTCTGCAAATACTGCAAGAAGTCTGGCCACACTATCGACCAGTGCTACAAGCGTCAGGCTACTCATGAACAGCGCAACTCCCTCAGTCAGCAACCCTCGGCACAAGCTAAACCTTCTGCCGCAACCTCCACTGTGTCGCCTCACTCCGTTGCCAGCACTTCCCAATCTCCTGCACTCATCACGGTGAAGGATAAAGGGAAAGGGACAATCATGAGCTGCATTGCTTGCCGCAACAAAGGGTTCGGATACTACGATTGAATAACATTCGCACTTCACAATCCCATCAACCCTGTTGCGCCCAGCCCAAACAATGACCCAGCAGTCTATACCTGGATCGATCGTCCCTCAAACACTCCGCCCGACTTCGAGCTCCCTCCGCCTACTCTAGAATCGCCGTCGAGCATCTCCGCAAACAGATACTTCGCTCTCTCACCGTACACCGGCGACTTTGATCGCATCATCACGCCCAAAATCGCCAACATTGCACGCCAATGCCACGAGTATTTCAACACATGGAACCTCGACCGTTGCTGCGGGCAGCACATGGTGGGATCGCCGACGTTCATTAGCAACTCACGGTGCATGCGACGACCCTGCAAAATCACCGTCGCCAACAATGGGAAGATGAAGGCATATGACATTGGCGAAATATACCTCGAAGCCATTGATACGAAGTTCACTTTTCACATCGGAGACGTCCTCGTCGCACCTGAACTGCAATACAATCTACTCTCCTCAGCTCAGCTCATGCGGTGCGGAGTCAACATTCGCAACAATTGTAAGGATAAAACCTTCGAGCTATTCTACAACGAAACTTACATCGGGAAGGCAATCGATGACGATGGAGTTTTTGTGCTGCAATTCTCGGCCAAAGGCACTACCGGCGATTCCGACCGCACACTACTGCTGAAGACAACTCCCACTGAGCCACCAACATGGTCGCATCCTGACGAAATGGATCTCGAGCAGCCTGCCTCAGATGGCCTCCTACGTCTGCGCACCGTTCCGACCGCCTCGACCTCCAATCCTGCAGAGATCGGACCTGCCACAATGGAAGAAGACAGCACGTCAGAACCTGCAGCACAAACCACCGAGGAAAACAAGACAGCTGAAACGGGCTGGACGGATTGGAGCACTCCCAAGCCCACGCTCGGGCCTTGGGGAGAAATCCTAACTCCACAAGAAGCAGCCGCAAGCGGATGGGACGCCGTCTCAACAGGAGAAGTCGGCACGACCGGATGGGGAACTCCTCCTGCCCCATCGAGAGAAGCAGAGGCAGCTGGGAACGCCTGGGGCATCGCCACGGCAGCAGGAGAGACCACTGGTGGAGGATGGGAAACCTCAGCTGAAGCGGAACGAGTCCATGACGAAGCAGCTGGGCTACCTCCTGCGGAAGTCGCCGCCATCAGCCCATATTGGGCAACACGCGGCACCAGCTGGGGCGGTCCCCCTCTCCCCAATGAATATGCTCCTGACACACCAGAACCAATGGAAGAAGAGTCAGCAGAAGAAGTAACTTACGAATTCTTCGGAGAAGCAGCAGAATTACCGGCACCTACCGAAGAGCCGATGCCGCCAATATGCTCCATAGGAAATTGAAGTTATCGGGGCCGAGTACAGCTACTTCCGAATTCCCATGAAGGGACTCCCAGTTCGCGACTGGCCCAATCAGTGCCTGCTTGTCACCGGAGACCAAGTCGATGCCGACGACACTGACGGCATCATCGGTATTCCTCACTCGCTTTTGGAGCGAAAGGCAATCCATTCGCTGCCGACGCCGACGACGCCGCCGATGCAGGACCTGAAGGGGAGGCAAACGACAAAGCAGCGCGACACAAATATTATCAGAAACATGGCATCAACGGGTCGGACATCCCTCTCACGCCACACTCAAAAATTTGCTGCTCAAGGCCGGAGTCTTTGATGACAACGCACTACTCCTGCCCCGAAACGGTTCCCTCACCGCGGACTCAGCTAACCCTCCTTGCACCGTCTGCCCAACAGCATCACTCAACCACAAGTCGTTTCACGACTTACCTCCGGATTACGAACGCTACAAGCCGCTGGATAAAGTCTACAGCGACTTCATGGTTCTCAGTCAGAACGGTCTCGACGGCGAACAATACACACTCACCTTCATCGACGCATCTACTCGCTACGTCTGGGCCGTCAATAGTGACTGCAGGTCACTGGGTTTTGAGTGCTTCATTGCATGGATGAAGCGGGCTGAGTGTCAGTCTGGATTGAAACTCAAAGCCTGGCAGACGGACGGAGCCCCGGAGTTCTTCTCAGATGAGTTCAAGGAACTCTTCAAACAGAAGGGGATTGAGCACCTGGTGTCCCTACCCTACGCTCACGAACAGCAAGGTGTAGAAGAACGGACAAACAGAAGCCTCGCCACGCGGATGAGGGCCCTAATGAAGCAGTCGGCCATCCCAACCAAATATTGGCCGTTTGCAATGAACCAAGCCGTTCGGGTGCACAACCTGTTGTCCTCGCGAAGCCTCGAGAACAACTTCCCCTACCGGGCATGGATAGGCAGAAAAGCGGATACACGTCTGCTTTGGGTGTTCGGCTGCATGGTACAGTACAGACCCCATACTGCAAGGACTGGAAAATTTGCTGACCGAGCACGATGGGGCATACACCTCGGGATCGAAAAGGAATTCAAGGCGTGGATTGTGCTGGACTACGCGACACACGAGGTGACGAAATCACGTGGCTGCATCTTCTATAAGAAGCTAGCTTTGCCCCTTTTCAAGGAACACCAGGAAGCTGACAAGTGACCAGAGAGGCTCTTTGAGGGCCATCGCAGCTTCGCCACGTCACACGACGAAGCTGACCTGGCGGAAGATGCAGACACAGTTGATGTCACCCAAATGGACTCCGCCCCGAGCATCCCCCCTACAAGCCCACTCGGAACTCCAACATTTATACCTCTACACCAACCCGATCCCGATGATACAACACGCGAAGCTCACGACTACAAAAATGAGGCGCGCAGATCCCCGGATGCCGAGTTACCATAGCCCAACTCGTCGCAAAACACCCTCTGCCTCGGCAACGAAAGTGATGACGACGTGGTCGAAGTTACCAGCTTCCACAACTACGATCGTCTTCACTACGAAAAGACTCACAAAACCGGTCTTCGGGTTCTCGGTCTCGCCGTTGCTGTTCGCCACACTTCTCCCAAGGAACCAACCACTGTCCGCCAAGCTCTGTCCGACCCCGACAGCGAGAAATGGAGAGCAGCTATGGCGGCAGAAGTCGCGTCGCTGAACAAACGCGGCACATAGAAGCTGGTCCCTCGGTCATCGGCAAAGGGGAGGAAAATTCTCAGCGGTAAATGGGTCTTTCGCATCAAGACCCTGGCGGACTTTTCAGTCAACAAATACAAAGCGCGGTGGGGGGTGCGGGGTTTTGAGCAAACGCACCTGGTGGACTTCACTCTCACCTACGCACCAGTCGGCTGCCACACCTCGGTGTGCATTCTCCTCTGCATCGCAGCCGTCAAACAGCGACCGCTTCGACAAATCGACGTCGGCAGCGCTTTCCTTTATGCTCCCGTCGACGCCATCATCTTCGTCAAGCATGCATTCAAGGAAAACGATGGCGCCGTGTGTCTACTCCAAAAATCCCTTTACAGGATCAAGCAGGCACCTCGTCTGTGGCAGCAGTACCTCGGATCCATCTTCATTGAGCTCGGCTTCACCCAGCTGCCGCATGACCTCAGAATGTACAGGCGGGAATCACGCGGAAAATTCATTCTCCTCGTCGCCTACGTCGACGACCCTCCTCTACACAGGCGACGACACGGAGCTACTGGACTAGTTCGAAGCTGACATCAAGGAGAAGCTTGAAGTGACGGTCAACCACAACGTCACGCAATTCCTGGGCCTCAATGTGACTCAGTCCGCCTCCTCCATCCACCTCTCCGCCGCCAAGCACGCCGAAACACTCGCAAAATGGTTCGCCATCGCACCAATCAACCTCACCACACCTTATCGCACTCCTCCTCCTAACCATGAGCCAGACTCTGCGCCACTCTCTCCCGACGATCATCGTTTCTATCAGCAGTAGCTGGGATGTCTCCTGTTCGCCGCCGTCACATGCCGGCCCGATCTCTCCTACGTCGCAAGCCAGCTCGCACAGTACCTGAAGCGACCTGAAGGGGAGAATCTACTGGATCTACGCCGGGCACTGCAATACTTCATCTCCACTCCCGACGTCGGTCTCACCTACGAAGCTAACCTCACCGCCACCCTGCAGCTTCATGGCTACGTAGACGCTGACCACGCAGGAGATGTTGACAACAGACGCTCCCGTACAGGATTCATTTTCCAACTCCAACCTGCCGGACTCATCTCCTGGAACTCTCAGAAGCAAGAACTCATCGCTCTTTCGTCAGCAGAAGCAGAATTCATCGCAGCCAGCGCAGCTGTTCGCGAAGGACTGCACCTGATGGAACTCCTACAAGAAGCAAAAATAACGATGAACGAGCACTTCACGTTACTCTGCGACAATCAGAGCGCGATAAAGATCGTGAACAAGCCCGACTTCGTCAACCGCACGAAACACATCGCCCTTCGCTACTTCTTCGTGAAGGAAGAAATTGACAAGGGGAGAGTCAAACCCACGTACTGTCCGACCGGTGACATGGCAGCTGACTTCTTGATGAAGAAATTGCCACGACAGCAGTACCAGCGCTGCGCCAACCTCTGCGGGATCACCAAGAAATCCTACGTGGTCCACCTTCAGGAATAAAGGGGAGTGTTGGAATAACCGAAAGGTTATATAAACATTCCCGAAGGTATTCCACTGTACCAAGTACCGCAATAACTCATATAGAGCATGCGGAAGGTCGAGGGTCACCCGAAGGTCAACCGTCGAAGGAAGTGAACGATCGTGACCCTTGACCATCCAGTAACCGCACAACAGTTGTTCACTGCAACATGTTAACTGTCGAGCATGGCAATAGTCGTGGTTACTGTAGCTATATAATACAGTTAATAAGGGAATGTACCCCTCAGAGTACATTGCTAGCTAGTTTGCTATTTAATCTCTTGTATTCCTATCCTATAATCATCTTGTTCTCTTTCAATTTACCAACAAGGTCACTACAGAGACTCCATTGTCTCCTCTCAGACTTAACAGATCTTATCCTATCTACTTGATCCTTTGGTTGTATCAGCACAATGAAATGTCAAATTATAATATTGTGTAGGTTATAGTGGGGTAGCCTATATGGGGTACACATTTCTAGGGTTGCATATTTGTATCACTTCCATTCCTTAGTCAATCATTCTCGTTCTACTTTCCTCATGGTATCGAGCAGGTTCCTCTGTGGGAACTGTGCCTAGGGCCCACCACATCGATCTTTTTTTTCCTGCCCGTAGCGCGCTTAGCCCGAGTCGTGCTACGGACTCTCACCTCTTCGAGCCGCCCTTCTCAGCGGCCCTGCCGCCCTTCGCTGCAGCCCCGCCGCCCCACATTGCGGCCCCGCCGCCCTTCCTCGCGGCCCTGCCGCCCTTCGCTGCGGCCGCGCTGCCCCTCGCTGCGGCCCCGCCGCCGTTCGCTACGGCCCCGCCGCCCGTCTCAGCGGCCCCGCCGACCTTCTTCGCGGCCTCGCCGCCCTTCGCTGCGGCCCCGCTGCCTCACGTTGCGGCCTCGCCGCCCTTCGCTGCGGCCCCGCCGCCCGTCTCAGCGGCCCCGCCGCCCGTCTCAGCGGCCCCGCCGCCCGTCTCAGCGGCCCCGCCACCCGTCTCAGCGGCCCCGCCGCCCTTCACTGCGGCCCGGCCGCCTCTCTTGCTGCGGCCCCGCCGCCCTACTCAGCGGCCCTGCCGCCCTTCACTGCGGCCCCGCCGCCTCTCTCGCTGCGGCCCCGCCGCCCTACTCAGCGGCCCCGCCGCCCTTCTACTGCGGCCCCGCCGACCTTCTCAGCGGCCCCGCCGCCCTTTACCAGCGGCCCTGCAGCCCCTTCACTGCGGCCCCGCCGCCCCTTTCACCAGCGGCCCTGCCGCCCTACACCGCCCGCGCCGCCCGAGCCGCCCGAGCCTCCCGAGCCGCCCGACCTGCCCGAGCCGCCTGAGCCGCCCGACCAGCCCGAGCCACCCGAGCCGCCTGAGCTGCCCGAGCCGCCTGAGGAGCCGAGCCGCTGGTGCCACGGAGCCGCTGTTGCTGATGTGCCATCCGAGCAGCCGTGTTGCCGTGCTGCTACACTGCTGAGCTGCCCGACCCGCCCTGTCTGGTGAGAGCAGCGCTCCTGTCACTGCACTGCCCCTGTCCTACAGTTGGTACTGCTAGTCTACTGCTGTCATGGCTACCCCCAGTATTCTCGCTTTTGACGCTGAGGGTCAAGCCATTGACTTTGAGGTTTGGGTAGATGACCTGCAGCTTTTCCTACAGTGCGATAGGGCAGACGGTCTCTCCCTCTTTGACCTCACCTCTGGTGCTTCCCCTGCCCCTACTGCCGATGCCGACGCCACTGTTCGCTCACAGTGGGCCACTCGCGATGCTGCTGCACGTCTTGCTGTGCGTCGCCACCTGCCTACCACTGAGTGCGCGCACTTTAGTCAGTACAAGAGTGCTCAGACCTTGTACGACGCTGTAGTTGCACGCTACTCTTCCCCTGCCACTGCTGCACTGAGCCGCCTCATGCTACCGTACCTCTTTCCTGACCTTGCTGCCTTTCCCACAGTCGCTGACCTCATTACGCACCTCCGCACTAGTGACACTCGCTACCGCGCCGCGCTTCCTGCTGAGTTCTGCACCAAGAACCCCCCCCCCCATGTACATCACTCTCTATTATATAGTCACCCGCCTCCCTGACTCCCTTCGCGTAGTCAGGGACCACTTTCTCTCGATCTGTCCCACCACTCTCACTGTTGACCTCCTAGAGAAGGCCCTCCTAGCGGCGGAGAAGAGCATAGTCGCTGTAGGAGCCTCTCGTGGTGACCCTCGCACCCCCATCTTTGAGGGGTGTTCCCCTTCCCCCCTGTTGCCCTCTGTCGCCGCTGCTGCTGCGGCCGACCTCGTTGGTCTTGAGTCGGTCGGTGCGGCGTCTGCCCCTAGCGGGAGACGCCGCTCTGGCAAGGGCAAGGGGGCCAAGGGCGCGGGTGGAGCTAGCGGGGGTGGTGGAGGTGGCGGTGTAGGCGGCGGAGGGAGTGGGGGTGGCGGTGGGAGTGGTGGCGGGGGTGGAGGTGTCGGTGGCAGCAGCGGAGGCGGAGGCGGCGGAGGCGGTAGCGGTGGGAGCGGAGGCGGCGGTGGTGGCGGAGGTGGAGGCGGCGGTGGTGGAGGAGGTGGAGGCGGCGGTGGTGGAGGAGGTGGAGCTGGTCGGGGTGGTGCTTCGCAGCGGAGCGGCTCCGTTGGTGGTCAGCGCCAGCAACAGCAGCAGCAGCAGCGTTCTCGGGACACTCCCCCTCCTCAGCAGCTCCGTGAGTGGTACACGCAGCGTCAGCGTGGTGGGGGTTTTGGCCCGTGCTACGTCCTTCGCTCCGGCGACCGCGCGGGTGAGCAGTGTGGGGGTGCTCACCCCACCCAGCGCTGCTTTGGCCGCCTGACGGACGCTTGGCGTCAGCAGTTCCCGGAGGCTAGTGAGATCCCCCGCTGGGGAGAGCTGTCTAGGCCAGGTGTCGCTATCTATGATCTTGACTTTGATGCTATCCTTGCTGCCATGTATGCTGTGCCTATTAGTGATGAGGGTGACTGTTACCGATGTTTCCCGCCCGACCCGGGCATTGGTACTGCTGCGCTAGGTGCTAGTGAGGCTGCTGCTCTAGGTGCCAGTGCGTGTCTGCGCCCTCAGGTACTGGTGAGGCTGCGCTCTCAGGTATCGCGTCGGCTTCGGCCTCCCTCACCTTCACACTTGACTCGGGGGCTTCTCGCTCCTTCTTTCGAGACCGCACCACACTCACGCCGCTTGGTCGGCCGGTTGCAGTCTCCCTGGCAGACCCCTCTGGGGGTCCTGTCCTCTCTCACTTCTCCACTGTCCTCCCGTGTCCGGCTGCCCCCTCTGGCACCTTGTCTGGTCTTTACCTCCCCTCGTTCTCTACGAACTTGGTGAGTGGTGCTGACTTGCAGGATACAGGGGTTCACCAGTTTACTCCTGCGAGTCAGCGGGTGACCCACTGCTCGGACGCTCGCACGGGCCGGCACCTGGCCACGTTTACGCGTCGGCCGGGGTCGAGCCTCTACACCCTGACCACTGGGTCCCCTCCTGTCCCTGCTTCTGGCCAGGTAGCTGCGTCGGGTCAGGTGTTTGCTGCAGCGTCCAGGTCTGGTCTTGAGTCTGCCCCCTGCTCGTGTCGCCTCCTGTCTCACGAGACTCTCCTGTGGCACCACCGCCTTGGTCACCCCTCCCTGCCTCGTCTGCGAGGCATGGCTTCCCGTGTCCTTGTCTCTGGTCTTCCCCGGTCCCTCCCTCCCCTTCCTCCGGGGCCTGGTCCTTCCTGTGTCCCCTGTGTCGAGGGGCGGCTCCGGGCTGCCCCTCACTCCTCTCAGTTTCCCCCGACAGAGGCCCTGCTGCAGACGCTTCACATGGACGTGTGGGGCCCAGCCTGCGTCCGTGGACAGGGTCACGAGCGCTACTTCCTGCTGGTGGTTGACGACTACTCGCGTTACACCTCAGTCTTCCCCTTGCGTAGCAAGGGTGATGTCACTGAGGTGTTGATCGACTGGATCCGCGCAGCTTGTCTCCAGCTCAGGAGGAGCTTCGGCTCGGACTTTCCTGTTCTGCGTCTGCACTCTGACCGAGGCGGATAGTTCTCCTCTGGCCTTCTGCGAGCCTATTGTCGTGCGCGAGGCATCCGCCAGACCTTTACGCTTCCGGACTCTCCACAGCAAAATGGGATTGCTGAGCGCTGCATTGGCATGGTCATGGACGTCGCTCGTACGTCCATGATGCATGCGGCTGCCCCCCATTTTCTGTGGCCGTTTGCGGTTCGGTACGCGGCGCATCAGATCAACCTTCACCCCAGGGTCTCCAGGCCGGAGACCTCCCCAGCCTTGCTGTGGACGGGGAAGGTCGGCGATGCGTCTGCGTTCCGTGTCTGGGGATCTTGGGCGTTTGTCCGCAACTTGTGTGCGGACAAGCTGTCCCCTCGTGCTGCTCCCTGTGTCTTCCTTGGCTTCCCCCCTGACGCCCCTGGGTGGCAGTTCTACCACCCCACCTCTCGTCGTGTTGTGTCCTCCAAGGACGTCACGTTCGACAAGTCAGTCCCCTACTACCGCCTCTTCCCCTACCGCACTCCTTCCCTCCCCCCGCCACCGCACTTCCTTGTGCCAGGTCCCCCCCCGGTAGACCCCCTCCCCCCTCAGGGTCCTGCCCCTTCAGGTGTGTCCCAGGTAGACGCAGTCGAGCCGGTCGAGGTTGTTGATGACTCTGGTACTGCTGCGGGTGCTGAGCCTGGGGGTGCTGACTCTGGGGGTGCTGCGCGCGTGGGTGCTGAGCCTGGGGGTGCTGAGTCTGGGGGTGCTGCGACTGGGGGTGCTGGGCCTGGGGGTGCTACGACTGGGGGTGCAAAGCCTGGGGGTACTGCGACTGGGGGTGCTGAGCCCGGGGGTGCCACGACAGGGGGTGCTGAGCCTGGGGGTGCTACGTCAGGAGCTGCTAAGCCTGGGGGTGCTGCGTCTGGAGCTACTGAGCCTGGTGATGCGGAGCCAGCGGCCGCTGGACCTGCTCGTGTGGCGTCTGGCGGTGCTGGGCCTGGAGGTTCTCCGGGTGCTTCGTCTCGGCGGGAGCCACTCTCTCCACAGGAGCTGCGCGAGTGGTTTGCCCGGCGCTGGAGGCGTACTACTGGAGCTGGAGCTTCTTCGGCCGCTGAGGGTGCTGGTGCCGCCGGTCCCAGAGGTGCTCGTCCTGGGAGTGCTGGGCCTGCGGGTACGACTGGAGCTGGAGCTGCTGAGGGTGTTGGCGCTTAGGCTACTGCTGTCAGTCCTGGCGGTGGTTGAGGAAAGTAGAACGAGAATGAATAACTAAGGAATGGAAGTGATACAAATATGCAACCCTAGAAATGTGTACCCCATATGGGCTACCCCACTATAGCCTACACAATATTATAATTTGACACACCCCCATAGGCAAAGTGAGGGAGAACAAGGGGTCACAAGACCAGTCAAGCAAAGCAGACAAAGCTCAGGGTGGATCACAACGTCACCACACAGTCCGATCACAAGGTTAAGGCCACAAGGCTAGCTCACATGCGGGAGTACACATATATATATATATAAGGCTAAACAAGCAAGAGCAGGTATATATATATATATGTAAGAGTACAAGCAAGGTCAAGGGGTGAGCAAGTGAGGCAAGACAGGCACAAGACCCAGCTGAGTGCAGAAGCGCTGATGATCACAAGGCGGAAGTGCCTTGGTGAAAACATCAGCAGTGTTGGCCTCAGAGGCCACGTACGCAAGTCGCAACTGACCACGCTGCTGCAACTCACAAGCAAGAAAGTAGCAGAGAGCAATGTGCTTCGTTCTGTGCTCCAGGCGCTGCTCCCGACACAAGGCTAGCATGGCCTTGTTGTCTACGTACAGCACCGGAGGAGAACGAGGCGGCTCTCCGAGGTCAGTCAGCAGGTAGGTAAGCCAGCGAAGCTCCTGTGCAGCCATGGCCCCGGCGTTGATCTCAGCCTCACAACTGGAGCCGAGAACAGAAGACGAGCGAGTAGCCCGCCACGAAACAGAGCCGGAACCAAGGCTGAAGGTGTAACCCTGTGACAACCGCTGCGTAGCCTGGTCGTCTACCCAAGAAGCGTCCGCGTGTCCAGTAAGAACCACTGGACTCCGCCCTCCAAGCACTAGCCCCATGCCCGACGTACTGCACAAGTAGCGCAACACCCTCTTCGGTGCAGCCATGTGCTCTGGTCTCTGTCTCCCAGGAGCAACATAGCGTGCAAGAATGCTAAGAGGGTATGCAAGGTCAGGTCGTGTGCAGGTCATCAGGTACATGAGGCAGCCAACAAGCTCTGGGTACGGGCCACTCGACTCTACGGACTCATCTGAAGGCAAAGCTGAGAGTGAGTGGCGAGTAGACAGAGGAGTGGCCTGAGGCGGGGAGTAAGTGAAGCCGAAACGCTGAAGGACCTGCTCCACCATGTGTGACTGAGTCAGGGTAATGGTGCGGCGTGCTCTGTCCCGGGTGATCTGCAAGCCAAGGTAGCTGCGCAGTTCACCCAGGTCTGTGCACGTGTGTCTCTTCAGCAGCTCAGACTTCACGTGGGCGAGTCCAGCAGTGTCAGCTGTGGCAAAGACCAAGTCGTCGATGTACACGAGGATGTAGAACGGCGGCAGAGAGGTGTCAGTGCGTAGAAACAACGACGGGTCAGCAGTAGAGGGAGCAACCCCAAGAGCCGCAAGTGTAGTCCTCAGTTTGTCGTGCCACTCGCGCGGTGCCTGGCGGAGACCGTAGACTGGCCGTCGGAGGCTCCACTGGGTGCCAGGAGGGAAAGTCCCAGTGAAGCCAGGTGGACGGCGCAACCAGATCTCCTCGTGCAGGCTACCCTGCAGGAAAGCAGTGCTGAAGTCAAGAGAGTGAAGCTCGTAGTCACGCTGAGCGGCTACGTGTAGCAGCACCCGAAGAGTGGTCATCTTCGGGGTGGGAGAGAAGGTCTGAAAGTAGTCAACTCCCTGCCGTTGACTGAAGCCTCGAGCCACGTAACGCGCCTTGAAGACAGGCGGAGAACCCGGCGGCCGCTTCACCCTGAAAATCCACATGCCACTGACGATGTTCGCCCCAGGAGGGGGAACCGCGTCAACGTAGGTGCCTGTGGACTTCCAGGAAGCCATCTCTGCATCCATAGCTGCCTGCCACTGAGAGGAGTAGGGACCCTCTACGGCCTCCGCGTAAGAGCGCGGAGTCGGGATGTCTAGTGCATCCGGGTCTCCCTCAGGGGTAACCAGTACGGACGCGAGATGAGGTGAAGCAGCCGCCAGACAAGGAACTCCTCCTGCCTGTCCTCAAGGACGTCCGTGCCAAGAGCACACTCACCCCCGACGGAGGATAGACAGACGCAGACTCAGCAACAAGACTAGCAGCGTAGTCTAGACGACAGCGAGCAGCAAAGTCGACGAGCTCAGCAACAAGAGCAGACAAAGCAGTGGACTCAAAGGAGGGGTCAGTGACAACAGTAGCAAGGAGACGCGTGACGGTAGGACTGGCAGCACGAAGAGAGTCCGACTCAGGGTTGGCAAGCACCGGAAGAGAGGACTCAGGAGGAGAGGGCAAAGGGGCACGCAGAGGAGCAGTGGACGGACGCAGAGACATCCGGTGCGTGCCAGGGACAGGAGGAGGACGCTGACGCGAACTGCGACCACTAGTGCGAGCAGCACGAACAGGCGACGCAGGACGAGACGCAGGCTCACGACGCTCAGCAAGACCTCCAGTAGAACTAGTGTACGGAGAAGGAGAAGGCAGTGGGGAGGCCGGCGGTAACTGTGACTGCGACTGCACAGGCGGTGGACACTCTAAGGGAGGAGGAAGACCAAGAACCTGCTCAAGGAGCGGAACAAAGTACGGCCGAGGCCGCGCGGCGACTCCAGACACAGCAGGGACAGCACCTGCACCCCCAACGGCAGCACCAGCGCCAACAGCACCTCCAGCTCCAGTACCTCCAGCAGCACCAGCAGCACCCGCAGCAGGACCGCCGCCAGCACTGACAGCAGTAGCCTCAGTGCCAACACCCTCAGCAGCACCGACTCCAGTAGCACTCGCAGGACTAGCACCTCCGAGACCGGCGGCACCAGCACCCTCAGCACCCGAAGAAGCACCAGCTCCAGCACTACGCCTTCAGCGCCAGGCAAACCACTCGCGCAGCTCCTGTGGAGAGAGTGGCTCCCGCCGAGACGAAGCACCTGGAGAACCACCAGGCCCAGCCCCGCCAGACGCCACCGGAGCGGGCTCCGCACCCCCAGGCTCAGTAGCTCCAGACTCAGCACCCCCAGGCTCAGCAGCTCCAGACGCAGCACCCCCAGGCGAAGGACCCCCAGGCTCAGCACCCCCAGTCGTAGCACCCCCAGGCTTAGCACCCCCAGTCGTAGCACCCCCAGGCTCAGCACCCCCAGGCTCAGCACCCCCAGTCGCAGCACCCCCAGACTCAGCACCCCCAGGCTCAGCACCCACGCGCGCAGCACCCCCAGTGTCAGCACCCCCAGGCTCAGCACCCGCAGCAGTACCAAAGTCACCAGCAACCTCGACCGGCTCGACTGCATCTACCTGGGACACACCTGAAGGGGCAGGACCCTGAGGGGGGAGGGGGTCTACCGGGGGGGGACCTGGCACAAGAAAGTGCGGTGGCGGGGGGAGGGAAGGAGTGCGGTAGGGGAAGAGGCGGTAGTAGGGTACTGACTCGTCGAACGTGACGTCCTGGGAGGACAGAACACGACGAGAGGTGGGGTGGTAGAACTGCCACCCAGGGGCGTCAGGGGGGAAGCCAAGGAAGACACAGGGAGCAGCACGAGGGGACAGCTTGTCCGCAGACAAGTCGCGGACAAACGCCCGAGATCCCCAGACACGGAACGCAGACGCATCGCCGACCTTCCCCGTCCACAGCAAGGCTGGGGAGGTCTCCGGTGTGGAGACCCTGGGGTGAAGGTTGATCTGATGCGCCGCGTACCGAACCGCAAACGGCCACAGAAAATGGGGGGCAGCCGCATGCATCATGGACGTACGAGCGACGTCCATGACCATGCCAATGCGGCGCTCAGCAATCCCATTTTGCTGTGGAGACTATGGAAGCGTGAAGGTCTGGCGGATGCCTCGCGCACGACAGTAGGCTCGTAGAAGGCCAGAGGAGAATTCTCCGCCTCGGTCAGAGTGAAGACGCAGAACAGGAAAGTCCGAGCCGAAGCTCCTCCTGAGCTGGAGACGAGCTGCGCGGATCCAGTCGATCAACACCTCAGCGACATCACCCTTGCTACGCAAGGGGAAGACTGTGGTGTAACGCGAGTAGTCGTCAACCACCGGCAGGAAGTAGCGCTCGTGACCCTGTCCACGGACGCGGGCCGGGCCCCACACGTCCATGTGAAGCGTCTGCAGCGGGGCCTCTGTCGGGGGAAACTGAGAGGAGTGAGGGGCAGCTCGGAGACGCCCCTCGACACAGGGGACACAGGAAGGACCAGGCCCCGGAGGAAGGGGAGGGAGGGACCGGGGAAGACCAGAGACAAGGACACGGGAAGCCATGCCTCGGAGACGAGGCAGGGAGGGGTGACCAAGATGGTGGTGCCAGAGGAGAGTCTCGTGAGACAGGAGGCGACACGAGCAGGGGGCAGACTCAGGACCAGACCTGGACGCTGCAGCTAACACCTGACCCGACGCAGCTACCTGACCAGACGCAGTGACTGGAGGAGACGCAGTGGTCAGTGTGTACAGGCTCGACCCCGGCCGACGTGTAAACGTGGCCAGGTGTCGGCTTGTCCGAGCGTCCGTGGAGTGGGTCACCCGCTGACTCGCAGGAGTGAACTGGTGAACCCCCGTATCCTGCAGGTCAGCACCACTCACCAAGTTCGTAGAGAACGAGGGGAGGTATAGACCAGACAAGGTGCCAGAGGGGGCAGCCGGACACGGGAGGACAGTGGAGAAGTGAGAAAGGACAGGACCCCCAGAGGGGTCTGCCAGGGAGACTGCAACTGGCCGACCAAGCGGCGTGAGTGTGGTGCGGTCTCGAAAGAAGGAGCGAGAAGCCCTTGAGTCAAGTGTGTAGGTGAGGAAGGCCAAAGCCGATGTGGTACCTAAGAGCGCAGACTCACCAGCACCTGAGGGCGCGGACGCACTGGCACCTAGAGCAGCAGCCTCACCAGTACCTAGAGCAGCAATACCAATTCCCGGGTCGGGCGGGAAACACCGGTAACAGTCACCCTCATCACTAATAGTCACAGCATACATGGCAGCAAGGATAGCATCAAAGTCAAGATCAAAGATAGCTACGCCTGCCCTAGACAGCTCTCCCTAGCGGGGGATCTCACTAGCCTCCGGGAACTGCTGACGCCAAGCCTCCGTCAGGCGGCCAAAGCAGCGCTGGGTGGGGTGAGCACCCCCACACTGCTCACCCGCGCGGTCGCCGGAGCGAAGGACGTAGGTGCACGGGCCAAAACCCCCACCACGCTGACGCTGCGTGTACCACTCACGGAGCTGCTGAGGAGGGGGGATGTCCCAAGAACGCTGCTGCTGCTGCTGCTGCTGGCGCTGACCACTCCCGGAGCCGCTCCGCTGAGAAGCACCACCCCAACCAGCTCCACCTCCTCCACCACCGTCCCCTCCACCTCCGCCGCCACCGCCGCCTCCGCTCCCACCGCTACCGCCACCGCTGCCTCCGCCTCCGCCGCTGCCACCGCCACCTCCACCCCCGCCACCACTCCCACCGCCACCCCCACTCCCCCCGACGCCCCCACCGCCACCTCCACCACCCCCGCTAGCCCCACCCGCGCCCTTGCTCCCCTTGCCCTTGCCAGAGCGGCGTCTCCCGCTAGGGGCAGACGCCGCACCGACCGACTCAAGACCAACGAGGTCGGCCGCAGCAGCAGAGGCGACAGAGGGCAACAGGGGGGAAGGGGAACACCCCTCAAAGATGGGGGTGCGAGGGTCACCACGAGAGGCTCCTACAGCGTATATGCTCTTCTCCGCCGCTAGGAGGGCCTTCTCTAGGAGGTCAATTGTGAGAGTGGTGGGACAGACTGAGAGGAAGTGGTCCCTGACTACACGAAGGGAGTCAGGGAGGCGGGTGACTATATAATAGAGAGTGATGTACATGGGGGGGGGGGTTCTTGGCGCAGAACTCAGCAGGAAGCACGGCGCGGTAGCGAGTGTCACTAGTGCGGAGGTGCGTAATGAGGTCAGCGACTGTGGGAAAGGCAGCAAGGTCAGGAAAGAGGTACGGTAGCATGAGGCGGCTCAGTGCAGCAGTGGCAGGGGAGGAGTAGCGTGCAACGACAGCGTCGTACAAGGTCTGAGCACTCTTGTACTGGCTAAAGTGCGCGCGCTCAGTCGTAGGCAGGTGGCGACGCACAGCAAGACGTGCAGCAGCATCGCGAGTGGCCCACTGGGAGCGAACAGTGGCGTCGGCATCGGCAGCAGGGGCAGGGGAAGCACCAGAGGTGAGGTCAAAGAGGGAAAGACCGTCTGCCCTATCGCACTGTAGGAAAAGCTGCAGGTCATCCACCCAAACCTCAAAGTCAATGGCTCCACCCTTAGCGTCAAAAGCGAGAACACTGGGGGTAGCCATGACAACAGTGGACTAGCAGTACCAACTGTAGGACAGGGGCAGGGCAGTGACAGAAGCGCTGCTCTCACCAGGCAGGGCGGGTCGGGCAGCTCAGCGGTACAGCAGCACGGCAACACGGCTGCTCGGACGGCACTGCAGCAATTGCGGCTCCGTGGCACCAGCGGCTCGGCTCCTCAGGCGGCTCGGGCGGCTCAGGCGGCTCGGGTGGCTCGGGCGGCTTGGGCGGCTCGGGCGGCTCGGGCTGGTCGGGCGGCTCGGGCGGCTCAGAAGAGTCGGGCGGCTCGGGCGGCTCGGGCAGCTCGGGCAGGTCAAGCGGCTCGGGAGGCTCGGGCGGTTCGGGCGGCTCGGGCGGCGCGGGCGGTGTAGGGCGGCAGGGCCGCTGGTGCGAGGGGCGGCTGGGCCGCTGAGAAGGGCGGCGAGGCCGCTGCGGAAGGGCGGCGGGGCCGCTGAGTAGGGCGGCGGGGCCGCTGAGGAGAAGGGCGGCGGAGCCGCTGAATAGGGTGGCGGGGCCGCTGAGGAGAAGGGCGGCGGGGCCGCTAAGTAGGGCGGCGGGGCCGCTGAGGAGAAGGGCGGCGGGGCCGCTGAGTAGGAAGGCGGGGCCGCTGAGGAGAAGGGCGGCGGGGCCGCTGAGTAGGGCGGCGAGGTAGCTGAGTAGGGCGGCGGGGCCGCTGAGGAGAAGGGCGGCGGGGCCGCTGAGTAGGGCGGCGGGGCCGCTGAGGAGAAGGGCGGCGGGGCCGCTGAGTAGGGCGGCGGGGCCGCTGAGCAGGGCGGCGGCGCTGCTGAGGAGAAGGGCGACGGGGCCGCCGAGTAGGGGCGGGGCCGCAGCGAAGGGCGGCGAGGCCGCGGAGACGGGCGGCAGGACCGCGATGCGGGGCGGCGCGGCCGCTGTGACGGGCGGCGGGGCCGCACTAAAGGGCGGCGGGGCCGAAACGAAGGGCGGCGGGGCCGCTAGGGGAAGGGGCTGCTAGGGCGTAGGGGGCCGCTAGGGCGGCTCGGCGAGGTGAGAGCCCGGAGCGCGACTCGGGCAGAGCGCGCTTCGGGCAGGAGAAAAAAAAAATTTTTGAAACTCGATGAGGTGGGCCCTAGGCACAGTTCCCAAGGGGGAACCTGCTCCATACCATGAGGAAAGTAGAACGAGAATGAATGACTAAGGAATGGAAGTGATACAAATATGCAACCCTAGAAATGTGTACCCCATATGGGCTACCCCACTATAGCCTACACAATATTATAATTTGACAGTGGTCCTGCTGCGGGTGCTGCTGGTACTGCTGGAGGTCCTGCAGCTGGAGGTGATGTTGGCGCTGGTGCTGCCGATGAGGGTGCTGGTGCTATCCCTGCTGTGTCTGGAGTCGCCGCGCGGCCTCGGCCGTACTTCGTTCCGCTCCTTCAGCAGGTTCTTGGTCCTTCTCCTCCTGTAGAGTGTCCACCGCCTGTCCAGTCACAGTCACAGTTACCGCCCGCCTCCCCACTGCCTGCTCCCTCTCCTTACACTGGTCCTACTGGAGGTCTTGCTGAGCGTCGTGAGCCTGCGTCTCGTCCCGCGTCGCCTGTTCGTGCTGCTCGCGCTAGTGGTCGCAGTTCGCGTCAGCGTCCTCCTCCCGTCCCTGGCACGCACCGGATGTCTCTGCGTCCGTCCACTGCTCCTCTGCGTGCCCCTTTATCTTCTCCTCCTGAGTCCTCTCTTCCTACGCTTGCCGACCCGGAGTCGGACTCTCTTCGTGCTGCCAGTCCTACCGTCACGCGTCTCCTTGCTACTGTCGTCACTGACCCCTCTTTTGAGTCCACTGCTGCGTCTGCTCTTGTTGCTGAGCTCGTCGACTTTGCTGCTCGCTGTCGTCTAGACTACGCTGCTAGTCTTGTTGCTGAGTCTGCGTCTGTCTGTACTCCGTCCGTCGGGGGTGAGTGTGCTCTTGGCATGGACGTCCTTGAGGACAGGCTGGAGGAGTTCCAGTGTCTGGCTGCTGCTTCACCTCATCTCGCGTCCGTACTGCTTACCCCTGAGGGAGACCCGGATGCACTAGACATCCCGACTCCGCGCTCTTACGCGGAGGCCGTAGAGGGTCCCTACTCCTCTCAGTGGCAGGCAGCTATGGATGCAGAGATGGCTTCCTGGAAGTCCACAGGCACCTACGTTGACGCGGTTCCTCCTCCTGAGGCGAACATCGTCAGTGGCATGTGGATCTTCAGGGTGAAGCGGCCGCCGGGCTCTCCACCTGTCTTCAAGGCGAGGTACGTGGCTCGTGGCTTCAGTCAGCGGCAGGGAGTTGACTACTTTCAGACCTTCTCTCCCACCCCGAAGATGACCACTCTTCGGGTGCTGCTACACATAGCCGCTCAGCGTGACTACGAGCTTCACTCCCTTGACTTCAGCACTGCTTTCCTGCAGGGTAGCCTGCACGAGGAGATCTGGTTGCGCCGTCCACCTGGCTTCACTGGGACTTTCCCTCCTGGCACCCAAAGGAGCCTCCGACGGCCAGTCTACGGTCTCCGCCAGGCACCGCGCGAGTGGCACGACACACTGAGGACTACGCTTGCGGCTCTTGGGTTTGCTCCCTCTACTGCTGACCCGTCGTTGTTTCTACGCACCGACACATCTCTGCCGCCGTTCTACATCCTCGTGTACGTCGACGACTTGGTCTTTGCCACAGCTGACACTGCTGACTCGCTGACTCGCCCACGTGACTCGCCCACGTGAAGTCCGAGCTGCAGAAGAGACACACGTGCACAGAGCTGGGTGAACTGCGCAGCTACCTTGGCTTGCAGATCACTCGGGACAGAGCACGCCGCACCATTACCTTGACTCAGTCACACATGGTGCAGCAGGTTCTTCAGCGCTTCGGCTTCACGTACTCCTCGCCTCAGGCCACTCCTCTGTCTACTCGCCACTCGCTCTCAGCTCTGCCTTCGGATGAGTCCGTAGAGTCGAGTGGCCCGTACCCAGAGCTTGTTGGCTGCCTCATGTACCTGATGACCTGCACACGACCTGACCTTGCATACCCTCTTAGCATTCTTGCACGCTATGTTGCTCCTGGGAGACACAGACCAGAGCACATGGCTGCAGCGAAGAGGGTGTTGCCCTACTTGTGCAGTACGTCGGGCATGGGGCTAGTGCTTGGAGGGCGGAGTCCAGTGGTCCTCACTTGGCACGCGGACGCTTCTTGGGCTGACGACCAGGCTACGCAGCGGTCGTCACAGGGTTACACCTTCAGTCTTGGTTCCGGCTCTGTTTCGTGGCGGGCTACTCGCTCGTCTTCTGTTCTCGGCTCCAGTTGTGAGGCTGAGATCTACGCCGGGGCCATGGCTGCACAGGAGCTTCGTTGGCTCACCTACCTGCTGACTGACCTTGGAGAGCCGCCTCGTTCTCCTCCAGTGCTGTACGTAGACAACAAGGCCATGCTGGCCTTGTGTGGGGAGGAGCGCCTGGAGCACAGAACGAAGCACATTGCTCTCCGCTACTTTCTTGCTCATGAGTTGCAGCAGCGTGGTCAGTTGCGACTTGCGTACGTGGCCTCTGAGGCCAACACTGCTGATGTTTTCACCAAGGCACTTCCGCCTTGTGATCATCAGCGCTTCTGCACTCAGCTGGGTCTTGTGTTTGTCTTGCCTCAGTTGCTCACCCCTTGACCTTGCTTGTACTCTTACATATATATATACCTGCTCTTGCTTGTTTAGCCTTATATATATATGTTTACCCTTGCATGTGAATTGGCCTTGTGGCCTTACTCTTGTGCTCGGACTGTGTGGTGACGTTGTGATCCACCCTGAGCTTTGTCTGCTTTGCTTGACTGGTCTTGTGACCCCTTGTTCCCCCCCACTTTGCCTATGGGGGTGTGTCAAATTATAATATTGTGTAGGCTATAGTGGGGTAGCCTATATGGGGTACACATTTCTAGGGTTGCATATTTGTATCACTTCCATTCCTTTAGTCGATCATTCTCGTTCTACTTTCCTCATGAAAGGCACGTGTCTATATAGCGGGTCAACCTAGCTAGGCGGGAACCTCGGGAATACGAGGTTGGGTGCAGGTTGAGCAAAGGAAAATTGAAGGAGACGCGGGGTTGCTTTAGAAGCAAGTAAACCGGCCGAACGTGCACCTCCGGAAGTCGGGGTTGTACGCAGGCCTCTGGTTAGGTTTTGAGCTACTCTTTCACGTAAGGCCAACACCCCGCTTGCACTTTTTTTGAAAGGGTGCTCACAAAAACTACTCTTTCTAGTAAGGGTGCAAATAGAATATGGTTTGTCTACAAGTAGCTGAACATTCAAAACTGGTCAAGTTGTTAGTGTTGTATTGAGTTGCGTAGAGAAATTTACGCGTATGATTCAAGTTCGATACTCTTGAAGTAGGCAAATTTGAACGAGGTGGCATTTTCCGCGAGTAATCTTACCATATTCATCTAGATCTAACTCAATATCATCAGTGTTACTATCACGTAACTCTGAAATATCAGTGTGGTATAACCGAACACTTTTTCTTGTAAGGGTTAAAATGTTGACCACTCTGATAAAAAAGGGTGCATCGTCAAACCCAACCTTATAGTAAGGGTCATAAGGGTGAATCACCCTGTTAACCAGAGGCCTGGTTGTACGCGGTTGAGTAAACCCCAGTAAGGACTAGGGTTTTTTCCTTACATGAAACCATATTGTAGTGGTTACTGTACGCGTTATTGAGCCCCATTTTTGCTACCATCGCATATTCCCCCCTGTTATTTTCATTCTTGTCTATATTGTAATGGAATCTTCTCTCTCTCGCTCACTCGATAGCGTAACAACAACTCAGAGAATAACACCTGCCTTCACCAGATGGCTGGTTGCGTGGCGTTACAGCAAGTGAAGGTTTGATCCCAGATGATCCTGCCCATCGCATCGCCTCGCCATGCCGTCCTGTCACCAACACACCATGCCAGGTGGGAGGCTATAGTCCCAATCAGGTCGCGAAGCCACTTCACCTGAAATGTAAATCTGCTATTCCTTGGCACACGAAAGACTTGTTGGCGGTGCAATCAGAAAACAGCTGGGCGGTCAGCTCTGGTCTCCGTCAGATTCCTACAAGAGCACCCTGCATTGCTTGCGGCCACACTTCCGATGAAATCGGACGGCTGTCCCAGCACATCGAGCTTGTCATTTGAAACAGTTCCGGGTTATGCGCAAACGCGAACTTAGACGATCTAACGAAGACGTCACAAACTTATTTCGCGAACTCGCCAATCACCTCTCCCTACTCTGCACCTTCCAACTACCTTACCTCCATCCTCGCCAATCTCTGATCCAGACTTGCATTGCATGTCACACGCGCTCAAATACCCCGAATGATCCTACCAACCGCCACAATGCTTGTGTTTGAAATTGCACGTCTTGGCGTGAATCACTTTTATTGTAATGTTTTCGTGGTAGCATAGCATAGGCCTTTACGGATATTCGCTGTGCAATTGCGGCATTGACAACCATCTCGCGACTTCTCCGTGCTATGGCACGTGGCAGACGGTGGGCGACCGGGACATGTAGATGGCGGACACTGGCGGATCGGACGATGCAGCGCAGCCCACTCGAGACTATCTTCCTCGCGACATTACTTCTCCTCGTCTCGCTCGCCCCCGCTCCGCGCGCCGCTAGTGCCTCACGCGGCCCGTTCGTGCGATCTCGCGGTCGAGACGCCGACAGCTGGCAGCGCGTATTTGACAGAAACGATCTCAGTGACTGGGATGCGCGATTCGCTTTATTAGACGGATCGGATGTGACGAGAAGAAGCAGAGGAGGTGAAGCGATCGCGCGCAGTGCGGATGCGACGGAGACAGCCGAGGCGTGGAGGTCTCCGCAAGACCCGCTAACAACGACGTCGCACGCAAGCGAGCGGCGCGCGGACGCGCTACTATCGCGGATGGATGCGAGGGAGCCGTCGCGGCGGCGCGGTCTGAGCATGTCGTTCCTGCCGCGGCACCACCCTCGGCGCGCGCCCGGCACGTGCTGGAGCCGAACCGAGGCGAAGATGTACTGGACGGTGCGCGGGGGCGGGGTGCGGGACGGTACGCGGGGACGGGGTGCGGGGACGGGGTGCGGGGGACGTCGGGGATACACGCGCACGCTAGGGGGGTGGCGATGCTCGTGCCGTGGGGGCGAAGGAGGGGAGCGTATACAGAGGGGTGACATGTGTGAGGGGTGACGTGAAGGGTACTCTGGGGGGATCGAGATGGGTGGGGAAGTGGGGGATAGCGGGCATGTGGGCGTTGATGGAAGGAACGTGCGTAGGAGCATGGCGCTCACTCGCCTCCTGTGCCGCGCGGCGCGCCTTGTGCCGTGCAGCAGGGGCGGGCTTTGCTGTGGCGAGTGGCCGAGATAGCGAGCTGGGGGCAAATGGGGCAGGGGGAATGAGTTGCCTGGGGATGGTACTGGCATGCTGCTGCCCCTCTCACACCAACTCCCCAGTCAAGAGAGTCAAAGTCCGCTCACCCACTGCGAGCCACCCTTCTCCCCCTTCCCCTCCCCCCCTCCCTCCAACCCCCCGTCTCGCTCCCTTCCCCTTCCCTCCCTTTCCCTTCCCTCTCCGCTTCCCCCGCCGCCAGCCCAGTCCCTTCTCAGTCGCCCTCACTATCCCTAACGCCAACCCCTCCGCTTCCCCACGCCCTCTAGAGTTTCCCTTTTTCCTTCCTACACTACTCTCGTCCTTCAAGACCCCTCGGTCGCTCGTTCCATATCTGCCTCTTTCCTCTCCCCCTCCCCTCCCTCACATATCGCGCCACTATGCTGCCTTACCTTACCTATCCCCTTGCCGCAATCACCTCTCCAGAGCCACCCGGTGACACGGGTCCCTCTTTCGGCGTCTGCATTGACACCAACCAAGCCAGGGCTCCCCCTCCACTGCTCTGCCCTCTACTTTCTCTCTCGTGCCCTGCTTTCCAAATTCCTTCTTTCTCGCTCGTGTGCCCCTCTCATCCCTCTCATTCTCCCCACCAAGCCTCTACCCGATTCCCTCCAAACACCCCGCCCCATCCCAATTTTCGCACCTCACCTTCCCCTCATCACCCACTCGCCACCCGTCTCCCTCACCCCAATCTCCCATCAATCTCCGTCCGCCTCGCCCCTGCCCCTCCCCACTCCTCTCTCCCCCCTCCGTCGTTCTCCCCCTCACCTCATCCCCTGCACTACACGCGCTCGCTCACAGTGCGCCACCCACCACGCGCGCCCGTAACCACCACCCCAACCACCCATGCGTCCACCACACCGCACCCCAATGCCCTGCCCCTCTCCACTCCCGCCCATGCCCCACTCACGCTCTGCTCTCCATGCCTAACCATGCTTCCTCTGCTCTCCATGCCTAACCATGCTTCCTCTGCTCTCCTCCCCGCCACCCCGATCCCCTCTTGCCCCCCTCTCCCCCTCCTGCACTGCCCGTCGTCCCTCTCTCCCCTCCTCTGTGCGTGCAGGCGGTGAAGACGCGCACGGAGGCGGTGTTCTTGGAGGCGCTGGTGGAGTACCGCAAGATGCATGCGCGCTGTGTCAACGGCGTCAAGGACTGGGAGGCCTTCTTTCGAGACAAGTCAGTCCTCCCTGCCCCTCCCCACCCCACCCTGCCCCCCGCCGCCCACCCCTCTCTCCGCTCCGCCCACGCATCTCACTTGGCCCACGCCACTCTCTCACCGCACTGCTTACCACGTGCTGAGGGCATGCCATACACGTTCTTGTTTTCACCCCACCACAGTAAATGAGCTCGTATCGTATGACACGCACTGACCTGAGCGCCTCGTTGCCTTGTGGCCCAAGCCTCTCAACCTTGCTCACTGTCGCCGTCCCTGCACTCCCCCATGCACTCCTCGTGCTCGCACCCTTGATGCCCTGTCGCTTTCACGTGCACTGCATGCGAATCCCATTCCACGCCCATGCTTGCTCATCACGGCACTTGCAGCACTGCTCTCCACCTCTCACCATCCTGCCCTTCAAACAACCTCCCTCAACCCTCACTCCTCTTACTCCATCCATCCATCCATCCATCCATCCATCCATCCATCCATCCATCCATCCATCCATCCATCCATCCATCCATCCATCCATCCATCCATCCATCCATCCATCCATCCATCCATCCATCCATCCATCCATCCCTCCCTCCCTCCCTCCGCAGGGACAACGGGCAGCACCCCAATGCGGACGTGGACGGTTGCAAGTACCTCTTCTGGATGGCACCAGGCTATGCGGGTGAGCGGGCTATGCGGGTGAGCGGGCTATGCGGGCCACACACGGCCATGGCCTTGGCAGGTGCTTGCAAGCAGGTTAGGGAGGTTACAGCATGCCATGCTACTGTGGCTGTGTGCATGCGTGTGAAGTCAGTAACGTGCCACGAGTGGGGTTTCCCTCATGGGTACATGTCGTAGTGCAGCGGATGCATGGTGCATGCATGTGTGGGTGGTGGTGTGGGTTCGTGTGATAGTGCTGCCGGCCGACACATGGCCTTGTGCTCGTGCCTTGCACACACACCACCGACCATGCATGCACAGAGTGCATGCATGGGAATGGACACGTCGGGTGTGCACACACAAACACATACTGACGTGTAGCATGCTGCACCGCACCTAGCATGAACATGGCATGGCACGATGAAAGGAACACTCACCACGGGTTTTGGTTGGCCGGGTGTGATGTGCAGAGGCTGGCTGATTGCCACTGCACATGAGTGCCCCATGCAACCTGCCTGCCCCATGCACCATGCACCATGTACAATGGACCATGCACCATGCACTGTGCCCCATGCTCCATTCACCATGCCCCATGCACCATACCCCATTCACCATGCGCCATGCATCATGCGACAGGCCCCACCATGATCCATGGAAACAGTTCATGCCTTTACACTGTTCTGCCTCGCTCAATCCATTCCCACCTTTTGCCGCGCATGCTCTTCAACCCCTTCTCTCCGCGTCCTCCCTGCTCTCCACTTCCCTTCCCGCCAGTCCCCTCCCCCCCTTCCCTCCCCCCCCCACCCCACCTTCCCCAGGTCTGGGCAACAATGTGATGTCGCTCGTGTGCGTCGTGCCATCACCCTCGCCCCAAACCCTTCCCTACCTGGGCTCCTCTTCTCCCTTTCCTGCTCCCTCCACCCTCCCATCCCCGTTTTCCTCCCCCTTCCCCCTCCTCCCCCGTGCAGGCCTGGGCAACAATCTGATGTCACTGATATCGGCCATGACGTACAGTCTGCTGACCAACCGTGCCATCATCCTGGCACCCGGCACAGACGTGGCGTCCTTCCTCTGCAACCCCTTTGACGACTCCAACTGGGCCATCCCCGCGCGCCACTACAAGTCAGCCACCCTTCACCCTTCAGCCCCGCCCGCCCATGCTTGCTGTGGAGGCAGCGGGGGGTGCGCGGGTGGGAACATGGGGGCTGGGAAGAAAGGGGTGCAGGCAGGGTGGGAGGTGTGGGGCTATGACCATGGGGAGAAGGGGAGAAACGAATGAAGGGCATTCTGTCATCAATCCGTGTGAAATCGTGTCCCGTGTGAGCCACATGTGTACAGCGTACTGTTCTGTTGTGCACATGTGCCTGCCAACATAAACATCTGTGTCACAGCCCGGTGTGCTCCGCCCGTGCCAAACCAGTTGAATCATCACTGATCGAAGCGAGGTTTTCTACTGTCTTGCTCCGACCGTGTCCATCCAGCCTGGCTTGGCTTCAGCACGGGCGAACCTGGCCGGCCTCTCGTGGCCGGATGGGGATCTGTGCGCTTGTAGCCGTGTGCCATGCACATCTCCCACTTCTCCCTTCCTTCCTTGCTCATCCCCCCCACCCCCCTGGGATCGACGTCTTTCCCAATGTTCAATCTCAACAAGCATCACAGCAAACAGGCGAAGACGTAAAGACAGGTCGGTCCAGGTTCTATTCGACTGTAGTGGTTCATTTAATGGATCGTTGGGTACCGTTATCTTAAAACTCTCCACCCTTTTGTTTACCGTTGCGAATGCGTGTGGGTTTGTGTGTGTATGCGCGCCCCTCCCCCACTCCCGCCCTCCCTCCCCCCTGGTGGCAGGCACGTGTACCTGATGTTTCAGAAGCAGCCGCGCGTGATGGAGTTTGCTCGCATGGCGGCCAACGGCACTCAGTGGAGCAAGAAGGCCGCCTTCGCTGACCTCCGCTTCTCGTACGCACGCCATCTGCACACATGCACACATGCACACATGCACACATGCACACATGCACACATGCACACATGCACACATGCACACATGCACACATGCGCACATGCACACATGCGCACATGCACACATGCACACATGCAAACATGCACACATGCAAACATGCACACATGCACACATGCACACATGCACACATGCACACATGCACACATGCACACATGCACACATGCAAACATGCACACATGCAAACATGCACACATGCACACATGCGCACATGCACACATGCACACATGCACACATGCACACATGCACACATGCACACATGCAAACATGCACACATGCACACATGCACACATGCACACATGCAAACATGCACGCATGCACACATGCAATCATGCACACATGCACACATGCAAACATGCACACATGCACACATGCGCACATGCGCACATGCACACATGCGCACATGCACACATGGGCACATGCGCACATGCACACATGCACACATGCACACGTGCACACATGCACACATGCGCACATGCGCACATGCGCACATGCACACATGCGCACATGCGCCCATGCGCACATGCACCCATGCACGTGCACACATGTGTGTGGTGCATGCCTTTGCTCTCTCCACTCTTCTCCCTTTCTCCACCCCTGCTGCCAGGGACATGGTAAGGCAATCTTCCTAGCATGTGTGCCAAAAACTATGGTTTCACGAAATTTCGTCTGCCAATAGATAAAGAGCACTGTGAGAGGGAATTTGCTTGGCAGGCAGGGCGAGGCGAGGACAGGTTGCATGGCAACATGGTTGCATGGCAACATGGTTGCAGGGCAACATGGTTGCAGGGCAACATGGTTGCAGGGCAACATGGTTGCATGGCAACATGGTTGCATGGCAACATGGTTGCATGGCAACATGGTTGCATGGCAACATGGTTGCATGGCAACATGGTTGCATGGCAACATGGTTGCATGGCAACATGGTTGCATGGCAACATGGTTGCATGGCAACATGGTTGCATGGCAACATGGTTGCATGGCAACATGGTTGCATGGCAACATGGTTGCATGGCAACATGGTTGCATGGCAACATGGTTGCATGGCAACATGGTTGCATGGCAACATGGTTGCATGGCAACATGGTTGCATGGCAACATGGTTGCATGGCAACATGGTTGCATGGCAACATGGTTGCATGGCAACATGGTTGCATGGCAACATGGTTGCATGGCAACATGGTTGCATGGCAACATGGTTGCATGGCAACATGGTTGCATGGCAACATGGTTGCATGGCAACATGGTTGCATGGCAACATGGTTGCATGGCAACATGGTTGCATGGCAACATGGTTGCATGGCAACATGGTTGCAGGGCAACATGGTTGCAGGGCAACATGGTTGCATGGCAACATGGTTGCATGGCAACATGGTTGCAGGGCAACATGGTTGCATGGCAACATGGTTGCATGGCAACATGGTTGCATGGCAACATGGTTCCATGGCAAGACAAGAGAGGGTAGAGCGGGTTCAACGCTGCTGTCATGCTCTCAATACATCTCCCGCACTTCCTCCCTCTCCCTTGCCCATGTGCCTGTGCTGCCCCTGCAAAAGAATGCCTCTCACGGATGTGACAAGGATAGCACAGCGTGTGTGCGTGCACCGCCCTTAGCCATGTACCCCTCCCCATCCCCCTCCCCACCAACCTTTCAACCCCCCAGGTACGGCGAGGAGGACTGGAAGTTCTTTTGTCCGGGAGTGCAGGCGGCGATAGAGGAGGCGCGGTTTGTGGCGTTCTACACGGATGAGTACACCGTGCCCGGCTTCTACCTGCTGCCGCACCTGCAGGTCACACATGCACCCGCACTCACACACATGTTCGCTCACACGGTGCCGTGCCATGCTGTGCCATGCCGTGCCATGCCGTACCATGTAGTACCGTACCATGACATGCTCTCCTCGCGTGCCATGAAGTCATGACATGCCCCGATGGCAACTTCCTTGTACCGTCCGCTCCTTCCGCCTTCCACATGTCTAGCTGCCCATGACCACCACTGCTGGTCCCATGTGGTCCTGCTTCGCTTCCCCGCTCTTTTGCCATTGTACCGTGTCAACCTTCTCCCCATGCCCTTTCTCTCTTGCTTCACTCTTTGTCTCTCTGCCCTCACGCAACCCTCGACATCCTTCTCCTTGCGCCCCTGCAGGCGCTGCTGCAGAAGTGGTTTCCGGACGGGAGGGTGTTTCTGCACATGGCGCGAGCCACACTGCAGCCGGCCAACTACCTGTGGCAGCGCATCACACGCGTCTTCCACGCACACCTCAAGCACCACAATCGCCGCGTTGGCATCCAGGTGCATGCTCGCACACACATTGCGTGCCGTGCCATGGCGTGCGTGCGTGCTGTGCCGTGCCATGCTACCCACCGATCCTATCCATTCGTGTCATCACTCCATCTACTTGTTCAACCTCCATATCCCATCTCCTCCAACCCCTTCCCGCTGCCCCTCCCTCACAAACCCCTCCTCCTCGCCTCCAACCCCTTCCCTCCCCACACTGCTGTCTCGTGCATGCCCCATGGCATGGCACAGGTGCGCACGTTCTACCGGAGGGACACGGACACGAATCCGCGCATCCTGGAGTGCGCTGTCAACGTGTCGGGGTACCTGCCACGCCTCTTCTCCCCCGACCAGTGGGACGCCCTCACTGCCAATGTGAGTAGCGCCGCCCATTTGAGCAGGCAGCGACAGCGCGCGCGATTGCTTGCACTATGCAGGCAGTGCGAGCGAGAGCAGCTGATGAAGAATGTCAGAGACATACCAACCCCCTTGTTCTGATCCTGTTGCTTATCAACCCGTGTCCCTCTCGTCCCACATCCTTGGATCTTAGCCTGTGAAATCGGATTTCAAGTTTGAATATAACTACTTCGTTAGCCCGAGTTCTGTGTACTTCTCAATTGTTTGTTTGCGTTTTCTAGTATTCATAATTGGGCCAGACACCGACTACCATGTGAGCTATGCCTCGTGTGGCTACAAGCCCCAAGTCTATGCGAGCTATGCACGACTGCTCCTGCCCCACAGCCTTCATCCGCACTATCTCCTGCCTCCTTGCCTCCCGTCCTCCCACCTCTCTTTCCCGTCTCATGCTCTCTCCACTCCCGTCCTCCCCTTCCCCACCCTCCCACCCCCCCAGCCGGACTCGCGCATGCAGGCGATACTGCGCAACCCGTACCCGCGCACGGTGGGCGTGCTGCTGACGTCGCTGTCGCAGCACCACATGGACTACCTGCACGAGGCCTTCTCCACCCATGAGACCGTTGACGGCACCGTTGTTGCCCTGCACAGGTGCCACCGCATGCACATGCACATGACACACACATGCACATGCACATGGGTGATGCTGCGCGGACGAGAGCGGGAGTGGGGTGGTGGAGGGGGAAGTGGTGGGAGTGCGCGGGCTTGCAGTGGTGGGAGTGCGCGGGCTTGCAGTGGTGGGAGTGCGCGGGCTTGCAGTGGTGGGGCACACCACACCGTCCACCGCCCCTGCCTTGGAATTCATAGCACATATTGCTTGGGAGTGCGTGTGGAAGGACGCCGTCTGAGGGCTTCAAGGGCGGAGGAAGTGCATGAGGGTGTGGGAATGGGAGGTGTGATGAGGGGCGCTTGTGAGTGCGCTTGACGTGCCTCACACGGCGTGGCGTGATGAGAGGCCCTGTGAGTGCGGTGCTGCATGGCGTCACCACTGTCCCACACCACTGGTTCCAGCTCACACTTTGCACAGGCTGAACGCACACCGTGCAGTGCAGCAGTCACGCCCGCCTGTATGCACTGGACATGACACGATCAGTATGTGCTGGTTGCCCTTGTATGTTGCTCTCGTCTAGGTCCTGTGTTTTCTCTCCTCACTGCTCCTGCACACCTGCAACCTGCAACCTTCGCATGCCCCACTGCGCGCCTGCTGCTGCTCGTCTGCCCTCCCGCTTGCTCTGCAGTGAAGGGCACGAGGGGTTGGAGAGAGCGAAGCTGAGGCAGCACGAGAAGGCGTTCCTTGAAATGTGGCTGCTCAGCTTCAGGTATGCGCGCACTCAGCTTCAGGTATGCGCGCACTCAGCTTCAGGTATGCGCGCACTCAGCTTCAGGTATGCGCGCACTCAGCTTCAGGTATGCGCGCACTCAGCTTCAGGTATGTGCGCACTCAGCTTCAGGTATGCGCGCACTCAGCTTCAGGTATGCGCGCACTCAGCTTCAGGTATGCGCGCACTCAGCTGCAGGTATGCGCGCACTCAGCTTCAGGTATGCGCGCACTCAGCTTCAGGTATGCGCGCACTCAGCTTCAGGTATGCGCGCACTCAGCTTCAGGTATGCGCGCACTCAGCTTCAGGTATGCGCGCATGGAGCTTCATCATTGTGCCTTCAAATCCCTCATGTCTGTTAATAGCTCCACCATCCTTCTCCGCATGCCATCTCTGCCTCACTCGCTCTCCTCTTCCTGCCACTTGCTGTCACACGCACCATAGTGCTCCACATCTGCCCCACGTCCACCTTTCCCCTTCAACTGCACCTTTGTCCCCTTTCCTGCCCCAATTCTCCCTTCTTCCCTCCTCCCATCCCCCCTCCTCTCCCCACTCCCCTCCCCCTCCCCCCCCTCGTTTCTGGGCCCACCAGCGACCAGCTGCTGGTGTCGGACGTGTCATCATTCCTGCCCAACGCTCCCTCACTTCCTCCCTACCAACCCCCACCCCCCACCCCGCCCCTCCCACGGCGAGCACCAGCGACCAGCTGCTGGTGTCGGACATGTCATCGTTCGGGTACATAGCATCGGGGCTGTCAGGGCTCAACCCCTACTCGCTCAACATCGGCTTCCGCACCGCGGAGAACCTCAACTGGTACATCAACCGCCGCCCCGTGTGCGCGCGCTCCTCCTCCGAGCCCTGCTTCCTCACCCCGCCCGCCTTTCTCAAGGTCAGTGCACATGCCGCTCCACACAGGGGCGCTGGTGAGGGGGGCATATGGGGGCGTTGGGGGCGGTGTTGGGCTGGGCCTGCCATGTGGGCTGGGCTGCTGAACAGCGTTCCTGGAGCTGCTGCTGTGGTGATTCCATGTCTACTATACCTTGCACTGCATGCCTATGCCTTGCACTGCATGCCTATGTCTTGCACTGCATGCCTACGCCTTGCTCTGCTCGTACCGTATGTTTTTTACACTCATTTATCTCCTCTGCTACCCTTGCTCCTCATGTCCTTGTTTTCAGTGTGATGGTTCTGAAGTGAAAAAGGAGCCTTTGGAGCTAAGTACAAGGATTAGAAAATGCTTGAACATTAATAGAGGAATCGAAGTGGATATTCCACTGTTTTAGACGTGAAAATTACTTTCCTAAGGATTAGAAATAAAGGTTAGTTGGATGCAGCTAGTTGCAGTGCCCATCACCCATTCCAAATAATAGTTACAACAACCGTGTAATATTGTGTGACAACTATGTCAAACTCATATGGTATAGTCTGTGTAGGTTGTAGTGGGGTAGACAATATGGGGTACAACACTTCTAGGTTTTCCTACTTGTACCCACCTGTTTGTTAGTTCATTCATTCCTCATTTCTTCACATGGTATAGAGCAGGTTCCCTAGTGGGAACGCTTCCTTGGGCCCACCACTGAAACTTTTTTTTCTGATCGGAGCGACAGTCGCTCCTGCCCGAGGCGCGCCTTGTGGGCTGCCCTTCTGTCGAGCTCTCTTAGAGGCCCCTCTCACGGCCCCTCGCGCCACCCTTACCGGCCCCGTCGCCGCCCTTCCAGGCCCCTCGCGGCCCCTAGCGGCCCCGTCGCCGCCCCTACGCGGCCCCGTCGCCGCCCCTAGCGGCCCTGTCGCCGCTCCTAGCGGCCCCGTTGCCGCCTCCCTCCCTACGCGGCCCAGTTGCCGCCCCTACGCGGCCCCGTCGCAGCCCCTAGCGGCCCCGTCGCCGCCCCTACGCGGCCCCGTCGCCGCCCCTAGCGGCCCCGTCGCCGCCCCTAGCGGCCCCGTCGCCGCTCCCTCCCCTACGCGGCCCCGTCGCCGCCCCTACGCGGCCCCGTTGTCGCCACGACGCGGCCCCGTCGCCGCCCCTAGCGGCCCCGTCGCCGCTCCCCTCCCTACGCGGCCCCGTCGCCGCCCCTACACGGCCCCGTCGCCGCCCTTAGCGGCCCCGTCGCCTCCTCCCTCCCTACGCGGCCCTGTCGCCGCCCCTACGCGGCCCCGTCGCCGCCCCTAGCGGCCCCGTCGCCGCCTCCCTCCCTACGCGGCCCCGTCGCCGCCCCTACGCAGCCTCGTAGCCGCCCCTACGCGGCCCCGTCGCCAACCCTAGCGGCCCCGTCGCCGCTCCCCTCCCTACGCGGCCCCGTCGCTGCCCCTACGCGGCCTCCTAGCCGCCCCTACGCGGCCCCGTCGCCGCCCCTAGCGGCCCCGTAGCTGCTCCCCTCCCTACACGGCCCCGTCGCCGCCCCTAGCGGCCCCGTCGCCGCCCCTACCCGGCCCCGTTGCCGCCCCTAGCGAGCAGCCGAGCCGCCGAGCCGCCCAGCAGCTGAGCCGCCGAGTCGCCCAGCAGCCGAGCCGCCCCTGGAGCAGCCGCCGTTGCAGCAGCTGCCCCTGGAGCAGCCGCCACTACAGCAGCCGCCCCTGGAGCAGCCGCCACTGCAGCAGCCGCCCCTGGAGCAGCCACCACTGCAGCAGCTGCCCCTGGAGCAGCTGCCACTGCAGCCGCCGCCCCTGGAGCAGCCGCCACTACAGCACCCGCCCCTGGAGCAGCCGCCACTGCAGCACCCGCCCCTGGAGCAGCCGCCACTGCAGCACCCGCCCCTGGAGCAGCCGCCACTGCAGCAGCCGCCCCTGGAGCAGCCGCCAATGCAGCAGCTGCCCCAGGAGCAGCCGCCATTGCAGCAGCTGCCCCTGCAGCAGCCGCCACTGTAGCAGTCGCCACTGCAGCAGCCGCCCCTGGAGCAGCCGCCACTGCAGCAGCCGCCCCTGGAGCAGCCGCCACTGCAGCAGCCGCCCCTGGAGCAGCCGCCACTGCAGCAGCCGCCCTTGGAGCCGCTGCCACTGCAGCAGCCGCCCCTGGAGCAGCCGCCACTGCAGCAGCCGCCCCTACAGCAGACGCCCTTGGAGCAGCCGCCCCTGAAGCAGCCGCCCCTACAACTGCCGCCCCTGGAGCAGCCACCCTTGCAGCTGCCGCGGAGCTCTCGCTCTACAGTGGTAGCGGCATCGCCGTTGCCGCCGTCGTACGCCTGCCCTTCTCGCCACTGGTGAGCACCGCCCTGCGCGTACTGCTGTTACTGCTGCTCTTACTGCTGTTGCTCTTTCTACAGCTACTGCTGCTCCTGGCGTGGCCAGATGCAGCTCCAGCGTCGCCCGCGTGAGTCCCTCACCCCCCAACAGCTTCGTGAGTGGTACGCTAGTTGGGGTTGTCGGGGTGGCCGTAGTGGGAGTCGTCCTGGAGTGAGTCGTTCCACAGCTGCTTGTAGTGGCAAGGTGCAGCTGTAGCGTCGCCCGCGTGAGTCCCTCACCCCCCAACAGCTTCGTGAGTGGTACGCTAGTTGGGGTTGTCCGGGTGGCCGTAGTGGGAGTCGTTCTGGAGTGAGTAGTGCGGAAGCTACTTGTAGTGGTCAGGTGCAGCCTCAGCGTCGTCCGCGAGTGGTCCTTTCGCCCCAGCAGCTTTGTGAGTGGTACGCTCAGCGTGACGGGTCACGGGGTACTGCTCGCTGTCCGTACGTCATTCGCACAGGTGCTCGGACTGGTCAGCCTTGCGGGACATTTGGCCACGCAGAGTCGCACTCCTTCGCTCGTCTCAGCGACGCCTGGTGTACGAAGTTTCGCGACGCGGCTAAGCTCCCCGACAGGGTGGAGCTGCTTCGACTGCGGGTATATATCTATAGTCTTGACTATGATGCTATCCTCACTGCCATGTATGCATTGCCTACTAATGATGAGGGTGACTGTTACCTGTGTGTTCCGCCTGACCCGGGCATTGAGGCTGCTGTTCTAGGTGGTGGTGAGGATGCTGCTCTAGGTGCTAGTGCGTCTACTGCCCCAGGTGCTGGTGAGTCTGCTCTCTCAGGTACTACGTCGGCTCAGGCCTTACACACCTTCACCCTTGACTCGGGTGCTTCCCGCTCCTTCTTTCGAGACTGCACCACACTTACGCCGCTTAGTCGGCCGGTTGCGGTCTCCCTGGCGGACCCCTCTAGGGGTCATGTCCTTGCTAGCTTCTCCACAGTCTTACCGTGCCCGGCAGCCCCCTCTAGCACCCTGTCAGGTCTCTACCTCCCCTCGTTCTCTACGAACTTGGTGAGTGGAGCTGATCTACAGGATAGGGGGGTTGACCAGTTCACTCCTGCGAGTCAGCGGTTGACCCACTGCACGTGTGCTCGGACAGGCCGACACTTGGCCATGTTCACCCGTCGACCGGGGTCGAGCTTGTACACACTTACTACTGAGTCTCCTCCGAATACTGAGTCTGGTCAGGTAGCTACGTCGAGTCAGGTGTTTGGTGCAGCGTCGAGGTCTGGTCCTGAGTCTGCTCCCTGCTCGTGTCGTCTTCGTTCCCACCAGACTCTCCTTTGGCACCACTGCCTTGGTCACCCCTCCTTGCCTCGTCTCCGAGGCATGGCCTCCCGTGTCATTGTCTCGAGTCTCCCCCGGTCTCTCCCTCCCCTACCTCCGGGACCTGCCCCTATTTGCGTCCCCTACGTCAAGGGGCGACAGTGCGCCGCCCCTCCCTCCGAGTTTCCTCCGACAGAGGCTCCGCTGGAGACTCTTCACATGGACGTGTGGGGCCCCGCCCGCGTCCGTGGCCAAGGGCACGAGCGTTACTTCCGGTTGGTGGTTGACGACTACTCACGTTACACCACAGTCTTCCCCTTGCGCAGCAAGGGTGACGTCACTGAGGTGTTGATCGACTGGATCCGCGCAGCTCGTCTCCAACTCAGAGAGAGTTTCGGCTCGGACTTTCCTGTTCTGCGTCTGCACTCTGACAGATGCGGGGAGTTTTCCTCTGCCCGTCTGGGAGCCTTCTGTCGAGCACAGGGCGTCCGCCAGACCTTGACGCTTCCGGCCTCTCCACAGCAAAATAGGATTGCTGAGCACTGCATTGGCATAGTCATGGACGTCGCTCGTACGTCCATGATCCATGCGGCTGCCCCCCATTTTCTATGGCCGTTTGCGGATCAGTACGCAGCGCATCAGCTCAACCTTCAGCCCCGGGTCTCCTTGCGAGAGACCTCCCCCACCTTGCAATGGACGGGGAAGGTTGGCGATGCGTCTGCGTTTCGGGTTTGGGGATCTCGGGCGTTTGTCCGCGACTTGTCTGCGGACAAGCTGTCCCCCCGTGCTGTTCCCTGCGTCACCTTGGCTTCCCCCCTGACGCGCCTGGGTGGCAGTTTTTTCACCCCACCTCGCGCCGTGTTCTGTCCTCCTAGGACGTCACCTTTGACGAGTCGGTGCCTTACTACCGTCTCTTCCCCTACCGCACTGCTCCCCTTCCCCCGCCGCCGCTCTTCCTTGCGCGAGGTCCTCCCCCGGTAGACCCCCTCCCCGCTCAGGGTCCTGCCCCGTGAGGTGTGTCCCAGGTAGACGCAGTCGAGCCTGTCGAGGTAGCTGTTGACTCTGGTGCTGCTAGAGGTGCTGAGCCTGCGGGTGCCGGGTCTGGGAGTGCTTAGTCTAGAGGTGCGGAGGCTGGGGGTGCTGAGCATGGGGGTGCTGAGTGTGGGGGTGCTGAGTCTGGGGGTGCTGAGCCTGGGGGTGCTGAGCCTGGGGGTGCGAAGCCTGGGGGTGCTGGGTCTGCTCATGTGGCCTCTCGCGGTGCTTTGTCGAGGCGGGAGCCACTCTCTCCGCAGGAGCTGCACGAGTGGTTTGCTCGGCGCTGGAGCCGTGCTACTGGAGCTGGAGGTAATACTGTTGCAGCTGGTCCCGGAGGTACTAGTACTGGCGGTGCTGGAGCTGCTGGGACTGGGGGTGCTGCTGGGGCTCCTGGAGTTTGTCCTGCTGGTGGTACTACTGGAGCTGCAAGCGGTACTGGAGCTGCCAGTCCTGTTGGAGTTGGTGCTGCTGGAGCAAGAGCTGCTGGAGCTGAAGGTGCTGTGGGTGTTGGCGCTGGTGGTTCTGCTGGCGCTGGTGCGTGTGAGGGTGCTGGAGGTTGCGCTGTTGGAGCTAGAGGTGCTGCTGGTGCTGGTGCTGCCGCTGGGGGTACTGGTGCTGTCCCTGCTGGTTCTGCAAGCACCGCGCGGCCGCAGCCGTACTTCGTTCCGCTCCTTGAGCAGGTTCTTGGTCTCCCGCCCTCTACTGGTCCTCCTCCTCCCTTAGAGTGTCCACAGCCTGTCCAGTCGCAATCCCAGTTACAGCCCGCCTCCCCCCTACCTGCTCCTTCTCCCTACACTAGTCCTACTGGAGGTCTTGCTGAGCGTCGTGAGCCTGCGTCTCGTCTTGCGTCGCCTGCTCGTGATGCTCGCACTAGTCGTCGTGCTCCGCGTCCGCGTCCTCCTTCGGTCCCAGACACACACCAGATGGCACTGCGTCCTTCCACTGCTTCTCTGCGTCTCCCGTTGCCGTCTCCTCCAAAGTCCTCTCTTCCTGTTCTTGCTGACCCGGAGTCTGACTCTCTTCGTGCTGCTAGTCCTACTGTCACGCGTTTCCTGGCTACTGTTGTCACTGACCCTTCCTTTGAGTTCACTGCTGCGTCGGCCCTAGTTGCTGAGCTTGTCGACTTTGCTGCTCGCTGTCGTCTAGAATACGCCACTAGTCTTGCTGCTGAGTCTGCGTCTGTCTGTCCTCCGTCCGTCGGGGGTAAGTGTGCTCTTAGCACGGACGTCCTTGAGGATAGGCAGGAGGAGTTCCAGTGCTTTGCTGCTGCTTTGCCTCATCTCGTGTCCACGCTGATTGCCCCTGAGGGAGATCCGGATGCACCAGACATCCCGACTCCTCGATCGTACGCTGAGGCGATCGAGGGTCCCTACTTCTCATAGTGGCAGTCAGCCATGGACGCAGAGATGGCTTCCTGGAAGTCCACAGGCACCTACGTCGACGAGGTTCCCCCACCTGGGGCGAACATCGTCAGTGGCATGTGGATTTTCAGGGTGAAGCGGCCGCCGGGTTCTCCGCCTGTCTTCAAGGCGCGTTACGTGGCTCGAGGCTTCAGTCAACGGCAGGGAGTTGACTACTTTCAGACCTTCTCTCCCACCCCGAAGATGACCACTCTTCGGGTGCTACTACACATAGCCGCTCAGCGCGACTAGGGGCTTCACTCTCTTGACTTCAGCACAACTTTCGTAGAGGGCAGCCTGCACGAGGAGATCTGGCTGCGCCGCCCACTTGGCTTCACTGGGTCGTTTCCTCTTGGTACCCAATGGAGCCTCCGGCGGCCAGTCTACGGTCTCCGCCAGGCGCCCCGTGAGTGGCACGACACACTGAGGACTACACTTGCGGCTCTTGGGTTTGCTCCTTCTATTGCCGACCCGTTGCTGTTTCTACGCACAGACACCTCTTTGCCGCCGTTCTACATCCTCGTGTACGTCGACGACTTGGTCTTTGCTACTGCTGAGACTGCTAGACTCGCCCACGTGAAGTCCGAGCTGCATAAGAGACACACGTGCACAGGCCTGGGTGAACTGCGCAGCTACCTTGGCTTGCAGATCACCCGGGACAGAGCACAGCGCACTATTACCCTGACTGAGTCACACATGGTGCAGCAGGTCCTTCAGTGCTTCAACTTCACGTACTCCTCGCCTCAGGCCACTCCTATGTCTACTCGCCACTCGCTCTCAGCTCTGCCTTCGGATGAGTCCGTAGAGCCGAGTGGCCCGTACCCAGAGCTTGGTGGCTGCCTCATGTACCTGATGACCTGCACACAACCTGACCTTGCATACCCTTTTAGCATCTTGGCACGCTATGTTGCTCCTGGGAGACACCGACCAGAGCACATGGCTGCAGCGAAGAGGGTGTTGCGCTACGTGTGCAGTACGTCGGGCATGGGGCTAGTGCTTGGAGGGCGACGTTGAGTGGTCCTCACAGGTCACGCTGACGCTTCTTGGGCTGACGACCAGGCTCTGCAGCGGTCGTCACGGGGTTACACCTGCAGCCTTGCCTCCGGCTCTGTTTCATGGTGGTCTATCCGCTCGTCGTCTGTTCTCAGCTCCAGCTATGAGGCTGAGATCTACGCAGGGGCCATGGCTGCACAGGAGCTACGCTGGCTCACCTACCTGGTGACTGACCTAGGAGAGCCGCCTCGTTCTCCTCCAGTTCTTTACGTAGACAACAAGGCCGTGTTGGCCTTGTGTCGGGAGCACAGACTGGAGCA
Organism: Closterium sp. NIES-65; assembly: GCA_948144175.1. NCBI lineage: Eukaryota > Viridiplantae > Streptophyta > Zygnematophyceae > Desmidiales > Closteriaceae > Closterium > Closterium sp. NIES-65. The sequence continues at coordinate 3,375,679 of CANXME010002068.1, forward strand.
CAGAACGAAGCACATTGCTCTCCGCTACTTCCTGGCTCGTGAGCTGCAGCACCGTGGTCAGCTCCGCCTCACCTACGTGGCCTCTGAGGCCAACATTGCTAATATCTTCACCAAGGCACTTCCGCCTTGTGATCATTAGCGCTTCTATACGGTGCTAGGTCTTGTGCCTACTTGGCCTCACTTGCTCACTTCTTGACCTTGCTTGTACTGTGATCTTTCTATACCTGCACTTGCTTGTTTACCTTTATATATGATCTTGCATTTGAACAGGCCTTTTGGCCTTGCTCTTGTGCTCGGATTGTGTGGTGACTTTGTGATCCACCCTGACCTTGCTTTGCTTTGCTTGACTGGTCTTGTGACCTCTTGTTCTCCCCCAGTTTGCCTATGGGGGTGTTTCAAACTCATATGCTATTGTTTGTGTAGGCTGTAGTGGGGTAGACAATATGTTGTACAACACTTCTAGGTTTTCCTACTTGTACCCACCTGCTTGCTAGTTCATTCATTCCTCATTTCTTCACAAACTGCCCGTAATCCCCCAAGACCCTAGGGTATTATGATAATCACCCCTAAAAAGGCTGGGGGGTATAATTAAATTGTATGCTTTTTAGAAGACCCGGGTCTGTTCATATTGACATTTATAAGAATGTAGTTTTGGAGCTCAAAGAAGTGATTTGGAGTTGCTCCGTTTTTTGCTCCTCCCAAAAAAACTCGAATTGTTACGTATAGTGGTTAATGAAAAACACTGTTGCGCACTCCTCACCGTAGCGAAGCCGAAGCACGCACTATTGAGAGTAAAGATAAAAAGGCAGAAGAAAGGCGAAGGGACAGATGGTTACAAGGAGCATCTGGACCGTCGGGTAGACAGCTTCAGGCAGTAGCAGTGGCGAGGATTCTGCCCAAACAGTTACGTAACCACTCGGAGTCGCACGGTTGTATTTCGCTGCAATAAGGGAATGTACCCCTTAGAGTACATAGCTAGTTAGGTCGTTTCGAATTCCCTTGTACTCATATTTATATTCCTTGTACTGCCCGTTTTTATTATCTCAAGCATTTACATTCACTCTGCTATTGAGGTCAAGGGCCCACCACCACTAGACTAGAATTGTGCGAACCTTCCTAAGGTGATCCTGATTACGATCACTTTCTAATTCTAACCAGGGCTCTTGCTAGGTTTTGAGCCCGTCTGAAAACATAAATCCCAAAATCTGTTTCGTCTGACGTTCAGATGGGGGAAAAAAATTGGTCTGATTTTTCAGACGAATGAGAAAGGCATGTCTGATTTTCCAAATGAAACGAGTAGTGTTGTCTGTTTTTGCAAATTGTAGTTGTGTCATGTTGTTTTATCAGAGTGTCACAACCGAATCATGGGGATGTCGGGCTGCGAGAGGTGGGAGTGTGCTGCAGGGGGTTCGGATGCTGAGCTGCGAGAGGGACTAGGGGGAGTTGGGCTGCGAGAGGGACTAGGGGGAGTTGGGCTGCGAGAGGCGGGAGAGTGCAGCAGGGGGGTCGGATGCTGAGGTGCAAGAAGGACTAGGGGGAGTTGGGCTGCTAGAGGGAGCGGTTTGGGGCTGGGACGTGACTTGTTTGAGCCGCAGGGTGGACTTCGATTCAAGGAAACTGGGTGGAAGGGGGGCCAAGGTTTCGGCCTCGAATGTTCGCGGGGAGGGGGCTGCTTGCTCGGTACTTGCTGTCAGACGGAAATATACTCACTATCTGATTACTCAGACGAAACATAACGCTGAGTCTTTTTTTCCAGACGAAAAAAAAATACCGGTCTTACAGTTAAGACGAAATAAAATTACTGGCCTTACGGCTCAGATGAAATGAAAAAAGCAGGTCTGATTTTCAAACCATCAGACCAATTTGGTCTGATAACGAGGACCCTGATTCTAACATGGTATGAGAGCGACTTAGGAATCCTTCGCACCGCCATCTCCGAAATCTGCGACATTCAGAAATTGGCGTCCGGCACACGATCACGTGTAACAATGGCCGGAGGATCTGGAGGTCGGACGAATCTGACGGCTGAAGCGCAGCCCAACCCGCTGCGACAAACGAGGAAACGACGACGATTCCTTCCGCCATCCTCGCACAACTGCTTCAGCGACTCACGAGCCTGGAGCAAGGGCTCTAGACATTGCGGAATGGCGATGCGGGAACCTCTTCCCAACCCACTCAACCGGCCTCAAACGGCCAGAACTCCGCCCCGATACGAACGGCTCAACCCCCAAGACTTCTTGTCCCAGCGATGAAGCAATTCTCTCTACGCAATCAAGGTTTTTGAGCATATAAAAAATTAAGACAAGTGCGTGCTTTGACGACAGAGACTTCTATACCTGGAGCTTTGAGCTGGAGCTGCTACTGCAAAACGCGCACATTTATCATTATTTCGACGGAAGCTACTCGGGGCCTACGGAAGATACTGACGACGCAAAAACCAAGTACTACAACGAGTCCCCGATGGCGTATGGGGTTCTTCTGCGGAACATGTTGCCGACGGAGCAATTGAGCATTCGCTCATACAAGACCTCCCCTGCTCCAGCCCTCAACGCCTGGCGCCACCTGAATGGCGTATATCAACCCAAGGACTCAGTGTCGTCGAGCCGCCTCCTCCAGCAGTTACTGGAAACAAGGATGGCACCAGGAGAGAAAGCCAACAGTTACCTGAATCGCTGTCGGAGTCTACGTGATCAAATCGCGAAATTGGGGAGCTCGATCTCTGAGGAGATCTTCGTGAACATCGTGCTCCAAGGGCTCGGCCCAGAGTGGCGGCCCTGCAAGGCGCTTCTCCTATCAGACTTATACGACTTAGCCTATGTAGGCTATAGTGGGGTAGCACATATGGGGTACAACACATTTCTAGGGTTTGTACTTGTACCCAACCTTTCCCTTAGTCATTCATTCCTCACTTCTTCACATGGTATAGAGCAGGTTCCCTAGTGGGAACGCTTCCTAGGGCCCACCACTGAAAATCGATTATTTTTTTTCTGCCCGGAGCGCGAGTCGCCCCTGCCCAAGGCGCGCCCCGTGGGCCGCCCTCTCATTGCGTCCCCTGCCCTTAGCAGCCCGTCGCGCCCTCCTAGAGGCCCCTCTCACGGCCCCTCGCGCCACCCCTAGCGGCCCCGTCGCCACCCTTCGCGGCCCGTCGCCGCCCTTCGAGGCCCGTCGCTGCCCCTCGCGGCCCCGTCGCCACCCCTAGCGGCCCCATCCCCACCCTTCACGGCCCCGTCGCCACCCCTAGCGGCCCCGTCACCGCCCCTCGCGGCCCCGTTTCTGCCCCTCGCGGCCATGTCGCCGCCCGTTACGGTCCCGTCGCCGCCCTTCCCGGCCCCGTCGCCGCCCTTCGTGGCCCCGTCGCCGCCCCTATCGGCTCTGTCGCCGCTCCTCGCGGCCCCGTCGCCACCGTTCTCGGCCCCTCGCGGCCCCTTTGCGGCCCCGTCGCCGCCCCTAGCGGCCCCGTCACCGCCCTTCGAGGCCCCTTGCGGCCCCTTCTCGGCCGTGTCGCCACCCTTCCCGGTCCCTTCTCGGCTCCTCCGCCACCACCAGCAGCAGCCGCCAGCAACAGCCGCCAGCAGCAGCCGCCGCCACCGCCAGCAACAGCCGACTGCAGCAGACGCCGCTGACAGCAGCGGCGGTCGCCACCAGCAGCAGCCGTCACCGCCGGCAGCCGCCGCTGCCACTGACAGCAGGAGCTGCCGCCGCGGTCGCGGCTCTGTCCCTGCCGACGCGCCTCGGCCCTGCCCCACCGCTTGCCGGCCCCTACCTACCAGCCCTGGTAAGAGCACTGCCGAGCCACGCTTGGTACTACTGCCCCTAGCCTGTTCCCATTGCTGTCATGGCTACCCCTAGCGTTCTAGTCTTTGATGCTGAGGGTCGGGCTGTTGACTTTGAGGTCAGGGTCAATGATCTACAACTTTTTCTACAGTGCGATAGGAAGGACGGTCTCTCACTGTTCGATCTCACGTCTGGCGCCTCTGCTGCCCCTGTTGCCGATGCTGACAGCACTGTTCGCTCACAATGGGCCACACGCTATGTTGCTGCCCGTCTTGCTGTGCGTAGTCACTTGCCGTCCACTGAGCGCGCGCACTTTAGTCAGTACAAGAGTGCTAAGACCTTGTACGATGCTGTAGTTGCACGCAACTCTTCCCCTGCCACTGCTGCCCTTAGCCGCCTCATGCTGCCATACTTGTTTCCTGACCTCGCCGCCTTTCCCACGGTCGCTGACCTCATTACGCACCTCCGCACTAGTGACACCCGCTACTGCGCTGCGCTTCCTGCTGAGTTCTGTGCCAAGAACCCCCCCCCCCCCCCCCATGTACACCACCCTCTACTACATAGTCACTCGGCTCCCTGACTCCCTTAGCTCGGTCAGGGACCAATTCCTCTCTGTTTGCCCCACCACACTCACCGGTGACCTCCTCGAGGAGCGCCTCCTGGCAGCTGAGAAGAGTATAGTCGCTGTAGGAGCCTCTCGTGGAGACCCTCGTGCCTCCTTCTTTGAGGGGTGCTCCCCCTCCCCCCTTTTGCCCTCTGTTGCTCCTGCTGCTGCCGTCGACTTCGTTGGCACCGAGTCGTTTGCGCTGCGTCTGCCCCTAGTGGGAGACGTCGCACCGGCAAGGGCAAGGGGGGCAAGGGCGCTGGAGGGGCTGGCGGGGGCGGTGGAGGTGGCGGTGGAGGCGGCGGAGGGAGTGGGGGTTGCGGTGGGAGTGGTGGCGGGGGTGGGGGCTTCGGTGGCGGCGGTGGAGGCGGAGGCGGCGGCGGCGGTGGCGGTGGGAGCGGAGGAGAAGGCGGTGGTGGCGGTGGCGGAGGTGGACCTGGTCAGGGTGGCTCTGCGCAGCGGGGCGGCTTCGGTGGTGGTCAGCGCCAGCAGCAGCAGCGCGCTCGTGAGACCCCGCCCCCCCAGCAGCTTCGTGAGTGGTACGCTGCGGGTCAGCGGGGTGGGGGTGCTGGTCCTTGTGCCTACGTCCTGCGTACCGGCGACCGCACTGATGAGCCATGCGGTGGCCCGCACACCACCCAGCGCTGCTTCGGCCGCCCGACGAACGCTTGGCGTCTCCAATTCCCTGACGCCACTCAGATCCCCTTCTGGGGCGAGCTGCTTAGGTCGAGGGTTGCTATCTTTGATCTAGATTATGATGCCATTCTTGCTGCCATGTATGCTGTGTCTACTAGTGATGAGGGTGACTGTTACCTGTGTGTTCCGCCTGACCCGGGCATTGAGGCTGCTGCTCTAGGTGCTGGTGAGGCTGCTGTTCTAGGTGCTAGTGCTTCTGCTGCCCCAGGTGCTGGTGAGTCTGCTCTCTTAGGTACCACGTCGGCTCAGGCCTTCCACACCTTCACCCTTGACTCGGGTGCTTCCCGCTTCTTCTTTCGAGACCGCACCACGCTTACGCCGCTTAGTCGGCCAGTTGCGGTCTCCCTGGCAGACCCCTCTGGGGTTCCTGTCGTTGCCCACTTCTCCACTGTCTTACCGTGTCCGGCGGCCTCTTCTGGCACCCTGTCAGGTCTCTACCTCCCCTCATTCTCTACAAACATGGTGAGTGGTGCTGATCTACAAGATGGGGGGGTTGACCAGTTCACTCCTGCGAGTCAGCGAGTGACCCACTGTACGTGTGCTCGAACGGGCCGACACTTGGCCTCGTTTACTCGTCAGCCGGGGTCGAGCCTGTACACACTGACTACTGAGTCTCCTCCGGTTGCTGAGTCTGGCCAGGTAGCTGCGTCGAGTCAGGTGTTTGCTGCAGCGTCCAAGTCTGGTCTTGAGTCCGCTCCCTGCTCGTGTCGTCTTCTGTCCCATCAGACTCTCCTCTGGCACCACCGCCTTGGTCACCCCTCCCTGCCTCGTCTCCGAGGCAAGGCCTCCCGTTTCCTTGTCTCTTGTCTTCCCTCAACCCTCCCTCCCCTCCCTCCGGGGCCTGCCCCTACCTGCGTCCCCTGCGTCGAGGGGCGGCAGCGCGCCGCCCCTCACTCCTCAGAGTTTCCTCCGACAGAGGCTCCGCTGCAGACTCTTCACATGGACGTGTGGGGCCCCGCCCACGTCCGTGGCCAGGATCACGAGCGTTACTTCCTGTTGGTGGTTGACGACTACTCGCGTTACACCACGGTGTTCCCCTTGCGCAGCAAGAGTGACGTCGGTGAGGTGTTGATTGACTGGATCCGTGCAGCTCGTCTCTAGCTCAGAGAGAGTTTCGGCTGGGACTTTTATTTTCTGCGTCTGCACTCTGACAGAGGCGGGGAGTTTTCCTCTGCCCGTCTGGGAGCCTTCTATCGCGCACAGGGCATCCGCCAGACCTTCACGCTTCCGGTCTCTCCATAGCTAAAATGGGATTGCTGAGCGCCGCATTGGCATAGTCATGGACGTCGCTCGTACGTCCATGATGCATGCGGCTACTCCCCATTTTCTGTGGCCGTTTGCGGTTCAGTACGCAGCTCATCAGATCAACCTGCAGCCCCGGGTCTCCTTGCCAGAGACCTTCCCCACCTTGCGGTGGACGGGGAAGGTTGGCGATGCGTCTGCGTTTCGTGTCTGGGGATCTCGGGCGTTTGTCCGTGACTTGTCTGCGGACAAGCTATCCCCCTGTGCTGTTCCCTGCGTCTTCTTTGGCTTCCCCCTTGACGCGCCGAATTGGCAGTTTTACCACCCCATCTCGCGCCGTGTTCTGTCCTCCCAGGACGTCACCTTTAACGAGTCGGTACCTTACTACCGTCTCTTCCCCTGCCGCACTGCGCCCCTCCCCACGCCGCCGCTCTTCCTTGCGCCAGGTCCCCCCCCGGTAGGCCCTCTCCCCCCTCAGTGTGAGGATCTAGGATCGAGCCCAGAAAAGAGAATGTGAATTGAATGAATCACCTGGGTACAACACGAAGCTATATATAGGCTCGACACAAGGCCCCATAACCAGGTGTTACGGGAAGGTTCCGCGGATCGCGAAGGTTCCGCGGGTCGCGAATCGTCCCGAACAGATTCTTTTTGAATTCGGTAGAAGGCAATTCGGTGGCAACCGGAAAGCCAGAATTCGGTGCACGCAACCTAGCTCGGTGCTAAAACTATAATAAAATATAGGAAAGCACCTAGCCTTGGAAATCAAGCAATTCATGCATGCATATAATTATCCTATGCTAGAAATAGCAAAATAAAGTAAAGGCAAGCAAGCATAGCTGGCATAAGCCGTCGTACTCTCACACTCAGGATCCGGCCCCGTCAAGTGTGTCCCAGGTAGACACAGTCGAGCCTGTCAAGGTAACTGTTGACTCTGGTGATGCTAGGGGTGCTGAGCCTGGGGGTGTGGAGCCAGGGGGTGCGGAACCTGGGGGTGCTGAGCCTGGGGGTGCGGAGCCTTGGGGAGCTGGGTCTGCTCGTGTGGCCTCTGGCGGTGCTGGGTTTTGGGGCCCTTCTAGTGCTTCGTCGAGGCGGGAGCTACCCTCTCCAAAGGAGCTGCGCTCGAGCCGTGCTGCTGGAGCTGGAGGTACTACTGTTGCTGCTAGCCCTGGAGTCGGCACAGGAGTTACTGGAGCCGCTGGTCCTGGAGGTGCTCGTACTGGCGGTACTAGAACTGCTGGGACTGGGGGTGCTGCTGGGGCTGCTAGAGCTGGTGGTGCTGGAGGTACTGTAGGTACTGGAGCTACTAGGCCTGGAGGTGCTCCTGGTGCTGAAGCTGCTAGCGGTACTAGAGCTGGCAGTCCTGCTGGGGTTGGAGCTGTTGGAGCTGGAGCTACTGGGGGTGCTGGCGCTGGAGGTGCTGCTGGCGCTGGTGCTTATGAGAGTGCTGGAGTTGGCGCTGTTGGAGCTAGAGGTGCTGCTGGCGCTGGTACTGCCGCAGGGGGTAGTGGTGTTGTCCCTGCTGGTTCAGGAGGCGCTGCGCGGCCGCGGCCATACTTCATTCCATTCCTTGAGCAGGTTCTTGTTCTTCCGCCTTCTACTGGTCCTGCTCCTCCCTTAGAGTGTCCACAGCCTATCCAGTCGCATTCACAGTTACAGCCCGCCTCCCCACTGTCTGCTCCTTCTCCCTACACTGGTCCTACTGGAGGTCTTGCTGAGCATCGTGAGCCTGCGTCTCGTCCTGCGTCGCCTGTTTGTGCTGCTCGCACTAGTAGTCGTGCTCCGCGTCCACGTCCTCCTGCGGTCCCAGGCACACACCAGATGGCACTGCGTCCTTCCACTGCTCCTCTGCATGTCCTGTTGCCGTCTCCTCCAGAGACCTCTCTCCCTATTCTTGCTGACCCGGAGTGTGACTCTCTTCGTGCTGCCAGTCCTAGTGTCACGCGTCTCTTGGCTACTGTTGTAACTGACCCTTCCTTTGAGTCCACTGCTGCGTCTGCCTTAGTTGCTGAGCTTGTCGACTTTGCTGCTCGCTGTCGTCTAGGCTACGCCGCTAGTCTCGTTTCTGAGTCTGAGTCCGTCTGTCCTCTGTCCGTAGGGGGTGAGTGTGCTCTTAGCACGGACGTCCTTGAGGATAGGCAGGAGAGGTTCCAGTGTTTTGCTGCTGCTTTGCCTCATCTCGTGTCCACGCTGATTGTCCCTGAGGGAGACCCGGATGCACCAGAAATCCCGACTCCTCGATCGTATGCTGAGGCGATCGAGGGTCCCTACTCCTCACAGTGGGAGTCAGCCATGGACGCTGAGATGGCTTTTTGGAAGTCCACAGGCACCTACGTCGACGAGGTTCCCCCACCTGCGGGGAACATCGTCAGTGGCATGTGGATTTTCAGGGTGAAGCGACCGCCGGGTTCTCCGCCTGTCTTTAAGGCGCGTTACGTGGCTCGAGGCTTCAGTCAGCGGCAGGGAGTTGACTAATTTCAGACCTTCTCTCCCACACCAAAGATGATCACTCTTCGGGTGCTGCTGCACATAGACGCTCAGCGCGACTACGAGCTTCACTCTCTTGACTTCAGTACAGCTTTCTTGCAGGGCAGCCTGCACGAGGAGATCTGGCTGCGCCGCCCACCTGGCTTCACTGGGTTGTTTCCTCCTGGTACCCAGTGGAGCCTCCAGCGGCCAGTCTACGGTCTCCGCCAGGCGCCCCGTGAGTGGCACGACACACTGAGGACTACACTTGCGGCTCTTGGGTTTGCTCCTTCTACTGCCGACCCGTCGCTGTTTCTGCGCACCGACACCTCTTTGCCGCCGTTCTACATCCTCGTGTACGTCGACGACTTGGTCTTTGCCACTGTTGACACTGCTGGACTCGCCCACAGAAATCCGAGCTATAGAAGAGACACACGTGCACAGACCTGGGTGAACTGCGCAGCTACCTTTGCTTGGAGATCACCCGGGATAGAGCACAGCGCACCATTACTTTGACTTAGTCACACATGGTGCAGCAGGTCCTTCAGCGCTTCGACTTCACGTACTCCTCGCCTCAGGCCACTCCTCTGTCTACTCGCCACTCGCTCTTAGCTCTGCCTTCGGATGAGTCCGTAGAGCCAAGTGGCCCGTACCCAGAGCTTGTTGGCTACCTCATGTACCTGATGACCTGCTCACGACCTGACCTTGCATACCCTCTTAGCATCTTGGCACGCTATGTTGCTCCTGGGAGACACCGACTAGAGCACATGGCTGCAGCAAAGAGGGTGTTGCGCTACTTGTGCAGTACATCGGGCATGGGGCTATTTCTTGGAGGGCGGCGTTCACTGGTCCTCACAGGTCACGCAAATGCTTCTTCGGCTGACGACCAGGCTACGCAGCGGTCGTCACAGGGTTAGACCTTCAGCCTTGGTTCCTGCTCTGTTTTGTGGCGGTCTACCCGCTCGTCTTCTGTTCTCGGCTCCAGCTGTGAGGCTGAGATCTACGCGGGGGCCATGGCTGCACAGGAGCTACGCTGGCTCACCTACTTGCTGACTGACCTAGGAGAGCTGCCTCGTTCTTCTCCAGTTCGGTACGTAGACAACAAGGCCATGCTGGCCTTGTGTCGGGAGCACAGACTGGAGCACAGAACGAAGCACATTGCTCTTCGCTACTTCCTTGCTCGTGAGCTGCAGCAGTGTGGTCAGCTGCGCCTTGCTTACGTGGCCTCTGAGGCCAACACTGCTGATATCTTTACCAAGGCACTTCCGCCTTGTGATCATCAGCACTGCTCTACGATGCTAGGTCTTGTGCCTACTTGGCCTCACTTTCTCACTTCTTGATCTTGTTTGTACTGTCTTCTTTCTATACCTGCACTTGCTTGTTTACCTTTATATATGATCTTGCATGTGAACTGGCCTTGTGGCCTTGAACTTGTGCTCGGAATGTGTGGTGACGTTGTGATCCACCTTGAGCTTGCTTTGCTTTGCTTGACTGGTCTTGTGACCCCTTGTTCTCCCCCACTTTGCCTATGGGGGTGTGTCAGACTTAGCCTTTGTAGGCTATAGTGGGGTAGCACATATGGGGTACAACACATTTCTAGGGTTTGTACTTGTACCCATCCTTTCCCTTAGTCATTTATTCCTCACTTCTTCATATCTCCGACAGCAGGGGGTCATCTCGGAGGCCGCCCTTTGCGCCGCCCTCCTCGTCAAACAACGGGATATGGACCAGCAGCCACTAGCGCCACGACGAGAGAGAGAACGTCTTGCATTCTACGCAGACAACACGGAAGAGCGACGACCGCGGCGCCTCTACTGTAAGATCTGCAGAAATTTCGGGCACTTGGCGGATCGATGCAAGCATCGATCTCGCCCTCGCCAGACCAATCCGAGCACTTGGTCCGGCCGACAAGACTCGAGAAATGACACGCGTCCTGCCCAGGGGTATCAACCCCCTTCGCGCAACCTGAATCCAACAACTCAGCAGCAGCAGCAGCAGCAGCCATCAGAAGCTGCCCCCGTCCGCAACGTCATCGGGAAGATAACCATGATGAGCGGCTCTCGTCGCCTGCGCGCATGCTCACTCTCACCTGAGCCGGCGCCCGGCCCAATCGAGGCATCTCCGAACAACAATCCATTAAGTACGCATCACGACTACAGCGACGACGACAACCAGGACTAGAATCTACCAGTCCCGCTGCTTGAGAGCCCTCCGCACGTACCTAACATGCGGCCAGCACCGATTGACTGGATCGCGCGTGAACAGTTTTTGAAGGTAGACACTCCACACATCGTCACTCCGCAACTTGCGCTGCTCGCGCGAAACGACAACAGGCGCTACAACAACTGGTACCTGGACAGCTGTTGTGGGCAGCATATGGTGGGCTCCGAGCGTTACATATCCAACGCCGTCTCCACTCCCGTCACAGTGGCGAACAACACGCGGCTGCGCGCAAGCGCGCAAGGTATCGTGGTGCTCAAGGCACGAGGGAGCCGAACGCACATCACACTCAACGACGTGTTGATTGTGCAGAACCTGCGCTTTAATTTACTCTCGGCGGCGCAACTCCTGGATTGCGGAGTCATCCTCAGCACGACCCCGAGACGCGCGACATCCTGCTCCACTTCACGATGCCGAACAAGAAGCGCAAGCAGATCGGACGGGCGCGCGCTGAGAACGGCGTATACGTTCTCGACTTCGACATTCCCGACTGCAGCGGCGATTCGCAGGAATTGATTGAACTTGTCCCCCTGCACTTCGAACACATTCATCGCCGCGATTGGAAGCACCGTGATGGGCGCCCCTGGGTGCCACACCACTGACACCCCCGCGAACTCGCGCTGCACGAACCCGATCCCGACGGCGTCTGCAGGGATTGCCACACACCAACGTCTTCGTCGAGCGCGATCGCCGGCCGTGGCCTTGCCGCCATTCGCGAAACAGAGCGAGACGCACCCCCTGAAGAGGGTCTCTCCCAACTGGAGTTGGAAACAACTACACGGATCATATTCAACACACCGGAATACCCTCTTCCTGGACCCGCATCCCAGCATCTCCAAGGAATGCTCCGCAGCGTTGGCATCGGCACCTTCGACGCGCATGGGAATCCCCGGCCCTACACCAAACGAAAGGCGGCAGAGATCGACTCTCACCGGCGCGATTCCAAGAAACGGCTCTCGCCCACGGAAGAAGAGGTATTGGCGCAACAAGAAGCCGAAGAGCTTCGGCGGAAGAGCCTCACCAAGGCACGCGGAACGCTCGCCTGGGAGCAGGACGAGGAAAGCGCCTCCAATGAAGGGGGGTGGGGGAGCACCGGCGGATGGAGAACGGGCGAGACGAGCGGCTGGGGAGCTTTCCGCGAGGATCAAAGGGGGGAAGAGGAAGAAGAACCTGCGCATGCCTAGGTCAAACCTCCTGTTGTTCCTCTCGGACGACCTCCGCGCCGCCCTGTGTTAGGACCACCGCCGCCTGACATCCCTTCAGGTAGTGACCCCTGGGACACCATTGACTGGAGAAGTGAACCACTCACCCCGCGACGCACTGTCTACGGACCTGCCCCTGAACCACGCGAACCGGTGTTCGTACTTGGCCCGATCCCCGGAACCAACATCCCCTACTCCATCATTCGCGACAGAGAATTTCTCGCCCTCATGCTAACGACGGCGAACGAGGAACAAGAAGAGAACGAGGGAGCAGCGCCTACACCTGCACCGGCACCGGAGGAAGACCCCGTAGCTGCACTGGAGCGCTACATGCGCACATCTGGATTCCGCGCCAACGACGCCATCTGGCATCAGCGCCTAGGTCACCCTTCGCGCGTGACCCTGAAGAACTACATCGAAGCTGGCGTCTTTGCACCTGGCGCGCTGTTGCGCCTTGACGGCTCCGAAGTGAGAGGAGGGACTCACCCGCACAGCTGCAGTGTCTACCCTGAAGCTGCGCTGAGTCACCAACCCTTCCCCCTACTCGAGCCAGGAACCAATCGCTACGCCAAGCTTGAGAAGGTTTACATTGACTTTCTCAACGTAGGACACTGCGGCATCAACGACGAACTCTACACACTCACCTTTGTCGACGCCCGAACGCGTCACGTGTGGGTCGTAAACGTGGAAGCGCGTAGCAGAGCCTACAAAGCATTCCGTCTGTGGTTGGCACACGTGCAGCGGCAATTTGGGGAGAAATTGAAGATCTGGCTGTCCGATGGTGCGGCGGAGTTCAGGAGCAAGGAACTGCAGGATTACCTCGCGCAAAAGGGGATCGAGCATCACATCTCCCTCCCCTACGCGCACTAGCAGCAGGGCGTAGTGGAGCGCACGAATCGCACCCTCATGACGAAGGTACGGGCACTAATGCGGCAGGCAAAGCTCCCGCCGATCTACTGGACCTACGCGATGCACCACGCCGTGCGGGTGCACAACCTGCTGTCAACCACCGCAATCACCAGCAACTCCTCGCCGCACGTGAAATGGACGGGAAGAAAGCGGGACACCTCCATTCTCCGCGTCTGGGGCTGCATGGTTCAATACCGACCGCCAACATCAACCATCGCGAAGTTCAAAAGCCGCGCGCGCTGGGGAATCCATCTCGGTATCAGCCACAAACACAAGGCGTGGATCATCGTGGATCTCCTAAACCAGAAAATCAAGAATGCGCGCGATGTCATCTTCTACGAGCGACTGTTTCTGCAACAATTTCGTGACGACGAGCAGACGAATGCAAACCGCGTCTACGCCAACGAGGGCCACAACTACGCCTCACCTGAGGACGAAGCAGCAGCAGCAGCAATTCAGGAGCAGGATCCCAGAGGCGAGTTCACAAGGGGCGACCGCCGCGACGACAACGACAATGACGACGATGATTCAGGTGAAGGAGGAACAGGCGCAACAGGAGGAGGCGCAGTAGGAGGAAGCAGAAGCGGCGGAGACACAGCACCGCCAGCATCGCCTGAACCAGAAAGCGATGATGACTGCAAGAAGTCGTCACTTAACATCGCCACGACAGCACTGTCACCGGTCTCCAGCTACTTGGATTACACGCTGCCATCTCCACTGCTCTGCGCATCATCGAACCTAAGAACCCACAGCAAGCTCTCACAGGCCCACATAGCAAGGAGTGGCGCGAAGCAATGGATGCGGAAATCCGGACACTCGAATCACGCGACACCTGGGTGCTCGTCGACCGTGCAGCTGTAAAGGGGAGAAGGATTCTCTCCGGCAAATGGGTCTTCCGAGTGAAGACAGGAGCCGACGGAAAGACTGAGCGATTCAAGGCACGCTGGGTGGTGCGCGGCTACGATCAAAGGCACGAGATTGATTTTGACCAGACATTTGCACCGGCCAGCCGTCACACGTCCGTCAGAATTCTCCTCGCCATCGCAACTGCACGACACCTACCACTCTGGCAGATCGATGTGAAGAATGTGTTCCTGTACGCATTTGTGGACGCCATGATCTACGTGGAACAGCCACACATTTACGGCGACGGAGACCCACACGTCTGTCAGCTACGCAAGTCCCTCTATGGGATCAAACAGGCACCGAGACTCTGGCAGCAGTACCTACACAACATACTGCTTGAAATCAGGTTCAAGCAGCTGCCTCACGATCCTGGAATGTATCGCCGCGATTTCCGCGGCGAATACATCCTCCTCGCGGTCCACCATCTCAACCACATCCTTCAGCCTCGTCGGCTACATGGATGCCGATCACGCCGCTGATCCTGACAATCGACGGTCCAGGACAGGGTTCCTCTTCCGCCTCGAGCCCAGCGGCCCCATCTCCTGGAACTCTCAGAAGCAGGAGTTGGTTGCCCTGTCATCAGCGGAAGCTGAATTTATCGTAGCATCAGCAGCTGTTCGCGAAGGTCTCTACCTTCAGATTCTGCTGCAGGAAGCGAAAATTCCGGCCTCAACGAACTTTCGCCTACATTGCGACAATCAGAGCGTGATCAGGATCGCGAACAAACCTGGCTTCGTCAACCGCACTAAGCACATCGCACTGCGGTACTTCTTCGTCAAGGACGAAGTTGACAAAGGCAAAGTTGACCTGACATATTGCCCAACGGGTGACATGGCAGCAGACTTCCTCACGAAGAAACTGCCGCGTCAGCAGCACCAGCACTGCTCCAAACTCAGCGGGGTAGTCAAGCGGGTCAATACTCGCTACGGCCAGGAGTGAAGGGGGGTGTTACCAGTAGTGGTTAATGAAAAACACTGTTGTGCACTCCTCACCGTAGCAAAGCCGAAGCACGCACTATCGAGAGTGAAGACGAAAAGGCAGAAGAAAGGCGAAGGGACAAGCGGTTACGAGGAGCATCTGGACTGTCGGGCAGACAGCATCAGGCAGCAGCAGTGGCGAGGAGTCTGCCCGAACAGTTACGTAACCACTCGGAGTTGCACGGTTGGATTTCACTGCAATAAGGGAATGTACCCCTTAGAGTACATGGTTAGTTAGGTCGTTTCGAATTCCACAGTACTCATATTTATATTCCTTGTACTGCACGTTTTTATTATCTCAAGCATTTACATTCACTTACTATTGAGGTCAAGGGCCCACCACCACTAGACTAGAATTGTGCGAACCTTCCTGAGGTGATCCTGGTTACGATCACTTTCTGATTCTAACAACATTTATAAGAATGTCGTTTTGGAGCTCAAAGTAGTGATTTGGAGTTGCTCCGTTTTTAGCTCCCCCCAAAAAAACTCGAATTGGTCTCCACACGGGGCGAACCCATGTCATCACAAACCCTATCTGGGACCCTACTCCCATTGGCCACCAACACCACTTGTTAAGAATACTAGGCAAGAATGAGTAGATTAGGTCAAGATGGGGGTACAAAGCTAGAGTGTAGAGAAAAATTCTGTACCCCCTAAAGCTAGCCCCAATACAGCCTAACTAACAATAAACACATAGTTTGACACACCCCCATAGGCGAAATGGGGGATAGCCAGAGCAAAGATAATGGTCACAAGACCAGTTAAGAGAAGAAACAAAGCACAGCACAGCTCAGGGTGGATCACAAAGTCACCACACACACTGAGCACAAGCAAGAGGCCACAAGGCCAGTTCACATGCAGAGTTATAAAAGCACAAGCAATACAGTGATCACAACCTAGCAGGTGTAAGCATGCAGGAATATATATAGATCACAGTACAGGCAAAGCCAACAGTAGGTGAGAAAACGTAGGCACAGGCCCAGCAAGGTACAAAAGCGCTGATGATCACCAGGCGGAAGTGCCTTTGTGAATATATCAGCTGTGTTGGCCCGAGTGGCAACGTAAGCAAGACGAAGCTTACCATGCTGCTACAACTCTCGAGCTAGGAAGTAACGCAGAGCGATGTGCTTCGTTCTGTGCTCCAGTCTGTGCTCCTCACACAAGGCAATGGCGGCCTTGTTGTCGACGTACAGCACGGGAGGAGAACGAGGCCGCTCTCCCAGGTCGGTCAGCAGGTAGGTGAGCCAGCGTAACTCCTGTGCAGCCATGGCTGTGGCGTAGATCTCAGCCTCACAACTGGAGCCGAGAACGGAAGACGAGCGTGTAGAATGCCAAAAAACAGAGCCAGAGCCAAGGGTGAAGGTGTAACCCTGTGACGACCGCTGCGTAGCCTGGTTGTCAACCCAAGAAGCGTCCGAGTGACCAGTGAGGACAACGTTGCCCCGCCCTCCAAGCACGAGCCCCATGCCTGATGTACAGCACAAGTAGCGCAGTACCCTCTTTGCAGCATCCATGTGCACCTTTCGGTGCCAACCAGGAGCCACGTAGCGAGCCGGAAGGCCAAGAGGGTACGCAAGGTCAGGACGAGTGCAGGTCATCAGGTACATGAGGTCGCCAACTAACTCTGGGTAAGGACCACTCGGCTTTACGGACTCGTCCGAAGGTGGAGCTGAGAGCGAGTGACCTGTAGCCAGAGGAGTGGCCTGTGCTGAGGACGAGATGAAGCCGAAGCGCTGAAGGACCCGCTGCACCATGTGTGACTGAGTCAGTGTGATGGTGCGGCGTGCTCTGTCCCGGGTGATCTGCAAGCCAAGATAGCTGCGCAGCTCACCCAGGTCTGTGCAAGTGTGTTTCTTCTGCAGCTCCGACTTCACCAGAGCGAGAGCCTCAGTGTCAGTAGTGGTTAAGACCAAGTTTTCGACGTACAGGAGGATATAGAACGGCGGCAACGAAGTGTCGGTGCGCAGAAAACAGTGACGGGTCAGCAGTCGACGGAGCAAACCCAAGAGCCGCAAGTGTCGTCCTCAGTGTGTCGTGCCACTTACGCGGCGCCTAATGGAGATCGTAGACTGGCCGCCGGAGGCTCCACTTGGCACCAGGAGGGAACGACCCAGTGAAGCCAGGAGGGCGGCGCAGCCAGATCTCCTCGTGCAGGCTGCGCTGTAAGAAAGCAGTGCTGAAGTTAAGAGAGTGAAGCTCGTAGTCACGCTGAGCAGCAACGTGCAGCAGCACCCAAAGATTGGTCATCTTTGGGGTGGGGGAGAAGGTCTGGAAGAAGTCAACTCCCTCTCGCTGATTGAAACCTCGAGCAACGTAACGAGCCTTGAAGACAGACGGAGAACCCGGCGGCCGCTTCACCCTGAAAATCCACATGCCACTGACGATGTTCGCCCCAGGTGGGGGAACCTCGTCGACGTAGGTGCCTGTGGACTTCCAGGATGCCATCTCTACGTCCATGGCTGTCTGCCACTGAGAGGATTACTCACCCGCGATCGCCTCAGCGTAAGAGCGCGAGCTCGGGATGTCTGGAGCATCCGGGTCTCCCTTTGGGGCAAGCAGCATGGACACGAGATGAGGCGCAGCGGGTGCAAGACACTCAAGGTCCTCCTGCCTGTCCTCAAGGACGTCCGTGCCAAGAGCAGACTCACCCCCGGCGGATGGAGGACGGACAGACTCAGACTCAACAACAAGACTAGCGGCGTAGTCTAGACGACAGGCAGCACCAAAGTCGACAAGCTCAGCTACTAGAGCAGACGCAGCAGTGGACTCAGAGGAAGGGTCAGTGACAACAGTGGCTAATAGACGTGTGACCGTAGGGTGCTGAGTACGAAACTGGTCACAGAGGACTCAGGGTCAGCAGCGACAGGTAGAGAGGACTCAGGAGGGGACGGCAAAGGAACACAAGGTGAAGAAGAGGAAAGACGATGTAGTACAAGGTGGGTGCCTGGAATAGCCCGCTGACGCTGACGAGGAACACGACAACCAAAACGGACAGGCGAGACAGGACATGACGCCGGCTTACAACGCTCAGCAAGACCTCCTGACTGCTTAGTGTATGTAGAAGGAGCAGGCAGGGGTGAGCCAGGCTGTAACGGAAGACCAGTAGATGACGGGAGGCTAAGAGCCTGGTGAAGCACGGAGGCAGGCGGTGGCAGAGACGACGGAAAAGGCGGAGCAAAGAACAGGCGTGGCTGCGCAGCGCCACTAGCACCAGCAGCTCCAACTCCCTCAGCAGCCCCAACACCCCCAGCAGCTCCAGTACCTCCAGCAGCTCCAGCACCCTCAGCAGCTCCAGCACCCTCAGTAGCTCCAGCACCCTCAGTAGCCCAGTACCCTCAATAGCTCCAGCACCCTCAGCAGAAGCACCCCCAGAACCAGCACCTCCAGTCCCAGGGTCACCAGCTTTAGTGTCTCCAGCAGCAGCACCCCCAGACCCAGGGTCTCCACAAGGAGTACCCTCAGGCTCAGCAACACCTCCAGCCCCAGCAGCTCTTGTACCTCCAGTACGAGCACCTCCGAGACCAGCACCACTCCCAGCTCCAGTGACGGCAGTAGAAGTACCTCCAGCAGCAGAGCCCCGAGGTCCAGAGACGCGACTCTGATGGCGACCGTACCAGTCCTGCAGCTGCTGTGAGGTGAGAGGTACACGCGCACGAAGACGGGTACTCCAAGGAGACCGTGGAGCAGCACTCTCAGCACCCCCAGACTCAACACCCCCAAGCTCCACACACGCAGTCTCAGCAACCCCAGACTCCGCACCCCCAGGCTCCTCACACGCAGGCTCCGCACCCCCAAGCACAGCACCCCCAGGCTCAGCACCCCCAGGCTCCTCACTGTCAACGGGAGTTGTTGTTGGCCCCGTCCTCGCTTGGGCGGAGCCGACTTTGTGGTTGGGTGTACAGGAGGTACAGCCGACTTGTTGCTGTGGGCGACGCCGACTTGGGCGAACTGGTCGAGGAGGTTGGTCGACTTGCACAGAGCCACTGCAATGCCGCCGACTTGGTGGTCGGCGATGTGGCACATCGACCCGGAAGTCGGCACCGACTTGGGAGGTCAACGGTGTCAGATGATTATATTACTGATGCATATATTTAGGCTGTAGTGGGGTAGCCCAAAGGGTGTACAACCCAATTAGGGTTGGTACTTGTACTTGTTTCATTTCATAGTGCACTCATTCCTCGCCTCTATCTCAACATGGTATCAGAGCAGGTTCCCTAGTGGGAACTGTTCCTAGGGCCCACCTACTATTCCGTCCTGCCCGGAGCGCGCTCTGCCCTAGCCCGAGTCGCGCTGGGCCTTTTTTTCTTTTGGCGGCCCGATCGCGTCGAGCCGCCCGCGATTTTTTTTGGCGCGCCACCTTCGCGGCCTCGTCGCGCCGCCCCTAGACGGCCGCGCTGCGTCGCGCGTGCCGCCCTCCAGTCGCGCGCCGCCCTCTCTGACCCTCGCATCGCCGGCGCCGTCTCTGACGGCCCCGCGATCACCTGCGACGGCCCCGCCGTCCCCTCTACCGGCCCCTCCACTGCACTTGACGGCCCCGCCGTCCCCTCTGCCGGCCCCGCCGCTGCACTTGACGGCCCCGCCGTCCCCTCTGCCGGCCCCGCCGCTGCACCTGACGGCCCCGCTGTCCCCTCTGCCGGCCCCGCCGCTGCTTCAGACGGCCCCGCCGCTGCACCTGACGGCCCCGCCGTCCCCTCTGACGGCCCCGCCGCTGCACCTAACGGCCCCGCCGTCCCCTCTGACGGCCCCGCCACTGCACCTACCGGCCCCGCCGCTACCCCTGACGGCCCCGCTGCTGCACCTGCAGGCCCCGCCGTCTCACCTGCCGGCCCCGCTGCTGTACCTGACGGCCCCGCCACTTCACCTACCGGCCCCGCCACTACCCCTAACGGCCCCGCAGCTGCATCTCCCGGCCTCGCCGCCCCAGCAACTGCGCCGCCCCAGCTGCCGAGCCGCCCCGGCAGCCGAGCCGCCCCAGCAACCGAGCCGCCCCAGCAGCCGAGCCGCCCCAGCAGCCGAGCCGCCCCAGCAGCCGAGCCGCCCGAGCCGCCCGAGCCGCCGAGCCGCCCGAGCCGCCCAGCAGCCGAGCCGCCGAGCCACCCGAGCCGCCCGAGCCGCCCGAGCCGCCCGAGCTGTGAGAATAAGCGAACAGGAATGAATGAACTAGCAGTGAAATGAGTACAAGTAGGAAACCCTAGAATTGTGTACCCCCTATAGGCTAACCCACTGTAGCCTACACAAGCATAACATATATAATGTTTGACACACCCCCATAGGCAAAGTGGGGGAGAACAAGGGGTCACAAGACCAGTCAAGCAAAGTAAAGCAAGCTCAGGGTGGATCACAAAGTCACCACACAGTCCGAGCACAAGAGCAGGGCCAGAGGCCAGTTCACATGCAGGAGGACAGACATATATATAAAACTAGACAAGCAAGAGCAGGTATATATATATGTCACAGTACAAGTGAAGTCAAGAGGAGAGCAAGTGAGGCAAGACAGGCACAAGACCCAGCTGGGTGCAAAAGCGCTGATGGTCACAAGGCGCGAGTGCCTTGGTGAACACATCAGCAGTGTTGGCCTCAGAGGCCACGTACGCAAGTCGCAACTGACCACGCTGCTGCAGCTCACGAGCAAGGAAGTAGCGGAGAGCAATGTGCTTCGTTCTGTGCTCCAAGCGCTGCTCTCGACACAAGGCCAGCATGGCCTTGTTGTCTACGTACAGCACTGGAGGAGAACGAGGCGGCTCTCCAAGGTCAGTCAGCAGGTAGGTGAGCCAGCGAAGCTCCTGTGCAGCCATGGCCCCGGCGTAGATCTCAGCCTCACAACTGGAGCCGAGAACTGAAGACGAGCGAGTAGACCGCCACGAGACAGAGCCGGAACCAAGGCTGAAGGTGTAACCCTGTGACGACCGCTGCGTAGCCTGGTCGTCAGCCCAAGAAGCGTCCGCGTGGCCTGTAAGGACCACTAGACTCCGCCCTCCAAGCACTAGTCCCATGCCCGACGTACTGCACAGGTAGCGCAATACCCTCTTCGCTGCTGCCATGTGCTCTGGTCGGTGTCTCCCAGGAGCAACATAGCGTGCAAGAATGCTCAGAGGGTATGCAAGGTCAGGTCGTGTGCAGGTCATCAGGTACATGAGGCAGCCAACAAGCTCAGCATACGGACCACTCAACTCTACGGACTCATCCGAAGGCAGAGCTGAGAGTGAGTGGCGAGTAGGCAGAGGAGTGGCCTGAGGCGAGGAGTACGTGAAGCCGAAGCGCTGAAGGACCTGCTGCACCATGTGTGACTGAGTCAAGGTAATGGTGCGGCGTGCTCTCTCCCGAGTGATCTGCAAGCCAAGGTAGCTGCGCAGTTCACCCAGGTCTGTGCACGTGTGTCTCTTCAGCAGCTCGGACTTCACGTAGGCGAGTCCAGCAGTGTCCGCTGTGGCAAAGACCAAGTCGTCGACGTACACGAGGATGTAGAACGGCGGCAGGGAAGTGTCGGTGCGAAGAAACAGCGACGGGTCAGCAGTAGAAGGAGCAAACCCAAGAGCCGCAAGCGTAGTCCTCAGTGTGTCGTGCCACTCACGCGGTGCCTGGCGGAGACCGTAGACTGGCCGTCGGAGGCTCCACTGGGTGCCAGGAGGGAAAGTCCCAGTGAAGCCAGGCGGACGGCGCAGCCAGATCTCCTCGTGCAGGCTACCCTGCAGAAACGCCGTGCTGAAGTCGAGAGAGTGAAGCTCGTAGTCGCGCTGAGCGGCTATGTGCAGCAGCACCCGAAGAGTAGTCATCTTCGGGGTGGGAGAGAAGGTCTGAAAGTAGTCAACTCCCTGCCGCTGACTGAAGCCACGAGCCACGTACCGTGCCTTGAAGACAGGTGGAGAGCCCGGCGGCCGCTTCACCCTGAAGATCCACATGCCACTGATGATGTTCGCCCCAGGAGGGGGAACCGCGTCAACGTAGGTGCCTGTGGACTTCCAGGAAGCCATCTCTGCATCCATAGCTGCCTGCCACTGAGAGGAGTAGGGACCCTCTACGGCCTCCGCGTAAGAACGCGGAGTCGGGATGTCTAGTGCATCCGGGTCTCCCTCAGGGGCAAGAAGTACAGACGCGAGATGAGGTGAAGCAGCCGCTAGACACTGTAACTCCTCCTGCTTGTCCTCTAGGACGTGCGTGCCAAGAGCACACTCACCCCCGACGGACGGAGGACAGACAGACGCAGACTAAGCCACAAGACTAGCAGCGTAGTCGAGACGACAGCGAGCAGCAAAGTCGACGAGCTCAGCGACTAGAGGAGACGCAGCAGTGGACTCAAAAGAGGGGTCAGTGACGACAGTAGCAAGCAGACGCGTGACAGTAGGACTGGCAGCACGAAGAGAGTCCGACTCAGGGTCGGCAAGCGCAGGAAGAGAGGAAGCAAGAGGAGAAGGCAAAGGGGCACGCAGAGGAGCAGTGGACGGACGCAAAGACATCCGGTGCGTGCCAGGGACAGGAGGAGGACGCTGACGCGAACTGCGACCACTAGCGCGAGCAGCACGAACAGGCAACGCGGGACGAGACGCAGGCTCACGACGCTCAGCAAGACCTCCAGTAGGACCAGTGTAAGGAGAGGGAGCAGGCAGTGGAGAGGAAGGCTCCAGCAGGGACTGCGGTTGGACAGGCGGTGGACCCTCTACTGGAGGAGAAAGACCAAGAACCTGCTGCAGGAGCGGAACGAAGTACGGCCGAGGCCGCGCGGCAGCTCCAGACTCAGCAGGGACAGCACCAGCACCCTCAGCGACAGCACCAGCGCCACCCACACCTCCAGAGGCAGGACCAACAGTAGTAGGCTCAGCACCAACGCCCTCAGCAGCTCCAGCTCTAGGAGGACCCGCAGGTCCAGCAGCTCCGGGACCGGCAGCACCCGCACCCTCGACGGTCGAAGAAGCTCCAGCTCCAGCTCCAGCAGCACCTCCAGACTCAGCAGCACGCCTCCAGCGGCGAGCGAACCACTCGCGCAGCTCCTGTGGAGAGAGGGGCTCCCGGCGAGACGGAGCAGCAGGAGAAACCCCAGGCTCAGCAGCTCCAGACGCAGCACCCCCAGGCTTAGCAGCTCCCAGCTCAGCACCCCCACGCTCAGCAGCTCCCGACCCAGCACCCCCAGACCTAGCACCTCCAGGCACAGCACCCCCCGGCTCAGCACCCCCAGGCTCCACACCCTCCGTAGTAGCACCCCCAGGCCCAGCACCCCCAGCAGTAGCACCCCCAGGCTCAGCAACCCCGCGCACAGCACCCCCAGAGTCAGCACCCCCAGGCTCAGCACCCGCAGCAGCACCAGAGTCACCAGTAACCTCGACCGGGTCAACGGCGTCTACCTGGGACACACCTGAGGGGGCAGGAACCTGAGGGGCAAGGGGGTCTACCGGGGGGGGAACTGGCACAAGGAAGTCCGGGGGAGGGGGGAGGGAAGGAGTGCGGTAGGGGAAGAGACGGTAGAAGGGGACTGACTCGTCGAACGTGACGTCCTGGGAGGACAGAACACGACGAGAGGAGGGGTGGTAAAACTGCCACCCTGGGGCGTCAGTGGGGAAGCCAAGGAAGACACAGGGAGCAGCACGAGGGGACAGCTTGTCCGCAGACAAGTCGCGGACAAACGCCCGAGATCCCCAGACACGGAACACAGACGCATCGCCAACCTTCCCCGTCCACAGCAAGGCTGGGGACATCGCAGGCCGAGAGACCCGGGGGTGAAGGTTGAGCTGATGCGCCGCGTACCTCACCACAAACGGCCACAGAAAATGGGGGGCAGCCGCATGCATCATGGACGTACGAGCGACATCCATGACCATGCCAATGCGGCGCTCAGCAATCCCATTTTGCTGTGGTGAGTCCGGAAGCGTGAAGGTCTGGCGGATCCCCCGTGCACGACAGTAGTCTCGCAGAAGGCGAGAAGAGAAATCTCCGCCTCTGTCCGAGTGCAGACGCAGAACAGGAAAGTCCGAGCCGAAGCTCTTCCTGAGCTCGAGACGAGCCTCGCGGATCCAGTCGATCAGCACCTCAGTGACCGCACCCTTGCTGCGCAAGGGGAGGACTGTGGTGTAACGCGAGTAGTCGTCAACCACCAACAGGAAGTAGCGCTCCTGACCCTGCCCACGGACGGGGGCTGGGCCCCACAAATCCATGTGAAGCGTCTGCAGGGGAGCCTCTGTCGGGGGGAAGTGGGAGGAGTGAGGAGTAGCCCGGAGGCGACCCTCGACACAGGGGACACAGGAAGGTCCTGGCCCGGAGGGGAGAGGAGGGAGAGACTTGGGAAGACCAGAGACAAGGACACAGGAAGCCATGCTCCGAAGACGGGGCAAGGAGGGGTGGCCAAGACGGTGGTGCCACAGGAGAGTCTCGTGAGACAGGAGGCGACAAGAACAGGGGGCAGACTCAGGACCTGACCGGGACGCAGCAGCAAGCACCTGACCTGACGCAGCTACCTGACCGGACGCAGGGACAGGAGGAGACGAAGTGGTCAGGGTGTAGAGACTCGACCCCGGCCGACGCGAGAAGGTGGCCAGGTGTCGGCCTGTGCGTGCGTCCGTGCAGTGGGTCACCCGCTGACTCGCAGGAGTGAACTGGTGAACCCCCGCATCCTGCAGGGCTGCACCACTCACCAAGTTCGTAGAGAACGAGGGAAGGTACAGACCAGACAGGGTGCCCGAAGGGGCAGCCGGACACGGGAGGACAGTGGAGAAGTGAGACAGGACAGGACCCCCAGAGGGGTCAGCAAGGGAGACTGCAACCGGCCGGCCGAGCGGCGTAAGGGTAGTGCGGTCTCGAAAGAAGGAGCGAGAAGCCCCGGAGTCAAGTGTGAAAGTGAGGGAGGACGAGGACGACGCAGTACCTGAGAGCGCAGTCTCACCAGTACCTGAGAGCGCAGACGCACTGGCACCTAGAGCAGCAGCCTCACAAGCACCTAGCGCAGCAGTCCCAATGCCCGGGTCGGGCTGGAAACACCGGTAACCCTCATTCTCCTCACTATAAGTCACAGCATACATAGCAGCAAGGATAGCATCAAAATCAAGATCAAAGATCGCTACACCAGCCCTAAGAAGCTCATCCCAGCGAGGGATCTCACTAGCCCCAGGGAACTGCTGACGCCAAGCGTCCGTCAGGCGGCCAAAGCAGCGCTGGGTGGCGTGGGCACCCCCACACTGCTCACCCGCGCGGTCGCCGGAACGAAGAACGTAGGTGCAGGGACCAGTACCCCCACCCCTCTGACGCCCAGCGTACCACTCACGAAGCTGCTGAGGCGGAGGGATGTCCCGCGAGCGCTGCTGCTGCTGCCGCTGCGAGCGCTGGCCACCACCACCGCCGCTACGCTGCTGGGTACCACCCCGACCAGCTCCACCTCCTCCACCACCACCGCCTCCTCCGCTGCCGCCTCCACCGCCTCCACCTCCGCCGCCTGCACCTCCGCCGCCGCCTACACCACCACCGCTGCCACCACCACCACCGTCTCCGCCGCTGCTGCCACCACCACCACCACCCCCGCCACTAGTCCCGCTGCCTCCCCCACTCCCTCCGCCGCCACCGCCGCCACCGCCACCGCCCCCTCCAGCTCCACCCGCGCCCTTGCCCCCCTTGCCCTTGCTGGAGCGACGTCTCCCACTAGGGGCAGACGCCGCGCCGACCGACTCAAGACCAACCAGGTCGGCGGCAGCAGCAGAGGCAACAGAGGGCAGCAAGGAGGAAGGAGAGCACCCCTCAAAGATGGGGGTGCGAGGGTCACCACGAGAAGCACCTACAGCGACTATGCTCTTCTCCGCTGCGAGGAGGGCCTTCTCGAGGAGGTCGACGGTGAGGGTGGTGGGACAGACTGCAAGAAAGTGGTCCCTGACGACGCGAAGGGAGTCAGGGAGGCGCGCGACTACGTAGTAGAGAGCGATGTACATGGGGGGTGGGTTCTTAGCGCAGAACTCAGCAGGAAGGGCGGCGCGGTAGCGAGTGTCACTAGTGCGGAGGTGCGTAATGTGGTCAGCGACAGTGGGAAAGGCAGAGAGGTCAGGGAAGAGGTAGGGAAGCATGAGACGGCTCAGTGCAGCAGTGGCAGGGGAGGAGTAGCGCGCAACTACAGCGTCGTACAAGGTCTGAGCACTCTTGTACTGACTTAAGTGCGCACACTCAGAGGTAGGGAGGTGGCGACGCACAGCAAGACGTGCAGCAGCATCGCGGGTGGCCCACTGAGAACGGACAGTGGGATCAGCATCAGCAGCAGGAGCAGGCGAGGCGCCAGAGGTGAGGTCAAAGAGAGAAAGGCCATCAGCCCTGTCGCACTGTAAGAACAGCTGCAGGTCGTCTAACCAGACCTCAAAATCAATGGCGCGACCCTCAGCGTCAAAAGCTAGGACACTAGGGGTAGCCATGGCGACGACAGCGAAGCAGTGCAAGCAGTAGGGAAAGAGCTCGCAGTGACAGTGGGACTGTGCTCACCAGGCAGGGCAGGTCGTGCAGCTCTGCAGAAAGGCGGCTCGGCGACCGGGCGGCTCGGGTGCACAACGGCTCGGCTCCCGGGCGGCTCGGCGGCTGGGCGGCTCGGGCGCAGGGCGGCTCGGCTCCCGGGCGGCTCGGTGGCAGGGCGGCTCGGGTGCAGGGCGGCTCGGCTCCATGGCGGCTCGGCGGCAGGGCGGCTCGGGTGCAGGGCGGCTCGGGTCCCGGGCGGCTCGGCGACAGGGCGGCTCGGGCGTTGGGCGGCTCGGCTCCCGGGCGGTTCGGCTGCACTGCTGCCCGACTGCTGCAGGTGTGGCGGCGGGGCCGCGTGAGAGAGCCGGGGCGGGGACGCGTGAGGGCCGGCGGCGGGGCCGCGTGAGAGCCGGGGCGGGGCCGCTTGAGAGCCGGCGGCGGGGCGGCAAGAGAGCCGGGTAGGGGCCGCGTGAGGGCCGGCGGCGGGGCCGCGTGAGAGCCGGGGCGGGGCCACTTCAGAGCCGGCGGCGGGGCCGCAAAAGAGCCGGCGGCGGGGCCGCTTGAGAGCCGGGGCAGGGGCCGCGTCAGGGCCGGCGACGGGGTCGTAAGAGAGCCGGCGGCGGGGCCTGGAGAGGGCCGACGGCGGGGCCACGTGAGAGCCGGGGCGGGGCCGCAAGAGAGCCGGCGGCAGGGCCGCGTGAGAGCCGGGGCCGGGGCCACGTAAGAGCCGGGACGGGGCCACGGAAGAGCCAGGGCGGGGCCGCGACAGAGCCGTCGGCGGGGCCGCGTGAAAGCCGGGGCGGGGCCGCGGGAGAGTCGGCGGCGGGGCCGTAGGAGAGCCGGCGGTGGGGCCGCGTAGGAGCCGGGGCGGGGTCGCGCGAGAGTAGGCGGCGGGGCCGCGTAAGAGCTTGGGCGGGGCCGCGACAGAGCCGTCGGCGGGGCCGCGTGAAGGCCGGGGCGGGGCCGCGTAGGAGCCGGGGCGGGGCCGCGTGAGAGCAGGCAGCGGGGCTGCGTAAAGGCCGGGGCGGGGCCGCGACAGAGTTGGCGGCGGGGCCGCGTGAGAGCCTGCGACGGGGCCGCGTAAGGGAGGGCGGCGGGGCCGCGTCAGTGGAGGCGGCTGAGCCGCAGGGGAAAAGGCGACCCGAGGGGTCGCTAAAAAAAAATCGCGCCTCGGGGCGCGCTTCGGTGGGCCCAAAAAACGGTCCTTAGAGGGACCCGCTCTATACCATGTGAGAATAAGCGAACAGGAATGAATGAACTAGCAGTGAAATGAGTACAAGTAGGAAACCCTAGAATTGTGTACCCCCTATAGGCTAACCCACTGTAGCCTACACAAGCATAACATATATAATGTTTGACACGAGCCGCCCGATCGGTCTCCACTGCCCTGTCTGGTGAGCACTGAGCTTTACTCTGTGCACTGCCCTCACCCTACTGCTGTCATGGCTACCCCCAGTGTCCTCACCTTCGACGCTGAGGGATGGGCCATAGACTTTGACGTGTGGGTAGACGACCTGCTGCTTTTCCTACAGTGCGACAAAGCTGACGGCCTCTCTCTCTTTGATCTCACTTCTGGTGCCTCTCCCGCCCCTGCTGCTACTGAGGATGCCACTATTCGCTCAGTGTGGGCCACACGCGATGCTGCTGCACGTCTTGCTGTGCGTCGCCACCTCCCTCCCTCTGAGCGTGCACACTTTGGGTCGTACAAGAGTGCTCAGACCTTGTACGACGCCGTTATTGCACGCTACTCCACCCCTGCCACTGCTGCACTGAGCCGCCTCATGCTACCGTACCTCTTTCCCGACCTTGCTTCCTTTGCCACAGTCGCCAACCTCATTACCCACCTGCGCACTAGTGACGCTCGCTTCCGCGCTGCGCTTCCTGCTGAGTTTTGCGCCAAGAACCCCCCCCCCAGTACTTCACTCTCTACTACATTGTCGCCCGCCTCCCTGACTCCCTTCGCGGAGTCAGGGACGACTTACTCTCAGTCTGCCCCACCACTCTCACTGTTGACCTCCTCGAGAAGTCCCTCCTAGCAGCCGAGAAGAGCATTCTTGCTGTAGGGGCCTCTCGTGGTGACCCGCGCACCCCCATCTTTGAGGGGTGTTCCCCCTCCCCCCTCCTGCCCTCTGTCGCCTCTGCTGCTACGGCCGACCTAGCTGGTTTTGAGTCGGTCGGCGCGGCGTCTGCCCCCAGTGGGAGACGTCGCTCTGGCAAGGGCAAGGGGGGCAGGAGCGGTGGTGGCGGCGGCGGGGGCGGTGGAGGCGGCGGTGGAGGCAGCGGAGGAGGTGGGGGTGGTAGCGGGAGTGGTGGCGGGAGTGGAGGTGTCAGCGGCGGCAGTGGAGGCGGGGGTGGCAGCGGCGGTGGTGGTGGGAGTGGAGGTGGAGGCGGCGGTGGCGGCAGCGACGGTGGGAGTGGCGGTGGCAGCGGAGGTGGTGGCGGCGGCGGCTGAGGAGGCGGCGGAGGAGGTCGTGGCTCGTCGCAGAGGAGTGGCTCCGGTGGCGGTCAGCGCCAGCAGCAGCGGCAGCAGCGTGGTCAGGAGACCCTCTCCCCACAGCAGCTCCGTGAGTGGTACACTGCACGTCAGAGGGGTGGGGGTACTGGTCCGTGCACCTACGTCTTGCGCACTGGCGACCGTGCGGGTGAGCCGTGTGGTGGTCCACACTCCGCCCAGCGGTGCTTCGGCCGCCTGACTGACGCTTGGCGCCGCCAGTTTCCTGACGCCTCTGAGATCCCTCGCTGGTACCAGCTGTCTAGGGCAGGAGTAGCTATCTTTGATCTTGACTTTGATGCTATTCTTGCTGCCATGTATGCTGTGACTATTAGTGTGGAGGGTGACTGTTACCAGTGTTTTCCGCCCGACCCAAGCATTGGTACTGCGGCTCTAGGTGCTGTTGAGGCTGCTGCTCCAGGTGCTGGTGAGGCTGTCGCTCTAGGTGCCAGTGAGTCTGTGTCCTCAGGTGCTGGTGAGTCTGCTCTCTCAGGTACTACGTCGGCTCCGCCCTCTCTCACCTTCACTCTTGACTCAGGGGCGTCTCGCTCCTTCTTTCGAGACCGCACCACACTCACACCGCTTAGTCGGCCAGTGGCGGTCTCCCTGGCGGACCCCTCTGGTATTCCTATTCTGGCTCGCTACTCCACTAACCTGCCGTGCCCTGCGGTCCCGTCTGGCGCCCTGTCCGGTCTCTACCTCCCCTCGTTCTCTACGAACTTGGTGGCGGGTGCTGACCTACAGGATGCAGGGGTCGACCAGTTCACCCCTGCACGCCGACGGGACACCCACTGCACGGACGCGGACACGGGTCGACACTTGACCACGTTCACACGTGGGCCGGGGTCGAGCCTGTACACACTCACTGTTCCGTCTCCTCCTCCTGCGTCTGGTCAGGTAGCTGCGTCGGGTCAGGTGTTTGCTGCAGCGTCCAGGTCTGGTCCTGAGTCTGCCCCCTGCTCGTGTCGCCTCCTGTCCCACGAGACCCTCCTGTGGCACCACAGGATGGGTCACCCCTCCCTGCCTCGTCTCCGGGGCATGGCCTCTCGCCTTCTTGTCTCTGGCCTTCCCCGGTCCCTCCCTCCCCTTCCTCCGGGGCCTGGCCCTCCCTGTGTCCCCTGTGTCGAGGGTCGCCTGCGGGCTACCCCTCACTCCTCCCCGTTTCCTCCGACGGAGGCCCCGATGCAGACGCTTCACATGGACGTGTGGAGCCCAGCCCGCGTCCGTGGACAGGGTCACGAGCGCTACTTCCTGCTGGTGGTTGACGACTACTTGCGTTACACCACAGTCTTCCCCTTGCGCAGCAAGGGTGAGGTCACTGAGGTGTTGATCGACTGGATCCGCGCAGCTCGTCTCCAGCTCAGGCGGAGCTTCGGCTCGGACTTTCCTGTTTTGCGTCTGCACTCGGACAGAGGCGGAGAGTTCTCCTCCGGCCTTCTGCGAGCCTACTGTCGGGCACGAGGCATCCGCCATACCTTCACGCTTCCGGACTCTCCACAGCAGAATGGGATTGCTGAGCGCCGCATCAGCATTGTCATGGACGTCGCCCGTACGTCCATGGCGCATGCGGCTGCCCCCCATTTTCTGTGGCCGTTTGCGGTTCGGTATGCCGCGCATCAGATCAACCTTCAGCCCAGGGTCTCCAGACCGGAGACCTTCCCAGCTTTGCTGTGGACGGGGAAGGTTGGCGATGCGTCGGCGTTCCGTGTCTGGGGATCTCGGGCGTTTGTCCGCGACTTGTCTGCGGACAAACTGTCTCCTCGTGCTGCTCCTTGTGTCTTCCTGGGTTTCCCCCCTAACGCACCTGGGTGGCAGTTTTACCACCCCACCTCTCGTCGTGTTCTGACCTCCCAGGACGTCACGTTCGACGAGTCGGTTCCCTTCTACCGGCTCTTCCCCTACCGCACTCCGTCCCTTCCCCCCCCGCCCCTCTTCCTGGTCCCAGGTCCCCCCCCGGTAGACCCCCTCCCCCCTCAGGGTCCTGCCCCTTCAGGTGTGTCTCAGGTAGACGCGGTCGAGCCTGTCGAGGTCACTGGTGACTCTGGTGCTGCTGCGGGTGCGGAGCCTCGGGGTGCTGAGACTGGGGGTGCTGAGACTGGGGGCGCTGAGCCTGGGGGTGCTGAGACTGGGGGTGCTGAGCCTGGGGGTGCTGAGCCTGGGGGTACTGAGCCTGGGGGTGCTGAGACTGGGGGTGCTGAGCCTGGGGGTGCTGAGCCTGAGGGTACTGAGCCTGGGGGTGCTGAGCCTGGGGGTGCTGTGCCTGGGGGTGATGAGCCTGGGGGTACTGCGTCTGGGAGTGCTGCGCCCGCTGCTTCTGTTCCTGGTGGTTCTCCAGACCGTTCCTCACGCCGCGAGCCGCTCTCTCCTCTGGAGCTGCATGAGTGGTTTGCCCAGCGCTGGCGGCGAGTTGCTGGAGCTGGGGGTACCGCGGGTGCTGGAGGTTCCTTTGCTGCCGAGGGAGCTGGTACCACGGGTCCTGGAGGTGCTCGGACTGAGGGTACTGGAGCTGCCGGGCCCGGGGGTGCCTCTGGAGCTGGAGCTGCTGCGGGTGCTGGCGCTGAGGCTACGACTGTCGGTCCTACTGCGGGTACTTCTGCAGCTGCTGGTGGTGCTGGAGTTGGAGCTGCTACTGGTGCTAGTGCTGCCTCTGGAGGTGTTGGTGCTGTCCCTGCTGTCTCTGGCGGTGCTGCGCGGCCTCGGCCGTACTTCGTTCCGCTCCTTCAGCAGGTTCTTGGTCTCCCGCCTTCCACTAGTCCTTCTCCTCCCGTAGAGTGTCCGCAGCCTATCCCGTCACAGTCACAGTTACAGCCCGCCTCTCCCCTGCCTTCTCCTTCTCCCTACGCTGGTCCTACTGGAGGTCTTGCGGAGTGTCGTGAGCCTGCGTCTTGCCCTGCGTCGCCAGTCCGAGCTGCTCGTCCTAGTGGTCGCGGTTCGCGTCAGCGTCCTCCTCCTGTCCCTGGCACGCACCAGATGTCTCTGCGTCCGTCCACTGCTCCTCTGCGTGCCCCTTTGCCTTCTCCTCCTCAGTCTTCTCTTCCTACACTTGCCGACCCGGAGTCGGACTCTCACCGTGCTGCCAGTCCTACTGTCACGCGTCTTCTTGCTTCTCTTGTCACTGACCCTTCCTTTGAGTCCGCTGCTGCGTCTGCCCTAGTTGCTGAGCTGGTCGACTTTGCTACTGCGTGTCGTCTGGACTACGCTGCCAGTCTTGTTGCTGAGTCTGCTGAGTTTGCGTCTGCTGCGTCTGCGTTTGCCTGTCCTCCGTCCGTCGGGGGTGACTGTGCTCTTGGCACGGACGTCCTTGAGGACAGGCAGGAGGAGTTCCAGTGCTTTGCCACCGCTTTGCCCCATCTCGTGTCCATGCTTGTTGCCCCTGAGGGAGACCCGGATGCTCTAGACATCCCGACCCCACGCTCTTACGCAGAGGCGATGGCCGGTCCCTACTCCTCTCAGTGGCAGTCAGCCATGGACGCAGAGATGGCTTCCTGGAAGTCCACAGGCACCTACGTTGACGCTGTTCCCCCTCCTGGGGCGAACATTGTCAGTGGCATGTGGATCTTCAGGGTGAAGCGGCCGCCGGGTTCTCCGCCTGTCTTCAAGGCGCGCTACGTGGCTCGTGGCTTCAGTCAGCGACAGGGAGTTGACTTCTTTCAGACCTTCTCCCCGACCCCGAAGATGACCACTCTTCGGGTTCTACTGCACGTCGCTGCTCTGCGTGACTACAAGCTACACTCTCTTGACTTCAGCACTGCTTTCCTGCAAGGCCGCCTGCACGAGGAGATCTGGCTGCGCCGCCCTCCTGGCTTCACTGGGTCGTTCCCTCCTGGTACCCGGTGGAGCCTCCGGCGGCCAGTCTACGGTCTCCGCCAGGCGCCGCGTGAGTGGCACGACACACTGAGGACTACACTTGCGGCTCTTGGGTTTGCTCCTTCTAGTGCTGACCCGTCGCTGTTTCTGCGCACCGACACCTCACTGCCGCCTTTCTACATCCTCGTGTACGTCGACGACTTGGTCTTTGCCACTGCAGACACTGCCGCACTCGCCCACGTGAAGTCCGAGCTGCAGAAGAGACACACGTGCACAGACCTGGGTGAACTGACAAGCTATCTTGGCCTGCGGATCACCCGGGACAGAGCACGCCGCACCATTACCCTGACCCAGTCACACATGGTGCAGCAGGTCCTTCAGCGCTTCGGCTTCATGTACTCCTCGCCTCAGTCCACTCCTCTGCCTACGGGACACTCGCTCTCAGCTCTGCCTTCGGATGAGTCTGTAGAGTCGAGTGGTCCGTATCCAGAGCTTGTGGGCTGCCTCATGTACCTGATGACTTGCACTCGACCTGACCTTGCATACCCTCTCAGCATCTTAGCACGCTATGTTGCTCCCGGCCGTCACCGGAAGGAGCACATGGATGCAGCTAAGAGGGTGTTGCGCTACTTGTGCAGTACGTCGGGCATGGGGCTAGTGCTTGGAGGGCGTGAGCGGCCTGTGCTTACTGGGCACTCAGACGCTTCTTGGGCTGACGACCAGGCTACTCAGAGGTCGTCTCAGGGTTACACCTTCAGTCTTGGCTCTGGCTCTGTCTCTTGGCGCTCTACTCGCTCTTCTTCGGTTCTCAGCTCCAGCTGTGAGGCTGAGATCTACGCCACGGCCATGGCTGCCTAGGAGCTTTGTTGGCTCACCTACCTGCTGACTGACCTTGGAGAGCGGCCTCGTTCTCCTCCAGTGTTGTACGTCGACAACAAGGCAACCATTGCCTTGTGTGAGGAGCACAGACTGGAGCACAGGACGAAGCACATTGCTCTACGCTACTTCCTTGCTCGAGAGCTGCAGCAGCGTGGTCAGCTTCGCCTGCGTTTCGTGGCCACTGAGGCCAACACTGCTGATGTGTTCACCAAGGCACTTCCGCCTCGTGACCATCAGCGCTTTTGCACTCTGCTAGGCCTTGTGCCCACTGGGCCTCACTTGCTTACCTCTTGACCTTGCTTGTACTGCTGCATATATATATCCTTGCTCTTGCGTGTTCAGCACTGTTATATATATATGCTCTGCTGCATGTGAACTGGCCTTGTGGCCTTGACCTTGTGCTCGGAATTTGTGTGGTATCCTTGAGATCCACCCTGAGCTTGCTTTGCTTTTCTTTGCTTTTCTTGACTGGTCTTGTGACCCCTTGCTCTCCCCCACTTTGCCTATGGGGGTGTGTCAGATGATTATATTACTGATGCATATATTTAGGCTGTAGTGGGGTAGCCCATAGGGTGTACAACCCAATTTGGGTTGGTACTTGTACTTGTTTCATTTCATAGTGCACTCATTCCTCGCCTCTATCTCAACAAACGGGCATGTACGGGAGCAGCTGGTCGACGTGGTTGCCAAGTCGACCCGTTTACTTGGGTGACGAACTTCTGCGGAGGAGTGCGACGGTCGCCCAGGCGAAGTTGGCGAGTCCCACCTCGGTGGTGGTATCCCGAGGTCGACGTGGCCGATTTGGTGGAGCTGTCAGCATGAGGATGACTTGGTGCGTGCGCTGTTCAGGTGACGAGGCTTAGCCCACCAATCATCTACGAGCACCTCCGAAGTAGGTGCGCTGCTGTTCTGCAGGAGCAATGCTGGCACACCGTCAGCCTGAAGCTGTGAGGATCTAGGATCGAGCTCAGAAAAGAGAATGTGAATTGAATCAAATTGAATGATCACCTGGGTACAACACGAGGCTATATATAGGCTCGACACAAGGCCCCGTAACCAGGTGTTACGCGAAGGTTCCGCGGGTCGCGTAGCGTCCCGAACAGATCCTTACCGAACTCGGTAGAAGGCAATTCGGTGGCGACCGAAAAAGCCAGAATTCGGTGCACGCAACCTAGCTCAGTGCTATAACTATAATAAAATATAGGAAAGCACCTAGCCTAGGAAATCAAGCAATTCATGCATGCATATAATTATCCTATGCTAGGAATAGCATAATAAAGTAAAGGCAAGCAAGCATAGCCGGCATAAGCCGTCGTTCTCTCACACGTCCCCCCCTCAAAGCTGGGTGGCATGAGATACACCCTGCTTGACAAGATATTCCTCGAGAGCACGGCGTGCGTTGCCCATATCAGCTTCTGCAACCCAAATGTCCTCATTGGGGTCGTATCCCTTCCAGCGTATCAGGAACTCGAGGGTCTTGCCGCCGCGGCGCCGATGAGAGAGAACGCGCTCAATCTCGTACTCGGGTTCATCCTGCACAATATAAGGTGGAGGTGGCGGTTGCTGCCATCCCTGGAACTGTAGGTTGGGGTCCTTGTAGGGTTTCAGTAGCTGCACATGGAAAGAATTCTGAAGCTTCCAAGTAGTAGGTAAGCGCAAGCGGAATGTAACTGGTGTCACATGTGCTTCAACGAGAAAAGGACCACAGAAGCGAGGCCGGAGTTTGGATGGGAGGTGAGACAGGTTCAAGTTGCGCGTGTCAAGAAGCACCTGATCTCTGACTGCTACTGAGTGATCACGTTGCTGACGATCGGCATACTGCTTCTGGGAGGTCTGCATCGCGGTGAGTCATCGCTGAGTCTTCTCCCATAGCTGCTGCATGGTGGTGACGAAGTCATGTGCAGCTTGGACGTGTGCCGGTGTGGTTGGCTGCTGTGGTGTGAGTGGTTCCCGTCCGTAACACAGGAAGAAAGGAGTTTTCCCTGTGGCCGCATGTGATGCGTTGTTGTAAGCGAACTCTAGGGTCGGTAACTGTGTGTCCCAGTGGCTGACGACGTCTTTGCAAGCTGTGCGTAGTAACCGTTCAACCACCTAATTGAGTCGCTCTGTCTGTCCGTCAGTCTGGGGGTGGTATGCGGAAGACATTGCAAGCTTTGTCCCCAATAGTCCCATGAGCTCCTTCCAGAACTTACTGGTCAATTTTGGGTCTCTGTCCGAGATGAGTGTAGCGGGGATGCCGTGGATGGTGATGATGCGGTCGAAGAAGAGGCGAGGAGTTGATACAGCTGTAGCTGTGGCGTTGGTCGGTATGAAGTGACCCATTTTGGAGAACTTATCGATCACCACGAGTATAGCGTCATGCCCTCGTGAGGTCGAAGGAAGTCCCGTGATGAAGTCGAGGCTAACGACCTGCCATGGCTGCTCCGGTACGGGTAGAGGCTGAAGTAACCCTGCTTTTTTTTGCTTGCTGCTCTTCATCCGCTGGCACGTGTCGCAAGAGGTGACGAACTGCTGCACGTCTGCTGCCATCTCGGGCCAGTAGTAATACTTTGCTATCCCTGCTAACATCTTGTTGCTCCCGAAATGTCCCGCGTAAGGTACGTCGTAAAACTCCTCCAATAGGATTTGCCATAGCGGGGCGTAATTCGGTACCCAAATCTTTCCTGAACCCTTCCTTACAGCTAAGTCTCTCTCCCACTGTAACAGCTTCTGGTTCTGTGCTGTAGTGATTTCTGCGTCCACGGAGTACCCATGTTGGAATTGGCCCTTGAGCAGAGGGTTCATCCCGTCGAGCTGGATGCCTGCTACATGTCCGGGGTGGCTCAACGCGTCTGCCTTGTTGTGTAGCCCGGGCTTGTAGACGATGTCGTAGTGGAAGTGAGTTTCTAGGAAGTCCACTCATCGCACCTGTCGTCGTGAGGGCGTCGGCTGCGACTTCAGGTATTTGAGACTGCAGTGGTCACTATAGACTGTAATCTTGGCTCCCTCTAGGTAACACCTCCACGCCTTGAAGGCTATGATTATCGCTAAGGCTTCCTTGTCGTGAATGGGGTAGTTCAGTTCTGTTCCATGTAGCTTCTTACTGAGGTAGGCGATAGGCTGCAAACCGCGTCCGTGATCCTGCATCAGTACTGCTCCGAGTGCCTGGTCACTCGCATCTGCTTCCACCACGTAGTCCTTGTCTGGATCTGGTAGGATGAGTACTGGCGCTGTAGTCAGTGCTGTCTGTAGCTTCTCCATGGCTTGCTGGTGAGGAGTATCCCACTTGTAGTGTGTATCCTTTTTCAGTAGGTCGGTCAGTAGCGCTGCTATCTTAGCGTACTGCGGCACGAACCTGTTGTAGTAGTTGGTGAAGCCTAGGAAGTGCTGCAACTCCTGCACGTTCTCCGGTACTTTCCACTTCTTCACGGCTTCGATCCTCCGCGGGTCCACGTGTACGCCCTCGGCACTCACCATGTGCCCGAGAAACTGCACCTTTTTCAGGGCGAAGTCGCTCTTCCACAGCTTCACGTAGAACTTGTTTTTCCGCAGGATCTCGAACACCTTCCGCAGATGCTCCACGTGCTCCTTCATGTTCTTGGAGTAGATGAGAATGTCGTCCAGGTACACCACTACGCACTCGTCTAGCAGGGGTCGTAAGATGTGATTCATCTCCGCCTGAAAGGTTGCTGGTGCGTTGCAGAGTCCGAACGACATCACCAAATATTCGTAGGAGCCGTATGTGGTACGGAACGCCGTCTTGTGGATCGAGTTGTCCGCCATCTTGATCTGCTAGTAACCCGACCGTAGGTCCAGCTTCGAAAATATTGTTGCTCCACGCAGTTGATCGAGTAGGCCGTCTATGCGCGGTATGGGATATTTGTTTTTGACTGTCTGTTTGTTCAGTGCGCGGTAGTCGATGCACATCCGTAGACTGCCGTCTGGTTTTGGAGTGAAGAGAACTGGTGCGCCATAGGGAGAGGTGGATGGGCGGATCAGTTGTCTGTCCAGTAGATACTCTATCTGTTTTTTCATGTCTGTCAGTTCAGTCGGACTCAGTCGGTATGGTGCACGTGAGACGGGTTTCGCACCTGGTTCCTCCACGATCTCGTGCTCGTGGGTGCGTGCTGGAAGTACGCCTGCAGGTAGGTCGTCGAGCATTATATCCTTCTATTGCTCCAAGACCTCCTTTACTACTGCATGGAGCTCGGAACTCGGCTTCTCCTCCTCTGCTGTTGCCATGACCAGTGCTAGGTACCCCGTGTTACTCTCGTTCACCGTCTGTTCGAGCCGTGCTAGTGTCGTTTAAGGTACGTCCCCTGTATCCGTCCAGCTTCGCAGTGCTATCCGCTTCCCGTTGTTGTAGATGCACACCTTGATGTTGACCCAATCGATCTCGAGGTTTAATCACTTCAGAAAATCTCACCCGAAGATAAAATCTAACCCTTTGATGTTAGTGACAGGTAGCTTCGGCTTCCACCTCAACGCACCTATATGCAGCTGCAGTGATGCTTCGCCGTGGATAGGAAGCTTCGTACCGTCCACCATGGTTGCTGAAAACTGGGTCTCTTCCACCTTCCCTCCAATTTTCTCCAATGCTCCACGGTCACATACCGAGTGAGATGCACCGCTGTCCACCAGTGCCTGGAGGCGTCGCCCATTGCATAACACCTCGTGGAGTAGTGGGTTCTGCTGCGCTGAGTAGCCGAAGAGGGTCTCGTTAATAGGATCATAGGGTACATCAAACTTAATACCTTCCCTTTTTCCTATACCTGACTCAGCGCTTTCCAACTTCACCTGACGGGTAGGAGGATTTTTCCGAGGCTTGTATAATTTCTCCTGAGCCTGGATGTCTCCTCTAAGCCTTGGCAGCTGTATAGGCTTCACCTGTGGGCAACGGGGAGCCTTAACACTGTGCTGCGGGGAGAGAATATTAACTCCACGGAACGCATGACCCTTTTCTACGCTCCGTAGTACTTTGCCCAACTTCTGAGGTACGTGAATAATTTCTAAAGGCTTTTTCTTGGCCTCTAACGAATTCTTACTTTTTCGCGGAGCCTCCATTCGCCTAGGCGATTTCCTATGATGTCGGCCGGTCATGACGTTTTAGATTCGCGCCATCATTTTCTCCTTTTTTCACCCGCTCCGAAGTCGCCACGTCGTCGCCTTTTTCTGCTTTTCAGATCTTTACCCGATCGCCAGGTCGATCCGCGGCTACTGGCGATTCCCGTTTTCGTGTCAGATTATAATGCATGTCTAGTCTGTAGTGGGGTACTCAAAAGTGAGTATAACCCTTTTAGGGCTTACTACTTGTATCCCCCTCCTTTCTAGTTCCAACATTCTCCTTCTAAAATCTCTCGACATTTTCCTTACACCCTACAACTCGATCACCAAACTCACTCCTAAACTATGGCTTCTAAGCCAAACTCGACTTAGTTCTCAACATGCTATCAGAGCTTAACGCTCCTGGCCTGTGGTGTCAGAACACATAGCTTACTTGTTTGTGTAGGCTATAGTGGGGTATCCCATAGGGGGTACAACACAATTAGGGTTTCCTATTTGTACTCACTTCGTTCATACTCATTTCATTCTCGTTCAATTCTTCTCATGGAATCAGAGCAGGTCCCCTCCTAGGGACTGTTCCTAGGGCCCACCGAAGCGCGCCCCGAGGCGCGCGTTCTTCTTTTTTTAGCGACCCTGCGTGTTGCCCCTACCGTCGCGCTCCCGCCGCTCCCTCCTCTTACGGCCGCCCGCCCTAGTGCCCTGACGGCCGCCCGCCCTAGCGCCCTGACGGCCGCCCGCCCTAGCGCCCTGACGGCCGCCCGCCCTAGCGCCCGAGCGCCAACCGCCCTAGCGCCCTGACGGCCGCCCGCCCTAGCGCCCTGACGGCCAACCGCCCTAGCGCCCTGACGGCCGCCCGCCCTAGCGCCCTGACGGCCGCCCGCCCCAGCGCCCGAGCGCCGCCCGCCCTAGCGCCCGAGCGCCGCCCGCCCTAGCGCCCGAGCGCCGCCCGCCCTAGAGCCCTGACGGCCGCCCGCCCTAGCGCCCGAGCGCCGCTCGCCCTAGCGCCCTGACGGCCGCCCGCCCTAGCGCCCGTGCGCCCCTCGCCCAAGCGCCCTGACGGCCGGCCGCCCGCCCTAGCGCCCGAGCGCCGACCGCCCTTTCGCCCTTACGGCCGCCCGCCCGAACGCCTGAGCGCCGCCCGCCGTCGCCCCAACGCCCTAGCGCCCGACGCCCGCGAGCCGCCCGTCGCAGACGCCCGTGAGCTCCCTGAGCCGCCCGCGCCGCCGTCCCTGAGCCGCCTGTGCAGCCGCCCGCGAGCCACCAGTGCGCCGCCCGTCGCGACACCAGCGCCGCACGAGCCGCCCGTACAGCCCAGCAGCCCGAGCCGCCCGAGCCGCCCGCGCCGCCCCAGCAACCCGAGCCGCCCGAGCCGCCCGAGCCGCGCGAGCCGCCCGAGCCGCCCCAGCCGCCCGAGCCGCCCGAGCCGCCCGAGCCGCCCGAGCCGCCCGCGCCGCCCTAGCAACCCGAGCCGCCCGAGCCGTGCCGCTGTTCCTGAGCTGTGTTCCTCTGCTGCTGCACTACCCGACTCTCCCAGCCCGGTGAGACTTTCAGCTGCTGCCATGGCCACCCCCAATGTCCTTACTTTTGACGCTGAGGGGAGGGCCATTGACTTTGCCGTCTGGATTGAAGACCTGCAGCTGTACTTACTATGTGATGCGATAGATGAGTTCTCTCTCTTTGACTTTGTCTCTGGCGCTGTCCCTGCCCCACCTGCTGATGCTGACTCTGCCGTTCGCTCCAAGTGGGCGACCCGCGATGCTGCTGCACGTCTTGCTGTGCGTCGCCACCTCCCTTCCTCTGAGCGTGCCCACTTTAGTCAGTGCAAGACCGCTCAGGCCTTGTACGACGCTGTAGTTGCACGCTACTCCTCCCCTTCCTCCGCTACCCTTAGCCGCCTCATGCTACCGTTTCTCTTCCCTGACCTCGCCTCCTTTCCCACTGTTGCTGACCTCGTTACCCACCTCCGTGCTAGTGACACCCGCTACCGCGCTGCCCTTCCTGCTGAGTTTCGCGCTGCAAACCCTCCTCCCATGTACATCACTCTCTACTTTCTCGTCACCCGTCTCCCTGAGTCCCTTCGTGCCGTTAGGGACCAGTTTCTCTCTGTCTGTCCCACCACTCTCACTGTCGATCTCCTTGAGGAATCCCTGCTAGCGGCTGAGAAGAGTATTGTCGCTGTAGGGGCCTCTCGGGGTGACCCTCGCACCCCCATCTTTGAGGGGTGTGGTCCTTCCCCTCTGCTGCCCTCTGTCGCCTCTGCCGCTGCGGCCGACCTCACTGGTTTTGAGTCGGTCGGCGCGGCGTCTGCCCCCAGCGGCAGACGCCGCTCTGGCAAGGGCAAAGGGGGCAAGGGAGCGGGTGGAGCTAGAGGGGGCGGTGGAGGAGGCGGTGGGGGTGGCGGGGGGAGTGGGGGTGGCGGTGGGGGTGGTGGCGGGAGTGGAGGTACTGGTGGCGGCGGTGGAGGCGGAGGTGGCGGCGGAGGTGGTAGCGGAGGAGGCGGTGGGAGCGGTGGGAGCGACGGTCCTGGTGGGGGAGGTGGCGGTGGAGACGGGGGTGGCGGTGGAGGCGGGGGTGGCGGTGGAGGCGGGGGTCGGAGTGGCTCGTCCCAGCGGAGCAGCTCTGGGGGTGGTCAGCGCCAGCAGCAGCAGCAGCAGCAGCAGCAGCCGCAGCAGCAGCCACAGCAGCAGCAGCGCTCTCGCACCGTCCCCGGCCCTCAGCAGCTCCGTGAGTGGTACT
The DNA here is from genome assembly GCA_948144175.1 of Closterium sp. NIES-65. NCBI lineage: Eukaryota > Viridiplantae > Streptophyta > Zygnematophyceae > Desmidiales > Closteriaceae > Closterium > Closterium sp. NIES-65. The sequence continues at coordinate 3,417,040 of CANXME010002068.1, forward strand.
TGCAGCGTCAGCGTGGTGGTGCGCTTGGTCCCTGCCCCTACGTTCTTCGCACAGGTGACCGTGCAGGGGAGAGGTGTGGAGGCGCCCACACAGCCCGCCGCTGCTTTGGCCGCCTGACCGACGCCTGGCGTCAGCAGTTTCCGGAGGCCGCTGAGATCCCCCGCTGGGGAGAGCTGTCTAGGGCTGGTGTAGCTATTTATGATCTTGATTTTGATGCTATTCTCTCTGCTATATATGCTGTGACTGGTAGTGATGAGGATGACTGTTACCGGTGTTTCCCGCCCGACCCGGGCATTGGTACTGCCGCGTCAGGTACTAGTGAGGCTGCTGCTCTAGGTGCCAGTGCGTCTGTGCTCTCAGGTGCTGGTGAGTCTGCCCTCTCAGGTACTGTGTCGGCTTCGGCCTCTCACACCTTCACCCTTGACTCTGGAGCGTCTCGCTCCTTCTTTCGGGACCGCACCACTCTCACGCCGCTGAGTCGGCCGGTTGCGGTGTCCCTGGCTGACCCCTCTGGGGGGCCTGTCCTGTCTCGCTTCTCCACTGTCCTCCCGTGTCCGGCGGCCCCCTCTGGCACCCTGACTGGTCTCTACCTCCCCTCGTTCTCGACGAACTTGGTGAGTGGTGCTGACCTCCAGGATGTGGGTGTCCACCAGTTCACCCCTGCTCGTCAGCGGGTGACCCACTGCACGGAGGCGGATACAGGTCGCCACCTGGCTACGTTTACACGTCGGCCAGGGTCGAGCCTGTACACACTGACCACTGCTTCTCCTCCAGGTGCTGAGTCTGGTAGGGTCCCTTCGTCTGGTCAGGTGTTTGCTGCAGCGTCCAGGTCTGGTCCTGAGTCTGCCCCCTGCTCGTGTCGTCGTCTGTCTCACGAGACCCTCCTCTGGCACTACCGCCTTGGCCACCCCTCTCTGCTTCGGCTCAGAGGCATGGCCTCGCGAGTCCTTGTGTCTGGTCTTCCCCAGTCTCTCCCTCCCCTTCCTCCGGGCCCTGGCCCCACCTGTGTCCCCTGTGTCGAGGGGCGCCAGCGTGCTGCCCCTCACTCCTCCCAGTTTCCTCCGACAGAGGCCCCGTTGCAGACGCTTCACATGGACGTGTGGGGCCCAGCCCGCGTCCGTGGACAGGGTCAGGAGCGCTACTTCCTGCTGGTGGTTGACGACTACTCGCGTTACACCACAGTCTTCCCCTTGCGCAGCAAGGGTGAGGTCACTGAGGTGTTGATCGACTGGATCCGCGCAGCTCGTCTCCAGCTTCGGAGGAGCTTTGGCTCTGACTTCCCTGTTTTACGTCTGCACTCGGACAGAGGCGGAGAGTTCTCCTCTGGCCTCCTGAGTGCCTACTGTCGTGCGCGAGGCATCCGTCAGACCTTCACGCTTCCGGACTCACCACAGCAGAATGGGATTGCTGAGCGCCGCATTGGCATGGTCATGGACGTCGCTCGTACGTCCATGATGCATGCGGCTGCTCCCCATTTTCTGTGGCCGTTTGCGGTCAGTTACGCTGCGCACCAGATCAACCTCCACCCCAGGGTCTCTCGACCGGAGACCTCCCCAGCCCTGCTGTGGACGGGGAAGGTTGGCGATGCGTCGGCGTTCCGGGTCTGGGGATCTCGGGCGTTTGTTCGCGACCTGTCTGCGGACAAGCTGTCCCCTCGTGCTTCTCCCTGCGTCTTCCTGGGGTTCCCCCCCGACGCCCCTGGGTGGCAATTTTACCACCCCACCTCTCGACGTGTTCTGTCCTCCCAGGACGTCACGTTCGACGAGTCGGTACCCTACTACCGCCTCTTCCCCTACCGCACTCCGTCCCTCCCCCCACCCCCGCTCTTCTTGGTACCAGGTCCCCCCCCGTTAGTCCCCCTCCCCCCTCAGGGTCCTGCCCCTTCAGGTGTGTCCCAGGTAGACGCGGTCGAGCCTGTCGAGGTCACTGGTGACTCTGGTGCTGCTGCGGGAGCTGAGCCTGGGGGTGCGGAGTCTGGGGGTGTTGAGCCTGGAGGTGCCGAGTCTGGGGGTGCTGAGCCTGGGGGTGCTGAGCCTGGGGGTGCTGTGCCTGGGGGTGCTTAGCCTGGAGGTGCCGAGTCTGGGGGTGCTGTGCCTGGGGGTGCTGAGCCTGGAGGTGCTGCGCCTGGGGGTGCTGTGCCTGAGGTTGCTGAGCCTGGGGGTGCTGTGCCTGGGGGTGTTGTGTCTAGGGGTTCTGAGCCTGGAGGTGCTGTGCCTGGGGGTGCTTCGTCTCGCCGGGAGCCACTCTCCCCACAGGAGCTGCGTGAGTGGTTTGCCAGGCGCTGGAGGCGTGCTGCTGGTGCGGGTGGTTCTTCGAATGCAGAGGGTACTGCTGCCGCGCGTCCCGCCGGTGCTCGTACTGTGGGTGCTGGAGCTGCTGGGTCTGAGAGTTCTCCTGGAGCTGGTCCTACTGAGGGTGTTGGCGCTGAGCCTGCCGTTGGCGGTCCGACTGACAGTGCTCCTGGTGCTGGGGCTGGGGGTTCTGGAGCTTCTGGTGGTGCTGCTGGAGGTGCTGCTGGAGTGGGTGCTCCTGCCGGGGCTACTGGTGCTGTTCATGCTGTTTCTAGCGTTGCCGCGCGGCCCCGACCGTACTTCGTTCCGCTCCTGCAGCAGGTTCTTGGTCTTACACCTCCTCCTCCTCCCTTAGAGGGTCCGCAGCCTGTCCAGTCACAGCCACAGCTACAGCCTGCCTCCCCTTTGCCTGCTCCTTCTCCCTACGCTGGTCCGACTGGAGGTCTTACTGAGCGTCGTGAGCCTGCGTCTCGTCCTGTGTCGCCAGTTCGTACTGAGCGCGCTAGTGGTCGCGGGTCGCGTCAGCGTCCTCCTCCTGTCCCTGGCACGCACCGGATGTCACTGCGTCCGTCCACTGCTCCTCTGCGTGCCCCTTTGCCTTCTCCTCCTGCTTCCTCTCTTCCTGCTCTTGCCGACCCAGAGTCGGACTCTCTTCGTGCTGCCAGTCCTACTGTCACGCGTCTCCTGGCTACTGCTGTCACTGACCCCTCCTTCGAGTCGTCTGCTGCGTCTGCCCTTGTCACTGAGCTTGTCGACTTTGCTGCGCGCTGTCGTCTAGACTACGCTGCTCGTCTTGTCACTGAGTCTGAGTCCGCCTGTCCTCCGTCCGTCGGGGGTGAGTGTGCCCTTGGCACGGACGTCCTTGAGGACAGGCAGGAGGAGTTCCAGTGTCTGGCCGCCGCTTCACCTCGTCTCGCGTCTGTACTGCTAGCCCCTGAGGGAGACCCGGATGCACCAGACATCCCGACTCCGCGCTCTTACGCGGAGGCGATAGAGGGTCCCTACTCCTCTCAGTGGCAGGCAGCTATGGATGCAGAGATGGCTTCCTAGAAGTCCACAGGCACCTACGTTGACGGTGTTCCCCCTCCTGGGGCGAACATCGTCAGTGGCATGTGGATTTTCAGGGTGAAGCGGCCGCCGGGTTCTCCGCCTGTCTTCAAGGCGCGTTACGTGGCTCGTGGCTTCAGTCAGCGGCAGGGGGTTGACTACTTTCAGACCTTCTCCCCCACCCCGAAGATGACCACTCTTCGTGTTCTGCTGCACGTTGCTGCTCACCGTGACTACGAGCTGCACTCTCTCGACTTCAGCACAGCTTTCTTGCAGGGCAGCCTGCACGAGGAGATCTGGCTGCGTCGCCCACCTGGCTTCACTGGGTCTTTCCCTCCTGGTACCCAGTGGAGTCTCCGGCGTCCAGTCTACGGTCTCCGCCAGGCGCCACGTGAGTGGCACGACACACTGAGGACTATGCTCGCGGCACTTGGGTTTGCTCCTTCCACTGCCGATCCGTCGCTGTTTCTGCGCACCGACACCTCTCTGCCGCCGTTCTATATCCTCGTGTACGTCGACGACTTGGTCTTTGCCACAGCTGACACTGCTGGACTCGCCTACGTGAAGTCCGAGCTGCAGAAGAGACACACGTGCACTGACCTGGGTGAACTGCGCAGCTACCTTGGCTTGCAGATCACCCGGGACAGAGCACGCCGCACCATTACCCTGACTCAGTCACACATGGTGCAGCAGGTCCTTCAGCGCTTCGGCTTCACGTACTCCTCGCCTCAGGCCACTCCTCTGCCTACTCGCCACTCGCTCTCAGCTCTGCCTTCGGATGAGTCCGTAGAGTCGAGTGGCCCGTTTGCAGAGCTTGTTGGCTACCTCATGTACCTGATGACCTGCACACGACCTGACCTCGCATACCCTCTTAGCATTCTCGCACGCTTTGTTGCTCCTGGGAGACACCGACCAGAGCACATGGTTGCAGCGAAGAGGGTGTTGCGCTACTTGTGCAGTACGTCGGGCATGGGGCTAGTGCTTGGAGGGCGCAGTCCAGTGGTCCTCACTGGGCACGCAGACGCTTCTTGGGCTGACGACCAGGCTACGCAGCGGTCGTCACAGGGTTACACCTTCAGCCTTGGTTCCGGCTGTGTCTCGTGGCGGGCCACCCGCTCGTCTTCTGTTCTCGGCTCCAGTTGTGAGGCTGAGATCTACGCTGGGGCTATGGCTGCACAGGAGTTACGCTGGCTCACCTACCTGCTGACCGACCTTGGAGAGCAGCCTCGTTCTCCTCCAGTCCTGTACGTAGACAACAAGGCCATGCTGGCCTTGTGTCGAGAGCAGCGACTGGAGCACAGAACGAAGCACATTGCTCTTCGCTACTTTCTTGCTCGTGAGCTACAGCAGCGTGGACAGCTGCGACTTGCGTACGTGGCCTCTGAGGCCAACACTGCTGATGTCTTCACCAAGGCACTTGCGCCTTGTGATCATCAGCGTTGCTGCACGCAGTTGGGTCTTGTGCCTGTCTTGCCTCACTTGCTCTCCTCTTGACCTTGCTTGTACCTTCGCATATATATACTCTTGCTCTTGCTTGCTTGACTCTTGTATACCTCTATATATGATCTTGCATGTGAACTGGCCTTGTGGCCTTTGAACTTGTGCTCGGAATGCGTGGTGACTTTGTGATCCACCCTGAGCTTTGCTTTGCTTTGCTTGACTGGTCTTGTGACCCCTTGTTCTCCCCCACTTTGCCTATGGGGGTGTGTCAGATCACATAGCTTACTTGTTTGTGTAGGCTATAGTGGGGTATCCCATAGGGGGTACAACACAATTAGGGTTTCCTATTTGTACTCACTTCGTTCATACTCATTTTATTCTCGTTCAATTCTTCTCATGTGGGCCCACTTGCTTCCGCTGCCCTACTGTGTGTCGCGCGCCCCGTGGCGCGCGACATCCTATTTTTCTTCCCGCCACGCGCTCGGAACGCGTGGCGGTTTTCTGCCCGCCGTGCGCCCCGAGACGCGCGGCGGGTTCCTACCTCGTCGCGGCGTCTTGGGGGCCCGCGCACTGGCCCCAACCATTGCCTCGTCGCGGCGTTTTGGGGGCCCGCACGCAGGCCCCTCCCGTTGCCTTGTCTCGGCACTTTCGGGGCCCGCGGGCCGGCCCCTCCCGTTGCCTCGTCGCGGCGCCTTAGGGCCCTGCGCGCGGTCCCCTCCCGTCGCCCGTCGAGGCACTTTCGGGGGCCTGCATGGCACCCTAGCACGTCGCCCGTCAGGGCACCCTGGGGGCCGCGCCCTCCCCCTTCCCTCCCTCCTACTTTCCGCTGCAGCAGCAGCCCCTGGAGCAGCCGCCCCAGCAGCAGCAGCCCTTGGAGCAGCCGCCCCAGCAGCAGCAGCCGCCCCAGCAGCAGCAGCCCCTTGAGCAGCCGCCCCAGCAGCAGCAGCCCCTGGAGCAGCCGCCCCAGCAGCAGCAGCCCCTGGAGCAGCCACCCCAGCAGCAGCAGCCCCTGGAGCAGCCGCCCCAGCAGCAGCAGCCTTTGGAGCAGCCGCCCCAGCAGCACCAGCCCCTGGAGCAGCCACCCCAGCAGCAGCAGCCCCTGGAGCAGCCGCCCCAGCAGCAGCAGCCCTTGGAGCAGCCGCCCTAGCAGCAGCAGCCGCCCCAGCAGCAGCAGCCCCTTGAGCAGCCGCCCCAGCAGCAGCAGCCCCTGGAGCAGCCGCCCCAGCAACAGCAGCCCCTGGAGCAGCCGCCCCAGCAGCAGCAGCCCCTGGAGCAGCCGCCCCAGCAGCAGCAGCCCCTGGAGCAGCCGCCCCAGCAGCAGCAGCCCCTGGAGCAGCCGCCCCAGCAGCAGCAGCCCCTGGAGCAGCCGCCGCTGCAGCAGCAGCCCCTGGAGCAGCCGCCCCACCAGCAGCAGCCCGTGGAGCAGCCGCCCCAGCAGCAGCAGCCCCTAGAGCAGCCGCCGCTGCAGCAGCCGCCCCTGGCCCCTGCAGCAACCGCTCCTGGAACCGGTGCAGTCGTGGGGGGGTGGGTGTGGGGGTGATGGTTGTGGGGGTGTCGGTTGTGCGTGCCCTCCCCTCCTCCTCCTCCTTCGTCTCCCACTACAGCAGCTATCGTTGAGGAGGGTGGATGTGTGGGAGTCTGGGGTTTAGGGTTTAAGGGGGTGCTGTGGGTGTAGGGCTAGGGTTTCAGCAGGGGGTGTGTGAGAGGGGAGTGGGGCAGCTGGAGGAGGTTAGTTGAACAGAGGTTGTCGTCGTGTCGTCAGCAGCACCAGTAGTCCGGGGCGTTGCTCCAGTAGCCCAGTCGTAGCCAGCTGTGCCAGTCGCCCGTGGGTCCGTTGCTCGTCTACCGCTACTTTTAGCCGCGAAGCCAGTTACTCCAGTAGTCCGGAGCGTTGTTCCGGTAGCCGCTGTGCCAGTGTGTCTCCTGTTGCCCGTGTGTCTGCAACTTCAGCCGTCGCCTCCTCCTCCTCACTTGCCCTCTGTGAATGGCTCTAGCCTTACTCACCTATTGTGAACTCTTGCTCTATGCCTGCATGCTGTACTGATTATACCCCACTTTGACTATGGGGATGTGTCAGATTATAATGCATGTCTAGTCTATAGCGGGGTACTCAAAAGTGAGTATAACCCTTTTTGGGCTTACTACTTGTATCCCCCTCCTTTCTAGTTTCAACATTCTCCTTCTAAAATCTCTCGACATTTTCCTGACACCCTACAACTCGATCACCAAACTCACTCCTAAACTATGGCTTCTAAGCCAAGCTCGACTTAGTTCTCAACATTTTTTACTTCGGGGGTGCTCCACTGTTTCCGTCCCGGAGTGCCGCACGTGCTTTCTTCATTTTGTAGCACGACAAAAACAGATGTCCTGCTGCGCCGCAAAATTCGCATTTTGTCGGCTACTGCTTCGCGTCGTATTTGTCGATATCCATCGGTTCGGCGAACGTGGGGGGTGCCGATCGCTCCGTGCCGAATGTACGGTTCGACGTGAAGCGTCATGTTTCGGGTTGACCTCGAGTCAGCGCGTCGTATCGCTCGGCAGCATGCACGATGTGTCTGTAGCTTTTGTAATTCGCCGCAATCACCTACGGCCGAATCTCCATTTTTAACCCTTCGGTGTACGCCTAGATTTTTTCGCCTTCGGTCAGGTCGGTGATGTGGTTGAACAGTAACTCCATCTGCTGCGTGTACTGTGCTACACTACTGTATTGCTTGTGTCGGTGTATCTGCTGCCGTGCCATGTAGGTCGTATTAATTGGTTCGAAACACTCGATTAAATCTGCCCGAAACTGCTGCCACATTTTCTTCCGCGGGCTACGTTGGTGTAGTAAATCCATTCGAGAGCCGGTCCACGTAACAGTGTCGCTGCGAGCTGAATCCTTATTGCGTCGTGTTGCGGGGTCGAACAGCCAATGGCCTTGAAGTAAATTTCGAGGGTGGCCACGAATCGCCGGACGTCGGATCCCATAGCGCTTGGATCGAACGCCTCCGGGAGCCTCGGTCGTGCTGCTTCGAGGTTCGACGACAGTGGTGCCATTGGTCCGTGAAATGTCGGTGTCGCCACTGCTGCTGGAGATGTCGGTGCTGCAGTCGCTGCGGTCGCTGCTGCTGCGGTGGTGAACCCTGGTTGGCTTGTCAGAAAAGCCTCGAGTCGACGAAGTGTCGCTTGCGTCTGCTCCATGTCCGTGCGGAGGCTTGCGATGTCGCTCGTAGTCGCGTAGTTGTCGCCTTGGCCCTCCATGCCTGACATCAACGCGTCCGAAAAGCCGAATCGAGGGGGAGCAAAAAACACGGAACCGGCTTTACGTACCCGAAATCGATGTTTGACTGCGTCGCCCCCGCAGTTTTTTTAAGACTGGTTTTAGCGGTCGAAAGAACTTCGCGTGTAAACGGGCTCTGTTTACCAAGTGTGAGGATCTAGGATCGAGCTCAGAAAAGAGAATGTGAATTGAATCGAATTGAATGATCACATGGGTACAACACGAGGCTATATATAGGCTCGACACAAGGCCCCGTAACCACGTGTTACGCGAAGGTTCCGTTGGCCGCGTAGCGTCCCGAACAGATCCTTACCGAATTCGGTAGAAGGCAATTCGGTGGCGACCGAAAAAGCCAGAATTCGGTGCACGCAACCTAGCTCGGTGCTATAACCATAATAAAATATAGGAAAGCACCTAGCCTAGGAAATCAAGGAATTCATGCATGCATATAATTATCCTATGCTAGGAATAGCATAATAAAGTAAAGGCAAGCAAGCATATCTGGCATAAGCCGTCGTACTCTCACAGCAGCGTTGGCACGCCGTCGACTTTGCACTGCTGGAACGCTGTCGACCATGCTGTGCTGGCAGTCGACCGACCTGAATGCTAGCTCTGACGTAGTCTTGCCATGCCAACTCATTTGGACGATTGTTGTCAACTTTCTCTAGTGAAACTCTTGCCAAAATTGCCCCGTGAACAAGCAAGCTGTGTGAGCACTAGGAAAACGACGAACGGAGACATCACATGAGCACCCGTGCCTAGCCCGTGACGAGAAGTGAGAATGGATGAATGAACTATGAAAGAGTTGGGTACAAGTACTAACCCTAATTGGGTTGTACCCCATATGGGCTACCCCACTACAGCCAACACAAATGCATAATCTATGATGTACTGACACACCCCCATAGGCAAAGTGGGGGAGAACAAGTGGTCACAAGACCAGTCAAGCAAAGCAAAGCAAAGCAAAGCAAGCTCAGGGTGGATCACAAGTCACCACACAGTCGGAGCACAAGAGTAGGGCCACAAGGCCAGTTCACATGCAAGAGCGAATATGTAAAGGAAAAAAAAGCAAGGGCAGGTATAGGAAGAATACAGTACAAACAAGATGAAGAAGTGAGCAAGTGAGGCCAGGTAGGCACAAGACCTAGCACAGTACAGAAACGCTGATGATCACAAGGCGGAAGGGCCTTGGTAAAGATATCAGCAGTGTTGGCCTCAGAGGCCACGCAGGTGAGGCGGAGCTGACCGCGCTGCTGCAGCTCACGAGACAGGAAGTAGCGGAGAGCAATGTGCTTCGTTCTGTGCTCCATTCTGTGCTCCCGACACAAGGCCAACATGGCCTTGTTGTCTACGTACAGAACTGGAGGAGAACGAGGCTGCTCTCCTAGGTCACTAAGAACGTAGGTGAGCCAGCGTAGCTCCTGTGCAGCCATGGCCCGTGCGTAGATCTCAGCCTCACAGTTGGAGCCGAGAACAGAGGACGAGCGAGTAGACCGCCACGAAACAGAACCGGAGCCAAGGCTGAAGGTGTAACCCTGTGACGACCGCTGCGTAGCCTGGTCGTCAGCCCAAGAAGCGTCTGCGTGACCTGTGAGGACTACTCGACGTCGCCCTCCAAGCACTAGCCCCATGCCCGACGTACTGCACAAGTAGCGCAACACCCTCTTCGCTGCAGCCATGTGCTCTGGTCTGTGTCTCCAAGGAGCAACATAGCATGCCAAGATGCTAAGAGGGTATGCAAGGTCAGGTCGTGTGCAGGTCATCGGGTACATGAGGCAGCCAGCAAGCTCTGGGTACCGACCACTCGACTCTACAGACTCATCCGAAGGCAGAGCTGAGAGCGAGTGGCGAGTAGACAGAAGAGTGGCCTGAGGCGAGGAGTACGTGAAGCCAAAGCGCTGAAGGACCTGCTGCACCATGTGTGACTGAGTCAGGGTAATGGTGCACTGTGCTCTGTCCCGGGTGATCTGCAAGCCAAGGTAGCTGCGCAGTTCACCCAGGTCTGTGCACGTGTGTCTCTTTAGCAGCTCGGACTTCACGTGGGCGAGTCCAGCACTGTCAGCAGTGGCAAAGACCAAGTCGTCGATGTACACGAGGATGTAGAACGGCGGCAAGGAGGTGTCGGTGCGTAGAAACAGCGACGGGCCGGCTGTAGAAGGAGCAAACCCAAGAGCCGCAAGTGTAGTCCTCAGTGTGTCGTGCCACTCACGGGGCGCCTGACGGAGACCATAGACTGGCCGCCGGAGGCTCCACTGGGTACCAGGAGGAAACGACCTAGTGAAGCCAGGAGGGCAGCGCAGCTAGATCTCCTCGTGCTGGCTGCCCTGCAGGAAAGCTGTGCTGAAGTCAAGAGAGTGAAGCTCGTAGTCGCGTTGAGCGGCTATGTGCAGCAGCACCCGAAGAGTGGTCATCTTCGGGGTGGGAGAGAAGGTCTGAAAGTAGTCAACTCCCTGCCGCTAACTGAAGCCTCGAGCCACGTAACGCGCCTTGAAGACAGGCGGAGAGCTAAGCGGCCGCTTCACCCTAAAGATCCACATCCCACTGACGATGTTCGCCCCAGGTGGGGGAACCTCGTCGACGTAGGTGCCTGTGGACTTCCAAGATGCCATCTCTGCGTCCATGGCCGACTGCCACTAAGAGGAGTAGGGACCCTCGATTGCCTCAGCGTACGATCGAGGAGTCGGGATGTGTGGTGCATCCGGGTCTCCCTCAGGGGCAATCTGCCAGGACACGAGATGGGGCAAAGCAGACGCAAAGCACTGGAACTCCTCCTGCCTGTCCTCAAGGACGTCCGTGCTAAGAGCACACTCACCCCCGACGGACGGAGGACAGACAGACTCAGACGCAGCAACAAGACTCGCAGCGTAGTCTAGACGACAGCTAGCAGCGAAGTCGACAAGCTCAGCAACTAGAGCAAACGCAGCAGTGGAGTCAAAGGTAGGGTCAGTGACAACAGTAGCAAGAAGGCGCGTGACCGAAGGACTAGCAGCACGAAGGGAGTCGGACTCCAAGTCATCAAGCGAAGGAAGAGAGGACTCTGGAGGAGACGGCAAAGGGACACGCAGAGGAGCAGTGGACGGACGCAGTGCCATCTGGTGTGTGTCGGGGACTGCAGGAGGACGCGGACGTGCAGTACGACCACTAGTGCGAGCAGCACAAACAGGCGACGCAGGACGAGACGAAGGCTCGCGACGCTCAGCAAGACCTCCAGTAGGACCAGTGTAGGGAGAAGGAGCAGGTAGCGGGGAGGCAGGCTGTAACTGGGACTGCGACTGGACAGGCTGCGGACACTCTAAGGGAGGAGCAGGACTAGTAGAGGGAGGGAGACCAAGAACCTGCTCCAGGAGGGGAACGAAGTACGGCCTCGGCCGCTCAGCGCCTCCAGAACCAGCAAGGACGGCACCAAGACCCCTAGTGGCAGCACTAGCGCCAGCAGAACCTCCAGCTCCAACAGCGCCAACTCCAGGACCCTCAGAAGCACCAGCGCCAGCAGCACCGCCAACGCCAACACCCCAGCAGCTTCAACTCGAGTAGAAACGTCAGCACCAGCTGCCTCAGCAGCACCCCCAGACGCACGAGCACCAGTAGAAACACCAGCGCCAACACCCCCAGCAGCTCCACCTCCAGCAGCACCAGCACCAACAGCAGCTCCAGTAGGACCAACTCCAGTAGCTCCAGCAGCACCCCCAGACTCAGCAGCACGTCTCCAGCGGCGGGCGAACCACTCGCACAGCTCCTGTGGAGAAAGCGGCTCCCACCTTGACGAAGCACCGCCGGCGGCCACACTAGCAGACCCAGCACCTCCAAGCTCACCACCTCTAGGCTCAGCACCCCCAGTCTCAGCACCCCCAAACTCAGCACCCCCAATCTCAGCACCCCCAGTCTCAGCACCCCCAGTCTCAGCACCCCCAGACCCAGCACCCGCAGACCCAGCACCGGCAGGCTCAGCAACTCTACCAGCACCAGAGTCAACAGCTACCTCGACAGGCTCGACTGTGTCATCCTGGGATACACGTGAAGGGGCAGGACCCTGAGGAGGGAGGGGGTCTACCTGGGTAGCACCTGGCGCAAGGAAGAGCGGCGGCGGGGGGAGGGGCGCAGTGCGGTAGGGGAAGAGACGGTAGTAAGGCACCGACTCGTCAAAGGTGACGTCTTGGGAGGACAGAACACGGCGCGAGGTGGGGTGGTAAAACCGCCAGCCAAGCGCGTCGGGGGGGAAGCCAAGGAAGACGCAAGGAACAGCACGGGGGGACAGCTTGTCCGCAGACAAGTCGCGGACAAACGCCCGAGATCCCCAGACACGAAACGCAGACGCATCGCCAACCTTCCCGGTCCACCGCAAGGCGAGGGAGGTCTCTAGCAAGGAGACCCGGGGTTGCAGATTGAGCTGATGCGCGGCGTACTGGACCACAAACGGCCACAGAAAATGGGGGGCAGCCACATGCATCATGGACGTACGAGCGACGTCCATGACCATGCCAATGCGGCGCTCAGCAATACCATTTTGCTGTAGAGAGGCCCGAAGCGTGAAGGTCTGGCGGATGCCCTGTGCACGACAGAAGGCTCCCAGACGGGCAGAGGAAAACTCCCCGCCTCTGTCCGAGTGCTGACGCAGAACAGGAAAGTCCGAGCCGAAACTCTCTCTGAGCTGGAGACGAGCTGCGCGGATCCAGTCGATCAACACCTCAGTGACGTCACCCTTGCTGCGCAAGGGGAAGACTGTGGTGTAACGCGAGTAGTCGTCAACCACCAGCAGAAAGTACCGCTCTCGTCCCTGCCCACTGACGCGGGCGGGGCCCCACACGTCCATGTGGAGAGTCTGCAGCGGAGCCTCTGTCGGAGGAAACTCGGAGGAGTGAGGGGCGGCGCGCTGTCGCCCCTCGACGTAGGGGACGCAGGTAGGGCCAGGCCCCGGAGGAAGGGGAGGGAGAGACCGAGAAAGACCAGAGACAAGGACACGGGAGGCCATGCCTCGGAGACGAGGCAAGGAGGGGTCACCAAGGCAGTGGTGCCAAAGGAGAGTCTGGTGGGACAATAGACAACACGAGCAGGGGGCAGACTCAGGACCAGACCTGGACGCCGCAGCAAACACCTGACTCGACGCAGCTACCTGGGCAGACTCACCAGCAGGAGGAGACGCAGTAGTAAGGGGGTACAGGCTCGACCCTGGCCGACGGGTGAACGTGGCCAGGTGTCGACCTGTCCGAGCACACGTGCAGTGGGTCACTCGCTGACTCGCAGGAGTGAATTGGTCAACCCCTCGATCCTGTAGGTCCGCTCCACTCACCAAGTTTGTAGAGAACAAGGGGAGGTACAGACCATACAGGGTGCCAAAGGGGGCTGCAGGGCACGGAAGGACAGTGGAGAAGCTAGCAAGGACAGGACCCCCAGAGGGGTCTGCCAGGGAGACTACAACTGGCCGACTAAGCGGCGTAAGAGTGGTGCGGTCTCGAAAGAAGGAGCGGGACGCACCCGAGTCCAGGGTGAAGGTGTGGAGGGCCTGAGCCGAAGTAGTACCTGAGAGAGCAGACTCACCAGCACCTGGGGCTGCAGACGCACTAGCACCAAGAGCAGCAGTCTCACCAGCACCTAGCGCAGCAGCCTCAATGCCCGGGTCATGCGGTACACACAGGTAACAGGCACCCTCAACACTATCAGCAACAGCATACATGGCAGCAAGAATAGCATCAAAGTCAAGATCAAAGATAGCAACCCCGGCCTTGGCCAGATCTCCCCAGTGAGGGATCTCTGACGCCTCAGGGAACTGGCGACGCCACGCGTCCATAAGGCGACCAAAGCAGCGCTGGGTGGAGTGCGGGCCTCCGCACTGCTCACCAGTGCGGTCGCCGGTACGGAGAACGTAGGAGCAGGGACCAAAGCCCCCACCTCGCTGGCGTGCAGTGTACCACTCAAGAAGCTGCTCAGGGGACATGGTCACACCACTCCGCTGCTGCTGCTGGCGCTGACCACCACCGGAGCCACTCCTCGGTGCAGAATCGCGACTCGCACCACCACCGCCGCCGCCGCCTCCGCCGCCGCCTCCGCCGCCACCGCCGCCTCCGCTGCCTCCTCCACCTCCGCCTTCTCCACTACCTCCGCCACCTCCGCTCCCTCCGCCACCTCCACCGCCCCCGCCGCCTCCACTACCGCCGCCGCCGCCACCACCCCCGGCACCACTCCCACCACCACCCCCACTCCCTCCAACGCCTCCACCACCACCTCCAGCGCCCCCTCCACCCCCTCCAGAGCCCTTGCCCCCCTTGCCCTTGCTGGTGCCGCGTCTCCCACTCGGGGCAGACGCAGCGCCGACCAACTTGAAACCAACGAGGTCGGCCGCAGCAGCAGAGGCGACGGAGGGCAAGAGGGGGGAGGGAGAACACCCCTCAAAGACGGGGGTGCGAGGGTCACCACGAGAGGCTCCTACGGCGACTATGCTCTTCTCTATCGCTAGGAGGGCCTTCTTGAGGAGGTCTACGGTGAGAGTGGTGGGGCAAAGAGAGAGGAATTGGTTCCTGACTACGCGAAGAGAGTCAGGGAGCCGGGTGACTATGTAGTAGAGGGTGATGTACATGGGGGGGGGGGTTCTTGGCGCAGAACTCAGCAGGAAGCGGAGCGCGGTAGCGAGTGTCAAGAGTGCGGAGGTGCGTAATGAGGTCAGCGACTGTGGGAAAGGCAGCAAGGTCAGGGAAGAGGAACGGTAGCATGAGGCGGCTCAGTGCAGCAGTGGCAGGGGAAGAGTAGCGTGCAACTACAGCGTCGTACAAGGTCTGAGCACTCTTGTACTGGCTAAAGTGCGCACGCTCAGTGGTCGGTAAGTGGCGGCGAACAGCAAGGCGAGCAGCAGGATCACGTGTGGCCCACTGTGAGCGAACAGTGGCATCAGCATCAGTAGCAGGGGCAGGGGAGGCACCAGAAGTGAGGTCAAACAGGGAGAGGCCGTCTGCCCTATCGCACTGCAGAAAAAGCTGCATATCATCTACCCAGACCTCAAAGTCCACAGCCCGACCCTCAGCGTCAAAGGTGAGAACGCTAGGGGAAGCCATAACAGCAGTAGGCAGGCTGGGAGTGCAGTGAGGTAGGGCAGTGCAGTGGCAGAGACTGGGCTCTTACCAGGCAGGTGGGGCGATCGGGCTGCTCGGCGGCTCGGCTGCAGGGCGGCTCGGCTGCGCGGTGCGGGGCGACTAGGCTGCTGGGCGGCTCGGCTGTACAGTGCTGGGCGGCTCAGCTGTCGGGCAGCTCGGCTGTCGGGCGGCTCGGCCACCTGGCGGCTCGGTTGTCGGGCGGCTCGGCTGCTGGGCGGCTCGGCTGCCTGGCGGCTCGGTTGTCGGGCGAATCGGCCGCGGTGGTGACGGGACGGGGCCGTAGCAGGGGCCTTAGTGGGGTCGCAGTGGGGCCGAAGTGGGGCCGACGGGGCCTTAGCGGGGCCGTAGCAGGGGCCGACGGGGCCGTAGCGGGGCTGTAGCGTGGCCGCAACGGGGCCGAAGTGGGGCCGACGGGGCCGTAGCTGGGGTCGTAGCGGGGCCGACAGGGCCGTAGCGGGGCTGTAGCGGGGCCGCAACGGGGCCGACGGGGCCGAAGTGGGGCCGTAGCGGGGCTGTAGCGGGGCCGCAACGGGGCCGGAGTGGGGGCCGACGGGGCCTAAGCTGGGCCGCAACGGGGCCGACGGGGCCATAGCGGGGCCTAAGTGGGGCTGTAGCGGGGCCGACGGGGCCTAAGCGGGGCCGACGGTGGGCTAAGCGGGGCTGTAGCGGGGCCGCAACGGGGCCGAAGTGGGGCCGAAGGGGCCTAAGCGGGGTCGTAACGGGGCCGACGGGGCCGTAGCAAGGCTGAAGTGGGGCCGACGGGGCCTAAGCGGGGCCGCAACGGGGCCGACGGGGCCTAAGCGGGGCCAATCGGGGCCGTAGCGGGGCCTAAGCGGGGCTGTAGCGGGGCCGACGGGGCCTACGCGGGGCCGACGGTGGGCTAAGCGGGGCCGACGGGGCCGAAGTGGGGGCCGACGGGGCCTAAGCGGGGCCGCAACGAGGCCGTAGCGAGGCCTAAGCGGGGCCGACGGGGCCGAAGCGGGGCCAAAGCGGGGCCAACGGGGCCGTAGAGGGGCCGACGGTGAGCGGCTCGAGGAGCAGTAAGGGCGGCCAAAGGGGTTAATAAGGCGACTCGGGGCGCTACTCGTGGTAGGAGCGAAGCGCGCTCCGGGCAGGGAAGGAAAAAAAAAGTTCGTGGTGGGCCCTAGGCAGTATTCCCACTCGGGAACCTGCTCGATACCATGACGAGAAGTGAGAATGGATGAATGAACTATGAAAGAGTTGGGTACAAGTACTAACCCTAATTGGGTTGTACCCCATATGGGCTACCCCACTACAGCCTACACAAATCCATAAGCTATGATGTTATGACAGCCCGTAGTCTAGCTCCTGTTGTAGTAGTTATCTCTGCATGGTGCGGTGAGCGTGGACGACACGGCGACGTAGTTCAGTCTAGCCGACTTAGCACTTACCGATCGTTTTCGTTGACCGGCAGCCGTGCAATCACTAGCGTGCGCGTAGGCGACGCCGAGGTGATGGACACCCTGGAGGGACGGCTGGAGGATGTGAGGAGACGCCATGAGGCACAGGAGTACGGGGCGATACCCTGACCAGTCGTCGAGGCAGGACTCCGCTCCATGTGGGCGACGGAACATCCCTCTTCTCGACCAGCTTCTCCTCGACCGGTGACCAACGAAGGCTGCGTCGACGTGGGCGTCCACGCCGGAGGTGGCCAAGTCGGCAGCAGTTCGGGAGGCACGTCGAGGCAGCGTGGTGTGATTCACGCCGATGAAATTGGCGGCGTTCAGGCGCGAGGGGTGCAGTCGTCGGCGGCTGCAGGCTCCTTGCAGGGCGACGTCGGAGAACGACGAAGTGGTTTGTTGTCGATGTCGGCGACCCAGGTGACGGCGGGCGGGATTGCACCGAGCTACGGCTACTTTAAGTTTACGCCGGACAGGATCTCGGTCACCCCGCCGCTCGTTGGTCGAGAAGACATCCTCACCTGGAAGGAAGCCATCAATCCCCAGCTGGAGATGGCTGGGCTGATCGGCTTCGCCTGAGGGACCGTGGTGATGCCGGAGGAGCACCACGCCGACTTACGAGCAGAGTTTTGCGCCGTGCAGCTGTTGACCTTCACGGTCATCTCGCGGTGCTGCTTGCCAGGCGTGCAGATCGCTTTGAAATGGTGCCGAGAGTGCCTCGACGCCAGCCACAGGGCATGGCACTTCATCGAGTCGACCTACCAAGTCACTGATGACTTGTTCATCGCTCAGCTAGAGAGACAGCTGACGCACCTGCGCATGGGCGACGAGGAGACAGCGACCGACTACTGCAACTGGGCCCGGTGAATTCTCGCCACCATCAGGATGGCCGGCGCCCAGTACTCGACGGCGTCGTACGTCACCCACGTTATGCAGGGACTCTCGAGCAGCTACAACCTCCTGAAGCGGCTGTCAATGGCGCCGAGCACAAGGACGACGCTCAACGAGGACAATCTGACCTCGTACATCCTGCACGATGAGGTGATGCAGGAGGCTGAGCGGTCACAGGAGCTCTTGGCGCAGGCAAACTTCGTCGCCCCGGCAAAGCAAGGACGTCGACCGGGGCAGCGCGAACAGTCCGGCGGTGGCAGTAGCAGTGGCTGGACGCCGGCCAAGGAGGTCGACTAGAAGAAGTCGACCAAAGACAGCGGTCGAGGAGGAGGTCGACGACGGGAGTGTTGGCTGTGTGGCAACCCCGACCACCTCTCCTACGAGTGCCCCAACCGCAGTGACTCCGACGACGACGACGCCAAGGGAGGCCAAGGGAGGTCTGGCAGTCGTCGTCCTCGTCGAGGAGGAAACAAGCCGCGCGAGGAGAAGCAGTCGACGGCGTCGACCTCGGCGAAGGACGCCGACTCCTCTTCAGTCGGCAAGGGGCGGGACGAAAAGACGGCGTCGTGCTCGCTCGTCGGCGTCGTGGAGCCGACCGTCTCGCTGGCGCTAGAGGCCAAGGAGGACTTCCAGGCGGTGGCGGGCAAACCCGGCAGTGGTACTGCTCGACAGCGGTTGCTCCCACCACCTGATGGGGACGAAGGAAGTCTTCGTCGACCTGCAGCCGAGCGCCTCCATCAAGCACATGCGCGGCTTCAATGGGGCACTGTAGGACGTTCAGGGCCGCGGCACTGTCGCTCTGCAAGGGGAAGCCGGGAAGCAGGTGCTCATTCCCAACGTGCTGTATGTCCCGAGTGTGTGGGCGAACTTGCTGTCGTCCGGCCAGCTGAAGGAGCACGGCGTGAAGCTGCAAGAGGACGGCGACGGGATGCTGCTCGTCTTGGCAACGGAAGAGGTGCTCGGTCGGGCGACGTACTCCGGGTGTGTCCTCTGCACCGACCTGCGTCTCGGCTCAACGAGGTCGACGTCGCCCACGACGGAGGTTGTGGCCCTGCGGGCGATCATCTCGAAAACGAAGTCGGCGCCGGACAGGATGCATGCTAGACTTGCGCACGTCGGCATGGACACCATCAGGAGCTCGGCAAAGAATGAGGTCGCCATCGGGCTGGACCTCAAGTCGGCGACGGGCGCCGACTCACCGTGTGTCTCGTGCGTCGGCGGGAAGCTGGCGCGGCATACCTTCCCCGACCAAGGCTCCGACGCCGACGACGTGCTGGCCGTCGTGCACATCGACCTGTGCGGGCCGTTCCGCGTGGCTGCCAAGGATGGCAGCCTGTACTTCTTGTTGCTGAAGGACCGCAAGACCCGCTACGTGTGGGTGAAGCCGGTCGCCAAGAAGTCAGATGCGTTGCCAGTGTTCGTGCACTGGCTGGCGGTGGCTGAGCGGCAGACGAAGAAGTCGGTGTTGATGCTGCGCTCTGACCGGGGAGGAAAGTTCCTCGGGAAGCAGTTCACCGACTTCGTGAACGGCAAGGGGATCGTCCACGACCTGACCTGCCCATACACCCCGCAGCAAAACGGCATGGCAGAGCGGGAGATGAGGACGGTGGTGGAGTCGGTGCGGACGATGCTGCTGCACATGGGCGTGCAGCACCACTGGTGGCACCTCGCTCTCCGGCAGGCCGTCTGGGTCCGCAACTGCCTTGAGAGGTCGGCGCTGCCGCCGGGGACGACGCCGTACCAACTGCTGACCGGGAAGAAGTCCGACCTGTCACTGGCGCGGGTGTGGGGCTGCATGGCGCAGTTCTTGGTCCCTGAGCAGCAGCGTGGAGGCAAGCTGCAGCCCAAGGCCCGGTGGGGCCTTTACCTCAGCGTGTCGGGGGAGAGCAAGGGCTGGGAGCTCCTCGACATTGCCGACAACCGGGTGGTCACCACATCGGACATGTTGTTCTATGAGAGCATGTCGCTGGAGGTGTGGAAGTCAGCGCACGGGCCGGTGTCAGGGCGGATGTCGGTTCCCCCGCCAACGGACACCTCGACGGCGACGCCGCCTCTACTTGCCGAGGTCGGTGAGGTTGCTGGTGAGGACGCCGAGGACATCCCCGCTCCTTGCACTCCACCTGCCCCTCCCCTTGTTGCCGACTTGCATGGGCTGACCTTGATGTCAGCCTCCGGCGATGACGGGAGAAGTGGGGCGTCACCTCTGGCGCTGGTCCCAAGCATCGCCGGTGGCCGACATGCTGCTGTGCAAGGCGGCATGGGAGCGAAGCTGATGCCGACCGGGAGGCAGCAGGTGGTGCAGCCAACTTTGGTGGAGCCGGTGAAGGAGACGTCTGCAGAACAGCAGCTGACAGGGGAACAGGCAGCAGCAACGCCGACCAAGGAGCAGTCGGCGACCGGGCAGTTGGAAGGGGAGGCGACCACAGGGGAGCAGTCGGCTGGGACGCCGGCTGAGGAGCAGCAGGACGCCGAGGGCAGCGACGACGACGACGATGGAGGGGACGCCGAGGAGGTCCAACCGGGACCACGGCGTTCAGGCCGACTTCGGAGGACGCCTGACTTCTTCGTCCCCGCCGCCTTCACCACGGTGTACAACGTGGACGATGACGACGACCTGCTGTACAACGACGCCGAGGACAATGAGGAGTTTCCAGAGCTCGACCCGGACATGCTGGCCGACCCTGAATACCGCTGGGACATCTCGACGATGACGGTAAAGGAGGCTTTGGCGAGCTGGAAGGGCCCGGCGGTGAAGGCCGCCATGGAGGAGGAGATCCGCAGCCTCCTCAACATGGGCGCTTGGGAGCTGGTCGAACGCTCGCCGGGGGTCAACATCATGAAAAACCGGTGGGTGCTGACGACGAAGTACCACATGGACGACACCGTCGAACGAGAAAAGGCGAGGCTGGTCGTGAAGGGCTTCACGCAGGTGTACGGCGCCGACTACGACGAGACGTTCGCGTCGGTGGGCAGCTACGTCACGCTGAGGATCTTCCTCAACATCGTCGCCGTCCTCAACCTCAACCTGATGCAGCTCAACATGAAGAACGCCTTCCTGCAGAGCAAGCTCGACCGGGTGCTGTACATGCACCAGCCGGACTACTTCAATGATGGATCCGGCCGGGTGTGCAGGCTTCTGAAGAGCCTGTATGGGCTGAAGCAGTCGCCGCTGCTGTGGTACTTGGCGCTCAACAATGTGCTGGTCGGCGCCGGGTGGAAGAAGAGCCAGGTCGACGAGGCTCTTTACTTCGAGGTCGGCGAGGACGGAGTGGCCTGCTGGGTGCTGGTCTACGTTGACGACCTGCTCGCCGCCAGCAGCAGCGCCGCGATGCTGAAGGAGCTGAAGGAGCGGCTGGAAGCCGCCTTCGAGGTGCGCGAGAACTCGCCGGTGCAGAAGTACCTCGAGCTGGAGATCATGCGCGACAGGTCGGCGGGGAAGCTGTGGCTGCACCAGCAGGGCTATACCAACAAGCTACGTCGGCGCTTCGTCGACGATTAGCAGACCGGGCGCACCCCAAAGACGCCGGTCTCAGTCGACGCCTACGCCGAACTCACCTTCGACAACGAGGAGGCACAGGAACGCCAGGAGGAGGGGTACCGGCAGAAGGTCGGCTCGTTGCAGTTCGCGGCGACGACGACGAGGCCGGACATCGCCTTTGCGTGCAGCAAGCTGGGGAGCGGCCTCACGGTGAGGAGCGACCAGCACTGGCGTGAGGTCGATCGTTGCCTTGCCTACCTCGCCAACACACGTGACACCGCCCTGGAGTTCGGCGGTGGACCTGAGTCACTCGAGCTGGTCGGCTACGTGGACGCCGACGACGCCGGTGACAAGCAGAACAGGACGAGCACGGGTGGCTACGTGTTCGTCTACGGTGGGGCCGCAGTCTCCTGGTCGAGCCAGCGCATCAAGTGCGCGACGCTGTTGTCGACCGAGTCGGAGTACGTGGCGGCCACTAAAGCTGGCAAGGAGGGATGCCGCCTTCGCTTTCTCCTTGCCGAGTTCCGACAGCTGGATGCTGGGAAGCCGATTGTCCTGCGCGTGGACAACAAGTCGGCCATCACGGTCGCCGAGGGCATGGGGTTTACAGGCAACCTCAAGCACATGGAGCGGCGACAGACCTGGTTGCAGCGCATGGTGAAGCGCGGGAAGTTCTCGCTGAAGTACATCCCGACCGCTGAGCAGCCAGCCGACTTCCTGAAGAAGCTGTTGCGCTATCCGGCCTTCAACTAGTGCTCCGTCGCAATCGGCCAGGTGCGCTTGGCCGACGTGTGCGACCGCGACAACGACGTGCAGCAGTAGGTGCCATGCAATCTTGCATGGCTGGTGCGGTGACAGGCGTGCTATGTGTTGGGTGCACGCCAACGAGCTATTCTCGGAGCTGTACTGCCGTGTGGGCTGGGGGCCCAAGCGTGAAGGCGGCAGGGGAGTGTCAACGGGAGCTGTTGTTGGCCCCGTCCTCACTTGGGCGGAGCCGACTTCGTGGTTGGGTGTACAAGAGGTACAGCCGACTTGTTGCAGTGGGCGACGCCGACTTGGGCGACGGGGTTGGTCGACTTGCACAGGGCCACTGCAATGCCGCCGACTTGGTGGTCGGCGATGTGGCACGTCGACCCGGAAGTCGGCGCCGACTTGGGAGGTCGACGGGCATGTACGGGAGTAGCTGGTCGACGTGGTTGCCAAGTCGACCAGGTTACCTGGGTGACGAACTTCTGCGGAGGAGTGCGTCGGTCGCCCAGGCGAAGTTGGCGAGTCCCACCTCGGTGGTGGTATCCCGAGGTCAACGTGGCGGATCAGGTGGAGCTGTCAGCATGAGGATGACTTGGTGCTTGCGCTGTTAAGGTGACGAGGCTTAGCCCGCCAATCATCTACGAGCACCTGAGAATTAGGTGCGCTGCTGTTCTGCGGGAGCAATGCTGGCACACCGTCAACCTGGAGCGTTGGCACGCCGTCGACTTTGCACTGCTGGAACGCGGTCGACCATGCTGTGCCGGCAGTTGACCGACCTGAATGTTAGCTCTGATGTAGTCTTGCCATTCCAACTAATTTGGACAATTGTTGTCAACTTTCTCTAGTGAAACTCTTGCCAAGATTGCCCCATGAACTAGCAAAGTAGTGTGAGCACTAAGAAAACGACTAAGCACCAACGAACGCAGAAATCACATGAGCACCCGTGCCTAGCCCGTAGTCTAGCTCTCGTTGTAGTACTTATCTCTGCACTCACGCTCAGGCTCCGCACCCCCAGGCTCAGCACCCCCAGACACAGCACCCCGAGCAGGACCATCCCCAACATGACCTGAGTCACCAGTGACCTCCACAGGCGCAGGCACGGGAGGGTCTACCTGAGAAACACCTGAAGGAGCAAGACCTGGCGCGGGGAGGGGGTCTACCTGGGGAGGACCTGGAGCGAGAAAGAGTGGCGGGGGGGGCGAGGGGTAGTGCGGTAGGGAAAGAGACGGTAAAAGGGGACGGACTCGTCAAAGGTGACGTCCTGAGACGCAAAGACACGGCGCGTGGCTGGGTCGTAGAACTGCCAGCCAGGCGCGTTAGGGACAAAGCCAAGGAAGACGCAGGGAATGGCGCGAGGGGAGAGCTTGTCCGCAGTGGTATCGCGAACAAAGGCACGGGCACCCCAGACGCGGAAACGTGACGCATCGCCAACCTCCCCCGTCCAACGCAGTGTGGGCGACGTCTCCGGTACAGAGACACGGGGCCAGAGGTTGAGCTGATATGCGGCGTATCTGACCGCAAACGGCCACAGAAAATGGGGGGCAGTTACATGGATCATGGAGGTATGAGCCACCTCCATGCCTAAGCCAATGCGGCGCTCAGCAACCCCATTTTGCTACGGAGAGGCCGGAAGCGTGAACGTCTGGCGGATGCCGTGCTCCGCACAGTAGGCTGCCAAGAGGTCTGACGAGAACTCACCACCTCTGTCAGAGTGCAGATGCAGGACAGGAAAGTCCGACTGGAACCGCTCGCGGAGCTGAAGACAAACAGCGCGGATCCAGAGGGTCAAAACATCAAGGACGTCCCCCTTGCGCTGCAAGGAGAAGACCGTGGTGTGACGCGTGTAGTCGTCGACGACCAGCAGGAAGTACCGCTCGTGGCCCTGTCCACGGACACGGGCTGGGCCCCACATGTCCAGGTGGAGAGTCTGCAGGGGAGTCTTTGTGGGAGGGAACGAGGAGGAGTGAGGAGCGGCGCGCTGCCGCCCCTCGACACAAGGAATGCAGGGCGGCGCAGGCGAGGGAGGAGGGCAGGCAGAGACCTGGGAAGGCCAGATACCAGGAACCGAGAGTGCATGCTCCGAAGGTGAGGCAGGGAGGGGTGACCAAGGCGGTGGTGCCACAGGAGAGTGTCGTGCAACAGCCGGCGACACTCACACTGGGTAGCTACCTGAGCAGACGCGTAGAGCTGGGGAGACAAAGGGGTGTAGTGCGACGTAGTGGTGAGGGTGTACAGACTGGACCTAGGCGCACGTGTGAACGTGGCGAGGTGGCGGCCTGTCCGGAAGCACGTGCAAATCGCCACACGCTGTCCTCCAGGAGTAAAGGTGTCAACCCAGTGATCCTGAAGGACGCCGTTGTTCACCAGGTTCGTAGAGAACGAGGGGAGGTGGAGACCTGACAGCTCACCAGACGGGACCGCCGGACACGGAAGCACAGTGGTGGACCGTGCAAGCACTGGGCCCCCAGAGGGGTCAGCCGGTGAGACAGGGACAGGCCGGCGAAGGGGAGTGACTGTGGTGCTGTCGCGAAAGAAACAGCGGGAAGCACCAGAGTCAAGTGTAAAGGTGTGCAAGGCCTGAGCGGACGCAGTACCAGGGAGAGCAGACTCACTAGCACCTAGGGTTCCAGGCGCTATACCTGGGTCTATACTGGGGTCAGGTGGCACACACAAGTAACAGTCACCCTCAGCACTAACAGTCAATGCATACATGGCAGCAAGGATTGCATCATAATCAAGATCAAAGATAGGTACATCACGCCTAAGCAGATCTGCCCAGTCGGGGAATTCAACAGCATCAGGAAACTTGGCGCGCCAGGCGTCGCTGAGCCGAGCGAAGCAGCGGTACTCAGTGTGAAAGCCGTTGCATGGGCGACCCTTACAGGGACCAGTGAGAATGACATAGGGGCAGCGACCAGGACCCCCAGACGCCCCACGCCCGGCATACCAGTCATGGAGCTGCTGAGAAGAGGGGGTCTAGCGCTGCTGCTGCTGCTGCTCCTGCTGCTGGCCACCACTGGAACTCCCCTTATGGCTGGTCCCACTCCCGCCCCCACCTCCACCGCCATCACCACTGCCTCCTCCCCCACTACCTCTGCTGCCACCTCCACCACTCCCGGTTCCACCACCGCCCCACCCACCTCCTCCACCCCCACGACCACCCCCACCACCGCCACCACCCCCGCCGCCTCCACCACCGCTCCCTCCACTGCCACCGCCACCACCCCTGCCACCCTTGCCGCCCCTGCCACTGCCGTGCTTCCCACTAGGAGCGGAAGCCGCTGCAACCTTCCCAGCACCGAAGAGGTCGACTGCAGCAGCAGCTGAGGCGTAGGAGGGGGCAAGAGGGGAGGGGGAGCACCCCTCAAATAGGGGAGTGCGTGGAGTGCCACGGGCAGCACCTACAACGAGGATGTTCTTCTCTGCTGCTAGGAGCTGCTGCTCGAAGTCGGCTAGAGTGATAGTGGTAGGGTCCTTGGCAAGGAAATGATCCCTGACCGAGCTAAGAGTGTCAGGGAGGCGAGTGACGAGGATGTAGAGGGTAAAGTATAGCGGTGGGGTGTTCGTGGCGAGGAACTCGCCGGTAAGAGCGGCACGAAAGCGGGCGTCACTAGCGCGGAGGTGAGAGATGAGGTCCTCAGCGGTGGTAAACGAGGACAGGTCGGGGAACAGGTAGGGCAGGATGAGGCGTCCTACGGCTGTAGTGGCTGGGGAGGAATAGCGCGCAACTACAGCGTCATACAGCGCCTTCGTAGTCTTGTGCTGACTAAAATGCGTGCGCTCAGTGATCGGCAGGTGGTTACGGATAGCGAGGCGCGCAGCAGCATCGCGAGTCTGCCACTGTGAGCGGTCAAGAACAGGATCAGTGGCAGCAGGGGCAGCGGCAGTGCCTGACGCGTGATCGAACAGAGAAACGCCGTCTTTGGCATCCGTCATAAGAAATAGCTGCAGGTCTTCAAGCCAAGTGGCAAACTCTATCGGGCGACCGTCAGGCTCAAACGCGAGAACGTTAGGCGTCGCCATTATAGTAGCGTAGGCAAAGGAAGCAGACCACAGCAGCTATCAAGCTCACAAGTCAGGCTGGCGCAATGTAGGCAAGGCACAAGGCAAGCAGGCAGGCCGGCAGGCACGCCGGCAGGTGCAAGGCAGGAAGGTGCAAGGCAAGGCAGACGCAAGGCAGGCAGGCAGGCCGCAAGACTCAAGGCAGGCAGGCAGGCCACTAGGCAGGCAGGCAGGCCGGCAGGTGCAAGGCAGGAAGGCGCAAGACAAGGCAGGCGCAAGGCAGGCAGGCAGGCCGCAAGACTCAAGGCAGGCAGGCAGGCCAGTAGGCAGGCAGGCAGGCCTGCAGGTGCAAGGCATACAAGCGCAAGGCAGGTAGGCGCAAGGCCGGGCAGCAAGCTGCGCGCGGCTGCGGGCTGCTCGGGGCGACTTGCTTCACGCGGCTGCAGGCTGCGCCCAACGGCGGGCGGCGGGCTGCGCGTGGCAACGGGCTGCGCGCGGCTGCAGGCTGTGCGCGGCGTCGGGCGGCAGGCTGCAAGCTGCGCGCGGGTGCAGGCGACTGTTGGAATCACTGAACAGGAATGGATGAACTAGCAGTGAAATGAGTACAAGTACCTAACCCTAGAATTGTGTACCCCCTATAGGCTAACCCACTGTAGCCTAAACTAACACAACATATATAATGTTTGACACACCCCCATAGGCAAAGTGGGGGAGAACTAGGGGTCACAAGACCAGTCAAGGCAAAGCAAGGCAAAACAAGCTCAGGGTGGATCTCAAGGATACCACACAAATTCCGAGCACAAGCAAGTGGTCACAAGACCTAACAAGAGTAAACATGCAGGTATATATATAGAGATCACAGTACAAACAGACTCAAGAAGTAAGCAAGTGAGGTCCAGTAGGCACAAGTCCTAGAAGAGTGCAAAAGCGCTGATGGTCACAAGGCTGAAGTGCCTTGGTGAACACATCAGCAGTGTTGGCCTCAGAGGTCACGTAACGCAGGCGAAGCTGACCACGCTGCTGCAGCTCTCGAGCAAGGAAGTAACGTAGAGCAATGTGCTTCGTTCTGTGCTCCAGTCTGTGCTCCTCACACAAGGCAATGGCTGCCTTGTTGTCGACGTACAGCACTGGAGGAGAACGAGGCTGCTCTCCAAGGTCGGTCAGCAAGTAGGTGAGCCAGCGTAGCTCCTGGGCCGCCATGGCTGTGGCGTAGATCTCAGCCTCACAACTGGAGCTGAGAACAGAAGAAGAGCAAGTAGAACGCCAAGAAACAGATTCAGAGCCAAGACTGAAGGAGTAACCCTGAGACGACCGCTGAGTAGCCTGATCGTCTGCCCAAGAAGCGTCTGAGTGCCCAGTGAGAACAACTAGGACTCGCCCTCCAAGCACTAGCCCCATGCCCGACGTACTGCACAAGTAGCACAACACCCTCTTAGCTGCATCCATGTGCTCCTTCCGGTGACGGCCGGGAGCGACATAGCGTGCAAGAATGCTGAGAGGGTATGCAAGGTCTGGTCGAGTGCAGGTCATCAGGTACATGAGGCAACCCACAAGCTCTGGATACGGGCCACTAGGCTCTACGGACTCATCCGAAGGCAGAGCTGAGAGCGATTGACCGGTAGGCAGAGGAGTGGGCTGAGGCGAGGAGTACGTGAAGCGGAAGCGCTGAAGGACCTGCTGCACTATGTGTGACTAAGTCAAGGTGATGGTGCGGCGTGCTCTGTCCCGGGTGATCCGCAAGCCAAGATAGCTTGTCAGTTCACCCAGGTCTGTGCACGTGTGTCTCTTCTGCAGCTCGGACTTCACGTTGGCGAGTGCCACAGTGTCAGCAGTAGCAAAGACCAAGTCGTCGACGTACACAAGGACGTAGAACGGTGGCAGTGAGGTGTCGGTGCGTAGAAACAGCGACGGGTCAGCAGTAGAAGGCGCGAACCCAAGAGCCGCAAGCGTAGTCCTCAGTGTGTCGTGCCACTCACGAGGCGCCTGGCGGAGACCATAGACTGGCCGTCGGAGGCTCCACTGGGTACCAGGAGGGAACGACCCAGTGAAGCCAGGTGGACGGCGCAGCCTGATCTCCTCGTGCAGGCTGCCCTACAGGAAAGCAGTGCTGAAGTCAAGCGAGTGGAGCTCGTAGTCACGCTGAGCGGCGACGTGCAGCACAACCCGAAGAGTGGTCATCTTCGGGGTCGGGGAGAAGGTCTGGAAGAAGTCAACTCCCTCTTGCTGACTGAAGCCTCGTGCAACGTAACGCGCCTTGAAGACAGGCGGAGAACCCGGCGGCCGCTTCACCCTGAAAATCCACATGCCACTGACGATGTTCGCCCCAGGTGGGGGAACCTCGTCGACGTAGGTGCCTGTGGACTTCCAGGAAGCCATCTCTGTGTTTATGGCTGACTGCCACTGAGAGGAGTAGGGACCGGCCATCGCCTCTGCGTAAGAGCGTGGGGTCGGGATGTCTGGTGCATCCGGGTCTCCCTCAGGGGCAACAAGCATGGACACGAGATGGGGCAAAGTGGCAGCAAAGCACTCAAACTCCTCCTGCCTGTCCTCAAGGACGTCAGTGCCAAGAGCACACTCACCCCCGACGGACGGAGGACAGACAGACTCAGACTCAGCAACTAGGCTAGTAGCGTAGTCTAGACGACAGCGAGCAGCAAAGTCGACAAGCTTAGCAACTAAGGCAGACGCAGCAGCAGACTCAAAGAAAGGGTCAGTGACAATAGTAGCCAGGAGACGCGTGACAGTAGGACTGGTAGCACGAAGAGATTCTGACCCAGGGTCAGCAAGAGCAGGAAGAGAGGAAGCAGGAGGAGACGGCAGTGGGACACGCTGTGGAGGAGTGGACGGACGAAGCGCCATCCGGTGAGTGCCTGGGACAGCAGGAAGACGCTGACGCTGGACTCGACTACTAGAGAAAGTAGTGCGGACAGGCGACTCAAGACGAGACTCAGGCGACGCAGGACGAGACGCAGGCTCACGCCGCTCAGTAAGACCTCCAGTCGGACCAGTGTAAGGAGCAGGACCAGGGAGAGAGGAGGCAGACGGTAACGCCGACTGCAGCTGGACAGGCGGAGGACACGCTAAGGAGGGAGGAGGAAAAGGAGGAGGAAGCTGACCAAGAACCTGCTGAAGGAGCGGAACAAAGTACGGCCGAGACCGAGCAGCGACACCAGAGCCAGCAGGGACACCCGCACCAGGGTCCGCAGCACCAGCAGCAGCTCCAGCGCCCACGTCCTCAGCACCAGCGGCAGCTCCAACGCCCGGGTCCTCAGCACCAGTAGCAGCTCCAACGCCCGGGTCCGCAGCACCAGCGGCAGCTCCAACGCATGGGTCCTCAGCACCAGCAGCAGCTCCAACGCCCGGGTCCTCAGCACCAGCAGCGGCTCCAACGCCCGGGTCCTTAGCACCTGCAGCCGCTCCAACGCCCGGGTCCTCAGCACCAGCAGCAGCTCCAACGCCCGGGTCCTCAGCACCAGCAGCAGCTCCAACAGCAGCGGGGTCCGTAACACGAGGCATGCCACTCCGAAGAGTGCAGCGCCGCTCGTACCACTCACGGATCCGCTCGCGGGAGGGGAGCTCCCAAACGGGAGAAGAAGCACTAGCACCAGTCCCAGTAGTACGTCCGGCTCGAGCGGTACCTCTCCGGAGGCTGCAGTACTCTAAGTACCACGCACGCAGCTGCTCCGAGGAGAGGGCTCCTCCAGGTGCAGGACCCCCAGGCCTAGTACCTCCAGATTCAGAACCCCCAGACTCCGGACTCCGGAGCTCAGCACCACGAGGCTCCACACCCCCAAGCTCAGCACCCTCAAGCTCCACACCCCCAGGCTCCACACCCCCAGGCTCCACACCCCCAGGCTCCACACCCCCAGGCTCCACACCCCCAGGCTCAGCACCCCCAGGCTCAGCACCCCCAGCAGGACGAGAGTCGACAGCTACCTCAACAGGCTCAACCGGGTCTACCTGAGACACACCTGAGGGAGCAGCACCCTGAGGGGGGAGGGGGTCTGCAACAGCAGCACTTGGCGCGAGGAAGAGAGGCGGGGGGGTGAGCGGGGCAGTGCGGTAGGGGAAGAGGCGGTAGTAGGGGACGGACTCGTCAAAAGTGACGTCCTGGGAGGGCAAGACTCGGCGCGAGGTGGCGTGGTAAAACTGCCAACCAGACGCGTCCGGGACAAAGCCGAGGAAGACGCAGGGAACAGCACGGGAGGAGAGCTTGTCCGCAGACGAATCGCGGACAAAAGCTCGAGACCCCCAGACCCGGAAACGCGACGCATCGCCAACCTCCCCCGTCCACAGCAGCGTGGGCGAGGTCTCCGGCAAGGAGACACGGGGCCAGAGGTTGAGCTGATGCGCAGCGTACCGGACCGCAAACGGCCACAAAAAGTGGGGGGCAGCCGCATGGATCAAGGAGGTACGGGCGACCTCCATGACCAGGCCAATGCGGCGCTCCGCAACCCCATTCTGCTGTGGAGAAGCCGGAAGCGTGAACGACTGCTCAATGACGTGCTCAGCACAGTAGGCTGCCAAGAGGTCGGAGGAGAACTCACCACCTCTGTCAGAGTGCAAGCGCAGGACAAGAAAGTCCGAGTGAAAACGCTCGCTGAGCTGGAGACGGGCTCTGCGGATCCAAGGGATCAAGACATCAGGGACCTCACCCTTGGTGCGCAAGGGGAAGACCGAGGTGTAGCGCGAATAGTCGTCAAGAACTATCAGGAAGTACCTCTCCTGACCCTGACCACGGACGCGGGCTGGGCCCCACACGTCCATGTGGAGTGTCTGCAAGGGAGCAGTCGTCGGGGGGAACGAGGAGGAGTGAGGAGCGGCGCGCTGCCGTCCCTCGACACAGGGGAGACAGGTAGGAGAAGGCGAGGGTGGGAGGGCAGGAAGGACCCTGGGCAGGCCAGAGACAAGGTACCGGGAGTGCATGGCACGAAGCCGCTGCACAGACGGGTGGCCAAGGCGGTGGTGCCAGAGGACAGTCTCGTGTGCCAAAGAGCGACACGAGCAGGGGGCGGACAGCTGACCTGACGCGGACGCGGACGCAGTCGCAGCAACCTGAGGGGACTCAGTAGTCAGTGTGTACAGGTCCGACCCCGGCTGCTGAGTGAAGGTAGCCAAGTGACGGCCCATACGAGCACACGTGCAGTGTGTCACGCGCTCGTAGGCAGGGGTGAACTGGTGAACACCCCCGTCCTGGAGTGCACATCCCGCCACCAAGTTCGTAGAGAACGAGGGGAGGTGGAGACCTGACAGTGTGCCCGACGGGACCGCAGGGCAGGGAAGGACAGTGGAAGAGGTCGCAATGACCGGACCCCCAGAGGGGTCAGCAAGGGAGACAGCAACTAGCCGAGCAAGCGGCTCAAGGGCGGTGCGGTCACGAAAGAAGCAGCAAGAAGCACCTGAGTCCAGTGTGAAGGTATGCAGTGCGGCAGTCGACGCAGTACCAGGGGGGGAGACACACGAGCACCTAGAGCAGCAGCCTCACCAGCACCTCGGGTAGCCGACACGCGAGTACCTGGAGCGGCAGACGCACTGGCCCTAATGCCCGGGTCGGGCGGCACACACAAGTACTCAGCACCGTCTCCACTAGTAGACATCACATACATGGCAGATAGAATAGCATCAAAGTCTAGAGCATAGATATCAATCCCCTTCTTCAGGAGATCAAGCCAGCGAGGCAGCTCAGTGGCCTGAGGGAACTGAATACGCCAAGCGTCGTCGAGACGAGAGAAGCAGCACTGTGTGGCGTGCGGTCGTCCACACTACTGACCAGTGCGGTCACCAGTGCGAATGACGTACGTGCAGCTAAGACCACCCCCACCCCCGTGCTGAGAGTACCACTCACGGACCTCCTGGGGCGAGGGAGTGTGCTGCTGGCCCTGGCCACCGCCATTGCCTCCACGGCCACCACCACCGCTGCCACCTCCTCAACCACCCCAACCCCTGCCGCCGCCTCGTCCACCGCCACCCCAACCGCCGCCTCCACTCCTGCCACCTCCCCCGCCGCTGCCGCCACCACCCCCACCGCTACCACTCGCCCCTCCAGCCGAGCCACCACCCCCACTGCCTCCACCGCCCCCACCGCCGCCTCCCCCGCCGTCACCGCCACCACCCTTGCCCCCTTTGCCCTTGCCGCTGCGGCGTCCGCTCGAGGCAGACGCAGCGCCGACCTTCTCAGTACCAAGAAGGTTGACAGCAGCAGCAGAGGCGACAGAGGGAAGAAGGGGGGAAGGAGAACACCCCTCAAAGAACGGGGTACCGGGATCGCCACGAGAGGCACCTACAGCGACTATGCTAGTCTCAGCTGCAAGTAGCTCCTTCTCGAGGAGGGCAATGGTGAGCTCAGTGGGGCAACTAGCTAGGAAGTGGTCCCTGACAGCACGTAGTGTGTCAAGGAGGCGGGTGACTAGGTGGTAGAGAGTGAGCCAGAGTGGAGGGGGGTGCGTGGCAAGGAACTCAGCAGGCATGGCGGCACGGAAGCGGGCCTCACTAGTACGGAGGTGCGTGATGAGGTCAGCGACTGTGTGAAAGGAGGCCTGGTCGGGAAACAGGTAGGGGAGGGAGAGAAGGCCTAGTGCGGCAGAGGCATGTGAGGAGTAGCGAGCAACTACAGCTGTGTACAGTGCCTGTGCAGTCTTGTGCTGACCAAAGTGCTCGCGTTCGTCTATCGGCAGGGAGTTGCGAATGGCGAAGCGAGCGTGGGCATCACGAGTCTGCCACTGTGAGCGAGCAGTGCTGTCAGCAGTAGCAGCAGGGGCAGTGACATGGCCTAGGGCGTGATCGTACAGTGAGATGTTATCCTTGGCTGTGAGCTGTAGGTAGAGGTGCAGGTCATCGAGCCAGGTGTCAAACTTCACAGGGCGGCCCTCAGCATCGAACACGAGAACCTGTGGGCTAGCCATAGGAAAAGTAGAAATAGCAGCAGTAGTAGTAGGAGAAGCAGGTAGGACGAACCAGGTAGGGCAGGGCGGCGCGGCTCGGTTCCGGTCGGGTCGCGGCTCGGCTGGGTGGCGCGGCTCGGTTCAGGGCGCGCGGCTCGGCTCGGGTCACGGCGGGGACGGGCCGCCCGCTCTCCCTCGTGTGCTGCGGCGGGAACGGGCCGCCCGGGGCCTCTAGGTGGTGGGCACGGGTCGGCGAGGTCGGCACGGGGCCGGTTGGGGCCCTAGAGGGGCGAGCGCGGGGCCGATCGGGGCCTGAGCGGGGCTAGCGCGGGGCCAAACGGGGCCTTGACGGGGCTAGCAAGGGGCCGACGGGGCCTGAACGGGGCTAGCGCGGGGCCGACGGGGCCTGAAACGGGGCCGACGGGGCCTGAAACGGGGCTAGCGCGGGCCCGATCGGGGCCTGAAAGGGGCTAGCGCGGGGCCGACGGGGCCTGAAACGGGGCTAGCGCGGGCCGACGGGGCCTGAGAGGGGCTAGCGCGGGGCCGACGGGGCCTGAAACGGGGCCAACGGGGCCTGAAACGGGGCTAGCGCGGGGTCGACGGGGCCTGAAACGGGGCCGACGGGGCCTGAAACGGGGCTAGCGCGGGCCGACGGGGCCTGAGAGGGGCTAGCGCGAGGCCGACGGGGCCTGAAACGGGGCCGACGGGGCCTGAACGGGGCTAGCGCGGGGCCTGAACGGGGCCTTAAAGAGGCGGACGGGGCGTGAACGGGGCCGCTAGGGAGAGCGGGCGTGGGGCCGACGTGGCCTGAACGGGGCTAGCGCGGGGCCGTCAAGAGGGGCCTCTAGGGGCGTGACACGCCTGTTGGAAACAATAAGTCTTAGTGCGCTTCTGTCGTGTCAAAACCCAAGACACTAGCGAAGCAGTCCGAATCGAAGCATCGAGTCAAACCTCGGAGGTTAGGGTAACCGCTTGGAGGTTACGGGAAAGTCAAAGGTCAGCAACCTTTGACTCGACAATTACAGCGCGACAGTTAAGGACACACAACTGACTCATTACAGAGCAGTTGCCCGAGTCGCACTGTATAGAATCGCAACAGCAAATACAGTTATCTATCCATTCGTATTCCCTGTACTCTTATATAAAACCTTGTATTTGCTTGTTTAATTTAATCCACTTTGCTCTCACACACTAGTGCAAGGTCGGTTCACAAACTTCATTAAACGCTTCCGCTATTACAAATATCCTACCCAGAGTTATCCTCTGCAAAGATCCTTAAGGGCTTTCTCAGCCCAACAACGCCGAGGCGCCCTAGGGCACAGGTAGGTAGGTAGGTAGGTAGTTACGTAGTGGTGGGCCCTTAGAAAATTTCGGTCCTAGGAAGGACCTGCTCTATACCATGTTGGAATCACTGAATAGGAATGGATGAACTAGCAGTGAAATGAGTACAAGTACCTAACCCTAGAATTGTGTACCCCCTATAGGCTAACCCACTGTAGCCTAAACTAACACAACATATATAATGTTTGACAGCGACGGGCGGCTGAGGCGGGCAGCGCGACGCACTAAGTTGCAGCGGGCCGTTCGCGAGGTGCAGCAGTGGGGCGCGCTAAAAAAAAAAAAAAAAAAAAAAAAAATTGACGGGCGCGCGCAGCGAAGGCGCGCGCGGGCAGCAGGCAAGGCAGGTAAGGCTGTAGGGGCAGACAATGGTGGGCCCGAATCTCAGGTCCTAAGGACCTACTGCTCTAGTTACTATGTTAAGAATACTAGGCAAGAATGAGTAGATTAGGTCAAGATGGGGGTACAAGGCTAGAGTGTCGAGAGAAATTCTGTACCCTCTAAAGCTAGCCCCAATACAGCCTAACTAACAATAAACATATAGTTTGACACCACATGGTGTTCACACGACAGCGCAGGGCACCGTTTGATGGCCACGGCCTTCACACCCCATGCACGCTTCGTGTGGGCTGCACAATCCTGGAAAGGGCGGGATCTTCCAGACACCCCTACTGCATTCAGGCACGAGGATGTTAATGTGGGTATGCATGTGCATCCATGGGTGCGATTACTCTGAATTAACATGGATTATGACCATTTTCAATTGCTTGTTTGTAAAATCCACACTTCTCTAGGATGTGGGGGGTCCTATAATGTTAGGGGCCATTTAGGGGGTATAACTCAGATGTACTCGAATAGAGTACCCGGGTCCGTATTATAGACCCGGGGGTCTACAACTGGGGGGGGTCCTATATATGGGGGATTACGGTACCTGCCTTAGATATCAAATATGCACCTGATTGATTACTCCAGCACAAAGCAGTATCACAGGGGGTGCAAAAAGATATTGTTGGCAGACAGAACCACTCGCAGCAGTGGCTCTCCCCTTGGCGTGGTGAGAGTGCAGCAGCTCTTCACAGCACGAGTGCACGATGCATGTCCACGTGCTCGATGCCCGCATCCAGAAACACCTCCCCCGATGTCACCGTATACCCCAGTCGCTCATAGAAGGGCACCGCCTCCAGCTGTGCTCCCAGCGTGCTCCTCACACACCCCTGCTTCGCTGCATGCTCCTGTGCGTGAGTTGCGGGTGCAGTGGTGTGGGTGGAACATGTGGACCGAGTGGAACATGTGGACCGAGTGGAACATGTGGACCGAGTGGGTGCACGGGAGAGGTGGTGGGTCAGAGTGGAGAGGTTCCACAGTCAGTATGTGTGTGGTAGTTTTGGCACACAACTCATCCCAACAGGGTAGGTGTCACACAAAGGCAGTGTGATGTGCAGCACATGGTTTATGTCCCCAGCGGATGGCGAGATAAGTGAGACAAACCCGAATTACTGCACATTATTGCAAAACAACAACGGAATATGCATTGTTTTCGTAGGTTGAAAATGCGGACAAATGCGTATATGAGATGGAGAAGGCTTTGTTCCATGCAACTTGCTCACCGCACCATCTGGAAGTGGCATGCAATGTATGCACTCAGCATGCATACAGCATGCGTTCCCAACAGCCAGCCATACATGCACGCCACGCCGCACCCAGGCGTGGCAGCAGCAGAGCACGTACGTGAATGCAGTGCATGATGGCGCGCCCCACTCCCTGCCGGCGGAACTGACACAGCGTGGCAATGCGCCCCACCTTGGCCGTGCCATCACCCTTCACCACACACCGACCTGCCACCGCATGGCGTTGGGTGATGGCATGGCGTTGGGTGATGGCATGGCGTAGGGTGATGGCATGGCGTAGGGTGCAGTGCTGCATGGAATCACAGTGTAAGGTCATGGCATGGCACTCTGTGCGACACTGAGCAGCAGGAAGGGGAAGGGAGTGGACATGACGAGTGCAGCGTGCCACCCAGTGACCCCAAAACCAACCTCATGCTACCTATGCCTGCACGGCTGCACTGCTCACCATCCAACCACCACAACCTTTCCCCTTTAACCCTCTTAGATCAAACTACCCCCCACTCGCAACAAACCTTTCCCACACCCCTCTCCCCCTTCCTCTCCCTCTCCCTATCCTTCCGCCCTTCCCCCTCCCCTCCCATACCCGCTACACCTCCCCCTCCCCCTCCCCATCCCCCCTTCCCCCTCCCCCTCCCCCTCCCCCTCCCCCCACGGACCTGCGCCAGCGGGCTGCCCCTGCACAGTGGCGAGGAAGTGCAGCGCGGAGGGCGGCACGGCGTGCAGCGCGCCGAGCCCGTCGTGCGCGTCGACCTCCTCGTGCGGCGGCACGCGCTGCTCCTCCACGAACACCGCCACGCGCACCGCCATGTGCTGCTGCCACTGCGCGCACGGCAGCGCCGCGCAGCGGGATGCGAGACACGCGGCGAGGTGGCAACGTGAGTACGCGGCAAGACCGAGGCGCGCAACAACCCACTAAACGTTGGATCGGGCGGAAAGGTCGGGCAAGTGAGAGCATATGGCGAGAAGGGAGCAGGGAGTGGGATGAACGGGTCGATACTCCTCGTGTGGCATGTCCCGATTGTGCGACATACCCCAAGGGACTCACCGCAGTGGGCGTTGTGACTCGCTCCACGGCCACCGACTGGCACGCGTCGCCCGCCATGGCTGCTGTGAATGCGCTGCTCGACGCCCTGGTTGCAACGACATGGGCCTATGCTCCTTTATTAACCCTCTTCCTACACACTGCGCTGCATTAAAACCCGCGGGCCAAGAAGTTCAAGCTTAGGAAGCTTGGTTGGGAACAGATATGCCATTGGTACACGAAGGGACTAAAACGTCGAAAAAGGCTGGACGAACGTCGCGAACTATGCCAAACCTCGCCAAAGTAACCTGACACATAATGCGACGGCCAACATGCCCACACCTCAATCGCACAAACCCACCAGCGACCTTTCCCCACGACCCATCCACATTTATGAGTGTCACGCCCCAACAACACTTCTATTAGGACCTTATGTAAGGAAAATCCCTTTTCCTTACTTCGCATCCCTGCTCAACGCGTACATCACTGTAGCACCTCAGTCAGCACCGTTACCACTCGCGATCATCGCATCGACAATCATCCCGCCATTTTTCGCACATCGCATCCCGACCTCACGGCTCGGCTGGTAACCCGCGCTCCAGGCCTACGCCTCGACACTTTCCCAACCTCAGTCCCAGGCTCGTCGCGCGACTACCACAGACCATTACCGTTACCACTGTAGTTTCGCTATATATTCTTCGCTCACGCCCTCGCTCATTGTATTCTTGCTTCGATAGTGCAATTCTCGTTCGTTCACTCAATTGCACTCGTAACACTTGGTTATCAGAGCCTACGATCTCAGCTCGGACCGCATCCACACCTTCGCTTCCCCACTATCTCAATTTTTTGGGGGGGGTAGACGTCTCTCACCGATACAGCACCGCCGCTCGTAGTGCTCTCTCGCAAGCACGCACGGCCACGACCGAGGCTCTCGCTGAGCTTGCCCGACACCCCCGCCATGGCCGATTTCACGCTCGCCACATTAACGCAGGAGCAACTTGATCGTCTCGTGCGTCAACAGGAAGATTCAGCGCTCGAAATCGCGACGCTCACGGCGGAACGTGACTCCGCCCGTCAACAGTCCACGGTGACATTCCGACGACATCACACACACCAACAAATGTATCGGCACATTCGGATGAACCGATCGTCATCTCGTCCGGCACACCAACACAACACGACAGCATGGGACAACGCTCAGGCACAACCAGTAATGGCGCCGCCCAGCCGATGCCTGGCATGGGAGGAAACAGGATCGCACCAAGCCCGCGGGAGCCCCGAGAAGCCCGTCGGCACGTGGAATTTGCGGCGACAAGTGGCGAACAAGCCATCATGGCACCAATGCCGCTCAAGCCGCAACGCCCGCCCTGCTTCGACCCAAGCCAACGCGGCGGTCCGACGGTTCAATCGTGGGTCTTCACGATGAACGTCTTCTTCGACGCAAATTACGTCGAGTCGGACGCCGCGAAGATCCGGTATGCAGTTTCACTGCTAAGGGGCCCCGCCATGGACTGGTGGCGAGTCATCGTGACGTCGCCACGCGCCTACGAGCCACCGTCGCACGAGGAAGGGCCCACGGGTCCAGCTGTCACCTGGAGTTCGTTCTGTGAGACCGCCCAATACAGCACGTGGGATGCGTGGTGCGCAGGGCTTCGGGCGCGTTTTGAGCCGATCGCGGCATCAATTTCGGCGCGTCAGAGATTGCACACTTGGCGCCAGCTCGGGTCAGTTCAAGATTATACAAGCGGTTTTCTCGCACTTTGCGAGCAGGTCGGCTACATGCACGAAGCGGAGCGGGTGGACCGTTATGTCGGAGGGCTGAAGCCGGATATCTCGCACGAAATAATGCTGCGCGGACTCTCTAATTTTAACGAGATTCTCGCGCTCGCCGAGAAGATCGACATTCTACGCCGACCGAGACCGGGGTCCTATTACGGACATCGCCCTCGGGGACCGACCGAGCACGCCACTGTACACGCCGTTGCAACAAATGCAGCTGCCGCACCGTTTAAAGGGCGCTGCTTTGCTTGCAACAGGCCGGGCCATCGCAAGAGCAAATGCCCAGAGGAGCTGAGGCGCCGAGGAGCAGAGCAGGGGAGGGAGTCTCAGAGGCACGGAAACGCCAGCAGTCAGTAGAAGTTGGGCCAACTACTCACGAGACTGCCTGCTCGCCCAACCACACCGACCCTCACCGAGTCACAGTACTGATTCACGCCATCGATCGGGCTCGGATGAATAAGGAGGGTACAGCGACGGATTGCCCGGTACTGATCTACGGGAAAATACATGGAGCAGCAGTGAAGATTTTTATTGACGGGGGAGCAAGTCACAGCTTAGTTAATACCGCAACCGCACGGAAATTACAGTTAACACTTAACTGATGCTTACCTGAGATAGATGCACGCTTAGTCGACGGAACGCCACTAGCCATACGGGAAAAGGTGGAGCGAGTAAAAGTCCGCTGCGGAGGAAACTTCGGGTTTACACAGGAAATGCTCGCAACGACACTGGATGGGCACGACATTTTACTGGGATGTGATTGGCTGCGACGGTATAACCCGCGAATTGACTGGACGACGGGTAGCTGCATAGTACGAAATAGTGGTAATTGGGTCGTCCTACCTCGCTGGCAGCCACCTGAGTCTTCGACGGTCCAGGTCAAGGCCATCACGATGAAACGGGCTATCGCTGCTGGAGCTGACGTGTACGCAGTGGATATAGCATTAGTGCAAGAAGAGGAGCTGCCGAGCGATTTTCAGAAACTATTGGCAGCTGTACCACCCGAACTTCAGGCACTACTGAAACGATTCCCGGGTATCTTTCCGGATGACTTTGTGAGAATAGAAGAACAGGAATGAAATGACTAAGTGAACGTTTGGTACAAATACAAACCCTAGAGAGCTGTACCCCATATGTGCTACCCCACTATAGCCTACAACAGCTATGTCATATATATCTGACACACCCCCATAGGCAAAGTGGGGGAGAACAAGGGGTCACAAGACCAGTCAAGCAAAGTAAAACAAAGCAAGCTCAGGGTGGATCACAAAGTCACCACACAGTCCGAGCACAAGAGCAGGGCCAGAGGCCAGTTCACATGCAGGAGTACAGACATATATATATAAAACTAGACAAGCAAGAGCAGGTATATATATGTCACAGTACAAGTAAAGTCAAGAGGAGAGCAAGTGAGGCAAGACAGGCACAAGACCCAGCTGGGTGCAGAAGCGCTGATGGTCACAAGGCGTGAGTGCCTTGGTGAACACATCAGCAGTGTTGGCCTCAGAGGCCACGTAAGCAAGCCGCAACTGTCCACGCTTCTGTAGCTCACGAGCAAGGAAGTAACGAAGAGCAATGTGCTTCGTTCTGTGCTCCAGACGCTGCTCTCGACACAAGGCCAGCATGGCCTTGTTGTCTACGTACAGCACTGGAGGAGAACGAGGCGGCTCTCCAAGGTCAGTCAGCAGGTAGGTGAGCCAGCGAAGCTCCTGTGCAGCCATGGCCCCGGCGTAGATCTCAGCCTCACAACTGGAGCTGAGAACCGAAGACGAACGAGTAGCCCGCCACGAGACAGAGCCGGAACCAAGACTGAAGGTGTAACCCTGTGACGACCGCTGCGTAGCCTGGTCGTCAGCCCAAGAAGCGTCAGCGTGGCCTGTAAGGACCACTGGACTCCGCCCTCCAAGCACTAGCCCCATGCCCGACGTACTGCACAGGTAGCGCAATACCCTCTTCGCTGCAGCCATGTGCTCTGGTCGGTGTCTCCCAGGAGCAACATAGCGTGCAAGAATGCTCAGAGGGTATGCAAGGTCAGGTCGTGTGCAGGTCATCAGGTACATGAGGCAGCCAACAAGCTCTGGGTACGGGCCACTCGACTCTACGGACTCATCCGAAGGCAGAGCTGAGAGCGAGTGACGAGTAGACAGAGGAGTGGCCTGAGGCGAGGAGTACGTGAAGCCGAAGCGCTGAAGGACCTGCTGCACCATGTGTGACTGAGTCAAGGTAATGGTGCGGCGTGCTCTGTCCCGAGTGATCTGCAAGCCAAGGTAGCTGCGCAGTTCACCCAGGTCTGTGCACGTGTGTCTCTTCAGCAGCTCGGACTTCACGTAGGCGAGTCCAGCAGTGTCCGCTGTGGCAAAGACCAAGTTGTTGACGTACACGAGGATGTAGAATGGCGGCAGTGAAGTGTCGGTGCGCAGAAACAGCGACGGGTCAGCAGTAGAAGGAGCAAACCCAAGAGCCGCAAGCGTAGTCCTCAGTGTGTCGTGCCACTCACACGGTGCCTGGCGGAGACCGTAGACTGGCCGTCGGAGGCTCCACTGGGTGCCAGGAGGAAAAGTCCCAGTGAAGCCAGGTGGATGGCGCAGCCAGATCTCCTCGTGCAGGCTACCCTGCAGGAACGCAGTGCTGAAGTCGAGAGAGTGAAGCTCGTAGTCGCGCTGAGCGGCTATGTGCAGCAGCACCCGAAGAGTGGTCATCTTCGGGGTGGGAGAGAAGGTCTGAAAGTAGTCAACTCCCTGCCGCTGACTGAAGCCACGAGCGACGTACCGCGCCTTGAAGACAGGTGGAGAGCCCGGCGGCCGCTTCACCCTGAAGATCCACATGCCACTGACGATGTTCGCCCCAGGAGGGGGAACTGCGTCAACGTAGGTGCCTGTGGACTTCCAGGAAGCCATCTCTGCATCCATAGCTGCCTGCCACTGAGAGGAGTAGGGACCCTCTACGGCCTCCGCGTAAGAGCGCGGAGTCAGGATGTCTAGTGCATCCGGGTCTCCCTCAGGAGCAAGCAGTACAGACGCGAGATGAGGTGAAGCAGCCGCCAGACACTGGAACTCCTCCTGCCTGTCCTCTAGGACGTCCGTGCCAAGGGCACACTCACCCCCGACGGACGGAGGACAGACAGACGCAGACTCAGCAACAAGACTAGCAGCGTAGTCTAGACGACAGCGAGCAGCAAAGTCAACGAGCTCAGCGACAAGAGCAGACGCAGCAGTGGACTCAAAAGAGGGGTCAGTGACGACAGTAGCAAGCAGACGCGTGACAATAGGACTGGCAGCACGAAGGGAGTCCGACTCAGGGTCGGCAAGCGCAGGAAGAGAGGACTCAGGAGGAGAAGGCTAAGGGGCACGCAGAGGAGCAGTGGACGGACGCAGAGACATCCGGTGCGTGCCAGGGACAGGAGGAGGACGCTGACGCGAACCGCGACCACTAGCGCTGCCACCTCAGCGGGCACATGACCATAGGATCGAGTTAGAACCGGGGGCACAGCCAACTGTACAGCGCCAGTTCAGACTGACACAGCCCGAGCTCGACGAACTAAGGAAGCAGTTAGATTATCTGTTAGAGAAGCAGTTTATCCGACCGAGCTCGTCACTGTTCGCCGCACCGATACTGTTCACACCGAAAAAAGACGGAGGGTTTCGCATGTGCATCGACTACCGAGCGCTTAACAGGGTAACAGTCAAATCACGGTACCCCATCCCCCGCGCCGACGAACTGATCGACCAGTTACGAACCGCACGGGTATTTTTGAAAATAGACTTACAAGGAGGTTACCATCAGATTCGGGTCGAACCATGGGACTGCGCCAAGACAGCATTTAGAACTAGGTACGGGTCATTCGAGTATACGGTGATGCCTTTCGGGCTGACCAACGCGCCCGCCACATTTCAAATGACCATGAACGAGGCGTTTAGGCCACTTTTAGATAAATGCGTGATAGTTTTCCTTGACGACATTCTCGTTTACAGTCGGGACAAGCAGCAGCACTTAGTCGATCTCGAAGCAGTTTTTAAAATTTTAGCGGAACATCGGTTACTCACCAAGGGCTCCAAGTGCGAGTTTTTTCGGGACAGGCTAGAATTTTTAGGACACGTTATTTCGGAGGCTGGAGTTGAAATCGACCCTAAGAAGCTGGATACTGTCAACGCGTGGCGTCCCCCGACGAACATCACGGAACTGCAGAGTTTTTTAGGGTTCGTTAATTACGTCCGTCGGTTCGTCCCCGACATGGCACGCTTAACAGCCCCTCTCACAGATTTACTGCGTAAGGGGGTCGTTTTTACGTGGGGGGAGAAAGAGCATGCTGCCTTCTCTGCCCTGAAAACTGTTCTCTGTTCACCACCCGTCCTAAGCATCGCTGACCCACATCGCCCCTTCGAGGTTGTTACAGACGCGAGCGACATCGCCATCGGAGCCGTACTGTTACAGGACTTCGGCAACGGCCTCCAACCCATCGCCTACGAATCACGCAAACTGCATCCGCCTGAGCGAAATTACCCGATACACGACCGCGAAATGCTCGCGATCGTGCATGCATTCAAAGTGTGGCGCTGCTACTTGACCGGCGCAGACGTGACAGTACGGACAGACCATCGATCCCTACAGTACCTCCGTGCACAGCCCCACCTCAACCCACGACAGATTCGGTGGCTCGACTTCCTCGAGTCGAACTTCCATTATACGGTC
The DNA here is from genome assembly GCA_948144175.1 of Closterium sp. NIES-65. NCBI lineage: Eukaryota > Viridiplantae > Streptophyta > Zygnematophyceae > Desmidiales > Closteriaceae > Closterium > Closterium sp. NIES-65. The sequence goes on from CANXME010002068.1 coordinate 3,460,037, forward strand.
ACCTATTAAAAAGGAGCCTCCAATATCGCCGACGCACTGACCCGCCCCATTGCCCAGATCCATGCGATACTACTCGCCCAGACCAGTCCGCTACTGACAGGACTATTTACCCACGGATATCAAACAGACCCATTCTTCACAGGAGGAAACTCGCAGCAATTCGCAGCAGCCAAGGGAGTCTATTACGTAAAAGCTGGAACCGACCGCATCTGGGTACCAGGGTACACACTACTACGGGAATTACTGTTACAGGAGGCACACGACGGAGTTACCTCGGGACATTTCGGAGTAGAGAAAACACGGCAGCAGCTGCAGCGGTACTATTACTGGCCTGAAATGTTGACCGACGTGCAACGACACGTGGCATCGTGTCCCACTTGCTAGCTCATGAAGTCAACCAGGAAGCGGCCGGAAGGACAATTACAACCAATCCCACCTCCAGAGCGTGCTTGGCAACAAGTGACGATGGACTTCGTCACGGGGTTACCAGCCGGGGCGAGTGGGAATGACGCGATCCTGGTCGTCGTCGATCGACTGACGAAAATGGCACACTTCGCAGCCTGCAAGAAAACAATCACAGCCGAGGAAACAGCCCGACTCTTCATCACCACCGTCGTTCGACTGCACGGGATACCAGCATCGATCATCAGCGACAGAGACACGAAGTTTACCAGCAATTTCTGGCGGAACCTGTGGCAGCAGTTCGGCACGCGACTACAATTCAGTTCATCGTATCACCCCGAAACCGACGGACAGACAGAACGGACAAACCAGACCATGGAGCAGCTCATTAAGGCCACGTGCGACGACCAAAACACGTGGGAGCAGCAGCTGCCACTCATCGAATTCGCATACAACAACGCGCCATCTGCCACGACCCAACAGTCGCCGTTTTACCTGAATTACGGACAAGACCCCACAGTACCCATGACCCCAAATCCCGACAACCCCGTTCCACGTGCGCAACAATTTGCCGAGATTTTGCAAGCAGCACGGACCAGGGCAGCAGAAGCAATAAAAAAATCGAACATCCTCGCTAAACGCAACGCCGACCGCCACCGCAGACCTGTCACTTATCAGCCCGAGGACCTCGTTTTACTCGACACTCAAAACCCCCGCCTGCCCATCACTCCAAAACTCCGCCCCCGATACTGTGGGCCATTTCGAATTAGCCACATGATCACACCTGTCACCGCACACCTCTTCCTCCCTGCTGACTGGTACGTCAGCCCCTCGTTCCACATCAGCTTGCTTCGCCCTTACGTACCATCCACCGGCCAACTCCCACGACACCGACCATCCAGCATGGCACGACCACCATCCAAACCAATCATCACCCCCGACAAAATCCTGAGTCACAGAGTTCGCGACCCCCGAGGAGCCCGAAAGATCGAGTTCCTGATCCGCTGGAAAGACTGTACACCTACCGAGGACAACTGGGTTCCCCTGGACAAAATTGAAAACCACCCTGTCCTCACAGAATATCTGCGCAGCCGAAACTTCAAAGATGTCCACACACTTTCGTAAGAAGGACCTCCTTAGGAGGGGGGGGGGGTAGTGTAAGGAAAATCCCTTTTCCTTACTTCGCATCCCTGCTCAACGCGTACATCAATGTAGCACCTCAGTCAGCACCGTTACCACTCGCGATCATCGCATCGACAATCATCCCGCCATTTTTCGCACATCGCATCCCTACCTCACGGCTCGGCTGGTAACCCGCGCTCCAGGCCTACGCCTCGACACTTTCCCAACCTCAGTCCCAGGCTCGTCGCGCGACTACCACAGATCATTACCGTTACCACTGTAGTTTCGCTATATATTCTTCGCTCACGCCCTCGCTCATTGTATTCTTGCTTCGATAGTGCAATTCTCGTTCGTTCACTCAATTGCACTCGTAACACCTTAGTAAGCCTTACGTTGGTATCTATGCAACGTAAATCAGAGCAGGTAGAGTGACCCACCGTCACGTAACATTCCAACGACCAGTGACTTCGTAACACATAGATTTCAAAGTCGTGTAACAAAGACAAAAATTGTTATGAATGAACTTGCAGAGTGCGCAGTAAAACGAATAACGAGAATGACTGATTACTGAATTACTGAATAACTGAATGACGATACAATGAGAAAGGTACGACTAAATAGGGGAAGTCCTAGCTAGGCGGAGAGGTTGGGCGAGGATGGCTCGGTGATGGTTGCGATTGGAGTGGAGGCGACTCGGGAGTGGTTCGGTGCAACGAAATAGGAAGGACAGGTTCGTCGCGTGACCCTCGGGATTGCCTCGCTAACGGGTGCCTCAGTAAGGATTTGTAAATCCTTACAAAAATAGAGATACTGCTGGCGTCAAAGCCTCCAGGTGCGGATTCCGTGAACGAAGCCCTTGACACAGCGGTTAGGGTTTGCTCGTGCCGGAATTTCCCATCCCGGGCTCGCCGCACTGCTATTTCTTCCCGTCGCAGCGCAACGCCCTTTCAGACGCGTTGCTAGTTCATTACGTCTCCTGCTACACCATGTTCATCGACTTCCCCCTCCCGTCGCCTCCACTTCCCCCTCCCTTCGCCTCCACTTCCCCCTCCCTTCGCCTCCACTTCCCCCTCCAGTCGCCTCCACTTGCCCCTCCCGTCGCCTCCACTTTCCCCTCCCGTCGCCTCCACTTCCCCCTCCAGTCGCCTCCACTTCCCCCTCCCGTCGCCTCCACTCCCCCCTCCCTTCGCCTCCACTTCCCCCTCCCGTCGCCTCCACTTCCCCCTCCCGTCGCCTCCATTTCCCCCTCCCGTCCCCTCCACTTCCCCCTCCCGTCTCCTCCACTTCCCCCTCCCCCTGCTACCCTTGTTATTCTCCCTTCCCCTCTGCTCCATTCGCCTGCACTGCGCAGTTTGTGCAGTTCTTCGTGCGCTCCGTCCCCGACGTACAGGTCAAGACCTACAAGTACATACTCAACTCCCTGCTCACGGTATGCCCTGCCCTAGCCTGCCACCCTGCCCCACCCTGGCCCCTCCTATTCTTCCCTCCCTGCAGTTGTGTACAACTTTCAAGTGTAAAAACCCTAGACAAAACAAACCCCTCTCTCCACGCCATCCAGTGTTCATCCGATGCCAACTCCCTCCCCTCCCCATCCCCCTGAGCACAGCTGCTCGAGACCAACTCAGTGAGCATGCACATCCCGGGCGATGACTTGCGGCTGCTACTGGGCTTGAACGCTCCTTTGCCGCTGCTGTTGCCGATGCTGCAGTGCCTGATGACTCCTTGCTGCTTGAGCAGGTGAGCCCGTCACCTTGTGTACCCACCTAAAGGCATGTCAGTTACCGACCTGTACCCAGTGTGGCCGCTCCCTAACGGCCAGTCTTTCTGAGTCTTGTTTCTGCTTTGTAAGGACATCCTGCTCAAACCATCTCCCTCTCTCTCTCTTGTCAGAATCAAGAAAAGATTGAACTACACAACATTGGAGAACAAGTATGAAACCCTAGAGTTCTGTACCCCCCGAAGGCTAACCCACTATAGCCTACACAACAATAACACATATATAATGTTTGACACATCCCCATAGTCAAAGTGGGGGAGAGCAAGGGGTCACAAGACCAGTCAAAAATGGCAAACAAGCTTAGGGTGGATCACAACGTCACCACACACTCTGAGCACAAGCAAAGGGCCTCAGGGCCAGTTCACATGCAGAAGCATATATGCAACACAAACAGCAAGGTGATCTCAACCTAGCAAAGCAAACCGACAGGTATATATATAGAGAGATCACAGTACAGGCAAAGCCTACAGCAAAAGAGGAAAAGTGGGCACAAGCCCTAGCAAAGTGCAGAAACGATGATGATCACCAGACTGAAGTACCTTGGTGAATATATCAGCGGTGTTGGCTTGAGTGGCCACGTAACGCAGATGAAGCTGACCACGCTGCTGCAGCTCTCGAGCTAGGAAGTAACAGAGAGCGATGTGCTTCGTTCTATGCTCCAGTCTGTGCTTCTCACACAAGGCAATGGCAGCCTTGTTGTCGACGTACAACACTGGAGGAGAACTAGGCCGCTCTCCCAAGTCAGTCAGCAGGTAGGTGAGCCAGCGTAGCTCCTGTGCAGCCATGGCTGTGGCGTAGATCTCAGCCTCACAACTGGAACTGAGAACAGAAGACGAGCGAGTAGAACGCCAAGAAACTGAACCAGAGCCAAGGCTGAAGGTGTAACCTTCTGACGACCGCTAAGTAGCCTGGTCGTCTGCCCAAGAAGCGTCTGAGTGCCCAGTGAGAACAACTGAGCTCCCTCCTCCAAGCACGAGCCCCATGCCCGATATACTGCACAAGTAGCGCAATACCCTCTTTGCAGCATCCCACTGCACCTTTTGGTGCCTGCCAGGAGCCACGTAGCGGGCCAGAAGGCCAAGAGGGTATGCTAGGTCAGGACGAGTGCAAGTCATCAGGTACATGAGGCAACCAACTAGCTCTGGGTAAGGACCACTGGGCTCTACGGATTCATCCGAAGGCAGAGCTGAGAGCGAGTGACCTATAGCCAGAGGAGTGGCCTGTGCTGAGGACCAGGTGAAACCGATGCGCTGAAGGACCTGCTGCACCATGTCTGACTGAGTTAGTGTCATGGTGCGGCGTGCTCTGTCTCGAGTGATCTGCAAGCCAAGGTAGCTGCGCAGTTCACCCAGGTCTGTGCACACGTGTCTCTTCTGCAGCTCCAACTTCACGTGGGCGAGAGCCTCATTGTCAGCAGTGGCAAAGACCAAGTCGTCGACGTACACGAGGATGTAGAACGGCGGCAGCAAAGTGTCAGTGCGCAGAAACAGCGACGCGTCAGCAATAGAGGGCCCAAACCCAAGTGTTGCAAGAGTAGTCCTCAGTGTGTTGTGCCACTCACGTGGCGCCTGGCGGAGACCATAGACTGGCCGCCGGAGGCTCCACTAGGTACCAGGAGGAAACGACCCAGTGAAGCCAGGAGGGAGGTGCAGCCAGATCTCCTCGTGCAGGCTGCCTTGCAAGAAAGCTGTGCTGAAGTCAAGAGAGTGAAGCTCGTAGTCACGCTGAGCAGCAACGTGCAGTAGCACCCGAAGAGTGGTCATCTTTGGGGTGGGGGAGAAGGTCTGAAAGAAGTCAACTCCCTCTCGCTGACTGAAGCCTCAAGCAACGTAACGAGCCTTGAAGACAGGCGGAGAACCCGGTGGCCGATTCACCCTGAAAATCCACATGCCACTGACGATGTTCGCCCCAGGAGGGGGAACCTCGTCAACGTACGTGCCAGTGGACTTCCAAGATGCCATCTCTGCATCCATGGGTGACTGCCATTGAGAGGAGTACTCGCCTGCGATCGCCTCAGCGTAAGAGCGCGGGGTCGGGATGTCTGGAGCATCCGGGTCTCCCTCAGGGGCAATCAGCATGGACACGAGATGAGGCGCAGCGGCTGCAAGACACTCAAGGTCCTCCTGTCTGTCCTCAAGGACGTCTGTGCCTAGAGCACACTCACCCCCGACGGACGGAGGACAGATAGACTCAGACTTAGTAACAAGGCTCGCGGCGTAGTCTAGACGATAGGGAGCAGCAAAGTCGACAAGCTCAGCAACTAGGGCAGACGCAGCAGCAGACTTAAAGGAAGGGTCAGTGACAGCGGTGGCCAGGAGACGCGTGACAGTAGGACTAGCAGCACGAAGAGAGTGAGACTCCAGGTCAGCAAGGACACGAAGAGAGGACTCTGGAGGAGATGGCATAGGGACACGCTGTGGAGCAGTGGAAGGATGTAGAGTCATATAGTGTGTGCCAGGCACAGGTAGTGGACGCTTACGCTGACAAAGGCGACCAGTGCGAGCAGCACAAACGGGTGACACAGGACGTAACACAGGCGACACGGGATGAGACTCAGCCTCACGACGCTCTGTGAGACCGCCTGTCGGACCAGTGTAGGGAGAAGGACCAGGAAGTGGCGAGGCAGGCGGGAGCTGGGCCTGCGGCTGGACAGGCGGAGGACACTCTAAGGAGGGAGGAGGACTTGGAGGAGGCGGCTAACCAAGAACCTGCTGAAGGAGCAGAACGAAGTAGGGCCGTGGCCGTAAAGCGCCCCCAGAAGCAGCAGAAACAGCACCAGAACCTTCAGCCGAACCAGCACCATCAGCACCTCCAAAAGCTCCAGAGCATCCACCAGCACCGGCAGCACATTCAGCAGCTCCAGAACCTCCAGCAGCACCAGCAGTACCTCCAGGACCTCCAGTAGCACCAGCAGCACCTCCAGCAGCACCAGTGTCAGCAGTACCTCCAGCAGCAGGGCCTCCAGCTGGCGGTACCTCAACGCGAGGAGCTCCACTCCTGAGGCTGCAGCGCCGAGTGTACCACTCACGTAGCCACTGAGGGGAGGGAGGCTTTGGCTGTGGCACTGCACCTGCGAGGCCACTAGCCCCAACTCCAGCAGACCCCCCAGCTCCTGTAGCCCCACGACGGAGGCTATAGCGCTGAGAGTACCACTCACGCATCTACTGTGAAGAGGGAGCGCCACCACGCCCAGCACCCCCACTCTCAGAGCCCCCGGTCGCAGCACCTCCAAGCTCAGCACTTAAAGTCTCCGCACCCCCAGGCTCAGCACCCCCAGTCGCAGCACCTCGAGGCTCAGCACCCAAAGTCTCCACACCCCCAGGCTCAGCACCCCAAGTCTCCGCACCCTCAGGCTCAGCACCCCCAGTCGCAGTGCCCCCAGACCCAGCACCACTAGGCTCAGCACACTCAGTACCTCGCGCAGGACCAGAGTCAACAGCTACCTCGACATGCTCGACCGGGTCTACCTGGGAAACATCTGAGGGAGGAGCACCCTGGGGAGGGAGGGGGTCTACCGACAGAACACCTGGGGTGAGGAAGAGAGGCGGGGGGGGGAGCGGGGCAGTGCGTTAGGGGAAGAGACGGTAAAAGGGTAACGACTCGTCGAAGGTGACGTCCTGAGAGGCGAAGACACGGCGCGAGGTGGGGTGGTAAAACCACCAGCCAGGCGCGTCAGGGACAAAGCCAAGGAAGACACAGGGAACCGCACGGGAGGAGAGTTTGTCCGCGGACGTATCGCGGACAAAGGCTCGACATCCCCAGACTCGGAACACCGACGCGTTGCCAACCTCCCCCGTCCAACGCAGGGTAGGCGAGGTCTTCGGAACAGAGACACGGGGCTAGAGGTTGAGCTGATGCGCGGCGTACTGCACTGCAAACGGCCACAAGAAATTGGGGGCAGCCGCATGGATTATGGAGGTACGAGCGACCTCCATGACAAGACCAATGCGGCGCTCAGCAACCCCATTCTGCTGCGGAGAGGCCGGGAGAGTGAATGTCTGGCGGATGCCGTGCTCCGCACAGTAGGCTGCTAGGAGGTCAGAGGAAAACTCGCCACCTCTGTCAGAGTGCAGACGTAGGACAAGAAAGTCCGACATGAACCGCTGGCGGAGCTGGAGACGAGCAGCGCAGATCCAGGGGATCAAGACATCAGGGACCTCACCCTTGGTACGCAAGGGGAAGACTGTGGTGTAGCGCGTGTTGTCGTCGACGACCAGCAGAAAATACTGCTCGTGGCCCTGTCCCCGGATGCGGGCGGGGCCCCACATGTCCAGGTGGAGAGTCTGTAGGGGAGCCTATGTGGGAGGGAACGAGGAGGAGTGAGGAGCGGCGCGATGCCGCCCCTCGACACAGGGAAGACAAGGAGGAGCAGGCGAGGGTGGTAGGGGAGGGAGAACTCTGGGAAGACCAGAGACAAGGTACCTGGAGTGCATGCCGCAAAGGCGCTGCACTGACAGGTAACCAAGGCGGTGGTGCCAGAGGACAGTCCTCTGCAACAGGGAGCGACACGAGCAGGGGGCCGACAGATGACCTGACGCAGACGCAGACGCAGCTACCTGAGGGGACTCAGTGGTCAGTGTATACAAGTCCGACCCCGGCTGCCGAGTGAAGATAGCCAGATGACGACCTGTCCGGGCACACATGCAGTGCGTCACACGCTCGTAGGCAGGGGTGAACTGGTGAACACCCGCGTCCTGGAGCGCAGAACCCGCCACCAAGTTCGTAGAGAACGAGGGGAGGTAGAGGCCCGACAGCGTGCCAGACGGGACAGCAGGACAAGGGAGGGCAGTGGTGGAGGTCGCAAGGACCGGACCCCTTGAGGGGTCAGCCAAGGAGATAGCAACCAGTCTAGGGAGCTGCTCTAGGGCAGTGCGGTCGCGAAAGAAACAGCGAGAAGCACCTGAGTCTAGTGTGAAAGTGTGCAGTGCCTCATTAGGTGCGGTACCAGCAGACGCAGACGCACTAGCACCTAGGGCAGTAGCCTCACCAGGACCTGGAGCAGCAGACGCACTAGCACCTAGAGCTGCAGCCTCACCGGTCGCAACACCTGGGTCGGGCGGTACACTCAGGTAACAGTCACCCTTAACACGAATAGTCAATGCATACATAGCAGCAAGGATAGCATCATAATCAAGAGCAAAGATATCAATTCCCTTCTTAAGCAGATCAGCCCAGCGGAGCAGCTCAAAGGCGTCAGGGAACTGCTCGCGCCAGGCGTTGTCGAGGCGAAAGAAACAGCGCTGCGCCGTGTGAAACTTCCGACAAGTCTGGCCAGTGCGGTCACCTGTGCGGATGACGTACGGGCAGGTACCCCCACCCCCAGACCCCCCACGCTGAGAGTACCACTCACGGAGCTGCTGGGGCGAGGGAGTCTCGCCGGGACGGTGTTGCTGCTGCCTTTGGCCACCGCTGAACCTCCCACGTTGCACCGCTCCACCGCGACCGCCACCCGCTCCACCGCCGCCACCACTGCCACCACCGCCCCCACCACCCCCACCACCTCTGCCGCCACCACCCCCTGTGCCGCCATTGACCCCCCCACCACCCGCGCCACTCCCACCTCTGCCACCACCCTCACCCCCCCCACACCCTACACTGCCGCCACCCCCGCCTCCACCTCCACCACCCCTGCCCCCCTTGCCCCTGCCGCCCTTGCGCCTCCCACTAGGAGCAGACGCGGCCCCGACCCCCTCAGCTCCGAGGAAGTCGACAGCAGCAGCAGATGCAATGGAGGGGAGGAGGGGGGAGGGGGAGCACCCCTCAAAAAAGAGGGTGCGGGGGTCACCACGAGAGGCACCTACAGCTACAATGCTCTTCTCTGTTGCTAGGAGTTCCTTCTCGAGGAGGTCGACAGTGAGGTAAGTGGGGGAGAGGGCGAGATGTCGAGAGTATAAGTTAAGTTGAGAGGTAGGGCCTAGGCTTAGGAGCCTAGGCCCGAGATTAAGGTGTGAGTGGGTTTTACCCTAGGCGAGGTATCGAGTGAGTTGAGAGAGCAATTGGAGAAAGTGGTGGTTTCACTATGGGTTCAAGGGTACATATAGCATAGAAACCAAATAAGGTGCACCACCAACAACAGTTTCAATAACTACACTAACTACAGCTACAAGCAGTTATAAAACATGAGAAATATATTTCGACACGAGAAACTGGTCCCTGACTGTGCGAAGGGAGTCAGGGAGGCGGGTGACAAGGTGGTACAATGTGAGGTGCATCGGGGGGGGGGGGGGGGTTCTTGGCGAGGAAATCTGGGGGGAGCGCGGCACGGTAACGGAGGTCACTGGTACGGAGGTGGGTGATGATGTCAGCTACAGTGGCAAAGGCGGACAGGTCAGGGAAGAGGTAGGGCAGTGAGAGACGGCCTAAAGCAGCCGTGGCAGGGGAGGAGTAGCGTGCGACTACTGCGTTATACTGCTCCTTAGCGGTCTTATGCTGGCCGAAGTGCTCGCGCTCATCTAACGGCAAGTCGCTGCGAACGGCTAGGCGGGCATGAGCATCACGGGTCTGCCACTGGGAGCGAGAAGTACTGTCAGTAGTAGCAGGAGGTGCGGGAGCAGCGCCTGACGTGTGGTCATACAGGGAGACATCGTCCTTGGCAGTGATCTGGAGGAACAGGTGGAGGTCATCTAACCAAACTTCAAACTTAATCGAGCGGCCATCAGCGTCAAAGGTGAGGATAAAGGGAGTGGCCATAGTGGGAGCAAAAGCAGTAGGAACAGTACCAGTATTAGCAGTAGCAGTTGAAGTAGTAGGATGACAGGAACAGGAACAGGAGTCGCTGCAGGTGGGGCACAGTAGGGCGGCGTGGCTCAGGTCGGGCAGCGCGGCTCGGTTTGGGCGGCGCGGCTCGGTTTGGGTGGCGCGGCTCGGTTTGGGCGGCGCGGCTCGGCTCGGGCTGGCTACACGGCGGTGCGCGACGAGGGGCGTGTGCGTGGGCGGCTGTAGCGGGCGGGCCGCGGCTGTGCGTGGGCCTGACTAGCGCGTGGGCGGCGGCCTAGAGGAGCGTCGCGGCGGCCTACTGGCTGGGCTGCGACGCTCTGGTCGCGCTGGCTGCGACCCTCGGGCGGGCGGCTGAGGGTCGCGCGTCGGCCTAGGGGCGAGCGGGGCCTACGGGCGACGGCCTGCTGGGGCTCGCCAGAAAAAAAATCGGGCCGCCCTAGGCGGCGGTTTTCTTAAGCGCGCTAAAACGACTGGGCCGCGCTCTGGCTGCTAGCGGGCTGCACGAGAGGAGAGCGCATGAGGGCGCACTAGGGGAGAGGCGTACGAGGGCACCTCTAGCGGAACTGTGGGCCCTTAGGTCTAGAACCTAAGCTCTTAATACCATGTCAGAATCAAGAAGTGATTGAACTACAAAACATTGGAGTACAAGTATGAAACCCTAGAGTTTTGTACCCCCCAAAGGCTAATCCACTATAGCCTACACAGCAATAACACATAAATAATGTTTGACATCTCTCTCTCTCTCTCTCTCTCTCTCTCTCTCTCTCTCTCTCTCTCTCTCTCTCTCTCTCTCTAATGGTCCTTGTATTGATATAGCAGCAAGGTACAAGCATGCAGTGTAAGGATGTAACAAACAAACAAACAAAGCACCAATCATACCCACTTTTCCCCTAGAGCTCCAGAAAGGGCTCTACCACAGCAAAACAATCCCCTAGGTGTAACTCTTGACCAATACCCCCTACAGGCGGGTTCTCTGCTGCTGCTGCCTCGCCCAACTTGAGTAGAAGACCCACTGATTGGGCCCTTTGGAGGGCCACTGACCATCGCTGCCAAAACTGGTGCAGGAACTTGGCGGCATAAAAGGATTTGGAGTCGGCGTTAAAGTGGCGCCGAGCCGCCGTGTCTGCGAGGAGCTTCAGGAAGGTTGGTACTTCCGCGCATGGGCAACCATAGGTGTCGACTGCCAATGGGAAGAAGCCAACCGTCTCTGGCCGGTTGGCGTAATGCTGTATTTTCTTATTGGCTTCTTCCCGTGCCGCCCATCCCCTGCCTTTCTGCGCCTCTGGGTCTCTCGTGCTGATGGGGTCCGTGATGGTGACATCACAGACATAAACCGCCCCACTGCTTCTATCCGTCATTGTAAAGTCGGCGGTTTGGTCCTCGATAGGGCAATGGGCGGCCGACTCGCCGTGAACAATGAAACCTGCGTGCTGCGCCATGCTAATGCACGCATCCCGTAGCTCGTTGTGGGTGTTGATGCGGTGTTTCCCCAAACCGCAGCAGAGGAGATGGTTTGGTAGGCGGGGATCGGTGATGGCGGTCTTGTCCGCACAGTCGCAGTTCTTAGGGGTTGAAAAGGGGAGGGCCAGGCGGAATCGAACGGCGTTGGCGAAGTGTACGGGGCCTATCCGTCTGGTGGGCTCAATGGGGATCGCGGTCAGCCAATCGCCGGTGCCATACCCGGTCAGCGAAAACATACGCTGCGTGTGGCCTGACATGCGGAGATAACTGCAGCAACGGGAGCTAGGCTACGGGCTAGGCACGTGTGCTTGTGTGATCTCTGCGTTCGTTAGTCCTTAGTCGTTTTCCTTGTGCACACACTACTTGCTAGTTCACGGGGAAAGAGTTTCACTAGGAAAAGTTCAGAACAATGGTACAATGAAGTTGGCATAGCAAAACTACATCAGAGCAAGCATTCAGGTCGGCCAACTGCAAGCGCAGCTTGGTCGACCGCGTTCCAGCACGACTTCGTCGACCACGCTCCAGCAAGGCAAGGTTGACGGCGTGCCAACGTCGCAGGTTGACGGCGTGACAGCGTTGCTCACGCAGGACAGCAGTGCACCCTGCTTCGCAGTTGTGCGCAGATGATTGGCGCGCAGAGTCTTGTCACCTGCACAGCGCACACACCACGTCAACCTCGAGCTGACGACTGCCTCTGATCCGCCACGACGACCTCGGGATACCACCACCGAGGTCGGGCTCGCCAACTTCGCCTGGGCGACCGTCACACTCCTCCGCAGCACTTCGTCACCCAGGTAACCTGGTCGACCAGGCAACCACGTCGACCAGCAGCTCCCGTACGTGCCCGTCGACCTCCCAAGTCGACGACCACCTCCACGTCGACCTCACCAGGTCGACGACACCATCGGTTGACCTCCTCCAGGTCGACATCCCCTCTGGTCGACGAGCTCCACGTCGACCAGCACTCCTGGTAGACCTGCTCCTCGTCGACCAGCACAGTCGTCGGCCGACCACCCACGTCGGCCACCCGAAGCTGGCGTCACGAAGTTGATGCCCCGCTACTCGACGCCCAACTGCTTGGCGTCCTGAGTCGAGGTCGACGTCGGCCCCTCCTTCGTCGACCACCAGGTCCAGTCGACCACTTAACAGGTCGACCAGCAGTCCGTTAGCCGATTGCCGAAGTCGGCTTCCCCAAGTTGACGTCACCAAGTTGACGTCCTCCGCTGGTCGACACCCAAGTCGACCTCCCCGAAGTCGGCGCCACCCTGGAGTCGGCGCCCGTGCAGTGGTCCCCCGTGCAGGTCGACCTCCTCGTCGACCAGCTCACCCACTGCTGAAGGCCGGCTGCTCCCCTCACACCCGACCACGAAGTCGGCTCCGCCCAAGCGAGGACGGGGCCAATACCCAACTCCCGTTGACATGATAGTGGGTTCAACCGCATGCGCCTGATTGCCTGGACCTGTACCGCATATCTGCTTCCGTGTACCTTTAGGCCGAGCACATGTTGCAGCCTAATATCCGATCGCTCCAGCCGCTCCTTCTCCAGGATCTCGCGCGCGTCTAGTGGCAGACCTGCTTCGCACTCCTTGAGCCAGGAATGCATCGGCGTGCTGTCATCTCTTGGCAGTAGCATGTGGTTCTGAGCGATCGTCAAGGCATTCTCCGGTGCTAGCGCCAGGGAGGACAAGAACAATGCCGCTTGGGTGAAACTTGCTGTAAAACCGTAGATTCCTTCAACGAGCGGGTCTGTAATGCCGATGCCTCCTAGCGATGTGGGCAGCGACGCCTGCTCCCACAGCCGTTCTTGCTCAGTGCGGCAAGTTGGCATGCGGATGTCGCAGGAGGTGAGTAAGGTAGTGAGCAGGTCCCGACCCCACTGGCTCCAGGTGTCGCGGGGGAGTAGGTGAAGCGGTGTTGTTCTAATGAGGTAGGCTACTCGTCTAGAAATGCATCGCGTGAGTAGAAGCGCGGCTACTTGGGGGTCAGCTCGTTCTATTAGTGGCAGCGGCTTTGTCATTTCGGCTAACTGTTCGGTTAGGAACTTGGCTGCTCCGGCGTCTGTCCCCACGTAGCTACCAAGGAGTCGTACCCCGTCCGTTGAAATCGGCACCCCGGGTGGGAGTTGCGCTTGTGTGACTGTCGTCGAGCTCCAGGCCGCACATTTCTGCGGATTATGCGTCAGGCCCAGGCGTGCCAGCTTGGCTGTGAAGTCTGTGAATGCTGCTACAGTGCACGAAGTGTCACCCAGGAAGGTGACATCGTCCGCATATGCCAAGCAGAGCACGTTGGGGTGTGCCACTGTAATCTCGCGGAGCGTGGGGTGTATTCCCGCTGCAAACAGTAACGGGCCTAGTGGATCACCCTGCCGAACGCCCCGTTCACTTTGCAGTGGTTCGCTGTTGAAATCAGAGTCGAGGAACAGCTGCGACGGGTTACCGTACGTCAGTTTTACAAATGGCTGTAGTGGCGAGAGTCCGGGCTCCTGTACCGCAGTGGCGATGGCATGTCGCGAAATGCTGTTGAATGCGTTCGATATATCGGCTTGCAGGACCAGGCTGTTGGGACGGGCATCCAAGAAAGCCCTGGCTGCGTGTATTACTGCCTCAGCTCCACCTGGCACTGCCACGCCGTACTGAATTGGCAGGAAATGTTCGCGTGCAGCTTCTCCCATGGCTATCAGGGCTGCCTTGGCCGTCAACCTCGTCAAGCATTCGCCTATCGCAATTGGCCGGGCTCCTCCCCCAGGCTTGGCCAGAGCTATGAGCCGTGACGCGGTCAGGATTTTTGCGACCGGGCCTGGCAAATTCCCTCCGAGAATGGTATTGACCAAGGTGTGCAGATGGGTGCTAACCATTCCGTTGGTGATCGCCGCGTCACGTAGGTGCTCAAATGTCGTACCCGAAGGTCCGGCCCCTACCCCGTTCTCGCACCTTCCAAGAAGCTTGGAGAACTCAGCATGAGTGATGGAAAGTTTTGACTCTGGTGGCTCAGGCCAGGTCACTGCTTCGGGTACTGCTGGTGGGTGCTTCTATCGCAGCTCTTCTAATATTTCCTGGCTCGGGGTGCAGACGGGTGTTGACTCCAGGGCCAGCACGGCCCTGCGTAGGCTGCCACGTTTCGCCAGGCCCTCGGCTCGGCTGATGACTCCGGTCGTGTCAGGCTGGTGTCGTGGCGGTGGGGGTGTGTTGACCGCGTCGACTGCGTTCTGGTATAGCTGCCCCCATTCGCCGCGCTGAAAGGCTCGGAGCTGGGCTTTGACCCACGGCCAGTTCGGTCGTTGTGGCGAGGTCTGGCGAAGTGTTAGGCGCGGGAGGAACAGCAGCAGGCGCCAACCCTCCTCGGATTCAGGGTTTCGCGATAGGTGGAGTAACGGTGTCAGAAGCGCTAGCGAGAACAGTTGGCACAGATTAGGCGGTAAACGACGTGTCAGCGAAGGCTGGCGACTGTCGCAGAGTGCCGCGATGTCCCAGCTCGAGATTGTTGCGAACAGGTCTGCTCTCTTTGCCAGTTCGTCAGGGGAAAAATAGCGGGGTGTCGGAGTGGTTTGGCGCGTCGCGACATTGGGAGTAGCGGTCTGATTTCGTCGAGCGCGACCCGTCTGCCCTGGCAGGATTGGGGTTGGAATTTCACCCGTTCGATTGGCATCGGACTGTCAAACATTATATATGTTGTTGTAGTTGTTTAGGCTACAGTGGGTTAGCCTATAGGGGGTACACATTCCTAGTTTTTGATACTTGTACTCATTTCACTCTTAGTTCATTCATTCTTGTTCATCATGGTATAGAGCAGGTCCTTCCTAGGACCGATTTTTTTAGGGCCCATCACTACCTACCTACCTACCTGCGCCCTAGGGCGCCTCGGCTTTCACGCCCCTAGAGGCCCCGTCGGCCCCGCGCTCTCGCACCTAGAGGCCTCGGTCGGCCCCGCGCTCGCTTTTAGAGGCCCCGAATCGGCCCCGCGCTTACCCCTAGAGGCCCGCGTCGGCCCCGCGCTCGTCCTTACCGGCCCCGATCGGCCCCGCGCTCGTCCCTCACGGCCCCGATAGGCCCCGCGCTCGCCCTTAGAGGCCCACGTCGGCCCCGCGCTCGTCCCTTACGGCCCCGATCGGCCCCGCGCTCGTCCCTCACGGCCCCGATAGGCCCCGCGCTCGCCCTTAGCACCCACGTCGGCCCCGCGCTCGCCCTTAGCACCCACGTCGGCCCCGCGCTCGTCCCTCACGGCCCCACCCGCTCCCCGCGCTCGCCCTTAGCGGCCCCGAACGGCCCCACCCAGACCGAGCAGCCCGAACCGAGCCGACCCGAGCCGCCCAGCCCTAACGGAACCGAGCCGCCCGACCCGAGCCGCCAGCCCTAACCGACCCGAGCCGCCCAAACCGAGCCGCCCGAACGGAGCCGCCCGAACCGAGCCGCGCCGCCCGACCCGAGCCGCCCGAACCGAGCCGCGCCGCCCGACCCGAGCCGCGCCGCCCTACCTATACCGAGCCGCGCCGCCCTACCTGTACCGAGCCGCGCCGCCCTACCTACCCTACTGCTCCTACTGCTTTTCCTACTACTGCTACCATGGCGAGCCCTCCTGTCCTAGCCTTCGATACTGAGGGCCGCCCAGTGAAGTTCGACACCTGGCTTGATGACCTACACCTCTTCCTACAGCTCTCTGCCAAGGAAGACATCTCGCTGTACGATCATGCCTTAGGCCACGCTACTACTCCTGCTGCTACTGCTGACAGCACTGCCCGCTCACAGTGGCAGACTCGTGACGCCCATACTCGCTTCGCTATTCGCAACTCTCTGCCGATAGATGAGCGCGAGCACTTTGGGCAGCACAAGACTGCACAGGCACTGTACACTGCTGTCGTTGCCCGCTACTCCTCGCCGGCCTCTGCCGCTCTAGGCCGTCTCTCTCTTCCCTACCTGTTCCCCGACCTAGCTTCCTTCCACACTGTCGCTGATCTCATTACCCACCTCCGCACTAGTGAGGCTCGCTTCCGCGCCGCTATGCCTGATGAGTTCCTTGCCAAGAACCCACCCCCGCTCTGGCTCACTCTCTACCACCTAGTCACGCGCCTCCCTGACACTCTGCACTCCGTCAGGGACCACTTCCTAGCTCGCTGCCCCACCGAGCTCACCATTGCCCTCCTCGAGAAGGAACTGCTTGCAGCTGAGGCTAGCATAGTCGCTGTAGGTGCCTCTCGCGGTGACCCCCGCACCCCGTTCTTTGAGGGGTGTTCTCCCTCCCCCCTTCTTCCCTCTGTCGCCTCTGCTGCTGCTGTCGACCTCCTTGGTGCTGAGAAGGTCGGGACTGCGTCTGCTTCGAGTGGGCGCCGCAGCGGCAAGGGCAAGGGGGGCAAGGGCGGTGGTGGTGACAGCGGGGGTGGCGGTGGTGGGGGAGTTGGTGGTGGCGGGGGGGGTGGCGCGGGTGGGGGAGGTGATCTCCTGAAGAAGGGGATTGATATTTATGCTCTATACTTTGATGCTATTCTCACTGCCATGGATGTGATGTCTACTAGTGGAGAGGGTGCTGAGTACCTGAGTGTCTCGCCCGACCCGGGCATTAGGACTAGTGCGTCTGCCGCTCCTGGTACTCGCGTGTCCGCTACCCGAGGTGCTGGTGAGGCTGCTGCTCTAGGTGCGTGTACGTCTGCCCCCCCTAGTACTGTGTCGACTGCAGCACTGCACACCTTCACACTGGATTCAGGTGCCTCTCGCTGTTTCTTTCGTGACCGCACTGCCCTTGAGCCCCTTGCTCGGCCAGTTGCTGTCTCCCTCGCTGACCCCTCTGGGGGTCCGGTCCTTGCGACCTCCTCCACTGTCCTTCCCTGCCCTGCGGTCCCGTCGGGCACACTGTCAGGTCTCCACCTCCCCTCGTTCTCTACGAACTTGGTGGCAGGTTGTGCACTACAGGACGCGGGTGTTCACCAGTTCACCCCTGCCTACGAGCGTGTCACACACTGCACGTGTGCCCGTACAGGCCGCCACTTGGCTACCTTCACCCGGCAGCCGAGGTCGGATCTGTACACACTGACTACTGCCCCCCCTCAGGTCGCTGCGTCTGCGTCTGCGTCCGCGTCAGGTCAGCTGTCCGCCCCCTGCTCGTGCCGCTCTCTAGCGCACGAGACTGTCCTCTGGCACCACCGACTGGGCCACCCGTCTGTGCAGCGCCTTCGTGCCATGCACTCCCGGTACCTTGTCTCTGGTCTTCCCAGGGTCCTCCCTCCCCTCCCACCCTCGCCTGCTCCTCCCTCTCTTCCTTGTGTCGAGGGGCGGCAGCGCGCCGCTCCTCACTCCTCCTCGTTTCCCCCGACGACTGCTCCTTTGCAGACGCTCCACATGGACGTGTGGGGCCCAGCCCGCGTCCGTGGTCAGGGTCAGGAGAGGTACTTCCTGATCGTTGTTGACGACTACTCGCGCTACACCACGGTCTTCCCCTTGCGAGCCAAGGGTGAGGTGCCTGATGTTTTGATCCCTTGGATCCGCAGAGCTCGTCTCCAGCTCAGCGAGCGTTTCCGCTCGGACTTTCCTGTCCTGCGCTTGCACTCTGACAGAGGTGGTGAGTTCTCCTCCGACCTCTTGGCAGCCTACCGTGCTGAGCACGGCATTGAGCAGTCGTTCACGCTTCCGGCGTCTCCACAGCAGAATGGGGTTGCGGAGCGCCGCATTGGCCTGGTCATGGAGGTCGCTCGTACCTCCTTGATCCATGCGGCTGCCCCCCAATTTCCTGTGGCCGTTTGCGGTCCGGTACGCTGCGCATCAGCTCAACCTCTGGCCCCGTGTCTCCTTGCCGAAGACCTCGCCCACACTGCTGTGGACGGGGGAGGTTGGCGATGCGTCACGTTTCCGGGTCTGGGGATCTCGAGCTTTTGTCCGCGATTCGTCTGCGGACAAGCTCTCCTCTCGTGCTGTTCCCTGCGTCTTCCTCGGCTTTGTTCCGGATGCGCCTGGTTCGCAGTTTTACCACGCCACCTCGCGCCGGGTCTTGCCCTCTCAGGACGTCACTTTTGACGAGTCTGTCCCCTACTACCGCCTCTTTCCCTACCGCACTGCCCCGCTCCCACCCCCGCCTCTCTTCCTCGCGCCAGGTGCTGCTGTCGTAGACCCCCTCCCCCCTCAGGGTGCCGCTCCCTCAGGTGTGTCTCAGGTAGACCCGGTCGAGCCTGTTGAGGTAGCTGTCGACTCTCGTCCTGCTGGGGGTGCTGAGCCTGGGGGTGCGGAGACTGGGGGTGCTGAGCCTGGGGGTGCTGACTCTGGGGGTGCTGAGCCTGGGGGTGCTGACTCTGGGGGTGCTGAGCCTGGGGGTGAGGACACTGGGGGTACTGAGCCTGGGGGTGCTGAGCCTGGGGGTGCGGTGACTGGGGGTGCTGAGCCTTGTGGTGCTGGGCCTGAGGGTGCTACACCTGGACGCGACCTCTCCTCGGAGCAGTTGCGTGAGTGGTACTTACAGTACTGCAGCCTCCGGAGTGTTACCTCTGGGACCAGGCGCACTACAGGGACTAGGGCTGGTACTTCTCCTAGTCGGGAGCTCCCCTCTCGTGAGCGGATCCGTGAGTGGTACAAGCGCCGTTGCACACTTCGGAGTGGTGCGCCTCGTCTCACGGACCCGGCTGCCCCTGGTGCTACGGACCCGGGCGTTGGAGCTGCTGCTGGTGCTGCGGACCCTGGCGTTGGAGCTGCTGCTGGTGCTGCGGACCCGAGGGTTGGAGGTGCTGCTGGTGCTGAGGACCCGGGCGTTGGGGCTGCGGCTGGTGCTGCGGACCCTGGCGTTGGAGCTGCGTCTGGTGCTGTGGACCCTGGTGTCGGAGTCCCTGCTGGTGCTGAGGACCCGGGCGTTGGAGCTGCGGCCGGTGCTGTGGACCCTGGTGTTGGAGCCACTGCTGGTGCTGAGGACTCGGGCGTTGGTGCTGAGGCTAGTACTGAGGACCTGGGCGTTGGAGCTGCTGCTGGTTCTGGTACTGCAGCTAGGGGTACAGGTGCTGTCCCTGCTGTGTCTGGAGTCGCCGCGCGCCCTCAGCCGTAATTCGTTACGCTCCTTCAGCAGGTTCTTGGTCTCTCGCCTCCTCCTGGTCCTCCTCCCTTAGCGTGTTCACAGCATGTCCTGTCACAGTTGGAGTTGCAGCCGGCCTCCCCACTACCTGCTCCTTCTCCTTACACTGGTCCTACTGGCGGTCTTACTGAGCGTCGTGAGTCTGCGTCTCGTCCTGCGTCGCCTGTCCGTCCTGCTAGCACTAGTTCTCGTAGTTCGCGCCAGCGTCCTCCTCCTGCCCCTGGCACGCACCGGATGTCTCTACGTCCGTCTACTGCTCCTCTGCGTGCCCCTTTGCCTTCTCCTCCTGCGTCCTCTCTTCTTGCTCTCGCCAACCCTGAGTCGGACTCTCTTCGTGCTGCCAGTCCTACTGTCACGCGTCTCCTTGCTACTGTTGTCACTGACCCTTCTTTCGAGTCTACTGCTGCGTCTGCTCTTGTTACTGAGCTCGTCGACTTTGCTGCTCGCTATCGCTTAGACTACGCTGCTAGTCTTGTCGCTGAGTCTGAGTCTGTCTGTCCTCCGTCCGTCGGGGGTGAGTGTGCCCTTGGCACGGACGTCCTTGAGGACAGGCAGGAGGAGTTCCAGTGTCTGGCAGCTGCTTCACCTCATCTCGTGTCCGTACTGCTTACCCCTGAGGGAGACCCGGATGCACTTGACATCCCGACTCCGCGCTCTTACGCGGAGGCTATAGAGGGTCCCTACTCCTCTCAGTGGCAGGCAGCTATGGATGCAGAGATGGCTTCCTGGAAGTCCACAGGCACCTACGTTGATGCTGTCCCCCCTCCTGGGGCGAACATCGTCAGTGGCATGTGGATCTTCAGGGTGAAGCGGCCGCCGGGTTCTCCGCCTGTCTTCAAGGCGCGTTACGTGGCTCGTGGCTTCAGTCAGCGACAGGGAGTTGACTACTTTCAGACCTTCTCTCCCACCCCGAAGATGACCACTCTTCGAGTACTGCTGCACGTTGCTGCTCACCGGGACTACGAGCTGCACTCTCTCGACTTCAGCACAGCTTTCCTGCAGGGCAGCCTGCACGAGGAGATCTGGCTGCGCCGCCCACCTGGCTTCAATGGGTCTTTCCCTCCTGGTACCCAGTGGAGTCTCCGGCGTCCAGTCTACGGTCTCCGCCAGGCGCCATACGAGTGGCACGACACACTGAGGACTACGCTTGCGGCTCTTGGGTTCGCTCCGTCTACCGCCGACCCGTCGCTGTTTCTGCGCACCGACACCTCTCTGCCGCCGTTCTACATCCTCGTGTACGTCGACGACTTGGTCTTTGCCACAGCTGACACTACTGGACTCGCCTACGTGAAGTCCGAGCTGCAGAAGAGACACACGTGCACTGACCTGGGTGAACTGCGCAGCTACCTTGGCTTGCAGATCACCCGGGACAGAGCATGCCGCACCATTACCCTGACTTAGTCACACATGGTGCAGCAGGTCCTTCAGCGCTTCGGCTTCACGTACTCCTCGCCTCAGGCCACTCCTCTGTCTACTCGCCACTCGCTCTCAGCTCTGCCTTCGGATGAGTCCGTAGAGTCGAGTGGCCCGTACCCAGAGCTTGTTGGCTGTCTCATGTACCTGATGACCTGCACACAACCTGACCTTGCATACCCTCTTAGCATTCTTGCACGCTATGTTGCTCCTGGGAGACACCGACCAGAGCACATGGCTGCAGCGAAGAGGGTGTTGCGCTACTTGTGCAGTACGTCAGGCATGGGGCTAGTGCTTGGAGGGCGGAGTCCAGTGGTCCTCACTGGACACGCAGACGCTTCTTGGGCTGACGACCAGGCTACGCAGCGGTCGTCACAGGGTTACACCTTCAGCCTTGGTTTTGGCTCTGTTTCGTGGCGGGCTACTCGCTCGTCTTCTGTTCTTGGCTCCAGTTGTGAGGCTGAGATCTACGCAGGGGCCATGGCTGCTCAGGAGCTTCGCTGGCTCACCTACCTGCTGACCGACCTTGGAGAGCCGCCTCGTTCTCCTCCAGTCCTGTACGTCGACAACAAGGCCATGCTGGCCTTGTGTCGGGAGCAGAGACTGGAGCACAGAACAAAGCACATTGCTCTCCGCTACTTCCTTGCTCGTGAGCTACAGCAGCGTGGTCAGTTGCGACTTGCGTACGTGGCCTCTGAGGCCAACACTGCTGATGTCTTCACCAAGGCACTTCCGCCTTGTGATCATCAGCGCTGCTGTACCCAGCTGGGTCTTGTGTCTGTCTTGCCTCACTTGCTCTCCTCTTGACCCTCTTTGTACTGTTACATATATATATCACTGCTCTTGCTTGTTTAGTCTTATATATATATATCTGTACTCCTGCATGTGAACTGGCCTTGTGGCCTTGCACTTGTGCTTGGATTGTGTGGTGACGTTGTGATCCACCCTGAGCTTGCTTTGTTTTGCTTTACTTGACTGGTCTTGTGACCCCTAGTTCTCCCCCACTTCGCCTATGGGGGTGTGTCAAACAGTATATCTGTTGTTGTAGTTGTTTAGGCTACAGTGGGTTAGCCTATAGGGGGTACACATTCCTAGTTTTTGATACTTGTATTCATTTCACTCTTAGTTCATTCATTCTTGTTCAACACGGACAGTCGCTGAGCCGCCTGTGCTGCTTGCGTGGCCAAGAGCCCTACCCGCGCTACTCCTCTTCCCGCTGCCTCCCGTGTACTGCCTTCGTCCTCGGTCCCCTTGTCTTCGCTTGGAGGGAGGGATTCTTCCCTATAAGGTGGGTCCCTTATCTTGTCATCCTCATAATCCTCATTAGTTGCCTCCAGAGCCCTTAAAGCCCTACGCCCCGCCGCTTGGTACCCGTTTTACGGACCTCCGCCTGCCCCGCTCGTAACCTGCCTCTTGGCCCCGCTGCCTCCCCGATCTCCAGATGGTGATTGCCGGTGCATCTGAGCCATCGCCAGTGCGCGCTGCCGCCTGGTCGGCTGTGGTCGCCCTGCCTCAATCGGGGCCCGGAAAGGCGACCATGCCGACGGAGCCCCCTGAACCGCCGGCTCCGACGCCCTCGACAACAGTCGCTGAAAAGACTCTTCCCCACGCATCTGCGGATCCCCTTGCCGTGTTGGGAGCTGGCCCGTCTGTTCCTGCGGCTGCTCTTGGACCTAGGGCGCCCGTTGCTCCGCCTGCTTCCGTCCCCGACGCGCCGGCACCGGCTTCTGTTTCGTCGACGAATGGGGCGTCCGCCACCACTGGCGGCCCGGCTCCGTCGGTTGCGCCTTTAGCGGCGGCGCAATCCGCGCCTGTTGCGGCGACAGTGGACCCGGCTGGTCAGCCGGTGCGCCCCCCGTCGCCTGATCGCCGATCGTCTCACCCTCATTCCCCCTCGCCTCACCAGGATCGCAAGTCGTCTCGTCGCCGTCGTGATTCTCCTCGGCGACACCAGCAGCAGCGTGACTGGCCTGCTCGCCCCGGTGGTCAGGGGGACTGGAGGGGTCCCCGCGGGCGCGGTGGGGGGTACCGCCCGCCGGTGACGATGGCCGATCTTCAGCGGGAAGTCTCTCGGGCTGTTCGCGAGGAGAGGGCGGCGCAGAGCCAGAGCAGATCGCCGCGGGCTGCGCCGGCGCGCGTGGCTCCTCGTCCGCCTGTGCCTCCTGTGGTCCCTCCGCCGACCGCTCTATTTCCTACCCCTGTCCTCGTCCTGTCTGCTCCCTCTCCCTCTATAGCGGCGCCAGCTCCCGGCTCTCGTCTGCATCTGCCGACGGTTCCGCCTGTTGCGGGGGTGGAGTTTGTGGCCGCGGGTGGTGGCGCGGCAGCGGCTCAGTATGGAGCTGATGAGCCGCTCCAATTCCTGGCGGAGGCGCTTCAGCCTCCGCAGACGCGTG
The DNA here is from genome assembly GCA_948144175.1 of Closterium sp. NIES-65. Lineage (NCBI taxonomy): Eukaryota > Viridiplantae > Streptophyta > Zygnematophyceae > Desmidiales > Closteriaceae > Closterium > Closterium sp. NIES-65. The sequence goes on from CANXME010002068.1 coordinate 3,483,359, forward strand.
TTCCCGGATCGACTCTCGAGCAGCTCCACCGCCTCACCGAGAGTCTCCACGCATTTCTGCTGATACAAGTCCTTGCTCACTCCTCACTCCCTGTGGTCCCTCCTGAGACGTTTCGCGACCGTCCGCGCGAGACATGCTTGGATGCGGCGGACCAGCTCGCCGTGCTGCTGGCGCCCGTGCTGGCTGCGCCCGCGAAGGGTGGCGCTGCTTCTGCGGGACAGCTGGACGAGGCTGTCCGGAGCTTGAAGCGGCATTTGCGCGCTGGATCTGGAGCCGCGACGATCGGCGCAAGTACGCTGGTGGTCCGGGAGCTGTGGCGGACCCTAACTGGCATTCTCCATGCCCTTGGAGCACACCGGATGTAGATCCGGCCTCCGCTTGCCCCTGTGTTGCCATTAGTGCTTAGGATTGTGTTGATGCCGCCATAGTTTGTATGACGTTGCTTGCAGTCAATCGTATGCGTGTGTCTTTGCCACCCCTCACGCGCGGCCAAAGGCCGCGCTGTCGAGCGTTGGCCGCCGAAGGCGGCCGGCGCGAGTCGCTCGGTTAGGAGAAACAAATGAAAAGAGAACCGAACAATGAAGAGAGCTATCTGCAGTGGAGCACTTTATATTAGGCCGGAGAGTGCTGGAGAGGCTAAGGACTAGCTCCTAGGGCCTCTCTCTCTCTCTCTCTCTAATGGTCCTTGTATTGATGTGGCCGCCAGGTACAAGCATGCAGGGTATAGAGGCATACACACAAAGGCAAATCCTACCCTAAAACCCCCCCCCCTAAAGGTCTAGGAGGGGCTCTATCACTGCAAAACAATCTCCAAGGTGCAACTCCTGCCCAATGCCGCCCATAGGTGGGTTCTCAGCTGCAGCCGCCTCGCCCATCTTCATCAGGAGGCCCACAGATTGGGCCCTTTGAAGGGCCACCGACCATCTTTGTCGAAACTGATGTAGAAACTTTGCGGCATAGTATGATTTTGAGTCGGCGTTGAAGTGCCGCCGAGCCGCCGTATCTGCCAACAGCTTCAGGAAGGTGGGTACTTCCGCGCATGGGCAGCCATAGGTGTCGACCGCCAGAGGGAAAAAGCCAACCGTCTCCGGCCGGTTGGCGTAGTGCTGGATCTTCTTATCCGCTTGTTCCCGTGCCGCCCATCCCCTGCCTTTCTGCGCCTCTGGGTCCCTCGTGCTTATGGGATCCGTGATAGTGACATCACACACATATACCGCCCCACTGCTACGATCCGTCATGGTGAAGTCGGCGGTTTGTTCCTCGATGGGGCAATGAGCGGCCGACTCGCTGTGGACAATGAAACCTGCGTGCTGCGCCATGCTGATGCATGCATCCCGCAGCTCGTTGTGACTGTTAATGCGGTGTTTGCCCAAACCGCAGCGCAGGAGATGGTTCGGCAGACGGGGGTCAGTGATAGCCGTTTTGTCCGCGCAGTCACAATTCTTAGGAGTCGAGAAGGGGAGAGCTAGGCGGAATTTGATGGAGTTAGCGAAGTGGACGGGGCCCATCCGCCTAGTCGCTTCGATAGGTATCGCGGTCAGCCAATCACCGGTGCCGTACCCCGTCAGCGAAAACATGCGCTGAGTGTGGCCGGAGAGTGGGTTCAATCGCATGTGCCCGGTTGCCTGGACCTGTACGGCGTATCTGCTGCCGTGCACTTGCAGCCCGAGGACGTGTTGGAGACGTATGTCCGATCGCTCCAACCGCTCCTTTTCCAGTATCTCCCGGGCGTCTGTCGGCAGCGCTTCCTCGCACCCCTTCACCCAAACGTGAAGGCGCGTGCTGGTATCCCGCGGTATGAGCATGTGGTCCCGTGCCTGCTTCAGTGCATTCCCATCGCACAGCGTGAGGTCGTTGAGAAACAGCGCCGCCTGGGTGAAGCTCGCGGCGAAACCGTAGACCCCCTCAATCAAGGGGTTCGTGATGCCTAGCCCTCCTAATGACGGCGGCAGTGACGCTTGCTCCCAAACCCTCGTCTGCTCCGAATGGCTGGTCGGCATGCGGATGTCGCAGGCGGTAAGGAGCGTGGTGAGGAGGTCCATGCCCCACTGGCTCCATTTGTCGCGGGGTAGAAGATTCAGGGGCGTCGTCCGGGTCAAGTACGCGACACGCCTCGATATGCATCGCGTGATAAGTAGTGATGCGACCTGGGGATCCGTTCGTTCGATGAGCCTCAACGGCTTCGCCATGTCAGCCAACTGCTCCGCCAGAAAAGAAGCGGCGTCGTCGTCCGGTCCAAGGAAACTGCCCAGTAGCTGGACGCCGTCGTTTGAAAACGGCACTCCGGGGGGTAAGTGCGGTGCTTGTATCGTACTGGAGCTCCACGCAGCACATTTTCGTGGGTTGTGCTCAAGCCCCAGGAGTGACAATTTGTCGGTGAAGTACGAAAATGCTGCTACAGTGTCTCTTTGTTCCCCGATGAACGTCACGTCATCCGCATACGCCAAACACAGTACCCCGGGGTGTGTGTCCGCCGTATCGCAAAGCGTGGCATGTATTCCAACTGCGAATAGCAGCGGGCCTAGTGGGTCCCCCTGGCGAACACCGCGTTCGCTTCGCAGTGGTTCGGAATCGAAGGTTGCATCTAGGATCAGCTGCGATGGGTTACCGTACGTGAACTTGACGAGCGGCAGCAGCGGCGAGAGGGTGGGGGTTTGTAACGCGGTGGCGATGGCTTTTCGCGAGATACTGTTGAATGCGTTCCTGATGTCTGCTTGCAGCACGAGGCTGTCGGGGCGAGCGTCCAAGAAAGCCCTGGCCGCGTGGATCACTGTCTCGGCGCCACCTGGCACTGCCACGCCGTACTGTAGAGGAAGGAAGAATTCGCGAGCTGCTTCCCCCATTGCCAGCAGGGCTGCCTTGGCTGCTAGCCTCGTCAGGCATTCGCCAATCGCGATTGGCCGAGCGCCCCCCCCTGGTTTGGCCAAGGCAATGAGGCGCGACGCGGTTAACAAATTCGCCACCGTGTCTGGCAAATTGCCTCCCAGAATTGTGTTAACCAGGGCGTGCAGATGGGTGCTGACCAGCGCATTTGTTATCGCCGAGTCGCGCAAATGCTCAAATGTCATTCCCGACGGCCCAGCTCCAACTCCATTTTCGCACCTGCCCAACAGCTTAGCGAAATCCGCGTGGGTGATGGAAAGCGTTGACTTCTCCGGTGTCGACCAGATCACCTCTTCGTCGACAGCTGGTGGGTGCTTCTGGCGCAGTTCATCCAAGATTTCGGGGCTGGGCGTGCAGACAGGCGTTGACTCCAATGCAAGAACGGCTCGTCGTAGGCTGCCACGTTTCGCCAGCCCTTCGGCCCGTTTGATTACTCCCGTCACGTCTGGCCTGTGCCGGGGCGGGGGTGGCGCGTTGACTGCAGCAATCGTGTCCAGGTACAGTTGCTCCCATTCGCCACGTTGGAAGGCTCGTAGCCGGGCCTTGACTTTCGGCCAGTCCGGTCGTTGCGGCGAGGTTTGGCGAAGGGTCAGGCGCGGGAGAAATAGCAACAGACGCCAACCTGTTCCCGACTCCGGGTTTCGGGAGAGATGCTGTAACGGCGTCAGTAACACTAGCGAGAACAGCTGACACAGGTTTGGCGGTAAGCGCCGCGACAGCGGGGCTGACGACTATCGCTCAAAGCTGCGACATCCCAATCCCCTACCGCAGCGAACAGGTCTGTTCGCTTCGCCAGTTCCTCAGACGAAAAATAGCGGGGGGCCGAAGCGGCCTGTTGTGGTGCAGCCCCCCTACTCGCGGCCCGATTTCGCCGGGCCTGACTCGGTCCCGCTGGTGAGGCGAATGTTGGAGGCTCTACCGTCCGATCAGCATCGTGCGGCGTGCGTGCCTCATGGAGCGGTTGTGCTCGTGCTATCCTGGCCCCGGCTTCTCTTCTCCCAGAGCTCACCCTCATCCCGTCCCTTTCCTCCTCCCCTTCATCCTCGCTATCCGGCGTGGCGTCTCTCCTATAAGAGGGGTCCATTCTCTCGTCGACTTCGTCTGCTGATTGTAGGTTGTTTAAAGCCACACGTGCTGCTGCTTGGTATCCGTTCTCGGGGCCCCCGCCGACTCCGCTTGCTGCTACGTGGTTCGTCCCGCGTGCTCCTCGCGTCCGAGATGGTGGTGATTGCCGGAGCTGATGAGCCGTCGCCAGAGCGCGTTGTCGCCTGGTTGGCTGTCGTCGCCAGGCCTCAGTCGGGACTCGAAAAGGGGACCACGGCGACGAAACCCCCTCTACCGCCTGCTCCGAACGTCGGGACAACAGTCTCTGAAAGGACTCCTCTCCACGCACCCGTGGCTCCGCAAGGCGTGGCAGCGGCTGGCCCGTCTGCTCCGCTTGCGGCTCCCGTGCTCCCTGCCCTCGTGGTGGCAGCGGAGGCTTCTCTGTCTGCTGGGGTGGCTGCTGCAATGCCTGCCCCTGCACTTGGCGCGGTCGTTGTCCCGGCCGTGTCTGTTCCCGGCGTGTCTGCGCCGCCGTCTTCTTCTTCCCCGAGGGCGGTGTCCACCACCACTGTCTCCCCTGCTCCGGTGGTTGCTCCTCCTGGCGCGAAACCGGCGGCACCTGCTCAACTGCAGGCGGCCCTTGCAGCGCAGCCGTCTCGTCTTCCGTCGCCGGATTGCCGATCGTCTCGCCCTCATTCCCCCTCGCCTCCTCAGGAACGCAAGTCGTCTCGTCGCCGTCGTGACTCTCCCCGGCGGTACCAGGAGCGGCCTCGCTGGCCTGCTCGGCCCGGTGGTCAAGGGGACTGGAGGGGTCCCCGCGGGCGCGGTGGTGGTGGGGGGTACCGCCCGCCGGTGACGATGGCCGATCTTCAGCGGGAGGTGTCCCGGGCCGTTCGCGAGGAGAGGGCGGCGCAAGGCCAGAGCAGTTCGTCGCGGGCTGCGCCGGCTCCCGAGGCTCCTCGTCCGCCTGTGTCTCCTGCCGTCCCTCCGCCGACCGGTCTACTTCCTTCCTCTGTCCTCGTCCCGTCTGCTCCGTCTCCTTCCGTCTCGGCGCCTGCTCCTGGGTCACGCCTGCAGTTGCCCCCGGTTCCGCCTGTTTCGGGGGTGGAGTTTGTTGCCGCTGGGGATGGCACTGCGGCTCTGCGTTCGCACCTCGCTGCTGCTGATGCGCCGCTGCTATTTCTGTCCGAGGCGCTGCAGCCTCCGCAGACGCGAGTTCCGGCAGCAACTCTTGGCCAGCTCCACCGACTGGCGGAGAGCCTCCACGCGTTGCTGCTGATCCAGGTTCTTGCTCACTCGTCTCTTCCCGTGATTCCTGAGGAGACGTTCCGCGGCCGCCAGCGTGACACGTGCTTGGACGCGGCAGACCAGCTCGCGACGCTGTTGGCACCCGTGTTGGCTGAGCCCGCGGAGGGAGGCGCTGCTGCTGCGGGACAGCTTGACGATGCTGTCCGGGGCCTGAGGAGGCACTTGCGCGCTGGATCTGGAGCCGCGGCGATCGGCGCAAGCACAATTGTGGTCCGGGAGCTGTGGCGCTCCCTGACGGGCATTCTCCATGCCCTTGGAGCTCACCGCCTGTAGGCGCGGGCTCTTCTTGCACTGTTGGGGCAGCTTGCACTGCTTGACGCGGACGGGATGTGGCGGCCGCGTGCCCCTGGAGCTCACCGCTGCTGGTTGCGGGCTCCTCTTGCTCCATGTATCTCTTAGGCCTCTGTGGAGTGATGCATGCTTGTGTATTTTCCTATAGTTGCTTATGTTGCTGTTTTCCTTGCCGCCCTTCACGCGCGGCCGAAGGCCGCGCTATCGAGCGTCGGCCGCCGAAGGCGGCCGGCGCGAGCCGCTCGGTTAGGAGGGCACACGAACTATGAAACGAATAATGAGGCACTAGGAACAGATCCTAGGGCCTTTATACTAGGCTGGAGGTGGCTGGAGAGGCTAAGGACTAGGTCTCTCTCTCTCTCTCTCTCTCTCTCTCTCTCTCTCTCTCTCTCTCTCTCTCTCTCTCTCTCTCTCTCTCTAACGGTCCTCCATTGATATAACATGCCGTACAACGAGTATAGTTATCACACAACAGAAACAGACATGTGAGTGACTACCCATGCTCCCTAGCAGCCCCTATGCGGGGGCTCGAGTGTTGCAAAACAGTCCCTTGGGTTCAGCTCCCCCTCCGGTCCTCCTAAGGGGGGGTTTTCCGCCTGTGCTGCAAGGTTCAGCTTCATGAGGAAGCTAACCGCCTGTGCTCTTTGCAGGGCCACCGACCACCGCTGGCGGAATTGATGAAGCATCTTAGCGGCCTGGTAGGTAGAGGGGTCCGCATTAAAGAGCTTCCTCGCTGCCGTGTCAGCTAGGAGCTTGAGGAAGGTCGGTACTTCCTCGCAGGGGCAGCCGTAGGTTTCTACTGCTAAGGGGAAGAACCCTGCGAAGTCTGCCCTGCCATGGTAAAGCCCTATTTTCTTGTCTGCTTGCTCCCGCGCTGCCCAGCCCCTCCCCTTCCTTGCCCTCTCATCTCGTTTGCTTATGGGGTCTGTGATCGTTACGTCTGCCAGCCATACTGCCCCCGAGGTCCGATCCCGGAAGGCCAAATCGGCCTTCTTGTTATCCACTGGGCTGAAGGCAGTGCATTCCTTGTGTACCGCAAACCCGGCATCCTGTGCCATGCGGATGCACTCGTCGCGGAGCTCGTTGTGCGTGTTGGTCCGACCGTGTCCCGTACCACAGTGCAGTAGGTGGTTTGGCAGCCTCTTGTCGAGGATAGCAACCCGCTTGACACAGTCACAGCACTTGGGTACGGACATGGGCAGGCCGAGCCGGAACTGGAGGGCGAAGGTGAAGTGTTCGGGGCAGAGCCGCAGGGCGGGCATGTAGGGGATGGCGAGTAGCCAGTCCCCTGCCCCGTAGCCCGTGAGTGAGATGAGGCGCTGCGTTTGGCCCGCCCGGGGGTTCAGCTCCAGTTGTCTAGAGGCAGTGATCTGCGCGGCACTCCTACTGCCTTGGACTATGAGTGCTAGTCGGTGTTGGAGCTGGCCTGCGGGTTTGGCAAGCTCGGAGGCGATCAGGTCCCTTGCTTCCTGTGTTAGGCTAGTGGGTCATGTTTGTTGAGGTTGGTGTTGGGAGAAATTTCCGTGCGATGTTCGTAGGGCTGAAACGTCGTTGCTACAGTGCTTTTGGTTGGCGAAAGTTGAGTTTGGGCCTTGTGTGTTGACCTTGTTGGCCCCTGGTGGGAACCGGGTTACACCCTGTTGGGCTGAGAATTTCAGCCTTAGGATCTTTGCAGAGAATAGGCTAGTAGGTGCTAGAGTAGCACAACAGAAGACTTGAGTGAATGTACTTGTGCTGGTGTGTGAGAACAAGTAATTGATTAAAGCAAAGAGCATACAGGAATATATAGGAAAGATAGATTACAGGAAGCGGTTGTGTTTATCGAGACGCGTAACGCTTCAACTATCGAGGCGGTTACAGTTCACTGAAGCGTCGCTTGCTGTTACGTAACCTCCAGGCGGTTACAGCTCGCAACCTCCAGTTGCGGTTTGATGTGGTACGCGCCCTTTCAACTTCGTACCCCTTTTGTTGTGCTTCAGTATCGGGTGAGGTTCGATACTACAGAAACGCACTAAGTCATGCGTTTATATTCCCAACACTCCCCTTCGTTTCTGGAGTGTCGACGTGGTCAGCTTCGGTGACGTGGCCCAATCCGGTAAGCAGCATGCAGTACTCGAATTTCCCCTTTGGTAACTTCTTGGTGAGGTAATCTGCTACCATCTCGGTGGTCGGGCAGTAGTCCAGCTAGAGTTTTCCTTTCTCGATTTCGTCTTTCACGAAGAAGTATCGCAGTGCGATATGTTTGGTTCTGTTGGCGAAACCGTTCTTGTTTGCGATGCGTATCGCGGACTGGTTGTCGCAGAAAAGCGAGAAGTTGGGTACCTTCGCAATTTTTTCTTCTTCCAGCAGTTCGCGCAGGTACAGACCTTCCTTGGTGGCGGTGCAGAGAGCAATATACTCTGCTTTAGCAGATGATAGTGTGACGAGTTCCTGCTTACTCGATTGCCAGGAGATAGTTCCGACGGGCTCGAGACGGTAGACGTAGCCGGTGCGAGAGCGACGATCGACACGATCAGCAGCGTGATCAGCGTCGACGTAACCGAGTAGTTTTAGATCGGTCGTCGTGCTCTTGTGATATGTTAGGCCAACTGTTGGCGTCGAGATGAAGTAGAGAAGGGCTCGGTTGAGCTCCTTGAGGTGACGTTGTTCTGGGCGTTTAAGGTAGGTCGCTAGCTGGCTGGCGCTGGTCGATAAGTCCGGTCGGCAGGTGACGGAGGCGAAAAGTAGACAGCCCAGTTTCTGTTGATATTCCTGGATTCCGGCAAACGGCAGTAGTTTGGTTTCTTCGGTTGGGTCGGGCGATAGGTGACTGTAGGGTGTTGCGACGTGCGTCGGTCTGAAGCAGAAGCGTTCGGCGATAGTGCTTGCGCATTTTGAGGCGCTGAGATGAATGGCGTTGTCTTCGTCGAGAATGTTGAGCCCTAGGTACTGCGTGACGTCGGGTGAGACTGTGAGGGAGAGATCCCTTTGGAGCTCCTTTTCGAACCAGGTGACGATGGCGGTAGTTGAACCGATGTAGAGTAAGTCATCGACGTAGACGATTAGCAAGACGTAGTCGTTGTCGTGGGTGAGGCGATACATGCCCTGGTCATGGGGTAGTTGGTCGAATCCGATACGTTCAAGTCGTGCGTACAGGTAGTGCTGCCAGAGTCGCGGTGCCTGTTTGATTCCATACAGCGATTTAAGTAGTTGACAGACGCGGGAAGGGTCGTCGACGAACCCGTGGGGCTGTTCAACGAAGATTTCGGCGTCGACTGGGGCATACAGAAAAGCATTGGCGACGTCGATTTGTCGGAGTGGGCGGCGACGTGAGGCGGCAACAGCGAGAAGAATGCGTAGGGAAGTTTGTCGACTGACTGGAGCAAAAGTCTCGGTGAAGTCGCGACCAAATTCTTGGTCGAATCCGCGGACGACCCATCGAGCTTTAAATCATTCGATGGTTCCGTCGGAGTTGGTTTTGATCCGGAATACCCATTTCCCAGAGAGAATGGGTCTGTCTTGTACGAGTGATGCAGGGACGATCTTGCAGGTGTTGCGGTCTGATAGCGCTTTTAACTCCTTTTCCATGGCTTCGCGCCATTTTTCTCTGTGTTCCCCCCCCAGAGCCTGCTTGACAGAGCGAGGCTCTTCAGGTGGCGTCGAAGTCCCGTGCACAGCAGTAACGAGCCCCAGAACTTGGAGTCCGCTGGGGGTGTGACGGTTCATCAGGGGATCCTCGGGATAGACTGCTTCGTCTCCCGCTTCAGGATCAGGTGCGAATCCGGGGCCATAGCGTTCAGAAATGTCGGTGTTGACAAGTTGGGGTGTTACGTAACCAGTGTCGGCGAAATGGTAGTAGGCGTCGGCATTGACGCTGTCGCGAGGATTTTCGTCGTCCATGGGGATTGGGACGGAGCAGTAGGGAAGGGGTCCAGCAGCTTCGGAGGCGCCGTCGACGTTTTCTTCTTCCCAGTCAGTAGCGTCGGAGGGTGAAGCGAAGGCTCGGGAGCCAGAAAATCCGCCGGTGGGTTCGACGTGGCGTGCGATGTTGTCCAGGTAATGGTTGAGGGTGAGTCGCTCGTAGAAGATAACATCACGTGCTGCTACTGTTTCCTTTGTGTGGACGTCGAAGATTCGCCAAGCTTCGTAATGTTTTGCCAGCCCGAGGTGTAGGCCCCACTGTGCACGTTGCGAAAATCTTCCTGCGCGTGCAGTGTGTGGGCGGTACTGTACCATACACCCAAAGACTCTTAACATTTTTGTGTTGCCCAGCTTCCTAGTCCACAACAGGTGCGGAGATGCGTTGTTGGGCAGTGAAGACGAGGACAGCAAGTTGTGCAGGAGGACAGCGTGGTCCATCGCTGCTGGCCATTCTGAGTTGGGCAGTCGTGTTCCACGTAGCAGCTTTCGCATGGTTGTCTGCAGGGTCCTGTTCATCCTTTCTGCCACACCCTGCTGTTGGTGAGCGTAAGGGAGAGAGATGAGGCGTTTGATGCCTCTTTCTGCCAAGAACTGCTTGAAGCGTTGTGACTGGTATTCCATCGCGCCATCTGACTGAAAACTCTTCAGTTTTACTCCCGATTCTCTTTCAGCGACAGGTAGCTAGGCTGTGAAGGCTTCTAGAGCCATGTCTCGTGACCGTAAGTTAACGTGCCAGACATAACGTGTTGCGGCGTCGATGAAGGTGATGACGTAGTTCAGATCTTCACGTCCTTCGGTTCGAGGTATGTATAAGATGTCGCTGTAGACTTTCTCGAGTGGTTGATAAACGGGGGCGCTCGGGTTGTGATGTGACGGGAACGGTTGGTGAGGCAAGTCCGCTTCCGGACAGATGAAGCAAGTGCCGCGTGGTTGTTCGAGTTCGCGTCCGTTGGGAAGAAGTAGAGCGTTCTTGTCTAACACTCCGGCTCGTATTGTGTTATATAGTGTCATGTTTCCAGGATGTCCAAGGCGTTGATGCCAAATGTCTTCGGAGGCGTTGTTGAGAAAATGTGAACGAGAATGAATGAACTATGAAACAGTTGGGTACAAGTACTAACCCTAATTGGGTTGTACCCCATATGGGCTACCCCACTACAGCCTACACAAAAGCATAAGCTATAATGTTCTGACACACCCCCATAGGCAAAGTGGGGGAGAACAAGCGGTCACAAGACCAGTCAAGCAAAGCAAAGCAAAGCAAGCTCAGGGTGGATCACAAAGTCACCACACATTCCGAGCACAAGTTCAAGGCCACAAGACCAGTTCACATGCATGAGTACATATATATAGAAAGCTAGACAAGCAAGAGCAGGTGTATATATATGTAGCAGTACAAGCAAGGTCAAGAGGTGAGCAAGTGAGGCAAGACAGGCACAAGACCAAGCAGAGTACAGAAGCGCTGATGATCACAAGGCGCAAGTGCCTTGGTGAAGATATCAGCAGTGTTGGCCTCAGAGGCCACGTACGCAAGACGCAACTGACCACGCTGCTGCAGCTCACAAGCAAGGAAGTAGCGAAGAGCAATGTGCTTCGTTCTGTGCTCCAGTCTCTGCTCTCGACACAAGGCCAGCATGGCCTTGTTGTCTACGTACAGCACTGGAGGAGAACGAGGCGGCTCTCCGAGGTCAATCAGCAGGTAGGTGAGCCAGCGAAGCTCCTGTGCAGCCATGGCCCCGGCGTAGATCTCAGCCTCACAACTGGAGCCGAGAACAGAAGACGAGCGAGTAGCCCGCCACGAAACAGAGCCGGAACCAAGGCTGAAGGTGTAACCCTGTGACGACCGCTGCGTAGCCTGGTCGTCTGCCCAAGAAGCGTCCGCGTGCCCAGTGAGGACCACTGGACTCCGCCCTCCAAGCACTAGCCCCATGCCCGACGTACTGCACAAGTAGCGCAACACCCTCTTCGCTGCAGCCATGTGCTCTGGTCTGTGTCTCCCAGGAGCAACATAGCGTGCAAGAATGCTAAGAGGGTATGCAAGGTCAGGTCGTGTGCAGGTCATCAGGTACATGAGGCAGCCAACAAGCTCTGGGTACGGGCCACTCGACTCTACGGACTCATCCGAAGGCAGAGCTGAGAGCGAGTGGCGAGTAGACAGAGGAGTGGCCTGAGGCGAGGAGTACGTGAAGCCGAAGCGCTAAAGGACGTGCTGCACCATGTGTGACTGAGTCAGGGTAATGGTGCGGCGTGCTCTGTCCCGGGTGATCTGCAAGCCAAGGTAGCTGCGCAGTTCACCCAGATCTGTGCACGTGTGTCTCTTCTGCAGCTCGGACTTCACGCGGGCGAGTTCAGCAGTGTCAGCTGTGGCGAAGACCAAGTCGTCGACGTACACGAGGATGTAGAACGGCGGCAGAGAGGTGTCGGTGCGTAGAAACAGCGACGAGTCAGCAGTAGACGGAGCAAACCCAAGAGCCGCAGGTGTAGTCCTCAGTGTGTCGTGCCACTCGCGCGGTGCCTGGCGGAGACCGTAGACTGGCCGTCGGAGGCTCCACTGGGTGCCAGGAGGGAAAGTCCCAGTGAAGCCAGGTGGACGGCGCAACCAGATCTCCTCGTGCAGGCTACCCTGCAGGAGAGCAGTGCAGAAGTCAAGGGAGTGAAGCTCGTAGTCACGCTGAGCGGCTACATGTAGCAGCACCCGAAGAGTGGTCCTCTTCGGGGTGGGAGAGAAGGTCTGAAAGTAGTCAACTCCCTGACGCTGACTGAAGCCACGACCCACGTACCGCGCCTTGAAGACAGGTGGAGAGCCCGGCGGCCGCTTCACCCTGAAGATCCACATGCCACTGACGATGTTCGCCCCAGGAGGGGGAACCGCGTCAACGTAGGTGCCTGTGGACTTCCAGGAAGCCATCTCTGCATCCATAGCTGCCTGCCACTGAGAGGAGTAGGGACCCTCTACGGCCTCCGCGTAAGAGCGCGGAGTCGGGATGTCTAGTGCATCCGGGTCTCCATCAGGGGTAAGCAGTACGGACGCGAGATGAGGTGAAGCAGCAGCCAGACACTGGAACTCCTCCTGCCTGTCCTCAAGGACGTCCGTCCCAAGAGCACACTCACCCCCGACGGACGGAGGACAGACAGACGCAGACTCAGCAACAAGACTAGCAGTGTAGTCTAGACGACAGCAAGTAGCAAAGTCGACGAGCTCAGAAACAAGAGCAGACGCAGCAGTGGACTCAAAGGAGGGGTCAGTGATGACAGTAGCAAGGAGACGCGTGACAGTAGGACTGGCAGCACGAAGAGAGTCCGACTGAGGGTCGGCAAGCACAGGAAGAGAGGACTCAGGAGGAGAGGGCAAGGGGGCACGCAGAGGAGCAGTGGACGGACGCAGAGACATCCGGTGCGTGCCAGGGACACGAGGAGGACGCTGACGCGAACCGCGACCACTAGTGCGAGCAGCACGAACAGGCGACGCAGGACGAGACGCAGGCTCACGACGCTCAGCAAGACCTCCAGTAGGACCAGTGTACGGAGAAGGAGAAGGCAGTGGGGAGACCGGTGGTAACTATGACTACTACTGGACACGCGGTGGACACTCTAAGGGAGGAGGAAGACCAAGAACCTGCTGAAGGAGTGGAACAAAGTACGGCCGAGGCCGCGCGGCGACTCCAGGCACAGCAGGGACAGCACCAGCACCCCTAGCGGCAGTACCAGCGTCAACAGCGCCTCCAGCTCCAGTACCTCCAGCAGCACCAGTAGCATCCGCAGCAGGACCGCCACCAGGATTGACAGCAGTAGCCTCCGCGCCAACACCCTCAGCAGCTCCGACTCCAGTAGCACTCGCAGGACTAGCACCTCCGAGACCTGCGGCACCTGCACCCTCAGCAGCCGAAAAAGCACCAGCTCCAGTAGTACGCCTCCAGCGCCGGGCAAACCACTCGCGCAGCTCCTGTGGAGAGAGTGGCTCCCGCCGAGACGAAGCACCCGGAGAACCAGCAGGCCCAGCACCGCCAGACGCCACACGAGCAGGTCAAGCGGCCGCGGGCTCCGCACCCCCAGGCTCAGTAGCTCCAGACTCAGCACCCCCAGGCTCAGCAGCTCCAGACGCAGCACCCCCAGGCGAAGGACCCCCAGGCTCAGCACCCCCAGTCGTAGCACCCCCAGGCTCAGCACCCCAAGTCGTAGCACCCCCAGGCTCAGCACCCCCAGGCTCAGCACCCCCAGTCGCAGCATCCCCAGACGTAGCACCTCCAGGCTTAGCACCCACGCGCGCAGCACCCCCAGAGTCAGCACCCCCAGGCTCAGCACCCGCAGCAGTACCAGAGTCACCAGCAACCTCGACCGGCTCAACTGCATCTACCTGGGACACACCTGAAGGGGCAGGACCCTGAGGGGGGAGGGGGTCTATCGGGAGGGGACCTGGCACAAGGAAGTGCGGTGGCGGGGGGAGGGAAGGAGTGCGGTAGGGGAAGAGGCGGTAGTAGGGTACTGACTCGTCAAACGTGACGTCCTGGGAGGACAGAACACGACGAGAGGTGGGGTGGTAGAACTGCCACCCAGGGGCGTCAGGGGGGAAGCCAAGGAAGACACAGGGAGCAGCACGAGGGGACAGCTTCTCCGCAGACAAGTCGCGGACAAACGCCCGAGATCCCTAGACACGGAACGCAGATGCATCGCCGACCTTCCCCGTCCATAGCAAGGCTGGGGAGGTCTCCGGTCTGGAGACCCTGGGGTGAAGGTTGATCTGATGCGCCGCGTACCGAACCGCAAACGGCCACAGAAAATGGGGAGCAGCCGCATGCATCATGGATGTACGAGCGACGTCCATGACCATGCCAATGCGGCGCTCAGCAATCCCATTTTGCTGTGGAGAGTCCGGAAGCGTGAAGGTCTGGCAGATGCCTCGCGCACGACAGTAGGCTCGCAGAAGGCCAGAGGAGAACTCTCCGCCTCGGTCAGAGTGCAGACGCAGAACAGGAAAGTCCGAGCCGAAGCTCCTCCTGAGCTGGAGACGAGCTGCGCGAATCCAGTCGATCAACACCTCAGCGACATCACCCTTGCTGCACAAGGGGAAGACTGCGGTGTAACGCGAGTAGTCGTCAACCACCATCAGGAAGTAGCGCTCGTGACCCTGTCCACGGACGCAGGCCGGGCCCCACACGTCCATGTGAAGCGTCTGCAGCGGGGCCTCTGTCGGGGGAAACTAAGAGGAGTGAGGGGCAGCTCGGAGCCGCCCCTCGACACAGGGGACACAGGAAGGACCAGGCCCCGGAGGAAGGGGAGGGAGGGACTAGGGAAGACCAGAGACAAGGACACGGGAAGCCATGCCTCGGAGACGAGGCAGGGAAGGGTGACCAAGACGGTGGTGCTAGAGGAGAGTCTCGTGAGACAGGAGGCGACACGAGCAGGGGGCAGACTCAGGACCAGACCTGGACGCTGCAGCAAACACCTGACCCGACGCAGCTACCTGACCAGACGCAGTGACTGGAGGAGACTCAGTGGTCAGTGTGTACAGGCTCGACCCCGGCCGATGTGTAAACGTGGCCAGGTGTCGGCCTGTCCGAGCGTCCGTGCAGTGGGTCACCCGCTGACTCGCAGGAGTGAACTGGTGAACCCCCGTATCCTACAGGTCAGCACCACTCACCAAGTTTGTAGAGAACGAGGGGAGGTAAAGACCAGACAAGGTGCTAGAGGGGGCAGTCGGACACGGGAGGACAGTGGAGAAGTGAGAGAGGACAGGACCCCCAGAGGGGTCTGCCAGGGAGACTGCAACTGGCCAACCAAGCGGCGTGAGTGTGGTTTGGTCTTGGAAGAAGGAGCGAGAAGCCCCTGAGTCAAGTGTGAAGGTGAGGGAGGCCGAAGCCGACGTGGTACCTGAGAGCGCAGACTCACCAGCACCTGAGGGTGCGGACGCACTGGCACCTAGAGCAGCAGCCTCACCAGTACCTAGAGCAGCAGTACCAATGCCCGGGTCGGGCGGGAAACACCGGTAACAGTCACCCTCATCACTAAAAGTCACAGCATACATGGCAGCAAGGATAGCATCAAAGTCAAGATCAAAGATAGCTACGCCTGCCCTAGACATCTCTCCCCAGCGGGGGATCTCACTAGCCTCCGGGAACTGCTGACGCCAAGCGTCCGTCAGGCGGCCAAAGCAGCGGTGGGTGGGGTGAGCACCCCCACACTGCTCACCCGCGCGGTCGCCTGAGCGGAGGACGTAGGTGGGGCCAAAACCCCCACCACGCTGACGCTGCGTGTACCACTCACGGAGCTGCTGAGGAGGGGGGATGTCCCGAGAACGCTGCTGCTGCTCCTGCTGCTGCTGGCGCTGACCACTCCCGGAGCCGCTCCGCTGAGAAGTACCACCTCGACCAGCTCCACCTCCTCCACCACCGCCGCCTCCACCTCCGCCGCCACCACCGCCTCCGCTCCCACCGCTACTGCCACCGCCGCCTCCGCCTCCGCCGCTGCCACCGCCACCTCCACCCCCGCCACCACTCCCACCGCCACCCCCACTCCCCCCGCCGCCCCCACCGCCACCTCCACCACCCCCGCTAGCCCCACCCGCGCCCTCGCCCCCCTTGCCCTTGCCAGAGCGGCGTCTCCCGCTAGGGGCAGACGCCGCACCGACCGACTGAAGACCAACGAGGTCGGCCGCAGCAGCAGAGGCGACAGAGGGCAACAAGGGGGAAGGGGAACACCCCTCAAAGATGGGGGTGCGAGGGTCACCACGAGAGGCTCCTACAGCGACTATGCTCTTCTCCGCTGCTAGGAGGGCCTTCTCTAGGAGGTCAACAGTGAGAGTGGTGGGACAGACTGAGAGGAAGTGGTCCCTGACTACGCGAAGGGAGTCAGGAAGGCGAGTGACTATATAATAGAGAGTGATGTACATGGGGGGGGGATTCTTGGCGCAGAACTCAGCAGGAAGTGCGGCGCGGTAGCGAGTGTCACTAGTGCGGAGGTGCGTAACGAGGTCAGCGACTGTGGTAAAGGCAGCAAGGTCAGGAAAGAGGTACGGTAGCATGAGGCGGCTCAGTGCAGCAGTGGCAGGGGAAGAGTAGCGCGCAACTACAGCGTCGTACAAGGTCTGAGCACTCTTGTACTGACTAAAGTGCGCGCGCTCAGTGGTAGGCAGGTGGCGACGCACAGCAAGACGTGCAGCAGCATCGCGCGTGGCCCACTAGGAGCGAACAGTGGGGTCAGCATCAGCAGCAGGGGCAGGAGAGGCGCCAGAGGTGAGGTCAAAGAGGGAGAGACCGTCTGCCCTATCGCATTGTAAGAAGAGCTGCAGGTCATCTACCCAAACCTCAAAGTCAATGGCTCGACCCTCAGCGTCAAAAGCGAGAACACTAGGGGAAGCCATGACAGCAGTAGACTAGCGAGACCAACTGTAGGACAGGGGCAGTGCAGTGACAGAAGCGCTGGTCTCACCAGACAGGGCAAGTCGGGCAGCTCAGTAGTGCAGTAACCCGGCAACACGGCTGCTCGGACGGCACCGTAGCGACTGCGGCTCCGCGGCCTCGGCGACTCGGCTGATCAGGCGGCTCGGGCGGCTCGGGCGGCTCGGGCGGCTCAGGCGGCTCGGGCTGCTTGGGCGGCTCGGGCGGCTCGGGTGGCTCAGGCGGCTCGGGCGGCTCGGGCGACTCGGGCGGCTCGGGTGTCTCGGGCGGCTCGGGCGGCTCGGGCGGCTCGGGCTGTTCTGGCAGCTCGGGCGGCACGGGCGGTGTAGGGCGGCAGGGCCGCTGGTGAACGGTGGCGGGGCCGCTAAGTAGGGCGGCGGGGCCGGAGGAGTAGGGCGGCGGGGCCGTAGGAGTAGGGCGGCGGGGCCGCAGGAGTAGGGCGGCGGGGCCGCAGGAGTAGGGCGGCGGGGCCGCAGGAGTAGGGCGGCGGGGCCGGTGCAGAAGGGCGGCGAGGCCGCTGAGCAGGGCGGCGGGGCCGCGAGGTAGGGCGACGGGGCCGCGAGGTAGAGTGGCGGGGCCGCGAGGTAGGGCGGCGGGGCCGAGAGGTAGGGCGGCGGGGCCGCGAGGTAGGGCGGCGGGGCTGCGAGGTAGGGCGGCGGGGCCGCGAGGTAGGGCGACAGGGCCACGAGGTAGGGCGGCGGGGCCGCGAGGTAGGGCGGCGGGGCCGCGAGGTAGGGCGGCGGGGCCGCGAGGTAGGGCGGCGGGGCCGCGAGGTAGGGCGGCGGGGCCGCGAGGTAGGGCGGCGGGGCTGCGACGACGAGCGGCGGGACCGAAGTGACGGGCGGCGGGGCCGAGGCGACGTGCGGCGGGGCCGCTAGGGGAAAGGGCCGCTAGGGCGGCTCGACGAAGTGCGACTCGGACGGAGCGCGCTTCGGGCAGGAAAAAAAAAAGGTCGATGTGGTGGGCCCTAGGCACAGTTCCCACGGGGGAACCTGCTCGATACCATGAGAAAATGTGAATGAGAATGAATGAACTATGAAACAATTGGGTACAAGTACTAACCCTAATTGGGTTGTACCCCATATGGGCTACCCCACTACAGCCTACACAAAAGCATAAGCTATAATGTTCTGACAGCTGTGACCGACGGAGCGTTGATAGAAGTCTGCGATGGCGAAGAAGGCGGCGTGTGTTGCTGCACTTTGATGAACGGCGCGTGGTGCTGGCGTTAACTATTGGGCGGCTGTTGGTGGCGTGTCGATGATGGGAGGTGGTGGTGGCACGACTGAGGGACCGGGCTGTGGAGTTTCGGAAAGTGGTTCCGCGTCGACGGTTGGTTCTTCGACTACAGGTTCGGCGGTTGTTGGTGCTGTTTCGGCTGTTGTTGTTGTTTCGATGACGGGTACTGACTCACGTGTTGCTTGTGTTTGCAGGACGGCAAGCGCGTTGGTACGTTCAGCCTCGGGAATGGTACGGGAGTACCAGAAGCCTTTAGGACTGAAGTTCGGGTCAAGATCTGGCGGGTGCGTCCAAGGTGCGAAGGCGACTATGCCGTCACTGTCGGCGGTGCCTTTGTCGGGGACGAAATCAAGAACGAAGACGTCGGCTTGGTTAATTGCGCGGCCGATGAAGACCCCCCCTTTTCCGTGGTAAAGACGAATTTCCCGGGCGTCAGAGTCACACTCCAGGTGAATGCCTTTCGACATGAGCTAGCTGACGCTAAGTAAGTTAAAGCCAAGGTTGTCGACGACGAGCACTTTGTTTAATTGAAGAATGACATTCGTTTCATTCGACTGAAGCTCCACGATTCCTTGTTTGTTGGTGCGCAGGTTTTCGTTGTTGGCGACGGTAATGATGACATCTCGCGGAAGACGTCGTTCACGTTGAAGAAACCGTGATGAAGAACACATATGGTGACCACAACAGCTGTCCAAGAACCATGTGTCGGGTCCGGTGGGTGCGCTATTTGCGATGGCGGCATACGTTGGATTCACATTAAGGGATGACGGTGGCGGTGACGGTCGCTCGTCGGGACTGTAAGTCGGTGGTGAACTTGTAATGCACGAGTCGATGTTTGACTCTGTTGTTCGTGCCATGGCGACGATTCTTGGTGTCTGTGCAGGTCCCGAAGTGGAGGTTGATGGTCGCGTTGAAGTAGTCGTTGAGGCGGTCGCGTGACGTTGTTGAGTTGACGCGATGTGAGGAGGTGCTGGTCGCAGAGGACGAGAGAATGATGCTGGTTGTCGTTGCTGCTGAGGGCAGTTGAGGCGTGTATGTCCTGATGTCCGACACAGATGACAGTAAGGAGGTACGTGTCTTCGATTTTGGTAACTTGGCTGTCGTCGATTGGTGTAAAGAACGACTGGTTGATGATGTCTTTTGTTGTTGCGTTCTTCGAACAGGTCCATTTCCTGCTGCTCGGCGTGAAGTTCGGCGCAGAGATGCATCTCGGAGAGTCGACCGTGAGCGCGAAGAAGTGAACGGGTGGTGCGCCATTGAGGTCCAAGGCCGGCGAGAACGACGGTTACAAACGCTTCTTCAGATAAGTTTCCTCCGCAGCGAACGAGTCTGTCGCGTAGTCCTTGACAACGACTGATGTCAGGCATGGTCTTTTCTCCAGGTTGCATTTGAACTGTTGTCAGTTGTGCCATGAGTCTGCTTTGTGTAACGCTGTCGGATGCTTGATGAATGCTTCGCAGATGCTGATAAGCGAGTTCCGCGGAGTTTGCGTAGTTTCGGTAGACGCGGATGCTTTGCTGCTCGTTCGGCGACAAATTTCGAAGAAGTACGGTGTAGGCCATCAGAGAGTGGTAAGTATGATTTTCCTTGTCTTTGTCTTTGCCGTTGTGTGGATATGGCCAGGTACCGTTGAAGAATCCAAGAAGATTCGCGCCTTCCATCAGGAGTTCAAACTCGAAACTCCAAGAATAGAAGTCTTTCCCGTTGAATGGTGTGGATGTGTGCAGTCGCAAGATGTTGTTGAACTGTGCTTGTACTTGCAGGACTTCTTCGGCGTCTCGTTTGATGGCGGGAAGAGGAGTCGCTGGATGGCGAGGCGGCATAAACGTGAAGGAACCAGGTGAGACTGAATTTGGTGTTTGTTGATTATGTCGTCCGAACGATGAGTTGTCAATACTCATTGGTGCCGCTCCGTTGTTTACGCTGTTGCTGTTTGCAGGTTGTGAGGACTGCTGCTGCGACATGAAGTTGAAGAATTGCTCCATTAAGCTTGGGTCGAAGCTTGTTGGCGGCGCTACTGGCGCCTGAGTAGATCGTTCCGTCGCTTCCGGCGTTAATCCGAGCGTTGTTCCTCCTTCGGTCTGCAGCTCGGAGACCGGGGGTAGAGTAGATCCCGTAGATGACCTTCTTTCTTTGCCACTTGCCATGTCTTGCCTTTCTTGAATAAAGGTTGAACTTCTTGTTTGCTTGCAGATTGGTAGCCTGAGAGAGGCTAAGTGACGAGAGCCTTGTTCTCTGACTGCTCTCAGACCATGTTGGGCTGAGAATTTCAGCCTTAGGATCTTTGCAGAGAATAGGCTAGTAGGTGCTAGAGTAGCACAGCGGAAGACTTGAGTGAATGTACTTGTGCTGGTGTGTGAGAACAAGTAATTGATTAAAGCAAAGAGCATACAGGAATATATAGGAAAGATAGATTACAGGAAGCGGTTGTGTTTAACGAGACGCGTAACGCTTCGACTATCGAGGCTGTTACTGTTCACTGAAGCGTCGCTTGCTGTTACGTAACCTCCAGGCGGTTACAGCTCGCAACCTCCAGTTGCGGTTTGATGTGGTACGCGCCCTTTCGACTTCGTACCCCTTTTGTTGTGCTTCAGTGTCGGGTGAGGTTCGATACTTCAGAAACGCACTAAGTCATGCGTTTATATTCCCAACACACCCAACCAAGGTTAGGAAGCTTGAACCAGTTTCGTGCTTCTTGACCCTCCGGTCTTAATTCCCAAACTTGGTACACACTATGAATACATTACCTTTTTTCTCACAAAAACCACATGTTCTGTAAACAACAGAGACTTGCATCTGGATAAAGTTGATATAGAAGGTTACACAGCCACCTGAACTTGCGTACATTGCTAAATACTAGCTTCTGTTCTGGTTCATATGCTTTGTGCATTTTCTGGGCGATTCGAATCCCCACACATGGCTGCACAGCACAGCTTACCCTTGAATCACAAATAAAAATGAATCTGGCAGGTCAAGCAGAGCGTCATCTGTCCTGCAGGGCGCCCTTCCCCTCACTGCCTCATCAATGAGCCAAAGCACGCACCACGCACAGTGGCGCACCATGAATCTGCCTTCGAAGCCCCCTTCTGTGGCCCCTTCAATGTGAGCATTATTCTCGCATTCAAAATTGCTGCCACGGGAACAGGGTGGCGATTGCGACCGGGCTGGCCGGCACGTTGTCACGTGGAGGCGGAGAGGAAGGGCGGCAGCACATGCACGCCCTGGGCGAGTGGCAGCTTCACTGCCTGCACCACAGCTGAAAGAGGCATGCCCCTGCTCCCCGCCCCCTCGCCCGCACCTGCACCCTCGCCCCCCCCTTCACGGCCTCCACTGGCAG
This sequence comes from Closterium sp. NIES-65, assembly GCA_948144175.1. NCBI lineage: Eukaryota > Viridiplantae > Streptophyta > Zygnematophyceae > Desmidiales > Closteriaceae > Closterium > Closterium sp. NIES-65. The sequence continues at coordinate 3,504,752 of CANXME010002068.1, forward strand.
AAGCGTTGGCGGGAGGCGCAGGGCTGTAGAAGTGGGGGAAGTGGCCCAGGTCCGGCACAGGCTCGTACACCAGACCTGATCCAAGCTGCAACCGGGGCAGGAGAGGACAGGGGATGCGAGCAAGGCGAGGAGGCAGCGTGAAGCAAGCGATTGCACGGGGTGGTACATGAGAAGCGGGCGGGGCGGTGACATGGAGAGAGCTTAGCATGCCCTACTATCTCGGCCTCTCCCGCACCGCCGTTACCTTGCCTTACCATATGCGCCCCATCCAGCCACCCGCTTGTTCACCCCGCTTCACTGCCCTTCACACCTCCGACGCGTTCTCTTCCCTCTCACTGCCACGCGCGCACTCCCTTATCTCCCCACCGCCCCACCCTTCTGTTCCCCCCTTTCTTCCCGCGCCCCACTGTCTTCCCCGCGCGTGCGCTCACCGCATGTGCGCGGATCTGCAGCAGCACGAGGTCGTCCCGCCCCGGGAAGAACATCAGCAGCGTGCCGCCCACCTGCCACGCAAGCGAAAACCACGGGCAGCAGCAGCAGCAGCAGCGAGGATTGGTGGCTGTGAAAGTGGACGTGCGAATGGGAGCATCATGGTGGGGGCGTCACCGTGGATGGACCTGGTCGGCCGTGCTCAGGTGGATGAACCCGCTCTGCCTGTCGAAATCGCTACCCACGAAGCATCCAGCAGCTTGCGCCGCGCGCCATTCTGCTTCCGGGCTAATTCGGTATACGAACTCGTGCTGAGGTGCTTCTGCCTGCTCCGCCATGCCTTACGGGATATGCCTTGTGCGATACGCCTTATGTAGGCGCCCGGAGAGAGATTTAGATCACCCTACACAGTCTCGATGCTTGTTCTTGTGACTTCGCGGGTGTCACTAACGAGCTGTGAAAGTCTTAAGTCGTAAAACGGGTGTCCTAAAGTACGGTCACAGTGAATTATAATTCCTTACACTTGTTTTAGGCGTGTGTTACGGGTGCAATGAAGGTACCTAGGATTGCACTAAGTGTCAAACGAGTACAAAATGTGAGCGAAGGCATGAGTGAACATTTATACGCGAAACATGCAAACGGTAACGCGGTGCGTGCGAGCTAGCTAGTGCTAGGCTAGCATTGAGGTTCGGGCTAGTCCCGAAGTGTAGGCCGATACGGCCGGGCCAGCGGTGCATGGTTTGGTGAAACAGTGGGCGCGAAGTCGGCGAAGCCCCGTTAGCAGAAACGGGCGAACAGCGGCTGTTGCTGTACGCGACGTTGCAGGATGCGCTAAGGAATGTCGAGAAAATTCCTTACACTACCTCCCCCCCCCCCTCAAGAAGTCCCCTCCGTTACGCGAGTGCGTGTATATCGTGGAAACCCCGGCTCCTCAGGTACACTTGCAGGGCAGGGTGGTTTTTCGATGTTGGCCAGGGGCACCCAGCTATCCTCAATTGGCGTGCGGTCCTTCCAGCGAACGAGGAATTCAATCCTCCTGGTTCACGTAGGGTGTCGAATCCGGTGGCTCATGATTTTTCGGGTTCGATGATCGGCTCTGATGCAGGGCGACTCATGGATGGCGGGCGGTGGCGAGGCAGTTGGCTCGTGGTTGGGATGTATGGGCGAAGCAGGCTGACGTGGAATGATGTGCTAATGTACCAGTCTGTCGGCAACACTAAATGGGCGGTGACGGGGGTGATCATGTGGCTGATTTGGAAGGGTCCACAGTAGTGCGGTCGTAATTTTGGTACGACGGGCAGTCTTAAGTTCTTTGTGTCGAGCAATTTCAAACTCATATTATATAGCTTGTGTAGGCTATAGTGGGGTAGACACTATGGGGTACAGTTTCCTAGGGTTTCCTACTTGTACCCAACCTTGTGCTAGTTCATTCATTCCTCATTCTTCACATGGTATAGAGCAGGTTCCCTAGTGGGAACGCTTCCTTGGGCCCACCACGGAAAACTTCCTTTCTGACCGGGGCGCCACTCGCTCCTGCCCGAGGCGCGCATTTTTTTTGCCGCCCTTTCTAGGCCCCTAGTGGCCCCTAGCGGCCTCGTCGCCGCCCCTAGCGGCCCCGTTACCGCCCCTACGCGGCCCCATCGCCGCCCTTAGCGGCCGCGTTGCCGCCCCTAGCGGCCCCGTTGCCGCCTCTAACCCTACGCGGCCCCGTTGCCGCCCCTACGCGGCCCCGTCACCGCCCCTCCGCGGCCCCGTCGCCGCCCTTAGCGGCCCCGTTGCCGCTCCTAGCGGCCCCGTCGTTGCCTCTCACCCTACGCGGCCCCGTCGCCGCCCCTACGCGGCCCCGTCGCCGCCCCTAGCGGCCACGTCGCCGCCCCTATCGGCCCCGTCGCCGCCTCTCACCCTACGCGGCCCCGTCGCCGCCCCTAGCGGCCCCGTCACCGCCCCCTAGCGGCCCCGTCGCCGCCCCTCACCCTAAGCGGCCCCGTTGCCGCCCCTAAGCGGCCCCGTCGCCGACCCTACGCGGCCCCGTTGCCGCCCCTACGCAGCCCTGTCGCCGCCACTACATGGCCCCGTCGCCGCTCCCCTCTTTAAGCGGCCCCGTCGCCACCCCTAACGGCCCCAACGCCGCCCCTACTGAGCAGCCTAGCAGCCGAGCCGCCGAGCCGCCGAGCAGCCGAGCCGCCCAGCAGCCGAGCCGCCCAGCAGCCGAGCCGCCCAGCAGCCGAGCCGCCGAGCCGCCCAGCAGCCGGACCGCCGAGCCGCCCGGCAGCCGAGCCGCCCAGCAGCCGAGCCGCCCAGCAGCCGAGCCGCCCAGCAGCCGAGTTGCTGAGCAGCCGAGCCGCCCTGCCGTTGAGCCGCTCCTCGTCCTACCGGCGCGCCCCTGCCCTACTTACTCCGAGTGGTGAGCTCACTCCTTGCTAGGCCACTGCAGTCATGGCTACCCCTAGTGTTCTTACCTTTGATACTGAGGGTCATGCTGTTGACTTTGAGGTTTGGGTCGATGACCTCTAGCTGTTCCTCCAATGCGATAGGGCAGACGGCCTCTCCCTGTTCGACCTCACCTCTGGTGCCTCCCCTGCCCCGCTTGCCACTACTGGCAGCACTGTTCGCTCACAGTGGGCGACACACGATGCTACTGCCCGTCTTGCTGTGCGTCGCCACTTACCGACCACTCACCGTGCGCACTTTAGCCAGTACAAGAGTGCTCAGACCTTGTACGACGCTGTAGTTGCACGTTACTCTTCCCCTGCCACTGCTGCACTGAGCTGCCTCATGCTACCGTACCTCTTCCCTGACCTTGCTGCCTTTCCCACAGTCGCTGACCTCATTACGCACCTCCGCACTAGTGACACTCGCTACGGCGCTGCGCTTCCCACTAATTTCTGCGCCACGAACCCCCCCCCCCCCCCATGTACATCACCCTCTACTACATAGTCACCCGGCTCCCTGACTCTCTTCGCTTAGTCAGGGACCACTTCCTCTCAGTTTGCCCAACCACAATCACTGTTGACCTCCTCGAGGAGCGCCTCCTAGCAGTAGAGAAGAGCAGACTCGATGTAGGAGCCTCTGGTGGTGACCCTTGCACCCCCGTCTTTGAGGGGTGTTCCCCCTCCCCCCTCTTGCCCTCTGTTGCTTCTGCTGCTGCTGCCGGCCTCGTTGGTTTCTACGGGGTCGGCGCTGAGTCTGCCCCGAGTGGGAGACGCCGCACCGGCAAGGGAAAGGGGGGCAAGGGAGCTGGAGGGGCTAGCGGGGGCGGTGGAGGTGGTGGTGGTAGCAGTGGAGGGGGTGGGGGTGGTGGTGGGAGTGGTGGCGGGGGTGGCAGTGGCGGTGGCAGCAGTGGAGGAGGAGGAGGCGGCGGTGGTGGCGGAGGGAGCAGAGGTGGCGGAGGTGGCGGAGGTGGCGGAGGCGGCGGAGGCGGCGGCGGCGGCGGCGGTGGAGCTGGTCGCGACTCTGCGCCGAGGAGTGGGTCCGGTGGTGGTCCGCGCTAGCAGCACCAGCAGCAGCAGCAGCGCGGTCGTGAGACCCTGTCCCCTCAGCAGCTTCGTGAGTGGTACGCTGCGCGTCAGCGCGGTGGGGGTACCGGTCCCTGCACTTACGTCTTCCGTACCAGCGACCGCGCTGGTGAGCAGTGCGGGGGCCCGCACTCCACCCAGCGCTGCTTCGGCCCCCTGACGGATGCGTGGCGACACCAGTTCCCTGAAGCGTCAGAGATCCCTCGCTGGGGAGATCTGTCTAGGGCGGGGGTTGCCATCTTTGATCTTGACTATGATGCTATCCTTGCTGCCATGTATGCTGTGACTGCTAGTGTTGAGGGTGACTGTTACCTGTGTGTACCGCCTGACACGGGCATTGAGGCTACTGCTCTAGGTACTGGTGAGGCTGCTGCTCTAGGTGCTAGTGCGTCTACTACCCCAGGTGCTACTGCGTCTGCTGCCCCAGGTGCTGGTGAGTTTGCTCTCTCAGGCACTACGTCGGCTCAGGCCTTACACACCTTCACCCTTGACTCGGGTGCTTCCTGCTCCTTCTTTCGAGACCGCACCACGCTCACGCCGCTTAGTCGGCCGGTTGCAGTCTCCCTGGCGGACCCCTCTGGGGGTCCTGTCCTTGCTAGCTTCTCCACTGTCTTACCGTGCCCGACAGCCCCCTCTGGTACCCTGTCAGGTCTCTACCTCCCCTCGTTCTCTACGAACTTGGTGAGTGGAGCGGACCTACAGGATATGGGGGGCTGACCAGTTCTCTCCTGCGAGCCAGTGGGTGACCCACTGCACGTGTGCTCGGACAGGCCGACACTTGGCCACGTTCACCCGTCGGCTAGGGTCGAGCCTGTACACCCTTACTACTGATTCTCCACCGGCTGCTGAGTCTGGCCAGGTAGCTGCGTCGAGTCAGGTGTTTGCTGCAGCGTCCAGGTCTGGTCCTGAGTCTGCTCCCTGCTCGTGTCGTCTCCTGTCCCACCACACTCTCCTTTGAAACCACCGCCTTGGTCACCCCTCCCTGCCTCGTCTCCGAGGCATGGCCTCCCGTGTCCTTGTCTCTGGTCTCCCCCGGTCTCTCCCTCCCCTACCTTCAGGGCCTGGCCCTGCCTGCGTCCAATGTGTTGAGGGGCGACAGCGCGCTGCCCCTCACTCCTCCGAGTTTCCTCCGACTGAGGCTCCGCTGGAGACTCTCCAAATGGACGTGTGGGGCCCCGCCCACGTCCGTGGACAGGGGCACGAGCGTTACTTCCTGTTGATGGTTGACGACTACTCGCGTTACACCACAGTCTTCCCCTTGCGCAGCAAGGGTGAGGTCACTGAGGTGTTGATCGACTGGATCCGCGCAGCTCGTCTCCAACTCAGAGAGAGTTTCGTCTCGGACTTTCCTGTTTTGCGTCTGCACTCTGACAGAGGCGAGGAGTTTTCCTCTGCCCATCTGGGAGCCTTCTGACGTGCACAGGGCATCCGCCAGACCTTCACGCTTCCGGCCTCTCCACAGCAAAATGGGATTGCTGAGCGCCGCATTGGCATGGTCATGGACGTCGCTCGTACATCCATGATGCATGCGGCTGCCCCCCATTTTCTGTGGCCGTTTGCGGTTCAGTACGCCGCACATCAGCTCAACCTTCAGCCCCGGGTCTCCTTGCCAGAGACCTTCCCCACCTTACGGTGGACGGGGAAGGTTGGCGATGCGTCTGCGCTCCGAGTCTGGGGATCTCGTGCGTTTGTCCGCGACTTGTCTGCGGACAAGCTGTCCCCCCGTGCGGTTCCCAGCGTCTTCCTTGGCTTCCCCCCTGACGCGCCTGGTTGGCAGTTTTTCCACCCCACCTCGCGCCGTGTTCTGTCCTCCGAGGACGCCACCTTTGACGAGTCGGTACCTTACTACTGTCTCTTCCCCTACCGCACTGCGCCCCTTCCCCCGCCTCTGCTCTTCCTTGCACCAGGTCCTCCCCCGGTAGACCCCCTCCCCCCTTAGGGTCCTGCCCCGTCAAGTGTGTCCCAGGTAGACGCAGCCGAGTCTCTCGAGGAAGCTGCTGACTCTGGTGTTGTTAGAGTTGCTTAGCCTGCGGGTGCTGGGTCTGGAGGTGCTGAGACTGGGGGTGCTGAGTTTGGGGGTGCTGAGCATGGGGGTGCTGCGCCTGGGGGTGCTGCGTCTAGAGGTGCTGAGCCTGGGGGTGCTGAGTCAGGGGGTGCGGAACCTGGGGGTGCGGAGCCTGGGAGCGCTGGGTCTGCTCGTGTGGCCGCCGGCGGTGCTTCATCGAGGCGGGAGCCACTCTCTTCTTAGGAGCTGCGCGAGTGGTTTGCCCGGCGCTGGAGCCGTGCTGTTGGACCTAGAGGCACTACTGTTTCTGCTGGTCCCGAAGGTACTCGTACTGGAGGTATTGGAGCTGCTGGGACTGGGGGTGTTGCTGGGGCTGCTGGGGTTGGTCCTGCTGGAGCTGTTGTCGGTTATGGAGCCGCCGGTCCTGCTGGAGTTGGTGCTGCTGGAGCTGGAGCTGCTGAGGGTGTTGCGCTGGTGTTTCTATTGGCACAGGTGCGTTTGAGGGTGCTAGAGTTGGCGCTGTTGGAGCTGGAGGTGCTGTTGGCGCTGGTGTGGCCGCTCGGGGTACTCGTGCTGTCCTTGCTGGTTCTGGAGGTGGTGCGCGACTGAGGCCGTACTTCGTTCCGCTCCTTGAGCAGGTTCTTGGTATACCGCCCTCTACTGATCCTGCTCCTCCCTTAGAGTGTCCACAACATGTCCAGTCGCACTCACAGTTACAGCCCGCCTCCCCCCTGCCTACTCCTTCTCCCTACACTAGTCCTACTGGAGGTCTTGCTGAGCGTCGTGAGCCTGCATCTCGTCCTGCTTCGCCTCTTCGTGCTACTCGCACTAGTGGTCGTGCTTCGCGTCTACGACCTCCTAGAAGTCGACAGGCACCTACGCCGAAGAGGTTCCCCCTCCTGGGGCGAACATCGTTAGTGGCATGTAGATTTTCAGGATGAAGCGGCCGCCGGGTTCTCCGCCTGTCTTCAAGGCGCATTACGTGGCTCGAGGCTTCAGTCAGCGGCAAGGAGTCGACTAATTTCAGACCTTCTCTCCCACCCCGAAGATGACCACTCTTCGGGTGCTGCTGCACATAGCCGCTCAGCGCGACTACGAGCTTCACTCTCTTGACTTCAGCACTGCTTTCCTAAAGGGCAGCCTTCACGAGGGGATCTGGCTGCGCCGCCCACCTGGCTTCACTGGTTCGTTTCCTCCTGGTACCCAGTGGAGCCTCCGGCGGCCAGTCTACGGTCTCCGCCAGGTGCCCCGTGAGTGGCACGACACACTGATGACTACTCTTGCGGCTCTTGGGTTTGCTCCTTCTACTGCCGACCCGTCGCTGTTTCTACGCACCGACACCTCTTTGCCGCCGTTCTACATCCTCGTGTACGTCGACCACTTGGTCTTTGCTACCGCTGACATTGCTGGACTCGCCCACGTGAAGTCGGAGCTGCAGAAGAGACACACGTGCACAGACCTGGGTGAACTGCGCAGCTATCTTGGCTTGCAGATCACCCGGGACAGAGCACAGAGCACCATTACCCTGACTCAGTCACACATGGTGCAGCAGGTCCTTTAGCGCTTTGACTTCACGTACTCCTCGCCTCAGGCCACTCTTCTGTCTACTCGCCACTCGCTCTCAGCTCTTCCTTCGGATGAGTCCGTAGAGCCGAGTGGCCCGTACCCAGAGCTTGTTGGCTGCCTCATGTACCTGATGACCTGCACTCGACCTGACCTTGCACACCCTCTTAGCATCGAAGAGGGAGTTGCACTACTTGTGCAGTACGTCGGGTATGGGGCTAGTGCTTGGAGGGCGACGTCGAGTGGTCCTCACAGGTCACGTAGACGCTTCTTGGGCTGACGACCAGGCTACGCAGCGGTCGTCACAGGGTTACACCTTCAGCCTTGGCTCCGGCTCTGTTTCGTGGCGGTCTACCCGCTCGTCTTCTGTTCTCAGCTCCAGCTGTGAGGCTGAGATCTACGCAGGGGCCATGGCTGCACACGAGCTACGCTGGCTCACCTACTTGCTGACTGACCTAGGAGAGCCGCCTCGTTCTCCTCCAGTTCTGTACGTAGACAATAAGGCCATGCTGGCCTTGTCTTGGGAGCACAGACTGGAGCGGAGAACGAAGCACATTGCTCTTCGCTACTTCCTTGCTCGTGAGCTGCAGCAGCGTGGTCAGCTGCTCCTTGCTTACGTGGCCTCTGAGGCCAACACTACTGATATCTTTACCAAGGCACTTCCGCCTTGTGATCATCAGCGCTTCTGTACGATGCTAGGTCTTGTGCCTACTTGGCCTCACTTGCTCACTTCTTGACCTTGCTTGTATTGTGATCTTTCTATACCTGCACTTGCTTATTACCTTTATATATATGATCTTGCATGTGAACTGACCTTTTTGGCCTTGCTCTTGTACTCAGACTGTGTGGTGACGTTGTGATCCACCCTAAGCTCGCTTTGCTTTGCTTGACTGGTCTTGTGACCTCTTGTTCTCCCCCACTTTGCCTATGGGGGTGTGTCAAACTCATATTATATAGCTTGTGTAGGCTATAGTGGGGTAGACACTATGGGGTACAGCTTCCTACTTGTACCCAACCTTGTGCTAGTTCATTCATTCCTCATTCTTCACAAGCAATACGTAATCTTCTGACTGGTACGTGACTGGGCGGTTGTGGCGGTCAGCGTTGCGCTTAGCGATGATATATATATATATATATATATATATTTTAATTGCTTCGGCGGCTCTGGTGCAGGCAGCTTGCAGAATCTCGGCGAATTGCTATACACGTGGTGTTGGGTTGTCCGGACTCGGCTTTATGGGCACTGTAGGGTTTTGCCCGTAGTTCAGGTAGAACGGGGACTACTGCGTCGTCGCTGACGTGGCGTGATTGTACGCGAACTCGATCAGCGGCAGCTGCTGCTCCCAAGTTGTCGGGTCGTTGCACGTGGCACAAATTAACTGCTCCATTGTCTGATTCGTTTGCTCCGTTCGACTGTCGGTCTCGGGGTGGTACGACGAGCTGAACTGTAGCCTGGTCCCGATCAGCTCCCAAAGGTTCTTGCAGAAGTTGCTGGTGAACTTCGTGTCGCGGTCGCTAATTATCGCGGCTGGTATCCCGTGCAGTCGAACGACGGTTGCGATGAACACGCGAGTAGTTCTTTCTGCTGAGATCGATTTCTTGTACGCAGCGAAGTGTGCCATCTTCGTCAACCTGTGAACGACGACCATAACCGCATCGTTACCCCCAGGGTTCAAAGGTAAAATCGTGATAAAATCTATGGTAACCTGCTGCCAGGCGCACCCAGGCGGTGGAATCGGCTGCAATTGACCCACCTTTCTTTTTCGCGAGCTCTTCATCACCTGGCACGTAGGACACGAGCCCACGTGGTGCTGCACATCGGTCAACAACTCCGGCCAGTAGTAATACCGCTGCAGTTGCTGTCGCGTTTTTTCTACCCCAAAATGTCTCGAGGTAATTCCGCCATGTGCCTCCTGCAGTAACAGTTCCCTCAGTAGTGAGTTCGCGGGTACCTAGTGTCAGATTATTATAGCTGATGCATGTTTGTAGGCTATAGTGGGGTAGCACATATGGGGTACAGTTTGCTAGGGTTGTATTTGTACCCAACTCTGACCTAGTCAATTCATTCCTCTGCTCATAGTTTCACATGGTATAGAGCTAGGTCCCTCCAGGACCGAATTTTTTTTTTTGGGCCCACCGAAGCGCGCCCCGAGGCGCGCCCTTTTTTGTTTTAGCGACCCTTCGGGTCGCCCTCTCCCCTGCGGCCCCGCCGCCTGCCCCTTACGCGGCCCCGCGCTGGCCCCTTACGCGGCCCTGCGCCGCCGGCTCCTACGCGGCCCCGCGCCGGCCCCTTGTGCGGCTCCGAGCCGGCCCCTTACGCGGCCCTGGGCCGCCGGCTCCTACTCGGCCCCTTACGCGGCCCCGCGCCGGCCTCCTTCTCGGCCCCGCCGCCGGCCTCCTACACGGCCCGCCGCCGGCCTCCTACTCGGCCCGCCACCGGCCTCCTACACGGCCCGCCGCCGGCCTCCTACTCGGCCCGCCGCCGGCCTCCTACACGGCCCCACCGCCGGCTCCTACTCGGCTCCGCCGCCGGCCTCCTACACGGCCCGCCGCCGGCCTCCTACACGGCCCGGCCCCGGCTCCTACTCGGCCCGCCGCCGGCCTCCTACTCGGCCCGCCGCCGGCCTCCTACACGGCCCCGCCGCCGGCCTCCTACTCGGCCCCGCCGCCGGCTCCTACTCGGCCCCGCCGCCGGCCTCCTACTCGGCCCGTCGCCGGCCTCCTACTCGGCCCGCCGCCGGCTCCTACTTGGCCCTACCGCCGGCCCTACCGCCGGCCTTGTCCCGGCCCCGCCACTGCACTGCAGCCGAGCCGCCCAGCAGCAGCCGAGCCGCCCAGCAGCAGCCGAGCCGCCCAGCAGCAGCCGAGCCGCCCAGCAGCAGCCGAGCCGCCCAGCAGCAGCCGAGCCGCCCAGCAGCAGCCGAGCTGCCCAGCAGCAGCCGAGCCGCCCAGCAGCAGCCGAGCCGCCCCGCAGTAGCCGAGCCGCCCCGCAGTAGCCGAGCCGCCCGGTACCTGAGCAGCCCGAGCCGCCTGAGCTGCACGAGCAGCCCGAGCCGCCTGCTGCTGACCTACCCGACTCTCCCATCCCGGTGAGACTTTCAGCTGCTGCTATGGCCACCCCCAATGTTCTCACTTTTGACGCTGAGGGGAGGGCCATTGACTTTGCCGTCTGGATCGAGGATCTGCAGCTGTACTTACTGTGTGATGCGGTAGATGAGGTCTCTCTCTTTGACTTTGTCTCTGGCGCTGTCCCTGCCCCGCCTGCTGATGCTGACTCTGCCGTTCGCTCCAAGTGGGCGACCCGCGATGCTGCTGCACGTCTTGCTGTGCGTCGCCACCTCCCTTCCTCTGAGCGTGCCCACTTTAGTCAGTGCAAGACCGCTCAGGCCTTGTACGACGCTGTAGTTGCGCGCTACTCCTCCCCTTCCTCCGCTACCCTTAGCCGCCTCATGCTACCGTTTCTCTTCCCTGACCTCGCTTCCTTTCCCACTGTCGCTGACCTCGTTACCCACCTCCGCGCTAGTGACACCCGCTACCGCGCTGCCCTTCCTGCTGAGTTCCGCGCTGCGAACCCTCCTCCCATGTACATCACTCTCTACTTTCTCGTCACCCGTCTTCCTGAGTCCCTTCGTGTCGTTAGGGACCAGTTTCTCTCTGTCTGTCCCACCACTCTCACTGTCGACCTCCTTGAGGAGTCCCTGCTAGCGGCTGAGAAGAGTATTGTCGCTGTAGGGGCCTCTCGGGGTGACCCTCGCACCCCCATCTTTGAGGGGTGTGGTCCCTCCCCCCTGCTGCCCTCTGTCGCCTCTGCCGCTGCGGCCGACCTCGTTGGTTTTGAGTCGGTCGGCGCGGCGTCTGCCCCCAGTGGCAGACGCCGCACTGGCAAGGGCAAGGGGGGCAAGGGAGCGGGTGGAGCCAGAGGGGGCGGTGGAGGAGGCGGTGGGGGTGGAGGGGGGAGTGGGGGTGGCGGGGGGGGTGGTGGCGGGAGTGGAGGTAGTAGTGGCGGCGGTGGAGGCGGAGGTGGCGGCGGAGGTGGTAGCGGAGGAGGCGGTGGGAGCGGTGGGAGCGACGGTCCTGGTGGGGGAGGTGGCGGTGGCGACGGGGGTGGCGGTGGAGGCGGGGGTGGCGGTGGAGGAGGGGGTCGGAGTGGCTCGTCCCAGCGGAGCAGCTCTGGGGGTGGTCAGCGCCAGCAGCAGCAGCAGCAGCAGCCACAGCAGCAGCCGCAGCAGCAGCAGCGCTCTCGCACCGTCCCCGGCCCTCAGCAGCTCCGTGAGTGGTACTTGCAGCGTCAGCGCGGTGGTGCGCTTGGTCCCTGCCCCTACGTTCTTCGCACTGGTGACCGTGCAGGGGAGAGGTGTGGAGGCGCCCACACAGCCCGTCGCTGCTTTGGCCGCCTGACCGACGCCTGGCGTCAGCAGTTTCCGGAGGCCGCTGAGATCCCCCGCTGGGGAGAGCTGTCTAGGGCTGGTGTAGCTATTTATGATCTTGATTTTGATGCTATTCTCTCTGCTATGTATGCTGTGACTGGTAGTGATGAGGATGACTGTTACCGGTGTTTCCCGCCCGACCCGGGCATTGGTACTGCCGCGTCAGGTACTAGTGAGGCTGCTGCTCTAGGTGCCAGTGCGTCTGTGCTTTCAGGTACTGGTGAGTCCGCCCTCTCAGGTACTGTGTCGGCTTCGGCCTCTCACACCTTCACCCTTGACTCTGGAGCGTCTCGCTCCTTCTTTAGGGACCGCACCACTCTCACGCCGCTGAGTCGGCCTGTTGCGGTGTCCCTGGCGGACCCCTCTGGGGGGCCTGTCCTGTCTCGCTTCTCCACTGTCCTCCCGTGTCCGGCGGCCCCCTCTGGCACCCTGACTGGTCTCTACCTCCCCTCGTTCTCGACGAACTTGGTGAGTGGTGCTGACCTCCAGGATGCAGGTGTCCACCAGTTCACCCCTGCTCGTCAGCGGGTGACCCACTGTACGGAGGCGGATACAGGTCGCCACCTGGCTACGTTTACACGTCGGCCGGGGTCGAGCCTGTACACACTGACCACTGCTTCTCCTCCAGGTACTACGTCTGGTAGGGCCCCTTCGTCTGGTCAGGTGTTTGCTGCAGCGTCCAGGTCTGGTCCTGAGTCTGCCCCTTGTTCGTGTCGTCGTCTGTCTCACGAGACCCTCCTCTGGCACCACCGCCTTGGCCACCCCTCTCTGCTTCGGCTCAGAGGCATGGCCTCGCGGGTCCTTGTGTCTGGTCTTCCCCGGTCCCTCCCTCCCCTTCCTCCGGGCCCTGGCCCTGCCTGTGTCCCCTGTGTCGAGGGGCGCCAGCGTGCTGCCCCTCACTCCTCCCAGTTTCCTCCGACAGAGGCCCCGTTGCAGACGCTTCACATGGACGTGTGGGGCCCAGCCCGCGTCCGTGGACAGGGTCAGGAGCGCTACTTCCTGCTAGTCGTTGACGACTACTCGCGTTACACCACAGTCTTCCCCTTGCGCAGCAAGGGTGAGGTCACTCAGGTGTTGATCGACTCGATCCGCGCAGCTCGTCTTCAGCTTCGGAGAAGCTTTGGCTCTGACTTCCCTGTCTTGCGTCTGCACTCGGACAGAGGCGGAGAGTTCTCCTCGGCCCTCCTGAGTACCTACTGTCGTGTGCGAGGCATCCGTCAGACCTTCACGCTTCCGGACTCACCACAGCAGAATGGGATCGCTGAGCGCCGCATTGGCATGGTCATGGACGTCGCTCGTACGTCCATGATGCATGCGGCTGCTCCCCATTTTCTGTGGCCGTTTGCGGTCAGGTACGCTGCGCACCAGATCAACCTCCACCCCAGGGTCTCTCGACCGGAGACCTCCCCAGCTCTGTTGTGGACGGGGAAGGTTGGCGATGTGTCGGCGTTCCGGGTCTGGGGATCTCGGGCGTTTGTTCGCGACCTGTCTGCGGACAAGCTGTCCCCTCGTGCTTCTCCCTGCGTCTTCCTCGGGTTCCCCCCCGACGCCCCTGGGTGGCAGTTTTACCACCCCACCTCTCGACGTGTTCTGTCCTCCCAGGACGTCACGTTCGACGAGTCGGTACCCTACTACCGCCTCTTCCCCTACCGCACTCCGTCCCTCCCCCCACCCCCCCTCTTCTTGGTACCAGGTCCCCCCCCAGTAGTCCCCCTCCCCCCTCAGGGTCCTGCCCCTTCAGGTGTGTCTCAGGTAGACGCGGTCGAGCCTGTCGAGGTCACTGGTGACTCCGGTGCTGCTGCGGGAGCTGAGCCTGGGGGTGCGGAGTCTAGGGGTGCTGAGCCTGGGGGTGCGGAGTCTGGGGGTGCTGGGCCTGGGGGTGCTGAGCCTGGGGGTGCTGAGCCTGGGGGTGCTGTGCCTGGGGGTGCTGTGTCTGGGGGTACTGAGCCTGGGGGTGCTGAGCCGGGAGGTGCCGAGCCTGGAGGTGCTGTGCCTGGGGGTGCTTCGTCTCACCGGGAGCCGCTCTCTCCACAGGAGCTACGTGAGTGGTTTGCCCGGCGCTGGAGGCGTGCCGCTGGTGCTGGTGGTTCTTCGGCTGCGGAGGGCGCTGCTGCCACGCGACCTGGCGGTGCTCGTCCTGTGGGTGCTGGACCTGCTGGGTCTGAGTGTTCTCCTGGAGCTGGTCCTGCTGAGGACGTTGGCGTTGAGCCTGCGGTTGGTTGTCCGACTGACGGTGCTCCTGGTGCTGCTGCTGGAGGTTCTGGAGCTTCTGGTGGTTCTGCTGGAGGTGCTGCTGGAGTGGGTGCTCCTGCCGGGGGTGCTGGTGCTGTTCCTGCTGTTTCTGGCGTCGCCGCGCGGCCTCGACCGTACTTCGTTCCGCTCCTGCAGCAGGTTCTTGGTCTTACACCTCCTCCTCCTTCCTTAGAGGGTCCGCAGCCTGTCCGGTCACAGCCACAGCTCCAGCCTGCCTCCCCTTTGCCTGCTCCTTCTCCCTACGCTGGTCCGACTGGAGGTCTTACTGAGCGTCGTGAGCCTGCGTCTCGTCCTGCGTCGCCTGTTCGTACTGAGCGCGCTAGTGGTCGCGGGTCGCGTCAGCGTCCTCCTCCTGTCCCTGGCACGCACCGGATGTCACTGCGTCCGTCCACTGCTCCTCTGCGTGCCCCTTTGCCTTCTCCTCCTGCTTCCTCTCTTCCTGCTCTTGCCGACCCGGAGTCGGACTCTCTTCGTGCTGCCAGTCCTACTGTCACGCGTCTCCTTGCTACTGCTGTCACTGACCCTTCCTTCGAGTCGTGTGCTGCGTCTGCCCTTGTCACTGAGCTTGTCGACTTTGCTGCGCGCTGTCGTCTAGACTACGCTGCTCGTCTTGTCGCTGAGTCTGAGTCCGCCTGTCCTCCGTCCGTCGGGGGTGAGTGTGCCCTTGGCACGGACGTCCTAGAGGACAGGCAGGAGGAGTTCCAGTGTCTAGCCGCTGCTTCACCTCGTCTCGCGTCTGTACTGCTAGCCCCTGAGGGAGACCCGGATGCACTAGACATCCCGACTCCGCGTTCTTACGCGGAGGCCGTAGAGGGTCCCTACTCCTCTCAGTGGCAGGCAGCTATGGATGCAGAGATGGCTTCCTGGAAGTCCACAGGCACCTACGTTGACGCGGTTCCCCCTCCTGGGGCGAACATCGTCAGTGGCATGTGGATCTTCAGGGTGAAGCGGCCGCCGGGCTCGCCGCCTGTCTTCAAGGCGCGTTACGTGGCTCGTGGCTTCAGTCAGCGGCAGGGAGTTGACTACTTTCAGACCTTCTCTCCCACCCCGAAGATGACCACTCTTCGGGTGCTGCTGCACATTGCCGCTCAGCGCGACTACGAGCTTCACTCTCTCGACTTCAGCACTGCGTTCCTGCAGGGTAGCCTGCACGAGGAGATCTGGCTGCGCCGTCCGCCTGGCTTCACTGGGACTTTCCCTCCTGGCACCCAGTGGAGCCTCCGACGGCCAGTCTACGGTCTCCGCCAGGCACCGCGTGAGTGGCACGACACACTGAGGACTACGCTTGCGGCTCTTGGGTTTGCTCCTTCTACTGCTGACCCGTCGCTGTTTCTTCGCACCGACACTTCCCTGCCGCCGTTCTACATCCTCGTGTACGTCGACGACTTGGTCTTTGCCACAGCGGACACTGCTGGACTCGCCTACGTGAAGTCCGAGCTGCTGAAGAGACACACGTGCACAGACCTGGGTGAACTGCGCAGCTACCTTGGCTTGCAGATCACTCGGGACAGAGCACGCCGCACCATTACCCTGACTCAGTCACACATGGTGCAGCAGGTCCTTCAGCGCTTCGGCTTCACGTACTCCTCGCCTCAGGCCACTCCTCTGCCTACTCGCCACTCACTCTCAGCTCTGCCTTCGGATGAGTCCGTAGAGTCGAGTGGTCCGTATGCAGAGCTTGTTGGCTGCCTCATGTACCTGATGACCTGCACTCGACCTGACCTTGCATACCCTCTGAGCATCCTTGCACGCTATGTTGCTCCTGGGAGACACCGACCAGAGCACATGGCTGCAGCGAAGAGGGTATTGCGCTACCTGTGCAGTACGTCGGGCATGGGGCTAGTGCTTGGAGGGCGGAGTCCAGTGGTCCTTACTGGGCACGCAGACGCTTCTTGGGCTGACGACCAGGCTACGCAGCGGTCGTCACAGGGTTACACCTTCAGCCTTGGTTCCGGCTCTGTCTCGTGGCGGTCTACTCGCTCGTCTTCGGTTCTCGGCTCCAGTTGTGAGGCTGAGATCTACGCCGGGGCCATGGCTGCACAGGAGCTTCGCTGGCTCACCTACCTGCTGACTGACCTTGGAGAGCTGCCTCGTTCTCCTCCAGTGCTGTACGTAGACAACAAGGCCATGTTGGCCTTGTGTCGAGAGCAGCGCTTGGAGCACAGAACGAAGCACATTGCTCTCCGCTACTTCCTTGCTCGTGAGCTGCAGCAGCGTGGTCAGTTGCGACTTGCTTACGTGGCCTCTGAGGCCAACACTGCTGATGTGTTCACCAAGGCACTTGCGCCTTGCGACCATCAGCGCTTTTGTACCCAGCTGGGTCTTGTACCTGTCTTGCCTCACTTGCTCTCTTCTTGACTTTACTTGTACTTTGACATATATATACCTACTCTTGCTTGTCTAGTTTTATATATATGTCTTTACTCCTGCATGTGAACTGGCCTCTGGCCTTGCTCTTGTGCTCGGACTGTGTGGTGACTTTGTGATCCACCCTGAGCTTGTTTTGCTTTGCTTGACTGGTCTTGTGACCCCTTGTTCTCCCCCACTTTGCCTATGGGGGTGTGTCAGATTATTATAGCTGATGCATGTTTGTAGGCTATAGTGGGGTAGCACATATGGGGTACAGTTTGCTAGGGTTGTATTTGTACCCAACTCTGACCTAGTCAATTCATTCCTCTGCTCATAGTTTCACACCTAGATGCGGTTGGTGCCTGTTTTTACGTAATAGACTCCTTTAGCTTCTGCCAGCTGCCGTGAATTCCGGTCGTGAAAAATGGGTCGGTACTGTATCCGTGGGTGAATAGGCATGTTAGCAGTGGGTTGGTTTGGGCGAGTAGGATGGCGTGGAGTTGGGCGGTGGGGCGTGTGAGTGCGTCGGCGATGTTGGATGCGCCTTTATTTGTACGTGTAGTGGAAATTGGACTCCAGATGGTCCAACCAGCAGATTTGTTGCGGATTGAGATTCAGTTGGGCGCGAAAGTACTGTAGTGATCGGTGGTCTGTTCATAGTGTCACGTCTGCTCACGTAGGTAACAACGCCACACTTTGAGCGTGTGCACGATCGCCAACATCTCGCGGTCGTGTATCTGGTAGTTGCGTTCGAGCGGGCGAAGCTTGCAGGACTCGTACGCGTTTGGCTGGAGGCCGTTCCCGAAGTCCTGCAACAACACTGCTCCCACGGCGATGTCGCTCTCGAGAGAGTTAGGAGAAGTGTGTTCATTAGGTCTAGGATGGGGTACAAACAGGTGTCAGTAGATCTGCACTGTGGATGCCCGATTGATCCCGGAGAGGGTTACAGACGCGTTCGCCTGGGGGGTTATGGGCGCACTGACCCGCTACTGAAACAAGCCCTTTTATCCCAATGGTCTAGTGGTTGGGATTCTGACATGGTATCAGAGCGGTCCCGGGTTCGATTCCCGGTGTATGCACATGTAGGCCGGTGCCGCTGTGCTTAGTCCTGGGCCTCCCAGTGTGGGGGGGGTGTCAGTAGATCTGCACTGTGGATGCCCGATTGATCCCGGAGAGGGTTACAGGCGCGTTCGCCTGGGGGGTTATGGGCGCACTGACCCGCTACTGAAACAAGCCCTTTTTTCCCAATGGTCTAGTGGTTAGGATTCTGACAATAAGAGAGCCAAGGTGAAAGCTATACCCCCTAAGTCTAGCCCCTTTATAGCCTAGACAACGTAATACGAATACATGTTTGACACACCCCCACAAGCGAAGTGGGGGATAGCCAGAGCAAACAATGGTCACAAGACTAGTCAAGAGAAGAACAACGCAAAGCAAGCTCAGGGTGGATCACGAAGTCACCACACACTCTGGGCACAAGCAAATGGCCAGAAGGCCAGTTCACATGTAGAGTTATAAAAGTACAAGCAATACAGTGATCACAACCTAGCAAGTGTAAGCAGACAAGTATAAACATATAGATCACAATACAAGCGAAGTCACGAAGTGAGCAAGTGAGGCAAAGTAGGCACAAGGCCTACGATAGTACAGAAGCGCTGATGATCACAAGGCTGAAGTGCCTTGGTGAATATATCAGCATTGTTGGCCCGAGTGGCCACGTAAGCAAGACAAAGCTGACCACGCTGCTGCAACTCTCGAGCAAGGAAGTAACGCAAAGCAATGTGCTTTGTTCTGTGCTCCAGTCTGTGCTCGTGACACAAGGCAATGGCGGCCTTGTTGTCTACGTACAGAATTGTGTCAAATCATAATGTTGTGTAGGCTGTAGTGGGGTAGCCTATATGGGGTACACATTTCTAGGGTTGCATATTTGTATCACATTCCATTCCTTAGTGCATTCATTCTCGTTTCAGTTTTCTCAAATTGGAGGAGAACGAGGCTGCTCTCCCAAGTCGGTCAGCAGGTAGGTGAGCCAGCGTAACTCCTGTGCAGCCATGGATGTCGCATAGATCTCAGCCTCACAACTAGAGCTCAGAACAAAAGACGAGCGAGTAGACCGCCAAGAAACAGAGCCGGAGCCAGGGCTGAAGGTGTAACCCTGAGACGACCGCTGCGTAGCAAGGTCGTCAACCCACGAAGCGTCTGAGTGTTCAGTGAGGACAACTGGACCCCGCCCTCCAAGCACGAGCCCCATGCTCCAACGCAGTACCCTCTTCGCAGCATCCCACTACACCATTCCGTGCCTACCAGGAGCCGCGTAGCGTGCCAAAAGGCCAAGAGGGTATGCAAGGCCAGGACGAGTGCAGGTCATCAGGTACATGAGGCAGCCCACTAGCTCTGGGTACGGGCCACTCGGCTCTACGAACTTGTCCAAAGATGGAGCTGAGAGCTAGTGACCATTAGCCAGAGGAGTGGACTGTGGAGAGGACCAAGTGAAGCCGAAGCGCTGAAGGAACTGCTGCACCATGTCTGACTAAGTCAATGTGATGGTGCGTCGTGCTCTGTCCCAGGTGATCTGCAAGCCAAGATAGCTGCGTAGCTCACCCAGGTCTGTGCACGTTCTCAACATGGTATTCAGAGCAGGTACCTTCCTGTTGCCTTCTTGCTTCCGCTGCCTATCGTCCTGCCGCGCGCCTCGGGTGCGCGTGGCGCACGGCGATTTTCTGCCCGCCGTGTGCTCGGGGCGCATGGCAGGCGCGCGGCGGGTTCCTACCTCGTCGCGACGTCTTGGGGGCCCGCGCACTGGCCCCGACCGTCGCCTCGTCGCGGCGTTTTGGGGGCCCGCACGCAGGTCCCTCCCGTCGCCTCGTCGCGGCACTTTCGGGGCCCGCGAGCCGGCCCCTCCCGTTGCCTCGTCGCGGCGCCTTAGGGGCCTGCGCGCGGTCCCCTCTCGTCGCCCGTCGAGGCACTTTCGGGGACCTGCGCGGCTACCTAGCACGTCGCCCGTCAGGGCACAATGGGGGCCGCGCCCTTCCCCTCCCCTCCCTCCTACTCGCCCCTGGAGCAGCCGCCCCAGCAGCAGCGACCCCTGGAGCAGCCGCCCCAGCAGCAGCAGCCCCTGGAGCAGCCGCCCCAGCAGCAGCAGCCCCGGGAGCAGCCGCCCAAGCAGCAGCCCTTGGAGCAGCCGCCCCAGCAGCAGCAGCCCCGAGAGCAGCCGCCCCAGCAGCAGCAGCCCCTGGAGCCGCCGCTACTGCAGCAGCCGCCCCAGCAGCAGCAGCCCCTGGAGAAGCCGCCCCAGCAGCAGCAACCCCTGGAGCAGCCGCCCCAGCAGCAGCAGCCCCTGGAGCAGCCGCCCCAGCAGCAGCCGCCCCGGGAGCAGCCGCCCCAGCAGCAGCCCCTGGAGCAGCAGCCCCAGCAGCAGCAGCAGCCCCAGCAGCAGCAGCAGCCACTGGAGCAGCCGCCCTAGCAGCAGCAGCACCTGGAGCAGCCACCCCAGCAGCAGCAGCCACTGGAGCAGCCGCCCCAGCAGCAGCCGCCTCAGCAGCAGCAGCCCCGGGAGCAGCCGCCCCAGGAGCAACCCGTGGAGCAGCAGCCCCAGCAGCAGCAGCCACTAGAGCAGCAGCCCCTGCAGCAGCAGCACCTGGAGCAGCCGCCCCAGCAGCAGCAGCCCCGGGAGCAGCCGCCCAAGCAGCAGCCCCTGGAGCAGCCGCCCCAGCAGCAGCAGCCCCGGGAGCAGCCGCCCCAGCAACAGCAGCCCTTGGAGCCGCCGCTACCGCAGCAGCCGCCCCAGCAGCAGCAGCACCTGGAGCAGCCGCCCCAGCAGCGGCAATCCCTGGAGCAGCCGCCCCAGCAGCAGCAGCCCCTGGAGCAGCCGCCTCAGCAGCAACAGCCCCGGGAGCAGCCGCCCCAGCAGCAGCCTTTGGAGCAGCAGCCCCAGCAGCAGCAGCCACTGGAGCAGCCGCCTCAGCAGCAGCAGCACCTGGAGCAGCCACCCCAGCAGCAAAAGCCCCTGGAGCAGCCGCCCCAGCAGCAGCAGCAGCCCCGGGAGCAGCCGCCCCAGTAGCAGCCCCTGGAGCAGCAGCCCCAGCAGCAGCAGCCACTGGAGCAGCCGCCCCAGCAGCAGCAGCACCTGGAGCAGCCGCCCAGCAGCAGCAGCCCCTAGAGCAGCCGCCCCAGCAGCAGCCGCACCAGTAGGAGCAGCCCCAGCAGCAGCAGCCCTTGGAGTAGCAGCCCTAGCAGCAGCCGCCCTAGCAGGAGAAGCCCCAGCAGTAGCAGCCCCTGGAGCAGCCGCCCCAGCAGCAGCAGCCCCTGGAGCAGCCGCCCCAGCAGCCGCAGCCCCTGGAGCAACCGCCGCTGCAGCAGTCGCCCCTGGCCCCTGCAGCAGCCGCTCCTGGACCCGGTGCAGCCGTGGGGGGGTGGGTGTGGGGGTGATGGTTGTGGGGGTGTCGGTTGTGCGTGCCGTCCCCTCCTCCTCCTCCTCCTTTGTCTCCCACTGCTGCAGCTCTCGCTGAGGGGGGTGGATGTGTGGGAGTCTGGGGTGTAGGGTTTAAGAGGGTGCTGTGGGTGTAGGGCTAGGGTTTGAGCAGGGTGTGTGTGAGAGGGGTGTTGGGCAGCTGGGGGAGGTTGAGTGGAGGGAGCAGTCTTGTCGTCAGCAGCAGCAGCAGCAGTCCGTAGGCTACAATCTCCGGTAGTCACCAGTCGCCCGTGGGTCTGTTGCTCGTCTGCCGCTACTTTTAGCCGCGGGGCCAGTTATTCCAGTAGTCCGGAGCGCTGTTCCGGTAGCCACTGAGCCAGCAGATCGTCTGTGTGTCTGCAGCGTCAGCAGTCGCCTCCCATCTTCTCTCCCCCACAGTCTCTCCTCCTCCTCACTTGCACTCTGTGATTAGCTCTAGCCTTATTTACGTATTGTGAACTCTTGCTCTATGCTTGCTCATTGTACTGATTATACCCCACTTTGGCTATGGGTGTGTGTCAGAATGTATTTGCTGTCTAGCCTGCAGTGGGATACTCTGTAATGAGTACAACCCAATTCAGGGTGTTGTACTTGTATCCCAACTCTTGCTAGTGAAACCACTCATTCTCCTTTCAACTTTCTCGACATTCATCAACCCAAAACCTAAGCTACTAAGACCTTCACTAGCCATGGCTTCCAAGCCTCGCTAGTATCTCAACACACGTGTGTCTCTTTCTCAGCTCCGACTTCACAAGGGCGAGTGCCTCAGTGTCAGCAGTGGCAAAGACCAAGTCGTCGACATACACGAAAATGTAGAACGGCGGCAGCGAAGTGTCGGTGCGCAGAAATAGCGATGGGTCTGCAGACGAATGAGCAAACCCAACAGCCGCAAGAGTCGTCCTCAGTGTGTTGTGCCACTCATGAGGCGCCTGGTGAAGACCGTAGACTGGCAGTCGGAGGCTCAACTGGGTACCTGCAGGAAACGATCCAGTGAATCTAGGAGGACGGCGCAGCCAGATCTCCTCGTGTTGGCTGCCCTGTAGGAAAGCTGTGCTGAAGTCAAGAGAGTGAAGCTTGTAGTCACGCTAAGTGGCAACGTGCAGCAGCACCCGAAGAGTGGTCATCTTTGGGGTAGGGGAGAAGGTCTAGAAGAAGTGAACTCCCTATCGGTGACTGAAGCCTCGTGCAACGTAACGAGCCTTGAAGACAGGCGGAGAACCTGGCGGCTGCTTCACCCTGAAAATCCACATGCCATCGACTACGTTCGCCTTAGAAGGGGGAACTGCGTCGACGTAGGTGCCTGTGGACTTCCAGGATGCCATCTTTGCGTCCATGGCTGTCTTCCACTGAGAGGAGTACTCACTTGTGATCGCCTCAGCGTAAGAGCGCGGGGTCGGGATGTCTGGTGCATCTGGGTCTCCCTCAGGGGCAAGTAGCATGGCCACGAGATGAGGTGCAGCGGCGGCAAGACAATCAAAGTCCTCCTACATGTCTTGAAGAATGTCTATGCCAAGAGCACACTCAACCCCGACGGACGGAGGACAAATAGACTCAGACTCAGCAACAAGACTAACGGCGTAGTCGAGACGACAAGCAGCGGCAAAATCAACATGCTCAGCGACTAAGGCAGCAGCAGCAGACTCAAACGAAGGGTCAGTAACAACAGTGGTTAAGAGACGCGTAACAGTAGGACTGGCAGCACGAACTCACACTCAGGGTTTGGAATGTGCAGAAGAGAGGACGCAGGAGGAGATGGCAGAAGAACACGCTGTGGAACAGAGGAAGGACGAAGTGTCATAGTATGCGTGCCGGGGACAGGAGGAGGACGCTCACGAGGAACATGGGGACCAGTGCGACCAGCGCGAACAAGCGAGGCATGACAAGATGCAGGCTCACGACGATCAGTAAGACCTCCCGTCTGCTCAGTGTAAGGAGAGGGAGTAGGCAGTGGGGAGCCTGGCTGTAACGGGAGACCAGTAGAAGACGTGAGACTAAGAACCTGAGGAAGCACCGAGCCTGGCGGCGGCAGAGACGACGGTGACGGTGGAGCAAAGAATATATGCGGTGGTGCAGCACCGCTAGTACCAGCTCCGCCAGCACCTGTACCTCCACTACGAGTACTAGTAGCGCCAGGGTCTCTAGCAACTCCAGAAGCTCCAGCTCCAGCACCTCCGGCTCCAGGGTCTCCAGCTCCTGAGTCCGCAGCACGACCAGCTCCGGCCGCTCCAGTACCTCCAGCCCCCGCGCCTCCAGCTGCAGCGCCTCCATCCCCAGCAGCGTCACTCCGAAGGCGGCATTGCTGAGTGTACCACTCGCGTAGCTACTGCGGCGAGAGAGTACCCCCAGTGCCAGCTCCACCAGTACCAACAGGACCACCAGCCCCGGCAGCTCCAGTTCCTCCAGTACGAGCACCTCCCGAATGAGTAGTACCTCCAGCACCCCCAGTCTCAGCAACTCCATGCTCCTCACTCGCAAGCTTAGCACCCTCAGGCTCCGCACCCGCAGACTCCTTACCCCTAGGCTCCACACGCTCAGGCTCAGCATGCCCAGACTCCACCCGCTCAGGCTCAGCACCCCCAGGCTCAGTACCCCTAGGCTCCACACGCTCACGCTTAGCACCCGCAGGCTTAGTACACCCAGGCTCCACACGCTCAGGCTCAGCACCCCCAAGCCCCACCCGCTCAGGCTCAGCAACCGCAGGCTCAGCACCCGCAGGCTCAGCACCCCTAGTAGCACCTGAGTCACCAGTGACCTCGACAGGCTCAACCAAGGGGAGTGGGTCTACCTGAGACACACCTGACGGAGCAGGACCCTGAGGGGAGAGGGGGTCTACCGGAGGGAGACTTGGAGCAAGGAATAGCGGCGGGGGAGAGGGAGGGGTAGTGCGGTAGGGGAAGAGACGGTAAAAGGGAACCGACTCGTCAAACGTGACGTCCTGAGAGGATAGAACTCGTCGCGAGGTGGGGTGGTAAAACTGCCAGCCAGGCGCGTCAGGGAGAAACCAAGGAAGACACAAAGAACGGCGCGGGCAAAGAGCTTGTCCGTGGAGGTATTGCGGACAAAGGCACGAGAACCCCAGACCCGAAACACCAACGCATCGCCAACTTTCCCGGTCCAACGCAGTGTGGGCGAGGTCTCCGGCAAGGAGACACGGGGCCAGAGTTTAAGCTGATGCGCATCGTAGCGGACCGCAAACGGCCAGAGAAAATGGGGGGCAGCCGCATGGAACATGGAGGTACGAGCGACCTCCATGACTAAGCCAATGCGGCGGTCAGGAACCACATTCTGCTGCGGAGAGGCCGGAAGCGTGAACGACTGGGTTATGCCCTCCTCCTGACAGAAGCCCCGCAAGAGGTTAGAGGAGAACTCACCACCTTTGTCAGAGTGCAGACGCAGGACACAAAGGTCTTGGTGGAACCGCTTGCGGAGCTGGAGACGGACAGCGCGGATCGAAGGAATTAAACATCAGCAACCCCACTCTTGCTGCGCAAGGGGAAGATCGTGGTGTAGCGCGTGTAGTCGTCGACAACCAGGAAAAAATACCGCTCGTGGCCCTGTCCCTAGACGCAGGCTGGGCCCCACACGTCCATGTGGAGAGTCTGCAGGGGAGCCTCTGTCGGAGGGAACGAGGAGTGAGGAGCGGTGCGCTGCCAACCCTCGACGTAGGGAAGACAGGGCGGGGCAGGCGAGTGCGGGAGGGGGGGCTGAGACATGGGAAGACCAGAGACAAGGAGATGGGAGTGCATCCCACGGAGGCGTGGCAGGGAGGGATGACCAAGGCGGTGGTGCTACAGGAGAGTCTGGTGCTAGAGGTGGCGGCACAAGCAAGGGGTGGCTACTTGTCAACGCGGACACCTGACCGGACGCAGCTATCTGAGGAGGCCTAGTAGTCGGTGTGTACAGACTCGACCTAGGCCGACGGGTGAACGTGGGAAGGTGAAGGCCGGTCCGGGAGCACGTACTGATCGCCACACGCTGACCACCAGGTATAAAGGTATCAACCCATGCATCCTGGAGGACGGCGTTGCTCACCAAGTTCGTCGAGAACGAAGGGAGGTGAAGACCTGACAGTGAGCCAGACAGAACCGCCGGACACGGGAGAACAGTGGTGGAACGAGCAAGAACTGGGCCCCCTGAGGGGTCAACCAAAGAGACTGCAACAGGTGCAGGGAGTGGTGTGATTGTGGTACTGTCGCGAAAGAAGCAGCGAGAAGCACCTGAGTCAAGCGTGAAGGTGTGCAAGGCCTCAGCAGGCATAGTACCAGAGAGAGCAGACTCACTAGCACCTATAGCAGTAGCCTCTATACCTGGGTCGGGTGGCACACATAGGTAACAGTCACCCTCAGCACTAATAGACAATGCATATATGGCAGCAAGAATAGCATCATGGTCTAGAGCAAAGATATCAACATCACGCTTAAGCAAGTCTACCCAGCGGGGGAGCTCAGGTGCATCATGAAACTGTGTGCGCTAGGCATCATCAAGACGGAAGAAGCAGCGGTACTCGGTGTGGAACTTCCCACATGGCTGTGCAGTGCGTGGACCGGTGCAAATGACATACGGGGAGCGAATAGCACTTCCAGACGCCCCACGCTGAGCATACCACTTACGAAGCTGCTAGGGCGTAAGGGTCTTGCGCAGACGCTGCTGCTGCTGGTGCTGCTGCTGCTGCTGCCTCTGACCACCACCAGAGCCTCCCCTCTGAAAGGCTCCACCCCGACCGCCACCACTGCCGCCGCCACCACTCCCACTGCCACCACCGCTGCCGCTGCCGCCTCCACCGCCACCCTTCCCACTGCCGTCGTCTCTGCCGCCTCCACTCCCACTGCTACCACTACCGCCGCCACCGATGCCTCCACTCCCGCCACTACTCCCACCGCCACCTCCGCCACCTCCACCACCCCCGTCGCCTCCACCACCGCCCCCTCCTCCACCACCTCCACCACTCCTGCCGCCCCTACCCTTGCTGCTGCGGTGCTTCCCACTAGGAGCAGAAGCAGCGCCTACCTCCTCAGCACCAAGGAAGTCAACAGCAGCAGCAGAAGCATAGGAGGGGGCAAGGGGGGAGGAGGAACACCCCTCAAAGAGGGGAGTGCGAAGAGTGCCACGAGCAGCACCTACAGCGACAATGCTCTTCTCTGCTGCAAGGAGGTGCTTCTCGAAGTTGTCGACAGTGAGGGCAGTAGGGTCGAGCGCTAGAAAGTGGTCCCTGACTGTACGAAGGGAGTCAAGGAGGCGAGTGACTAGGAAGTAGAGCGTGATGTACGTCAGGGGTGGGTTCGCGGCTAAGAACTCGGCTCAGAGAGAGGCACAGTAGCGAATGTCACTAGCGCGAAGGTGGCAGATGAGGTCCTCAACTGTGGCAAAGGAGGACAGCTCGGGGAACAGGTAGGTCAGGATAAGGCGGCTGAGAGCAGCAGTGGCAGGGGAAGAATAGCGAGCGACTACAGCGGTGTACAGGTCCTTAGCGGTCTTGTGCTGGCCGAAGTGAGCACGTTCAGCTAACGGCAGATGGTTGCGAATAGCTAGGCGAGTAGCTGCGTCACGGGTCTGCCACTTTGAACGAGAGAGGCTGTCAGCTGTGTTAGGAGGAGCAACTGAGGAGCCAGACGCGTGGTCAAACAGGGAAACGCCGTCTTTAGCATCGGTCATTAGGAACAGTTGCAGGTCATCTAGCTACGTGGCGATCGCTATCGAGCGGCCGTGAGGGTCGAACGTAAGGACATTGAGCGTAGCCATGGCTGTAGCGTGGCGCACAGGCAGCAGAGACGGCGCGCGGGAAGCAGAGGTGGCACGCGGGCGGCAATGGCACGGCGCGGGCTGCAAGAGCTGCAGACGGCGGCGCGCGGGCAGGAGCTGCAGGCCTGCGGAGCAGGAGGGCAGTAGCAGTAGCTTAGCAGCAAGAGCAGTGTAGCAACAGCAGTTCAGTAATAGCAGTGCACCAACAGCAGTTCAGCAACAGTGCAGCAACAGCAGTGTAGTAACAGCAGTGCAGTAAAAGCAGTACAATAACAGTAGCATAGGCGGCAACAGGGGCAATGCATGTGCGCGCGCGGCAGAGCGGGTGCACGCGGGCCTGGCGCGGGCTGAATGGGCCACGCGTGGGCCTGGCGTGGGCTGCACAAGCTGAGCGCGGGTCTGGCGTGGGCTATGCGGGCCGCGAGCGGGCCTTGTGCGGGCCGTACAGGCTGCGCGCGGGCCTGGCGCGGGTTGCACAGGCTGCGCACGGGCCGCGTGCGGGCTGTACTGGCTACGTGCGGGCTGTGCGTGGGCTGTACGGGCTGCGCGCGGCAGGGCAGAGTAGGGCAGCGCGAAAGCGCTGGGCAGGGCAGAAAATTCCGGCAGAAAATAAAGCTAACTGGTGGGCCCTTAAAAAAAACGGTCCTTAGAAGGACCTGCTCTATACCATGTCGAGAGAGTTTGGAGAAGTGTGTTGGTTAGGTCTAGGATGGGGTACAAGTAAGAGTGTTGAGGTGAATGCTATATCCCCTAAGGCTAGCCCCTATATAGCCTAGACAACTTAATACACATATATGTTTGACAGTCGCTTGCGTCGGTGACGAGCTCGAACGGAGGGTGCAGATCTGCGATGCGAAGCATGGGCAGCGGAGCACAAAATTGTTTTGAGGGCCGAGAAGGCAGCTTGCTCTTTCTCCCCCCACATGTACTCAACCCCCTTCCTCAGCAGGTCGGTCAATGGAGCAGTCAACTTCGCCATGTCGGGGACGAACCGTCGCACGTACTTGACGAACCCCAAAAAGCTCTACAGCTCAGTCAAATTTGTCGGCGCGTGCCACGCTTGAATCGTCACGATCTTCTTCGGGTCTATTTCCACTCCAGCAGCTGAAATAATGTGCCCCAAAAATTGCAGTCAGTCCTGTAAAAACTCACACTTAGAAGCTTTGGTCAGTAGGCGGTTTTCACTTCGTATTTTAAAAACTGCTTCTATGTCCTGTAAGTGATGTGCTCTGTCTGGGCTGTACATCAGTATGTTGTCGAGGTACACGATGACGCACATATCTAAATGCGGGCGGAATGCCTCGTTCATCGTCATTTGGAAAGTGGCAGGGGCGTTGGTCAGTGTGAAGGGCATGACTCTGTATTCGAAGGATCTGTAGCGTGTTCGGAAGGTTGTTTTCGGGCAGTCGGGTGGGTTGACTCGGATCTGGTGGTAGCCCCCTCGAAGGTCGATTTTTGAGAAAACCCGGGCTGTTCACAGTTGGTCGATCAGTTTGTCGGCGCATGTGATGGGGTAATGGATTTGATGGTAACCCTGTTCAGTGCTCGGTAGTCTATGCACATCATAACCCCCCGTCTTTTTTCGGTGTGAATAGTATCGGTGCTGCGAAGGGTGACGAGCTCGGGCAAATGAACCTTTTCTCGAGCAGGTAATCCAGCCGCTTCCTCAGTTCGTCCAGTTCGGGCTGGGTCAGTCGGAACTGTCGCTGTACTGTCGGTTGTGCCCATGGTTCTAACTCCATCCTCTGTTCGTGCGGTCGCTGAGGTGGCAGTCCCGTTGGCAAGTCGTCCGGAAATATTCCACTGTACTACTTCAGGAGTGCTGCCAAGTCATCCGGTACGTCGGCTAGCAGTCTCTGTAAGTCCCCCCCTTTGTCTGCCACCTCGGCTTCCCGAATGTCAACCGCGTACACGTCAGCTCCTGCTGCTACGGCGCGTTTCATCGTGATCGCGTTGACACCTACAGACGAAGACTCAGGCGAGCCCCAGCGAGGTAAGGCGATGTTGTTACCGTTCACTCACACAGTGCAGTCACCCGTCGTCCAGGCGATTCGCGAGTTGTGTCGTCGCGGCCAATCTCGACTGAGTAAAATGTCGGTTCCGTCAAGGGTTCTCGCGAGCATTTCCTGGCTAAACGTGAAGTTACTGTGAAACTAAAGAACGAGAATGAAATGACTATGAACGAAGTGAGTACAAATAGGAAACCCTAATTGGGTTGTACCCCCTATGGGATACCCCACTATAGCCTACAGAAACAAGTAAGCTATAAGTTCTGACACACCCCCATAGGCAAAGTGGGGGAGAACAAGGGGTCACAAGACCAGTCAAGCAAAGCAAAGCAAAGCTCAGGGTGGATCACAAAGTCACCACACATTCCGAGCACAAGTTCAAAGGCCACAAGGCCAGTTCACATGCAAGATCATATATAGAGATATACAAGAGCAAGAGTATATATATGCGAAAGTACAAGCAAGGTCAAGAGGAGAGCAAGTGAGGCAAGACAGGCACAAGACCCAACTGCGTGCAGCAACGCTGATGATCACAAGGCGCAAGTGCCTTGGTGAAGACATCAGCAGTGTTGGCCTCAGAGGCCACGTACGCAAGTCGCAGCTGTCCACGCTGCTGTAGCTCACGAGCAAGAAAGTAGCGAAGAGCAATGTGCTTCGTTCTGTGCTCCAGTCGCTGCTCTCGACACAAGGCCAGCATGGCCTTGTTGTCTACGTACAGGACTGGAGGAGAACGAGGCTGCTCTCCAAGGTCGGTCAGCAGGTAGGTGAGCCAGCGTAACTCCTGTGCAGCCATAGCCCCAGCGTAGATCTCAGCCTCACAACTGGAGCCGAGAACAGAAGACGAGCGGGTAGCCCGCCACGAGACAGAGCCGGAACCAAGGCTGAAGGTGTAACCCTGTGACGACCGCTGCGTAGCCTGGTCGTCAGCCCAAGAAGCGTCTGCGTGCCCAGTGAGGACCACTGGACTGCGCCCTCCAAGCACTAGCCCCATGCCCGACGTACTGCACAAGTAGCGCAACACCCTCTTCGCTGCAGCCATGTGCTCTGGTCGGTGTCTCCCAGGAGCAACAAAGCGTGCGAGAATGCTAAGAGGGTATGCGAGGTCAGGTCGTGTGCAGGTCATCAGGTACATGAGGCAGCCAACAAGCTCTGCAAACGGGCCACTCGACTCTACGGACTCATCCGAAGGCAGAGCTGAGAGCGAGTGGCGAGTAGGCAGAGGAGTGGCCTGAGGCGAGGAGTACGTGAAGCCGAAGCGCTGAAGGACCTGCTGCACCATGTGTGACTGAGTCAGGGTAATGGTGCGGCGTGCTCTGTCCCGGGTGATCTGCAAGCCAAGGTAGCTGCGCAGTTCACCCAGGTCAGTGCACGTGTGTCTCTTCTGCAGCTCGGACTTCACGTAGGCGAGTCCAGCAGTGTCAGCTGTGGCAAAGACCAAGTCGTCGACGTACACGAGGATGTAGAACGGCGGCAGAGAGGTGTCGGTGCGCAGAAACAGCGACGGGTCGGCAGTGGAAGGAGCAAACCCAAGTGCCGCGAGCGTAGTCCTCAGTGTGTCGTGCCACTCACGTGGCGCCTGGCGGAGACCGTAGACTGGACGCCGGAGACTCCACTGGGTACCAGGAGGGAAAGACCCAGTGAAGCCAGGTGGGCGACGCAGCCAGATCTCCTCGTGCAGGCTGCCCTGCAAGAAAGCTGTGCTGAAGTCGAGAGAGTGCAGCTCGTAGTCACGGTGAGCAGCAACGTGTAGCAGAACCCGAAGAGTGGTCATCTTCGGGGTGGGGGAGAAGGTCTGAAAGTAGTCAACCCCCTGCCGCTGACTGAAGCCACGAGCCACATAACGCGCCTTGAAGACAAGCGGAGAACCCGGCGGCCGCTTCACCCTGAAAATCCACATGCCACTGACGATGTTCGCCCCAGGAGGGGGAACAGCGTCAACGTAGGTGCCTGTGGACTTCCAGGAAGCCATCTCTGCATCCATAGCTGCCTGCCACTGAGAGGAGTAGGGACCCTCTATCGCCTCCGCGTAAGAGCGCGGAGTCGGGATGTCTGGTGCATCCGGGTCTCCCTCAGGGGCTAGCAGTACAGACGCGAGACGAGGTGAAGCGGCGGCCAGACACTGGAACTCCTCCTGCCTGTCCTCAAGGACGTCCGTGCCAAGGGCACACTCACCCCCGACGGACGGAGGACAGGCAGACTCAGACTCAGTGACAAGACGAGCAGCGTAGTCTAGACGACAGCGCGCAGCAAAGTCGACAAGCTCAGTGACAAGGGCAGACGCAGCAGACGACTCGAAGGAGGGGTCAGTGACAGCAGTAGCCAGGAGACGCGTGACAGTAGGACTGGCAGCACGAAGAGAGTCTGACTCCGGGTCGGCAAGAGCAGGAAGAGAGGAAGCAGGAGGAGAAGGCAAAGGGGCACGCAGAGGAGCAGTGGACGGACGCAGTGACATCCGGTGCGTGCCAGGGACAGGAGGAGGACGCTGACGCGACCCGCGACCACTAGCGCGCTCAGTACGAACAGGCGACACAGGACGAGACGCAGGCTCACGACGCTCAGAAAGACCTCCAGTCGGACCAGCGTAGGGAGAAGGAGCAGGCAAAGGGGAGGCAGGCTGTAGCTGTGGCTGTGACCGGACAGGCTGCGGACCCTCTAAGGGAGGAGGAGGAGGTGTAAGACCAAGAACCTGCTGCAGGAGCGGAACGAAGTACGGTCGGGGCCGCGCGGCGACGCTAGAAACAGCACGAACAGCACCAGCAGCCCCGGCAGGAGCACCCACTCCAGCAGCACCTCCAGCAGCACCACCAGAAGCTCCAGAACCTCCAGCCGCAGCACCAGGAGCACTGTCAGTCGGGCCACCAACGGCAGGCTCAGCGCCAACACCCTCAGCAGGACCAGCTCCAGGAGAACTCTCAGACTCAGCAGCTCCAGCACCCACAGTACGAGCGCCGGCGGGGCGCGCAGCAGCAGTACCCTCTGCAGCCGAAGAACCACCAGCACCAGCAGCACGCCTCCAGCGCCCGGCAAACCACTCACGCAGCTCCTGTGGGGAGAGTGGCTCCCGGCGAGACGAAGCACCCCCAGGCACAGCACCTCCAGGCTCAGCACCCCTAGACACAGCACCCCCAGGTACGGCACCCCCAGGCTCACCACCTCCAGGCTCAGCACCCCCAGGCACAGCACCCCCAGTCTCCGCACCCCCAGGCTCAGCTCCCGCAGCAGCACCAGAGTCACCAGTGACCTCGACAGGCTCGACCGCGTCTACCTGGGACACACCTGAAGGGACAGGACCCTGAGGGGGGAGGGGGACTACCGGGGGGGGACCTGGTACCAAGAAGAGCGGGGGTGGGGGGAGGGACGGAGTGCGGTAGGGGAAGAGGCGGTAGTAGGGTACCGACTCGTCGAACGTGACGTCCTGGGAGGACAGAACACGTCGAGAGGTGGGGTGGTAAAACTGCCACCCAGGGGCGTCGGGGGGGAACCCCAGGAAGACGTAGGGAGAAGCACGAGGGGACAGCTTGTCCGCAGACAGGTCGCGAACAAACGCCCGAGATCCCCAGACCCGGAACGCCGACGCATCGCCAACCTTCCCCGTCCACAGCAGGGCTGGGGAGGTCTCCGGTCGAGAGACCCTGGGGTGGAGGTTGATCTGGTGCGCAGCGTACCTGACCGCAAACGGCCACAGAAAATGGGGAGCAGCCGCATGCATCATGGACGTACGAGCGACGTCCATGACCATGCCAATGCGGCGCTCAGCAATCCCATTCTGCTGCGGTGAGTCCGGAAGCGTGAAGGTCTGACGGATGCCTCGCACACGACAGTAGGCACTCAGGAGGCCAGAGGAGAACTCTCCGCCTCTGTCCGAGTGCAGACGCAAAACAGGGAAGTCAGAGCCAAAGCTCCTCCGAAGCTGGAGACGAGCTGCGCGGATCCAGTCGATCAACACCGCAGTGACCTCACCCTTACTGCACAAGGGGAAGACTGTGGTGTAACGCGAGTAGTCGTCAACCACCAGCAGGAAGTAGCGCTCCTGACCCTTTCCACGGACGCGGGCTGGGCCCCACACATCCATGTGAAGCGTCTGCAACGGGGCCTCTGTCGGAGGAAACTGGGAGGAGTGAGGGGCAGCACGCTGGCGCCCCTCGACACAGGGGACACAGGTGGGGCCAGGGCCCGGAGGAAGGGGAGGGAGAGACCGGGGAAGACCAGACACAAGGACTCGCGAGGCCATGCCTCTGAGCCGAAGCAGAGAGGGGTGGCCAAGGCGGTGGTGCCAGAGGAGGGTCTCGTGAGACAGACGACGGCACGAGCAGGGGGCAGACTCAGGACCAGACCTGGACGCTGCAGCAAACACCTGACCAGACGAAGTGACCCTACCAGACTCAGCACCTGGAGGAGAAGCAGTGGTCAGAGTGTACAGGCTCGACCCTGGCCGACGTGTAAACGTAGCCAGGTGGCGACCTGTATCCGCCTCCGTGCAGTGGGTCACCCGCTGACGAGCAGGGGTGAACTGGTGGACACCCCCATCCTGGAGGTCAGCACCACTCACCAAGTTCGTCGAGAACGAGGGGAGGTAAAGACCAGTCAGGGTGCCAGAGGGGGCCGCCGGACACGGGAGGACAGTGGAGAAGCGAGCCAGGACAGGCCCCCCAGAGGGGTCAGCCAGGGACACCGCAACCGGCCGACTCAGCGGCGTGAGAGTGGTGCGGTCCCGAAAGAAGGAGCGAGACGCTCCAGAGTCAAGGGTGAAGGTGTGAGAGGCCGAAGCCGACACAGTACCTGAGAGGGCAGACTCACCAGCACCTGAGAGCACAGACGCACTGGCACCTAGAGCAGCAGCCTCACTAGTACCTGACGCGGCAGTACCAATGCCCGGGTCGGGCGGGAAACACCGGTAACAGTCATCCTCATCACTACCAATCGCAGCATACATAGCAGAGAGAATAGCATCAAAATCAAGATCATAAATAGCTACACCAGCCCTAGACAGCTCTCCCCAGCGGGGGATCTCAGCTGCCTCCGGAAACTGCTGACGCCAGGCGTCAGTCAGGCGGCCAAAGCAGCGGCGGGCAGTGTGGGCGCCTCCACACCTCTCCCCTGCACGGTCACCGGTGCGGAGAACGTAGGGGCAAGGACCAAGTGCACCACCACGCTGACGCTGCGAGTACCACTCACGGAGCTGCTGAGGGGCGGGGACGGTGCGAGAGCGCTGCTGCTGCTGTGGCTGCTGCTGCGGCTGCTGCTGCTGCTGCTGGCGCTGACCACCCCCGGAGCTGCTCTGCTGGGACGAGCCACTCCGACCCCCGCCTCCACTGCCACCCCCGCCTCCACCGCCACCCCCGTCTCCACCTCCACCTCCCCCACCAGGACCGTCGCTCCCACCGCTCCCACCGCCGCCTCCGCTACCACCTCCGCCGCCACCTCCGCCTCCACCGCCGCCACCAGGACCTCCACTCCCGCCACCACCCCCACCGCCACCCCCACTCCCCCCGCCACCCCCACCGCCTCCTCCACCGCCCCCTCTAGCTCCACCCGCTCCCTTGCCCCCCTTGCCCTTGCCAGTGCGGCGTCTGCCGCTGGGGGCAGACGCCGCGCCGACCGACTCAAAACCAGTGAGGTCGGCCGCAGCGGCAGAGGCGACAGAGGGCAGCAGGGGGGAAGGACCACACCCCTCAAAGATGGGGGTGCGAGGGTCACCCCGAGAGGCCCCTACAGCGACAATACTCTTCTCAGCCGCTAGCAGGGACTCCTCAAGGAGGTCGACAGTGAGAGTGGTGGGACAGACAGAGAGAAACTGGTCCCTAACGACACGAAGGGACTCAGGGAGACGGGTGACGAGAAAGTAGAGAGTGATGTACATGGGAGGAGGGTTCGCAGCGCGGAACTCAGCAGGAAGGGCAGCGCGGTAGCGGGTGTCACTAGCACGGAGGTGGGTAACGAGGTCAGCGACAGTGGGAAAGGAAGCGAGGTCAGGGAAGAGAAACGGTAGCATGAGGCGGCTAAGGGTAGCGGAGGAAGGGGAGGAGTAGGGTGCAACTACAGCGTCGTACAAGGCCTGAGCGGTCTTGCACTGACTAAAGTGGGCACGCTCAGAGGAAGGGAGGTGGCGACGCACAGCAAGACGTACAGTAGCATCGCGGGTCGCCCACTTGGAGCGAACGGCAGAGTCAGCATCAGCAGGAGGGGCAGGGACAGCGCCAGAGACAAAGTCAAAGAGAGAGACCTCATCTATCGCATCACACAGTAAGTACAGCTGCAGGTCTTCAATCCAGACGGCAAAGTCAATGGCCCTCCCCTCAGCGTCAAAGGTAAGAACATTGGGGGTGGCCATGACAGCAGCTGAGAATCTCACCGGGCTGAGAGAGGCGGGTAGGTCAGCAGCAGAGGAACAGCAGCACGGCTCCGCAGGCGGCTCGGGCGGCGGCTCGGCGGCAGCTCGGCGGCGGCTCGGCGGCGGCTCAGGCGGCGGCGGCTCGGCGGCGGCACGGCTGCTGCTGGGCGGCGCGGGCGGCTCGGGCGTCACGGGCGGCTCGGCGGCGGCTCGGGCGGCACGGGCAGCTCGGCGGCGGCTCGGGCGGCGGCTCGGCGGCGGCTCGGCGGCGGCTCGGCGGCTGCTCGGCGGCGGCTCGGCGGCGGCTCAGGCGGCGGCGGCTGCTGCTGGGCGGATCGGCGGGGCCGCGTAGCAGAGTGGCGGCGGGGCCGCGACCGAGGAGAGCGGCGGGGCCGCGTAGCAGAGGGCGGCGGGGCCGCGTAGCAGAGGGCGGCGTGGCCGCGATCGAAGGGCGGCGGAGCCGCGTAGCAGAGGGCGGCAGGGCCGCGTAGTAGAGGGCGGCGGGGCCGCGTAGCAGAGGGCGGCGGGGCCGCGTAGCAGAGGGCGGCGGGGCCGCGTAGTAGAGGGCGGCGGGGCCGCAATCGAAGGGCGGCGGGGCCGCGTATCAGAGGGCGGCGGGGCCGCGTAGCCGAGGGCGGCGGGGCCGCGTAGCCGAGGGCGGCGGGGCCGCGATCGAAGGGCGGCGGCGGGGCCGCGTAGCAGAGGGCGGCGGGGCCGCGATCGAAGGGCGGCGGGGCCGCTAGGGAAGGGCGGCGGAGCCGCTAGGGGAAGGGCGGCGCAACGGGCCGCTAGGGGCGACACGATGGGTCGCTAAAAAAAAAAACGCGCCTCGGGGCGCGGTTCGGTGGGCCCTAGAAGCAGTCCCTAGGAGGGAACCTGCTCTGATTCCATGTGAAACTAAAGAACGAGAATGAAATGACTATGAACGAAGTGAGTACAAATAGGAAACCCTAATTGGGTTGTACCCCCTATGGGATACCCCACTATAGCCTACAGAAACAAGTAAGCTATAAGTTCTGACAGTTACCCCCGCATCGAATCCGAACCCGATCTACGCGTTTCCATATCTCCAGTGGCGTGCCGTCAACCAGTCTTGCATTGATCTTAGGTAAGCATCTGTCCAGTGGCAGTTTCAGCTTCCATGCTGTGGGAGTGTTGATGAGGCTGTGGCTGGCTCCCCCGTCTACGAATATATTAACTAAGCCTGTCCTGATTTTCCCACTAAGCAGTATGGGGCTGTCTACCATAGTACCCTCCTTATTCGGCCGGGTGTGGACGATTGCGTGAACCGGCACAATCACTCGGTGAGGGTCGGTTGGGTCGGGCGAGCGGCGCGACCTGTCAGTAGAGGGCCCTTCTGCTACTGACTCCCAGCGTTTCCTTGCTGCTTGGTCTGTTTCTACTACGCAGCTTCCCTTAGAGTATTCCGAGCATTCGCTCTTACCGTGTCCCGGCCGATTGCACGCGAAACAGCACCTCTTGAATGGTGCGGCAACAACATTCGCGGTGACGGCACGTATCGTGTCGGCCTCGTTCGTCCCACGTGACCGATGTCCCCAGTTACTGCTTCCGTAGGACCCCGGTCTCGGTCGGCGGAAAAAGTCAAGCTTTCCCGCCATGGCGAGAATCTCCTTAAAATCCGTGACGCCGCGAAGCTGGATTTGTTGGGCGATGTCATGCTTCAGGCCGCTGATGTAGGGGCCGATACGCTCGTGTCAAACTCTTATGCTATAGTCTGTGTAGGCTGTAGTGGGGTAGACAATATGGGGTACAACACTTCTAGGTTTTCCTACTTGTACCCACCTGCTTGCTAGTTCATTGATTCCTCATTTCTTCATATGGTATAGAGCAGGTTCCCTAGTGGGAACGCTTCTCAGGGCCCACCACTGAAATCGATTTTTTTTTTTCCTGCCCGAGGCGCGCCCCGTTGGCCGCCCTCACGTCGCCTCTCACGACCCCTCGCGCCACCCTTAGCGGCCCCGTCGCCACCCCTTACGGCCCCGTCGCCGTCCTTTGCGGCCCCGTTGCCGCCCCTCTAGGCCCCTCGCGGCCCCTTCGCGGCCCCGTCCCCGCCCCTCTAGGCCCCTCGCGGCCCCTTCGCGGCCCCGTCGCCACCCCTTACGGCCCCGTCGCCGTCCTTTGCGGCCCTGTTGCCGCCCCTCTAGGCCCCTCGCAGCCCCTTCGCGGCCCCGTCCCCGCCCCTCTAGGCCTCTCGCGGCCCCTTCTCGGCCCCGTCGCCGCCCCTAGCGGCCCCGTCGCCGCCCTTCGAGGCCCCTCGTGGCCCCTTTGCGGCCCCGTCGCCGCCCCTGGCGGCCCCGTCGCCGCCCTTCGAGGCCCCTCGCGCCCCCCTTGCGGTCCCGTCGTCGCTCCTAGTGGCCCCGTCGCCGCCCCTATCGGCCCCGTCGCCGACCCTAGCGGCCCCGACGCCTCCCCTTAGCGGCCCCGTCGCCGCCCTTCACGGCCCCTTCAGCTACCGAGCCGCCGAGCCGCCCAGCAGCCGAGCCGCCCAGCAGCCACGCCACCCATCAGCCGAGCTGCCCAGCAGCCGAGCCGCCCAGCAGCCGAGATGCCCAGCAGCCGAGCCGCCCAGCAGCCCAGCCGCCGAGCCGTCCAGCAGCTGAGCCGCCGAGCCGCCGAGCAGCCTGCAGCCGAGCCGCCGTCGAGGCGCCATTGCCACTACCGAGCCGCTGCCACCGCAATTGCAGCCCTGTTCCTCCCGGCGCGCCCCGCTCGTACCCACCCGGACTGGTGAGATCCCTCCCTGCTAGACCACTGCTGTCATGGCTACCCCCGTAGTCCTTACCTCTGATGCGGAGGGTCGTGCTGTAGACTTCGAGGTCTGGGTCAATGACCTGCAGCTTTTCCTACAGTGCGATAGGGCAGACGGACTCTCCCTGTTCGATCTCACCTCTGGTGCCTCTCCTGCCCCGCCTGGTGATGCTAACAGCACGGTTTGCTCACAATGGGCCACGCGTGATGCTGCTGCCCGTCTTGCTGTGCGTCGCCACTTACCGACTGCTGAGCGTGCGCACTTTAGTCAGTACAAAAGTGCTAAGACCTTGTACGACGCTGTAGTTCCACGCTACTCTTCCCCTGCCACTGCTGCTCTTAGTCGCCTCATACTGCCGTACCTGTTTCCTGACCTCCCCGCCTTTCCAACAGACGCTGACCTCGTTACGCACCTTCGCACTAGTGACACCCACTACCACGCTGCGCTTCCTACATAGTTCTGCGCCAAGAACCCCCCCCCCCCCCCAAGTACATCACCCTCTACTACATAGTCACCCGCCTTCCTGACTCCCTTCGCTCGGTTAGGGACCACTTCCTCCCTGTTTGCTCCACCACACTCAGCTTTGACCTCCTCGAGGAGCGCCTCCTGGCAGCTGAGAAGAGTATAGTCGCTATAGGAGCCTCTAGAGGTGACCCGCGTGCCCCTGTCTTTGAGGGGTGCTCCCCCTCCCCCCTTTTGACCTCTATTGCTTCTGCTGCTGCCGTCGACTTCGTTGGCACCGAGTCGGTTGGCGCTTCGTCTGACCATAGCGGGCGACGCCGCACCGGCAAGGGCAAGGGGGGCAAAGGCGCTGGAGGGGCTGGCGGGGGTGGTGGAGGTGGAGGTGGAGGAGGGGAGTGGGGGTGGTGGTGGGAGTGGTGGCGGGGGTGGGGGCTTCGGTGGCGGCGGTGGCGGCGGAGGCGGCGGCGGCGGTGGCGGTGGGAGGGGAGGAGGAGGCGGTGGCGGCGGTGGCAAAGGAGGCGGCGGAGGAGGTGGAGCTAGTCGGGGTGGCTCTGCGCAGCGAGGCGGCTTCGGTGGTGGTCAGCGCCAGCAGCAGCGGCGCACTCGTGAGACCCCGTCCCCACAGCAGCTTCGTGAGTGGTACGCTGCGCGTCAACGAGGTGGGGGTAATGGTCCCTGTACCTACGTCCTCCGTACCGGCGACCGCGCTGGTGAGCAGTGCGGGGGCCCGCACTCCACCCAGCGCTGCTTTGGCCGCTTGACGGACGCTTGGCGTCACCAGTTCCGTGACGCCACTGAGATCCCTCGCTGGGGAGAGCTGTCTAGGGCGCGGGTTGCTATCATTGATCTTGACTATGATGCTATTCTTGCTGCCATGTATGCTATGTCTACTAGTGATGAGGGTGAGTGTTACCTGTGTGTTCCGCCTGACCCGGGCATTGAGGCTGCTGCTCTAGGTGTTGGTGAGGCTACTGCTCTAGGTGCTAGTACATCTGCAGCCCCAGGTGCTGGTGAGTCTGCTCTCTCAGGTACCACGTCGGCTCAGGCCTTACACACCTTCACCCTTGA
Source organism: Closterium sp. NIES-65 (assembly GCA_948144175.1). Classification (NCBI taxonomy): domain Eukaryota; kingdom Viridiplantae; phylum Streptophyta; class Zygnematophyceae; order Desmidiales; family Closteriaceae; genus Closterium; species Closterium sp. NIES-65. Next base: position 3,544,122 of record CANXME010002068.1, read on the forward strand.
ATCGGGTGCTTCCCGCTCCTTTCAAGACCGCACCACGCTTACGCCGCTTAGTCGACCGGTTCCGGTCTCCCTGGCGGACCCCTCTGGGGGTCCTGTCCTTGCTAGCTTCTCCACTGTCTTACCGTGTCCGGCAGCCCCCTCTGGCACCCTGTTAGGTCTCTACCTCCCCTCGTCCTCTACGAACTTGGTGAGTGGTGCTGATCTACAAGATCGGGGGGTTGACAAGTTCACTCGTGCGAGTCAGCGGATGACCCACTGTACGTGTGCTCGGACGGGCCGACACTTGGCCACGTTTACCCGTCGGCCGGGGTCGAGCGAGTACACACTGACTACTGAGTCTCCTTCGGTTGCTGAGTCTAGTCAGGTAGCTGCGTCGAGTCAGGTGTTTGCTGCAGCGTCCACGTGTCGTCTCCTGTCCCACCAGACTCTCCTTTGGCACAACCGCCTTTGTCACCCCTCCCTGCCTCGTCTCCGAGGCATGGCCTCTCGTGTCCTTGTCTCTGGTCTCCCCCGGTCCCTCCCTCCTCTTCCTCCAGGGCCTGCCCCTACCTGCGTTCCCTGCGTCGAGGGGCGGCAGCGCGCCGCTCCTCACTCCTCCGACTTTCCTCCAACAGAGGCTCCGCTGCAGACATTTCTCCTGGATGTGTGGGGCCCCGCCCGCGTCCGTGGACAGGGTCACGAGCGTTACTTCCTGCTGGTCATTGACGACTACTCGCGTTACACCACAGTCTTCCCCTTGCGCAGCAAGGATGACGTCACTGAGGTGTTGATCGATTGGATCGGCGCAGCTCGTCTCCAGCTCAGAGAGAGTTTCGGCTCGGACTTCCCGGTTCTATGTCTGCACTCCGACATAGGCGGAGAGTTTTCCTCTGACATTCTGCGAGCCTTCTGTCGTGCACGGGGCATCCGCTAGACGTTCACGCTTACGGCCTCCCCACAGAAAAATGGGATTGCTGATTGCCACATTGGCATGGTTATGGACGTCGCTCGTACGTCCATGATCCATGCGGCTGCTCCCCATTTTCTATGGCCGTTCGCGGTTCAGTATGCGGCGCATCAGATCAATCTTCAGCCCCGAGTCTCCTTGCCAGAGACCTTCCCCACCCTGAGGTGGACGGGGAAGGTTGGCGATCCGTCTGCGCTCCGTGTCTGGGGATCTCGGGCGTTTGTCAGCGAATTGTCTTCGGACAAGCTGTCCCCCCATGCGGTTTCCTGCGTCTTCCTTGGCTTCCCCTTGATGCGCCTGGTTGGCAGTTTTACCACCCCACCTCGCGCCGTGTTCTGTCCTCCCAGGACGTCACCTTTGACGAGTCGGTGCCTTACTACCATCTCTTCCCCTACCGCACTGCGCCCCTCCCCCCGCCGCCGCTCTTCCTTGCGCCAGGTCCTCCCCAGGTAGACCCTCTCCCCCCTCAGGGTCCTTCCCCGTCAGGTGTGTCCCACGTAGACGCACTCGAGCCTGTCGAGGTAGCTGTTGACTCTGGTGCTAATAGAGGCGCTGAGCCTGCGGGTGCCTGGTCTGGGGGTGCTGAGCGTGGGGGTTCGGAGCCTGGGGGTGCTGAGTCTAGGGGTCCTGGGGGTGCGAAGCCTGGGGGTGCTGAGCCTGGGGGTGCGGAGCCTGGGGGTGCTGGGTGTGCTCGTGTGTTATCTGGCTGTGCTTCGTCGAGGCGGGAGCTACTCTCTCCGCAGGAGCTGCGCGAGTGGTTTGCCCGGCGCTGGAGCCATGCTGCTGGAGCTGGAGGTACTACTGTTGCTGCTGGTCCTGGAGGTGCTCGTACTGGCGGTACTAGAGCTGCTGGGACTCGGGGTGCTGCTGGGGCTGCTGGAGTTAGTCCTGCTGGAGGTACTGCTGAAGCTGCTGGCGGTACTGGAGCTGACGGTCCTGCTTGAGTTGGTGCTGCTAGAGGTACTGGAGCTGCTGGAGCTGGAGCCGCTAGGGGTGTTGGCGCTGGTCGTTCTGCTGGCGCTGGTACTTCTGAGGGTGCTGGAGTTGGCGCTGTTGGAGCTAGAAGTGCTGCTTGCACTGGTGCTTCTGCTGGGGGTATTGGTGCTGTCCCTGCTGGTTCTTGAGGCGCTGCGCGGCGGAGGTCGTACTTTGTTCTGCTCCTTGAGCAGGTTCTTGGTCTCCCGCCCTCTACTGGTCCTCCTCCTCCCTTAGAGTGTCCACAGCCTGTCTAGTCGCGGTCACAGTTACAGCCCGCCTCCCCCCTACCTGCTCCTTCTCCCTACACTGGTCCTACTGGAGGTCTTGCTGAGCGTCGTGAGCCTGCGTCTCGTCTTGCGTCGCCTAATCGTGCTGCTCGCACTAGTAGTCGTGCTCCGCGTCCGCGTCCTCGTGCGGTCCCAGGCACACACCAGATGGCAATGCGTCCTTCCACTGCTCCTCTGCGTGTCCCTTTGCCGTCTCCTCTAGAGTCCTCTCTCCCTGTTCTTGCTGACCCGGAGTCTGACTCTCTTCGTGCTGCCAGTCCTACTGTCACGCGTCTCCTGGCTACTGTTGTCACTAACCCTTCCTTTGAGTCCATTGCTGCGTCTGCCTTAGTTGCTGAGCTTGTCGACTTTGCTGCTCGTTGTCGTCTAGACTACGCTGCTAGTCTCGTTGCTGAGTCTGAGTCTGTGTGTCCTCCGTCCGTCGGGGGTGAGTGTGCTCTTAGCACGGACGTCCTTGAGGACAGGCAGGAGGAGTTCCGGTGTTTTGCTTCTGCTTTGCCTCATCTCGTGTCCATGCTGATTGCCCCTGAGGGAGACCTGGATGCATTAGACATCTCGAATCCTCGATCGAACGCTGAGGCGATCGAGGGTCCCTACTCCTCTCAGTGGAAGTTAGCCATGGACGCAGAGATGGCTTCCTGGAAGTCCACAGGCACCTACGTCGACGAGGTTCCCCCACATGGGGCGAACATCGTCAGTGGCAAGTGGATTTTCAGGGTGAAGCGGGCGTGATTCCACGTCCTACGTGGAGGGCTGTCAGCTTGGGCCTGCATGACGTGGCGAGGTGAGTGAAAAACGCGTCGTCTAGGGTTTCCATGCTGCCATGGCTCAGATGGAGATGGGTGAGATTCGCGAAGCAGGCGACCGCGTTCGAAAGGTTCTGGAGAGAAACGACGATGTTTTTCTTGACAAAAAGCGTGGTGATGTAACTCCGAGTGATCCTTCGCCAGCGGCGGCAGACGAACGCGATGAGGAGATTTCGCGCGGCGTCTGCGAGGACAGGAGAGGTTAACAATTGTAACGGAATCTTATCGTCCGCACGGTAATCGTGGTCGGATGCGGGATGGGTGGGGTGATCTACGGAGGGGTCCGCATAGATGAACCTGGGCTTCTGATGCAACACGGCCCATAAAGCGTCGCTGGCAGATTTGCCTGTAGATGTCGACGGCTGCCGATTGGAGGAGTGCTAGAGGAACCTGACGAGGATCTCGTCGGGAAGACTGTGAATGGGGCAGCGGTTATCCATTCCTTAACATGGAAAAGGCTGATGGTGCGACCCAACGCGACGAGGGCGCGCCGACGCAAATGCGCGACAAGAGAGCGGGGTTCGGTAGGACTGGAACCCCAGTAGTGGCCAAGAGAAAGAAACTTGCTCGCCAAACTGCCTGCTGGAGCCTCCTGCGATTTAGTACGCTAATCCCAACCCAAGAGACCAGCAGTAGCATCGATTGCCGTCCATCTTAGCCTGGGCAATACCTCAGTGGCAGACGAAGCTATGCGGTGCGTTCTGCTGGGCATTGGTTTTCTAACTAAAGAGGAGCGAAAACGGCAGTAGGGTGCTGTTATGAGTGTCAGATTTATATGACATAGCTATTGTAGGCTATAGTGGGGTAGCACATATGGGGTACAGCTTTCTAGGGTTTGTATTTGTACCCAACTTTCACTTAGTCAATTCATTCTCGTTTCAGTTTTCTCATGGTATCGAGCAGGTTCCCTCGTGGGAACTGTGACTAGGGCCCACCAAGTCAAAAAAAAAAAATTTCTGCTCGCACCGCGCTCAGCCCGAGTTGCGCTCAGCCCGAGTTGCGCTCCTCTCTCTGATCTCGTCGAGCCGCCCTAGCGGCTGCGTCGCGCCGCCCTCGCGGCCTCTGATCCGTCGCCCTCGCGGCCCCGTCGCCCTAGCGGCCCCGTCGCCTTAGCGGCCCCGTCGCCCTAGCGGCCCCATCGCCTAGCCCTACGGCCCCGGTGCCGCCCTTCCCGGCCCCGATCTACCGCCTTGCGGCCCCGTCGCCTACCCCTGTGGCCCTCGCGCCGCCCTTTCCCGGCCCCGTCGCCTACCTACGACCCCGGCCCCCTCCTCGAACCCAGCCCCATCGCCTCCTTGCGGCCCCTAGCCCCGTCGCCTACCTGCGGCCCAGTCGCCTACCTACGGCCCCTGCGGCCCCGTCGCCTACCTGCGGCCCCTGGCCCCTGTCGCCTACCTGCGGCCCCGGCCCCGTCGCCTGCTGGCAGCTCCGGCCCCGTCTCCTACCTGCGGCCCCGTCGCCTACCTGCGGCCCTGTCACCTACCTACGGCCCCGTCGCCTACCTGCGGCCCCGGCCCCGTCACCTACCTGGGGCCCCGGCCCCATCACCTCCCTGCGGCCCCGGCCCCGTCACCTACCTGCGACCCCGACCCTGTCACCTACCTGCGGCCCCGACCCCGTCACCTTCTTGCGGCCCCGGCCCCGTCACCTACCTGCGGCCCCGGTCCCGTTGCCTATCCGAGCCGCCCGAGCTGCCGAGTCGCCTGAGGCGCCCGAGCCGCTGAGTCGCCCGAGCCGCCGGGTCGCCCGCGCCGCTCGAGCCGCCCGGGCCGCCGCGTCGCCGAGCCGCGGTTGCGTCTCGAGCCGCCCGAGCCGCCCGAGTCGCCGAGTCGGCGCGCCGCCCGAGCCGCCCGTGCCGCCCGAGCCGCCGAGTCGCAGATCCGCCCGAGCCGCCCGAGCAGCCCGAGCCGCCCCTGTCTGGTAAGAGCAGCGCCTCTTCCACTGCACTGCCCTTACCCTACTGCACTGCACTGTCAAACATTGTATGTTGTGGTTGTTTAGGCTACAGTGGGTTAGCCTATAGTGGGTACACATTTCTAGGGTTAGGTTTGACCTATTTGTACCCAACCCTCATTCTAGTGATTCATTCTCATTCTGACATGGTATTACGAGCCTAGGTTTCACCTAGGACCGAAACGATAGGGCCCACCGTTTCCGCTAGTCGCGCCCTCGTGCGCCGCCTTTTCCTGCGCCTCAAGCGCCTTGTTCTTAAGGCCCCCTAAGGCCCTCTCGCGTCGCCCCTTAAGGCCCCTCACGGCCCCTCGCGTCGCCCCCTTAAGGCCCCTTACGGCCCCGCGCTAGCCTCTCAAGGCCCCGTGCGGCCCCGCGCTAGCCCCCTAAGGACCCGTCGGCCTCGCGCTAGCCCCGCGCTAGCCCCCTAAGGCCCCCGTCGGCCCCGCGCTAGCCTCTCAAAGGCCCCCGAACGGCCCCGCGCTAGCCCCGAATGGCCCCGTACGGCCCCCCGCGCTAGCCTCTCACGGCCCCCTCGGCCCCGCGCTAGCCCTCTAAGGCCACCGTCGGCCCCGCGCTAGCCTCTCACGGCCCCCCCCTCGGCCCCGCGCTAGCCCTCTAAGGCCCCCGTCGGCCCCGCGCTAGCCTTTCACGGCCCCCGAACGGCCCCGCGCTAGCCCCGAACGGCCCCCAACCGGCCTCGCCCTCGCCCTGGACGGCCCCGCGCTCTCCCTTAACAGCCCCACCCGGCCCCGCGCTCGCCTCTCTAGGACCGAGCCGAACCGCGCGACCCGACCGAGCCGCGCGACCCGACCGAGCCGCGCCGCCCTAGCCGAGCCGCGCCGCCCTAGCCGAGCCGCGCCGCCCTAGCCGAGCCGCGCCGCCCTACTGCTACTACTACTACTGCCACTGCTACTGCTGCAACTATGGCTAGCCCTACAGTTCTCTCGTTCGATACTGAGGGCCGCCCGATTAAGTTTGAGACCTGGCTCGATGATCTGCACCTGTTCCTCCAGCTTACTGCCCGAGAGGATATCTCGCTGTACGATCACGCACAAGGCACAGTCCCTGCTCCTGCTACTACTGCTACCGCTACTGCTCGCTCGCAGTGGCAGACTCGCGATGCCCACGCCCGCTTTGCCATTCGCAACTCCCTGCCAGTCGATGAGCGCGAGCACTTTGGCCAGCATCAGACTGCGCAGGCCCTGTACACTGCTGTAGTTGCGCGATACTCCTCCCCGGCCTCAGCTGCACTAGGCCACCTCTCGCTTCCCTACCTGTTCCCCGACCTGTCCGCCTTCCAGACAGTCGCTGACCTCATCACTCACCTCCGCACTAGTGATGCCCGCTTCCGTGCAGCCATGCCCGCTGAGTTTCTTGCCTCCAACCCTCCCCCGCTCTGGCTCACTCTCTACCACCTAGTCACCCGCCTCCCTGACACTCTGCGTACAGTCAGGGACCACTTCCTAGCTCGCTGCCCCACTGAGCTCACCATTGCCGCCCTAGAGAAGGAACTACTTGCAGCTGAGAAGAGTATTGTAGTTGTAGGTGCCTCTCGTGGCGACCCCCGCACCCCTTTCTTCGAGGGGTGTTCCCCCTCCCCCCTGCTCCCCTCTGTCGCCTCTGCTGCTGCTGTCGACCTCCTTGGTGCTGAGCAGGTCGGCTCTGCGTCCGCTCCCAGCGGGCGCCGCAGCGGCAAGGGCAGGGGAGGCAAGGGCGGTGGGGGTGACGGCGGGGGAGGCGGTGGTGGGGGTGGTGGCGGCGGTGGGGGCGGTGGCGGGGCTGGAGGGGCTAGTGGCAGCGGTGGGGGTGGTGGAGGCAGCGGCGGCGGCGGTGGTCGGGGTGGGGGCGGTGGTAGTGGCGTCAGTGGACGTGGCGGCGGCAGGGGCGGTGGTGGTCGTGGTGGAGGCGGTGGTGGTGGTCGTGGAGGCTCTGGCCCTGGCCAGAGCGCGCAGCACCCTCAGTCCTCCCAGGAGCTTCGTGAGTGGTACTTACAGCACGGGGGTGGGGGGGGTAGCCTTAGCTGCACGTACGTCATCCGCACTGGTCGCCGCAAGGGACAGACGTGCGGGAGGGCGCACACTGCTCAGCGCTGCTTCTCTCGCCTAGATGACGCTTGGCGTGCTCAGTTTCCTGACGCTCCTGAGCTCCCTCAGTGGGCTGATCTCCTCAAGAAGGATATCGATATCTATGCTCTTGATTTTGATGTTATTCTCAAAGCCATGTATGCATTGACTATTAGTGGAGAGGAGGACCAGTACCTGTGTGTTCCGCCTGACCCAGGATCCGCACGAGTGAGGCTGCCGCTCTAGGTGCTTGCGCGTCCGCTGCCCCAGGTGCTGGTGAGGCTACTGCTCTAGGTGCTTGTGTGTCTGCCACCCCAGGTACTACTGAGTCCACTGAGGCACTGCACACCTTCACTCTAGACTCAGGCGCTTCGCGCTGTTTCTTTCGTGACCGCACTGCCCTTGAGCCCCTTGCTCGACCAGTTGCTGTCTCACTCGCTGACCCCTCTGGGGGTCCGGTCATTGCGACCTCCTCCACCCTCCTTCCTTGTCCTGCTGTCCCGTCGGGCACACTGTCAGGTCTCCACCTCCCCTCGTTCTCTACGAACTTGGTGGCGGGTTGTGCGCTTCAGGATGGGGGTGTTCACCAGTTCACCCCTGCCTACGAGCGCGTGACACACTGCACGTGTGCTCGGACGGGCCGTCACCTGGCTACCTTCACTCGACAGCCGGGGTCGGACCTGTACACACTGACCACTGAGTCCCCTCAGGTAGCGGCGTCTGCGTCTGCGTCTGCGTCAGGTCAGCTCTCTGCCCCCTGCTCGTGTCGCTCTCTAGCGCACAAGACTGTCCTCTGGCACCACCGACTTGGTCACCCGTCAGTGCAGCGCCTTCGGGGCATGCACGCCCGGTACCTTGTCTCTGGTCTTCCTCGGGTACTCCCTCCCCTCCCACCCTCCCTTGCTCCTCCTTGTCTTCCCTGTGTCGAGGGGCGGCAGCGCGCTGCCCCTCACTCCTCCTCGTTCCCCCCGACGACTGCTCCTTTGCAGACGCTCCACATGGACGTGTGGGGCCCAGCCCGCGTCCGTGGTCAGGGCCAGGAGAGGTACTTCTTGATCGTCGTTGACGACTACTCGCGCTACACCTCGGTCTTCCCCTTGCGCACCAAGGGTGAAGTCCCTGATGTTCTGATCCCTTGGATCAACAGAGCACGGCTTCAGCTGCGAGAGCGTTTTCGCTCGGAGTTTCCTATCCTGCGCTTGCACTCTGACAGAGGTGGCGAGTTCTCCTCCGACCTCTTGGCAGCCTACTGTGCCGAGCACGGCATTCGCCAGTCGTTCACGCTCCCGGCCTCTCCACAGCAGAATGGGGTTGCTGAGCGCCGCATTGGCTTGGTCATGGAGGTCGCTCGTACCTCCTTAGTCCACGCGGCTGCCCCCCACTTTCTGTGGCCGTTTGCGGTCCGGTACGCTGCGCATCAGCTCAACCTCTGGCCCCGTGTCTCCGCTCCGGAGACCTCGCCCACACTGCTGTGGACGGGGGAGGTTGGCGATGCGTCACGCTTCCGTGTCTGGGGATCCCGAGCTTTTGTTCGCGACACGTCTGCGGACAAGCTCTCCTCCCGCACTGCTCCGTGTGTCTTTCTTGGCTTTGTCCCGGATGCGTTTGGCTGGCAGTTTTACCACCCCGCCTCGCACCGCGTCTTCCCCTCTCAGGACGTCACTTTTGACGAGTCCGTGCCCTTCTACCGCCTCTTCCCCTACCGCACTGCCCCGCTCCCTCCCCCGCCTCTCTTCCTCGCGCCAGGTGCTGCAGTGGTAGACCCCCTCCCCCCTCAGGGTGCCGCTCCCTCAGGTGTCTCTCAGGTAGACCCGGTTGAGCCTGCCGAGGTAGCTGTCGACTCGCGTCCTGCTAGAGGTGCTGAGCCTGAGCGTGCGGAGCCTGAGCGGGCGGAGCCTGGGGGTGCTGAGTCTGGGGGTGCTGAGGCTGGGGGTGCTGAGCCTGGGGGTGCTGGGTCTGGGGGTACTGAGACTGAGGGTGCTGAGCCTGGGGGTGCTGGGTCTGAGGGTACTGAGCCTGGCGTTGCTGAGACTGGGGGTGCTGAGCCAGGTGGTGTTGCAGTTGACTGTGAGGCGCTTGGAGGACCTCCCTCTTCGCAGCAGCTACGTGAGTGGTACTCACGGTACTGCAGCCTCCGGCGGGGTGCGTCTCGGGCTCGTGGCGCTACTGGAGTTGGTACTAGTGTTTCCCCACCACGGCGGGAGCCGCCCTCTTCCCCACAGCTTCGAGAGTGGTACGCTCGGCACATTAGTCTCCGGAGTGGAGCTGCTGGTGCTCGGGTCCCCGGAGTTGACGCTGCTGCGGGTGCTGCGGACCCTGGTGCTGGAGGTACTGCTGCTGCTGGCGGTGCTGCTGGAGGTGCTGCTAGTACTGAGGACCCGGGCGTTGGAGCTGCTGCGGGTGCTGCAGACCCTGGTGCTGGAGGTTCTGCTGCTGCTGGCGGTGCTGCTGGAGGTGCTGCTAGTACTGAGGACCCTGGTGCTGGAGGTGCTGCTGCTGCCGCTGGTGTCTCTGCAGGTTCGAGAGTTGCTGCACGGCCACGGCCGTACTTCGTTCCGCTCCTTCAGCTGGTTCTTGGTCAGCGTCCTCCTCCTTGTCCTCCTCTCGCCTTAGAGTGTCCGCCGTCTGTCCAGTCACAGCCACACTTACCGCCTGCCTCCCCACTCCCTGTGCCTACTCCTTACACTGGTCCGAGTGGAGGTCTTGCTGAGAGACGTGAGCCTGCGTCACGTCCTGTGTCACCTGCGTCTCGTCGAGCGTCGCCTGTTCGAGCTGCTATCACTGGTAGTCGTGTCCCGCGTGAGCGTCCTCCTGCTGTCCCAGGCACTCACCAGATGGCGCTTCGTCAGTCCACTGCTCCGCAGCGTGTCGCTCTCCCGTCGCCTCCTGCGTCCTCTCTTCCTGCTCTTGCTGACCCCGAGTCAGACTCCCTTCGCGCTTCCAGTCCTACTGTCACACGTCTCCTGGCTACGGTTGTCACTGACCCTTCCTTTGAGTCCGCTGCTGCGTCTGCCTTAGTCACTGAGCTTGTGGACTTTGCAGCTGCGTGTCGTCTAGACTACGCTGCGAGTCTTGTTGCTGAGTCTGAGTCTGTCTGTCCTCCGTCCGTCGGGGGTGAGTGTGCTCTTGGCACGGACGTTCTTGAGGACAGGCAGGAGGAGTTTGGTTGCCTTGCCGCTGCTTTGCCCCATCTCGTGTCCATGCTTGTTGCCCCTGAGGGAGACCCGGATGCACCAGACATCCCGACCCCACGCTCTTACGCAGAGGCGATGGCCGGTCCCTACTCCTCTCAGTGGCAGTCAGCCATGGACACAGAGATGGCTTCCTGGAAGTCCACTGGCACTTACGTCGACGAGGTTCCCCCACCTGGGGCGAACATCGTCAGTGGCATGTGGATTTTCAGGGTGAAGCGGCCGCCGGGCTCTCCGCCTGTCTTCAAGGCGCGTTACGTTGCACGAGGCTTCAGTCAGCGAGAGGGAGTTGACTTCTTCCAGACCTTCTCCCCGACCCCGAAGATGACCACTCTTCGGGTTCTGCTACACGTCGCCGCTCAGCGTGACTACGAGCTCCACTCTCTTGACTTCAGCACAGCTTTCTTGCAGGGCAGCCTGCACGAGGAGATCTGGCTGCGCCGCCCACCCGGCTTCACTGGGTCGTTCCCCCCTGGTACCCAGTGGAGCCTCCGGCGGCCAGTCTACGGTCTCCGCCAGGCGCCACGTGAGTGGCACGACACACTGAGGACTACACTTGCGGCTCTTGGGTTTGCTCCTTCTACTGCTGACCCGTCGCTGTTTCTACGCACCGACCCCTCACTGCCGCCGTTCTACATCCTCGTGTACGTCGACGACTTGGTCTTTGCCACTTCTGACACAGTTGGTCTCGCTCACGTGAAGTCCGAGCTGCAGAAGAGACACACGTGCACAGACGTGGGTGAACTGACAAGCTATCTTGGCTTGCGGATCACCCGGGACAGAGCACGGCGCACCATCACCTTGACTCAGTCACACATGGTGCAGCAGGTCCTTCAGCGCTTCGGCTTCACGTACTCCTCGCCTCAGTCCACTCCTCTGCCTACGGGACACTCGCTCTCAGCTCTGCCTTCGGATGAGTCCGTAGAGCCGAGTGGTCCGTATCCAGAGCTTGTGGGCTGCCTCATGTACCTGATGACCTGCACTCGACCTGACCTTGCATACCCTCTCAGCATCTTAGCACGCTATGTCGCTCCCGGCCGTCACCGGAAGGAGCACATGGATGCAGCTAAGAGGGTGTTGCGCTACTTGTGCAGTACGTCGGGCATGGGGCTAGTGCTTGGAGGGCGAGACCGGCCTGTTCTCACTGGGCACTCCGACGCTTCTTGGGCAGACGACCAGGCTACGCAGCGGTCGTCCCATGGTTACACCTTCAGCCTTGGCTCTGGCTCTGTCTCTTGGCGTTCTACTCGCTCTTCTTCTGTTCTCAGCTCCAGCTGTGAGGCTGAGATCTACGCCACGGCCATGGCTGCCCAGGAGCTTCGCTGGCTCACCTACCTGCTGACTGACCTTGGAGAGCAGCCTCGTTCTCCTCCAGTGCTGTACGTCGACAACAAGGCCACCATTGCCTTGTGTGGGGAGCACAGACTGGAGCACAGGACGAAGCACATTGCTCTGCGCTACTTTCTTGCTCGAGAGTTGCAGCAGCGAGGTCAGCTTTGTCTGCGTTACGTGGCCACTCGGGCCAACACTGCTGACGTGTTCACCAAGGCGCTTCAGCCTTGTGACCATCAGCGCTTCTGTACTGTTCTAGGCCTCGTGCCTACTGTCCCTCATTTGCTCACTTCGTGACTTTGCTTGTACAGTGATCTCTATATATATATACCTGCATGCTTACTCTTGCTAGGTTGTGATCACTGTATCTCTTGTTCTTTTATAAATCTGCATGTAAACTGGTCTTGTGACCACTTGTTTGTGCTCGAAACTTGTGTGGTATCCTTGAGATCCACCCTGAGCTTTGCTTTGCTTTGACTGGTCTTGTGACCCCTTGTTCTCCCCCACTTTGCCTATGGGGGTGTGTCAAACATTGTTTGTTGTGGTTGTTTAGGCTACAGTGGGTTAGCCTATAGTGGGTACACATTTCTAGGGTTAGGTTTGACCTATTTGTACCCAACCCTCATTCTAGTGATTCATTCTCATTCTGACATGCACTGCCCTTCCACCGCACTGCCCTTACCCTACTGCTCGCGCTACTAGACTACTGCTGTTATGGCCACCCCTAGTGTCCTCGCTTTTGACGCTGAGGGTCGGGCCATTGACTTTGACGTTTGGATAGATGACCTGCACCTCTTCCTACAGTGCGATAGGGCGGACGGTCTCTCCCTCTTTGACCTCACCTCTGGTGCCTCTCCTCCCCCTACTGCTGATGCTGACGCCACTGTTCGCTCGCAGTGGGCCACGCGCAATACTGCTGCACGTCTTGCTGTGCGTCGCCACCTGCCTACCTCTGAGCGTGCGCACTTTAGCCAGTACAAGAGTGCTCAGACCTTGTACGACGCTGTAGTTGCATGCTACTCCTCCCCTGCCACTGCTGCACTAAGCCGCCTCATGCTACCGTACCTCTTTCCTGACCTTGCTGCCTTTCCCACAGTCTCTGACCTCATTACGCACCTCCGCACTAGTGACACTCGCTACCGCGCTGCGCTTCCTACTGAGTTCTGCGCCGAGAACCCCCCCCCCCCCCATGTACATCACCCTCTACTACATAGTCACCCGGCTCCTTGACTCTCTCCGTGTAGTTAGGGACCAGTTCCTCTCTGTTTGCCCCACCAATCTCACCGTTGACCTCCTCGAGAAGGCCCTCCTAGCGATAGAGAAGAGCATAGTCGCTGTAGGAGCCTCTCGTGGTGACCCTCGCACCCCCGTCTTTGAGGGGTGTTCTCCCTCCCCCCTCTTGCCCTCTGTCGCCTCTGCTGCTGCGGCCAACCTCGTTGGTCTTGAGTCGGTCGGTGAGGCGTCTACCCCTAGCGGGAGACGCCGCTCTGGCAAGGGCAAGGGGGGCAGGGGCGCTGGAGGAGCTAGCGGGGGCGGTGGAGGCGGCGGTGGAGGCGGCGGAGGGAGTGGGGGTGGCGGTGGGAGTGGTGGCGGGGGTGGAGGTGTTGGTGGCGGCAGTGGAGGCGGAGGCGGCGGCGGTGGCTGTGGGAGCGGAGGTAGCGGAGGTGGCGGCGGTGGCGGAGGCGGTGGCGGAGGAGGTGGAGCTGGTCGGGGTGGCGCTACGCAGCGGGTCGGCTCCGGTGGTGGTCCGCGCCAGCAGCAGCAGCAGCGCAATCGAGACATCCCCCCCCCCCCTCAGCACCTCCGTGAGTGGTACGCTGCACGTCAGAGGGGTGGGGGTACTGGTCCGTGCACCTACGTCCTACGCACCGGCGACCGCGCGGGTGAGCAGTGTGGGGGTGCGCACCCCACCCAGCGCTGCTTTGGCCGCCTGACGGACGCTTGGCGTCACCAGTTCCCGGAGGCCACTGAGATCCCCCAGTGGGGTGAGCTGTCTAGGGCGGGAGTAGCTATCTTTGACCTTGACTTTGATGCTTTTCTTGCTGCCATGTATGCTGTGACTATTAGTGATGAGGGTGACTGTTACCGGTGTTTTCCGCCCGACCCGGGCATTGAGACTGCTGCTCTATGTACTGGTGAGGCTGCTGCTGTAGGTGCCAGTGAGGCTGCTGCTCAAGGTGCCAGTGCGTCTGCTTCCTCAGGTGCTGGTGAGACTGCGCTCTCACGTACCGCGTCGGCTTCGGCCTCCCTCACCTTCACCCTTGACTCAGGGGCTTCTCACTCCTTCTTTCGAGACCGCACCACACTCACGCCGCTTGGTCGGCCGGTTGGAGTCTCTCTGGGAGACCCCTCTGGGGGTCCTGTCCTTTCTCACTTCTCCACTGTCCTCCCGTGTCCGGCGGCCCCCTCTGGCACCTTGTCTGGTCTTTACCTCCCCTCGTTCTCTACAAACTTGGTGAGTGGTGCTGACCTACAGAATGCGGGGGTTCACCAGTTCACTCCAGCGAGTCAGCGGGTGACCCACTGCACGGAGGCTCGCACAGGCCGACACCTGGCGACGTTTACACGTTGCCCGGGGTCGAGCCTATACACCCTGACCACTGAGTCTCCTCCTGTCCCTGCGTCTGGTCAGGTAGCTGCGTCGGGTCAGGTGTTTGCTGCAGCGTCCAGGTCTGGTCCTGAGTCTGCCCCCTGCTCGTGTCGCCTCCTGTCTCACGAGACTCTCCTGTGGCACCACCGCCTTGGTCACCCCTCCCTGCTTCGTCTCCGAGGCATGGCCTCCCGTGTCCTTGTCTCTGGTCTTCCCCAGTCCCTCCCTCCCCTTCCTCTGGGGCCTGGCCCTACCTGCGTCCCCTGTCTCGAGGGGCGGCTGCGGGCTGCCCCTCACTCCTCCCAGTTTCCTCCGACGGAGGCCCCGCTGCAGACGCTTCATATGGACGTGTGGGGCCCGGCCCGCGTCCGTGGACAGGGTCACGAGCGCTACTTCCTGCTGGTGGTTGACGACTACTCGCGTTACACCACAGTCTTCCCCTTGCGCAGCAAGGGTGATGTCATTGAGGTGTTGATCGACTGGATCCGCGCGGCTCGTCTCCAGCTCAGGAGGAGCTTCGGCTTGGACTTTCCTGTTCTGCGTCTGCACTCTGACCGAGGCAGAGAGTTCTCCTCTGGCCTTCCGCGAGCCAACTGTCGTGCACGAGACATCCGCCAGACCTTTACGCTTCCTGACTCTCCACAGCAAAATGGGATTGCTCAGCGCCGCATTGGCATGGTCATGGATGTCGCCCGTACGTCCATGATGCATGCGGCTGCCCCCCATTTTCTGTGGTCGTTTGCGGTTCGGTACGCGGCGCATCAGATCAACCTCCACCCCAGGGTCTCCATGCCGGAGACCACCCCCAACTGGGGGTGCTGAGCCTGGGGGTGCTGAGTCCGGAGGTTCTACGCCTGGGGATGTTGAGCCTGGGGGTGCTACGTCAGGAGGTGCTGAGCCTGGGGGTGCCACGTCTGGAGCTGATGAGCCTGGGGGTGCGGAGCCTGCGGCCGCTCGGCCTGCTCGTGTGGCGTCTGGCGGTGCTGGGCCAGGAGGTTCTCCGGGTGCTTCGTGTCGGCGGGAGCCACTCTCTTCACAGGAGCTGCGCGAGTGGTTTGCCCGGCGCTGGAGGCGTACTGCTGGAGCTGGAGCTTCTTCGGATGCTGAGGGTGCTGGTGCCGCCGGTCCCGGAGGTGCTCGTACTGGGAGTACTGGAGCTGCTGGGCCTGCGGGTACGACTGGAGGTGGAGCTACTGAGGGTGTTGGCGCTGAGGCTACAGCTGTCTGTCCTGGCGGCGGTCCTGCTGGGGGTGCTGTTGGTGATGCTGGAGGCACTGCAGCTGAAGGTGCTGTTGACGCTGGTACTGCCGCTGGGAGTGCAGGTGCTGTCCCTGCTGTGTCTGGAATCGCCGCGCGGCCTCGGCCGTACTTCATTCTGCTCCGTCAGCAGATTCTTGGTCCTCTTCCTCCCTTAGAGTGTCCACAGCCTGTCCAGTCACAGTCACAATTACCGCCGGCCTCCCCACTGCATGCTCCTTCTCCCTACACTGGTCCTACTGGAGGTCTTGCTGAGCGTCGTGAGCCTGCGTCTCGTCCTGCGTCGCCTGTTCGTGCTGCTCGCTGTAGTGGTTGCGGTTCGCGTCAGCGTCCTCCTCCTGTCCCTGGCACGCACCGGATGTCTCTACGTCTGTCCACTACTCCTCTACGTGTCCCTTTGCCTTCTCCTCCTGAGTCCTCTCTTCCTGCTCTTGCCGACCCGGAGTCGGACTCTCTTCGTGCTGCCAGTCCTACTGTCACGCGTCTTCTTGCTACTGTCGTCACTGACCCCTCCTTTGAGTTCACTGCTGCGTCTGCCCTAGTTGCTGAGCTCGTCGACTTTGCTGCTCGCTGTCGTCTAGACTACGCTGCTAGTCTTGTTGCTGAGTCTGCGTCTGTCTGTCCTCCGTCCGTCGGGGGTGAGTGTGCTCTTGGCACGGACGTCCTTGAGGACAGGCAGGAGGAGTTCCAGTGTCTGGCTGCTGCTTCACCTCATCTCGCGTCCGTACTGCTTACCCCTGAGGGAGACCCGGATGCACTTGACATCTCGACTCCACGCTCTTACGCGGAGGCCGTAGAGGGTCCCTACTCCTCTCAGTGGCAGGCAGCTATGGACGCAGAGATGGCTTCCTGGAAGTCCAAAGGCACCTACGTTGACGCGGTTCCCCCACCTGGGGCATGTGGATCTTCAGGGTGAAGCGGCCGCCAGGTTCTCCACCTGTCTTCAAGGCGCGGTACGTGGCTCGTGGCTTCAGTCAGCGGCAGGGAGTTGACTACTTTTAGACCTTCTCTCCCACCACGAAGATGACCACTCTTTGGGTGCTGCTGCACGTAGCCGCTCAGCGCGACTACGAGCTTCACTCTCTTGACTTCAGCACTGCTTTCTTGCAGGGTAGCCTGCACGAGGAGATCTGGCTGCGCCGCCCACCTGGCTTCACTTGGGCTTTTCCTCCTGGCACCCAGTGGAGCCTCCGGCGGCCAGTCTACGGTCTCCGCCAGGCACCGCGTGAGTGGCACGACACACTGAGGACTACACTTGCGGCTCTTGGGTTTGCTCCCTCTACTGCCAACCCGTCGCTGTTTCTGCGCACCAACACTTCTTTGCCGCCGTTCTACATCCTCGTGTACGTCGACGACTTGGTCTTCGCCACAGCTGACACTGCTGAACTCGCCCGCGTGAAGTCCGAGCTGCAGAAGAGACACAGGTGCACAGATCTGGGTGAACTGCGCAGCTACCTTGGCTTGCAGATCACCTGGGACAGAGCACGCCGCACCATTGCTCTGACTCAGTCACACATGGTGCAGCAGGTCCTTCAGGGCTTCGGCTTCACGTACTCCTCGCCTCAGGCCACTCCTCTGCCTACTCGCCACTCACTCTCAGCTTTGCCTTCGGATGAGTCCGTAGAGTCGAGTGGCCCGTATCCAGAGCTTGTTGGCTGCCTCATGTACCTGATGACCTGCGCTCGTCCTGACCTTGCATACCCTCTTAGCATTCTCGCGCGCTATGTTGCTCCTGGGAGACACTGACCGGAACACATGGCCGCCGCAAAGAGGGTGTTGCGCTACTTGTGCAGTACGTCGGGCATGGGGCTTGTGCTTGGAGGGCAGAGTCCAGTGGTCCTCACTAGGCACGCAGACGCTTTTTGGGCTGACGACCAGGCTACGCAGCGGTCGTCACAGGGCTACACTGTCAGCCTTGGTTCCGGCTCTGATTCTTGGCGGGCTACGCGTTCGTCTTCTGTTCTCGGCTCCAGTTGTGAGGCTGAGATCTACGCCGGGGCCATGGCTACACAGGAGCTTCACTGGCTCACCTACTTGCTGACTGACCTCGGAGAGCCGCCTCGTTCTCCTCCAGTGCTGTACGTAGACAACAAGGCCATGCTGGCCTTGTGTCGAGAGCAGAGACTGGAGCACAGAACGAAGCACATTGCTCTTCGCTACTTCCTTGCTCGTGAGCTGCAGCAGCGTGGTCAGCTGCGTCTTGCGTACGTGGCCTCTGAGGCCAACACTGCTGATATCTTCACCAAGGCGCTTGCGCCTTGTGATCATCAGCGCTTCTGTACTCAGCTGGGTCTTGTGCCTGTCTTGCCTCACTTGCTCACCTCTTGACCTTGCTTGTACTGCTACATATATATATACTCCTGCTCTTGCTTGTCTAGCCTTTTATATATATGTGTGTACTCCTGCATGTGAACTGGCCTTGTGGCCTTGACCTTGTGCTCGGACTGTGTGGTGACTTTGTGATCCACCCTGAGCTTGCTTTGCTTTGCTTTGCTTGTTTGGTCTTGTGACCCCTTGTACTTCCCCACTTTGCCTATGGGGGTGTGTCAGATTTATATGACATAGCTATTGTAGGCTATAGTGGGGTAGCACATATGGGGTACAGCTTTCTAGGGTTTGTATTTGTACCCAACTTTCACTTAGTCAATTCATTCTCGTTTCAGTTTTCTCAATGAGTTGTGAAAGGAAAGAGTGCGCAGAACTCAATAATGCGGAACTGATTACAACGTCTCATAACACGAGGCCTAGGACTAATATAGCAAAGCTAGCTAGGCCGAGGTCGCGGGGTCGCGAGATGGTTGGGTGCAGGTTCGGGGTTTGGAAAACCCGAAGGCGACGCGGTGGTGGCTCGGAAGGCAAGGTCGGCGGACCGAGCCTGGTTTTTTGAAAACCGGAGTTGTACCCGTACAGTGTGACCCTGTAAGGAATCCGGAAAAATTCCTTACACTACCCCCCCTCTTTAAGAAAGGTGGTGAATATCCGAGACACCTCGGCGGGCCATGTTACGAAGAATTGATTGCACTATGAAAGTTGGAGTACAAGTAGGAAACCCTAACTTTGTGTACCCCCTAAAGGCTAACCCACAAAAGCCTACGCAACAATAACACATATAGTGTTTGACACACCCCCATAGGCAAAGTGGGGGAGAACAAGGGGTCACAAGACTTGTCAAGAAAGGCAAGCAAGCTCAGGGTGGATCACAACGTCACCACACATTCCGAGCACAAGCAAAGGGCCACAAGGCCATTTCACATGCAGAAGTATATATAAGTAGTACAGACAGCAAGGGTGATCTCAACCTCGCAGAACAAACAGGCAGGAGAATATATAGGGATCACAGTACAACCAAAGCCTAGAACAAGTGAGACAAAGTGGGCACTAGTCCCAACAAAGTACAGAAGCGCTGATGATCACCAGGCTGAAGTGCCTTGGTGAAAACATCAGCGGTGTTGGCCTGAGAGGCCACGTGGCGCACACGAAGCTGACCACGCTGCTGAAGCTCACGAGCAAGGAAGTAACGGAGAGCAATGTGCTTCGTTCTGTGCTCCAGTCTGTGCTCCTGACACAAGGCAATGGCAGCCTTGTTGTCGACGTACAGCACTGGAGGAGAACTAGGCCGCTCTCCAAGGTCAGTCAGCAGGTAGGTGAGCCAGCGAAGCTCCTGGGCAGCCATGGCCGTGGCGTAGATCTCAGCCTCACAGCTGGAGCTGAGAACAGAAGAAGAGCGAGTAGAACGCCAAGAGACAGAGCCAGAGCCAAGGCTGAAGGTGTAACCCTGTGATGACCGCTGAGTAGCCGGGTCGTCAGCCCAAGAAGCGTCTGAGTGCCCAGTGAGAACAACTGAGCTCCCTCCTCCAAGCACGAGCCCCATGCCCGATGTACTGCACAAGTAGCGCAATACCCTCTTTGCAGCATCCCAGTGCACCATTCGGTGACGACCAGGAGCCATGTAGCGAGTTAGAAGGCCAAGAGGGTATGCTAGGTCAGGACGAGTGCAAGTTATCAGGTACATGAGGCAACCAACTAGCTCTGGGTAAGGACCACTCGACTCAACGGACTCATTCGAAGGCAGAGCTGAGAGCGAGTGACCTATAGCCAGAGGAGTGGCCTGTGCTGTGGACCAGGTGAAGCTGAAGCGCTGAAGGACCTGCTGCACCATGTGTGACAGAGTCAGAGTAATAGTGCGGCGTGCTCTGTCCCAGGTGATCTGCAAGCCAAGGTAGCTGCGCAGTTCACCCAGGTCTGTGCACGTGTGTCTCTTTTGCAGCTTGAACTTCACGTGGGCGAGAGACTCAGTGTCAGCTGTGGCAAAGACCAAGTCGTCGACGTACACGAGGATGTAGAACGGCGGCAGCGAAGTGTCGGTGCGTAGAAACAGCGACGGGTCAGCAGTAGAAGGAGAGAACCCAAGTGCCGCAAGAGTAGACCTCAGTGTGTCGTGCCACTCACGTGGCGCCTAGCGGAGACTGTAGACCGGCCGGTAGAGGCTCCACTGGGTACCAGGAGGGAACGACCCAGTAAAGCCAGGAGGGCGGCGCAGCCAGATCTCCTCGTGCAGACTGCCCTGCAAGAAAGCTGTGCTGAAGTCCAGAGAGTGAGGTTCGTAGTCGCGCTGAGCAGCAACGTGCAATAGTACCCGAAGAGTGGTCATCTTCAGGGTGGGGGAGAAGGTCTGGAAGAAGTTTACTCCCTCTCGCTGACTGAAGCCTCGAGCAACGTAACGAGCCTTGAAGACAGGCGGAGAACCCGGCGGCCGCTTCACCCTGAAAATCCACATGCCACCGATAATGTTCGCCCCAGATGGGGGAACCTCTTGGACGTAGGTGCATGTGGACTTCCAGGAAGCCATCTCTGCGTCCATGGCTGACTGCCACTTAGAGGAGTAGGGACCCTCGATCGCCTCAGCGTAAGATCGAGGAGTGGGGATGTCTGGTGCATCCGGGTCTCCCTCAGGGGCAACTAGCATGGACACGAGATGGGGCGCAGCGGCTGCAAGACACTCAAGATCCTCCTGTCTGTCCTCAAGGACCTCCGTGCTAAGAGCACACTCACCCCCGACAGACGGAGGACGGACAGACTCAGACTCAGCGACAAGACTGGCAGCGTAGTCTAGACGACATCGAGCAGCAAAGTCGACAAGCTCAGCAACTAGGGCAGACGCAGCAGCGGACTCAAACGAAGGGTCAGTGACAGCTGTGGCCAGGAGACGCGTGACAGTAGGACTGGCAGCACGAAGAGAGTCAGACACAGGGTCAGCAAGAGCAGGAAGAGAGGACTCAGGAGGAGACGGTAGAGGGACACGCTGTGGAGCAGTGGAGGGACGCAGTGACATCCGGTGTGTGCCAGGGACTGGTGGCAGACGCTCACGCGGAGTACGGCGACTGGTGGAAGTAGCACGAACAGGGGACTGAGGATGGGACACAGGCGTCACGGGGAGAGACTCAGGCTGACGACGCTCTATGAGACCGCCTGTAGGACCAGTGTAAGGAGAAGGACGAGGGAGTGGCGAGGCACGCGGTAGCTGTGACTACGACTGGACCGGCGGTGGACACTCTACAGAGGGAGGGGGACAAGGCGGAGGTGACTGACCAAGAACCTGCTGAAGGAGTGGAACAAAGTACGGCCGTGGCTGTGAGGTGCCCCCTGCAGCAGCAGAGAAGGCACCAGAACCTCCAGCAGCTCCAGCAGCACCCCCAGCACCTCCAACGCCTGGGTTTGCAGCACGAGCAGTAGCTCCAATGCCCGGGTCTGCAGCAAGAGCAGCAGCTCCAACGCCCGGGTCCGCAGCACCAGCAGCAGCTCCAACGCCTCGGTCCGCAGCACCTGCAGCAGCTCCAACGCCCGGGTCCGCAGCACCAGCAGCAGCTCCAACGCTCGGGTCCTCAGCACCAGCAGCAGCTCCAACGCCCGGGTCCTCAGCACCAGTAGCAGGGTCCGCGACACTAGGAGCGCCACTCCTGAGACTGCAGTGCCATGCGTACCACTCGCGAAGACGCTGGGGAGAGGGCAGCTCCCGCCTAGGAGAGGAAGCACGAGCACCAGCTCCAGTAGTACCCCTAGCTCCATTGGCAACTCTCCTGAGGCTGTAGTACTGTAAGTACCACTCACGCAGCTGCAATGAGGAGAGAGCTCCTCCAGGCGTAGCACTCCCAGGCTCAGCACCCTCAGACTTAGCACCAGCAGGCTCTGTACTCCCAGGCTCAGTACCCCCAGACTCCGCACCCCCAGGCTCAGTACCCCCAGACTCTGCACCCCCAGGCTCAGCACCCCCAGACTCTGCACCCCCAGTCTCAGCACCCCGAGGAGGACTAGAGTCGACAGCTACCTCGACAGGCTCAACCGGGTCTACCTAGGACACACCTGAGGGAGCGGCACCCTGAGGGGGGAGGGGGTCTACTACAGCAGCACCTGGCGCGAGGAAGAGAGGCGGGGGAGGGAGCGGGGAAGTGCGGTAGGGGAAGAGGCGGTAGAAGGGTACCGACTCGTCAAAGGTGACGTCTTGAGAGGCGAGGACACGGCGCGAGGCGGCGTGGTAAAACTGCCAACCAGACGCGTCCGGGACAAAGCCGAGGAAGACACACGGAACAGCACGGGAAGAGAGCTTGTCCGCTGACGTATCGCGAACAAAAGCCCGAGATCCCTAGACCCGGAAACGCGACGCATCGCCAACCTCTCCCATCCAACGCAGTGTCGGGGAAGTCCTCGGCAAGGAGACACGAGGCCAGAGGTTGAGCTGATGCACAGCGTATTCGACTGCAAACGGCCACAGAAAGTGGGGGGCAGCCGCATGGATCAAGGAGGTACGAGCGACCTCCATGACCAAGCCAATGCGGCGCTCAGCAACCCCATTCTGCTGTGGAGAGGCCGGAAACGTGAACGACTGGCGGATGCCGTGCTCCGCACACTAGGTTGCCAAGAGGTCGGAGGAGAACTCACCACCTTTGTCAGAGTGCAAGCGCAGGACAGGAAAGTCCGAGTGGAAATGCTCGCTGAGCTGGAGACGAGAAGCGCGGATCCAGGGGATCAAGACATCAGGGACCTCACCCTTGGTGCGCAAGGGGAAGACCGTGGTGTAGCGCGAGTAGTCATCAACAATTATCAGGAAGTACCTCTTCTGACCCTGACCACGGACGCGGGCTGGGCCCCACACGTCCATGTGGAGCGTCTGCAAGGGAGCAGGCATCGGGGGAAATGAGGAGTGAGGAGCGGCGAGCTGCCGCCCCTTGACACAGGGAAGATAGGAAGGAGCAGGTGAGGGTGGTAGGGGAGGGAGAACCCTGGGAAGACCAGAGACAAGGTACCGTTTGTGCATTGCCCGAAGGCGCTGCACGGACGGGTGATGAAGGCGGTGGTGCCAGAGGACTGTCTCGTGCGCCAGAGAGCGGCACGAGCAGGGGGGCGACAGCTGACCTGATGCAGACGCAGCTACCTGAGGGGACTTAGTGGTCAGTGTGTACAGGTACGACCCCGGCTGCCGTGTGAAGGTCGCCAGGTGACGGCCCGTCCGAGCACACGTGCAGTGTGTCACGCGCTTGTAGGCACGGGTGAACTGGTAGACACCCCTGTCCTGGAGCGCACTACCCGCCACCAAGTTCGTAGAGAACGAGGGGAGGTAGAGACTGGACAGTGTGCCCGACGGGACGGCCGGGCAGGGGAGGACAGTGGAGGAGGTCGCAAGGACTGGACCCCCAGAGGGGTCAGCGAGAGAGACTGCAACGGGCCGAGCAAGCTGCTCAAGAGCCGTGCGGTCACGAAAGAAACAGCGGGAGGCACCTGAGTCTAGTGTAAACGTGTGCAATGCCTCAGTCGACTCAGTACCAGGGGACGCAGACGCACCAGCACCTAGAGCAGCAGCCTCACCAGCACCTGGGGTAGTAGACACTCTAGCACCTAGAGCCGTAGCCTCACCGGGTCGAATGCCCGGGTCGGGCGGAACACTTAGGTACTGGGCACCCTCTCCACTAATAGACATCACATACATGGTAGAAAGAATAGCATCAAAGTCTAGAGCAAAGATATCAATGTTTTGCTTCATGAGATCAGCCCAGCGGGGCAGCTCAGTGGCGTCAGGAAACTGAGTACGCCAAGCGTCGTGAAGGCGTGAGAAGCAGTGCTGCGTGGGGTGCGCCCTCCCACACGTCTGACCAGTGCGGTCACCAGTGCGGATGACGTACGTGCAGCTAATGCCACCATCCCCCCCGTGCCGAGTGTACCACTCACGGAGCTCTTGGGGCGACGGAGAGTGCTGTAGGCTATGGCCACCGCCAGTGCCTCCACGACCACCAGCGCCGCCACCACCGCCTCGACCACCTCCTCCCCTGCCGCCGCCGCGTCCACCGCCACCCCCACCACCGCCCCCGCTCCTGCCACCGCCCCCGCCGTTGCTGCCACCACCCCCACCGCTGCCACTAGCTCCACCAGTCCCACCACCACCCCCACCGCTGCCACCACCCCCACCACCGCCTCCCCCGCCGTCACCTCCGCCTCCCTTGCCCCCTTTTCCCTTGCCGCTGCGACGCCCGCCCGAGGCAGACGCGGCCCCGACCTTCTCAAAACCAAGGAGGTCGACAGCAGAAGCAGAGGCTACAGAGGGAAGAAGGGGGGAAGGGGAACACCCCTCAATGAAAGGGTGCGGGGGTCGCCACGAGAGGCACCTACAGTGACTATGCTAGCCTCAGTTGGAAGCAGTTCCTTCTCGAGGAGGGCAATGGTGAGCTCAGTGGGGCAGCGAGCTAGGAAGTGATCCTTGACAGCACGCAGCGTGTCAGGGAGGCGGGTGACTAGGTGGTAGAGAGTGAGCCAGAGCGGGGGAGGGTTCTTGGCAAGAAACTCATCGGGCATGGCGGCACGGAAGCGGGCCTCACTAGTACGGAGGTGAGTGATGAGGTCAGCGACTGTGTGGAACGAGGCCAGGTCGGGAAACAGGTAGGGGAGTGAGAGACGGCCTAGCGCGGCAGAGGCAGGTGAGGAGTAGCGGGCAACGACAGCGATGTACAGTGCCTGTGCAGTCTTGTGCTGGCCAAAGTGCTCGCGCTTGTCTATCGGCACGGAGTTGCGAATAGGGAAGCGAGCGTGGGCGTCACGAGTCTGCCACTGTGAGCGGGCAGTGCTGTCAGCAGTAGCAGCAGGAGCAGAAGCATGGCCTAGGGCGTGATCGTACAGTGAGATGTCCTCCTTGGCAGTGAGTTGTAGGAAAAGGTGTAGGTCATCTAGCCAGGTTTCGAACTTCACTGGGCGGCCCTCAGCATCGAAAGCTAGCACAGGAGGGCTAGCCATAGTAGTCGTAGGAGTAGCAGTAGAGTAGCAGTAGTAGCAGTAGGTGCACCCTCAAAACAGTAGGCAGTGCGACTCAGGTAGGGCGGCTCGGTTCAGTACGGGCGGCGCGGCTCGGTGCAGGTAGGGCGGCTCGGCTCGGGTAGGGCGGCGCGGCTGGGTTCGGGCGACGCGGCTCGGTTCGGGCTGGGCGGCTCGGGTCGGGCGGCTCGGTTCGGGCTGGGTGGCTCGGTTCGGGCTGCTCGGTTCGGGCGGCTCGTTCTGGCGGGGCCGTGGTGTCAGAATATGTTGTTTGTGTAGCCTGCAGTGGGGCTTTCAATAGTGAGTACAGCCCCGTAGGGTTTGCTATTTGTATCCTGCTGCTTGCTAGTTCCATCATTCCTTCTCAATTCTATTCCTGCACACAATCCTAGCTCGTACTTGGCGCCTCCTCGTTCTAGTCCTACTGTGGCCTAGGCTTCTAAGCCTAGGCCGTGCTCCTACTCTCTTTGACACGTGGGTGTCGCGGTGGGGTGCTAAGGGGCGGCGCTTGGGTTGAGGGGGCCGACGGGGCCGCTAAGAGGTGGGCGCGCGGGGGGCATACGGGGCCGACGGGGCCTCTAAGGGGGGTCGCGCACGGGGTCGACGGGGCCAGCGGGGCCGCTAAGGGGCGGCGCGTGGGGTCGACGGGGCCAGCGGGGCCGCTAGGGGGGCGGTACGTGGGGTCGACGGGGCCGACGGGGCCACTAGAAAGTGGGCGCGCGGGGTCGACGGGGCCAGCGGGGCCGCTAGGGGGGCGGTACGTGGGGTCGACGGGGCCGACGGGGCCACTAGGAAGTGGGCGCGCAGGGCAACCGGGGCCGACGGGGCCTCTAAGGGGCCTCTAGGGGGCCTCTAGGGGGCGGCTTGTGGGGTGGACGGGGCCTCTAAAGGGCAGCACGCGGGTCACTAAGGGCCTTAGGGGGCCGTGAAAACGAGGCGCACGAGGGCGCTAGTGGGGGAGGCGCTCGAGGGCGCTCCAACAGTAGGGCGCACGAGGGCGCTAGTAAGTAGCAGTAGTGGTGGGCCCTAGGAATCGGTCCTAGCGGAGGACCTGCTCTGATTCCATGTTACAAAGAAGAAGTGATTGCACTATGGAAGTTGGAGTACAAGTAGGAAACCCTAACTTTGTGTACCCCCTAAAGGCTAACCCACTATAGCCTACACAACAATAACACATATAGTGTTTGACAAGCCAGGTAAGCATCTACAACCGGATGTCCCACTAGCGGATCAACGGTGACATACGTGTCATCCTCGCTCGTGCGTTCCTTCCAGCAAAGCAGGAATTTCACTGAGCGGCCGGCGGCGGTTACGTCCACGTGATGGTTGAGATTCTTCCAAGGTTCCAGCGTGGGTTCCGCCACGGGGCGTGTGGTCGGTGCGAGAGTTGGCCGAGCGACAGCTGGCGACTGAGGCTGTTCGTAGTGACGAAGCAGACTGACGTGGAAAGCGTCATGGATTTTCCAGTCGTCGGGTAGCAGCAGCTTCGCGGTGACAGGTGTCACCATTTGGATGATACGTAATGGTCCCACGTATCAAGGCCGTAGTTTCGCCGGCTGCGGCAGGCGGAGATTCTTGGTGTCCAGAAGCACAACCTGCCTTGCGCGGAAGGGTAAGTTCCGTCGATGCTTGTCCGCCTGGCGACTGGCCGTGGTATTAGCCTTACGAATAAAATCAGCTGCTTTCGTACGGGCCGTCTGGAGTTCCGTGACAAACTGCTGCGATCGTAGTACCGCGTTGTCCACACTCATTGACGAGGGTACTACTGGATCTATCGCGTAATTCAGGTAGAAGGGTGATTGCTTAGTCGTGGCCGAAGGGGCGTTGTTGTACGCGAATTCCAGCATCGGTAGTGAATCCTCCCACTTGCGAATGTCCGGGCAGTTGGTGCGAATCAATTGCTCCATGGTCTGATATGTCCGTTCCGTCTGTCCGTCGGTATGCGGGTGGTATGACGACGAAAATTGCAGGCGGGTACTGTACTGTGCCCATGTGCACTGCCAGAACTTCGACGTAAATTTCGGATCTCGATCGCTGATGATCGCCGATGGTAACCCGTGTAGGCGTACGACGATACGACGATGGAGATGAAGAGTTTCGCTGTATCTTCAGCTGTGATCGTCGTTCGGCATGGTGCGAAATGCGACATTTTCGTCAGGCGATCGACGACGACCATAACCGAGTCGTTGCTACTCGTGCCAGCTGGAAGTCCCGTGACGAAATCCATCATCACCTATTGCCACGGTCGTTCGGGTGGCGCGAGGGGTTGCAGCAGTCCGGGTGGCCTTTGTCGCGACGACTTCATTGCTTGGCAGGTCGGGCAAGTTGACACGTAGCGCTGCACATCGGTGGGAATGTCCGGCCAGAAATAATTCCGCTGCAACATCTTCAATGTTTTGTCAATGCTGAAATGCCCGAAAAGGTTGGAGTCGTGGACCTCCTGCGTCAGCAACTCCCATAAAGGCTGGTATGCTCATACCCAAATCCGGTTCGTACCGGCTTTTAGGTAGTATTTGCCGTGCGGTGTGGCAGCCTGCTGTTGCGGGTTCCGAAAAAACCTGTCGATCTTGTAGCCATGGGTGAATAGTCCCATCAGCATCGGGTTGGTGTGGGCGATTAGTATCGCCGCGTTCTACATGGATGGTCGGGTGAGGGCGTCGGAGATGTTGTTGGCGCCTTTCTTGTACGTAATGGTGTACCGAAAATTGGACTCGCGGAAGTCCAACCACCGGATTTGTCGCGGGTTGAGTGTCGGTTGCGTGCGCATGTACTGTAGCGATTTGTGGTCGGTCCGAATTGTCACGTCGGCTCCCGTGAGGTAGCAGCGCCAGGTACGAAATGCGTGGACAATGGACCAGGTAGTTGCGCTCGGGTGGCTGCATTTTGCGTGATTCGTAGGCGATGGGTTGCAGCCCGTTGCCAAACTCCTGTAGCAAGACGGCGCCGACGGTAAAATCGATGGTGTCCGTGACGACTTCGAACGGTGAGATGGGTCGGCGAGGCAGAGGACCGGGGGCGAACCCAAAATGTTTTTGAATGCCTCAAAGGCGGACTGCTCCCTCTCCCCCCACCAAAAATGACTGTCGTGATGCAGCAGGTCGGTCAGCGGCTTGGTTATGACGAGAAGTGAGAATGGAATGAATGAACTATGAAACAGTTGGGTACAAGTACTATCCCTCATTGGGTTGTACCCTTTATAGGCTACCCCACTACACACTACACAAATGTATAAGCTATAATGTTCTGACACACCCCCATACGCAAAGTGGGGGAGAACAAGTGGTCACAAGACCAGTCAAGCAAAGCAAGCTCAGGGTGGATCACAAAGTCATCACACAGTCCGAGCACAAGAGTAAGGCCACAAGGCCAGTTCACATGCAAGGTCATATATATCAAGGTAAAACAAGCAAGGGCAGGTATAGAAAGAAGACAGTACAAAC
This sequence comes from Closterium sp. NIES-65, assembly GCA_948144175.1. Classification (NCBI taxonomy): domain Eukaryota; kingdom Viridiplantae; phylum Streptophyta; class Zygnematophyceae; order Desmidiales; family Closteriaceae; genus Closterium; species Closterium sp. NIES-65. The sequence continues at coordinate 3,572,259 of CANXME010002068.1, forward strand.
AAGATCAATAAGTGAGCAAGTGAGGCCAGGTAGGCACAAGACCTAGCACAATACAGAAGCGCTGATGATCACAAGGCGGAAGGGCCTTGGTGAAGATATCAGCAGTGTTGGCCTCAGAGGTCACGTAGGTGAGGCGGAGCTGACCACACTGCTGCAGCTCACGAGCCAGGAAGTAGCGGAGAGCAATGTGCTTCGTTCTGTGCTCCAGCCTGTGCTCCCGACACAAGGCCAGCATGGCCTTGTTGTCTACGTACAGAACTAGAGGAGAACGAGGCGGCTCTCCTAGGTCAGTCAGCAGGTAGGTGAGCCACCGTAGCTCCTGTGCAGCCATGGCCCCTGCGTAGATCTCAGCCTCACAGCTAGAGCCGAGAACAGAGGACGAGCGGGTAGACCGCCACGAAACAGAGCCGGAGCCAAGGCTGAAGGTGTAACCCTATGACGACCGCTGCGTAGCCTGGTCATCAGCCCAAGAAGCGTCAGCGTGACCTGTGAGGACTACTCGACGTCACCCTCCAAGCACTGGCCCCATGCCCAACGTACTGCACACGTAGCGCAACACCCTCTTCGCTGCAGCCATGTGCTCTGGTCTGTGTCTCCCAGGAGCAACATAGCGTGCCAAGATGCTAAGAGGGTATGCAAGGTCAGGTCGTGTGCAGGTCATCAGGTACATGAGGCACCCAACAAGCTCTGGGTACAGGCCACTCGACTCTACGGACTCATCTGAAGGCAGAGCTGAGAGCGAGTGGCGAGTAGACAGAGGAGTGGCCTCAGGCGAGGAGTACGTGAAGCCGAAGCGCGGAAGGACCTGCTGCACCATGTGTGACTGAGTCAGGGTAATGGTGCGCTGTGCTCCGTCCCAGGTGATCTGCAAGCCAAGGCAGCTGCGCAGTTCACCCAGGTCTGTGCACGTGTGTCTCTTCTGCAACTCGGACTTCACGTGGGCGAGTCCAGCAGTGTCAGCAGCGGCAAAGACCAAGTCGTCGACGTACACAAGGATATAGAATGGCGGCAGCGAAGTGTCGGTGCGCAGAAACAGCGACGGGTCAGCAGTAGAAGGAGCAAACCCAAGAGCCGCAAGTGTAGTTCTAAGTGTGTCGTGCCACTCACAGGGCGCCTGGCGGAGACCGTAGACTGGCCTCCAGAGGCTCCACTGGGAACCAGGAGGAAACGACCCAGTGAAGCCAGGAGGGCGGCGCAGCCAGATCTCCTTGTGCAGGCTGCCCTGTAGGAAAGCTGTGCTGAAGTCAAGAGAGTGAAGCTCGTAGTCGCGCTGAGCTGCTATATGCAGTAGCACCCGAAGAGTGGTCGTCTTCGGGGTGGGAGAGAAGGTATGAAAGTAGTCAACTCCCTGCCCCTTACTGAAGCCTCGAGCCACATAATGCGCCTTGAAGACAGGCGGAGAGCTCGGCGGGCGCTTCACCCTGAAAATCCACGTCCCACTGACGATGTTCGCCCCAGGTGGGGGAACCTCGTCAACGTAGGTGCCTGTGGACTTCCAGGAAGCCATATCTTCGTCCATGACCGACTGCCACTGAGAGGAGTAGGGACCCTCGATCGCCTCAGCGTACGATCGAGGAGTCGGGATGTCTGGTGCATCCGGGTCTCCCTCGAGGGCAATCACTGTGGACACGAGATGGGGCAAAGCAGCAGCAAAGCACTGGAACTCCTCCTGCGTGTCCTCAACAACGTCCGTGCTAAGAGCACACTCACCCTCGACGGACAGAGGTACGACAGACTCAGACTCAGCAACGAGACTGGCAGCGTAGTCCAGACGACAACGAGCAGCGAAGTCAACGAGCTCAGCAACTAGAGCACACGCAGCAGTGGACTCAAAGGAAGGGTTAGTGACAAGAGTAGCAAGTAGGTGCGTGACCAAAGGACTAGCAGCACGAAGGGAGTGAGACTCCGGGTCAGCAAGAGAAGGAAGAGAGGACTTTGGAGGAGATGGCAAAGGGACACGCAGAGGATCAGTGGACAGACGCAGTGCCATCTGGTGTGTGCTGGGGACCGCAGGAGGACGCGGACGCGCAACACGACGACTATTGCGAGCAGCACAAACAGGCGACGCAGGACGAGACGCAGGCTCACGACGCTCAGCAAGACCTCCATTAGGACCAGTGTAGGGAGAAGGAACAGGTAGCGGGGAGGCAGGCTGTAACTGTGATTGCGACTGGATTGGCTACGAACAATCTAAGGGAGGAGCAGGACCAGGAGGGGGGGGGGGACCAAGAACCTGCTCCATGAGCGGAACGAAGTACGGCCTCGGCCGCTCAGCGCCTCCAGAGCCAGCAAGGACGAATCCAGTACCCCCAGCGGCTGCACCAGCGCCAGCAGAACCTCCAGCTCCAACAGCGCCAACTCCAGCACCCTCAGAAGCAAAAGCGCCAGCACCACCGCCAGCGCCAACACCCCTAGCAGCTCCAGCTCCAACGGCACCAGAACCAGTAGAACCGCCAGCTTCAGCAGCCTCAGCAGCACCCCCAGACGCACCAGCACCAGTAGAAACACCAGCGCCAACACCCCCAGCAGCTCCAGTAGCTCCAGCAGCACCCCCGGACTCAGCAGCTCGTCTCCAACGGCGGGCGAACCACTCGCGCAACTCCTGTGGAGAGAGCGGCTCCCGCCTCGACGAAGCACCGCCAGCGGCCACACGAGCAGACCCAGCACCCCCAGGCTCAGCACCCCCAGGCTCAGCACCCCCAGTCTCAGCACCCCCAGACTCAGCACCCCCAGACCCGGCACCCGCAGGCTCAGCACCTCTAGCAGCACCAGAGTCAACAGCTTCCTCGACAGGCTCGACTACGTCTACCTGGGACACACCGAACGGGGCAGGACCCTGAGGGGGGAGGGGGTCGACCTGGGTAGCACCTGGCACAAGGAATAGCGGCAGCGGGGGGAGGGGCGCAGTGCGGTAGGGGAAGAGACGGTAGTAAGGCACCGACTCCTCAAAGGTGACGTCCTGGAAGGACAGAACACGACGCGAGGTGGGGTGGTAAAACTGCCAGCCGGGCGCGTCGGGGGGGAAGCCAAGGAAGACGCAAGGAAGAGCACGGGGGGACAGCTTGTCCGCAGACAAGTCGCGGACAAACGTCCGAGATCCCCAGACCCGAAACGCAGAAGCATCGCCAACCTTCCCCGTCCACCGCAAGGCGGGGGAGGTCTCTTGCAAGGAGACCCAGGGCTGAAGGTTGAGCTGATGCGCGGCGTACTCAACCACAAACGGCCACAGAAAATGGGGGGCAGTCGCATGCATCATGGACGTACGAGCGACGTCCATGACCATGCCAATGCGGCGCTCAGCAATCCCATTTTGCTGTGGAGAGGCCGGAAGCGTGAAGGTCTGGCGGATGCCCTGTGCATGACAGAAGGCTCCCAGACGGGCAGAGGAAAACTCCCCTCCTCTGTCCGAGTGCAGACGCAGAACAGGAAAGTCCGAGCCGAAACTCTCTCTGAGCTGAAGACGAGCTGCGCGGATCCAGTCGACCAACACCTCAGTGACGTCACCCTTGCTGCGCAAGGGGAAGACTGTGGTGTAACGCGAGTAGTCGTCAACGACCAGCAGAAAGTACCGCTCTCTCCCCTGCCCAGTGACCCGTGCTGGGCCCCACACGTCCAAGTGTAGAGTCTGCAGCGGAGCCTCTATCGGAGGGGTGAGGGGTGGCGCGCTGTCGCCCCTCAACGCAGGGGATGCAGGAAGGGCCACGCCCTTGAGGAAGGGGAGGGAGAGACCGAGGAAGACCAGAGACAAGGACACGGGAGCCATGCCTCGGAGACGAGGCAAGGAGGGGTCACCAAGGCGGTGGTGCCAGAGGGGAGTGTGGTGGGACAGCTGACGACACGAGCAGGGGGCAGACTCAGGACCAGACCTGGACGCCACAGCAAACACCTGACTCGACGCAGCTACCTGGCCAGACTCAGAAGTAGGAGGAGACTCAGCAGTAAGGGTGTACAGGCTCAACCCTGGCCGACGGGTGAACATGGCCAGGTGTCGGCTTGTCCGAGCACACGTGCATCGCTGGCTCGTAGGAGTGAACTGGTCAATCCCTCGATCCTGTAGGTCCGCTCCACTCACCAAGTTCTTAGAGAACGAGGGGAGGTAGAGACCAGACAGGGTGCCAGAGGGGGCTGCAGGGCATGGAAGGACAGTGGAGAAGCTAGCAAGGACAGGACCCCCAGAGGGGTCCGCCAGGGAGACTGCAACCGGCCGACTAAACGGCGTAAGAGTGGTGCGGTCTCGAAAGAAGGAGCGGGACGCACCCGAGTCAAGGGTGAAGGTGTGGAAGGCCTGAGCTGACGTAGTACCCGAGAGAGCAGACTCACCAGCACCAGGGGCGGCAGGCGCACTGGCACCTGGGGCAGCAGACGCACTGGCACCTAGAGCAGGAGTCTCACCAGCACCTAGCGCAGGAGCCTCAATGCCCGGGTAAGGCGGTACACACAGGTAACAAGCACCCTCAACACTATCAGCAACAGCATACATGGCAGCAAGAATAGCATCAAAGTCAAGATCAAAGATAGCAACCCCGGCCTTAGCCAGATCTCCCCAGCGAGGGATCTCTGACGCCTCAGGGAACTAGCGACGCCACGCGTCCGTCAGGCGACCAAAGCTGCGCTGGGTGGAGTGCGGGCCTCCGCACTGCTCACCAGTGCGGTCGCCGGTACGGAGAACGTAAGAGCAGGGACCAAAACCCCCACCGCGCTGGCGTGCAGTGTACCACTCACGAAGCTGATGAGGGGACAGGGTCACACCACTCCTCTGCTGCTGCTGGCGCTGACCACCACCGGCGCCACTCCTCTGCGCAGAGTCGCGACTCGCTCCACCACCGCCGCCTCCGCCGCTGCCGCCTCCGCCGCCTCCTCCACCTCCGCCTCCTCCACTACCCCCGCCGCCTCCGCTTTCTCCGCCACCTCCACCGCCTCCGCCGCCTCCACTGCTGCCGCCGCCACCGCCACCCCCGGCACCATTCCCACCACCACCCCCACTCCCTCCACCACCTCCACCACCACCTCCACCGCCCCCTCCAGCCCCTCCAGTGCCCTTGCCCCCCTTGCCCTTGCCGGTGCGGCGTCTCCCGCTCGGGGCAGATGCAGCGCCGACCGACTCGAAACCAACGAGGTCGGCCGCAGCAGCAGAGGCAACAGAGGGCAAGAGGGGGGAGGGAGAACACCCCTCAAAGACCGGGGTGCGAGGGTCACCGTGAGAGGCTCCTACAGCGACTATGCTCTTCTCTATCGCTAGGAGGGCCTTCTCGAGGAGGTCAACGGTGAGAGTGGTGGGGCAAACTGAGAGGAAGTGGTCCCTGACTACCCGAAGAGAGTCAGGGAGCCGGGTGACTATGTAGTAGAGGGTGATGTACATAGAGGGGGGGGGTTCTTGGCGCAGATTTCAGCTGGAAGCGCAGCGCGGTAGCGAGTGTCACTAGTGCGGAGGTGCGTAATGAGGACAGCGACAGTGGGAAAGGCAGCAAGGTGAGGGAAGAGGTACGGTAGCATGAGGCGGCTCAGTGCAGCAGTGGCAGGGGAAGAGTAGCGTGCAACTACATCGTCGTACAAGGTCTGAGCACTCTTGTACTTGCTAAAGTGTGCACGCTCAGTGGTCGGTAAGTGGCAGCGCACAGCAAGGCGAGCAGTAGCGTCACGTGTGGCCCACTGTGAGCGAACAGTGGCGTCAGCATCAGCAGCAGGGGCAGGGGAGGCACCAGAAGTGAGGTCAAACAGGGAGAGGCCGTCTGTCCTATCGCACTGCAGGAAAAGCTGCAGATCATCTACCCAGACCTCAAAGTTTACTGCCCGACCCTCAGCGTCAAAAGTGAGAACGCTAGGGGAAGCCATAACAGCAGTAGGCAGGCAGTGAGGACAGTGAGGCAGGGCAGTGCAGTGGCAGAGACTGTGCTCTTACGAGGCACGTGGGGCGATCGAGCTGCTCGGCGGCTCGGCTGTCGGGCGGCTCGGCTGCAAGGTGGCTCGGCTGCTTGGCGGCTCGGTTGTTGGGCGGCTCGGCTGCACGGTACTGGACGGCTCGGCTGTCGGGCGGCTCGGCTGCTGGGCGGCTCGGTTGCTGGGCGGCTTGGCGGTCGGGCGGCTCGGTTGATGGGCGGCTCGGGCGGTCGGGCGGCTCAGCTGGCCGGCGGTTCGGCTTCTCGGCGCTGTGGGCGCTGGGCAGCAAGGTCGTAGGTGGTGGCGAGGTCGTAGGTGGCGGCGGGGCCTAAGGTGGTGGTGGGCCGCAAGGGTGGGCGGGGCCGCAGTGGGCGACGGGGCCGCGGTGGCGACGGGGCCGAAGTGGGCGACGGGGCCGCGGTGGCGACGGGGCGGAAGTGGGCGACGGGGCCGCAGGTGGCGACGGGGCCGTAGCGGGGCCGTAGCGGGGCCTAAGTGGGGCCGTAGCGGGGCCGAAGTGGGGCCGTAGCGGGGCCGTAGCGGGGCCTAGGCGGGGCCGTAGCGGGGCCGCAGCGGGGCTGCGACAGGGCCGTAGCGGGGCCTAAGCGGGGCCGTAGCGGGGGCCGAAACGGGGCCTAAGCGGGGCCGTAGCGGGGCCGACGAGGCCGTAGCGGGGCCGTAGCGGGGCCGTAGCGGGGCCGTAGCGGGGCCAAAGCGGGGCCTAAGCGGGGCCGTAGCGGGGCCGACGGGGCCGTAGCGGGGCCGTAGCGGGGCCGTAGTGGGGCCTAAGCGGGGCCGTAGCGAGGCCGACGGGGCCGTAGCGGGGCCGTAGCAGGGCCGTAGCGGGGCCTAAGCGGGGCCGTAGCGGGGCCGCGACGGGGCCGTAAGCGGCCTAAGCGAGGCCGTAGAGGGCGGCTCGAGGGGCAGTAAGGGCGGCCAACAGGGGCCACTAAGGCGGCTCGAGGCGCTTCTAGGGTTAGGAGCTAAGCGCTCCGGGCAGGGAAGGAAAAAAAAAAGTTCGTGGTGGGCCCTAGGTAGTATTCCCATACGGGAACCTGCTCGATACCATGACGAGAAGTGAGAATGGAATGAATGAACTATGAAACAGTTGGGTACAAGTACTAACCCTAATTGGGTTGTACCCCTTATGGGCTACTGCACTACAGCCTACACAAATGTATAAGCTATAATGTTCTGACAGGTTATCCCTGCCATATTAGGTACAAAACGGCGAACGTAGTTAACAAACCCCAGAAAACTTTGCAATTCAAGGATATTAGTAGGCGGCTTCCACTTAAGAATGGCGTCCACCATACGTGGGTCGATCTTAATCCCTTCGCCGGAAACTACGTGCCCCAACAACTCCAACTCCGGTTTTAGGAACTCGCTTTGCTCAGTCGAGGGCGCGTTTGTCAGTCCGAACGGCATCACTGTAAATTCGTAACTGCCGTAGCGTGTGCGAAAAGCTGTCTTCGGGCAGTCGTCGGCGAACACGCGAATTTGGTGGTAGCCTCGTCGCAGGTCGATTTTCGAGAAATATCGAGCTCCGCAAAGTTTATCCAGCAGATCGTCATTCGTGGGATCGGGTAACGCGACTTTATCGTGACCCGATTCAGCGCCCGATAATCAATGCACATGCGTAGGCCCCCGTCCTTCTTCGACGTGAACAGTATCGGCGCTGCATACGGCGACGTGCTTGCTCGGATAAATCCTTTGGCGAGCAGGTAATACAGCTCGCTCCGCAACTCGGTGAGCTCTGGTTGGCTGAGCCGCCACTGTGTCCGAACAGTAGTTTGTGCGCCTGGCTCCAGCTGAATCCGATGATCTTCAGGGCGCTGGGGGGGGCAGGCCATCCCGGAGGTCATCCGCGAAAATTTCGGGATATCCCGAATAACGCTCACCAACTCCTCAGGGACTGCTGCGCAGAGGGTGTCGATGTCCGCGATTTTCTTGGAAGCTGCCACCTCGTACAGGTGCACCAAGAAGGCCTGAGCTCCGCTGTTCATCGCTCATGCCATGTTGACCGCGTTGACACGTGTCGTTACCGGCTCTGGTTCCGTCCATTTCGGAAGCGTCGCCTTCCCTCCATATCCTCGCACGACGCACGCCCCAGTCATCCAGTCGATCGTCGGATTGAAGCGCTGCAGCCAATCTCTCCCCAGCAGCACATCGCAGGCGTCCAACGTCGTCGCCAACATCTTCATGCCAAACCCGAATTTGTCGCCACACTATATCCGGATTTTTTGCGCCTCATCTCGGATGGCCAGCGGTGTTCCGTCCACCAACCTTGCATCGATCTCCGACAGACACCTGGTCAGCTTCACCCCAATTTGTTTGGCCGTTGCCAGGTTGACGAGACTGTGGCTCGCCCCACCGTCAATGAAGATTTTTATTTTATAACCGTTAACCCTCCCCATCACCAGCATAGGGTAGTCCACGTGTTCACCCACGTTTTTCGTCCGGTTCTGGTCGATAGCTCTGATCGGTACCACGACCCGGTGTGGATGGTGATTGTCGGGCGATAGGGTCTCGTCAGTAGGGGGCCCGTCTGCTACTGACTCACATCTTTTCCCGACCCTTCTCCGTCGTTCTTCTTCCCCTGTTTAAGCCTCGGGCGGTCTTTTTTGAGGTGGCCCAGCTGGTTGCATATAAAGCACGGCCCAAGGGCTCGACTTGGTGCATCCACGCCGTTGATCGTGGGCTGCTGAGTCGATCCACGAAATCGAGGGCCCTCCTGAGCTCGATCTCGCCCACTGTATCTGTGCATCCATTGACTCGGCTTCTCAGACGGCGTCGTTGAAGCTGCGTGGCCGCGTTCGTCGGACCTCGTACTGCATCTCATATTTCAGGCCCGCCACGTAGCGATCCAACCACTCTGCGTCGCTCATGTCGTCCACCTGGTCCGCCAAGTTGCAGAATGTGCTGGTATAGTCTTGGACCGAAGTCAGCTGCTTCCAGGCACGCAGCTTCATGCGAGCAGAGTCCAAGGCGGATATGTGCTCGAACCTGGTTCGCAAGGCGGCGCCCCACTCCCTCCATGTGCGTATCGTAGCCGTCCCGAAAATTGATGCTGCTCGATGCGTGACAGGTTGATGCTGCTCGATGCGTGACAGGTGTTGAAGTCCCGTCGTTCGCACGTGCTATTCCTGCCGAAGTCTCTTCGTCTTGCAGCGTTCGCCTCAACCACTCCAGCGCAGGTCCCCGCAACAGTGAAACTGCGAAATTAATGCGGGTGGAATCGTCATAAATCATAGCAGCATTGAAAAACACTTCCACGTCGTACAACCATGCAGAAACAGTGACGAATTTGTCACTTGGGTTAAACGGGGGCGGGTTTGTCGGCTTGATTTTAACAGTTGTCAAAGCCGTTGCTGCCACTGGGACCGTTGGCATCGCTGTTGGCATCGCCGTCGTCGTCGCTGCTGCACGTGTCGGGGCTGCATGTGACTGTTGCGGTGACTGCTGCTGTTGCGCCTGCCTGCCTGACTCTTGCGACAGCTACAGGCAGTTACATATATATTCTAACACTCCCCGATAACTCCTGCAGCAGGAGTTTGTGCAGAACACAACCTGCAGAGGTACACCAGCAACAGCAACAGCAGGCACGGTAACAGAGCAGGTACAGCAGCAAAGGGACAGGCGTCAGCAAGACATTCCTGCCACCCCCTTACTCTCTTCCCTCCCCGACCACAGGAGGGGCAGCAAGGAGAGAGAGGAGGTGGGCTGGCTCTGGCTGGTGACCCCCTCCATCCCCTCACCCTCCCCCTCCCCCCCACACTGCTGCAGGAGCAGCAGAGGGGGGAAGAGAGGAGAGGTGGAGGGACGGCTGCTGGTTGGTCTCACACCCGCCACCCCAGTGCCACTCCCCCGGCTCCCCCACACCGTCACACCCTTCCCCCCACCGGCAGCTGCAGCAGTGGGAACGAAAGGAGGAGGAGGGGAAGGGAAGCACACCACCCATCACTCCCACACCCGCCACCCCCATACCCTCCCCCCCACGGCTGCAGGGAGACGAAGGAGGAGGGGGTGGGCGGGGGGAAAGCCGCAGAGCGGCTACAGAGGGTCGGCGCGGGTAGGTCAGGGGCGGCTGCAGCGAGTGCAGGCGCGGGGTGAGGCAGAGGCGGCTGCACTGAGTGCAGGAGCGGGGGCGGCTGCTCCAAGGGCAGGCGCTGGGTGGTGCAGGGGCGGCTGCACCGAGTGCAGGCGCAGGTGAGGCAGGGGCACTACCGCAGGCGCCAGGGGCGGGTCCGCGGCGGCTCAGGACACCGTCGCGGGCGCCAGGGGCGGTTCCGCGGCGGCTTAGGGCACCGTCGCGGGTGCCAGAGGCGGGTCCGCGGCGGCTCAGGTCACCGTCGCGGGCGCCAGGGGCGGGTTCGCGGCGGCTCAGGGCACCGACGCGGGCGCCAGGGGCGGTTCCGCGGCGGTTCAGGGCACCGTTGCGGGCGCCAGAGGCGGATCTGCTGCGGCTCAAGGCACCGATGCGGGCGCCAGTGGCGGATCCGCGGTGGCTCAGGGCACCGTCGCGCACCACGGGGCACGCGACGGGCAGTTCAGGGCACCGTCGCGTGCCACGGGGCGCACGACGAGCAGGTAAAACGTCACACGCCACCCGGGCGCGGGACAGAAGGAAATTTGCCACGCGCCCGCGGCGCGCGACCGGAAAAACAGCAGCGGAAGCTTGAGGCAGGCCCACAGGCCAAGACGTAACAGGCTCTAATGCCATGTTGAGAATAGTGGCATAAGTAGAAGTTAGGTTTAGGGCCTAGGCTTGGTAGCCTAGGCCAAGGGGGAGTCGAGAAAGTTGTGCCAAGAGAGAAAGTCGAGAATGGGAATGGTGTTCACTATAGCACTAGGGTACATATAGCAAACAGAGCATGCAAAGAAGGTGCACCACCAACAGTTTATAATAAATACACTAAACTACAGCTACAGGTAGTTACATATATATTCTAACAAGCTAGGCCAAGGTCGCGGGGTCGCGAGATGGTTGGGTGCAGGTTCGGGGTTTGGAAAACCCGAAGGCGACGCGGTGGTGGCTCGGAAGGCGAGGTCGGCGGACCGAGCCTGGTTTTCCGAGAACCGGGGTTGTACGCGTACAGTGTGACCCAGTAAGGAATCCGAAAACATTCCTTACAGGTGCGAAGGCAGGTTACGCGAAGGAGCCCTTCGCAGTGAAGCCCGTTCAGGGATGAGGTTGGACCGACAATCCACTCCACTCTACACCAATGATTTCCACTAAGTCTGAATTCCCATCTTTTTTGTCTGAACTGAAACTCAACCTTGCCTACATGATTGTATCACCTCATTGTTGCTTTGCCAGCCATGACAACCTTGAGCTCGTCGCCATGGATGCTGTCGACAAAATTTGGTGCTACTCTTGTGCGACAAGCCCAAGACATGGTAATAATTGTTGGGCTGAGAAAAGCCCTTAGGATCTTTGCAGGACTAAACTCTGAGTAGAAACAATGTAATAGCAGAAGCGTTAAATAATAAGTCTGTGAACCACCTTGCGCTGGTATGTGAGGGCACAGTAGATTGAATAATCAAAAGAGATGCAAGTCTTTTATAAGAGTACGAGGGAATATGAAAGGTTATAGCTAATAACTATTTTACTATTGCTGTTGCGGTTCGATATAGTGACGACTCGGGCAACTGCTCAATAACGAGTGAGTTGCTTGTCCTTGCTGTCGCGCTGTACTTGTCAGGTCAAAGGTCGCTGACCTTTAACTTTCGCGTAACCTCCAGCAGCTGTTCCACCTCTGGGGTTCGATGCCAATGCTTCCTTGTACTTCGCTTCGTTCACGACTAAGTGCTTCGACACGACAGAGGTGCTTAAATAACTTGTTTCCAACACTCCCCTTCGCTTCTGGAGTGTCGTTGCTGGTGACGTGGCCTTGTCCAGTCAGCAGCATGCAGTATTCGAACTTCTGCTTTCCGAGTTTCGTGGTCAAGTAATCAGCTACCATCTCAGACGCGGGGCAGTAAGACAGCTCGAGTCTCCGCTTCTCGATCTCGTCCTTCACGAAGAAATATCGCAGGGCGATGTGCTTCGTTCTGTTCACAAATCTGTTTTTGTTGGCAATGCGAATTGCAGACTGGTTGTCACAGAACAGAGAGAAGCTGGGTAATTGGGTAAAGTCCTTCCTTGGTGGCTGAGCAGAGTGCAATATATTCTGCTTCAGCTGAGGAGAGAGCAATTAGTTCCTGCTTGCTCGACTGCCATGAGATGGGCCCGATAGGCTCGAGTCGGTAGATATAGCCGGTGCGCGAGCGCCTGTTTTCAGAGTCGCCGGCGAGATCAGCGTCGACGTAGCCGATTAGCTTAGGCGCCGTAGTTCCGGTCTTGTAGTAAGGTAGTCCGATCGTCGGGGTGCTGACGAGGTAGTGTAGTGCGCGGTCGAGCTCCGCCATGTGCTCGGCTTCGGGTTTCTTGAGGTAGGTAGCAAGTTGGCTTGCAGAGTACGATAAATCTGGTCAGCAGGTGACGGCTGCGAAGAGCAGACATCCTAGCTTTCGTTGATAGTCGCATATGCCGGTGGGCTTGAGTAGAGCGCAGGTTTCCTTGTGACATACAGTGTAGTGATATGGTGTGGAAATAGTTGGGGTGAGTCTGAAGCATTTGGCGATAGTGTCGGTGTATTTCGCGGCGCTGAGGTAGATCGCGTTCTCTTCTTCCTGGATGTTGAGGCCGAGATACTGTGTGACGGTGGACGAGACCGTGAGCGTGAGATCTTGCTGCAGCTCCCCTTCGAACCAGGTAGTGACGTCGTCGATCGAGCCGATGTAGAGCAGGTCATCCACGTAGACGATGAGTAGAATGTAGTTGTCACCTTTCGTGAGCCGGTACATGCCCTGGTCATGCGGTAGTTGGCGGAATCCGATGCGAATAAGTCTAGCGTGTAGGTACTGTTTCCACAGTCTCGAGGCTTGTTTAATACTGTAAAGGGACTTCAGCAGCTGATAGACTTGGTTCGGCTCTCCGTTGGAGCCGTGTGGAAGTTCGACGAAGATTTCGGCGTCAACATGTGTGTAGAGAAATGCATTGGCGACGTCAATTTGCCGCAGCTTCTTCTTCATGACGGCGATCGGGAGGAGAATTCGAAGCGAAGTGTGTCGGCTGACCGGGGCGAACGTCTCGGTGACATCGCGTCCGTGCTCTTGGTCGAAACCACGCACGACCCAGCGCACCTTAAAAACTTGTCGATGGTGCCGTCTGCCCTTGTCTTTCACACGGAAAACCCAATTTCCGGTGAGTACCGTTTTGTTGCGTGCCAAGCCAATGGGAATGACTTTCCAGGTGTTTCGTTCTTCCAGTGCATTCAGTTCCTTGTCCATGGCTTCGCGCCATTTCTCCTTATGCTCCCCACCCAGAGCCTGCTGAACTTTGGCAGGCTCCTTAGGAATTGCTGTGCCGTGGACCGCGGTGACGAGGCCGAGTATCTGGAGGCCACTCTGTGTGTAGCGGGGAAGTGTTGTATCCTCGGGATAAGGTGCTTCGACTCCTGCTTCTGGGTCAGGTATGAAATTGGGCCCTATGCGTTCTGCTTTGTTGGTGTTGATTCTTACAGGTGTAACGCAACCATTGTCGGCGAAGTGGTAAAATACTTCGGCGTTAACACTTTCGCGAGGATTTTCGTCATCCATTGGGACGTCGACAGAGCAGTAAGGGAGAGGTCCGGCTTTCTCCGAGGCTTCATCCATGTTCTGCTCGTCCCAGTCAGCTTCGTCTGCTGCTGAAGCGAAGGCTCGGTCACCGTGAAAACCACCTCTGGGGTCCCGGTCTTCTTCCAGGTTGGCAAGGTACGTCAGAAGTGTGAGTCGTTCGTAGAAAATGACATCACGTGCTGCTACTATTTCCTTTGAGTGGACGTAAAAAATCTTCCACGCGTTGTAATTCTTTTCGATGCCCAGGTGTAGTCTCCACTGTGCGCGTTGGGAGAATCGGCCGGCTCGTGCAGCTGGGGGTCGGTACTGTACCATACAGCCGAAAACTCTTAACATTTTTGGGCTGCCCTGTTTTCTTGTCCACAGCAGGTGCGGTGATGCATTATTCGGGAGCGATGATGATGAGAGCAAGTTGTGCAGCATGACAGCGTGGTCCATTGCTTCGGGCCATTGGTGGTTGGGAAGCCGCATGCCACGTAGCAGCTTGCGCATGGTGTTCTGGAGAGTCCTGTTCATTCTCTCTGCTACACCTTGTTGTTGATGGGCGTAGGGAAGGGAGATGAGCCGCTTGATTCCCCTCTCTGCCAAGCACTGCTTGAACCTCTTTGAGGTGTATTCTCCTCCTCCGTCTGACTCGAAGCTTATTACCTTCACGCCTGATTCTCGTTCTGCTACTGGGAGCCAGGCGATCAAAGCCTCGAAGGCCATGTCTTTGCTCGCAAGATTGAGGTAGTGAGAATAAGAACGAGGAATGAATGAGCTAGCAAGCAGGTGGGTACTGTCAAACCCATATGCTATAGTCTATGTAGGCTGTAGTGGGGTAGACAATATAGGGTACAACACTTTTAGGTTTTCCTACTTACACCCACCTGCTTTCTAGTTCATTCATTCCTCATTTCTTCACATGGTATAGAGCAGGTTCCCTAGTGGGAACTTTTCCTAGGGCCCACCACTAAAAATCGAGTTTTCTTTCTTTTTCCTGCCCTGAGATCGAGTCCCCCTCTCACGGCCCCTCGCGACCCCGTCGCCGCCCCTTAGCGGCCCGTCGCGCCGCCCTGAGCCGCCCGTTGCGCCGCCTGTCAGAATGTTATCTTATGCTCTAGCCTGTAGTGGGGTGCTCTATAGCGAGTACAACCCTTCTAGGGTTTGCTATTTGTATCCCCATTCTTGCTAGTGCAACCCCTCTTCCCTCTTCTTTCTTCTAACTTTCACATGCTATCAGAGCAGTTCGATCCCCTTGGATCGATCCTGTGGGTGGGTTACCACCTCCTCGCTTCCGCTGCAACTACCTTTCACTACTCTCTGAGCCGCACGCCCCCTGGCGTGCGGCACTTTTTCTTCCCGCCGTGCGCCCCGAGGCACGCAGCAGTTTTCTGCCCGCCGTGCGCCCCGAGGCGCGCGGCGGTTTTCTGCCCGCCGTGCGCCCCGAGGCGCGCGGCGGTTTTCTGCCCGCCGTGCGCCCCGAGGCGCGCGGCGGTTCTCTGCCCACTGTGCGCCCCGAGGCGCGCGGCGGTCATCTGCCCCGTCGTTCGCCGCGTCGCCCTCTGGAGGCGCCGCGACGGGCGACCGGGACCCGTCGCGGCGCACAGAGGGCACGCGCCTCGGCCCCGTCGCCCTACCTGCGCCCCGGCCCCGACGCCCTACCTGCGCCCCGGCCCCGACGCCCTACCTGCGCCCCGGCCCCATCGCCCTACCTGCGCCCCGGCCCCGGCCCCGCCTGCGGCCCCTTTTCCCGTCGCCCGTCGCGGCTCCCTCGGGGGCCACCTGGGGGAGGGGGGCGAGCGCCGCCCCTTGTGCTACCTGTCTTGGCGCCCTGGGAGGCCGCGCGTCGGTCCCCCCCCCCCCCCCCCCCCTCCCCCGTAACCTCCCTACCCGCCATCCCGCCCTGCCTGTGTTAGGGTTTGGGGAGTGGCGAGTAGGGGATGGCGAGTATGGGGGTGGCACTTCTGCATTCCTCCCTTTGCTCCTCCTCCTCCTTTGTCTCCCACTGCTGCAGCTGTCGCTGAGGGGGGTGGATGTGTGGGAGACTGGGGTTTAGGGTTTAAGGGGGGTGCGTGGGAGTGGAGCTAGCGGTGTAGCAGCGGGTGTGTGCCAGGGGGAGTGAGATAGTTTGGGGAAGCTGTATGGAGGTTGCCGTCGTGTCGCCAGCAGCACCTGTATTCCAGGGACTTCGTCCGGTTGCCCAGTCGTAGCCAGCTGTGCCAGCCGCCCGTGGGTCCGTTGCTCGTCTGCCGCTACTTTAGCCGCGGGGCCTGTTACTCCTGTATTCCGGGGACTTCGTCCGGTAGCCACTGTGCTAGTCTGCCTCCTGTTGCCCGTGTGTCTGCAGCTTCAGTCGTCGCCTCCTATCTCCTTTCCTCTCACTCTCTCTCCTCCTCCTCGCTTGCCCGTTGTGACTACCACTAGCTTTGCTCATAATTGTACCCTTTAAACTATTGCTTCTTGAACTTGTGCTCAGAATGTGTGGTGACATTGTGATCCACCCTGAGCTTGTACCGCTTTGCTTGCTCTGCTGATTACACCCCACTTTGGCTATGGGGGTGTGTCAGAATGTTATCTTATGCTCTAGCCTGTAGTGGGGTGCTCTATAGCGAGTACAACCCTTCTAGGGTTTGCTATTTGTATCCCCATTCTTGCTAGTGCAACCCCTCTTCTCTCTTCTATTTATTTCCCTCAGCGGCCCCTTGTGGCCCCACCTCCACGGCCCCGCCGCCACACTCTCGCCGCCCCGTCGCCGCCGTTCGCGGCCCCGACGCCGCCCTTAGCGGCCGCGTCGCCGCCAGTCGCGGCCCTGCAGCCGCTCCTCGCGGCCTCGTCGCCGCCCTCTCGCGGCCCCGGTGCCACCCTCTCGTTGTCGCGTCGCCGCCCTCTTGCAGCCCCAGTGCCGCCCTCTTGCGGCCTCATCGCCGCCCTTAGCGGCCCCGTCGCCGCCCCTTGCGGCCCCGTCGCCGCCCCTTTCGGCCCCTCCCCGGCCCCTTCACCGCCGAACCGCCGAGCCGCCGAGCCGCCGAACCGCCGAGCCGGTGAGCCGAGCCACCAAGCCGCCGAACCGCCGAGCCGCCGAGCCGCCAAGCAGCCGAGCCGCCGAGCCGCCGAGCCGCCGAGGCCGGCGTCGAGCCGCCACTACCGAGCCGCAGCCGCCGAGCCGCCGTCGAGCCGCTACTGCCACTGCCGAGCCGCTGCCACCGCAGCTGCAGCCCTGTTCCTACCGACGAGCCCCGGCCCTACCCACCCAAACTGGTGAGAGCACTCCCTGCTAGACCACTGCTGTCATGGATACCCCAGTGTCCTGACCTTTGATGCTGAGGGTCGTGCTGTTGACTTCGAGGTTTGGGTCGATGACCTACAGCTCTTCCTACAATACGATAGGGCAGACGGACTCTCCCTGTTCGATCTCACCTCTGGTGCCTCTCCTGCCCCGCCTGCTGATGCTGACAGCACTGTTCACTCACAGTGGGCCACACGAGGTGGCCCTCGTGCCCCTGTCTTTCAGGGGTGCTCCCCCTCCCCCCTTTTGCCCTCTGTTGCCTCTAGTGCTGCCGTCAACTTCGTTGGCAACGAGTCGGTCGGCACTGCGTCTGCCCCTAGCGGGCGACGCCGCACTGGCAAGGCAAGGGAAGCAAGGGCGCTAGAGGGGTTGGTGGGGGCGGTGGAGGGGGCAGTGGAGGAGGCGGAGGGAGTGGGCATGGTGGTGGGAGTGGTGGCCGGGGTGGGGGCTTCGGTGGCGGCGGTGGCGGCGGAGGCGGCGGCGGCGGTGGCGGTGGGAGCGGAGGAGGAGGCGGTGGCGGCGGTGGCGGAGGTGGCGGCGGAGGAGGTGGAGCTAGTCGGGGTGGCTCTGCGTCTGCACTCTGATAGAGGCGGGGAGTTTTTCTCTGCCCTTCTAGGAGCCTTCTGTCGTGCACAGGGCATCCTCCAGACCTTCACGCTTCCGGCCTCTCCACAGCAAAATGGAATTGCTGAGCGCCGCATTGGCATGGTCATGGACGTCGCTCGTACGTCCATGATCCATGCGGCAGCTCCCCATTTTCTGTGGCCGTTTGCGGTTCAGTACGCAGCGCATCAGATCAACCTTCAGCCCCGCGTCTCCTTGCCGGAGACCTCCCCTACCTTGCGGTGGACGGGGAAGGTTGGCGGTGCGTCTGCGTTTCGTGTCTGGGGATCTCGGGCGTTTGTCCGCGACTTGTCTGCGGACAAGCTGTCCCCCCGTGCGGTTCCCTGCGTCTTCCTTGGCTTCCCCCCTGACGCGCCTGGTTGGCAGTTTTACCACCCCACCTTGCGCAAGGTCCCCCCCTGGTAGACCCCCTCCCCCCTCAGGGTCCTGCCCCGTTAGGTGTATCCCTGCTAGACGTAGTCGAGCCTGTCGAGGTAGCTGTTGACTCTCGTACTGCTAGGGGTGCTGAGCCTGGGGGTGTTGAGTCTGGGGGTGCTGAGCCTGGGGGTGCTGAGCCTGGGGGTGCGGAGCCTGGGGGTACGGAGCCTGGGGGTGCTAAGCCGAGGGGTGCGGAGTATGGGGGTGCTGGGTCTGCTCGTGTGGCCTCTGGCGGTGCTGGGTTGTTGGCCCGTTAGGGTGCTTCATCGAGGCGGGAGCTACCCTCTCCACAGGAGCTGCGCGAGTGGTTTGCATGGCGCTGGAGCCGTGCTGCTGAAGCTGGAGGTGCTGCTGTTACTGCTGACCTTGGGGTCGGCACTGGAGTTACTGGAGCCACTGGTCCTGGAGGTGCTCGTACTGGTGGTACTGGAGCCGCTGGTCCTGGGGGTGCTGCTGACGGTCCTGCTGGAACTGGTGTTGCTGGAGCTGGAGCTGCTGGAGCTGGAGCTGCTGGGGGTGTTGGCGCTGGAGGTGCTGCTGGCGCTGGTGCTGCCGCTGGGGGTACTAGTACTGTCCCTGCTGGTTCTGTAGGCGTTGCGTGGCCGCGGCCGTACTTCGTTCCGCTCCTTGAGCAGGTTCTTGGTCTCCCGCCCTGTACTGGTCCTGCTCCTCCCCTAGAGTGTCTAGAGCCTGTCCAGTCGGGGTCACAGTTACAGCCCGCCTCCCCCCTAAATACTTCTTCTCCCTACATTGGTCCTACTGGAGGTCTTGCTGAGCGTCGTGAGCCTGCGTCTCGTCCTGCGACGCCTGTTCGTGCTGCTCGCACTAGTAGTCGTGTTCCGCGTCAGCGTCCTCCAGCGGTCCTAGGCACACACCAGATGGCACTTCGTCCTTCCACTGCTCCTCTACGTGTCCTGTTGCTGTCTCCTCCAGAGTCCTCTCTTCCTGTCCTTGCTGACCCGGAGTGTGACTCTCATCGTGCTGCCAGTCCTACTGTCACGCGTCTCATGGCTAGTGTTGTCACTGAACCTTCCTTTGAGTCCACTGCTGACGCGAACCACAACGACTAGTGCTAGCAGCATGAACAGGCGACGCAGGACGAGACGCAGGCTCACGACGCTCAGCAGGACCTCCGGTCGGACCAGTGTATGGAGAAGGAGCAGGTAGGGAGGAGGCGGGCTGTAACTGTGACTACGACTGGAGAGGCGGTGGACACCCTAAGGAAGGAGCAGGACCAGAAGAAGGCGGAAGACCAAGAACCTGCTGAAGGAGCGGAACGTAGTACGGCCGCGGCCGCGCAGCGCCTCCAGAACTACCAGGGAAAGAACTAGCACCCCTAGTGGCAGATCCACCTCCACCAGCACCATTAGCTCGAGCAGCACCTCCACTAGCACTAGAAGCGCCAAATCCAGCACCCACAGGCGCACTGGCTCTAGAAGAACCTCCAGCTCCAGCACCTCGAGCAGCTCGAGCTCCAGCAAGACCACCAGAAGCCCCAGCAGCGCCAGCAGCTCCAGCTTCAGTACCTCGAGCAACACCACCAGCTCAAGCACCTCCACCAGCTCCAGCTCCAGCAGCACCACCAGGCGCAACAGCTCCATTACCTCCAGTACGAGCACCTCTGGGACCCGTGGCCCCAGAACCCCCAGCAGCTCCAGCAGCAGCAGGACCTCCAGCAGTAGTAGCAGGGCCTCCCGCGTCCAGAGAACCACCAGCTCCAGCAGCACGGCTCAAGTGCCGATCAAACCACTCGTGCAGCTGCTATGGAGAGAGTGGCTCCCGCCGGGACGAAGCACCCGAAGGACCTCCAGGCTCAGCACCGCTAGACTCCACACGAGCACGCCCAACACCCTCAGGCTCTGCACCCCCAGACTCAGCAACCCCAGGCTCAGCACCCCCAAACTCAGCACCCCCAGGCTCAGCACCCCCAGAACTAGCACCCCCAGGCTCAGCACCCCCAGGCTCAGCACCCCCAGACTCAGCACCCCCAGGCTCCGCACGCTCAGGCTCAGCACCCCTAGCAGCACCAGAGTCAACAGCTACCTTGACAAGCTTGACTGCGTCTACCTAGGACACACCTGAGGGGGGAGGGGGTCTACCAGGGGAGGACCTGGCGCGAGGAAGAGCGGCCGGGGGGGGGAAGGGGGCAGTGCGGTAGGGGAAGAGACGGTAGTAAGGAACCGACTCGTCAAACGTGACGTCCTCAGAGGACAAAACACGGCGCGAGGTGGGGTGGTAAAACTGCCAACCAGGCACGTCAGGGGGGAAGCCAAGGAAGACGCAGGGAACTGCACGGGAGGACAGCTTGTCCGCAGACAAGTCGCGGACGAAAGCTCGAGATCCCCAAACACGGAACGCAAACGCATCGCCCACCTTCCCCGTCCACCGCAAAGTAGGTGTGGTATCCGGCATGGAGACACGGGGCTGGAGGTTGAGCTGATGCGCGGCGTACTGAACCGCGAACGGCCACAGAAAATGGGGAGCTGCCGCATGGATCATGGACGTACGAGCGACATCCATGACCAAGACAATGCGGCGCTCAGCAATCCCATGTTGCTGCGTAGAGGCCGGAAGCGTGAACGTCTAGCGGATGCCCTCCGCACGACAGAAAGTTCGCAGAAGGTCGGATGAAAACTCTCCACCTCTGTCGGAGTGTAGACGCAGAACAGGAAGGTCCGAGCCGAAACTCTCGCTGAGCTGACGACGGGCAACGCGGATCCAGTCGATCAGCACCTCAGTGACCTCACCCTTGCGACGCAAGGGGAAGACTGTGGTATAACGCGAGTAGTGGTCAACGACCAGGAGAAAGTAGCGCTCGTGACCCTGGCCACCGATGCGGGCTAGGCCCCACACATCCATGTGAAGCATCTGCAGGGGAGCGTCCGTCAGGGGGAACTCGGAGGAGTGAGGAGCGGCGCGCTATCGCCCCTTGACATAAGGAACGCTGGTAGGGGCAGGCCTTGGGGGAAGGGGAGGGAGAGACCAGGGAAGACCAGTGACAAGTGTCAGAATCCCAACCACTAGACCATTGGGATAAAAGGGCTTATTTCAGTAGCGGGTCAGTGCGCCCATACCCCCCCAGGCGAACGTGCCTGTAACCCTCTCCAGGATCAATCGGGCATCCACAGTGCAGATCTACTGACACCCCCCCACACTGGGAGGTCCAGGGCTAAGCACAGCGCCAACGGCCTACATGTGCATACAACGGGAATCGAACCCGAGACCGCTCTGATACCATGTCAGAATCCCAACCACTAGACCATTGGGATAAAAGGGCTTGTTTCAGTAGCGGGTCCGTGCGCCCATAACTGTGAGGATCTAGGATCGAGTTCAGAAAAGAGAATGAGAATTGAGTCGAATTGAATCGAATTGAATTGAATCGAATGTTCACCTGGGTACAACACGAGGCTATATATAGGCTCGACACAAGGCCCCGTAACCAGGTGTTACGCGAAGGTTTCGCGGGGCGCGTAGCGTCCCGAACAGATCCTTACCGAATTCGGTAGAAGGCAATTCGGTGGCAACCGAAAAGGCCAGAATTCGGTGCACGCAACCTAGCTCGGTGCTATAACTATAATAAAATATAGGAAAGCACCTAGCCTAGGAAATCAAGCAATTCATGCATGCATATAATTATCCTATGATAGAAATAGCATGATAAAGTAAAGGCAAGCAAGCATAGCTGGCATAAGCCGTCGTACTCTCACACGTTCCCCCCTCAAAGCTGGGTGGCATGAGATACACCCTGCTTGACAAGATAGTCCTTGAGAGCACGGCGTGCGTTGCCCATATCAGCTTCTGCAACCCAACTATCCTGAGTGGGGTCGTATCCCTTCCAGCGTATCAGGAACTCGAGGGTCTTGCCGCCGCGGCACCGATGAGAGAGAACGCGCTCGATCTCGTACTCGGGTTCATCCTGTACAAGAACATGTGGAGGTGGCGGTAGCTGCCGTCCCTTGAAGTGTTGGTTGGGGTCCTTGTAGGGTTTCAGTAGCTGCACATGGAAAGCATTGTGAAGCTTCTACGTATCTGGTAAGCGCAAGCGGAATGTAACTGGTTTCACCTGTGCCTCAACGAGAAAAGGACCACAGAAGCGAGGCCGGAGTTTGGATGGGAGGTGAGACAGGTTCAAGTTGCGCGTGTCAAGAAGCACCTGATCTCCGACTGCTACTGAGTGATCACGTCGCTGACGATCGGCATACTGCTTCTGGGAGGTCTGCATCGTGGTGAGTCGTCGCTGAGTCTTCTCCCATAGCTGCTGCGCGGTAGTCGATGCACATCCGTAGACTGCCGTCTGGTTTTGGAGTGAAGAGAACTGGTGCGCCGTAGGGAGAGGTGGATGGGCGGATCAGTTGTCTGTCCAGTAGATACTCTATCTGTTTTTTCATGTCTGTCAGTTCAGTCGGACTCAGTCGGTATGGTGCACGTGAGACGGGTTTCGCACCTGGTTCCTCCACGATCTCGTGCTCGTGGGTGCGTGTTGGAGGTACGCCTGCAGGTAGGTCGTCGGGCATTATATCTTTGTACTGCTCCAAGACCTCCTTCACTGCTGCAGGTAGCTCGGAACTCGGCTTCTCCTCCTCTGCTGCTGCCATAACTAGTGCTAGGTAACCCGTGTTACTCTCGTTCACCGTCTGTTCGAACCGTGCCAGTGTCGTTTCAGGTACGTCCCCTGTATCCGTCCAGCTTCGCAGTGCTATCCGCTTCCCATTGTTGTAGATGCACACCTTGCTGTTGACCCAATCGATCTCGGGGTTGAACCGCTTCAGGAAATCTCGCCCCAAGATAAAATCTAATCCTTTGATGTTGGTGACTAGTAGCTTCGGCTTCCACCTCAACGCACCTATATGCAGTTGCAGTGATGCTTCGCTGTGGATAGGAAGCTTCGTACCGTCAACCATGGTTGCTGAAAACTGGGTCTCTTCTGTCAGAATATTATCTTATTGTTCTAGCCTGTAGTGGGGTGCTCTATAGCGAGTACAACCCTTCTAGGGTTTGCTATTTGTATCCTCATTCTTGCTAGTTCAATCCTCTTTCTTTCTTCTAACTTTTGACAACGGGCTCTGATTACCTAGTGTGAGGATCTAGGATCGAGTTCAGAAAAGAGAATGAGAATTGAGTCGAATTGAATCGAATTGAATTGAATCAAATGTTCACCTGGGTACAACACGAGGCTATATATAGGCTCGACACAAGGCCCCGTAACCAGGTGTTACGCGAAGGTTCCGCGGGCCGTGTAGGGTCCCGAACGGATCCTTACCGAAAAGCCAGGATTCGGTGCACGGAACCTAGCTCGGTGCTATAACTATAATAAAATATAGGAAAGCACCTAGCCTAGGAAATCAAGCAATTCATGCATGCATATAATTATCCTATGTTAGAAATAGCATGATAAAGTAAAGGCAAGCAAGCATAGCTGGCATAAGCCGTCGTACTCTCACAATAACCCCCCAGGTGAACGCGCCTGTAACCCTCTCCATGATCAATCGGGCATCCACAATGAAGATCTATTGACAACAAGTACACGGGAGGCCATGCCTCGGAGACGAGGCAGGGAGGGGTGACCAAGGTGGTGGTGCTAGAGGAGAGTCTGGTGAGACAGGAGGCGACACGAGCATGGGGCAGACTCAAGACTTGACCGGGACGCTGCAGCAAACACTTGACCCGACGCAACTACCTGAACAGACTCAGCAACCGGAGGAGACACGGTAGTCAGAGTGTACAGACTTGACCCAGGCTGATAGGAGAACGTGGGCAGGTGCCGGCCCGTCCGAGTACACGAACAGTGGGTCACCCGCTGACCTCCAGGAGTGAACTGGTCAACCCACGCATCCTGAAGGTCAGCTCCACTCACCAAGTTCGTGGAGAACGAGGGGAGGTGGAGGCCAGACAGAAAGCCAGACGGGACTGTCGGATACGGCAGAATCGTGGAGGAGTGTGCAAGGACCGGACCCCCAGAGGGGTCAGCAAGAGAGACTGCCACTGGCCGACTGAGCGGCGATAGTGTGGTGCAGCCGCGAAAGCAGGAGCGGGAAGCACCCGAGTCAAGGGTGAAAGTGTGCAAGGCCCGCAGCAGGCGCAGTACCAGAGAGAGCAGACGCACCAGCACCTGGAGCAGTGGACTCACTAGCGCCTAGAGTAGCAGCCTCACCGGCACTTGGAGCAGGAGACTCTATACGTGGGTCAGGCGGCACACACACGTAAGAGGCACCCTCAGCACTAGTAGGCAATGCATACATGGCAGTGAGGATAGCATCATAGTCAAGAGCAAAGATATTCACCCTTTGCCTAAGTAGCTCCAGCCAGGAGGGGAGCTTGGCGTCGTCGCCAAACTCTGTACGCCAGGCGTCGGTCAGAGTGGCGAAGCAGCGGGACTCTGTGTGACCAACCGTCCCACAAGGCTGACCAGCCCGAGCACCAGTGCGAATGACGTACGGGAAGCGAGCAGTACTCCGTGACCCTCTACTCTGAGCGTACCACACAAGTTGCTGCACTTGGTCGCTACAAGAAGCTCCCGAACGACCCGCCTCAGGGCGACTCCCATCACGGCCACCCCTACAACCCCAACTAGCGTACCCCTCACGAAGCTGCTGGGGCGTGAGGGACTCACGCGGATGTCGTTGGAGCTGCATCTAGCCACCGCCAGGAGCAGCAGTAGCAGCAGTAACAGCAATAGCAGCAGTAGCAGCAGTAATAGCATTAACACCAGTAGCACCAGTAACAGCGCGGCCACCACTACAACCCCAACTAGCGTACCACTCACGAAGCTGCTGGGGCGCGAGGGACTCACGCGGACGTCGCTGGAGCTGCATCTAGCCACCGCCAGGAGCAGCAGTAGCAGTAGTAGCAGTTGCAGCTGCAGTAGCGGCAGAAACAGCAGTAGCAGCACGAGCAGGGCAGTGTGGGTCAGTAGAGCAGGGCTGCATAGCCCGGCAGCACGATACGGCTCGGCTGGGCAGTTTGGCGCCGCAAGGCGGCTCGGCTCAGCTAGGCGGCGCGGCTCGGCTGGCAGGCAGGCGCGGCAGGCAGGCAGGCAGGCCAGCGCGGCAGCGCGCTAGTAAGGCAGGCGCGCGGGTAGGGCAAGTGCTCACCAGTGGTGGGAAGGGCAGTCGCTTGCCAGGCGAGCAGGGTAGGCGCACAACGACGACGACGGCGGGACCGGGACAGCTGCACGGCGGGGCCGCGATAGCGGCAGGGGGCTCCGCGGCAGCTGCTGCAAGGTGGGGCCGCGACTGCTGCAAGCGGCTCCGCGGCAGCTGTAGCAGGGCGGGGCCGCGACGGCGGCAAGGGGCTCCGCGGCAGCTGCTGCAGGGCGGGGCCGCGACTGCTGCAGGCGGCTCCGCAGCAGCTGCTGCATGGCGGGGCCGCGACGGCGGCAGGGGGCTCCGCGGCAGATGCTGCAGGGTGGGTCTCCAAGGCAGCTGCCGCAGGGGCCGCCGCGACGAGTAGGGGCGACGCCCTGGGGGCACCGTGACGAGCAGGGACGGCGCCCAGGGGGCGCCGCGACGAGCAGGGGCGACGCCCCGGGGGCGCCGCGACGAGCAGTTACGGCGCCCCGGGGGCGCCGCGACGAGCAGGGAAGGCGCCCAGGGGGCGCCGCGACGAGCAGGGGCGACGCCCCGGGGGCGCCGCGACGAGCAGGAACGGCGCCCAGGGGGCGCGGCGACGAGCAGGGACGACGCCTCGGGGGCGACGCGACGAGCAGGGACAGCGCCCCGGGGGCGTCGCGACGAGTAGGGACGACGCCCAGGGGGCGCCGCGACGAGCAGGGGCGACGCCCCGGGGGCGTCGCGACGAGCAGGGACAACGCCCCGGGGGCGTCGCGAGGAGCAGGGTTTAGGGCGGCGCGCCGGGTGCAGAGGCAGCTCCCACGGGCTACAAAGGCAGGCACGGCTTCAGGGGCAGCGCCCACGGGCTGCAGGGGCAGGCACGGCTGCAAGGGCAACACGGTCGCAGGGGCAACACACGGGCTGCAAGGGCAGCGCGGCTGCACGGGCAGCTAGAAAAAAAATCAGTTAGGGCAAGGCGGAACGTTCGGTGGGCCCTAGGAACGATTCTGCTCTAATACCATGTGAGAATAAGAACGAGGAATGAATGAACTAGCAAGCAGGTGGGTACAAGTATGAAAACCTAAAAGAGTTGTACCCCATATTGTCTACCCCACTACAGCCTACAATATAGTTCTGACAGAGGTGCCAAACGTAGCGTGTGGCGGCATCGATGAACGTGATGGTGTAGCTATATGCTCCTTATCCAGGTTCGCGATTGTACAGGATGTCGCTGTACACTTTCTCGAGTGGTGCGTTAGCTGGTGCGCTCGGGTTGTGGTGAGAAACGAACTGCCGATGTGGTAAGTCGGCTTCGAGGCAGGTCAAGCACGTTCCGCGAGCTTGTCGAAGTTCGCTTCCGTCGGTTAGAAGCAGTGAGTCTTTGTCGAGCACGCCTGCTCTGATTGTGTTATTTAACACCGTGTTGCTTGGATGTCCCATTCGTGCGTGCGAGATATCTTCGCCAGGTCGATGTCCGGGTGAGCGACGGTACAAGTCGGAGTTGGAGTAGAAGCTTGCGGTGAGGTTTGCGCTTCGATGTACTTCTCGTGGTGTTGGATTCAGTTGCTGCGCAGGAGTCGGTGGAGTGTCGTTGTCAATTGAGGCTGGTGCAGTTGAAGGACCCGCGATTGGTGCCGATGCTGTCTCTGCTGCTGCCGATGTTGTCTCTGCTGCTGCCGATGCTGTCTTTGGTGCTGCTGATGTTGTCTCGGCTGCTGCCGATGTTGTCTCTGCTGCTGCCGATTGAATTGTTGCTAATGTTCTTGTTCGTTCTGCCTCAGGGATGGTGTGCGAATACCAGAATCCTTCGGGGGTGAAGTCAGGATCGAGATCCGGTGGACATGTCCAGGAGGTGAAGGTGACGATTCCGTCGCTGTCGGCGGTGCCTAAATCTGAAACGAAGTCGAGGACGAAAACGTTGTTCTTCAGCACGGCCTTGCCGATGTAGAGGCCTCCTCTCCTGTGGTACAGCTTGAATTCCTGTGTTGTGCTGTCTGCTTCGAGGTGGATACCTTTCGCCATCAGCTGACTGACACTTAGTAATTTGTAGCCGAGTTCCTCCGCAATTAAAACCTTTGATATTTGCAGTATGACGTTTGTCTCTCGTGACTGAAGTTGCACTACGCCCTATCGATGTGTGCGCAGGTTCTGATTGTTGGCGACGGTGATGATGACTTCGCGCTGAAGTTGGTGTTCGCGTTGAACGAAACGACCCAAGGAGCACTTATGCTGCCCACAGCAACTGTCCAAGAACCATGTGTCTTTCCCGGACGGCTCGCTTTGAGAGATGGCTGCATACGTTGGGTTCGGTTGGAGTGACTCGCGACGAGGGGTACTGTTGTCGAGTTGCTCTTCCGGTGAGTAGTGTGGTGGTGACTCGGTGATGCAGGAGTCAGTCAATTTTGCCATGCAGCTGACGATGTTTCTTGCTCCTTGTGCAGATTGTGTTGACGATGTCGTTGAGGGCTGCAGTTGACTCGTGGGGTGCGCTTGTGTGGACGCCACTTGACTGCTTGAAGGACGAAGTTGGCGTTGCGGCGGCGTTGACTGCTGTCGATTCGGGCAGTGTGTGCGAGGGTGCCCTGAAGTCTTGCATAGATGAGAGAACGGAGGTACAGGTTTTGGTTGATGCCGGTTGTTGTTGTTGTTGTTGTTGTTGTTGTTGTTGTTGTTGTTGTTGTTGTTGTTGTTGTTGTAGCGCCGTTGAGTGTGAAACGCATACTCGGGTACTGACGTTTTCTTCTTGTGCCGCTCCTCTTGCAGGTCCATGTCTTGCTGCTCAACGTGAATCTCGGCGCAGAGTGCTGCTTCGGAGATCTTCCCGTGAGCTCGGAGTATGGCGCGAGTGGAGCGCCAATGAGGACCAAGACCGCCAATGACAACTGTGACGAAGGCGTCTTCCGATATCGACCCTCCGCATCGAAGGAGTTTGTCCCGCAATTCGCGACATCGACTGATATACGCCATCCCCTTTTCGCCCGGTTTCATTTCCACTGTTGTCAATTGTGCCATTAATCGACTCTGGTTAACGCTGTCTGTTGCTTGATACAGGTTCTTTAAGTGGTTGTATGTGAGGTTGGCGGAGTTCCCGTATCCCCGGTAAGACCGAATGTTCTGCTGCTGGTTTGGAGTTACCTTCCTCTGTAGGATCGTATATGCCATCATTGACTGATATGTGTACTGCTGCTTGTCGTATTGCGTCCAGTGCGTTGGATGTGGCAGGGACCCGTCGAAGAAGCCAAGAATCCGCGCGCCTTCCATCATCAGCTCGAATTCGAACGACCAGGTAAAAAAGTATTTTCCGTCGAATTGTCTTGATGTCTGCAGTTTTAAGACGTGCGCAAACTGCAGCTGAACTTGAAGTGCATCCAATGTCTTCTCTTGCTCAGGTGAAGGCTGCTGGCGCGGCATGAAACTGATGGAACCACGCTGGGGTTCGTACGGGGCGAAGGTAGGTTGTTGTTGCTGATTTCCTCGCGCGTAGGATGAACCGTCGAGGCTGATCGGTGTCACATCGTTGTTGTTGTTGCTGTTGTTTGACTGTGCAGGTGCCCCTTGCTGGTGTTGTTCGTAGAAGGACATGAAGGAGAAGAACTTCTCCATCATGCTTGGGCCGAAGCCCGCAGCTTGATTTGCGGGAGTTTCGGTGGACCCAGCTGCTGGTCTTGTTGCTGTGCCCTCCTCTGTCTGTAGGCCAGAGGCAGGAGGTGGAGTAGTAGTACCAGGAGAGCCGTTAGAGGAGGTCGCTGACCTTTGACTTTCGCGTAACCTCCAGCAGTTGTTCAACCTCCGGGGTTTGACTCGCCGATGCTTCACTGTACTTCGCTTCGTTTACGACTTAGTGCTTCGACACGACAGAGGCGCTTAAATTACTTGTTTCCAACAATAATCTTCTTCTTTTGTTGGTTTGGTTTTTGTATTTACAGAGTATATAGAATACAGAGTGGGTGGCGAAATATAAACACCGGCGAGTGGGATCCGCATGCAGCTAAGGTGAACACACACGGATGAAGTGAGGTGTCATGGTAGGGAGCATGGGCCAGCCTGATGGTGGATTGCATGCCAAGCACAACAGTGCAAGGGGGACAGGGGAGTCATTCATTGTGACGCGGTGAGAGGGCATGCGAGGCGAAGCGAGAGTGAAGAGTTGAAGGCACTACATGTAGAGCAAAGGCAGAAGAACCTCACTGTTGGCACAACAGCTCAGCAGCTAGGCTTGTGCACGCAGCCCAGTGCATTGCGCTGCATGTGCAATGGATGAAATGAAATCAATGCACACCACACCACAGGCCAACCAGTCGGTACAAGAACCAAGAGTCTAATCGTGCGGGCCTTGCCTGAGTGATGTGGAAGAGCGTGCAGGCAGGGTGCGTGAGGGGCATGTCTGCAGCAGCGTGCTCTCTGTGGGCGCACACAGGCACTCTGCTCCCCTGCCGTGCATGTGCGGGCAGGTGTGCATGCGCTGCTTGCGATGGGCACATCCAGCACGCGGAGAAGAGCTGCTGCGGCGCTTGTTGCGCTGTCAAGAGAGAGATGGGAGACACGGAAGAGGGGCGGACGGGTAGGGGAGAGTTTGGGGGTGTTAGGAAGCGAGTGGAGGTGCACATGGGACGAGTGACAAGAGTGTGGGTTGTGACATGCGGTGCAGGACAGAGCTGCAGATATAGCAGAGGGTGATCAGGCCGCGATGCGTGAGTGATGCAGGGGGCAACACATAGGTAGGGCTGTGAGAGGAGTGAGATTGCATGCACTTCAAGTCCACCTGGCAGGGCCTGCATCACAGCAGTGCTGAGTCTGCATCACAGCAGTGCTGAGTCTGCATCACAGCAGTGCTGAGTCTGCATCACAGCAGTGCTGAGTCTGCATCACAGCAGTGCTGAGTCTGCATCACAGCAGTGCTGAGTCTGCATCACAGCAGTGCTGAGTCTGCATCACAGCAGTGCTGAGTCTGCATCACAGCAGTGCTGAGTCTGCATCACAGCAGTGCTGAGTCTGCATCACAGCAGTGCTGAGTCTGCATCACAGCAGTGCTGAGTCTGCATCACAGCAGTGCTGAGTCTGCATCACAGCAGTGCTGAGTCTGCATCACAGCAGTGCTGAGTCTGCATCACAGCAGTGCTGAGCCGAGCGTGCAGGTGCAGAGCTCGTGAAAAGGGGGATTGTGATGAGGGAAGGTAGCAGGCGCATGCAGGCCGTGAAGAAAGGTGAGGAAAGAAGGCGATGGAGCAGGGTGGGAGCGACTCACTGGGAGCACACTGGGACTGCGAAGGTTGGAGAGGGTCGAAGGGCGAGAATGGGCCCGCAAGGGAGAGGCGATGTGAGACAATGGCCTGCAGAGGGGGGATGGACACTGGACAGTGAGGAGGTGGAGGAGAGGATGATGAGAGTGGACCAGTGACAGCGCGTCTACATCTCCAACACTGGGCGTGCCCCACACATTGCCAGCACAGCACATTCTTAAGGGCCTGTATCCCAGCACTGCAGTGAGCAAGTGATATGCGTGTGGTGGCAGGCAGTGCGACTTGGACATGCTGGCATGGAAGAGGCAGATTGTGGTGCCGCGTGGGTGCTGCGCATGCAGTAAGGAGGTGTTGCCGGGCTCCATGCCTACCCCTTCCAGGCACAGAAAGTGGAGCGGTCACAGCAATCAGGGTGCATAAGGCTCATGGTGCTGCTCATTGCAACATAAGCGGCCATCTGAGGGTTCCCACACGGATAAGAGATTCTCGGCAACGTTCAACTCTTGCACGCCCACATCACACCAAATGCTCCCTCCGGTTGTTTGCTTAATGAGCCAGCATGCGAGTAAGTGGGTGCTGGCAGCGCGTCTAGATGCCAGCATGAACGGTGCTGCCAGCCTTGTCACATGCCACACAGTGCGCAGCACTCACTGCCCCTTCCACCCCGCACGCACCTGCCATGCAGCGGGCATGTACTCGCGTGGGGGCACATGCAGTGGCACCACGGGGGCAGCAGCCTCGCCTGGCACATTCGATGGCTCACGTGCTGCTCCAACAGCAGCAGCAGCAGGGGGGAGGGAGCGAGCACCAAAGATGGCGGTGCGGGCGGCAACCACGGCCACCCTGTGCGACTGTGACAGCTGCTGCAGCTCCCGTGCTGCCACCTCTGCTGCTGTCACCCACGTCAGCAGCTTGCCTCCGTGGTCGCTGGCGAGAGGAGGGAGCACAGGAGGAGATCACAATGAGACGGCAGCGTGGAGGAGATTGAGAGTCGGTTTGAGACTGAGAGTCGGACTGTGGGGCTGTGTGAGACTGCAGGCGGCGAATGGGCGCAAGCATGAGCAGAGGGGGGTGCATGAGCGCAACGACATTGGTGGCGTATGGGCTATCCAAGGGGTTGAATGCGCAGGTGGATGGAATGCAAGTGATGCAGCGGCATGGCATGCAGACCTTGGCGCATGGGCAGGAGGAACAGCCCGGTCCAACCAGTAGAAGGCTCCTATGCTGGTATGGTCATGCAGGACGGGGAGGAGGGACGAGGAGCCAGGGAGAAAACCACGTGTGAGTTCAATTGAGTCATGGTGACTAGAATGAGCTGCGAGCCTGAGTTCCTTATCCCTAACCTACAGCAAGTCGAAGAAGAGTGACAAGAGGCTAACATAGTAGGACTGCATGGAGTGCATAATGGTTGAAGAAAAAGGTCGTGTTGGTGGCATGCATGGAGAGGCACACACGAGTCAATGAGCAGCAGAGGTGAGCAGTGGGTGAGATGACACGACATGCTCTGCTGCCCTGCACTGGCTGCAGGGCTAAACCAACTCCACTGCGCCACCTGGGCACCCCCATGCTGCAGTGCCACCTCCCCTGCACCCCCTCTCTGCTCGCCCTGCAAGCCACTCGCCTCGCCAGCCCCCACGCACTCCACTCTCTCCGCCTGCTCCCCCGCATGGCCATCACTCGCCCCTGCCCCCACGCCTGCATTGACCCCTGCACTGCTGTTGCCCACTGCAGGGAGGTGCTCGTGCTGCTGTGCGCGCCACACGGGCAGCAGGGACGACACGGACTGCACGCAGGGCACACAGGCAGGGGGGAGCGCGGCAGTGCAAGGATGTCGATGTGCGTGAGTAGTATGTTGGGATACAGAAAGCGTGAGCAGGACGAAAGGAGAGAGGAGAGTGGAAGCACACAGTGGGTATGCAGACAAGTCAGGAAGTGCATGAAGGCATGGGAAGAAGGGGGGGAATGGCAAAACAAGGGGGGAGGGGGGGGGGGGGGGGGGGGGGGGGGGGGTATGACATGACATGACATGTCATGGTGTGGTGTGGTATGGTGTCGTGTGGTGTGGCGTGGAGTGGTGTAAAGTGCACCTTGAGGCATGCGAGCCAGTGGCATGTGTTGCGGCATGGCAGCAGATGGAAACGACTCAGCGCTGCTTGCACCAAGCTCTCCACACGCTGCTGCTGCTGCTGCTGCTGCTGCTGCTGCTGCTGCTCACATGCTTGTGGTGGCGAGCACTCATGGGCATCAAGCACGCACTGAAGAGCAGACAGGAAAACGGACGGATGAACACACATGGGCAGCACACGGGGGGGATAGCAATGGGGGAAAGAGGTCGAGTGAGAGGGAGACGAGAGGAGAGCGCCCACGAACAGAGGGGACAACCAACAACCTCCTGCTGACTTCCATGCATTGCTTCACACCACCCCCCACCCACCTGTGCATGTGCCACCACGCACCTGCATGGCGCGGGCGTGCAGCAGGAGCATGAAGCGTGGCATGGGGAAGCGCGCGTCCAGGTCCATGTACGCCACCACCGCTCCCCCTCCCCCCGCTGCTGCTGCCTCCCACCCGCTGCTGCCACCACCAGCAGCAGCAGCGGCAGGTGGGTGGGCGGGGCGTGGGGGCAGAGGCAGGAGATGCGCCGCTGCCAGCTGATGGAGAGCAGGCGGGGGACGGTGCCATGGTGAGGTGAGACACGCATGAGGCAAGGGCCAAGAAGGCCTAAATTGGTTCAACCTTTCTAACTTGGGTTGAGTTTGGCCCTGACACCCCAAATCTTGGCCAATTGCATTGCTCGCCCCAACCAACCTTCCTAAGGTTGAACTTCTTGGCCCGCGGGTTTTAAGCGTTTCACATGAGCGTTCTCGGATTGGCATACCCAAGTGACGGCACAGCAAGTATTGTTGCGCGCACATCTGATCTACCTCGTTGCTCCCTTGCATCTGCTCGGCCCTCCCCTCTCCCCTCTTCTCTACCGATACGCTTGCCTCCCTGTCATCACATCCGCTCGCCCCTCACCAGCATAAGCACTTCCGTCTTGCCGCTACCACTGCCGCCCACCACCTCCGTCACTCCCCCGCTGCCCCCCTCCGCCACGCCCCGGTGCTCGTCCACCACGCTGAACCCCGTCCGCGCGCCCCCCCGCGCCTCTCCGCGCGCCCGCACCCGCGCCAACAGCGCCGCCGCCGTCTCACTGCTGGCGAGCTGCCGGCGCAGGGCGCACAGATCCGCGGGGGAAGGCTCGGGCAGAGCGCAGGGTGCTGCGAGCGCGGCTGCCATGACGGCCGTCCGACGGGCGCAGCGCAACACGTCGACTCGGTCGTCGAGAGTGCTGCTGGGGCTCTGTGGCCGAGCGCCTCACGCGTGCTCTCCCGCTCAAAACGTACAGCCTTCGTTAACACGTTCGTCAGAAAACGAACGTATCATCTATGCTAGTGCGAAATAATTCGAATTTCAAAGGCCCAAGTTGGAATCCTGAACTCGAAAACGTGCTCTGCGAATCAGCGCTCGCCGCACAACTCTCAGACTCTGGCGCGACTCGAGACTTTCGCTTCCCCCAGCCTCTTCAACTAGTTAGCTTTCCTCGCTATAATATGCCTAGGCCTTTATTTTATGTTGAGTTCATTCTGTCATAGTACAATTGAGTAAAAATGCACTAAGCAAAACAGTACAGAGAGTGAGCGCATGCGCGATTTGCTAAATACAATATGCGTTCACTTCCTGAATGCGTATATCACTATTCTGTTCTGCGTACGCAGCCCAACCGAACGTTGCCTTGTTGTATGAAGCTGACCCGAGACTTCCTGTACGTTTTGGGCTGCGTTCTGTTGGCGCATAGCCTGTTTGTCACCCTAACTAAGAATATACGAGAACTTGCGCGACAAGGCTTGGGGCCGGAGGGAATCGTTATTGTGACCCGAACCTCTGCTGCGGAAGTTGTTCGCGCATTACTCGTGCGTGCGCAAAAACGCTGTACTGCCTGTGCGCTCGAATATTCCAGGACCTTGTGTTTCACAGGCAAACCTCCCAATCAGCCTGTGCGAGTCCCATCCGCTCGTCTCCCGGCGTTAAAGGGGCGCACAAGCTGTGCGGGGCAGCTTAAAACGCCCGGGAAAAGTACGATTTCGACTATTTTCTTAACCCAACGGTTACCACCCAACGGTTGCCACCCACTCAGGTGCATAGGTTGGGTTTTGAGGTGCCTGGCGATTGGGTGTTTGGTTGTACCCATTTGTTGTTTGCCAAAAAAGTTCACCCGAGGTCAGCGCTGTTGCTCTCCACAATTTTGGGCCTGCCCCCGCGTAAACACCCTGGGCCATAACTTCGTGGTAGTTTTTGGGGGGTGCTCTCCTGCGCGGAAGCCTCTGAGTGCACTCGTGCGCGCATAACTAACGCGCCAACAGAACGCAGCCTTGAAAATAGCCCGAACCTTGGTGTTAATGTTGCAGCTCCATTTATATGCTTTACACAACTGTCATACATTTTCTGTATCTTCCCATGTTTATTTCACTCAACATTAACGAGCCCAATATCCAGCACTTTAACGAGTACCCGTCATTTACAAGCGGCTGTGAGTTGACTGGTGTCGCTTTGACGGTGGCATGACTGAAATTCAGGTGAAGAGGCTTCGTCGTGTTGGCCGTGAAGGTATCTGCGAGGTTGCCGGTTGAGCGAAAACACTTTTTTCAGGCTCACTCCAGCAGAGTTGGCGATCAGAGTCCTGGCATGGCAGCGTGGCAATTTCGTCAACGGTCAGACCTCTCTGCCCCAATCCTAGTTTCCAGGTGCCTTCGTCGTGAACCATCAAACCACGGCAGGGGAGACTGGCAGTGCGGAATCTGGGTTGGTTTGGAAGCAGAGCGCCTTTCTGGCCCCGAATCTGCTCACATTTCATCTTTTAGGACGTGTCTCACTTCCGACGAGTCTGCGAGCCGGTCCGCTCTTGGAAATGCTGCACCCCAAAACCGTGGACTGGTCCGCCGGACCAGGTTGAGTCCGTACTGGCGAACCAGCTTCGGACTGGTCCGCTGATGAAATCTACAGTGGCGTGAAGGCGAGAACACTGCGTGTTCTTCCCGACACTAGGTTACTATGACTCGTAAGGGCTTCATGTCATTGGGCAATCCGCCATCGCGCGCTGTCAAGTTTTGCGACACTTGTAGGGTGAGTTCGCAACTATTCGTGAAAAGACGACTGTTCAGGAGTCCGACGTGGACCAGCTCGCCGAACCAGTCAAGACTCCCCAGTACAGTCCTTTTCCGTTGTTAAAACACGCGGGTCCACGCTCCGGTCCACGCTCGGGTCCGTGGTGGTTTGGTGGACTGGTCCACGTCGACCGCCTAGATCCAGCGTGGACCGAAGATTTTGAGACACCTTCTTAGCAACCTTGAGGCAGCTGTAGTGATAGTGGCTGCAGGGTTTGATGAGAAGGGCGCGTTTCACGACTATCACTGCAAACAACCCGATCAGCGGGCTTTCAATCAGCTACCACTTCCCGTCCTTTGATCCTAGTGATTCGCACCGAGCTTCTCCTGAACCTCACTCCACCTTCTTCCATGCCTTGCATCGCGCCCGCTGCTCCCCCTTTGCCCGTCCCCCTGCTCGCTCCCATGTCGCCCCTCGACTGCCGCCATCATCGCAGCGCCCTCTGCGGCGCCGCGCTCCCATCGTTCCCCTCGGCTGACGAGACGCAGGCCCCGGATCGCGCGATCGATGTGTCGAGCTCTCCGCCATGCCCGCTCCGCCACCTCTCGCTTCCGCCGCTCGTCCTGCGAGGCCCATCCCTGCCGCCCCTCGACTCCTCCGCTCGCTCCTGCCCCGCGCCACTCCCCCTTTCCCTGCCTTCCCCCACTGCTGATGGCATGGCGTGCAGAGTCAATACGACAGGCTCAACAGTGCTTGGGGCGCCGGCAGTGCTGTCGCATGCCAGCACGCACGCGCCTAGCGCGGCCGTACCGGGTTGCGCCACCAACTGCGATCCGCCTCACGGCTGCGGACGCGAGGCGTCGTGCGCGGCGTGCGCATGGCGACAGCGGCTGCGCGCGCTGCTGGCGTCTGCCACGGCGACGGCCCCGGGAGGCGGAGAAGGCAAGGGGCAAGGGCAGGCGGTAGCGGCGCGCGGGCCGCACGGCGAAGTGCGGCTGCCGCTGGAGGAGGAGCAGCAGCGACACGCCGTGGCGCCACTGCCGTGCAACGGGCCATGCGTTCACAGCGCTGCGTGTGGCGCAGGGGGTGGAGACAGCACGTCGTGTGCCGCAGCGGCAGTGCAGGGCGGTGCGATGCAGGGGCGCGCGGATGGCGGCGAGGTGCTCTGCACGCATGACGCGCAGCAGCAGGAGCAGCGAGCGCGAGCGCAGGGGAAGGACGGCGCGGTTCTAGCAGCGCTTGATGGAACAGCCCGCATGTCAGCGACTTGTGGCAGCGCCTCTCCCCAGCGGAAGAGCGCAGGTGGTGCTGGGGATGAGCAGCGTGCAGGCAGGGGCCACGAATGGGTCGCGCACAGCATGGGCGTCGCTCAGGTGAGCGCCGCTGTGCGCACCTTACCACCGCTCTCGTGCTCTTCAGCTGCTCCCCGCAACCTGCTTCTGTGCTGCTTGCACTAGGCCACGCTCTCCCATGGCTTCCTCTCTTTCCGCTCCCATGCCGTCCCTGTGCGCCCCTCGCCCTGCCCGACCATGTGTCTGCCGTCCTCTCACATGCTCCACTCGCCCGCCCCCCCTCCCCGCCCTCGCCATGCACTGCCCCAGGCGCCACCAGCGGTGCTCGCACAGCGGGGCAGCGAGGCAAGGCCGGCAGCAGCAGAGGCGGCAGGGGATGAGAGCCCGCCGTGCCTGGTGCTGCCGCTGGGCGTCAGCCCTGAGCTGCTGCTCGCGTCACCAGTACTGCCGCCCTCTCATGTGCGTCACGCCTCTCCGCTCTCGCCATCCCTCCTTTCCCATGAATCCCACCCCTCTCCAACCCAACCTCCCCCCCTCCCCCCCACTCCTTGCCCTCCCCCTCTCTCTTGATTCACTTAACGCTCACACACACACAAATTCACTGCCCTTTTTCCTTGTCTCTTCGCTTCTCCCATGTCTCACGCACTTGCCTTTCGCATCGCCTGCTTCAGTTAGGGGCATTGTGCGTACATTCATCTCCTCCGCCCGTCTCTCCCCCTGCAGCTTGTGTTCTGCCTCGCCACCGCGTCAGCATGGGGCCAAGCGGCTCCAGGAGCTACATCGCGACAAGACACTCACGCGCAGCACCCGCATGCAGCTGCGCCCTGTCCTTGTGCGCGCACCAGCGCCCCTTGCACCCACCTCCATGGCGCACACGTGCCCTCCCAAGTGCCCGTGCATGACAGCTGGGCGGAGGAGGTGGGAGCGAGCATGGGAACGGAGGATGGTGGTGGGGCATTCGGGAGGGAAGGTGCAGGAGTGGAGGAGGGTAAACTGCACGGGATGCAAGAGCAGGCGTGTGGCGATGGGAGAGCAGGTGGTGGGAGCGCGGTGGGGATGCACACTCAGCAGCCTGGGACTGCAATGGAGGCACGCTGTAAGGAAGGGACGATTGCGGGCGGAGGCAGAGGGCTGAAACGTGTGCGGAGGGAGGAGAGAAGGACGAAGGGGGAGGGCAAGGCGGGTGAAAGGAGATTATCCAAGGCATGCAGCAAGAGGTGAGGAGTGGGAGTTATGGGGTGATTCGTCCGGGTTGAAAGACTGTCTCAAAACATTTGTACCTGTGTGCGTCTGTACTTTATGGGTATTCAAGTTTGTGTGTGCTGATTGCCGATGTTGTTCCTGTGCAGGCATTGTGCACCACCTGCATTGACCTCCCAGCCATGCTCAATCGCTGCTGCCGACAGCTTGCAGCAGCAGCAGCAGCAGCAGCAGCAGCAGCAGCAGCAGCAGCAGCAGCAGCAAGGAGTGGGGGAGGGGCAGAGCGAAGGGCAAGGGAGTGAGGAGCAGGGTGGAGGCAAGGGTGCGAAAGTGGTGGTGCGCGTGGCACGTGAGGAGGAGGCGGTGGAGGATGGGTACCGGTGGCGCAAGTACGGTCAGAAGGTGGTGCGCGGAAATACATACCCTCGGTGAGACTTGCCATGCCATCATGCCACCTCCTTCGTGCCACCTCCTTCGTGCCACCTCCTTCGTGCCACCTCCTTCGTGCCACCTCGTTCATGCCACCTCCTTCATGCCACCTCGTTCATGCCACCTCGTTCATGCCACCTCCTTCATGCCACCTCCTTCATCCCACATCCTTCGTGTTACCATTCTCTTCCTGACCCCACCCAGCCAACCCCCTCCCCTGGCACCCCTCCCTCCCTGGGTTAGGCCAACTGAGCAGTTCTTTCCCTGTGTCTCTCCTCCATTGCTCTTCCCCTGTCCTCCATCTCAGGAGCTACTTCAAGTGCAGCCATCCAGGATGTGTGGTGCGCAAGCATGTGGAGCGATCGAGCCACCCACCCTTTGATGTGGTAACCACGTACGAGGGCCGGCACAACCACGACCTCCCAGCAGCGAAGCCAGGCCACGTGTACATGTGTTTTGAGGGGGAGGGGGTGTTCACTGTGTCTGCTGTGCCTGTGAAGGGTGTTGCTGCAAGCAGGGCTGAGAGCAGTGGATATGGAGAGATTTAGAGTGCACGTGTTTTCAAGATACTACCGTACATCTCAGGCCCTCAGCCTCAGCTTCGATTTAGGTTATCTGATTTCTCAGACCTGGTACATGGTTTTGGGCTGATCAATCAGACTTGTTAGAGCGTTGTACAGGATCCAGACCAGAACCGGTAAGAGGTTGAAAAAGAGTGATTTAGTGGGGAAGTGCATACGGATGCGAGTGAGTGAGTGTGCGTACATTCTTAAAGTAGCCAAGGAAGGAATATCGAGAGAATTGTGTGTAGAGTAGATACAAAGTGCTAACCTAATCAAAGTGTTGTACCCTTTAAAGGGCAATTCACTGCAGCCTAGAATGACTAACTATATCTAAACGATATAGAACATTTGACACACCCCCATAGGCTAAGTGAGGGGCATCGAAGCAAGTAAGGCAAACAAACGGTCACAAGACCAGTCAAGAGAAGCAACAAGACAAGCTCGGGGTGGATCTCAAGATCACCACGCATTCCAAGCACAAGCAAAATGGCCTCAAGGCCAGTTCAAGAGTTCACAAATGTTGGGCTGAAACGCCCTAGGATCTTTGTAGAGTCAAAAGTCTGAGTAGATGTTGTAATAGCGGAAGCGTTGAATAAAGCTCTTGAACCACCTTGCGCTAGTATGTGAGGGCAAAGTAAGTTAATAAAAGCAAAGAGATACAAGAATATAAATAGATGAGTACAGAGAATATGAGGAGACATTATAACTAATTTTACTGTTGCGGTTCGATACAGTGCGACTCGGGCAACTGCTCAATGTCGAGTCAGTTGTTTGTCCTTGCTGTCGCGCTGCGTCAGGTCAAAAGGTCGCTGCCCTTTGACTTTCCCGTAACCTCCGACGGTTACGTTAACCTCTTTGGTTGACTCGCGCTGCTTCGACTTGAGCTGCTTCGTTTTGTGTCTTGAGTACTGACACGACAGAGGCGCTTAACTTATTTGTTCCCAACACTCCCCTTCGCTTCTGGAGTCTCGCTGATGGTGACGTGGCTTTGTCCAGTCAGCAGCATGCAGTACTCGAACTTATGTTTTCCAAGTTTCTTGGTCAAGTAGTCGGCTGCCATCTCGGACGTGGGACAGTAGGATAGATCGAGTTTCCCTTTCTCGATTTCGTCTTTCACGAAGAAGTATCGCAGGGCGATATGCTTCGTTCTGTTCGCGAATCCGCTTTTGTTGGCGATGCGAATTGCGGATTGGTTGTCGCAGAACAAGGTGAAGTTGGGTAACTCGGCTAACTTTGCTTCTTCCAGCAGCTCGCGAAGGTAGAGTCCTTCCTTGGTGGCTGAGCAAAGGGCGATATATTCTGCTTCAGCTGAGGAGAGCGCAATTAGTTCCTGCTTGCTCGATTACCAGGAAATAGGTCCGATAGGTTCTAGGCGATAGATGTAGCCAGTGCGAGAGCGCCTGTTATCTGAGTCGCCGGCGTGATCGGCATCGACATAGCCGATTAGTTTAGTCGGCGTAGTTGTGTCTTTGTAGTACGTCAGGCCGATCGTTGCGGTGCTCACGAAGTAGTGAAGAGCACGGTCGAGTTCTGCTAGGTGTTCTGCTTCGGGCCTCTTGAGATAGGTAGCGAGTTGGCTAGCGGAGTAGGACAGGTCTGGGCGGCAGGTGACGGCTGCGAAGAGCAGACAGCCCAGTTTTCGCTTGTAGTCGCGTATTCCGGCGATCTTAAGTAGGACGGAGCTTCCTTTGCCGTTTCCTGCCGTGTAGCGGTATGGCGTGTGGATAGTAGCAGGTGTGAGTGCGAACCGTTTGGCGATGGTGTTGGCGTACTTCTCGGCGCCGAGATAGATCGCATTTTCTTCTTCGCGAATGTTGAGCCCGAGATACTAAGTGGCGGTAGTGGAGACCGTGAGTGTGAGGTCCTTATTAAGCTCCCCTTCGAACCAGGTAGCGATGTCGTCGGTAGAGCCGATGTAGAGTAGATCGTCGACGTAGACAATGAGCAGGATGTAGTTGGCGCCTTTGGTGAGTCGATACATGCCTTGATCGTGAGGTAGTTGACGGAATCCGATGCGGATGAGGC
Source organism: Closterium sp. NIES-65 (assembly GCA_948144175.1). Taxonomy (NCBI): domain Eukaryota; kingdom Viridiplantae; phylum Streptophyta; class Zygnematophyceae; order Desmidiales; family Closteriaceae; genus Closterium; species Closterium sp. NIES-65. The sequence goes on from CANXME010002068.1 coordinate 3,613,053, forward strand.
GGGTGTGTAGGTGCTGTTGCCACAGTCGTGGGGCCTGTTTGATACCGTAAAGCGATTTTAGTAGTTGACAGACCTGATTGGGTTCCCCGTGAGTACCGTGAGGGAGCTCGACGAAGATTTCGGCGTCGACAGGTGCGTAGAGGAAAGCATTAGCGACATCGATTTGTCGCAGTTTCTTCTTCTTCATGGCGGCGATCGCAAGGAGGATTCGGAGAGAGGTGTGTCGGCTAACCGGGGCGAATGTCTCGGTGAAGTCCCGGCCTTGTTCCTGATCAAATCCTCGCACGACCCATCGTGCCTTGAACTTCTCGATTGTGCCATCTGCTTTCGTTTTGATGCGGAAGACCCACTTCCCGGTAAGAATGGTCTTGTTTCTTGCTATGCTTGCTGGAACGACTTTCCAGGTGTTGCGTTCCTCCAATGCTTTTAACTCTCTGTCCATGGCTTCACGCCATTTCTCCTTGTGTTCCCCCCCCAGAGCCTGTTGAACTGTCGCAGGCTCTTTAGGAAGAGAGGAGCCATGGACTGCGGTGACGAGGCCGAGAATCTGCAGGCCGGTCTGTGAGTAGCGGGGGAGTGTTGTGTCCTCGGGATAAGCTGCTTCATCTCCCGCTTCTGGGTCGGGTATGAAATTCGGTCCTACTCTTTCTGCTTCGTTGGTGTTGGCTGTTGCAGGTGTTACGTAACCATTGTCGGCGAAGTGATAGAAGACTTCGGCGTTGGCACTTTCGCGAGGATTTTCTTCGTCCATGGGGACGTTGACGGAGCAGAACGGGAGAGGTCCGGCTTCTTCAGATGCGTTGTCGACGTTCTGCTCGTCCCAGTCTGCTTCGTCTGCTGCTGAGGCGAATGCTCGGTCACCACGAAAGCCACCTGTGAGGTCCCGATTCTCGTGCAAGTTGGCAAGGTACGTCTGAAGGGTGAGTCGCTCGTAGAAGATCACATCACGTGCTGCTACTGTTTCCTTTGTGTGGACGTCGAAGATTTTCCACGCGTTGTAATGTTTCTCGATTCCGAGGTGTAGTCCCCACTGTGCGCGTTGTGAAAATCTTCCCGCTCGTGCTTCTGGGGGTCTGAACTGTACCATGCATCCGAAAACTCGTAACATTTTTGTGCTGCCCAGCTTCCCTGTCCACAGCAGATGCGGTGAGGCGTTGTTCGGGAGTGACGACGACGACAACAAGTTGTGCAGCATGACAGCGTGGTCCATTGCTGCAGGCCACTGGTGGTTGGGTAGTCGCATGCCACGTAACAGTTTGCGCATGCTATTCTGCAGAGTCCTGTTCATTCGTTCTGCGACACCTTGCTGCTGATGGGCGTAGGGAAGGGAGAGGAGTTGCTTGATTCCTCTTTCTGCCAGGTACTGCTTGAAGCGCTGAGAGGTGTATTCTCCTCCTCCGTCTGACTGGAAGCTTTTCAGCTGTGCTCCCGACTCTCGTTCTGCTACTGGTAGCCAGGCGGCGAACGCTGCGAGTGCCATATCGCGGCTTGGTAGGTTTAGATGCCAGACATATCGAGTGGCGGCGTCGATGAAGGTAATCGTATAGTTGTAGGTGACTTGTCCTAGCTCGCGATTGTAGAGGATGTCGCTGTACACCTTCTCGAGTGGTGCGTACGCCGGTGCGCTCGGGTTGTGATGAGGAGCGAACGGTCGATGTGGTAAGTCAGCTTCAGGGCAGGTAAGACAAGTCCCTCGTGCCTTTTGAAGTTCTCTGCCGTCGGGTAGTAGTAGGGAGTCTTTGTCGAGAACTCCTGCTCTTATCGTGTTGTTTAAGACTGTGTTGCTTGGATGTCCCAATCGTGCGTGCCAGGTTTCTTCGGAGGCGCGATGTCCGGGTGATCGTTGATACGTGTCGGAGTTGGAGTAGAAGCTGGCGACGAAGTTTGCGCTTTTGTGGGCTTCTCGTGGAGTTGGTTTTAACTGCTGTGCGGGTGTTGGTGGTTCTTCGTCGACGAGAGCTGGTGTCGTTGTTCCTGCTGCTGCTGCCGATGTTGTCTCTGCTGCTGCCGATGATGTCTCTGCTGCTGTCGTTGTTGTTTCTGCTGCTGCCGATGATGTCTCTGCTGCTGCCGTTGTTGGTTCTGCTGCTGCCGATGATGTCTCTGCTGCTGCCGACGATGTCTCCGCTGCTGTCGATGCTGTCTCTGCTGCTGCCGTTGTTGGTTCTGCTGCTGCCGATGTTGTCTCTGCTGCTGTCAAGTGTTGTATTGTTGCTAATGCGCGTGTTCGTTTTGCTTCAGGGATAGTATGGGAGTACCAGAAGCCTTCCGGGCTGAAGTCTGGATCAAGATCTGGAGGGTGCGTCCAGTCCGTGAAGTTAACAATAGCGTCGCTGTCTGCGGTGCCCAGGTCCGGGACAAAATCCAGGACGAAAACGTTGTTCTTCAGAACTGCCTTCCCGATGTAAAGGCCGCCTTTCCCGTGATATAATTTAAATTCCTGGGTGGTGCTGTTGGCTTCCAGGTGGATGCCCTTCGCCATCAACTGGCTGACGCTCAGTAAGTTGTAGCCGAGTCCTTCTGCTATTAGTACCTTTGACATGTGTAGTATAACATTAGTCTCCCTGGACTGAAGCTGTACCACTCCTTGTCGTCGTGTGCGCATGTTCTGATTGTTGGCAACTGTGATGACGACCTCTCGTTGAAGTCGATGTTCGCGTTGGACGAAGCGTCCCGAAGAGCACATGTGCTGTCCGCAGCAACTGTCCAAGAACCAAGTGTCTTTCCCGGATGGTTCACTTTGAGCAATGGCAGCGTACGTCGGATTCGGTTGAAGAGACTCGCGGCGAGGCGTGCTGTTGTCAAGTTGTTCTTCGGGTGAGTAGTACGGTGGTGACTGGGTTGTGCAGGAGTCGGTTATCTTTACCCTGCAGTTGACGATATTCCTTGGTTTTTAAGCAGGTTGTCCTGTTGGAGTCGTTGAAGCTTGGACTGAAGTTGTTGGGGCTGCTTGCGTCGAGGTGACTTGGCCGCTCGAAGGTCGGAGTTGTCGCTGTGGTGCTGTCGATTGATGACGATACGGGCAGTGAGTGCGAGGATGTCCTGAAGTCTTGCAGATATGGCAAAAAGGAGGTACTGGATTCGGTTGTTGTTGCTGTCGAGTGTTGCTATTGTTGTAGCGTCGCTGGGTGTGAAAGGCAAATTCTTGTACTGATGCCTTTTTCTTATGTCGTTCTTCTTGCAGGTCCATATCCTGCTGCTCGGCGTGGATTTCGGCGCAGAGTGCCGCTTCGGAGATTCTTCCGTGTGCTCGTAATATGGCGCGAGTAGAGCGCCAGTGAGGGCCGAGACCGCCGATGACGACCGTGACGAAGGCGTCTTCTGAAATTGAACCTCCACATCGAAGGAGCCTGTCGCGCAGCTCGCGGCAGCGACTGATATACTCCATGCCTTTCTCGCCTGGCTTCATTTCGATTGTTGTCAGCTGCGCCATTAACCGGCTTTGGTTTACACTGTCTGTTGCTTGATACAGGTTCTTCAGGTGGTTGTACGCGAGCTCCGCGGAGTTGCCGTAGCCTCGGTAAGGCCTGATGTTCTGCCGTTGGGTCAGGGTAATGTTCCTCAGTAGTATAGTGTACGCCATCATTGATTGATAAGTATACTGCTGCTTCTCATACTGTGTGCCGTTTGTTGGATATGGCAGGGACCCGTCGAAGAAGCCAAGGATTTGCGCTCCTTCCATCATCAGCTCGAATTCGAAAGACCAGGTGAAGAAGTCTTTTCCGTCAAAGGGCTTTGTCGTTTGCAGCTTTAAAACGTGCGCGAATTGCGATTGAACTTGTAATGCGTCCAGTGCTCTCTCTTGTCCTGGTGCAGGTTGTGGTTGCGGCATAAAGCTGACGGAGCCACGCTGGGGCTCGTACGGAGCAAAGGTGGGTTGTTGATGTTGATTCCCACGCGCGTAGGATGAGCCATCGAGACTCATAGGCGTCACGTTGTTGTTGTTGTTGTTGCTGTTGTTTGATTGCGCAGGTGCTCCTTGCTGGTGCTGCTCGTAAAAGGACATGAAGGAGAATTTATTTTTCCATCATGCTTGGATCGAAGCCCGCGCCTTGGTTTGCGGGTGTTTTGGTAGACCCAGCTGCTGGTCTCGTCGTTGTCCCCTCCTCTGTCAGTAGGCCAGAGGCAGGTGGTGGAGTAGGGGTAGTACCGGGAGAGCCGTTGGAGGAGCTCCTCTCCTTTCTAGCAGACATGTCTTCTTTGATGTACTGAGTGTTGAATAATGAATTTTAACTCTAACTGCTCTCATACCATGTTGGGCTGAAACGCCCTAGGATCTTTGTAGAGTCAAAAGTCTGAGTAGATGTTGTAATAGCGGAAGCGTTGAATAAAGCTCTTGAACCACCTTGCGCTAGTATGTGAGGGCAAAGTAAGTTAATAAAAGCAAAGAGATACAAGAATATAAATAGATGAGTACAGAGAATATGAGGAGACATTATAACTAATTTTACTGTTGCGGTTTGATACAGTGCGACTCGGGCAACTGCTCAATGTCGAGTCAGTTGTTTGTCCTTGCTGTCGCGCTGCGTCAGGTCAAAAGGTCGCTGCCCTTTGACTTTCCCGTAACCTCCGACGGTTACGTTAACCTCTTTGGTTGACTCGCGCTGCTTCGACTTGAGCTGCTTCGTTTTGTGTCTTGAGTACTGACACGACAGAGGCGCTTAACTTATTTGTTCCCAACAACAAATATATATAGTTGCAAAGACAAGCAGAGCAAAGCTAGTACAAGCGAGCACCAGTGTCAACAAGTCCTAACTGCACACAGACCCTGTGGTGGTCACCAGGCGCCAAGGCCTTGGTGAAAATGTCCGCAGTATTGCCCTCTGAGGGCACGAAGTCCAGGCGCGCCTGGCCACGACGCTTCAGCTCTCGCAGGAGGAAGTACCTCACATCAATGTGCTTCACCCTACTCTCCAGTTGAGGCTCGCGACACTAGAGAATCATGGCCTTGTTGTCAGCAAGCAAGGTCGGAGCAGAACGAGGCTGCTCACCAAGGTCAGTAAGCAACAAGGTCAACCAGCGAAGCTCTTGTGTAGCCATAGCACCGGCATAAATCTCTGCCTCGGCACTGGACGTAGCCACGGACGACGACCGTGTAGACCTCGACGACACAGCTCCAGCTCCCAAGCTGAAGCAGTAACCCTGGGTCGAGCGCTGAGTCTCCACGTCGTCAGCGTACGAAGAGTCGCAGTGACCGGTCAGCACAATTGGCTCTCTCCCACCATGCACAAGCCCCATGCCTGATGTAGTCGCTAGGTACTTCGCCACCCTCACAGCAGCCGTCCAGTGAACAGGACAGTGTCTCCCAGTCGCAACAAAGCGAGAGAGAACGCTGAGAGGAAAGGCGAGGTCCGGACGCGTATGAGTCATCAGGTACATGAGGCAGCCCACAAGCTCTGCGTAAGGACCACTGGACTCAAAGGGCTCGTCGGGAAAGGGGCTGGTGAGACGGTGGTCAACGGCAAGAGGAGTGGGCTGTGTGGTGGAGAACTGAAACCTGAACCGCCGAAGGACATGTTGCACCTGTCATAACATTGTAGCTTATACATATTGTGTAGGCTATAGTGGGGTAGCCCATAAGGGGTACAACCCAATTAGGGTTAGTACTTGTACCCAACTGTTTCATAGTTCATCTATTCCATTCTCACTTCTCGTCATGGTATCGAGCAGGTTCCCGAGTTGGAATAATGCCTAGGGCCCACCACGAACTTTTTTTTTTCCTTCCCTGCCTGGGGCGCGCTTAGCTCCTACCCCGAGTAGCACCTCGAGCCGCCTTAGTGGCCCCTATTGGCCGCCCTTACTGCCCCTCGAGCCGCCCTCTACAGCCTCACTTAGGCCTCGTCGGCCCCGCTACGGGCCCGCTTAGGCCTCGCTACGGCCCCACTACGGCCCCGTCAGCCCCGCTACGGCCCCGCTACGGCCCCGCTACGGCCCCGCTTAGGCCCCGTCGGCCCCGCTTAGGCCCCGCTACGGCCCCGCTACCGCCCCGTCGGCCCCGCTTAAGCCCCGCTACGGCCCCGCTACGGCCTCGTCGGCCCCGTCGGCCCCGCTACGGCCCCGCTCCGGCCCCGCTACGGCCCCGCTACAGCCCTGCTACGGCCCCGCTACGGCCCCGCTACGGCCCCGTCGGCCCCGCTACGGCCCCGCTCCGGCCCCGCTACGGCCTCGTCGGCCCCGCTACGGTCCCACTTTGGCCCCGCTTCGGCCCCGTCGCCACCGCGGCCCCGCCCACCCTTACGGCCCGCCGCCACCTGCGACCTCGCCACCACCAACGACGCAGCCTCCCAGCGCCCGCAGCGCAGAGCAGCCGAACAGCCGGCCAGCTGAGCCGCCCAACCGCCCGAGCCGCCCAGCAACCGAGACGCCCGACAGCCGAGCCGCCCAGCATCGTGCAGCGGAGCCGCCCAGCAGCCGAGCCGCCCAGCAGCCGAGCCGCCCTGCAGCCAAGCCGCCCTGCAGCTGAGCCGCTCGACAGCCGAGCCGTCGAGCAGCCCGATCGCTCCACCTACCTGGTAAGAGCACAGTCTCTGCCACTGCACTGCCCTGCCTACTGCTGTTATGGCTTCCCCAAGCGTTCTCACCTTTGACGCTGAGGGTCGGGCAGTGGACTTTGAGGTCTGGGTAGATGATCTGGAGCTCTTCCTGCAGTGCGATAGAGCAGACGGCCTCTCCCTATTTAACCTCACTTCTGGTGCCTCCCCTGCCCCTGCTGCTGATGCTGACGCCACTGTTCGCTCACAGTGGGCCACACGTGACACTGCTGCTCGCCTTGGTGTGCGCCGTCACTTACCGACCACTGAGCGTGCACACTTTAGCAAGTACAAGAGTGCTCAGACCTTGTACGGCGCTGTAGTTGCACGCTACTCTTCCCCTGCCACTGCTGCACTGAGCCGCCTCATGCTACCGTACCTCTTCCCTGACCTTGCTGCCTTTCCCACTTTCCCTGACCTCATTACACACCTCCGCACTAGTGACACTCGCTACCGCGCTGCGCTTCCTACTGATTTCTGCGCCAAGAACCCCCCCCCCCCCCATGTACATCACCCTCTACTACATAGTCACCCGGCTCCCTGACTCTCTCCGTGTAGTCAGGGACCAGTTCCTCTCTGTTTGCCCCACCACTCTCACCGTTGACCTCCTCGAGAAGGCCCTCCTAGCGATAGAGAAGAGCATAGTCGCTGTAGGAGCCTCTCGTGGTGACCCTCGCACCCCCGTCTTTGAGGGGTGTTCTCCCTCCCCCCTCTTGCCCTCTGTTGCCTCTGCTGCTGCGGCCGACCTCGTTGGTTTCGAGTCGGTCGGCGCTGCGTCTGCGGGAGACGCCTCACCGGCAAGGGCAAGGGGGGCAAGGGCACTGGAGGGGGTGGAGGGGGCGGTGGAGGTGGTGGTGGAGGCGGTGGAGGGAGTGGGGGTGGTGGTGGGAGTGGTGCTGGGGGTGGCGGCGGCGGCGGCAGCAGTGGAGGCGGCGGAGGCGGTGGAGGTGGCGGAGGGAGCGGAGGCGGCGGAGGTAGTCGAGGAGGCGGAGGTGGAGGAGGCGGAGGAGGCGGCGGAGGCGGCGGCGGCGGCGGAGGCGGCGGTGGTGGAGGGAGTCGCGACTCTGCGCCGAGGAGTGGCGCTGGTGGTGGTCAGCGCCAGCAGCAGCAGCGGAGTGGTGTGACCCTGTCCCCTCAGCAGCTTCGTGAGTGGTACACTGCACGCCAGCGCGGTGGGGGTTTTGGTCTCTGCTCTTACGTTTGTCAGAATCCCAACCACTAGACCATTGGGATAAAAGGGCTTGTTTCAGTAGCGGGTCAGTGCGCCCATAACCCCCCAGGCAAACGCGCCTGTAACCCCCCCTAGGATCGATCGGGGATCTCACAGTGTAGCTCTACTGACACCCCCCCACACTGGGAGGCCCACGACTGAGCACAGTGGCAACGGCCAACATGTGCATACACCGGGATTCGAACCCGAGACTGCTCTGATACCATGTCAGAATCCCAACCACTAGACCATTGGGATAAAAGGGCTTGTTTCAGTAGCGGGTCAGTGCGCCCATAACCCCCCAGCCAAACGCGCCTGTAACCCCCCCTAGGATCGATCGGGGATCTCACAGTGTAGCTCTACTGACAACGTTCTCCGTACCGGCGACCGCACTGGTGAGCACTGCGGAGGTCCGCACTCCACCCAGCGCTGCTTTGGTCGCCTGACGGACGCGTGGCGTTGCCAGTTCCCTGAGGCGTCAGAGATCCCTCGCTGGGGAGATCTGGCTAAGGCCGGGGCTGCTATCTTTGATCTTGACTCTGATGCTATTCTTGCTGCCATGTATGCTTTTGCTGATAGTGTTGTGGGTACCTGTTACCTGTGTGTACCGCCTGACCCGGGCATTGCGGCTGCTGCACTAGGCGCTGGTGAGACTGCTGCTCTAGGTGCTAGTGCGTCTGCTGCCCCAGGTGCCAGTGCGTCTGCTGCCCCAGGTGCCAGTGCGTCTGCTGTCCCAGGTGCTGGTGAGTCTGCTCTCTCAGGTACTACGTCGGCTCAGGCCTTCCACACCTTCACCCTAGACTCGGGTGCGTACCGCTCCTTCTTTCGAGACCGCACCACTCTTACGCAGCTTAGTTAGTCGGTTGCAGTCTCCCTGGCAGACCCCTCTGGGGGTCCTGTCCTTGCTAGCTTCTCCACTGTCCTTCCGTGCCCTGCAGCCCCCTCTGGCACCCTGTCTCGTCTCTACCTCCCCTTGTTCTCTACGAACTTGGTGAGTGGAGCGGACCTACAGGATCGAGGGGTTGACCAGTTCACTCCTGCGAGTCAGCGAGTGACCCACTGCACGTGTGCTCGGACGGGCCGACACTTGGCCACGTTCACCCGTCGGCCAGGGTCGAGCTTGTACACCCTTACTGCTGAGTCTCCTCCTACTGCTGAGTCTGCCCAGGTAGCTGCGTCGAGTCAGGTGTTTGCTGCGGCGTCCAGGTCTGGTCCTGAGTCTGCCCCCTGCTCGTGTCGTCTGCTGTCCCACCAGACTCTCCTTTGGCACCACCGCCTTGGTCACCCCTCCTTGCCTCGTCTCCGAGGCATGGCCTCCCATGTCCTTGTCTCTGGTCTTCCTCGGTCTCTCCCTCCCCTTCCTCCGGGGCCTGGCCCTACCTCCGTCCCCTGCGTCGAGGGGCGACAGCGCACCGCCCCTCACTCCTCCGAGTTTCCTCCGACAGAGGCTCCGCTGCAGACTCTACACATGGATGTGTGGGGCCCTACCCGCGTCAGTGGGCAGGGGAGAGAGCGGTACTTTCTGCTGGTCGTTGACGACTACTCGCGTTACACCACATTCTTCCCCTTGCGCATCAAGGGTGACGTCACTGAGGTGTTGATCGACTGGATCCGCGTAGCTTGTCTTCAGCTCAGAGAGAGTTTCGGCTCGGACTTTTCTGTTTTACGTCTGCACTCGGACAGAGGAGGGGAGTTTTCCTCTGCCCGTCTGGGAGCCTTCTGTCGGGCACAGGGCATCCGCCAGACCTTCACGCTTGCGGCCTCTCCACAGCAAAATGGGATTGCTGAGCGCCGCATTGGCATGGTCATGGACGTTTCACGTACGTCCATGATGCATGCGGCTGCCCCCCATTTTCTGTGGCCGTTTGCGGTTCAGTACGCCGCGCATCAGCTCAACCTTCAGCCCCGGGTCTCCTTGCCAGAGACCTCCCCCGCCTTGAGGTGGACAGGGAAGGTTGGCGATGCGTCTGCGTTTCGGGTCTGGGGATCTCGGGCGTTTGTCCGCGACTTGTCTGCGGACAAGCTGTCACCCCGTGCTGTTCCTTGCGTCTTCCTTGGCTTCCCCCCTGACGCGCCTGGCTGGCAGTTTTACCACCCCACCACGCGCCGTGTTCTGTCCTCCCAGGACGTCACCTTTCACGAGTCGGTGCCTTACTACCGTCTCTTCCCCTACCGCACTGCGCCCCTCCCCCCGCCGCCGCTGTTCCTTGCGCCAGGTGCTACCCAGGTAGATCCCCTCCCTCCTCAGGATCCTGCCCCTTCAGGTGTGTCCCAGGTAGACGTAGTCGAGCTTGTCGAGGTAGCTGTTGACTCTGGTGCTCCTAGAGGTGTTGAGCCTGCGGGTGCCGGGTCTGCGGGTGCCGGGTCTGGGGGTGCTGAGTCTGGGGGTGCTGAGACTGGAGGTACTGAGCCTGGGGGTGCTGAGCCTGGGGGTGCTGAGCCTGGGGGTGCAGAGCCTGGGGGTGCTGGGTCTGCTCGTGTGGCCGCCGGCGGTGCTTCGTCGAGGCGGGAGCCGCTCTCTCCACAGGAGCTGCGCGAGTGGTTCGCCCGCCGCTGGAGACGTGCTGCCGAGTCTGGGGGTGCTGCTGGAGCTGCTGGGGGTGTTGGCGCTGGTGTTTCTACTGGTGCTGGTGCGTCTTGGGGTGCTGCTGAGGCAGCTGGTGCTGACGGTCCTACTGGAGTTGGTGCTGCTGGAGCAGGAGCTGCTGGGGGTGTTGGCGCTGGTGTTTCTACTGGTGCTGGTGCGTCTGGGGGTGCTGCTGAGGCAGCTGGTGCTGACGGTCCTACTGGAGTTGGTGCTGCTGGAGCTGGAGCTGCTGGGGGTGTTGGCGCTAGCGGTGCTGCTGGCGCTGGTGCTTCTGAGGGTACTGGAGTTGGCGCTGTTGGAGCTGGAGGTTCTGCTGGCGTTGGTGCTGCTGCTGGGGGGTACTGGTGTCGTACTAGCTGGTTATGGAGGCGCTGAGCGGCCGAGGCCGTACTTCGTTCCGCTCTTGGAGCAGGTTCTTGGTCTCCCGCCCTCTATTGGTCCTGCTCCTCTCCTAGAGTGTTCACTGCCTGTCCAATCGCAGACAGAGTTACCGCCTGCCTCCCCTCTACCTGCTCCCTCTCCCTACACTGGTCCTACTGGAGGTCTTGCTGAGCGTCGTGAGCCTGTGTCTCGTCCCGCGTCACCTGTTCGTGCTGCTCGCACTAGTGGTTGTACTTCACGTCCGCGTCCTCCTGCGGTCCCAGGCACACACCAGATGGCACTGCGTCCTTCCACTGCTCCTCTGCGTGTCCCATTGCCGTCTCCTCCAGAGTCCTCTCTTCCTTCTCTTTCTGACCCGGAGTCTGACTCCCTTCGTGCTGCTAGTCCTTCGAACACGCGCCTTCTTGCTACTGTCGTCACTGACCCTTCCTTTGAGTCCACTGTTGCGTCTGCTCTAGTTGCTAAGCTTGTCGACTTCGCTGCTCGCTGTCGTCTAGACTACGCTACCAGTCTTCTTGTTGAGTCTGAGTCTGTCTGTCCTCCGTCCGTCGGGGGTGAGTGTGCTCTTAGCACGGACGTCCTTGAGGACAGGCAGGAGGAGTTCCAGTGCTTTGCGGCTGCTTTGCCCCATCTCGTGTCCACGCTGATTGCCCCTGAGGGAGACCCGGATGCACCAGACATCCCGACTCCTCGATCGTACGCTGAGGCGATCGAGGGTCCCTACTCCTCACAGTGGTAGTCAGCCAGGGACGCAGAGATGGCTTCCTTGAAGTCCACAGGCACCTACATCGACGAGGTTCCCCCACCTGGGGCGAACATCGTCAGTGGGATGTGGATCTTCAGGGTGAAGCGGCCGCCAGGCTCTCCGCCTGTCTTCAAGGCACGTTACGTGGCTCGAGGCTTGAGTCAGCAGCAGGGTGTTGACTAATTCCAGACCTTCTCTCCCACCCCGAAGATGACCACTCTTTGGGTGCTGCTGCACATAGCCGCTCAGCGCGACTACGAGCTTCACTCTCTTGACTTCAGCACTGCTTTCCTGCAGGGCAGCCTGCACGAGGAGATCTGGCAGCGCCGCCCTCCTGGCTTCACTGGTCGTTTCCTCCTGGTACCCAGTGGAGCCTCCGGTGGCCAGTCTACGGTCTCCGCCAGGCGCCCCGTGAGTGGCACGACACACTGAGGACTACACTTGCGGCTCTTGGGTTTGCTCCTTCTACGGCCGACCCGTCGCTGTTTCTACGGACCGACACCTCTTTGCCGCCGTTCTACATCCTCGTGTACGTCGACGACTTGGTCTTTGCCACTGCTGACACTGCTGGACTCGCCCACGTGAAGTCCGAGCTGCAGAAGAGACACACGTGCACAGACCTGGGTGAACTGCGCAGCTACCTTGGCGTGCAGATCACCCGGGAGAGAGCACAGCGCACCATTACCCTGACTCAGTCACACATGGTGCAGCAGGTCCTTATGCGCTTCGGATTCACGTACTCCTTGCCTCAGGCCACTCCTCTGTCTACTCGCCACTCGCTCTCAGCTCTGCCTTCGGATGAGTCCGTAGAGTCGAGTGGCCCGTACCAAGAGCTTGTTGGCTGCCTCATGTACCTGATGACCTGCACACGACCTGACCTTGCATACCCTCTTAGCATCTTGGCACGCTATGTTTCTCCTGGGAGACACAGACCAGAGCACATGGCTGCAGCGAAGAGGGTGTTGCGCTACGTGTGCAGTACGTCGGGCATGGGGCTAGTGCTTGGAGGGCGACGTTGAGTAGTCCTCATAGGTCACGCTGACGCTTCTTGGGCGGACGACCAGGCTACGCAGCGGTCATCACAGGGTTACACCTTCAGCCTTGGTTCCGGCTCTGTTTCGTGGCAGGCTACCCGCTCGTCTTCTGTTCTCGGCTCTAGTTGTGAGGCTGAGATCTACGCCGGGGCCATGGCTGCATAGGAGCTTTGCTGGCTCACCTACCTGCTGACTGAGCTTGGAGAGCCGCCTCGTTCTCCTCCAGTGCTGTACGTAGACAACAAGGCCATGCTGGCCTTGGGTCAAGAGCAGCGACTGGAGCACAGAACGAAGCACATTGCTCTCCGCTACTTTCTTGCTCGTGAGCTGCAGCAGCGTGGTCAGCTGCGTCTTGCGTACGTGGCCTCTGAGGCCAACACTGCTGATATCTTCACCAAGGCACTTGCGCCTTGTGACCATCAGCGCTTCTGTACTCAGCTGGGCCTTGTGCCTACCTTGCCTCACTTGCTCACCTCTTGACCTTTCTTGTACTGTTACATATATATATATATACTCCTGCACTTGCTTGTCTAGCCTTATATATATATGTAATCCTGCATGTGAACTGGCCTTGTGGTCTTGAACTTGTGCTCGGAATGTGTGGTGACTTTGTGATCCACCCTGAGCTTGCTTTGCTTTGCTTTGCTTGACTGGTCCTGTGACCCCTTGTTCTCCCCCACTTTGCCTATGGGGGTGTGTCAGAACATTGTAGCTTATGCATATTGTGTAGGCTATAGTGGGGTAGCCCATAAGGGGTTAACCCAATTTGGGTTAGTACTTGTACCCAACTGTTTCATAGTTCATCCATTCCATTCTCACTTCTCGTCAGCACCATGTGTGACTGAGTCAGTGTGATGGTGCGAGCGGCTCTGTCCCTGGTGATCTGCAGGCCAAGGTAGAGCTGCAGCTCACCAAGGTCAGTGCACTTGTGTCTCTTCTGCAGTTCGGATTTCACCTCCGCTAGTGCTGGCCTGTAGAAAACATTAGGTCGTCGAAGTAGACCAGGATAAAGAAGGGAGTGGAGCCAGTGCGAACAAACAGCGATGGGTCAGCAGAGAAGGGACGAAACCCTAGGTCACGAAGCGTGGAGCGCAGAGTGTTGTGCCACTCACGGGGCGACTGGCGGAGACCGTAGACTGGCCGCCTCAAGCTCCACTGAGTCCCAGGTGGGAAGGTGTCAGTGAAACCAGGAGGACGGCGCAGCTAGATCTCCTCGTGTAAGCGGCCCTTGATGATAGTGGTGGAGAAGTCAAGAGAGTGCAGCTCGTAGTCTCGCTGTGCTGCTACGTGGAGTAACACCCGAAGAGTAGTCATCTTCGGGGTCGGGTCGAAGGTCTGGAAGAAGTCAACATCCTCACGCTGACTGAAGCCCCTAGCCACGTAATGCGCCTTGAACACAGGTGGTGATCCAGGCGGCCGCTTCACCTTGAAGAGCCACATGCCATCGACAACGTTCGCTCCGAGAGGGGGAACAGCGTCGACCTAGGTGCCTGTGGATCTCCAAGACGCCAACTCTGAGTCCATGGCCGCTTTCCACTGAGAGGCCCACACCCCTGACACTGCCTCACGGTACGTGCGAGGAGTCGGTATGTCAAGGGTGTCGGGGTCTCCCTCAGGGGAAAGCAGCATGGCACACAGAGAGGGGGAAGCGGTTGCCAGGAACTCCAACTCAAACTGCCTGTCCTTGAGGACGTCACAGCTAATGGCAAACCCACCCCCGGCGGCCTCAGGACGGGCAGGCAGGGCAGCTACGACATGGGTGGCAAAGTCAAGGCGGCGGGTGGACGCAAAGGCAATGACAGCGGTAGGGAGAGCGGAGACAGACGACGGAGAGGCACGAGGGTCTGTGACAAGAGAGGCGAGAACACGCGAGACAACAGGACGCACCGTACGGTAGTAGTCAGTGATAGGGGTATAGAGGGAGGCTGTAAGAGCCGACTTAGGTGGTGCTGGAGCTGGAGGTGCAGCCACTAGCGGTACTCGGTCTGAGGGCGCTCGTTCGAGGGATGCTGGAGTTGGAGGTGCTGGCGCAGGTGGCGCTAGCTCTTGGGGTGTTGGAGCTGGAGGTCCTGGCACTGGAGGTGCTAGTTCTCGGGGTGTTGGAGCTGGAGGTGCTGGCACTGGAGGTGCTAGCTCTGGGGGTGCTGGAGCTGGAGGTGCTGGCACAGGAGGTGCTAGCTCTGGGGGTGCTGGGGTTGGAGGTCCTGACACTAGGGGTGCTAGGACGGGGCTGAGAGCAGTGGATATGGAGAGATTTAGAGTGCACGTGTTTTCAAGATACTACCGTTCATCTTAGGCCCTCAGCCTCAACTTCGATTTAGGTTATCTGGATTCTCAGACCTGGTACATGGTTTTGGGCTGATCAGTCAGACTTGTTAGAGCGTTATACAGGATCAGATCAGAACCGGTAAGAGGTTGAAAAAGAGTGATTTAGTGGGGAAGTGCATACCGATGCGAGTGAGTGAGTGTGCATGAATGTGCATTGACTGCATGCACGGCACCTGCAGTGAGCGTGACTCGGAAGTCCTATGTGGAGATGACCTGGAACCATGCTGTCTTTGATACTTGCGAACGGGGCTTGCGATGCGACCTAGAGATAAAAAAAAAACCTACGGTAAAACCCGAAGAAGAAACTTGAGATTGGTGTTTTTAGGACAACCTAACGCATGCTTGTTTTGTAGTCAACTTCCCCTTGCGTGTTGGTCAAATAAAAAACAAATGTTCAATATGTCAAACTATAAAGTTTAGATAGGTGCAGTGAGTTTCACTCTAGGGAGTACACATGTTAGAAATAACGTCTAGGAATGATTGACTAGAAGCATGAGTTGAGTACAACTAGGACTAACCCAGGGCCCAAAATATAAAGGTAAAATGCCCTGATTACCCTGGGGCCCGGCCGCTTTTTCAGAGTTACCCTAACAAAACTAGGATTTTGAGATTTGTACCCTTTCAGATAATGTGGTCTGGTTTTTTTTTTTTTTTTTTTTTTTTTTTTTTTTTTTTTTTTTTTACACTGATAGGAATTATACTTAGCCTGATGGTATCGTGGTTGACTGTAGACTTCCCTGGTACCGAAATATTTTTTGCGCGGACCAGCCCATACCATATTCTCCCGGATAAAACACCCCCTCGTAATTCTACACCCCCGGGTAGCTTGTGCTGGGTGGGTGTTATAATCGACCTCGTTTGTACTATACCCCAGGGCTCAGGTTTGGTTTTTACCAACTCACGATTAGCAGTGTGTCTTTTTTGGTAACACAAATGGATCAGTGTAACTTGAAGTTTTGAAAACTTTACCCACAGGCATCGGTGTGTGAGAATAGAACGAGGAATGGATGAACTAGAATGCAGGTGGGTACAAGTAGGAAAACCTAAAAGTGTTGTACCCCATATCGTCTACCCCACTGCAGCCTACATAGACCATGTCATATAAGTTTGACACACCCCCATAGGCCAAAGTGGGGGAGATCAAGAGGTCAGAAGACCAGTCAAGAAAAGCAAAGCAAGCTCAAGGTGGATCACTACGACACCACGCATTCTGGGCTTTAGTAAATGGCCACAAGGCCAGTTCACATGCAGAGAGATATAAAGGAGAACAAGCAGTACAGTGATCACAACCTAGTAAGTGTAAGCATACGGGTATATGTATAGAGATCATAGTACAAGCAATGTCAAGAAGTGAGCAAGTGAGGCCAAGTGGGCACAAGGCCTAGAATAGTACAGAAACGCTGATGATCAAAAGGCTGAAGTGCGTTGGTGAAGATATCAGCAGTGTTGGCCCGAGTGGCCACGTAAGCACGGCGAAGCTGACCATGCTGCTGCAACTCTCGAGCAAGGAAGTAGCGCAGAGCTATGTGCTTCGTTCTGTGCTCCAGTCTGTGCTCCTGACACAAGGCAATCATGGCCTTGTTATCGACGTACAGAACTCGAGGAGAACGAGGCGGCTCTCCCAAGTTGGTCAGCAGGAAGGTGAGCCAGCGTAGCTCCAGTGCAGCCATGGCCCCTGCGTAGATCTCAGCCTCACAACTGGAGCTGAGAACAGAAGACGAGCGGGTAGACCGCCACGAAACAGAGCCGGAACCAAGGCTGAAAGTGTAACCCTGTGACGACCGCTGCGTAGCCAAGGCGTCAACCCAAGAAGCGTCTGCGTGACCAGTGAGGACAACTCGAGCCCGACCTCCAAGCACGAGCCCCATGCCCGACGTACTGCACAAGTAACGCAACACCCTCTTAGCTGCATCCATGTGCCCTGGTCGGTGTCTCCCAAGAGCAACATAGCGTGCTAGGATGCTAAGAGGGTATGCCAGGTCAGGTCGAGTGCAGGTCATCAAGTACATGAGGCAGCCCACAAGCTCTGGATACGGGCCACTCGGCTCTACAGACTCATCCGAAGGAAGAGCTGAGAGCGAGTGGCGAGTAGGCAAAGGAGTGGCCTATGGCGAGGAGTACGTGAAGCCGAAGCGCTGAAGGACCTGCTGCACCATGTGTGACTGAGTCAGGGTGATGGTGCGGCGTGCTCTGTCCCGGGTGATCTGCAAGCCAAGATAGCTGCGCAGCTTATCCAGGTCTGTACACGTGTGTCTCTTCTGCAGCTCCGACTTCACGTGGGCGAGTCCAGCAGTGTCAGCAGTGGCAAAGACCAAGTCGTCGACGTACACGAGGATGTTGAACGGCAGCAGCGAAGTGTCAGTGCGTAGAAACAGCGACGGGTCAGCACTAGAAGGAGCAAACCCAAGAGCCGCAAGAGTCGTGCTCAGTGTGTCGTGTCACTCGCAAGGTGCCTGGCGGAGACCATAGACTGGCCGTGGGAGGCTCCACAAGGTACCAGGAGGGAACGACCCAGTGAAGCCAGGTGGGCGGCGCAGCCTGATCTCCTCGTGCAGGCTGCCCTGTAGGAAGGCTGTGCTGAAGTCAAGAGAGTGGAGCTTGTAGTCACGCTGAGCGGCGACGTGCAGCAGCACCCGAAGAGTGGTCATATTCGGGGTGGGGGAGAAGGTATGGAAGTAGTCAACTCCCTGACGCTGACTGAAGCCTCGAGCAACGTAACGCGCCTTGAAGACAGGCGGAGAACCTGGCGGCCGCTTCACCCTGAAAATCCACATGCCATCGACAAGTGGCCCTAGGTGGAGGAACCTCGTCAACGTAAGTGCCTGTGGACTTCAAGGAAGCCATCTCTGCGTCCATGGCTGTCTGCCACTGAGAGGAGTAGGGACCCTCTATCGCCTCAGCGTAAGAGCACGGGGTCGGGATGTCTGCTGCATCCGGGTCTCCCTCAGGTGCAAGCACCATGGACACGAGATGTGGTAAAGCAGCGGCAAAACACTGAAACTCCTCTTGCCTGTCCTCAAGGATGTCCGTGCCAAGGGCACACTCACCTGCGACGGACGGAGGACAAACAGACTTAGACTCAGCAACAAGACTAGCGGAGTAGTCTAGACGACAGGCGGCAGCAAAGTCAACAAGCTCAGCAACTAGGGCAGACGCAGCTGTGGACTCAAAGGAAGGGTCAGTGACAACAGTGGCTAGGAGACGCGTGACAGTAGGACTAGCAGCACGAAGGGAGTCAGACTCTGAGTCCGGATCGTCAGCAAGGGAGGACGCAGGAGGAGACGGCAGAGGGACACGCAGTGGAACAGAGGAAGGACGAAGTGCCATCTAGTGCGTGCCGGGGATAGGAGGAGGACGCGGACGCGGAACACGACTACCAGTGCGACGCAGGACGAGACGCAGGCTCACGACGCTCAGAAAGACCCCCTATCAGCTCAGTGTAGGGAGAAGGAGAAGGCAGTGGAGAAGCTGGCTGTAACGAGAGGCCAGTAGAAGACGGGAGGCTAAGAACCTGGTGAAGTAGCGTGTCTGGCGGTGGGAGATAAGACGGAGACGGCGAGGCGAAGAACAGGCGCGGCCGTGTAGAACCACCAGCACCAGCACCCCGAGAAGCTCTAGCTCCAGCAGCACCCTCAGCTCCAGCTGCACCCTCCGCTCCAGCAGCTCCACAACCAGCAGCTCCAGCAGCGCCGGCTCCAACTCCAACAGTACCACCAACTCTAGCAGCTCCAGTACCTCCAGGTGCAGCAGCTCCAGCAGCTCCGGCTCCAACTCCAGCAGCACCGGCTCCAACTCCAGCAGCACCACCAGCTCCAGCAGCTCCTCTATGACGTCTTTAGCAGCGAGCAAACCACTCGCGTACCTGCTGTGGAGACAGATGCTCCCGCCGAGACGAGGCCCCTGTAGGACCTCCAGCAGACTCGGCACCTCCAGTCTCAGCAACCGTGGGCTCGGCATCCCCAGACTCAGCACCCCTAGTCTCAGCAACCTCAGGCTCAGCACCATCAGATTCAGCACCCTCATGCTCAGCACCCTCAGACTCCACACGCTCAGGCGCAGCACCCCCAGGCTCAGCACCCCCAGGCTCAGCACGCTCAGGCGCAGCACCCCCAGGCTAAGCACCCCCAGGCTCAGCACCACCAGGCTCCACACACTCAGGCTCAGCACCTCTAGTAGTACCAAAGTCAACCGCTACCTCGACAAGCTCGAAAGCGTCTACCTGATACACACCTGAGAAAGCAGGACCTTGAGAGGGGAGGGGGTCTATCGGAGGAGGACCTGGGGCAAGGAAGAGCGGCGGGGGGGGGGGGGGGGGTGAGGGGCAGTGCGGTAGGGGAAGAGACGGTAAAAGGGAACCCACTCGTCGAACGTGACATCCTGAGAGGGCAGGACTCGGTGCGAGGTGGGGTGGTAAAATTGCCAGCCAGGCACGTCAGGGACTAAGCCAAGGAAGATGCAGGGAATAGCACGGGCGGAGAGCTTGTCCGCGGTGGTATCGCGGACAAAGGCACGAGCACCCCAGACCCGGAACACCGACGCATCGCCAACCTTCCCCGTCCACCTCAGGGTGGGCGAGGTCTCCGGCAAGGAGACACGGGGCCAGAGGTTGAGCTGATGCGCAGCGTAGCGGACCGCAAACGGCCACAGAAAATGGGGGGCAGCCGCATGGACCATGGAGGTACGAGCGACCTCCATGACCAAGCCAATGCGGCGTTCAGCAACCCCATTTTGCTGCGGAGAGGCCGGAAGCGTGAACGTCTGGCGAATGCCCTCCCCATGACAAAAGCTCTGCAAAAGGTCGGAAGAAAACTCTCCACCTCTGTCAGAGTGCAGACGCAGGACACGAAGGTCTTGGTGGAACCGCTCGCGGAGCTAGAGATGGGCAGCGCGGATCCAAGGGATCAAAACATCAGGGACCACACCCTTGGTGCGCAGGGAAGACCGTGGTGTAACGCGAGTAGTCGTCAACAACCAGCAGGAAGTACCGCCCGCGGTCCTGTCCGCGGACGCGGGCTGGGCCCCACACGTCCATGTGCAGGGTCTGCAGGGGAGCAGTCGTCGGGGGGAACGAGGAGGAGTGAGGAGCAGCGCGCTGCAGCCCCTCGACACAGGGAAGGCAGGGAGGGGCAGGGGAGGGTGGGAGAGGAGGGAGAACCCTGGAAGACCAGAGACAAGGACACGTTGGTGCATGCCTCGAAGGCACTGCACCGAGGGGTGACCAAGTCGGCGGTGCCAAAGGACTGTCTGGTGCGACAGAGCGCGACACGAGCAGGGGGCCACTAGCTGACCTGACGCAACCGCAGACGCAGACACAACTACATGAGGGGACGCATTACTCAGTGTGTAGAGACTCGAGCCAGGCGCTCGAGTGAACGTGGCCAGGTGCCGACCAGTCCTGGAGCACGTACAGTGGGTCACACGCTGACCTCTAGGAGTGAAATGGTAAACCCACAAATCCTGGAGGTCAGCTCCACTCACCAAGTTCGTAGAGAACGAGGGGAGGTGAAGACCCGAAAGTGAGCCAGACGGAACCGCCGGACACGACAGAACCGTGGAGGAGTGTGCAAGGACTGGGCCCCAAGAGGGGTCAGTTAGGGAGATTGCAACCGGCCGACTGAGCGGCGTGAGAGTGGTGCAGTCACGAAAGAAGGAGCGGGAAGCACCTGAGTCAAGTGTAAAGGTGTGCAAGGCCTCAGCCGGCGCATTACCTGAGAGGGCAAACTCACCAGTACCTGGAGCAGCAGACTCACTAGCACCTGGAGCAGCAGACTCACTAGCACTTGGAGCAGTAGACTCACTAGCACCTAGAGCAGCAGCCCCAATGCTTGGGTCGGGCAGAACACACAGGAAACAGTCACCCTCAGCACTAATAGTCACAGCATACATGGCAGCAAGGATAGCATCATAGTCAAGAGCAAAGATATCAACACCAGACTTAAGCAGATCACCCCAGCGCGGGAGCTCAGTGGCGCCAGGAAACTGTGTGCGCCAGACGTTAGTCAGGTAACTGAAACAGCGCTGTGTCGCGTGTGGCAGCCCGCACGTCTCCCCACTACGGTCGCCAGTGCGGAGAACGTAAGTGCAGGGACCAGCACCCTCAGACCTCCCACGCCCAGCGTACCACTCACGAAGCTATTGGGGTGACAGAGTCTCACGGGAACGCTGCTGCTGCTGTCAGTGACCACCGCCAAAACCTCCACGCTGCCCTGCTCCACCCCGACCACCACCACCGCCTCCGCCACCTCCACCGCCGCTGCCGCTGCCTCCACCACCTCCACTGCCGCTGCCGTTGCCTCCACCACCTCCACCGCCGCCCCCACTCCCGCCACCACCCCCACCTCCACCCCCACCCCCTCCGCCTCCTCCACCGCCACCACCGCCGCCCCCGCCGCCCCCGCCACCACCCTTTCCCTCCTTGCCCTTGCCGCCGCCCTTGCCGCTGCTGCGCCTACCACTAGGAGCAGTCGCATCCCCGACCTCCTTGGTGCCAACGAGGTCGACAGCAGAAGCACAGGCAATAGAGGGCAAAAGGGGAACGGGGGAACACCCCTCAAAGAAAGGGGCGCGGGGGTTGCCACGAGAAGCTCCTACAGCAACTATGCTAGTCTCAGCTGCTAGGAGGTGCTTCTCGAGGAGGTCGACAGTGAGCGTGGTGGGGCAAAGAGAGAGGAAGTGGTCCCTGACCGAGCGAAGAGAGTCAGGGAGACGGGTGACGAGGTAGAAGAGGGTGATGTACATGGGGGGGGGGGGTTCTTGGCGCAAAACTCGGTGGGAAGTGTAGTGCGGTAGTGGGTGTCACTAGTGCGGAGGTGAGTGATGAGGTCAGCGACTGTGGCAAATGCGGCCAAGTCAAGGGAACAAGTACGGCATCATGAGGCGGCTGAGGGCAGCAGTGACAGGGGAGGAGTAGCGTGCGACGACAACGTCATACAAAGACTTAGCAGTCTTGTACTAGCCAAAGTGCGCGCGCTCAGTAGACGGCAGGTTACTACGAACAGCAAGGCGAGCAACAGCGTAACGAGTAGTCCACTACGAGCGAACCGGACTGTCATCATCGGTAGCACGTGCAACAGAGACGCCAGACGTGTGATCAAACAGTGAGACTCCGTCCCTAGAGTAGAGCTGCAGATCATCAACCCACACATGAAAATCGACCGCACGACCCTCAGCATCAAAGGTAAGAACATGAGGGCTAGCCATGGTGGCAGCAGTAGCAGTAGCAGCAGAACCAGTAGCAGTAACCGCTGGAGTAGTAGGAGCAGCGCGGGCAGGGCAGCGCGGCTCAGTAGGGCAGGGCAGCGCGTCTCAGCAGAGCGGCGCGGCTCGGCTGCGCGGCTCGGCTCAGCTGGGCGGTGCGGCTCGGCTGCGCGCTTGTCGGGCAGGTGCGCGGGCAGCAAGGGTAGGGCAGGTGCTAACCAGGGGCGGGTAGGGCAGGCGCCACCGGTGGCGGGTAGGGCAGGCGCGCGACAGCGGCGAAGGCTGGGGCCGCGACGGCGGCTGCAGGGCAGGGCCGTGACGGCGGCATGGCAGGTCCGCGACGGCGGCTGCAGTCAGGGCCGCGACAGCGACTGCAGGGCAGGGCCGCAAGGGCGGCTGGGCAGGGCCGCAAAGGCGGCAAGGCAGGGCCGCGACGGCGGCAGGGTAGAGCCGCGGCAGCAGCTGCAGTCAGGGCCGCGACGGCGGCCGCAGGACAGGGCCGCGACGGCAGCAGGGCAAGGCCGCGAAGGCGGCTGCAGGCAGGGCCGCGACGGCTGCTGCAGGCGCTCGACAGCAGGGCCGCAACGGCAGGGCCGCGACGGCAGGGCAGGCGCAAGGGCGCAGGTGAGGCAGGCGCGAGGTGCGCGACGGGGCAGGCAGGCACGACGGCGCGCTTCGGGCAGGGCAGGAAAAAACAATTCTGTGGTGGGCTCTAAAAAAACGTTCCCACTAGGGAACCTGCTCTAAGACCATGTGAGAATAGAACGAGGAATGGATGAACCAGAAAGCAGGTGGGTACAAGTAGGAAAACCTAAAAGTGTTGTACCTCATATTGTCCACCCCACTGCAACCTACATAGACTATATCATATAAGTTTGACACAGTGTAGGTATATTTTTTACCCTGATTGTACTGTAGGTGCGAGCAGCAACCAAGCTCGAGGCCCGAATTGCGCAAGATTACTAATCCTGCGCAAGGTGGGCACTGGTGGGTTGGGGTTGTTGTGAAAGTCGAGCAAAGTGGCTTATCTGGTTTCACTGCAACACTTGTTTTTTTCGCCGAGTCAGGAAGCTTCCCGGGGGGAACATGTGTTTGGGGACCTTGATCGAGTCCCAAATTTCGGAGTCGAGGAAGTTGAAGTTTTGCGGTGAGTGCAGCTTCGACCAATCAGGTTGCAGATTTTGCTTCGGGTAGGTTGCAAGCAGACACAGAGTGACGAGGTGTCGATCGTCAGTACTCACGTGCTGCCTTCGTAGTGCATCATTACGAAATTGGGTGTACCATAACGAAATTTCGGAGAACCTTCATCTTGATAGATAGAGTTTTTGAAGGGGGGGGGGGGGGGGGGGGTTCCCTGTACGCTCTTCAGGGTAATCTTCGCTAAGGAAAATTTTACCCCAGAGCATCAGTCTGGCCTAAATCATTACACTGACATATCAGTGAAACACTGATCCCCTCAAAAATTACCCAAACCCATCAATGCAGGCCTTAAATTTCACCCTTCTAATCAGTATAGCAGTATAAATTACACTGATAATGGGAGCCCTGCTATACCCCCCCTTTTGGGGTGATTTTCTATAACACCCCCTTTTCTTATAGATTCCTATAATAGTTGTTATCGAGTCCAATTCCTTACGCGAGAATCACTCCCTAGATGAAATTTCGCGTGTACTTTCAATTAGAATTTGCCAAGATTCCCCCCCTCCCACAATCTCGCTGTCGCCACGCTAGCGAATCTTCAGCTGCAAGTGGCCCATTCTCACATGAGGCACAGGGTCGTGAAAAAACCAGTCAAGAAGTGACTGGTACCGTACAACGACAACGCACCACCGTGCGCGATTTCGGCCTCGGCGGTTGCATGAACCCTCGCTATGCAAGGTTGGCTTTGTTTTCACCTATCATGTGCCAGAGTTGCCCAATGGAATTTGCCATGTGGCAGATTCCAGAGGCCGGTCACGTTATCCTCGTATACTCAGTTTTGCAGCACTGATCAATGACGAGAAATGAGAATGGATGGATGAACTATGAAACAGTTGGGTACAAGTACTAACCGTAATTGGGTTGTACCCCTTATGGGCTACCCCACTACAGCCTACACAAGTGTATAAGCTATAATGTTCTGACAAACCCCCATAGGCAAAGTGGGGGAGAACAAGCGGTCACAAGACCAGTCAAGCAAAGCAAAGCAAGCTCAGGGTGAATCACAAAGTCACCACACAGTCCGAGCACAAGAGTAAGGCCACAAGGCCTGTTCACATGCAAGAACATATATATAAAGGTAAACAAGCAAGTGCAGGTATAGAAAGAGTACAGTACCAACAAGATCAAGAAGTGAGCAAGTGAGGCCAGGTAGGCACAAGACCTAGCAAAGTACAGAAGCGCTGATGATCACAAGGCGGAAGGGCCTTGGTGAAGATATCAGCAATGTTGGCCTCA